>JADLSH010000341.1:732500-2232500 GCA_016169945.1 Trachythela sp. YZ-2020 | reverse complement strand
TACCATGTTTAAATGTGCCTTCCTCGTTCTTATTAATAATCCCAACAACCTCAATGTTGATAAACAATGCATAATCCTTTCTTGGCGCTATTTCTTCAATGCTCTTCCAACCCAAGTTCGATCTCTGAAATCTTGGGCTGAATTTGAAGTATAATTCAGTGGCTTCTCCTGGGGCAAGTGCTCCTTGATTAGGAAACGCTGAAATCAAGGATGTTAAATCTTCTGTCTCATCACCATCATCAGATTGAGATTGTGGTTGAGATATCATCAATGCTGTTGCAGTCTTTGTTAAATCTAGACCCTAGGTAATAAGAGAGGACATCATTTAGGAACTTGTCGTCTTAATGTCCAGAAATAGGGTAGGAGTTAGAGTTGGAAAAAGGTTGACAAGTCAACTGCTTTGCACAGGGGTGGGGTCCAGGCTCATCTGGTGAGCGGTACAGAATTTTCAGGGGGTGTAACCACCACTGCATACTGCATCATTTTTGGGTGGAGGGGCAACTTTTCCAGGGGGAGAATACTGATTGACTTTTTGGGGGGAGATGCAGATCTTTTTAGGAGGGGAATGTGATAGTTTGTTCAGACAACTAACTGTAGTTGTACAAAAAATAGATCAAATTATATCAGCTAGTCCTAAGATAAACACCCTCAACTTACCACCTCCTGTCCTTCACTATCCTCGTCCAACAAGACAACAAAGTTGATCTTATCAGGTCCATTATTACACAAGAAGAAAGACTGCAGTTGATCAGTGCCATAATATGTTGGACCAAACTGTATGTGCTGTACTTGTGTTTTGCTCTCTGGGTTCAATAACTGAATGTTTCTTTCAACTATGTTTGCTAGAATCTCTACATGAGCTTGCTCTAATTGACCTCCAAGCTTCACACTAGATAATGGGAATAATAACAGGTATTATTATTAGCATGACAAAATTACTGGATGCTGATTGGTTGAGAGGAGTACAATTATTTCATTAATTGTACTGCAGTACAATTAATGATTTTACCAAAACAAACAAAATGGCGGAAATTTTGTCATGCTAATAATAAACAAGTAATCATGCGATGTTGCTCGTACAATTAGGGATTAATAGTACTCGTGATGTTTGAAAATTTTGCCAAATTGGACTCGCCCCGGCGGCTCGTACAATTTTGGCATAATTTCCAAACATCACTCGTACTATTAATCCCTAATTGTACTCGCCATCGCATGATAACCTATACTTAACACTTGGGACTATTGTAAATAAAGACTAATAACAATATAATTGAACTATCCTGGCTTACTTTACAATTTCTTGCAGTTTTCCACATGTTTTAGTGATAAATTCCACCTAAGAAGAGCAACAGTGCAAAAATTTATCAATATTGTCACTCCCAGAACTCCTGCAATAAAATGTTGTCTGGTCATAATTTTTCCTCAGTTACAAGTGAAAAGAGCACTTCCAGTTATCTTTCCCAAGCATTGCAGCTGCAGCCTGTAAGTTAGTCACAATTTTTCAATATAGGAAAATTATGATTAAGCTATAGTTAGTCACAATTTTTCAATATAGATCATTATGATTAAGCTATAATTTGTAGAACCACGACTTTCAGACATGACAGTCCGTAGTCTTTACCACTAGACTACTGGTTCGTTGTTGGAAACCTACCGCAACTTATTCACCTTAACCCTTTACTCTACACTGTATAATTAATAATTAACACTTTTCAAACACAAAATACCCTTTATCAGGATTCGAACAACGACTTTCAGACATGAGAGTCCGTAGTCTTTACCACTAGACTACTGGTTCGTTGTAGGAAACCTACCGCAACTTATTCACCTTAACCCTTTACTTTACACTGTATAATTAATAATTAACACTTTTCAAACACAAAATACCTTTTATCAGGATTCGAACAACGACTTTCAGACATGAGAGTCCGTAGTCTTTACCACTAGACTACTGGTTCGTTGTTGGAAACCTACCGCAACTTATTCACCTTAACCCTTTACTCTACACTGTATAATTAATAATTAACACTTTTCAAACACAAAATACCCTTTATCAGGATTCGAACAACGACTTTCAGACATGAGAGTCCGTAGTCTTTACCACTAGACTACTGGTTCGTTGTAGGAAACCTACCGCAACTTATTCACCTTAACCCTTTACTTTACACTGTATAATTAATAATTAACACTTTTCAAACACAAAATACCTTTTATCAGGATTCGAACAACGACTTTCAGACATGAGAGTCCGTAGTCTTTACCACTAGACTACTGGTTCGTTGTTGGAAACCTACCGCAACTTATTCACCTTAACCCTTTACTCTACACTGTATAATTAATAATTAACACTTTTCAAACACAAAATAGCCTTTATCAGGATTCGAACAACGACTTTCAGACATGAGAGTCCGTAGTCTTTACCACTAGACTACTGGTTCGTTGTAGGAAACCTACCGCAACTTATTCACCTTAACCCTTTACTTTACACTGTATAATTAATAATTAACACTTTTCAAACACAAAATACCTTTTATCAGGATTCGAACAACGACTTTCAGACATGAGAGTCCGTAGTCTTTACCACTAGACTACTGGTTCGTTGTTGGAAACCTACCGCAACTTATTCACCTTAACCCTTTACTCTACACTGTATAATTAATAATTAACACTTTTCAAACACAAAATACCCTTTATCAGGATTCGAACAACGACTTTCAGACATGAGAGTCCGTAGTCTTTACCACTAGACTACTGGTTCGTTGTAGGAAACCTACCGCAACTTATTCACCTTAACCCTTTACTTTACACTGTATAATTAATAATTAACACTTTTCAAACACAAAATACCTTTTATCAGGATTCGAACAACGACTTTCAGACATGAGAGTCCGTAGTCTTTACCACTAGACTACTGGTTCGTTGTTGGAAACCTACCGCAACTTATTCACCTTAACCCTTTACTCTACACTGTATAATTAATAATTAACACTTTTCAAACACAAAATACCCTTTATCAGGATTCGAACAACGACTTTCAGAAGTCCGTAGTCTTTACCACTAGACTACTGGTTCGTTGTTGGAAACCTACCGCAACTTATTCACCTTAACCATAATTAATAATTAACACTTTTCAAACACAAAATACCTTTTATCAGGATTCGAACAACGACTTTCAGAGAGTCCGTAGTCTTTACCACTAGACTACTGGTTCGTTGTTGGAAACCTACCGCAACTTATTCACCTTAACCCTTTACTCTACACTGTATAATTAATAATTAACACTTTTCAAACACAAATACCCTTTATCAGGATTCGAACAACGACTTTCAGACATGAGAGTCCGTAGTCTTTACCACTAGACTACTGGTTCGTTGTAGAAACCTACCGCAACTTATTCACCTTAACCCTTTACTTTACACTGTATAATTAATAATTAACACTTTTCAAACACAAAATACCTTTATCAGGATTCGAACAACGACTTTCAGACATGAGAGTCCGTAGTCTTTACCACTAGACTACTGGTTCGTTGTTGGAAACCTACCGCAACTTATTCACCTTAACCCTTTACTTTACACTGTATAATTAATAATTAACACTTTTCAAACACAAAATACCTTTTATCAGGATTCGAACAACGACTTTCAGACATGAGAGTCCGTAGTCTTTACCACTAGACTACTGGTTCGTTGTTGAAACCTACCGCAACTTATTCACCTTAACCCTTTACTCTACACTGTATAATTAATAATTAACACTTTTCAAACACAAAATACCCTTTATCAGGATTCGAACAACGACTTTCAGACATGAGAGTCCGTAGTCTTTACCACTAGACTACTGGTTCGTTGTAGGAAACCTACCGCAACTTATTCACCTTAACCCTTTACTTTACACTGTATAATTAATAATTAACACTTTTCAAACACAAAATACCTTTTATCAGGATTCGAACAACGACTTTCAGACATGAGAGTCCGTAGTCTTTACCACTAGACTATACTGGTTCGTTGTTGGAAACCTACCGCAACTTATTCACCTTAACCCTTTACTTTACACTGTATAATTAATAATTAACACTTTTCAAACACAAAATACCCTTTATCAGGATTCGAACAACGACTTTCAGACATGAGAGTCCGTAGTCTTTACCACTAGACTACTGGTTCGTTGTTGGAAACCTACCGCAACTTATTCACCTTAACCCTTTACTTTACACTGTATAATTAATAATTAACACTTTTCAAACACAAAATGCCCTCTGCCAGGATTCGAACCACGACTTTCAGATATGACAGTCCGTAGTCTTTACCACTAGACTACTGGTTCGTTGTTGGAAACCTACCGCAACTTATTCACCTTAACCCTTTACTTTACACTGTATAATTAATAATTAACACTTTTCAAACACAAAATGCCCTTTACCAGGATTCGAACCACGACTTTCAGATATGACAGTCCGAAGTCTTTACCACTAGACTACTGGTTCGTTGTAGAAAACCTACTGCAACTTATTCACCTTAACCCTTTACTTTACACTGTATAATTAATAATTAACACTTTTCAAACACAAAATACCCTTTATCAGGATTCGAACAACGACTTTCAGACATGAGAGTCCGTAGTCTTTACCACTAGACTACTGGTTCGTTGTTGGAAACCTACCGCAACTTATTCACCTTAACCCTTTACTTTACACTGTATAATTAATAATTAACACTTTTCAAACACAAAATACCCTTTATCAGGATTCGAACAACGACTTTCAGACATGAGAGTCCGTAGTCTTTACCACGAGACTACTGGTTCGTTGTTGGAAACCTACCGCAACTTATTCACCTTAACCCTTTACTTTACACTCTATAATTAATAATTAACACTTTTCAAACACAAAATGCCCTCTGCCAGGATTCGAACCACGACTTTCAGACATGACAGTCCGTAGTCTTTACCACTAGACTACTTGTTCGTTGTTGGAAACCTAACGCAACTTATTCACCTTAACCCTTTACTTTACATTGTATAATTAATAATTAACACTTTTCAAACACAAAATGCCCTTTACCAGGATTCGAACAACGACATTCAGACATGACAGCCACTAGACTACTGGTTTGTTGTTGGAAACCTACCGCAACTTATTCACCTTAACCCTTTACTTTACACTGTATAATTAATAATTAACACTTTTCAAACACAAAATGCCCTCTGCCATGATTCGAACCATGAGCTTCCGACATGACAGCCCGTAGTCTTTACCACTAGACAACTTCTTCGTGGTTGGAAACCTACCGCAACTTATTCACCTTAATCTTTTACTTTACACTGTATAATTAATAATTAACAATTTTCAAACACAAAATGCCCTTTACCAGGTTTGAACCACAGCTTACAGACATGACAGCCTGCAGTCTTTACCACTAGACAACTTCTTCCTGGTTGCTAGGCTTGCGCAACTTATTCACCTTAATATTTTATTCTCCACTGGATAATTAATACTTTTCAAACACCAAAAGGACTTCTAACAGGATTTGAACCACAGCTTACAGACATGAAAACCTGCAGTCTTTACCACTAGACAACTTGTTCGTGGTTCAACTTATTCACGTATAATTCAAAAGAAGAGAGGCAGAAAAGGTAGAAAGAGAAAGACAACAGGTGGAAGAAAGAAGAAAAAGGTAGAGAGAAGAAGAGAAAAGGTATAATTTTTCAACGGTGGCGCGGTTGTCAGCTGGGCAAGCGCCAGCTTTCACCTCTGAGTTTGTGGGTTCGATTCTCACAACGGACTGATGTGAAAAGAGTTGGTCAACGCTCTGCCAAAAGTCGTGGGTTTTCTTCGGGCACTCCAGTTTCCTCCCACAGGGAAAGTTGACAGGGTGGGTTAGGATAAACACAGTTAAGAAAGTAATATCACAATCTTGTAAAAATGAAATAGTCTAGGCTAAGTATGTAATTAGGTAAGCGTAACACTTGATGTAAAGTGCATTTGATCATATTCACATGTAAATTTGCGCTATAGAAATGTTAATCGTTAATCGTTATCCAGTAAATAAACTTAGTTACTTAATTACCAAAACACAAAAAGGAAAATCACCTTAATTTTTTGAGACGTTTCTGCCTCAACCACGCCGCTAGTGGGAGATAATGTTATAGGTTCTTTTCCAGTGTATTTGATCTTAAACTCTCCTGCTTTACTTCCATAATTATCAATGGAGAAATAACCTGTAAGAACCTTGCCATCTGCTACTGTTGAACCAAAATCCACTGGACCTCGGATTTCCAGTTGAGGAGATGGTGTGAATCTGTAAGAGACCAGTATAAATCAGTAAGGGTTGGACCATAGGTACTGTGGTCTACCACATAAATTTACTTTATTCATATTACAAACGTGCAGTGCCAGTGTGGGTAGAGTATAGCAAATACGGCGGTTGACTGTTGTGTAAAACTACCTGAAAAATACAATGAGAACTTCGATGTTTCGAGCGAAGGCCCTTCGTCTGGAAGTTAGTAGGGCCTTCCTCAAAGGTCCTTCGCTCAAAACTTCCAAACGAAGGGCCTATTTTTCAGGTAGTTTTACACAACAGTCAACCGCCGTATTTATTCATATTACTTACGCTATCAAAGGAATCTCAATGATGTCATTGTCAACCAATAGTATTGCTCGGTCTTGCTTATCTTCTGCGTGCTCAGTATAATATTCCACCAATGCAGTTACGTCAAGCCCTGGAGCAATTGGTTTGTCAGGATTTTTAACTTTCACAGAGAAAAACTGGAAATTAAAAGGAAATCTATTAGTTTTTGCATGAATTATGATGCCTTGTCGGTTGTACAATTGTTTTATCACATGGTGATAAAATTCTATAAAAGTAGGACTATTTATAAATATGTCAATTTTCAGACACTTTAAAAATCTCTTTACCTTAGAGTCAGGAGCATGAAATCGTACAGATTTTGAGAACTTGCTCAGGTTTTGTACTTTCAGGCTCATTTGATGCAATACGCCAGGTTCAGCGTCGTGAAACTGGACAACGGCCGGTAAAATTCTCACTCCTGCGACACTTCCTTCCATGGTTTAACTGATAATTCTACCTGTTTTTGATAAAATACATTCTAAGTCACCTTATTATATACTCAAAACGAGTGTTATCTTGTAAATTCAATGTAGTTTTTGCTATTTATTTGGTCACAATGTGAACAAATCACAAAAAAGTGGCCACCATATTGGTTTCCAAGCGCGTTCCCTAGCAACCCGCTAGCAACCAGGCAACGACAACAGTTTTTCTCGCGAGTTTCCCACGCAAGTCACGCGGATAAATTATTTTTACCTTTTCAGGGGGGTGTCTCTGATTTCCAACTTTGTTTTCTTCCAGGGGGGTACATTGATTTTGAACTTGTTTTGATTCTGATTCTGAAATTTACAAATTTGAATTTACTACTGTTGCAAAACGTTTCATTGACGTTTTTTCTGAATTATCTGTATACGAGATGGATGAAATAAAAGCCAAAGAAGCGAAGGAGCTAGTTGATGAGTTAAAATTAAAATCAGCTGCAGTAGAAACTACAGAGGGAACATCAGATCAGACTAGCAATGATCCCAAGGTCTGTACAGATCCAAATGATGGCACTCAGTATGAATGGGATGATGAGAAGAGAGCATGGTTTCCTAAGGTTGTATGATTTCTGAGTTTGATGATTTCTGTAATAGATGAACTGAAATAGCCTTATTTTATTTTATCAATCGAACCCTACAGCCTAAACACGAAAAATGCGCAAGTTGTAACAAAGTTGCAACAGGCTTGTACCAATGCTGTTTCAACAACTTGTTATCAGGATGTGTTTGCACTGCTTGTTCCCAGCTTGTTGTCAACAGCTTGTTGACAACTTGCTACAAGGTTGTTGACTCAACAGACTTGTTACAAGTTGTTCCAACAACTTGTTATCGTCCTGTAATTCAACAAGTTGTGAGTGACAACCTTGTAGCAACTTGATAAAAGGACAGCATTGTTACAACTTGTTGACAAGCTTGCTACAAACCTGTTGCGAACACATTTTGTTGACAAGATGTGAGATTTTTATGTGTGTAGTCCCAAAGATTAATTAAAGCACATGCACTATAAACCACTGTGCTGTCACCCCTAGGCCCTGGTGAAGTGTGTATCACACCAAAATATCTAGTACACCTCGGAAAACAATCTCTAAAAATCACTACAAATCCCTGAAAATGTTAATCTCCTCATATCTGCTTTGCTAATAGATTGATGAAGATTTCATTGCACTTTATCAAATGAACTATGGCTTTAGTCAACAGCCAACTAGCAATGACCAAGAGGAGAATGAGGTCAAAACCACGGCTCAATCTACAAGTGCAGAGCCGACTGAAGATATCACTGAGGTTTTAGTGGCAATATTTTTGTTGTATGCCATAACTAATGATTCCTTTTGGCTATAAAGTAAAAAAATACGCTGATGCTCTCTGGTTTTTTTATAACTTTAGCCTGTTGAAGAACCTGATGCAAGCAGTGGACAGAAAAGGAAAAAGGAACCTCCATGTAAGCTAAAAGTTAATCGATCTTGGGTTGCATTGCCAGCTAATGGGTTAATGACTGTTATTTATAATTTATTGTATTTTCAACAGCTTGGTTCGAAATGGATGAAAACAAGAATACAAATGTCTATGTTTCAGGTTATAAAATATAATTTGAAATATAATAATAAAAATTTGAATGCTTGAATATAATGAGTACTTACAGTATATGTCTTTTCTTGCATTCTTTTGCTTCTTTAGGTTTATCTGAGGACACTACAGAAGAAGAATTTGTTGAATTCATGAGCAAATGTGGAATTATTATGGACGACAATGACACAAGTTAGAATCTAGAACATCTTCTAGTTTTAGTTCATTTTACAAGTAACAAGCACACAGTGTTAGTAGATGGAATACTCGAACGGAAATTTATATGCATTTTTTAGACCTAGCCAGGAGCTGTTGCGAAAAATGCAACTTAAGCCTTCTGGCAGGAATTGAACTTAAAAATATATATAAATTTTCGTTCGAGTATTCCATCTACTAACACCTTCTACTGTTAATCCCATCGAACAAGATGCCGAGAAAAATCTAACAAGCAGACAGTTTATTTGAGCCAGACTTCCCAACCAAACAGGAGTTTTACCTCAGCTCTAGCTAACATAAATGTCATCTTAGTTGTGCATATCCCCCTGCATTTTGCAGCACTTCACCCCCTGAAAAATCTTCATGCCCACCGTACCCTCAAATGTCAGGACCCCCTACCTCCTAAAAATCACCATCCCCACACCCAGGGTAGATCAGCACTGCATGCCATCGCTACAGAATATCTTATCATCTTCAGGAAAGCCAAAGATCAAACTGTACAGAGACAAAGAAGGCAAGTTAAAAGGAGATGCTCGATGTTGCTATCTTAAGGTAAGAGTTGGAATTTGTTCCTTTACTTTGATCCAGCTAGACCCAGAATCTTTTTCAGGTAGTTCAGACACAAACCAAAGATCCACAAGAATGGGATATTGTGATGGTGATCTACCTAGTTTAGGTGGAATTGTGAAATTAGCATTACCCCAGTTTCTTGTACAAAATACAAAAAAATTTGTTAAAAATAACATATAATGTATATTCAAAAAGAAACAAGAACATCATTATTATCTAATTATATAATTTTATCTTTTATCTATCGTAAAGAACTGTAAGAAAGTACTTCTTCTTCCATTACTTGGTTATCAGCTAGCATCCATCATTTTTCAAGTCCACTATATTTTTTTTTTTATTTATTTGTTTTTTGTTTGTTTTACATTAAAAAAAAGTCCTTGAAGAATTTAATTTTAGTGCTTGAATAGTCCTTGAAAAGTCCTTAAATCCTCTAATTGGGAACTTGCACGAACCCTGATAAGAGCTTATTGTAGAACACCACTGGATCTCATATTTGAGATATTTTGTACTGAGTATTCTTATTCATTTGTTCTATTACAGATTGAAAGTGTCGAATTGGCTCTGAAGTTACTTGACGATTCATATTTCAAAGGAAAACAAATTAAAGTAGAAAGGGTAACTTCCCTCAAACTAGGACTTGTCACCAATTGTGTAGCTTGTCTTAACTTCACCTTAACTTTCCTTTGCCAGGCTCATTTCGAGATGAAAGGTTCATTTAATGCTTCTCTTAAACCTAAGAAGAAAAAGAAAAAGAAGAATAAGAAAGGAAAAGGACAAGACAAGTAAGAGAGTTAACGTTCAATTGATTTGGTTTTCACGAAGACACCACATTCATTTTAGATGACGCTACTCCAAGTGACTTCATACCAGGCAAGCTGAAGACTAGCAAACTGTGTGAACATTAAGCAAAGTCTTCGTTTTCTTTTCTCCCTAATGATGAAATACACTCTACACTTTATCTTTCTAGATTGTTGGATTGGGTTGAACGAGAAGATAAGGTGTCCAAACTTGATCGTATCGTTGTCATCAAGAACATGTTTGATCCGAATGATTTTGAAGTAAGGGACAACGGATCTGAGGATAAATGGATTTTGTCCCGCAATCACTGACTTGTTTCATGATGAAGAGAGAGAGATAAGGAATCCGCGATTACAAAATAGCTAGGACGAAAAGTGATTTTTTCTTTCTAAAAAAGACAATAACTGGTCCACGATGGGTGGGAGAGAGTTAAAACACGCAGGGACAGGTTCGCGACCACAGGACGAAATATGTGTGTCGGTGACCCCTGGTATAAACTATGCATATGAGAATAGGTTACCGTAAATTCCATTGTTTTTCAACTCTAATCTTATATTTGTGTTCTACTACTCTAGAAAGATCCAACGTTGCTTTTGGACCTCAAAAATGATATAAGAAAGGAATGTGAAAAGTATGGTGTTGTACGAAAAGTTATGGTGTTTGATGTAAGTTGTGTGAAAAGCTCATGTCTTACTACAAATACAATCTAATTGCTGATTCACAGTAATCTCTGCTCTATGACAGTACAAGACAAAATGTATACATTACCTTATATAGTTTATTTGTATGATATCTTTTCAGAGACACGTTGATGGTGTGGTATCAGTTGGCTTTGCTGAAGTTGAACCAGCGGATGTATGCATACGTGTAAGCAACGTTTATTTGTCCTTGAAAAGAGTTTGCTAATTATCTTATCCTCAGTTAACCAGGCAAATCTTAATTCGAAAATGACCTAACATGCAATTATTGTTATACAGTTATGTGTTAAAATTGCTTCAGGGACCGGTTGTACGAAGCCCGTTTAGCCTATCCGGTGGATAGATCGAAAATATTGATCAAGTCTATACATTCATCGAACAACCAAGCTAAAATTTTTCAACATTGACTAGAACAATTATGTTTGCAACTACATA
This sequence comes from Trachythela sp. YZ-2020, assembly GCA_016169945.1. Taxonomy (NCBI): domain Eukaryota; kingdom Metazoa; phylum Cnidaria; class Anthozoa; order Malacalcyonacea; family Clavulariidae; genus Trachythela; species Trachythela sp. YZ-2020. The sequence continues at coordinate 2,221,109 of JADLSH010000341.1, read as the reverse complement.
TTAAATGCATAAGATTTAAGTTCAGTCATTCACAAAATTATTAGTTTTGGCTTATCCACCGTTTAAGCTAAGCGGCCTTCGTACAACCAGCCCCAGATCGACATTGCTATTTTTTTCGACATAATTCGTCGAAGTCGTTCATTACACTCAATCGTTTTATTGTTGTATAGGAAATGAATGGTCGTTGGTTTGCTGGCCGAAGACTTCTTGCTGAGAAATGGGATGGAGTGACAAAATATGAGGTTGAAGAAACGGAGGAAGAGAAAGAAAAACGACTGAAAACATGGGAAGAATATTTAGAAAGAAAAGATGAAGAAAATGATGCAACATCTTAGATATCGTTGATGAATGTCTTGCGTGAACATTATGTGATGAAACAGAATGAAACAGTTGAACAGGCTTTCACCGTTGTTTCACTCGCAATGGCTTCATTCTGTTGCAATGAAAATGATACGATGAGACAGAATAGTTGGAACGACTCTCTATTACGGTTGTTTTACTCCCAATGACTATTTAAGTTCCTGTTTACATGAGACCGGGACGATTTCATTTCGAACTGACAATCTCAGGCGAGGAAAAATTCGGAGCGGGATGAACGTGATTTGGTGAGGGGTATATCACTCCAAAAAAGCGTACGAGATTTTTGGTGGGATTTCATAGAGATTTTCTAGGATATTTAGGGATTTAATAGAGATTTTTAGGGATTTTGTTTCAAGGTGTACGAGATTTTTGGAGTGATACACCCCTCGTGATTTGGTAGGGAACCCTTATCGAAATCCTAACATATATTATAATAAGGGTTAGACTAAGTCTCGATGAAATATTTGGAACAACGCTAATAATACACAACTGGCAGACATGATTAAACAATCATGCAGTACAATTTCGACTTTCCATAAACTTCCGGTCCTTCGTCTCGGTCTCATGTACTGTAAATGAAGTTTAGACTAAAGACGTTTAAGCATCAGCAAATCTAACTCGAACTGCCCTCTGAACCACATACACACGACTAAATAAATATGTAAAATACGTTATCGTACCTCTCGTTGCACGGGTGTAAAAACAGATTGAAGAGAAATGTGCAGAAATACTGTACCTGTGACTTGTCTGCGTAAAGGCTCTTTTCCACTCGTCGCAAAAACAAACTCGCAAGCTCGCTGCGAGTACGTTCATCCAATCACAATGCTCGACAGTTTATTTTAATTACATGCAAGAACTCGCAGCGAGTTTGCGAGTTGGTTTTGCGATGAGTGGAAAGAGCCTTAAGTTTACCTTATTTCAATAAAAGTGTTCCAACATTTCGCGCTTTTCACTTCCTGTACATCATTACCTAAAGAATAAAATAATGTACTGTGCATAACAAATATATATAAATACATGTTCATACACAAAAGTGAATAAAACATTGAAATGATACCTTCATCACATTACACCAGGCGAGAGCATTATAACAATGCAATGGTACTGCAATAATTATACCCAAGAAACAATTTGTAAATTTCAAGAATAGACTTCGAATCAAACAACGAACTCGCTATATGCAGCTTTTTAGAATATTTAATACTTTTCTTTTCTACACATGATGAATTTTATTAAGGTAAGGTCTTTAGGTATTAAGTCTTTACTCTCTTGGGAGCATTCGATGGTCATTTTGGACAACACAAGTCAAAGTTTAACACGTGATTTGCATGTATACATGCTGATACCATACCATGCATTACCATGCAATGATCCCTGAGCGAAAACACGAACACCACTTCGGTTTGAATGGACAGGAATTTAAATCCTGTTTGAAAAACGATCCTTTAAAACGAATTCCGCTCCTTTGGGAACAATGGAGACGAACAATGATAGTTTTGGTATTATAAGTAACACCGAAGCTGAATTAATCGACAAAGTTATGTTATCAGACAACGATGCGGACTGTAATTATTTAAACTTGATTGCGGAGTGCATTGCAGAGATTTCCCAAGTAGAGCCAGAGGGAAAAGGTTGTTCAGTGGAGGTTATTAGCGAGTCGTGTGAAGTACATAAATATTACAAAGAGACGGCTGCTGCGGTAGTTGAGAACCACTTCACTCGCTCGCTTTCTGCTGAAAGATTGGTCAAGTTGACAGAGACAAATATGAATGAAAAAGAAGTCCCAGTTAAGAAGATAGGTAAAATTAGTTTGTATTATTTTGTCGTATCACACTGCCGTGTTTCTATGTATTCTTGACTTGCAACTACTTGCATGTCGGTCATGTTGGTGGTATTTCAACAAAAGAATCTCATTATCTTTCATTTAATTTGGCACCAACATGGCCGCCATTTGATTGTCTTTTAATTCTCAGGGGATTGGTTGCAAGTCAAGAATTCGCCTACTGCTTAGTTTGTTGGTTGATATAATTTTTAAATTTCCCGCTTCGTACAACCAGTTAAACCATCATCACATAAAACTGCATGATATTTGTAACGGAATTTACAACCGGTTGAATCATGATGAACAATTTCTGAAATCCTGCATTGACGGGTTACTTTTTAAAGACAAACAGCTCGCTTGCTAGGTATAGACTTGTGATTCATGTGCTTTTACTTAAAGTGCCTATATCATACACGAAGTAAACTTTATCTGCAACTGATAAAATGTATTAGTAAAGCCTGGTTCTCATTCATCGGCGACAGTCGGCGATGCTCTTACGGTGCATTGTTTTTGATCATTGATGAGTAAAATACTTTGTCTACATGAAATAATTTTCACCTTCAATGATCAATAACAATGCATCGCCGACCATCGCCGACTATGAATGAGAACCAGGCCACAGAATAGGAAATGACCAGAAGGGCCACTCAGCAGTGCAACGTGACACCCTATTTTTATGCAGTTATCTGGCCAGAATAATGGCGGACCAGCCAGTTCAGCGTGTTTATTGGTCAGAAAATGCAATTGACTGGCTAGAATAATGGTAATGAACATGCGTAATGCGACATGCGCAGCGTCAAAAACTTCAAAGGTTCGGCCTCAAGTGGCCCTTCTAGTCATTTCCTATTCTATGACCAGGCTTAAGGAAATAATGTGCGTGGTTCGTATTTTACTTGAATGACGTTTTCCAACCAACCATGCATGCATTATTATGCATAATTACCCAAAGAACAACATTGTCAACAAGCAAACAAACAAACAAACAACAACACTATAAAGCCCGGTTCACACGAGTGAGATAAGCACAAGCATAAGGAAAGACAAAGGATAAAACAAAGGGATGCAGTGAAATGTGCAACGTAAACGTTGACATAAGCATAAGCATAAGCACAAGCCTCTATGCATAAGTTAAGCCAGGACAAAAGACATTTCAAAAGAAAATTCTTCCTGCTTTGTCTTTTTAAGCCCTAGAGGGAAAGTTTTCTTTTGTATTCCTGCTTATGTTTATCTCACTCGTGTGAACCAGGCTTAAGACGAGACACTTGTCATTGATGTTCAGGAGCAACAACAATAACAACAGCAGCAGCAAACAACAACAGCAACTTAAACGAAAAGAGCAAAAACATGGGTAAACAATGTGAAATTCATTAAAAAACTTAATGTGCAAAACTCTTCGTTATAGGAGCATCAAAGCGGAAGGCAAAACGAAAGCCAACAGTGACGTCATTAATGCCATGCCGTGCTCAAACTACGACAGATGCCCGCGTCCAACCTTACACCCCCATGCAGCCTGCGTGCAGAAGACAACCCAGTCCCAATCCTCCCACCAGAGTAGGGATGTATGGAGGAGCAATTGGCGGAGCTTATTATGTGACATCACTACCACAGTATTGCCTACAGTATCAAAGATACAGTATTAAGAGTGAAAATGTCAATGATTTTAAACCACCTATATATACAGCATTTTTCAAAGGGAATACGCTTATTGAAGTGTATTCCCCAACTGTTGGTAGAGGGTTTAACCCCAGATATAATTATATGTTGATTGAACCCACATTACAAGCATTCTTACCGCCCATTACTGGATTAAATACAACCATGTCTGCAGCAATGGCTGACCTACACACTTTCCACCATATGGCAGTTGAATTTAATATTCCTAGTCAATGAAATGACAGTGTTCTTGTATTGTACAAGGATTAGATTGACTAAATGTATGTAATACACACGAAACGCTTCGTATTTAACTAGTTGTGTTTGACAAGAAGACGAAAAACACATTAATTGTAACAAACTTGTAACAACCTTGTTACAATGTTGGTGCGATGTTGTTACAACCTTGTTACAATGTTGTTACAACCTTGTTACAATGTTGTTACAATGTTGTTATAATGTTGTTACAATGTTGTTACAATGTTGTTACAATGTTGTTACAATGTTGTTTTGAGTTGTTCCTGAACTAGATACAAGCCTATTTGAATGTTGGTGAACAAATTTGTAACTTGTTATCTGCAGATAAGATCCGACTTGATGGAAACAACGAAACTCTAATAGTATGAAGTATTGAAGTTGTATAAAGTACTTGTACGTCATGAAATGTATTTTGTACTGCAGTTGTAGTGTTTGAATATTTGATACATTTGTGTGAAAAATAAATGAATATTTGATGTGTTATTATTGTACAAAATACGAGCTGGTGTACACAGTGACGCAAATGATAATTGAATAGTTTCAACCTTTGGGTATTAAAATTCTCAATTTGCGCACAAGCTGACTCGAAATTTATGATAATGACGTCACTCTGAATAATAATTACTCCAATTATGCTTAAAAATACTGTGACAATTACATAAATGAAACTTTGGGGCTATGAACATGCATTTATCATAAAATTGCTAAGACGGCTATTGAATATCAGGTTCATCAGTCCTAAAAGAAAGAGGTTTACACTAGTCAGTACTGTCGCACATTGTGACCAAAGCATTTGGTGAAAGGCGCATTGGTACTGTCGACTAACCTTAAGGTATTAATATTTAGTTGTACGTTTGACTGGGTTTGAGTACTAATAGACAATCCTGTGCACCTCAACAAATGCCTGCATGTTAATTTATTTGTCAAAGCTGTTCATCAACTTCATCCCTAATGACCCTAAACCCTGTAAATGACTTATTATATTGTGAGGTATCAGTGGCGTAATTATACTATGGGTTCAGACCGGGCGAACCCGGGGCCCCCACCCCAATAAATATAAAAAATGTGTATTATAGTTATGCACTCTATATTTGGAATAACTTCTATTTTTGAGAGGATTTGTTGTGAAGAAAATGCTAACAGAAGACATATCCAAATTTATATCGCGCCTAACATGACGTACTTTTAAGACTTCTGGCTTCCAGTTGTACGTCATGATTATGCTTAACCAATAATCAACGTCTACCGTGACTGAGATTTAGCCAATAGGAATGCAGAACTGTACGTCGGGTAATTTGTTCCAAATTTCAATTTCTTCATTTTCTTGTCGAAATTTGTGTTTGGGGCATTGGATTTTTAATTTTTTATCGCTCCGTCTTTTTATTTGTATTTTTTATATTTTCATCAAACTTTGGACAAGAAACGGCGAAATGGGTACTTATTTACGGATTTATTGACCTTTTGAACCCTTTGGACAGATTAGAAGAAGGTATGAGAAGTTTTTTCTACTTTCAATATTGTACATTTACTTGTTGCGAATAATTTTTGAAGCGGGAAAAGTTTTAAGTTATTTATAAACAAACATGTCGGATATTTTAGACAGTCGTTCTCGATTAACTAGTTCTATTTTGTGGCTACCTTGCTTATATTTTATTTATTGTCTGTTTTAAAGTGTTTGTGGGTACTTTATGTGTTGTCGTTTAATTTCAACCACATATTTTTCAAGAAATGAAGTCGTGTTTGGCCGGCAGAGTCGACGTGAAGTCAGAGACGAAACAACTCAGCTCGTGGCACATTTGAGCGGTCTTTTTGGATTTATTTGCTATAGTTTGTCGAATTTTCAATTTGTTATTGTTACAACTATATTTGAAAACATGTTTGGCATGTTTTTTGGGTTTTTTTTGACACATATTGGACAGAATATTTGTCAACAAATATTGTACAATTTTTACCGCGTGCGGCTATCATATTAGTCGCTCTGAAAATTGGGTATATTTGAAAATTGGGAGGGGGGTTATATGAAAATTGGAGGGGGGTATTTGAAAATTTGAGGGGTATAGTTGGAAATTGGAGGGGTATATTTGAAAATTGGAGGGTTGTATGTATGAAAAGTGGGGGGGTATATTTGAGAATTAGTACCCAGGCGCTAAGCCACTACATAGAGAAAAAATCGCGTTGAGCTACTATGTTGAGATCAGTTGCTAACTGAACGAGCGCGTGGGTAGCGGGTATCCTCGTGATATACAGAAGTACAGTATTCACCTCGCGCTATGGTGCCCACTTGATCTGCTTTAAAATAACTGGATGGTTAAAACTTTTTATCCATATAAGATGAAGTACTGAAGTGATGGACTCCTATCCAGTTTTTCTATGGAGATCAGTGACCCGCTGAACTGTATTGTATGACTGGATGAATAATATTTCATGTATATAAGATGAAGTTCTTCAATGAAGGACTTCTATCACGGGCTCAAAGTTAATGTTCGGCATTTGTCGACTGATCTTCGCATTTCTTCGTGTCTGCGACGGAATTCCGAATATTTCCGAATTTTGATTTTTTTCTCCTCGTGGATCGAACAAGAAACATGGCGAAGTTGGCAAGAACTTTTTCATGAATCCTACGTTGATTTGAAGGTAATATGCTGTATTTAATATCTATTTTTGTACAGTAGTACTTAGATTTTGTACTTATATTGCTAATAGATATGGATCTTAGGGGAACCAAGCCCGTGTTTAGTGCAATTTTTCGGCATAAAGTTTGTACTTTTTACGTTCGCTATTGGTTGATTGTCGAAATAGAAATCTTGTTTTAGGTGAAAGTTGTTGTTAATAGCATTAACCAACCCATGAGAAAGACTAAGTAATATCTAACGTTACTTAATTCGTCGAAAAAAGACCGCCTTTTTTGAGATATTGCCGAGATTTTAGTAGGGAGGAAAAATTTGGATCATTTTATATGCAGTAGCAAATGGGAATTTTATCCACTTCTGCATGGCCGTTTGTTTCAAAATTTTAGAAAATAGAACTTCTATTGATCCAGAAAAGATTTCTGGAAAAACATATTCATCTTTATAAACAAGCTGTTGGGTATTTTTTGAAGATTGTTGTTAACCTAGGGTTAGGCTAACTGGCTTTTGAACAACCTGCCCCATGTGTTAAACAATTTTCCCCTGAGTTATGCATCAGTCAAATCCAAGCGTGCCCATTCCCCCCCCCGGGCCACCGCAGGGCATTTTCCTGTAAAGCACGTCCCAGGAGTTGGGCATTTGAACTCAAACCTTTGCCCGGGGGCGGGGCATTTGAAATTAAGGATTTGGAGGTTTTACGATCACCGATAACTTGATAATAATATAAAACAAAACAATACCAGTTTCATATATATATATAGTTTTTCTGTTTTATTTCAAAAACCACTACAAACGCATAAATTCGAACCACACCGCCAACTTTAAAAATAAATGCACTAGATCTGGTATGACGCACAATGCTTGGTAGCCTGCAACGCAGGCGAAATACTTGGGCGATATATTAATCAGAAGGCATTCGCTCGAAACGTTGAAGAAAGTATTCTCTTTATGTTCAGGTAGTTGGATAACCTACTCTTCTTAGCCAAACAATCCAGCTGACCCCGGGGTGGGGGATTTGCTACTGATTTTTTGCCCTGTGTTTTTTATCCTGGCCCCGGAAATTTGTTGCATATTTTCGAAAACTGTCAAAAGCCCTGGGGTTTGCCCGTGGGGGGGGGGGGTGGGCACGCTTGGATTTGACTGATGCATTGGAGGCCACATCCATATTCAAGTTGCCATGCAAAACATAAAATTGGCGTTTTTGGGTGGGTAGGTGGGTCAAAACTATTATGCTGTGACGTTTTCAAGTTTTTACCATGGCAAAATGAATATTTTAAGAAAATCTTACCATATAACATATGCCATGCTTGACGTTTTCAAGGCTGGGGTGGGTGGGTTTAGTGGCAACTTGAATATGGACGTGGCCCCTTATATGAGTCAGGATTTTCAAAATCTTTTCAGTTTTGTCTGCTTTTTGAACCAAAATACCAGTCTTCAGGTGACCACAGAGGAAAAATTTATGTTGCCAAAAGCCAACAAAGAATAAGTAATCTAATTGTCGAACTATAATAAACTATAAACTATTTTGCATATATTTTGCAATGCTAATTTAATATAGATCATTTTCATGTTATTCTCAAAAAAGAATGTTATTCTCAAAAATTATTCTCAAATTATTTTAGATATTTGTTGCAAGAATGCTTCGACTTGATCGATGACTGAAGTGTTGTTGACTGCAAAAAATTGAACTACTTCAAAAACGTATCTGAAAGGTATATAATTTTCCCTCTCTAATATTTGTACCCAGCATATCTATATGTATATCTGTACCCGGCATATCTATAGTAGCGATTGACACGCCAGGCGGAAGGCGCAATATAAATATTAAAGCCCAGCAAATGACTTTCAAACAAGACATTTAAAGTAAAAGAGTAAAATTTACTTGCTTACGTTTCGTTGTTTACTTTACAACATCTTCAGAGCGTTTAAACTTGTTTACAAGAGAGTGCTATATATATTACAAATTTACTAAAACGGTTACAAAATTCAAATACACGAATAAGAGAAAAGAAGAGAAAACAACCTGTCAGTATTGAATAGTTTAGAAACAAGTTAATTAACTAGTTGTCAGTGTTAGTAATTAGACCTATGCATGTGCATGCCAGGTAATTAAAACAGGCAAGAGGAGTTGACCTAATGTTAGCATTTAAGATAGGATTAATCTTACATATAAAAAGGCTTTCACGAATAAGGTCTATTTCGGGGGCTGGTTGTATAAAAGTCTTAACTGTGTTTTAACTACTCGTTTTGTAGTAGTTAACTCTAAAATTAGCGATTCTGATTGCTTTACTTTTGCTCTAACTATAGTTAACTTTAACTATGTTACAACCGGCCCCTGAAGTAACCGTGGACAGGATTTTAAAATCAGACGCAGAAATCTGATGTTTGGTGAAGTGCGTATGAGCGAGTACACTGGACATAGCAGAAATAGAACGTTTCTTTCCAGTCAAAGGAGAAACACCCATATGCTCCGAAAATGTGTGTGTGTGTGTCGGCGTGTTTGACCAACACACAATGCATCACAGCATTGACACTTATACTGATACACAACATGTGATCTCAGAGCAGAGGGAATTCGGTCTTTGAAAGGAAAGAAAAACGGAAAACAACACAAATGGAGATGTGTGGATAGGCAGAAGAGAGCATTTTATGCAGCTGTGAGCGAATTTACAAGTGTGAACTTTATCCTTAGTAGGTCCTCTATTTGCTACTATATTCTTATCTTTCCATGAAAAATTCGAATTACACAAAGGCCAAGTGTCTGTTAGTGTAATTATGATTATGCGAGCAAACGGAGGGAGAAATATATGGGAATACAAATGATATGGCTTGCCATTTCTAGACTTTTGCCCACGTTTTTGCAACACTGCGGAACCGGAGATAAAGAGAAACCACACATCCGGTCCCGTGATGACCCTCAACCAATAATACCGCCGGACCCTAATGCCTCATCGGCTATTTTTGCCATGCTACAAACACACAGACAATTTAAAGAAGGATCGGGATAAAAGAACTTAAGAGTTCAGGGTGGGCCCATATATTTCTCCCTCCGTTTGCTCGCATAATCATAATTACACTAACAGGCCATTGGCCTTTGTGTAATTCGAATTATGCTTCACAAACTTCGGTCGATATATATGGGAATACAAATGGTAGATTTTAACGCAAATATGCTTTAAGGCGTCCAAGGTTATCATCATCTCGGTTGTCGGAGGGTAGATCGGACTCCCCCCGCTTGATGTTGGTGATCCACCACTGGAGTTAGGGGGTCTAGGAGGACTGTGCCCTGATACGACCCATTGTTCAAAGCTACTTGCCTTGTTAGGCAGTTTTGTAGATATCTGAAGTGTAGAGGGGCTTGCCAAGCCGCTGGACTTGCCGTGGAGTTGGGGGGGAACCCTGGAGTTGGGAGGAAAGGTGTAACAAAGTCGGCTTCGCCCCCATTAGGGATTTGCACAGACTTAGCTCTTTTGCCATCTTTTCCTGAGGCAGGTAGAATTTCATTGTTTGTGAGTTTATCAAGAACCCCAGGAATTCGAGCACTGGAGAAGGTGTCAACAACGACTTCTCCTAGTTGATTACCGTAAATGCTTGTTTTAGCGGCGCGGCGCTTCCTGAGTGCGGTGCTTAATCTCGAGCGGCACTTAACCGGGAGCGGCGCTTATTAAATAATTTTCAACTAAAGGTTCACCCCAAAAAATTTTATTGCCTAGATAGGATACACAAATAATCGCACTATTTAGTTAACGCTGCGCTAGCCGATTGCGGTAAACTCTTTATTACCCCGATTAAGCGCAGCACTATAGTTAGACAGGTGCAGTGCTTAATCGGGAGCGGCGCTAAAACAGGCATTTACGGTGCGAATCCTAGGTTTTCTAACAGCTCTATTACTAGGGATGCACGTTCCTGTAGAATTTTCACTGATGAACCTATGATTAGTATGTCGTCTAGATAAATTAGAAGACGGATATTTCAAGTGCGAAGGAACACTACCACAGGTTTTAGCAGTTTTGTAAATATGCATGGTGCTGTGTTGAGTCCGAACGGCAGGGCACGAAACTGATAAATTTGTCCTTGCCAAACAAATCAAAGGAACTTTTGTGAGTTTGGAACCCCCACGGTTAGATAAGCGTCTTTCAGGTCCAATTTGACCATGTAATCGTTTGGATTTAAAAAATGCTTTATGCACATTAAGTTTTCCGTTTGGAAATGTTCGTTTGCTATGAACTTGTTTAGGTGATAAGATGCAATAGAAGTGTTGATAAAATATTGCATCAATTCATTACCTAGATAGAATTGATCAATTTGTTCTTTGAAAAATTGATCAACTTCCTGTGTGTGTGAATGGACCAATGGCTATTCATTTCAGTGACTGATTGACCAATTGGGAACAAGCATGCCAGTAAACAGGAAGTTGAGCAATTTTCTATCTAATGTATTTTTCAAATTGATGAACTGAATTCGTGCAATATTTTATCAACACTTCTATTGCATCGACAGTAAATCGGTGACTGGGTGAAATGAGTCTCCTTTTTTCAGCACAAGGAATAAACGACTGTATGGCCCCCTTTGTTTTCAGTTTTTCTATTTCTTGTTTCATTAAATCTTTGCGCCCACCCCCCCCCCCCCTCCTGACGTTTGCGGAATGTGCATCTGGGCAGGTTTGTGAGAAAATCTATTTGATTCTAATTCCCTCTGCTCAGAGATCACATGCTGTGTATCAGTATAAGTGTCAATGCTGTGATGCATTGTGTGTTGGTCAAATGTCCGACACATACACACACGTATTTCAGAGCATATGGGTGTTTCTCCTTTGACTGGAAAGAAACGTTCCATTTCTGCTATGTCCTGTGTACTCGCTCATACGCACTTCACCAAACATCAGATTTTTGTGTCTGATTTTAAAATCCTGTCCACGGGTTCTTCTGAAATATATCTTCTTATTCGTGAAAGCCTTTTAATATCTAAGATTAATCCTATCTTAAATGCTAACATTATGTCAACTCCTCTTGCCCTATTTTAATTACCTGGCATGCACATGCATACGTCTAATAACTAACACTGACAACTAGTTAATTAGCTTGTTTCTGTACTGACATGTTGTTTACTGTTCTTTTCTCTTATTCGTGTATTTGAATTTTGTAACCGTTTTAGTAAATTTGCACTCTCTTGTAAATAAGTTTAAACGCTCTGAAGATGTTGTAAAGTAAACAACGAAACGTAACCAAATAAATTTTACTCTTTTATTTTAAATGTCTTGTTTGAAAGTCATTTGCTGGGCTTTAATATTTATATTTAAAGTTGTTTTTCATCAAAGTCATTCACATCCTTAATCATAGTATATTCTTAATTTCTTTTAGATCTTTATAAAGTTGCCATTTTGAAGAATGTCTCAAAATGTTGGCTGAAGTTTTGTTTAAAACGAAAAACGAACTATCTCGATGGCAAGTATATGTAAGATTCAAAATACATTTTTATATTTTAGTTTAAGCATGAAATGCTTTGAACATTATATGGTTGCTTGTGGTCAGTGCATGGCTGCGTTCCTTTTCAAACATTGTGGCAGCAATATTACAAACCTATTTTACAACATTCTACTTTAACACAACAATTTTGGTGGTTTCATGGTCATTGAATGCTTGATTAAGCTTTCTTATGCCACGTACCAGCCACAGCAAACCTCTAATTTTCAAAGTCTTCTATTTTCAGAACAAGCCAAAGAATGATAAATTGTTGCATTTTTTTTAAAATCAAGGAAATAGATTGTGTTTTAATGTAACACACTTTGGACATAAAATTATCCTGTTTGGCATAATAAGCTTTTTTGTCCTCAAAGGCTCAAAATAATCAAACATTTTGTCATTTTTTGGCTTGATCGCATTGTTAACACAACGAGATGATTGAGGTGGTTTTACAAGGATCCCAAAGCATTTCCTTTGATAGATTATGTTATGTTATATAATATTATTCAGCCTACAAAATGTAGGGTAAAGAATTTCAACCAAAATATATTGTCAAAATCAATCATGTTTATTTTGCTATCTATTATGTGTAGATCCTTTATAAACAATTATTTTTCATTCAAGCCTCAGGAACAGAACAATGGTTCATTGTTTGTAAAAACATGTTTTAATTGAATATTTTTTAAATAAAGAAAAATTAACTGGGCTTCCTTATCAAACATCTCAGTCTTCTCTTGTCTAAACTGACTTCTGATATTTGTTTGAAGTTTGGACAGTTCATTTGAAAATCACGTTTCTTTCAAATCTAGTTCTGGATTTTGTAGGGTCAGCTTGCAATATTGAATAGTGGACAGTCAAATTGCAGATCAATTGATGTATACAACCTCCAAGTTAGCATTGTTTAGAACTGCCTCATTCCTTATAAATTCTGTTTTGTTTACAGCAAAACTCATTCCTATAATGGATTATTCATGAGTTGTAATATGGACAAAAATAGAATAGGTTTTTTGAGGAATGTTGCAGTTCTGTTCAGTGCTGACGTATTGGGTTTGTGTACTTCAATTAATATACAATTTGACTGGACAGTTTATTTCCAAAGCCAAACAGATGTGATTTTAATAGCGCGATTTAAAACTTGCAACAACTTTGTGATTTCAATAGTGATTTTGAAATACGCATTTAAAATTTGCAACAAACTTTGTGATTTTTCAATAGTGACTTCTCCAAGTTTAAAACAAACATTTGAAGTTAGAATAGGTTTATTCTTTACAAAGTGGAACTTGTTTGAATACAGACAGGTGAACTGAAGCAGCAATTTTTTGACGTGAGAAGATGAAAAAAAAACAAAACATTGTCAACCATAGCAAGCTGTCAACTTAAGTTAAGAAGATGATGTTTCTTTGAATATATTTGGTATTTTTCAATAGTATATGATTTTTAATTTGAAATTTCAATACATTCTATTCAAGTTTTTTTTTTTTACCTACTGTTTAACACTATTTCAAGGATTAGGAATGAAAATATCTCCAAACTAAATGGCATAGTTTTTATTCAGACAACAAATTCTCGTTTTGATGGGACGTAGTCAATCAAGTTAACTTGCTACTATTTTTGGAATTTTTAGTTTAAAAGATAATGTTCTTTGAAATATGTTCTATTATATATTTTCTTAAACAGTTGGTTGGTTTTAGTTTATTCTCATTTAGCAGTTACTTTTGAAATTCATTTTGCTGGCTTCAGTTTAAGCTTACCTTCAAATAGTTCCATTTTGTAAGAGTGTGGTATAATAGTTATAATAGCAATAGAAGGAAACAGGTTAACATGGATTTCAGAACATGGTCTTTTCAACAAGTAAGTAAAGATAAGTTTATACTTCAAAGAGATTTGTTTTTAACCTGACAAGAATACTGTCCAAAATAGACTAAAATTGAATCTGCTCTTCGAAGGATATTTAATTTTTTACCAAAACAATGTGTTTTGATGTTTGTGTTCGGTTTGTTTTTTAATAATGTTAATACTACACGGTGATGAAATTGCAAAAAAAATATTTTTGTTGACAAAATTAACTCCCAGGATTGTTTGGAAATTGTTTTCTGAGATCCAGAATATTTGGGACTGGTCATAAAGTATTGGTGGAGTTGGGCTATGTTAATTGGGTGGGGGGGAGGGGGGGTCATGCAAATTTTAAAGCTACATTGAGGGAGGTCACCATATTATCAACCTTTACATTCCATACACTTGAGAGTGTTACTATCGGTTTCAGTTTGCTTTTCAAAACGCGATTCTAATATTAGTTCAAAATTACGTAACGTTGTTTACTAATTAGCCAACTTCCAATGAAATTACACAACAAATGTTCCAAATTTGCAACCTAAGTTCGAAATTAGGTTGCTAAGTTCAAAACTAGGTTCCAAATTACGAATTGACATTAGAACAATGTCTAATGTCAATTTGAAATTCGGAATGTACTTTGAAACCTAGTTTTGAACTTAGCAACCTAATTTCGAACTTAGGTTGCAAATTTGGAACATTTGCTGTGTAATTTCATTGGAAGTTGGCTAATTAGTAAACAACGTTACGTAATTTTGAACTAATATTAGAATCGCGTTTTGAAAAGCAAACTGAAACCGAGAGTAATATGATATCTGAACTCATCCAACACAATTACTATATTTACTAAATTGGTAATGTTCCCCTTGCAAGATGTGATCATCACAACAGAAATTACCAGCAATTATATTAAATGCAGCACTTTTTCTTTCCAAGGTTCTAAATTTGTATGTCACAGGACTATGACTTGAAAGAACACTCTAACTGATATATTTATAAAACATCTCTTTCATCTATTTGATACTTACTATAATTAAGTGGGGAAGCAAGTGTGTCAAATTATACCAAGGATAGGTCATTCTGTTTTCAGCACTAAAATAGGTTGGGTCATGTGTATTTCTTGACAAATTGGTGGGTGGGTTAACTAACTATCCTTTGTAAATTTCAATTTTCATAGCCCAACCCCCTCCCTGTACAAATTGTCAAAATTGAGTCAGTTCAGCAAATTATGACTACGCATAACTACGTGAATTCTGTTTTGAGTTATCTTAAAAATACCGAGTTTTCTTTAAAATGAAAAGTTTCCACTTCAACCAAATTACCAACATACTGTATTTCCTGTATGGAAGGGACAACCTTATTTCCTGAAGTTTCTGCTACTTGAATTTCTTTTTTTGATTTCTCGTAAATATTTGTTAAATTTAAAACGAAAACGTTTTCGAAGTAACATCTAAGAGAGAATTGTTTCTGAAAAAATGTATCTGTTGTGTGCCTTTTTTGGACGATTTACTGGATTTACCACCAAGAAATGACGTGTCACAAGTTGAAATTAATATTTGTTTCAAAAATAATTTAATCAAAAATATTGGAACGACATTTTTTTGCTGAACTAAATTTTCTTGAAATGCATTTTCATCACCTGAATTAGTATTAACATTATCCAATCAAGTTACAGTTGTCAGGTTAAAAACACAATAAGAAAGATATATGGCTCTTGAAGATGAGGATGATCAAAAATTTTCATTTGGCAACCTATTTTGGCAAACTGAATTATTTTCTTTACATTTATGGAAACAATAATTTAGTCGTAACGTTTTGATGTTTAGAAATATATTTAAATATATGTTTTCAAGCTAGGTGTTGTCAAGATGTTATAAAGGCAATTTGAAATATGAACACGATTAGTTTTCTATAATCAGATAACTGCTTTTCAGCAATTAAATTCCTTAATAACGTCTTGCCAACGACTTGGCAATTCGTCTTCGTTAAACATCGAACATTACGGTTAAATTATTGTTTTTCATACTCGAATGAAAGTCATAGCAACTTTATCAAAAACACTAAGTGCGTATGTAAAGGAAGAAGTAAGCATGCTCAATTTGCCATAATTACTATATCTTTGAGCCATATTCTTTCTTTGTAATTGTGAAATAACTCTGTGTTGAACTTTGTTTCATAATTATTGATCTTGAAGTATAAACATTTATCCTGAAAAGACCAAGTTCTCTTGTTTTCTCAAGAATTGACGCTTTTTTGGTTGTTAATTCTTGAGCAAACAAGTTGTTTTTAATGTTGTGTTTATTCACTTGTGTTGAACACAATGTTAACTGTTCTCTTGTGCCATGTTTTGCTTTCTTCTATTGTTATTTATAAGTACTAGTATTAATAAGTATGCAGTCTTATTCGCTCTTTATTGTTAATCAATTTGTAACAGTTACAATCTTTTCAATAAATTGTTCATTAATTATACAATGTTGTCCTATTAATTAAAAATTCAATTCCCATGGGAATTGAAAATTTGAATAAAAAAAATCCCCCTTTGGGGGGAAGGCTCCTCGCCTCGCTACCCCAGCCAGCTCCCCAAGTACTACCTCTACTTTAAGTAGAAGTAGCACTTGGAGAGCCGGCCGAGGTAGCGAGGCGAAGAGCCTTCCCCCCAACCCCGGCCAGCTCTCCAAGTGCTACTTTAAGTACTTACAGCACTTCTAGAAGTGGCACTCGGAGAGCCAGCCGGGGGAGTGTGGCAAAGAGAAGACCAACCTTGCAAATGCAAATGAGAATGCAAATTGCTAAGTTGATCTTCTCTTGAGAGCAGCCGCGCATACCTAGCAAATGTAAAACAACAAATGTTAATAACAAATACTTAGCATGCAAATTTGAATCCCATGGCCGAAATGACAAGGTCCCCCACTGATCCCTACCCACTGATCCCTACCAACTGCCTCGGCTGCCTCATTCTGCCTAGCTGCCTCATTCTGCCTCAGTTCTACGTTGTCTAAAAAAATTACGTTATAAACAAAAAAGCAAAATAAAAAGGATAAATTACGTTATCATTAGCTATCCTATAACCCACTTAGACTGAGTTTTGGATTCAGTTTCGAAACGTAGAACCTTAACTGAAAGGAGACGGGCTTTTTGTTTTGTTAACTGGTCCGAAGTGGATATAAACGGAAGACTTACCTAAACCAGAGGCTCGGTCAAATAAGCATGAGAATGCGTAGTGTTGTGCGCAAACATATTTTAGAATATAAAAACTATTTTTTATCAATTGACAAATTTGAATTGAAAAAGAAATAGGACATGACTGTCTATTCTTATACCAGCAATTTAAATCTAAACCGAAAAACAGTTTATCCATATAGTGTAAATAAGTCGAAATGTATTTTAGAAAAATTGATATGAAACGCAATTCCCATACTCATTTAACCGGAACGCCTTCATTTGCATGGTATATCGCAGCTGCTCTCAACCCACTTCCGTAATTTGCTTTAGTACTCACAAACAATGAATTAATTGTTCCATTGTTCCTGCTTACTATAAAAGCACACCCGAAAGAAACAAGGTACTTATCATATCTAATCAAAGAGGATAATTATAAAGTCAAGTTTTCACTATATGAAACCAAATTAGCATGAAAACAAAGCGTAGTGTATTCCCATGGGAATTGAAAAACGAATAAAAAGAACCCAACAAATTCTATTGTTTTTATGCTTGAAATCGTTGCTCTGCTGTTTTCAGCGTATGTTAATTTCATTGTGAATACAAGACTAACTTAAGCGCATTTTACAGTGATTTTGGTTAAGACTTTAATTACTTCGTTTTCAGATCGAGAAGACTACAGTCGAAAATGTCGTGAAACACTGAAATAAGGTATTGGAAACTCTTAAACATATATAAATTTCATGACATAATCTATTTAGTTTCCATACAATTAATATTGTGCTCTGTGCGCTCACACCAGACCTACGAATCCCATTATCAACATCCAAATTCAAAAACCATATCATGTTATATTTGCATAAAATGCGTCGAAAACTGCGTTACGCCATGTATTATCATATATGTCAATGTTTTTCTAATTTTGGCATGTCATTTGTTGTTCGGTAATTTTTGCTTTTTCAATGAGAAACAAGTGTAATCGCTAAAATCCTCTTTGATCTCTTAATAAGTACCTTGCCCTTAACCTGCAGTACATTGATCTTGGTAATGTTGTAGCTTCTGATGGTTGCGGATCGTCATTTTGCTCGTGGGTTCATGAGGCCTTCATCTGGTCTTTCCATCTTGCACTTTCTTTGGTTTGATTGTTCAGCTTTCTTCTTCTTACCAAATCAAATCCTTTTGGAAATAAATGAACTATATTTATTAGGTGATAATTAGCTAAAAGACAATTAAAGGTGTGGTGTGACAATACACCCTTTCGATAATTACGTCACGAATACTTCCTTGGCGTGGGAGCCTCGCTCTCGTGAATCAAGACGAAAGGCTATTCGCTCACATGAGAACGAGGTTCCCGGACCAACGAATGATCGGTGACGTAATTATCGTATATTAAAGTGAGGAAGGAGTATAAGGTAATAATAACATATTATATTAAATCAACGCTTACATTTTTCTAGCTATCATCTTTGGATCTTCATGGCTTATGTTGATCACGGTTAGTTATTCTGTTTATGTGATTTTAAATCTTGCACTGGCTTTGGTTGGTCGCCTTGTCCTCACCACATTACGTCCTTGCTAAAATTAACAAAGTAAGAAATATAATGAATATCCACAATATCACCACAAATACGGGGATAACAAATTGCTTAACTAAATTAGAATAACATTTGGTGAAAGCAGGATTTTGTGTCAAATATAGAAGCTCCTTCACGGTCATGATTTACACTATATGGGTTAACCATAGTCCCTATAATACAGTGTCTGGAAACGCGGCAAACTTGAAAGTTAATAGCCATGTCCGTGGGTTGTTGAGGGTGTACTGAGAGTGCACGTTTTCTTTGAAGCTTACAAAATAGTATATTTAACAGCTTAAACTAATTTCATTGCATAATAGCTTAATCATATAACCCATATAATTAAGGAAAAAGGGAAAATAGACATGGGCGCACAAACGCATTCCGAACAAATTGAAATATGCTTGCCAACGCTAAACTAGGTTATGCAGGTACGCTTTTGGCAAAATTGAAGTAAAGTTATGGTTAACGTCCACAGCAAAACATATTGAACATTCGTAGTACAAAACACATTCATAACCAGTGTCAAAACGCAAGTTTAATGACATGCAGTCATATTAATGTCTCTCTTTCCTCTACACAGTAATGTAGAGACGTTATTCTGATGGTTAAATGAAGTATTACATCTCTATTTTCAACATGGCGGCCAAGAAAGCAAAGTTTTAGAGCGAAATTTCTCTGTGCATTTCACTGCATTGTGGAACAGATTAGAATATCTGGTTATGCTTCTTAAACGTGGTTAAAGTATAGAGAGAGTATCTACGAGTCAGTTACGGTTTGCGCGTCTGCCGATATCTGTCAACAACGAGCAGAAATTGCCAATTGGGGCAGCAAACGACCTAGTATGGCAAAATAGGATACAACATAACCAAGGTAAAGATATAGTTTTCTCGGGAGCATAGTTAGGCATCTTGGATTTCTATTTCAGTGCCAAAACGCGCATGCTTGGCAGCCATATTGTCCCTCATTTCTGGCCATGACAGACCTAGCCTGTGTGGCCGGCCCTTGTTGGAAGGGAAAAGAAGACCGGGGATTCAGGGCCTGCAAGAAAACCCGCCTTTCGTAAGTAAGCACCCTAATAAAGGCTCATTAAAATTGACCAATAAAAATGCAGCTGGACTATAGGGAAAACCCCGAACCGAAGGAAATGTATTCACTTGTGCATAAACATGTCAATCAAGACGAAGAAATGTAATAATATATTGCTGTGTGCGTAAACATGTCAATTAATTCTTGGTGTTGACCAATTAAATTCTACGTTCAAAAATTGAACAGAGTTTAGTCCCGAAAGGCGGGTTTTCTTGCAGGCCCTCAATCCCCGCTCTTCTTTTCCCTTCCAACGAGGGCTGGCCAAGCATGCTATGACAGACCATATAGTTTTCACTTAATATGCAATATGCATCAGCCAATTCCAGCTGCGACATTCCCCCCGGGCCTACCCCCGGGCATTGGTAAAATTTTAATTTTTTTTGTGCAAATGCCTGGTAGCCTGCTAATGCCCGGGGGTATGGCAAAAAAGAAGGAACAATGCCCCACCCTGGGGACAAAAGAGCAAAACAAATGTCCCACCCCAGGCTGACAAATCAGTCAAGATTTTATGCTAGAAATGTTAAATATGCTTTGTCGAAAATAATGTGAGTCATGTAACGAAGATTTCTCAAACATTCTAACTTTTACTTTTGAAAACCAATGGTAATATAAAACTAACTCTTATACACATATTAGAAAAGACAGGAATGCATCAAAGGTTGATCCCATTTCTATAGCTAGAGAGCTTAGGCAAGTACGCTGCGTTACACAATAAAACTTATTCCCTAGAATTTTTATCAAAACGTGGTTGCCGTCTACATGGAAAGCTACACAGAGGATTCTCCAGAACTGGTGACCGCTGTCTTTTCTCCGTTAAGGACAAATGCCCGGGGGTCATTTAATGACCCTATACCCAATGTTGACAAATGCCCGGTCCCTGGGTGAATGCGCGCCTGCAAATGCCTGGGCCTTGTTTCACGCAGTAAGCGATCATCAAGTCTATATTCTGAAACAGTCGTAAAACAGGCTGTAGTGGATACCTTGAGGTAAGCGAAACTATAGATATATTTATTTATTTGTCTCAAATTAGAGGGCTGCTTCACAGCAAAGATTTAAGTGGTGTGGCAATCAAAGTGAGGAAGGAGTAATATAGTCTATAACATACCAGAAATATTAAATCAACAAGACTTACATTTACTATCATCTTTGCATCGTCTTAGCCTATGTTAGTCAATGGTTGTCATTCTGTTGTTGGGATCTCATATTCACTAAAATAGACAAACTATATTTATTTAATAACTAGAAATAACTACATTTAGTAAAATTACATAGGTGATTATTGAAAATTTTCAACGCTGATTGGTTGCGCTACCTCGGATTAATGTGCGATAATCACCTAAAGCGTTTTTAAGCCGCTTTTATCGTAAATATTCAAGTTTTCTATTTTTTTCCAAATAATCACCTATGTAATTTTACTAAAACAATTATTCGCATTTATTCACCGATATTCACCTCGCCTTCGGCGAATAATTGTTAAATATGGTTTAGAACAAAGATAAGATCAACAAAACTTACATCTTCGTCATAGCTTCTGTTGATGGTAGGTCATCATTCTGTTGATGGGTCCGGGTCATCCAGCACTTCTTGATCTGGTTGTTCAATCTTCTATTCTATTTGGTTGGATTGAGTTGCCTTCCTCACATCACATCATGTCCATCCAGTAGATACCAAGTGCACTCAACATCCAGTGATCAACCATAAAAAAGGGAGGAAGGTTGTGTTAACTTATTTTACAATGGGCTTAGAAAATACAAATAGATGCTGGTGACTCAATTTTTTAAAAACGATATGCTGTCAGTATCTCATTTGTGTCCTATGTTCAAATTTTGCATGCTGTATTGTACTGCAAAAATCCACATTTATACAACATTTCAAATAGGAATTGTATCATGAATTACATCAACATTGATTACATCAACAAAACTTACACCTATTGTCTTCTTTGTATTGTCATTGCTTATGTTGGTCATGGGTCATCATTCTGTTCTTTTTCATCTCAGCTTGTTTCGTTTGCTTTCTTTTTTATTGGGTTGTCCAGCTGCCCTTTGAAAAAATAGACAATAGAATTTTAGAAAGACTTCAAATCACTGTAACTATTGGAGAGAATAAAGAGGAATTCATACTGATAAGTGTAAATTATATATATTTATTAGACCTAACCAGGAACAGCTGCGAAAAATGCAACTATAGGTCCCTGACAGGAATTTAATCTGCGGTCCCGGTGCAGCGCTCTAACCAACTGAGCTACAGAGTCCAGCTGTCGAGCTCTAACCACAAGTTCATGTATATATACGATGGTATATAGGACTCTGTAGCTCAGTTGGTTAGAGCGCTGCACCGGAATCGCAGGGCCGCAGGCAGGTTCAATTCCTGCCAGGGACCTATAGTTGCATTTTTCGCAGCTGTTCCTGGTTAGGTTTAATAAATGTATATGATTTACACTTGATAATTTCCATCTACAAAAACCCTCCAACTATTATTGAATCGAGTGAGATGCCAACAAAATTTAATAGTGTGAGAGAAGTGAGAGGAGTAAAAGTCGTAGGTTGTCTCAAGTAAAACATAATTAATAGAATACATGGTTTGTACACTTGATGGAACTAATTATTTATGTTAGTCTAGCTTTATGATCCATCTTTTATAGATCTAGTTTAAGGTGCCTCCCTGCAATGTTTGAAATACGGAAATTTATGATTTATTAAATCAATTTTTTGAACTAGAACTGTGTTAGAAAAAAAATTGTATAATTCTAAGATTATATATTCATCAATTCTAAGAGTTGAAAATTGTTCACATGACGTCATACCGTTGCTATGGTAACAATAACGTTTCAACATGATCGACATTTTAGCTTCTAACGCACTTTACTGGACAAAACGCCTGGTTACCCCTACTTTTTCTTTCATAAAACGTCGTTTTCTATTAAAATGGATTATCTGAACAAGTTGAAAGACATTCTGTAGAGGCACATTTTAAATATCTTTTCGCTCTACAGATTTTTTAATTCGTTTAGATAATCTATTTTACTACGGGAAAACGTTTTATAGAATAAAAATTGGAGGTAACCAGGCGTTTTTTTTTCGAGAAAAGCGCGTTAAAAGCCAAAATAGCGGCCATCCTGAAACGTCATTGTTACCATAGCAACAGTAATGACGTCATTCTTGCGTACAATTTTTAGCCCTTACAATTTTGCTTTATATAAGTTGCTCTATATCCAAATAATAAATTTTCCATATTTCAAAAAATTATAGGTAGCCACCTTAATTGCAGATTAAAACGCCTGAACAGTTTGAAACGACGAATTGCATGACACACGTGAGTGACCATAAAAAAATAATATACCTGAGATATACAAAGCCTCATCTTTGTCTGTCCATGATTTTCCATCATTGCTTATCTTTACTTACAAACAGTTCAACTAAATAGAGAAAATATATTTGCTGGTAAATCTAAAAATTCATTGAGCAAAAAGGCATTTTAATAGATTGAAAGGTTTTACCAGGAGGGGGCTGCATAAATATTCGTTTGGGGGGGTGATTTCCTATTTAGCGAAGATATATTTGTGGAGATAATGTGCAATATCAACGATATCTACAATGATCAAGATGTAATATTGGAAGATATGCAGTAGGTGAATGTTCATACTAATGATCAGGCAGAAATATATATCAAAATTTCATAAAATAATGTGATAGTAAGTAAAAGTAAAATCAGTCAAAAATAATGGTCTTGTATACTTAGAATAGTAATGTATAGCTTACATGATAATACATATCACATGTTGTTGACTTCCAACACCACTCAAACTAGTTTTCTTTCATCTTCTTGATTGGAGAAGAAGCACGCCGCCATTTTGTCTTCGGCCATGATGACTTTTACAGTGTTTTAACGTCGCGATTTCTCAGCCATTTCTTCTTCTCGCTCCCCATATTTCAACCAAACGTCCATTTGGGGTTTCTTGCCATTTCTGTAGCACTCTATTAACATTTATTCTCTTCTTTTGCTAGAAAATGACGACTTTTGGCTGCATTTTTCTTCGATATTTTGCGATCCATCTTGTCCGAAGGTTTGCTGTAAATGACGTCACGATGCAATTCTTCGCAGGTATATACCCCGTATGTAAAATATCGACCTTTCCCTACTTCTGTTTACAAAGCTAAAATGTTATTTTTCTAGCTCGAGTTAAAGGTTTTTGGGCATAGTTTTCCACTCATATATTTCTTATATTGTTTTTCTTGTAGGCTACTTACTTATTTCGTAAAAAAGACGCTTCTAAGAGGCGTTTACTTAATTTTTTTTATTTGCATGCTAATGAGTTCGGAAAGACATCTCCAATTTGTAAGGTTCATTAAGCTTTGCCTCCATAGCCAAATGGTTATGGCGAGTGTATTGTTGAAAGTCACACCCTTCGGTACTCTCTTGTACCGCGCCCAGGATGGGACATCGCTCTTCGGAGTTGTTCCATCAGGGGCGCGATACATAAGAAATCCGAAATTGAAGGGTGCGAAAACACTCGCCGTAACCATTTGGATACAGAGGGACAGATTAGAAATCACTTGTCAAAAGGAACTAGCCTTTCCCTCGTCTTTCAAGTCAAAATCGAATACAAAGCGTTAGAGGTTGGTCATTCGAACATCACAAGTAGGGGTTGGCCTTTCGACAAGTCGAATGCAGCCTCCCCTAGCCTCCTCCACAGGCATCTCTATGTCACTCACAGTAACCCAATAGAGATGCCTTCGGAGGAGGAAGGACAACTTCGTCTAAACCCTTCCGTTCAAATGTACAAGTTTCCTTGCACGTACTAGAGTGAAATGGTTTAGACTTAGTCTAAACCATTTCACTCTAGTGTTATATATGGTCGAGGTCGTCGTGATGATTACGGTGCAAATTTTCGCATCGTTAATGAAGATGAACTTTTCTTCTCTTTTTGCTGATTTCGAGGTCGTTTCTTCCTTAATAGAGCTGTATATGGCACTGAAAAATGTCCTTGACAGGACCATGCATTGCGTGGTTTTAGGTTAGATTCCTAGAACATTTTAAGATGTCCATATACACAGCAAGCCAAATATAGCCAAATCTAGCTTGTTGCCTCGTTGTAGATGCTAAACACACTGCTTTCCTTAACTGCAAAGCAGTTAATCACACATAGTAACTGCTTAGGCCAATCTCAGTTAAAACAAGGTACGATCGCATACATATCAACTAATGCCTGACCAAGAACCTAACATAACATGTATCACATCTGATTTTCTCTTTAATAACTGTAATATAATTGATAAAGCTGACCACTGGTCTTTGTTATTCTTCAAAGAATCTCTGGCAATACGAAGATTGAAACCTGACCTTAACCACGGAACTAAAGCCTCTAAAGAACTTATAATATTTAACTAATGACCTAATATAGCATTTCTCATATTTCTTCACTTGTATATATAACTTTGATATGTAATAATCTCTTCATTCCTGAAGATCATAGCAGATCCTAGTCGAAACGTAGAATAAACCATTTTCAAAATGTTTACTGTTTTTGGAGTTGCTATTGTATTGTATTTTATCAAAATACTCAGTGGTTCCCGCAATTTTTGCCTCGCTATAGGTACGTGTTTGTTTGATTGGATCACAAGAGAATAACAGTGTTATAAACTAACTTCCAGACGAAGGGCCTTCGTTTGAAACGTCGAAGTTCTTGTTGTATTTTTCAGGTAGATTGATGCTAAAGACTCGAATCTTATTGTTATAACTATAAGAAGAAGCTCTTGATAACGCAAAAATATGCCTAAATATGGTGGAAATGAAACAAAACATCCGCAACGAGGCAACTGGCTATATTTTGCTAGCTGTGTATATATGGACAATTGGACATCTTAAAATGTTCTAGGAATTTAACCTAAAACCACGCAATAATGCATGGCCCTGTCAAGGACATTTTTCAGTGCCATATACAGCTCTATTAAGGAAGAAACGACCTCGAAATCAGCAAAAAGAGAAGAAAAGTTCATCTTCATTAACGATGCGAAAATTTGCACCGTAATCATCACGACGATCTCGGACATATATAACACTAGAGTGAAATGGTTTAGACTAAGTCTAAACCATTTCACTCTAGTGCGTGCAAGGAAACTTGTACATTTGAACGGAAGGGTTTAGACGAAGTTGTCCTTCCTCCTCCGAAGGCATCTCTATTGGGTTACTGTGAGTGACATAGAGATGCCTGTGGAGGAGGCTAGGGGAGGCTGCATTCGACTTGTCGAAAGGCCAACCTCTACTTGTGATGTTCGAATGGCCAACCTCTAACGCTTTGTGTTCAATTTTGACTTGAAAGACCTTGGAAAGGCTAGTTCGTTTTGACAAGTGATTTCTAAGCTTTCCCTCTGTATCCAAATGGTTACGGCGAGTGTTTTCGCAGTTTCCAATTTCGGATTTCTTGTGTATCGCGCCCCTGGTGGAAGAACAACTCCGAAGAGCGATGTCCCATCCTGGGCGCGGTACAAGAGAGTACCGAAGGGCGTGACTTTCAACAATACACTCGCCATAACCATTTGGCTATGGGGGCAAAGCTTAATGAAGCTTACAAATTGGAGATGTCTTTCCGAACTCATTAGCATGCAAATAAAAAAAATTAAGTAAACGCCTCTTAGAAGCGTCTTTTTTACGAAATAAGTAAATAGTCTACAAGAAAAACAATATAAGAAATATACGAGTGAAAAACTATGCCCAAAAACCTTCAACTCGAGCTAGAAAAAGAACATTTTAGCTTTGTAAACAGAAGTAGGGAAAGGTCGATATTTTACATACGGGGTATATACCTGCGAATAATTGCATCGTGACGTCATTTACAGCAAACCTTCGGACAAGATGGATCGCAAAATATCGAAGAAAAATGCAGCCAAAAGTCGTCATTTTCTAGCAAAAGAAGAGAATAAATGTTAATAGAGTGCTACAGAAATGGCAAGAAACCCAAAATGGACGTTTGGTTGAAATAGGGGGAGCGAGAAGAAGAAGAAATGGCTGAGAAATCGCGACTTAAAGCACTGTAAAAGTCATCATGGCCGAAGACAAAATGGCGGTGTGCTTCTTCTCCAATCAAGAAAATGAAAGGAAAATAGTTTGAGTGGTGTTGGAAGTCAACAATATGTGATATGTATTATCATGTAAGCTATTACCTAACTCTTCTATGTATACAAGACCATTATTTTGACAGATTTTACTTTTACTTACTATCACATTATTTTATGAAATTTTGATATATATTTCTGCCTGATCATTAGTATGAACATTCACCTACTGCATATTTTCCAGTGTTACTTCTTGGTCATTGTAGATATCATTGATATTGTACATTATTTCCACAAATATATCCTCGCTAAATAGGAAACACACCCCCAACGAATATTCAAGCAGCCCCCTCCTGGAAAAAATCTTCTTCTAATATATTAAAATGCCATTTTCTCTGTTTAGTTGAACTGTATGTAAGAGTAAAGATAAGCAATGATGGAAAATCATGGACAGACAAAGATGAGGCTTTGTATATCTCAGGTATATTAAATTTTTATGGTCACGTGTGTCATGCAATTCGTCGTTTCAAACTGTTCAGGCGTTTTAATCTGCAATTAAGGTGGCTACCAATAATAAGAAAAATTTTCCAGCAAATAATTTCTGCCCGCCAATTTTAAGGCGCTGCCTGCGGAGGAGGCTAGGAAAATCTATGATTTAGATAAAAATTTTGAAGAATTTTTATAGAGCAACTTATATAAAGCAAAATTGTAAGAGCTGACAACTGTACGCAAGAATGACGTCATTACTGTTGCTATGGTAACAATGACATTCAGTATGGCCGATATTTTGGCTTCTAACGCACTTTTCTCTATAAAACGTTTTCCTGTAGTAAAATAGATTATCTAAACGAATTAAAAAATCTGTATCTAGCGAAAAAAATATTTATAACAAAAAATCATGTTTATTAATCATTGTTCAGATAATCCATTTTACTAGGAAAATAGGGATAACCAGGTGTTTTGTCCAGTAAAGTGCGTTAGAAGCTAAAATGTCGATCATGTTGAAACTTGAAAGGTCATTGTTACCATAGCAACGGTAATGACGTCATGTGAACAATTTTCAACTCTTAGAATGTTCCTCAATATATGTTATACAATTTGTTTTCCAACGAGTAACAGTTCTAGTTAAAAATCATAAATTATTTAATAAATCATAAATTTTCCGTATTTCAAAAATTGCAGGCAGGCACCTTAAACTAGATCTATAAGAGATGGATCATAAAGCTAGACTAACATAAATAATGAGTTCCATCAAGTGTACAAACCTCTCACTTCTCCCCAATAGGCCACACACTATTATTAGTACTTATTTCACATTCTGTATTTTGCCAAACCCTATATTATCAGTATGAATTCCTCTTTATTCTCTTCAATAGTTACAGTGATTTGAAGTCTTTCTAAAATTCTATTGTCTATTTTCTCAAAGGGCAGCTGGACAACCCAATCAAAAAGAAAGCAAACGAAACAAGCTAAGGTGAAAAAGAACAGAATGATGACCCATGACCAACAGAAGCAATGACAATACAAAAAAGACAATAGGTGTAAGTTTTGTTGATGTAATTCATGTTGATGTAATTCATGATACAATTCCTATTTGAAATGTTGTATAAATGTGGACTTTTGAGGTACAATACAGCATGCAAAATTTGAACATAGGACACAACATGAGATATAGCATATTGTTTTTAAAATTTAGTTTTTTAATGACATGACTAATTGACACGCAACATACCAATCAACATGTGTAAGCAACTCGCCACATCAGGACATTTTATAAGTTCTTGAACGAATAGTCGTGCAAGTTTCTTCATATAGCATAAAGCTTTGTTTTCGCTATTCTCGCATAAGGGATTTTACATGAGGAATAATATATTGAGCCACCAGCGTCTATTTGTATTTTCTAAGCCCATCGTGACATAAGTTAACACAACTTTCCTCCCTTTTTTATGGTCATTCACTGAATGTTGAGTGCACTTGGTATCTACTGGATGGACATGATGTGATGCGAGGAAGGCCACTCAATCCAACCAAATAGAATAGAAGATTGTACAACCAGATCAAGAAGTGCTGGATGACCTGGACCCATCAACAGAATGACGACCTGCCACCAACATAAGCTATGACGAAGATGATAGAAGATGTAAGCTTTGTTGATGTTATCTTTGTTAAAAACCATATTACTCATTATTCACTTTAATTGCCACACCTTATTCTATAAACTCAGTTTTAAGTCTAATATGCCACATCTCAGGTGTTTCAATTTTAGCATTTGCATATAGCATGGCTCCTCATGGTGTATATATTTGTTATCTTGATATTTTGTGGTGAGGTAGTGGATCTTCATTATGTGTAGTTATTATAGTTATTAAATATAGTTTGTCTTGTCTATTTTAGTGAAGATGTGATGTGGTAAAGACTAGACATGGACCCATCAACAGAATGACAACAGAATGACAACCTGTGACCAACATAGGCCAAGATGATGCAAAGATGATAGTAGATGTAAGTCTTATTGATTTAATATACCTGGTATGTTATAGACTATATTACTCCTTCCTCACTTTGATTGCCACAACACACCGTTTTCATGTAACTCAGTTTTAGTTTAATACTTCTGATATGCCACACTATGTGTTTTAATATTCTACTAAATAAGAAAAATTTGTCATTTACATTCCTCTTTTCAGTTCCTAATTTGTTTGCAATTTTCCTAATTACCTTTCAAAACTTTTGTTGCAAATCCCTTGAGGAAATTTGCAATGATCCTATGCCAATTAGAAGTTCCTCAGTTCCTGTTAGAAGTTCCTCAGTTCCTGTTAGAAGTTCCTCAGTTCCTGTTAGAAGTTTCTAACTTCCTGTTAGAAGTTCCTAACTTCCTGTTAATAATATATTCGAGCACAAAAACTCGCTGGTTTTGTTGAATTCGAAGTTGAGAGACTTTGTATTCTTATGTATAATTCCTTTGAAATAATATTTACACTCATAAATTGAAATAGAGCTAGACGTAATAAAAATAAAGACTTTTACAGTAACAGGAAGTGAAAAAAAATAACAGAGGAACCTTTGACCACCTAATTCAATTAAATAATTCAAAATCGAAAGTCTTTATTATTATGACTTCTAGCTCTTTATTTCAATTTATGAGTGTAAATTTTGTTTCAAAGGAATTAAATATAAGAATACAACGTTTCTCAACTTTGAATTCAACAAAACCAGAGTTTTTTCGCTCGAATTGTTAACAGGAAGTGAGGGGATTTAAACAGGAAGTGAAAAACTTTGAATCGATTTAGGAACATTGCAAATTCCATCAAGGGATTTGCAACAAATGTTTTGCAAATTGAAAAGGTAATCATGAAAATTACAAAATGAATTATGCACCTATCAATGTTAAGCCCCAGAGTGGGGGGCACGGGCTACCCGTGGGATGTTGACGGACCTTTTTACTTTTCTGACAATCCCCAGGGAGGGGAGGATTTTTGACATGCATTGAAAATGAGCAGATGGAAATATCAGCGTCTGGATGGAGGACTTAATAGAGCCTGGGTCGAGTTTTTCATTTCTTCGCAACATGGCGTCCACACAAGCTCTATATCTTGTATCGCTGCCCTTTTGTATTGCCGTTAATGCTATTTAATTTCAATAAATATCTTTCAAAACTAAAACACTTCCTATAGGAGGATGTGTTTATATGTTTTTTCGTATTACTTGAGTTCATTTTAAATAATTAGACATTTGAGGTTCCCCAGGGAAGGGCATTTTGACCAGAATATATCAATATCCCCATGGGTAGCCTGTGTCACCCAGCCTCGGGCTTAACATTGATAGGTGCATTAGGAACTGAAAAGAGGAACGCTTGACATAGTTTACCTGTAATAATATTATGGAAACTCTATTGTAACATTCTATTGATGATTGCTTGTTGTGTGAAACAGGCTGTAGTGGATACCTTGAGGTAAGCTATTGGCAATGCGCGTGCTGATGAGAAACCGGGATATTTTTATATGATGAGAAACCGGATATTTTTATATTTGCCTTACCTCAAGGTATCCACTACAGCCTGTCAATTGTCTTCTCTGAAAACAAAACAATCGAATTTAATAAAAAATAGACATGGAGTGGAAACTGACAAACTGTCCTATTGTCATGGCCACAATGCTAAGGGACAATATGGCTGCAAGCATGCGCGTTTTGGCACTGAAGTAGAAATCCAAAATGCCTATCTATGCTCCCGAGAAAACTATATCTTTACCTTGGTTATGTTGTATCCTATTTTGCCATACTAGGTCGTTTGCTGCCCCAATTGGCAATTTCTGCTCGTTGTTGACAGATATCGGCAGATGTGCAAACCTTAACTGACTCGTAGATACTCTCTCTATACTTTAACCACGTTTAAGAAGCATAACCAGATATTCTAATCTGTTCCACAAAGCAGTGAAATGCACAGAGAAACTTCGTTCTAAAACTTTGCTTTCTTGGCCGCCATGTTGAAAATACACATGTAATACTTCATTTAACCATCAGAATAACGTCTCTACATTACTGTGTAGAGGAAAGAGAGACATAATATGACTGCATGTCATTAAACTTGTGTTTTGACACTGGTTATGAATGTGTTTTGTACTACGAATGTTCAATATGTTTTGCTGTGGACGTTAACCATAACTTTACTTCAATTTTGCCAAAAGCGTACCTCGGTACCTGTATAACTGTGGAATAAGTATAAGCTGTTAATATACTATTTTGTAAGCTCTATCGAAAGTAGCAGTGGCAGGCGTTGGGGAGCGAGTTTTGTTTAGAGCGCGTGCTTTTTTTTGAGAGCGCGCGCTAGGCGAGAAGTTAAGGCTGATTTCCATTCAGTGCAAAATGTCGCGCGATCGACGTTTTGCGATCGTTTTCCTTTGAATTATGAACCCTCGATCGGATCCGTTCCAGTCGAGGGCTCATAATTCAAAAGAAAACGATCGCAAAAAGTCGACCGCGCGACATTTTCACTGACTGTAAATCAGCCTTTAGGGGGGAGGAGAAAAGGTAGCGCGCGCTCTAAACAAAACTCCCTCCCCCACAATAGAACGCTTGCATGGCAGGCTATATCGAAAGATGCGTTAACCCATATAGTGTAAATCATGACCGTGAAGGAGCTTCTATATTTGATACAAAATCCTGCTGAGTTTATTTTTTCACCAAATGCTATTCACTTTTTAAGCATATTGAAGAATACTTATTCTTATTTAAATTAAGCAATTTGTTATCCCCTTATTTGTGGTGATATATATTGTGGATATTCATTATATTTCTTACTTTGTTTATTTTAGCAAGGACGTAATGTGGTGAAGACGAGACGACCAACCAAAGCCATTGCTAGATTTAACATCACATAAACAGAATGACCAACATAGACCATGACCATCTAAAGATGATAGCAAATGTAAGTTTTGTGTATTTAATATAGCTATGTTATTGCCTATATTACTCCTTCCCTTACTTTAATTGTCACACCACAGCTTATACTTTAACTAATTACACCTAATGGATATAGTTCATTTATTTCAAAAAGGATTTGATTTGGCAAGAAGAAGACTGAACAATCAGACCAAAGAAAGTGCAAGATGGAAAGACCAGATGAAAGCCTCATGAACCTACGAGCAAAATGACGATCCGCAACCATCAGAAGTCACAACATTGCCAAGATAAAAGTAGCGCAGGTTAAGGGCAAGTACTTATTGAGAGATCAAAGAGGATTCTAGCAATTACACTTGTTTTTCATTGAAAAAGTAAAAACCGAACAACAAATTTCATGTCAAAATCAGAAAATACTTAATTATATGATAATACATGGAGTAATGCAGTTTTCGACGCATTTTATGCAAATAGAACTTGAATATTTTTATGGTTTTGGATGTTGATAATGGAAAATCTGGTGTTAGTGTACAGAGCACAATATCAATTGAATCAAAATTAAATAGATTATGTCATGAAAATGGTAAATGTTTTACATTCAAAATATGAATTTTTAAGAGTTCCCAATACCTTAAAGCGGCTATTGTTTCACGAACATTTTCGATGTAGTCTTGTATTCACAATCGAATTACCATAAGCTGAAACAAAGGAATGATTTCAAGCGTGAAAAACAATAGAATGGATGTTTTATTAATTTTTCCAATTCCCATGGGAATACACTATGCTTTGTTTTCAAAAGCGCTTAAGTAGTCTTGTATTCGCAATAAAATTAACATAGGCTGAAAACAAACAGAACAAAGGAAAGATTTCAAGCGTGAAAAACAATAGAAATTGATGATTCTTTTATCCATTTTTTCAATTCCCATGAGAATACACTATGCTTTGTTCTCGTGCTAATTTAATATGTTGGTTTCTTAGTGAAAACTTAACTTTCTAATGAATCCTCTTTGATTAGATATAAGTTATTGTTACTTTCCGGTTCGCTTTTATAGTAAGTAGGAAAATGGAACAATTAAGTTATTGTTTTTGTACACAAATTACGGAGTGGGTTGAGAGCAGCTGCGATATACCATGCAAATCAAGGCGTTCCGGTTAAATGAGTATGAGAATTGCTTTTCATATACTTTTCTAATATAGATTACACTGTACTCTATGGTAATTCAACTATACGGTAATTTCGGTTTGGATTTAAATTGCTAGTACAAGATCAAAGGCAGTTATGTTTTTGAAAAGTTAAACTGAAAATTGATAAAACGTGATTTTTAACTCAATCGCAAATTGATATTTTCAAAATATTTCATGCCCACCTCGATGCATTCTCATGCTTATTTGACCGAGCCTTTTGTTTAGGTAAGTCTAAGGTTTATATATTTACTTCGGACCAGCAGTTAACAAAACGTCCATGCCCTTTCAGTTAAGGTTTTAATTTCGAAACCGAATCTAAAAATCAGTCTAAGTGGGTTATAGGATAACTAATGATAACGTAATTTATCTTTTTATTTTGCTTTTTTGTTCATAACGTAATGTTTTTTAGTTAGCTTAGAACTGAGGCAGGCAGGCAGAATGAGGCAGATAGGCAGAATGAGGCAGCCGAGGCAGTTGGTAGGGATCAGTGGGAGGATCTTGTCATTTCGGCCATGGGATTCAAATTTGCATGCTAAGTATTTGTTACTAACATTAGTTGTTTTACATTTGCTAGGTATGCGCGGCTGCTCTCAAGAGAAGATCAACTTAGCAATTTGCATTCATTTGCATTTGCAAGGTTGGTCTTCTCTTTGCCACACTACCCCGGCTGGCTCTCAGAGTGCCACTTCTAGAAGTGCTGTAAGTACTTCTACTTAAAGTAGCACTCGGAGAGTTGGGCGGGGTTGGGGGGAAGGCTCTTCGCCTCGCTACCTCAGCCGGCTCTCCGAGTGCTACTTCTACTTAAAGTAGAGGTAGTACTTGGGGAGCTGGCTGGGGTAGCGAGGCGAAGAGCCTCCCCCCAAGGGGGATATATTTTTTTATTCAAATTTTCAATTCCCATGGGAATTGAATTTTTAATTAATAGGACACCATTGTATAATTAATGAACAATTTATTGAAAAGATTGTAACTGTTACAAATTGATTAACAATAAAGAGCAAATAAGATTGCATACTCATTAATACTAATAACTAGTACTTATAAATAACAATAGAAGAAAACAAAGCATGGCACAAGAGAACATTTAACATTGTGTTCAACACAACTGAATAAACACAACATTAAAAACAGCTCAAGAATTAACGACCAAAAAGCGTCAACTCTTGAGAAAACAAGAGAACTTGGTCTTTTCAAGATAAATGTTTATACTTCAAGATCAATAATTATGAAACAACTTTAAGTGACAAATGCATCAAAATATACAAATTCGAACGAGAATTCCAAAGTTCAACACAGAGTTGTTTCACAATTACAAAGAAAGAATATGGCTCAAAGATATAGTAATTATGGTAAATTGAGCATGCTTATTTTTTCCAATTACAAACGCACTTAGTATTTTTGGTAAAGTTACTGCGACTTTCACTAATCATGTTCATATTTAAAGTGCCTTGATATAAAACATCTCGACAACGCCTTGACAACAACTCAATTATTGGTTCCATGATTGAACATCACAGTAAGTGTAAAGAAGAAAATATCTTATCAATGGAAATAATTCAGTTCTACCAAAAGCCAAATAGTTTTTTTTAAACTTCAAATCAGTATCCTTATCTTTTAGAGCCATATATCTTTCTTATTGTACTGTGTTTTTAACCTGACAACTGTAAATTGATTGGATGTTAATTACAACATCAGGTGACTGAGGTGATGACAATGCATTTCAACAAAAATGTAGTTCAAATTTTCAATAATTTTCCAAACGATTGTATAAACGTACAAACATCTCATACTTATATTTTGAGCAAAAATTACGTTTCAAATTGCTTTGCTTAAGAAAACCAAACAGTGGTACATTTCTTGTTCGTAAATCCAGTGAATCAAAAATCACACAAAATTCATAACAGATGTATTCTTCCATAAATATCTTCTCTTAGATTTCGTTTTAAGTCTTAACATCTTAAATGTAACAGTATAGTCAGGAAATATCTCTGAATACTGATGCAAATATGTAGTCACCATCAAATACACAAAATTTGGCTGTACCATGTTTCTAAACTTCTATTTTTTAGTCAAAATGCAAACTTTTCATTAGGAAGAAAACTTAGTGACTACTTTTAGATAACCTATGACATGCAGGTTCTAAATCATAGATATAAATTTTTTAAAGTTTTCTCAAATGTAAACAAATTAGAACCAGTGGAGCAATGCCCAAAGTCCATCAGTAAATATTCTGGATCTAAGAAAACAATTTCCACACAATCCCTACAGTTTTTGTCAACTGATAAAATATTGTATTCACCATGTAGTATTAACATCAAAAAAACAAAACACATTGTTCCGAAAAAATGAAATATCCTTTTGGACGGTATTATTGTCAGGTTAAAAACAAATCTCTTTGAAGTATAAATTTACCTTTACTTACTTGTTGAAAAGACCATGTTCTGAAAGCCATGTAAACCTGTTTTCTTATATTGCTATTATAACTATTATACCACACTCTTACAAAGTGGAACTATTTGAAAGTAAAGTTGAACTGAAACCAACTAAATTAATCCCAAAAATTAACGCATTTTAACTGCCAAACTGGTATATACTAAACCAGCCAAATGTTTAAAATATTTTAAGTAAGAACAATATCCAGCAATATCTCAAAATATAGGTAATGTATTTGTTTTGTATTGTTCTAGGTCGAATTTTGAGTTTATACACAATGCTATTCTTTGGAATGTTTTGTTTGAACGCAAAATAGTTTTCCTCTCGCTTATTGTATTACACCATTTAAAGAAGTTCAAAGTCTTTTAGAGATTGAAGGAAAACAACTTGCAAGAACAATTTGCAATCAAGTACAAATTGAATTGCTTGTAACAAAAAGGAACATTAAAATAAGTCTTGCAATCATTTCCTAATATTACCAGTTTTATTGATTGTTCCTTTCTAAGCCTTAAAAGTAGTGCTGACTTGACTAGTGCTGACTTGACTATGTCAAAACCTTGCAGACCTATCAAGAATATATGAACGACCCCCAAAATAGGTGCTGCCCATCAAAACGAAACTATGCCATTTCATTTGCAGAATTTTCATTCCAAATCCTTGAATTAGTGTTAACATGGGTTACAGCAATTTCTCAAATAAGTATTGAAACTTGAATGGTCAAGTATTGAAATTTCACCAAACAATCATATACTTTTGAAAACTTTTCATTGTCTTTTCTTTGTAAAATACAAAACATATTCTAAAGGACATCATCTTGTGAACTTAAGTTGATGGCTGGTTGTGATATACTTTGCTTAGCTTGCTATGCTTGGCACTTTTCATTGCTTTTACCATCTCAAACTACCCCAAAATTGCTGCTTCAGTTCATCTGTATTCAAACAAGTTCCACTTTGTAATTTTAATAAACCTAGTCTAACTTCAAATGTTTGTTTTAAACTTGGAAGAGTCACTATTGAAAATCACACATTTGACTTGAGAAATAAACTGGCCAGTCAAATTGTATATTAATTGAAGTACACAAACCCAATATGTCAGCACTGAACAGAACTGCAACATTCCTCAAAAAACCTATTCTATTTTTGTCCATATTACAACTCATGAATAATCCAAAATAGGAATACGAGTTTTGCTGGGTAAACAAAATATAATTCATTAAGGAATCATGAGGCAGTTCTAAACAGTGTTAGTCTGGGGGTTGTATACATCAATTGATCCACAATTCAATATTGCAAGCTCCATACAACATCCAGAACCAAATTTGAAAAAAATGTTGTGAATTTCAAATGAACTATCCAAACTTCAAACAAATATCAGAAGTCAGTTTAGACAAGAGAAGACTGAGATGTTTGATAAGGA
This sequence comes from Trachythela sp. YZ-2020, assembly GCA_016169945.1. NCBI lineage: Eukaryota > Metazoa > Cnidaria > Anthozoa > Malacalcyonacea > Clavulariidae > Trachythela > Trachythela sp. YZ-2020. Next base: position 2,183,789 of record JADLSH010000341.1, on the reverse strand, counting down.
AGCCCAGTTAATGTATATTTTATTTTAAAAATATTCAATTAAAACATGTTTTTACAAACAATGAACCATTGTTCTGTTCCTGAGGCTTGAATGAAAAATAATTGTTTATAAAGGATCTACACATTATAGATACCAAAAGAAACATGATTGATTTTGACAATATATTTTGGTTGAAATTCTTTATCCTAAATTTTGTAGGCTGAGTTCAAGAGTAAATTCTTTGGGTTTCTTGTAAAACCATCTCAATCTTCTTGTTGTGTTAACAATGTGATCAAGCCAAAAAATGACAAACCTTTTATACAGGAACAGGTTATTATGCCAGACAAGACAAATTTATGTTCAAATTGTGTCACAACACAATATATTTTTTAAATTAGAGGCATGCAACAGTTTGTCATTCTTTGGCTTGTTCTGAAAATAAAATGCTTTGAAAATTAGAGGTTGCTGTGATAAGACAATTTTCAAGATTATTTAGAACTGTCAAAATAGTTGTGTAAAAAATAGAATCTATTTGTAAAATAGGTGTGGTAATATTTTTGCTGCCATGATTTTTGAAAATGAACACAGTCACTGACCACAAGCAACCATATAATGTTCAAAGCATTCCACGCTTAAAACTAAAACATAGAAAAAGTACTTAGAACCTTACATGTACTGTCACCAAGATAATTCATTCTTTGTGATAAACAAAACTTCAGCCAACATTTTGAGACATTCTTCAAACTTGCAACTTCAAATAGATCTAAAAAAATATTTCTATTTATTAAGGATGTGAATAATCGACTTAGTTTAAAAATATCATTGTTAAATATGCAGGGTACAAATTAAAGAAGAAAAATTATATACCTTTCATATATAATGAAAATAGTTCATTTTTCGTGGTTACCAACACTTCAGTCAACATGTTGAGACATTCTTTAAACTTGCAACAAATATCTAAATCAATTTGAGAAAAAAGGTTTTTATTTAACATGCAAATGATTTAATATATTAACTCACTAGCTTTAGTATTTTACTCCAATTAATGGGTTAAATTAGATTTGCAAAAGATATGCAAAATATAGAGGCTATAGTTTATTATAGTTCGGAATAGGATTCTTGATTGGCTTTTGGCGACATAACATTTTCCTGTGTGGTTAAGACTGGATTTCATTAAGCAATTTACACAATCTGCACTCCCATGGCAAGTACCTAAAATACTAAATCCGTTTTAACCATTCATTGGAGAACAGCAAAATTTACTGCTGGCAGGTGGGTTTTCTTGCCCATATTTTTCCCTTTTGCAGAATGTCAAATTCCTATTTTTTCCCTTCCTGAGCTTCAATTCCCAACCTTAAAACTGCCAACCATACTGGCTAGAGTCTGGGAGGGTATTGATGCGACTAGCCAGTCGCTCTACAGAGGCATCAGGCGTGAATGTACCAATTAGGTGAATTAGGCAATGAAATCTCAAACTTTTTGTTTTTTGAAATGAGAAATGCTTTAATAACATCTTGCCAAACAGTTAAACGATGTTCTCAGCTTATAGACGGCCGGCCAAGCTTGAAAAAAGTGTCTAGAAAACACTGTCGATGGCATTTTTTGTTACAAGCATGAAACTACGCAAAATGTCTTAGGATAGTGTTTACTTTGGGAGTGAGAATGGTTGCCAACCGTAATTTTTTATTTATGTGTTAAAATTTGAAGGTTTTCTAAAACATTTCAAGGATGGGATTTTATTTAATGCTGCATTTTATATTAGTGTTTTATTTTAATTGGCTGACTATCTAATTAACATTTGTAAAGCTCGGGTAATCTTCTTTCGTATAATTCAAAATGATATGCTAATAAGAAACATGGCGCAAATACATCAAAACACGACCTTTCAAAAAGAAGCCACAACAATATGTTTTTGTTGTGTTACAGACAGGCAACCATCACATATGTTTAGATTACATACGAATCATTATTACACGCCCGGTTGCCACCCGTGTAACACAATATATTTCTGTTGAGCCAGTCGAGTTTTGGCATGTAAATGGTTGAAAAACAGCATGTTGGCGCAAACACGCTGTTTACTACAACACATAGACCTTCAAAATCGGTAAATATTCGAAATTAAACGCAATAATTTGCGAATTTAAGCCTTCGGGTAACCACTCGTCCTAATAAATCCATCCTTATTTAGAAACTCGCCTCCATACAGGTATTTTAACAAGTGTAATAGTAATACCATTTTCTCATTAGCATGTCACTTTGAGTTATGACAATTAAGAAAAGGAGAAATTTGCACATGTTAATTAGGTAGTGAACCAATTACAATAAATCCATGATATCGAAAATTGCTTTTAAATGGATTCCCATCTATCGAAATGCCGTTATAAAAATCTTCCAATTTCGGTACATAAATAGAAAAATTACGGAAGGCAACCACTTTCACCGTCAAAGTGAACACACTCCGATGACATTTAGTGTGGTTTCCTGCTTGTAACAAAAAATGCCATCGACAGTCACTTTTTTCGAGGCTGGCCGGCCGTCTATTATAAAATTTCCTTTTGCGGAGCTTTGGTAATGGTACATCGTCACGGCGTCACTGCATATAAAATGAATCCAATTTTGCTTCCCTACTAAACTCAAATGATCCTGGCAAGATATCAAAAAAGCCTATATTTTTTTGACGAATTAAGCAACTTTAGATCTTACTTAGTCTTTTTCGTAAGTTGGTTAATACTATTAACAACAAATTTCATCTAAAACAAGATTTCTATTTCGACAATCGACCAATAGCGAACGTAAAAAGTACAAACTTTATGCCGAAAAATTGCACTAAACACGGGCTTGGTTCCCCTAAGATCCATATCTATTAGATATCTAAGTACAAAATCTAAGTACTACTGTACAAAAACAGATATTAAATACAGCATATTACCTTCAAATCAACGTAGGATTCATGAAAAGAACTCGCCAACTTTATGGAGCGGTATTCGGTTCAAAAATATCAGCCGACTAGTTTACAGGTCGATGCGATCATTCAGGATTCGTTGTGTCAGCTTATTGCATTAGTATGCCTTAAGACATTACGTTCTGCCCGTTTAACATCTGTGTGAATGCAATACGTTTCGGCTAAACAGATTATGTTCTACCTGGTCGAAATACGTTTCGCCCGAAAGTATTGTGTTGTGCATGAAAAATGTATACACTTGCGTAAGCATCATGCAAATAGTCCGAATGACGTTTGACACGCGGTGAAAGGGTCAAAAATAACACGATGTTGCGGCTGAAAATCGGATGAAGTACACACGAGGATATGATGGGATAACGAGTAGTCACTGGGGTACACTTCAGTACAATGAATTAAAGAGAAATTGCCTCGGTCGCCACTTGTTTCCATCTACCAAACTGACGTTACGTCATTTTTTTAACTTTGAAGTAAAGTAAAAAACTTTGTAACTGACTCTAACCTAAAACCTACCTAAACCCCTAACCCAAAACCTAACCCTAACCAAATTGATGAAGAAAAATCAAGAAAAACGAATATGAAAATCTTTGAAAATCGGGAAAATTGCGTAACGTCAGTTTGATAGATGGTGAAAACCTATTGCCTCGCGTGCATGCTAATCTTTGTTTTATAAATATGGCGTCAACAGACCACGAACAAAAAAGTCCCGATCAATCTTCTGGTTCTGCTCTATCCAGAGCAGTTAATTTACTAGAAAGGTCGGTCTCCATTTTAAAAGAAACTACAAAGAACGATCAAAATGATTCTCCAGCTCCTGATTCAAGCTCAACTAGCTTAAATAGGGCAGTGCTAAACTACAGGTATCTCGAGCTAATTTGTAATATTTTGTATAATTAAGAAATAAATGCCATAGTTAATATAGAGATAACATGGTTAGGAAACTCGTCAAATTACAAAGCAGCTAACAATTGAATGGGATTTATGTCGAACGGTACCTGACCGTGCACAAATCGTTTGTTTTACATACATTAATATTTCAGAAACACGCTTTGGAGATTAAGCCCAAACATTTCTATTGGTCGATTCATAAAACTACAATATATTTACTAACCGTGACTGTGCACAATGCAAACAAAAACATAGAACCAAAGCGGAAGCCGAGTTTCCTAACCATGTTATCTCTATATTAACTATGGCATTTATTTCTTAATTATACAAAATATTACAAATTAGCTCGAGATACCTGTAGTTTAGCATTGCCCTATTTAAGCTAGTTGAGCTTGAATCAGGAGCTGGAGAATCATTTTGATCGTTCTTTGTAGTTTCTTTTAAAATGGAGACCGACCTTTCTAGTAAATTAACTGCTCTGGATAGAGCAGAACCAGAAGATTGATCGGGACTTTTTTGTTCGTGGTCTGTTGACGCCATATTTATAAAACAAAGATTAGCATGCACGCGAGGCAATAGGTTTTCACCATCTATCAAACTGACGTTACGCAATTTTCCCGATTTTCAAAGATTTTCATATTCGTTTTTCTTGATTTTCTTCATCAATTTGGTTAGGTTAGGTTTTGGGTTAGGGGTTTAGGGTAGGTTTTAGGGTTAGAGTCAGTTACAAAGTTTTTTACTTTACTTCAAAGTTAAAAAAATGACGTAACGTCAGTTTGGTAGATGGAAACAAGTGGCGACCGAGGCAATTTCTCTTTAATTCATTGTACTGAAGTGTACCCCAGTGACTACTCGTTATCCCATCATATCCTCGTGTGTACTTCATCCGATTTTCAGCCGCAACATCGTGTTATTTTTGACCCTTTCACCGCGTGTCAAACGTCATTCGGACTATTTGCATGATGCTTACGCAAGTGTATACATTTTTCATGCACAACACAATACTTTCGGGCGAAACGTATTTCGACCAGGTAGAACATAATCTGTTTAGCCGAAACGTATTGCATTCACACAGATGTTAAACGGGCAGAACGTAATGTCTTAAGGCATACTAATGCAATAAGCTGACACAACGAATCCTGAATGATCGCATCGACCTGTAAACTAGTCGGCTGATATTTTTGAACCGAATGCCGCTCCATACCAACTTCGCCATGTTTCTTGTTCGCACCACGCGGAGAAAAAATTTAAAACTCGGAAATGTTCGGAATTACGTCGAAACCCCGAAGCAATGCGACAGCACGGCGACAAATGCCGAACATTAACTTTGAGCCCGTGATAGAAGTTCTATACATCACTACTTCATCTTATATAAATGAAATGATTTAGCTATCCAGTCAATTTAACGCAGATCAGTAGGCCACTGATCTGCATCAGTTTGACTGGATGGATGAACCATTTCATCTGTGTAAGATGAAGTACTAATGTGAATAACTTCTATCCAGTATCACTGTCCAGTATTACTATAGAGCTCAGTGAGCCACCGATCTGCATTAATTACTGGACGGATGAACCATTTCATCTATATGATGAAGTACTAGATCCACTGACCTATACTAAAGTAGGTACTGACCATAGATATGGTACTGACCTTTAGTACTGACCTTTAGTACACGCGCAAAAATTATGAGCCTGCTGTAAAACAGGATTGAACAATGTTGTGCTGCCCAGTGCTGCCCACATTGTTCATAGTTGTCAACAATATTGAACAACATTGTTGAGCCTGAATCAGGTGTAACAATGCTGATCAATATTGTTGACAACTATGAACAATGTGGGCAGCACAACATTGTTCAATCCTGTTTTCATCAACGTTGCAACAAGTTGATGATTTTTGGCCGTGTAGGTCAGTGACTAGATCTCAGAGTGCCCGCTGATCTGCATTATACTGACTGGATGGATTAAGTACCACTATCATTCATTATCGAATCAGGGAATCGGCTCTGGGGAATGGGGGAGTGGGAATCAGGAAATGAGGGAGTGGGAAATGAGGGAACTGAGATGTGCTTCATCATCACTTCATCTAAATGCTTAGATAGATAGATAGAAAACTTTATTTATACACGCTGACCTCGTCAACCGAAGCTGATTTCCACGAGGGGCGTGTGCAAAAAATTTAAAAATGTTACAATTTAGAAGTGCTGCTATTTACAAAAATACTTATGTTTTAAAATATGGAATATTTAAATTATTTACATAATAATAACGTTGTTAGACTATTTACAGGTAATCAATTTACTTTGCACTCATTTATGTGAGCAGCGATTTTATTTTGAAAGGAAGAAAGAGATCTGCTCTCCCTAATTGCTTTGGGAATGGAATTCCAAAGGTGTGCTCCGTCACACATAAAACTATTTTTCATATTGTTGTTAGTACGTGGTTTTGGTAAACTAAGACCACTTGAAATGTCCCGAAGGTTGGAGTTGATTTTCTCATTTTTGTATGAAAAAAGATTAGTGAGTGATTTGGGACCCATATTATTTAATAGTTTATACATCATTTTTGTTTTAGCCTTCTTCCTTTCTGTTTCGAGTGGCTCCCAACCCAATGCATGTAAAGCAGTAGAATGATTTACATCATTGCTCATGTTCATTATAATCCTAGCAGCTCTATTTTGATTGTGTTGCACCAAACCATGACCAAACATGCACATCCCATACTTCACAACAGTAATCAAAGTATGGGCGAACAATAGCGTTATATATCGAAATGAGTGTATCTTTGTCAACAAAAGGTTTGACACGACGGAGAGCAGAGATTCCTGCTGTTATTTTTTTGCGAATATTATTAGTATTACTTTTCCAAGATATATACTGGTCAACAATTACGAAATTGGTCTGTAGTTTCCTGGAATATTTCGTTGGCCATTTTTATACAGGGGTAATACTCTAGCCACTTTCCATTCATCAGGAAAAGAAGATAGAGTAATAGCCTGATTAAAAATAAGCGTCAGTGAGTCTGAAATGGCAGGTGCTGCTTTTTGTGCTTGCAATAAAATCATTTATTGATTTTAAAATACACTAAGAAAATTATATTACATATCTCAATTCTATTTATTTGTATGCAGCATGCTTCAAAATACAAGACTACTACTACATATAATGAAAATAATTAACAGTAATTTCTCACAATGGCTAATTTTACTTAACCCATGTGAAATCTGCCTCTGTGGTGGGCTCTAAAAATAGACATCCCACTTTGTAGTTATCACAATGGAGGTTTTTTAACTGGCCCACCCCAACAGTTTGGTTTAACCCATTAGCTGGCAATGTGCCCAGAAGCACCCTACTTTAGTATTTTACTCTGTCTAATGCCAGGAGATTTTACTCGTCAGTTGTAGAGTACTGACAGTTAATGGGTTAACAACTTAACAAAACTATCTGCCATTGTCTATTGTTAACCAATTAGCTGGTAATGCTACCAGATGGACCCTACTTTAGTATTTTACTCGTCAGTGGTAGAGTACTGTCACTTAATGTGTTAAGCAGGCTTAATAGAGGATTTACAGCCCTGTTCGCTAAAACCAGATACTGGGTTGAAAACCAGTATTAAATATGTGGTGATCAATTCCAAATGAGTTGTTTGCAACATATTTGAGCCTTGTTATGCTGGCTTATTTTTGCTCATATACAGTACTATTAGCACAAACAATTAATTAATGTTTCTATGAAGAAACCTGCACTTCGTTCTCCCCAATGATTTCTGGCATCTTGGCATACATTATATGTCCATTTTTATGAGTTAAATAATATATGACTGAGAACAGCATAATTGGAATCAACAAGATCCCAGCTTGGAAAAAGAATGCAAATCCTGGTGTATGCAGTGTATTCAAGCCCACAGGATATAACAGGTTCAGTGTGACAGGGGCCAGTAACTGGGCAATAGTCTCTGTGACAGCTATCACACTACATAAGGCACCTTCATCATGTTTTTCAACCAGTTTTGAAGCAATACTTCTGATGCATGGTGGTGCTGCGGCAGCTAAAAGAGCTGGTACACATGATATGAACATTGCAGCTGTAGTTTTTGCAAAGCCCACAATAATATTACTCAGGATATAAGACACACAACCAATAATAACTATCAGTGCCTCCACAAAACATTTTGTCAACACTTTAAAGGCGAATACTATCCCTATACCGGCCGAAGCAGTTTTCGTCCCCATGTAATAGCCAATCATGTCTGGTCCCCAGCATAAAGGATAGTGTTTGGTGAAAAGCACTGTGACACTACCAAAGTAGTCAAATACTGCAAACAAAAATGAAATTAGTAAAAGTAGCAGACAGACATTGACATATGGGCCCCTCTTTGCAAAGGCAAATTTCTTTATCCTTTTTGCATTAGCCAAGCACGAAAACTTGTTGAAGGATTGCTTTTCTTTCAAGGATTCTGGAAGGAAGAATGCAACATAGAAACAGACCAAGAACAGCAAAAATGTACTTGCCCAAAGTGGTGGCATGTAACCTATTAAAACAGAAATTTAAAATTGTTAGCCTGTGCAGAGCTACAATATAATAAAAGTTTTATGATCAGGATCGAGTGAACTAATGATGTAACTAAGTCTTATTACTGGTGTGCTGCTAAAGACCTGTTGTTTTCTTGTTCTTGTTGTTGACAGTCTGCTGTTATTCTTGTCTTTGTTGCTGTTGTTAATATTATTGTTGTTGTTGTCATTGTATTTATTGTTGTTGCTGCTGTGATGTTGTTGTCTTTGTTTGTGTATGCTTTTCTATAAACTGACCTGAATGTTTTAACCAGATACCACTGGTTAAAAAGCTTGCTGTAGCTGCCAATACAATAGATATCTCAAGAATACCCAGTCTTATAAGCCGTGCATTATTGTCTGTAATATCAACAATATACGCCAAACATGCCCCAGTTATCGTTCCAAACGATCCTGTGAGACCTTCTACAAACGAACCCAGGAAAATAACATAAAATGGCCAACCTGAAAAATATTAAGGAAAATTCAAGTTAAAACAAGATGATGCAATACATGGATGTAATTAATTTATAAGTTATATTAGAAATTTTGCTTGGGATTTAAACTTTTGTCCACCAACTAAAAATTCCCTGCCTGTGTAATCACAATCAAGCCATTAAGGGCAAGTCCACAATTGAGGCCTTTCACCTCTGTGACCAAGGTTTGATTACTGCAATATGTAGTTGTCTGATTATAATTTTGCTTCAGTTACATGTTGAAAATGTACTAACAGTTGAATTAAGCAAACATCACATGTCTTCCACAGGTACTCCAGTTTCCTCCTGTAGTAACATACATAGGCAGATTTTCAGATTTTGCTCTGGGGGGTGCCTAAAATTTAGGGGGGGTGCCAAAAATTTAAGGTGAGTGACAGGGTGCGTAGTGCCGTCGAGCAACCTGTAGTAGGGGTCTGGGGGCACAGTTGGCAATGGTTGTAAGATTTTTGGTCTTATTTAGTTCAAAATCCTTGTTTTCAGTCTTACTTAGTTCAAAATCTTTATTTCAATCACACTACTGTCATTTATCCCAATGAGCATTTAAATGTTTTTGGGGGGTGCAAATTTCTCTAGGTGGGGTGGGAAAACGTTTTGGGGGGGTTGCAAAATAGTGCGCACCCCCGCACCCCCCAGAAAATCCGCCTATGGTAACATATGCATTAGGGTGCATTGTGGTTTAACAAGTTAAATATACTATTAAAAATATATAAATATCATGTACATACCAAATGTCACTGTCAATGAAACAATGAGACAGCGAAGGAATGCACCACTCACAGCAACAAGCAATACAGGTTTTCTTCCAGTTGCATCAGACATTGATCCGTACATAAATGTTGCAAATACAGATGGTAAGCTTGCTATGAAAGTAAAAATAAAAGAATGAATACATGTTTTACATTCCACTATGACTGCAAAATTGGACAGGCTCATGCCACGTACATCCCAAGATGTATGAAGGGGTGGGCTGAGAAACACTAGTTTGGATTAAATCTTTGACCTTGGGTGTCATGATCCGATTTGACTAACTCATGGGCGTTCGTTGTGGGTGACGTCAATACATTTAGGGTTAGGATTGGGGTTAGGATTAGGTTAAGAACCACAACGAACGCCCGTGAAGTAGTCAACCCCGTCAGGCAAGGTAATGTACTTTCTCAGCATACCATAAATTTAATATTGACATTTATACAAATTTATGAAAATTGCAAAATAATACTTACATGATAAACTCAGACCGATGAACCATTGTGATGCCTGTGTTTGAACAAGATTTTCCAACCTTGTAATATTACCATTAACACTGGTTTCATTTTCACACAATTTGCTGCCTTCGCCTTTTGTAAAATTATGATATTTGCTCAGTTCGTCGTAAATATATTGCTGCAACAAAGGTGATATCATAGCCAGTGCGAAAATGTAAACAAATGCCACTGGCTCGACTGTAACCACACGCATTTTGGTAGCTTAATGTTGCTAACAACCTTGCATTTATAGTTGAAACATCTAAACAAGCCTACCCTCACTCGAAAGGAAATCGATATCTGATCATTGATTGATAGTTCAAGTTGTTGAGGAAATACAAATCACGCGATCAAAATATTTCACAATCTTCAGAAGCCGGAAGTAGCACATCCTGGAAGTAGCATTGTAGCAATTATGATTCCGAGATTCTGATTGGTCCCGAAAATTTCGGTGAAAAACAAAAATTCGCGAAACTAATATATATTCTTATACAATATACAGTAATTTTACTTACGTTGACTTTAAAAATATAACTGGCAAAACGACCCATATCTATTTGGTTACGTTTACTTGATTCCCCCATAATTGTTATACATATTTCATGCTAATAATCTTTTTATCTACAATACAATAACGATACAAAACGTTCCTGTTATGTCTGGTTCAACTTTGATGACTGATCCCAATTTTCTTGGTACAAAATACCTAAATAATTAGGGAACAATTCCTTGCATTCATTCTTGAGTAGATACAATACCTTAGAAAGCATTCTCAGAAATACAAACTTTTTGAGGCCTTAGACACCAATGCTACAGTGTTATACACTTACCAGCTACACAAGCAGTCACCATACATGCTAGGGTGGCGGCTATTAGACCTCGGATAGCAATCCTTGCCATATCTGTTTTACGATTTGGTGCTAACTGACCATAACCACCAAGAAATATTCCCACAGATAAAAAGTTGGTGAATCCGGTCAGCACATAGACTGCAATGGTTTCTGATCGAAGCTAATTTGAGAAAAGTTCAAGTACTTGTTACGCCAGTATCGTTACAATAGAAGAGTGTTCCCAGTAATATCCACAAACGGGTGTTGTTATAACCATGGTTATATCCACAGAGGGGTGTATTTATCTGACATAATTTCATCTCTTACCGATAAGACTGGTCCTTGTGACATAGTTTTCCTATTCTTGATAAACACCGACAGTTGACCAAACGCCAGGAACTCGTTAAGAAACGTCTTTACGCCAACCAGCTTTGCAACCTTTGTACAATCTGACCACTCCACGCCCATCAGGAAAGCGAATGGCGCAAAGATATACGAACAAATTAACTATGACATAAAATATTTAATATATATAAAATCGCAAAATAAACAGCCGTTCAAAGAACATTCGGCACTATGTTGGTCAAGTAACTGAAATACGGATTTACCTCAAACGAAAGCTCAGGATATAAAACCAAGCTACCGAGATAGGACAATATCGCATTAATAAAAGAAAGAAACGCAAAAAATGCGATTAGATTTGCTCCAATGTTCGCCACCAAACCAATCGCGATCGAGGCCCCCTGGGCAGCTGCTTCTATCACATTTTTCTCATTTCTAAAGAAATGAAATATTACATTTTTAAAACCTCAGAACTTTAGTCGTATTTGGGAAAATGGGCAATAGTCGAATGTACACAACGAATACAACGCTTTGGACTCTCATATAAGATCAATTGAACAATTTCAAAATTTAAAAATGAACTTCTTAAATCCCTGTGTCCACAATACTAATAAAGTAATATCTAATTCACGTATTATTTGTAAATATCATTATCTTAATTTCCTAATTTTCTAGTGTGTAAATCCTGCATGTACTGACTATAGTTTTATATACTTTGTATTCTAATGTTTCACAGGAACCTTCTGAAAAACACTATTTGTAATGTTGGTTTTCCTGAATAAATATTATTATCATTCATTCATACATACACCGAAAAAGTTTAATATTGGAATATTGGGAACCGTGCTACTGTTTTCGTTATTTGGTAAGTGAGTAATTAAGTGGGGGGGAGGAGTTAATCACCCTTAGAGCTGAGAGAGTGAGAGTTGAGCTGAATTACGACGGCCGCAGCTCGACAAGGGCGCCACTGGCTGTCACCGTATGACTCATGTCTGATCACGGAGCACAACTACGATGGCGGAATTAGTTTAGGGTTTATTCCAGCCCACCGCATTCCCCGTGAGAGGAAACCGGAGTACCCGGAGAAAACCCACAACTTTCGGTAGAACGTTGACGAACTCTTTTCACACAAGTGTCATGATCGAGTCCGCAGCAAGAATCGAACCCATGGAGGTGAAAGGCGCTTGGTCCAACGACTGCGCCACCGAAGTCCAAATTCGTCCGGTACCCTGTAAAAGTAGAGTACTGACCTTTTCGGAAAGTGTATAGCATGCACTCCAGATGTAGCAGGGACTTCAGTTTCTGGGTACATCAACTTGGATATAGCCAGGGCGGCTGGAGCGGACATGACAGACGCAGATAACACGTGCTGTGCATCCACACCAAGACTGATATAGGCAGCCAGCATCCCTCCTGCTATGGTGGCCAAACCACTGGTCATTATGGAATGTAACTCGGACATTGTTACATTTTTCACAAACGGACCAATCAGAAGAGGGGCCTCCATCTAAAGAGAGATCGAGTATTGTTTACTCTGCCAAACATAATACTTTCACCAAACATTTGTGTCAGTTCTAACCTGTTCTCCATCCCTTATCAATGGCGAAATCCATCTCAAAAAGTGGGGGGGGGGGGGGGGTGGAGCCTGCTAATAGTTATGGAGGCATGTAACATGTTTAACATTTTCAGGGCATTTCCCCATCATTTATAGACACCTCCCGACAGAAGCATAACTTCGGTCTATGCGTTAGGGGTGTGGGTACATTTTGTCCGATGAAAGGGCGTCCACTCTGGGGATTAAAGAGTACAAACGTCTTCATTCGTAAAGTCTTACCAGGCCCACAAATATATTAGCAGCAGCACACAATGCCTCTACTCCAGACACTCTCAATGTGATTTGCATAAGCCATGCTAGCTTGATTATTATCACTTGCATAGCGCCAAGATAATACAACACTGACGTCACTGAGCTGACGAATATTACGATCATTAATACCTTGGAAAAGAAGGATAAAATATGGATAATTTGTGGGTTGGTGTTGAAACTACCTGACACAATCCACGGCAGATAAGGGCGCTTTCCATCAACACGATAAGATCGATCAAATTGTTATTATGGAACACAAAACGTTTGTGCTTTGGACCCGTCTGACCGGAAAATTTGGATCAAATCAAAAGAAGGTCCATTTTGGCCCAGGGTTGGATAAAAGAAGATTTTTCCAGAAAAACTTTTTTTTTTCTTTTATTAATAAAAGATTTTAAATAATAAAAGAAGATCTTTGGCATGCTTCATGGGCGATCTCGAAAGTCACAAAATCAGTGAGTTAGATCGTATTTGTTATTTGTTAGACTGGCGAAAATGAACATGGTTTTCTTATTGTATTTGTTTATTTTGTTATTAAATTGTTAATAGTGACAAATTCAAAATTCTTCATTTTCAAATTATAATATAAAAAAAAAATAAAAGAAGAAATTCGGGCAAAAAAAATAATCTTATTTTATTATAAAAGAAAATAAAAGAAGAAATAATAAAAGAAGATTTGCCAACCCTGTTTTGGCCACATCTGGACTGCATCAATTCAGAGACAGTGAATGGAGAGAAACCTAAAAGAGCATCCAGGTATATTCGGACATTACCTTAAATGCAACAAAATGCAGATAGTATGACTTCCCAAACACAAACTCAATGCCTGCCACAGTATAATCAAGAAATATCGTCACTTTATCTCCAATGTAATTCATCGCATCATATCCTTCTTTCGTTCTCAGGATCAGAATGCCAAATATGAACTGTAGAGCCAAACCCCAAAGAACAGGTCGCCATGTTATCTACACAATAGAAAGATTCCGTTCAAGGACTACCAATAAAACTATACAAATATAAGTAAATAAATAGTATTTTTTCTTTCAGTGAGCCATTCGTATCTTCATAATAAGGATGAGCTTTACTTATACTACAGAGGCCGGTTGTACAAAGGCCGGATAGCGCTATCCACTAAAGGCCGGATAGTGATTTTTTCAAGCTTTCTAAAATTGTTCATTGATTGGTAAAACCCAGATTAAACTTTAGTATTTTTAAATTCAAGTACATCAAAACGACAAAAGCTTTTCAGGCATTTTTTTACAACGGTTGAAAAATCAATAGGGAGCGTTAGATTTGACGACGGCTAGGAGAACGACCACGACTACGAGATTTTTCCGTTAAATATCTGCTAATACAAACTTGTTATCATCCTCTCTTTGGCACAGCACATCTTTATAACAACAGTTGAGCCAAAGCGAGTACAACTTTGAGTTTGTATCAGCAGATATTTAACGGAAAAATCTCGTAGTCGTAGTCGTTCTCGTAGCCGTCGTCAAATCTAAAGTTCCCTACTATCCGAAGGATTGCACTATCCGGCCTTCGTACAACCGGTCCCAGATGGAGGATGCGTTTGACAGATGATCTTCCTGTATAAAAATATAGCCATTTTACCTTTCTTCTGTCGGTTGAGATGAGGTATGCCAGGATGACGAATACAATCAACCCTGCAACAGACTGTAGCCTTTTGACATCTTTGATTGTATCAAGCACTAACCAAAGTAAAATTAACAGTAACAGTGTTCCATATATGAACCTAGAAGATGTAAAATTGTTTAGAATATTCAATTTGGAGTGAACATTTATATCAACTTCATAAGAAGGTCTGAATGGCGCTTGGCATTCTACAATAAGCCTTCGGATTTTTGGTCCTGGCTTCTCTCAAAATGTCCAAGTGTTAACTTTGTGATCTTTTCTGCTATTTCATACTAAAACCACGGCAACTTATAACCGATAGGCATTGTACATTACAACCTTAAAAACTTCTATAAAACATACCATCTCAAAATTCTCCAATGTTCTTCAATTCTTCTGCTAACTGGCTTTATAACTAAGATATTTATCTGCTTGCCAAATGTATCTCTTACCACAACATATACAACAATAATCTCACTCAAAACCAGAATGACAAAAAGGTCTTTAGATTTCTCAAAACCTGATATTATTATACCAAACACACAGTAAACACTGAGTGCAATAAGTAAAAGAAATGTTAAGATGACTTTCTTATGTTTTTGCCATAAGGTTGATGAGTGTGGAACATGTTTCACGATGATTCTATTCAACAATGTTCCAAGTTCGTGAATGTTTTTGGGTGATTTTTCCTCTGGTTGTCTGGCTTCAATCTGCTCAGGTGCTTTTAATTTTATTGTTTCTTCAGGTTCAGTAAGGTCATCAATATTAAAACACAACTATAAAGAAAGTAAAAGATGGTCAGAAAAGAATCTATTCAACAAAAAGATACAATATAAGGCACTACAGACTGTAAATTTACCACCAATGCTGGCATCTCCTAAACCTCCTCTTCTCCAGGCAGCAGACCATTTGATTCTGATGGGTGGGTGGCAGGTAAATAAAAAAATAAATATCAAGCAAGCACAAAAACAAAAAATAATATCGAGAAAGGACAAAGGGGAATAAAAAACATTGGAAACAAACTTACACTATCTTCCGTTAGAATATCGACCAAAGTGTACTAAATAAATTTATCTCAGGGTAAGGAGGGACCTATAAGGGATAAGCTAAAAATTGTCATTCAACTCCCTGAGGAAGAAATTTAAGTTGTGGAGGAAAAAGTGACCCTGTACGGCTGTGTCTAAATTCAACCCTATTTGCAACTATGTACAACCTCTACATAGCTAGGGCCACACCTCTGTAGCCTGCATGGCAGGCACATTTCTTATATCCCAGTGGTACACACCATCCCTGGATCTAAGTTGTTTTCTATTGCCAAAAATAGTTGGGGTTAACCTGTTCTTGTTCTTTTTTATATGCTGTGTCTTCTGGTTCAGAAATATTATCCATGTTCAAAGATACCTGTATAGGAAATCATAACTTATCAATAAAGGCAAATCCAGGTTCTTCTGATGATTGAATGCAAATCTGTCAGGGAGAGTGCCCCTGGGTGTGGTGGTCTAGAGGATATGGCATGTAAATTTCCCTACCTGAATTTTGCCACTCTTTATGATGGCATATGGTGAACTCTTGGAATTTGCCATGAAGGCTTTCTCCCCCTTGCATTTTGGTAAGTCAATGGCCCACCTGCCATCTGCACCCCCTAATAGTCCCAATTATGGCTACATTTTTAAAAAGAAAATTTTGGAACAATAGCAAGGCCTCTCCCACAAACCCCCCATTGACTGTGGATAAGCCCAGCCAGACTAATAACTATGTTGTAGAAACATGGTCTCCTAGCTATGTTTCCTGAAGGTGGGCAGACCAGGAAACACTGCGTGTTTCTGGAACATTACAAAATGTTATGGATTTGTTAAGAAATATTTCTGTTTCCTGAGAAGCAAATTCTGTTATGGCAACAATGTTTAGAATTGTCAAACGACAAGTAGAATTGTCTGGCATTAGACAGAGTAAAATACTCTGGCGCTAGACAGAGTAAAATACTAAAGTAGGGTGCATCTGGGTGCATTGCAAGCTAATGGGTTATCAAGAAACACTGGCAGATAGTTTTGTTAATCTTTTAACTGGCAATATCCTACCACTGACAAGTAAAATCTTCTGGCCTTAGACAGAGTAAAATACTAAAGTAGGGCGCATCTGGGTGCATTGCAAGCTAATGGGGTAATACATGTCATATTATCTATATATATTACTTGCTATTTAATGTATTAGTATTTTATAACTGTAGGGGCTCACAATACTATCTCGTCAATTTTAATGAACCTATGCTAGCCCTATTAGCATTTTATAACCATTTTGTCAAAATAAAGGTTACCTGCTGACACATTTTGTTCGATTTAAAATAATGCTTTAAAATAATGCCATATAATTGGCTACCAATATACAACCCTATTTAAAAGATTTCATATACAATTTTAAGGCTTGAAATCTAACCATGCAAGACTGGTTATTTTTAACCATGATATAAACAAACAAGAATTTATAAGGTGACATAACTTACAGACATATTCTGCAGGAAAGGAAACCAATTTTTTACAATCAAAATATTAATGACCCACGCTTTCAATCAGCCAACAATAATTCATGGATATATGACCTTTTTGCCATATATGGTTATAATTCATGTCTGGCAGAATAAATTACCAGCTTAGCACCGGTATAAAACGTTTAAATATGCATATCCAACTGTTCAAATTTGTCTGCTATTTCCTGCTGATCTATTCTAGAAAATTCTTTATATTGCTTTCTTGGTCAAATATTTCACTTTCCCAGCTGATAAATTTACTTAAACAACTTTTAAACACATTTTTAGTGTGCAAATTTTAAGCCTCAAATGTTGCTTCAAAAATATTTGTACAAAAGTAACAAAACGATTATGCTTTATTAATCACGTCAAACTATGTTAATTGGTATTTTTGGGCGTGGGATTTTGCATAAATTGTCTCATTATTTATACAGGCATTGCTTCGAGTCCCGCAAATATAGACGGAGTGAGTTCAGACATTCAATACGCAAGTACTTTTAAAGTTTAGTTTGCAATAAAAATGGCTTCAAGACCTAAAGGGTTTGGTATGACAGCTGAACTGCAGAGAAAGGTCAGTGATAAGTTTTGAAAGCTATTAACCATCTGTTGAGAACTAGAATCGTGTAATACGAAACCTTAATAGCTTTAGTAAACTTTTCAAGATATTAAACTTTGATATAAATATCTCCTCAACCAGCCTGTATAGTTGGTCGTTTATGTCACTTAATAAAATAGTTTTTAATGTCTAACAGCTGTCGTAAGGCCACGTATAAAGATAGTATAAGAGACTATAAAGAGTCGTTGTAAGTATTGAGAAATATTTGTCCGTTCTGCATGGATTAACAATTGCTGGTATTTGATAATCTATATTAATCCTCCGACATTCTTGCATATTTCTTATTGTCATGAAAACGTGTTCATTTTCAAAATATTGTATACTTTTCAATGATCGAAAGGGCTAAACTTATACTGTGACACACCAGCATTGTACTTATTAATTATGATTATATTATTAGAATGCCATTATTTGTCTTTTAGTTGATATTAGCTATTCCATATTGTGTTGATTTTCATATAATTTATAGGCTGCTGTGGGAAACTAGCTGGCTTACAAAAGCTATTATAATTTGAAACCTGGGTAATTTAAAAGATATAAATCCACTGTAGACCAATATCAATGCCTGTTTTACCACAATTCATTGTGAAGAGTTGCTACATTGCTGGGGTGATGTGGGCCACTGGGATACCACCCAGTATTTGGGAAGAAATTGGCCCCAGAGAGTGCCTACTATATCTTATTTCAGTGAATGAAATGTCTTTGTAACTATGGCTACTGAAGTTTTAAACTTATGGTTGCACTTTCCTAAATTCTTAGAAAGATGCAAAATTCGATCCAGCCCTAGAAAGAGATGCTTTGAACTTCGTTCAAAGCAAGACAGGGAGAAGTTGTAGTGGTGACATCCAGGAATGTTTGAAGGATGGTGTTACTTTGTGCCAGTAAGTGTTGACACCATTACTTTTACAACCCTGCAGTCTGGTTCAACTAAAA
Organism: Trachythela sp. YZ-2020; assembly: GCA_016169945.1. NCBI lineage: Eukaryota > Metazoa > Cnidaria > Anthozoa > Malacalcyonacea > Clavulariidae > Trachythela > Trachythela sp. YZ-2020. The sequence continues at coordinate 2,164,938 of JADLSH010000341.1, read as the reverse complement.
TACAGAAAGATGTGGGGATATCAAACTACTTGGCATTACAGCTGGTAATCAACTTTCAGCAGTGTTGACAGACCCTATGGGAGCTAGAAAATTATACTAATATTGTATGGTAGACTACCATTTGTTGCACGATAGTGCTATAGTGAAATCCACCTAAAGAAAATAGTCTGTTTTCAATTGCCTTTGTTATGTAATTTTATAGTCTTGCAAATGCTCTAAGAACTGGATCTATCAAGAAAATTAATGAATCAAAAATGGCTTTCAAAATGGTATGCAACTAAATTAACTAGTACAATTCTTGTAGGTTTTAACCATGTTTATATTTTGCAAGGCTTTCAACCTGTAAGCCCATTTTAATTAAACATATGACAACATCGTTTTAACGTTTGTCTAGATGGAAAATATCGGCAATTTTCTGGCTGCTATGGAGTCACTGGGAGTTGCCAAGACTGATTTATTCCAAACCGTTGACTTATATGAAGGTCAGAATATACCTCAGGTAAATAATATCTTGTCTCAAATAATTCTCAGAAAAATAGGTTTCTGTATGATTGTGTTGACCTGGGAAGTCTTTCTTAAACTGTACTGATATATATGTATTTATTCTTTACTTGTTAGGTTATTAATGGCATCTTAGCAATCAAAAGAAAGGTAATTAATTTGTGCACCACATTTGAGTGGAAATTGCAGTTTTAACAGAAATTTAGTAGGTTTTGTTGGAAATTCAGGAAGTACCACGGTTACTTGGGAGGCAATTACAGTAATTTAACTCTGAAAGTGTACATTCTTTGTCCTTAGGTAACTGGAGGTGAATCTGCACCAAATGTTCGAAACTTTTCTGACGAGCAGTTGAAAGCTGGTCAAAATGTAATTGGGCTGCAAATGGGCACCAACAAGGGGGCGTCGCAAAAGGGGATGTCCGCACCTGGTGCCACGAGGCAAATCCGTAGTGAAGATAATATGGATCGAAGTTAACTCTCAAGACATATATTAGTTGAACTGCACTTGATTAGTTGAAAATGCTTGCCGTAAATGAATAAAATATCATTTTCTTTTAGATTTGACCGAGTTTGTATGAACCCTGTTAATATTCATGCAAAACCTCTAGCTTCTGAACATTTGGTTGGGCTTCCTTAATTTCTTCAGCACTTCCTAGCGAAAGTAACTTCTAACAAGAAGCCTGCTGAGGCGTTCACACTGGCCCTGGACAGCACATTTTACCCCATCCCGTTAAACAAGGACCTGAATGTGAAAACGTCGTTATCAGTATTGCTCTGTGTATATATGATGGCGTAATAAACAAAGATTTTAACAAGGATACATGTAGGCCTTCCTGAATCCATTCTCCTTCTTTATTAATACAACCCGAAACTCCGCAAGCGTCTTGTTTGAGAGTTAAAACAACTCGGAAATAAAAGGTTTAAAGAGGTTTAAAAAACACAAGTCGAATATATTTATAAAACAAGTGCCTGGACGGCTTCGAACCCCCCAACATCCGAATCAAATGAACTCGTAGGCGCAGCCGCTAATATATAGTCGATTGCGAGATATATAGTCTGATATATTCACTTCTTACTTATAAACGTAACTGTTTCGCTGAATAAATGAATATATATTAAGACAAAATTCTAACCAATATTTCAACCAATTTCAGTGTTAATTTTAGTAATATAATCCGGCCTTACGTCTAGCCTCGTTCACACAAACTAAAAATAGCAAACGTAAACAAAAGACATTTTGAACCATATTTTATGATATTTAATACCTAAAGAACTATATTAAATCGAAATACCAATAGTAAAAGCAAGAACAAAGCATCGTACCAGAATGTGAATGACTTTGAATGTTCGAAAAAGCATAATTTAACTGTGTATCAAGCTCTAGACTGTTAATAGTACTGTTGCTGTGCAGTCATAAATATATTGCTTAAATTTTGCAGTAATCGTCACTAAAACTTCTTGAGAATCATTCCAAATTCTTTATACAAAGGCAACAAAGCTAATATATAGTAGCTTCGTAGTTATGAAGTAACTGTATTCTACGTTGTACTATCGTTTCGAGCGAAATTCTAAACAATCTCAGTCGACAATTGTTTTTAAACTTTTAAAACACGGCAATTTCCGCCACAATTTCCAGTGATTTTACCAACTGTAATATGGTAATGCCGCTATTGAATACGCAAAGAAAACTACAACGAAAATGGGTTCTTTAATTCAAAGAAAACCACCCGTGAAACATAAATACAAGAAAACATTTTCAGATACACATAGCCCACTCCTTAATGGCGGCCATTTTGAATCGGGTGGGCGATTTCGTAATCACAAGTGATTCTGTACGGGTGTCTGTGGAAATAAGTTTGTGACATCTGACAATCAAATAGAATTCTGCTTCATTTGAAACACTTTAAAATTTAAATGTATACCAAATTGAAGCAGCGTATGTGCCATATTAAATGTTAAAATATACTTTAAGTTTTACTATGAGCGCATTTCGTAACCTTAATATTTCTGTACGTTGTATGCTGGCTGAATTATTACAATCATCTATCATCAATAATGTGGGCAGAATATATAAGCTATGCGCCCACTCCAGAGCGCCCACTCCATGTTAAGCCTCTCGCTTCGCCTTCGGTTTTCATTTATGAATAAATTGAAACCTACATGAAAGTGAACATCTAATATATATATGCACTTTACCCTTGAAAACAATCATTTTTTGTCAATCATAATGTCATGTTGTTCATAAATACATGATAAATCTAGATTAATTGTATGCATGCAAACAGTTCGATAAAATCATGCTGTTGAAAAAACATCAAATAGGAATTTCATTTTCAAACTTTTTAGAGCCTTCCTTTTTTTTCAAAACTAACCAAGACTATCACACATTCACATTGATAGATTGATTGGAGTGTAATTGTATTTTCGGACACCTAAAACGAAATTGAACTTACTATTTGTTGCAAAAGTGTTGTTTAATTTAAATGAACGCAATTGACGCTATTTTTATATCATTTCCAAACAAACAGTAGTCTTCAGACGTATTGTTATCATTTGAGAAAATGCCATCTGCTGTATATTGTTAATGTATATCTAATAACAAAACCATAATTTAAATAGGATTTCAAAACTTCACAGCCATTAAGACAAGAACATTGCAGGCTTGCACTTCACAAAAATGGAATCACGTTTTACCAGGTTAGAAGTTAGTTGTGAAGATTTTAACATTTCATTTGAAGAAGAAAATAGTTCGAGCGAGCTCATAGAAAACAAAGATAAAACTCGTAAAAGCAAAGGGAATAAAGAACAAACGAACAAAAATATTCCGCCAAAAGAAGACGCGAGCAAAAAATCTTCGCCTGATTTGGAAACTCCGCAACTTGTTTCAAACGATGCTTGCAAGAACCGGAAAAACGGTGGAAAAACAAAAGATTCTGCAACACAAAAACTTCGGGGTGAAAAAGATAAAACAAAATCGTTCGTCTCGCGTTTCAGAGCAAATACCTGGTCACCAAAACAATCCAGAACTCCTGAGTTTGATAACATCGGATTACTTCACACGAAAATGGAGGAACTTGAAGAAGTAAGACTTGAAGAGAAATACGACGGAGGAACAATTATATCACACGAGTTGAGCTATACACAATTATTATATCTAGCTAAACCTTGTAAAGAATCCTTATCAGCTAACGGAAGGGATAAAAATCCTAGATTGGAAGATAAAAATCTTGTATTTGAAGACTTACATCCTGTTGTTAAGAATCAAAGCTACAGGTTTGTCACCAAGGATGAAAATCCTAAGGATGAAAATCCCAGAATAAAGAATGAAAATTCTAGGTTAAGGAACACAAATCCAATAGTTGAAGATGAGAAGTTCAGATTTGAAGACCTATTACCTGGATATAAAGATCAAAACCAGATGTCTGGAGATGATAAAGTTTCGAGATTTTACGATACTAAATCTAACTTTGAAAATCCTAGACATAAGAACGCAAGTAATAAATTTGAGGACAGAAATCCCAGAATTGGGGATACAAATTCTAGATTCGAAAGTCCTAGATATGACGATACAAGTCCTAGAATTGAGGTTCCAAATCATCGACTTGATATATCAAATCCTAGATTTGAAGATTCTAGATTTTTGGATTCTAGATTTTTGGATCCTAGATTTTTGGATACAAGAAGCAGCAGTAATGTTAGCTCAAGACATGGCAGCATATCAAATGAAAGGTTGTTTCTACCCCCACATAATGACTGTGAGAAGAAATCATGTAGCATGCTATCTCCAAATTGTATGCACAGACATAGGGCGTCTTCGGATGAGAGTCTGCCTCGTGTGCCTTTGGGAAAAGTAAATTTGGTCCAATCAGGAGTGTGGGAGAGACTTAGAAGCTTTACTCATTAGTAATACTCTTTACAATCTGGTTCAAAAACAGAAAGGTGTAAATTACTTTTTGCACCTGGCCAAGAAAATAATTTGTTTCTCAAGTGTTTGCTGTTTGCCTCCTTCGGGAACATGGCTATAGGAAACAATATTGCTTAGTTGCAAGGGATCTTAATAGATACAGCGATCATAACTGTCCCCATGGACTTCTCTGCACCGTGCAAAAAAATTGTTGAAAGTAGTACGCGAGTAGAAAGCGTGGAAGCTTAGTGAGCAAAGAAGACAACAAAGCAAAGACAACAAAGCAAAAAAGACAACAAAGCACTGTATTATGGTTATGCAAAGAGTTTTTCCCCCATGTATGGCATGTTTTGGGGCTGGTTGTATAAAATGTATTTATAGATACCTATGCAAGAATTAACCACTGTGTATTTTAGAGTTAGCTACTGTGTAACTACAAAATGTGTAGTTACATAAAAAGTTGTTAGAAGTCTTACACAACCAGCCCCTATTTTAATATTGCAAATATATACTGTCAGGGTTCTTCCCTAATTTGAGTAAATATTTTAAGGATATTTTAAGGATGTAAATATGTAATTTTAAGGTCCAACTGCCTGGAATTCCATGCAAACTGATACCACTAAAAAGAAAATTACGTGGGTCATGGAATGGAAACTGAAGCGATTTACTGATTGCATGTCTCCTTTTGCCTTTCACCTAGGGATTTGTCTAGAAAGGAGAATGTGTGCGAGTATATACCTCTTCTATATTCTGTATAAATACAAGGTTCATTAAATTTAAAGACTTTTCATGAACTAATGTAGATTTTTTTTAAATTAAGGACTTTTGAGTACTCAATTTTCAAAATGAAAATTAAGGACTTTCATGGTTTTTAAGGACCCGTACGAACCCTGCTGAACTGTACATGACAGTATTATAATCTATTTATATTTATTACAGTAAACTATATTATAATATAAAATGCAGTACTTGTCAATACTTATTAACCTACGGTTAACATATGTTATCAAAATTTATAAATCACTATAATTCAAAAAGGATATGGACACGAAACATCACATTACAAACCGTGCAGCACATCGTGTATTACCCATTCGTTCGTCGCACACTTGATTGATAATTAGAACATGATTAGAACAATTTCATAGGATTTGTTAGGAGCTCATTTGATTCTTAATTAATTTTCTTAATCTATTCAATTCGATATCGACAGCAGATCGAAGCTTTTTTTCATCGTCGAGTTCCCTGGTTAACTCTTCTATTTCGTCCGTAAATTTTTTCTCCATTTTTTGCAATTGCTTCTCGCTTTTTTGTACATGTTCTTTAAATTGCTTCATCATTGATTCAAGTGAGTTTTTCAGAGTGTTCATCTCATCGTGTAACTTCTTAGCTTCACCTGAATCAACTTTGGGTTCTGAAGGTTTGATTGAAGGTTTTGTTGTTTCTGGTATTGCTGGTTTCGGAGGCTGAAAATGCATAGAAAAACTATTTAGGAATACCATTTTGCCAAATACAAGTGAACGACAGATGGTGGTGAAGGGAATCAACGTTATTTTTCACTCTGATTACCGCACGAATGGCACGATGGTGCGTAAAGGTATGTTCACACACTGCGATTTGTCGGACCGATTTCAGGTGCACGTTAATGATATTTGAAAAATACGTAGCATACGTCATCTGACATCATCATCAACTGAAAATATTCGTCATTAACATTCAGCAAAACCTGAAATCGGTCCAACAAATCGCAGCGTGTAAACGTACCTTAAGGCCTGTTCACACGATCCGATTTGTCGGATCCGATTCTCCTTTTGACGTATGTGATTTACTTGATTTGCTGACGAGAGTAAGGCTATTGGCTCATACCTGGCGAAAAGTGTAGTTGTTGCTGTATTGTGTGAAATCACATACGTCAGGAGGAGAATCGTATCCGACAGATCGGATCGTGTGAACAGACATTCAGACTTAAGGTCCGGGCAAACGAGGATCGCGTTTGACCACCAACTCTGAACTCTCATCGACTCTCATCGACTCTCACCAACTCTCATCGACTCTCATCGACTCTCATCAACTCTCATCAACTTTCACCAACTCTCATCAACTCTCATCGACTCTCATCGACTCTCATCAACTCTCATCAACTTTCACCAACTCTCATCGACTCTCATCGACTCTCATCGACTCTCATCGACTCTCATCAACTCTCATCAACTTTCACCAACTCTCACCGACTCTCATCGACTCTCATCAACTCTCACCGACTCTCATCGACTCTCACCAACTCTCATCAACTCTCATCAACTTTCACCAACTCTCATGAACTCCCATACACTCTCATCAACTCTCACCGACTCTCACCGACTCTCACCAACTCTCATCGACTCTCACCGACTCTCACCGACTCTCATCAATTCTCACCAATTCTCACCAACTCTCATCAACTCTCATCAACTCTCATCAACTCTCACCAACTCTCATCAACTCTCACCAACTCTCACCGACTCTCATCGACTCTCATCGACTCTCATCGACTCTCATCGACTCTCATCGACTCTCATCGACTCTCATCGACTCTCATCGACTCTCATCGACTCTCATCGACTCTCATCAACTCTCATCGACTCTCATCGACTCTCATCGACTCTCACCAACTCTCATCGACTCTCATCGACTCTCATCGACTCTCATCGACTCTCATCGACTCTCATCGACTCTCACCAACTCTCATCGACTCTCATCGACTCTCATCGACTCTCATCGACTCTCATCGACTCTCATCAACTCTCATCGACTCTCATCACTTTGAGCTGTTTTGCTCGTTTGACCGATCATGAGAGTCGCATAAGAATTTGAAACAACTATAGTCAGACTAGTATTTTAATTGCTCTTTCTATAAGAATTATAGCTAAACAAAATAACATGTTATGACTGTCTCTATAACAAGAAAAGCTAAGAAGGAAATTTAACGGCACTTTGTTTACCAAAATTTTTAATTATTCTCAGGGCTCCATTTTGCACGCAAAATTATTTCTGTCGCGACTCTCATTGACCGGGGCATGAGAGTTGAACAAACTCTCATGTAAACTCTCACTTGCCAACTCTCATCTGACCGGGGCTTTAGTGAAACCCAGCTACATATATAGTGTCTGCACCACGGACAACGATTTTATGCTTAGCATAGCTAAAAGAGATAACACGAACCTTTTCTGCTGCCGGTGGTTTCTCTGGCACTGGTTTCTCGGGCACTGGTTTCTCTGGCACTGGTTTCTTTGTTTCTTTTACTTCTTTTGGTGGCCAAGTCGCATGAGGCATCTACATGATTGACGCAAGTTAATTAATTAATGGTTTAAATAGCAAAAATTTGAACTTAAAAATGCAGATATATATTAATACATTATATATAGGGCCGCTGTAATTGGCAAAAGCTGTAGCATGTACCTGCCATCTGTTTATATATGTGTATGTCATATGTAGCATATTCTTTGGCAAAGTTAAATAAATATATAAATAAATACTGCTCTCCAATGATCTAAAAATGTACAGTATGACTTTACCTCAGGAGTGACAATTTTCTTCTGTATTTAAACATGTAAAAGTACGAAAAGAAAAGTTAAAATCATACAAACTCATTGGTAAGGGAAACATATAGTAAAGGTTAAAACAGATCTCTTACCGGTGAAGTTGGTTTTCCGTATTTAGTCGGAGGATTTCTTGCGGGATTTTTTGGCCTATCTGAGGTAAGTGGTTGTAAGACAGCACTCGATTTGATGTCGTTCAGATTTACACCAAGGTCTAGAAGAGACGTAATCACATTTCGTATGAAGGTACGTTTACACGCTACGATTAATCGGGCCGATTTTGGTTTTTGCTGAATGTTAATGACGAATATTTTCAGTTGATGATGTTGTCATGATGACGTTTGCCACGTATTTTTCAAATATCATTAACGTGCATCTGAAATCGGCCCGATAAATCGCAGCGTGTAAACGTACGTTCACACACAGCGATTTGTCGGGCCGATTTTAGGTTTTTCTGAATGTTAATGACGAATATTTTCAGTTGATGATGTCACCAGATGACGTTTGCCACGTATTTTTCAAATATCATTAACGTGCATCTGAAATCGACCCGACAAATCGCAACGTGTGAACGTACCTTAAATTACGTACCTTTAGCCATTTGCAGAGCACTCACTTATTTGCAGAGTCTTAAGGCTCTTTTCCACTCATCGCAAAACCAACTCGCAAGCCCGCTGCGAGTGCTTGCATCTAATTAAGATTAACTATCGAGCATTTTGATTGGATAAAAGTACTCGCAGCGGGCTTGCAAGTTGGTTTTTGCGATGAGTGGAAAAGAGCCTTACAAGCTGCGATTTGTCGTCAAAATTTGGTATATTTGACATACAACTTAACATTTGCGCGAGGATGGTATAAAGACTTACTCTCTGGCAGCATATTATTACTGTATATTTTTGATGGCTTATTAAGAGGACGAAATCACAGATAAGATTCAGTTACAAACTTGCATGATCAATTCACATTCCAATGTTATAGTCTAGGACCTGTAAAGGAGTTTGTATGCATTTCATTTAGGACAGATTATCTCAACTGTTTTAGGGTAAAAAAGTCCTGAAAATGACCACGGCATAGCTCTAAATCCTGAACAGCCTTTTGAATTGCTTATAGTGTTTAGAATGGTTGCTTTTATGGGTAGTCACTGGAGGGTGAAATTTGTCTAGGTATAATATTTTACAAGAAAATGACTATGCACCATCCCAGGTCAACTGCTAATTATGCATCAAATTACTCATTCACCTGGCAAAGTCTATGTTTTCTTATTTCCCAAACATTTTTGTCATAGGATGAAAAAATATGCTTATTTTAATATAATTATTATAAATTTCATAAGGAATGATATTGTTTTGTTGAGATATTTTCATTTCACTTACAGAACACGATTTCAGCCATATTTTGCCGATTTGTTTGCTTATCGCCGAGCCTCGCAAGTATCATCCAAATGTTCTACTTTAACACAATGCTAGTTGACTAAAGAATAATTCAACCAAGTTTCGTCGGGTTTGTATTTTATATTCGATTTTGTGTCCTTCGACAGATAAATGCCACTTCTTCGTACACATCTGTATTTATATTACAGTATCCAAAAATAATTGATTGTAGAATAGTCCCAATCGAAAATTACTCCCATTACTCCCATTTGGGAGTGAAAAACCTTCCTCGTTCATCAAGAACGAGAATCTAAAACAAAAGGTTCAAAATAATTTGAAAGTCTCGCGCAATCTTCACGAAAACCGCTCGCATTACAGGGGGCAACATTTTCACGAATACGTTTGTTCGCGATCACAGCAACCCAAACTCCCAAAGTAAAGTTCGTGTGTTTAACTGTTTATATGTTTTATGACAAAATAAACAAATATTCGCGTAATTTTGTATTTTCTGGTTTCCTTTAGCTAAAAAAGAAACCAGAGATTTACGCAATCTTTTTGCACCAGCAAACGTATTCGTGAAAATGTATTCCCCCCCTGTAATGTTGCCCACGAGGAGTTTTCGTGAAGATTGCGCGAGACTTTCAAATTATTTTGAACCTTTTGTTTTAGATTCTCGTTCTTGATGAACGAGGGAAGGTTTTTCACTCCCAAATGGGAGTAATGTAATTTTCGATTGGGACTATTCTACAATCAATTATTTTTGGATACTGTAATATAAATACAGATGTGTACGAAGAAGTGGCATTTATCGGGCAGAGAAAGTCAACTTGAAATGTGTTATATCTCAACAAAACAATATCATTCCTTATGAAATTTATAATAATTATATTAAAATAAGCATATTTTAATTTGATGCATAATATAGTCATTTTCTTGTAAAATATGATACCTAGACAAATTTCACCCTCCAGTGACTACCCATAAAAGCAACCATTCTAAACACTATAAGCAATTCAAATGCCGTTTCTGGGCGTATTAGCCAAATAAGCTATTTGGCTGGAATTACCTCGAATTTGACTGTCAATGATTAGTGGAAACAACGAGAGTTCTTAGTCAATGATAGAAATCAATGACACTAAGACATTAGACTGTAAAATACCTATTGTACATGATCGCTACAGGTCTACGCTATTTTGCGAATTGGAGTTCTCAACTACAGTGTACAATGTACAGATTTTTAGAAGGGCGTCAATATGATAATCAGCCGTCCAAAAGCCGTCCAAAATCTAAGATGGCCGTCCATAAGACGGCTAGACGGCAGGCTGGCTAACACCGTGCTCTCAATTCGATGCATGACGTATGTACAACCACTATTACTATCGTTGCAATGGAAGTGTTTATAAAATATTGCATCAATTCATTACCTAGAATTTATCAATTCAGTCATTCGTTGAAAAATTGATCAACTTCCTGTGTGTGTGAATCGACCAATGTCGTCTCATTTCAGTGACTGATTGACCAATTGGGAACAAGTATGCTAGTAAACAGGAAGTTGATCAATTTTTCAACGAATGAATTGATAAATTCTAGGTAATGAATTGATGCAATACTTTATAAACACTTCCATTGCAACGACAGTAACACAGTTAATGGTTGGTTTACAGTACAGCTAATCCCCCCCCCTCCCCCATCACACTCCCCTAGTGTCCGCCGCTGAATATAAGTAGTTTATCTCCATGTGTTTCCACGTACCTGCACCTTGAGAATGTCTTCTTCTAACATCATAAGGTTTCTCACTGGGCATGACTGCTGCTGAATGTCGTTTTGTTGGATCTATATCATTAACATGCCTCAAGGGTGGTCGATCTGTGTTCAGTGGTAAATCATGAGGTGGTTTCGGTTTATCGGGCTTCTTTGGTAGTAACGGTGGCGACTTCTTTACGTGTGGTTTTGGTCTCTCCTCACTACCAGCGGGTTTGGAGTCTGGTAGAGGTGGAGGTTCTGACTTCTTGCTTATATCATCTGGTGGGTTACCTACTGGTTTCAATCTCACTGGTATTTCAGTTTGGTTAACCGTGCCAGGTGGTGGTGGACGTTCCGTGTTGGTTTTCTTTAATTTCGGAAATTCGGGACGATTTGGTTTTGAATCTGCCATGTCATTGCCAACAGGTAACGGAGGTTTCTTAGGAAGATCTGCAAAATTTACGAGCAGGTATTTTAAAAAGCAGCTATCCTGTAAGGCAGTAGCCTACGTTATAGATCTCAGGGCATTTTTTAGTAAATCGTTAGTGGGGGGCATCATCAAAAGGGAACGTAACAAGTAGGTGGTGTATTACAGGTGTGGGAAATTGAAGGGTGGTCTGGGGGTCCTCTACCAGAATTTTTTTGTATTCTTGAGTCTCTGTGGCTTGATTTCCTGCATTTTCAGGGACAATTTTTGATATATCCCATCTAAACGGAACCAGGCTTTGTTGTGAGAATACCATAACTTTGCTCTAACCTCAGTTTCCCCCCTTTTTTGCTTATATTCTGGACAAAAGGGACCTTCACTGGGGGCTGGGGGGGCTGCTTTGGCCCCTCCAGTACATTAGTTAAAAAAAGCCCTGATAGATCTTAAGTATACTCGATTCCTTATTAGGAGCTATAACGATTAACGATATGCTTGAGAGTTTGTAAGATCAAACTACCTGAATACTATAACAAGAACTTTGACGTTTCGAGCGAAGGCCCTTCGCTATATTTTTCAGGTAGTTAAGTTTGATCTTACAAGCATATCGTTCATCGCTCCTACACTATAGTCTATAGTAAGGCAGTTTTCAAAGGCGGTTTAGGCAAAGCCAAGCCGGTTTTCCAGCTGCACGTTTTCATTACGTGTGTTTAAGCACGGGAAAGCAAAAGTCATTTAAATTATACTAATGGAACAATCGCATTCATGCTGTTTACGATGCAACATGTACTTGTGGAGGTTGATTATAGCACACATAAAATTTAGAAGGATTTAAACTTCTCTGTGCATACGCGTACCTACATTATAAAGGCTACAACATATAAGTATAAAAGAACGCATAACCGGAAAACAGCCTTCAATTAGGTTAGTTTAGTTTCGTTTTAACTTTTCTTGAAGTAATAGCAAACAAAAACCACTTTAAAAAGTATAAATTCTATCAACTATACTTACTCAAGCTAAGCATACGACTTAAATCTTAACACTACAACTGTACAAAGAACTTCATTCATATTGTCGTTTTCAAATAAACGTATAGTTTTCACATAAAACTATATATATGTGTGGATAAGATAGCTATAATATATATACATATATGTGTGCTCAGACAACAGAGACAAGAGTTATTAATTTATGCAGCGCAAACAATGCCATGAAATAACAAATAAAATTGGATTGAGCAACAACATGAAATATTACAACATGCGTAGGAAAAACTACAGATAATAAAAGAAGTAAATTACAAAATAAGGTAACATCACTAACACTCTTCGGAGAATGGGTTTTAAAACAAAACTAAAGAGTAAAGCGGGAAATCAAACAGAAAAATTACACTAATCATTACTTCCTTAAGACTAGAGGAAAATTAATAATCACTCGCTAGCTGCATCTGCTACGCAGAAACTGACAGAAAAGTACGATATTTCTAAGATACATATAAATTCACCTGACATGTTCTTACTTTTTGTCATCTCTGGCTCCTGAAACAAGATTAAACTTCAGCTTTAGCCAGATCGATGTTCACACTCCGACTTTGTAATATGATATGCTTTATTACGACTGTAATCTGTATACGTGGGCGTAATCAGCTTGAGGTCTCGAATGCATTATCCGAAACAAAGCGAGCTGTATGCTCACTTGCGAGTTGTGGGGATTAAACCAAAACAATAATTAAAGTATATACTTTCCATTTTAATCGTTGCTTTATGCTGATCTTAGCAAACAACTATAACTAGTGGTATTCACGTTGAAAACAATTTTTCAAAAAATGTTTTCAAAAGAAGTCAACGACCTTTCCGTTTTGAAAAATTTCTACTGAATAAATTTTAGAATAAACTTTTTCTCGGATAATAAATTTTCCACTTTATATTGCTTTACATTTTGAACCGACAATAAAACAGAGTTCTCAAACGTGGGGGTCCAGACCATATCAACACAATACAGGTAGTATTCTACATCATATTCAATAAGCTGCCATGAAAATTGGATGAGAGATGTGCAAATGTTTGTGCTAGAATGTGGCAAAGCTAGCAAGATCTGGTCTGTTTTCATGTGCTAGAAGATGCTTATTATCCTTACTTGCAGCTGAGAGCTAAGCTGAATTGCGAAGGACACAGCTCAACGTGACCGAGTCGAAGGCTTTCTAGGCGCATATGGCAGCCACCTTTTGCTCGCCATCACGGAGCACAGCTACGGTGGAAGGGCCAGTTAGGGGTTAAACCCAACCCACCCTGTCAACATTCTCTGTAGGAGGAAACCGGAGTACCCGGAGAAAACCCACGACTTTCGGCAGAGCGTTGACTAACTCTTTTCACATAGCTATCATAAGTCGTCCCCAACGGGAATCGAACCCACGATATCAGAGGTGAAAGGCGGGTGCTCTGACGATTGCGCCACCGAAGCCTCTTATGTTTGTCTTGCTTCCCCGGGTGAACACAACTTAATGCGTAATTCGTGCATATGTATGTATCATTTATGCATGAATACTTAACTTAATGTGCAGTCTCTGAATGTCCTCTAGCCTGCGTGGCAGGCGTTCTGGAGGGAGTTTTGTTTAGGGAGCGAGTTTTGTTTAGAGCGCGCGCGTTGTGTGAACTACCTACTTATCAAACTCAAGAACTTTTTCCAGAAATTTAATAAAGAAATTGAGCATAATTATGTGTTCAAGATTACACATACCAGCGCTCTGACCACTGACATTACGTTTACATGGTACTCTGTAGCTTTCTGCGCGGCTGCGCCGTTTCATGGCTATCAAGTATATAGTGTAAGGGGCTGATTACATGGAGCGATTTCAGTTCGTGCTGAGTTTCACTGCTGAGTTTCACTGCTGAGTTTCACTGCTGAGTTTCACTGCTGAGTTTCACTGCTGAGTTTCACTGCTGAGTTTCACTGCTGAGTTTCACTGCTGAGTTTCACTGCTGAGTTTCACTGCTGAGTTTCACTGCTGAGTTTCACTGCTGAGTTTCACTGCTGAGTAACTTCAGTTCGTGCTGGGTAAATTTTTTACGATTACATTTCCCACAGGCTTTGCGGGAAATACGAAATTAACGCGCGAAATTTGAAAAAAAATATTTTTTTGTTTGTACATGCTTGATACGACACTACAACGCATGCGTGTGAAAAGTTTCAGCCCCGGCTGAAGTGATTATATGACGAATTATTATGAAACTCAGCCCGGGCTGAAACAGAGTTCTCCACAGTTGTAAGCGGGGAAGGTAAAAAAGGTGTCTGAACAGGTAAGCGTCACGTAGCGCCGGAGGCTCAACAAACCTCTAGGGGTGTCCGGGAGCATGATCCCCGCCCCGGAAAATTTTGAAATCTGAAGTCTCTGAAATGCCATTTCCTGCATTTTGAGGGAATATTTAAGCTTTTATAGAATTCTAAAGTTTATAACAGTAAAATGTCATAATTATAGAAACACACCACTGTTTTACACAAAACTGTGTTTACAACAAAATGCATTTACACAAACTCTAGGATTCTCCAGGCGGTAATCAGTAGTCGTGGAAACGGTATATTTTACTGGTTACCGCCTGATAAGGAGAACCCTGGCTGAAATCGCTCCATGTAATCAGCCCCTAAATACCTCAGTTTTGTGCCGTTATATAATTCTATTCGGTTTAATGTAAACACAAGGTTAGTTGATTATTAATTTCTCCGTAAAAGGACTACGCAGTGTCTCTCTATTGCAAAAATCGCTCCGAAAATAGCGTTCTTAATGTTTTATCCGATATGGTTCTCGTGTCGCTAAGGAAAGCTAGCCAGTATAATGTAAACATAGTCTGAGCTATTAGGATACCTGATTAAGACACTCAGGTAATGTCAATGAGAAACATTGGGCATTGCAATAGGACAGTGGATTAAACCAGAGATTTTGGGTTCAATTCCAGGTTGAGGCATTCAGAAATCATTTTTAGGATGTGATTCTAAACAAGACAAAAATTTTAAAACGCGACTGTTTTCCTCACCTTCTTAGGTTGTTCGGGTGGCAATAATGTCACAAAGTTATCTGGGAACAATCCAATTCTCCCATTCACTTCTCCTTTCGACCATCCTTCATTCACATCCTTCTCAAGGATAGTGACTATCTCACCAGCATGTAATGTCAGTTCATCATTCTGTTCTCCCTCGTAATCAAACTCAACAACTGCAAGTTCTTTTCCTTTCGAAGCTGCTTCTGGAAGAGGTAAAATTATCTTGTGGCTGAATATTTTAAGCGAAAAAAATATGTATGTATTTTACAGGCCTTAAAATATCGGTCGGTATAGCCGTCTGACAAAATGTCCGATGACTTTGAGTCGGACATATGTATGATGATGTCCGACGACCTTGAGATCTGTTTGGCTCAGAAATAAGTAAAAATGACACAAATTAATATCAGCACAATGTATTAATTAAATTTTGAACAGTAAATGTTGTGCCGATATTGAATAAGTTGTGTCATAACTGTCATTCATACTTATTTCTGAGCCAAAACTAACTTTCCTTGCCACTTGAGAAAAAAATGTGTGCATGGCTTGAAGAGCGCTGAATAATTAATTCATTGCTTTTCTCGACCATAAATCCGTCGTTAACATTTGGACAATGGATATCAGTCCATAATATCCAATCCATAATACCAGGGCCTTTTTTAACTAATGTACTGGAGGGGCCAAAGCCCCCCCAGCCCCCATGTTGGCCCCCCCAGTAAGCTATTTTGGCCCCCCCAGTGAAGGTCCCTTTTGTTCAAAATGTAACCAAAAAGGTTTAGAGGAAAGTTATGGTATTCTCACAACAAAACCTGGCTCCGTTTAGATGGGATATATCAAAAATTGTCTCTGAAAATGCAGGAAATCAAGCCACAGAGACTCAAGAAAACAAAAATTTTCTTGGGGAGGACCCTCAGACCCCCTTCAATTTCACTTCCTGTAATACACCACCTACTTGTTACGTCCCCTTTCGATGATGGCCCCCCCACTAACGATTTCTTAAAAAAGGCCCTACAAACAATAAACCTCAGTTTCACTTGGGTCGGACAGAATGTCTGGTGCTTTCCGCTCTACGTCGGACAATTTCACAAATGGGTCGGATAATGTCCGTGACCGACCGATACTTTAAGCCTGTATTTTATGACAACCTGCTGTAATTGCAAAAAAGGCAAATATTTTGGGTTTTTAGTTTATTATGTTTACCACTCCGAGGTGGATGGAAAGCCCAACAGGTTTTGCAACCCGATTGAAAAAGGTTCCGAGGGTTAGTTAGTGAAGGTTAGTGCTTAATTGTGGGAAATGTAGCACATTATCTGAGTGAATAGAGTACAGAACATTGCACAAAAACAACAGATGAACAAAACTTACTTGGTGGCCTTTCTGGTTCTGGTATTTTGGGTGGAGTTCTTTTCATAGAAAGCTGCAAAAATATGTAAACATATTTACGAAAATCATGAACAATTAATGACACTAAGAAGCAATCACAGTGAGGTACCTAAGCACATGTATATCCTTG
This sequence comes from Trachythela sp. YZ-2020, assembly GCA_016169945.1. Classification (NCBI taxonomy): domain Eukaryota; kingdom Metazoa; phylum Cnidaria; class Anthozoa; order Malacalcyonacea; family Clavulariidae; genus Trachythela; species Trachythela sp. YZ-2020. The sequence goes on along the minus strand of JADLSH010000341.1, from coordinate 2,147,878 downwards.
TAAATGTGATACAAATTCCAAGTGGTTGCATTATTGATCTCTCCTTTGGCTCAGCCTTGTATATCCGATTACTTGCAGCTAGGGACAGGAATGCGGCAGGCATTTGCCTGACTATAAAGTCCCACCGGCAACCTTTAACCTAACCCTAACCCTAACCAGAAATGTCTAAAAAGCAATTTTGGGGTTAAAACAAGCCGGAAAAAATGTTTTAAAGAAAAAAATCTTAAGTGAGAGAAAAAAGTTTTGGCCGGGATTTGAACCGCTGCTCTACGAACCCGTAGGCAGCGCACGCCCTAAACCACTACGCCACTGACTAGTTCACTGAATGCAACCGCAAAAAAACACTATATATAATGCTAAATATACCAGCTGTCTAGTCATTTAAAGAACGAAGTATATTGACCAATGAACGCCCGCCGCATTCCAGTCCCTAGCTGCTAGTATCCGATTGAACACAACCACTCATAATTGTAACCAATACATTTACAACAATGGCAAAAAACATACAAGGTACAAAATTATCTTATTTTGAATGTCTAATAATCATCATGCACAAAACTGAAGCATCATCTTACCCTTTTACTAAGTTCAGATGGTTCTGAGGGTTTATCAGGTTTTGGAATATTACTTCCAGAACCACCATTAACATTTTTCCTTAGTTTGACCTTTGAGAGAGCATCTTGAGTAAGTCCCAATCCCATACCACCCATCATCTTGGCTTTCTTCTCTGGCGTTACTTGAGAAATAGAGAGAAGATGTTTAGTGTAGGGACAATTAACCCTCGAAATTTTAATAAATCATTGTGGACAAAAAAATGTTGTTGATATTTTAGAGAATGAGATCGGCGGCATTTTAATGACAATCTTTTTGTGTCATAATGACAACTTGAAGACACATGTTGATAAAATAAGGATAATTTGAAATAATGTATTATATGTATATTCAGTGGTGTAGCCAGCCGGCCGATTTGGTCCCGCTATGCAAATTTCAAATCATTATCATTTCTTTAGAAATTGATTGTTTTCACCGTCAATGAACACGAACAAATTTGCATAGCGAGACTAAATCGGTGGGCTGGCTACGCTACTGTGTATATTCACTTGTTGTTAATGTCTTTGATCGATTGTTTTACTGTATATAGTAAATTATAAGTGTTTGATAACCATTGGCAAAAAATTGCAGTTGATAATTTCATCTTTGGTTAGCATTATTGGTGACAATTGCCACTTGCCACCAAAGATTGTGAGGACTGAATATAAGGAAGAACACAGTCAAATCAAAACAAGCTTAAATCAATGAGAAAAATGAAGTAAGCACTAGTATTTATTTGTCTCCAAATACAAGATTACTACATAAAATATTACAGCTACCAATCGACCACCATCTGCTGGCCTGTAACCCTTAGTTCAACCCACAAATACCTGGTTCTTTGGGAGGTTCAGGTTCAGTAGCACTTGGTGCAGGTCCTTTAATTAATTCCACAAAATTTGATGGAAAAACTCCAATCTTTCCATTCAATTCTCCTTTCCACCATCCTTCCTCCTCCTGGTCAAGAACTTTCACCATATCTCCTTCTTTCAAAGCAAGTTCATCATCATTCTCAGCATCATAATCAAATGTCACTTTGGCCATACTGCTTTTCTCATTCACAACTACATCAATAGAAAGCAAAAGTTAGGTAAAAGTACGCTTATACACTTCTGCAATTTTTCAGGCAGATTTAAAGGTTTTGCCAAATGCTCATGACAAATTGTTTCAGTTGATGATATCATCAGATTATGTTTACCTCATATTTAACAAGTATCATAAAATTGGATACCAAATCAGTGGCGGATTACCAGTTACGGGGCATATAGGCTAAGTAAAATTTGCAGGCCTTGAGGGTGATATTCTTACACCTGTAAACAGTGGCACATCGTTTAGCGAGGTCCGGGCCATGTTCCGCCGAAATATTTGGAAATTTAAGGTCTCGGAAATGCTATTTCCCGTTTTCTGGGCCCGTTTTGCTTAATTAAGGACAAAAATAATAATAATTCTGATAAAAAGTGCATCCTCTGAAAATCACGGGCCTCTTGAGAGCCCGGGCCTGTAGGCTTCAGCCTACTCAGCGTATTGGGTAATCCGCCACTGTACCAAATCACTATAATAGTAGCATAGTCTTCCTAGTGGTGCTCTATTAATTGTTCAATCAGTTCAAGTCACTAGATTTAGTATAATCATTTTGTTGCAGACCTTGAACATCGGAACTAAATTCCCTGAGACCTAGAACAGCACCACAAAGCCACAGCACAATCTATAAAGCCTACAGATGTATATACCCAAAGTATTAGGGTATGTTTACATATTACAATCTGTCGAGCTAATTTTAGTTTTTCCTAAATGTTAATTGTGAATAATTGATGATTGGGTATGTTTACATATTACAATCTGTCGAGCTAATTTTAGTTTTTCCTGAACGTTAATTGTGAATAATTCATGATTGCATTAGATGTCAATTATCTTGTTTGAGTAGTAAATATCATTGAGCTAGATCTAAAACAGAGTTTCCAAAGTCTTCCTATTCAATCACAATTTCCTTGTATCGGCCGCTCAACTCGCCCCCCCCCCCCCCCACCCCCACAAGTTCACTGCTTGTGACTTCTCATTGCAACCACCCATCTCCTCCCTGAAATACCCATGCTTGGTCATGTTGTCATGTTGACCTGTGGAGAGTTAACTGACACTTATTCAAACTTGTTATTTCCAGATATATGTAGCCATAATGTTTCATATTTCTCTTTCCATACTTTTGTATGAATACAGTATCGAGGGCAAATCAATTTTTTGTTATTTTTCTGATGGTGTACGAGATTTAAACCAGTGATTTGACCTTAAAACAGTATATACTAAATATTCCTAGTGAATTCCAAAGATATTTAGCCAAGTTATCCACACAAAGAGACACATCGAATATTCAGATATTCTTGGAACTCAGCCATCCTGTCTGTATTACAGTACCGTCAGTACATTACTTTAATATTAGATATTTATATGAAAATTATACTGACTGATGGATGAACAGACAACAATAAGATTTATAAGTGATTAATGATTTATTTAATTCAGTTCACTACTCGATTACTACTGAAATTCATTAATATACATTGGACTTCCTCTATTTTGTCTAAATACCAGGCAATTTTACCCACCAAAGGAAGATTGTAGGAAACTAATAGGTAATCAATGAAACTTTAGAATCAGGATCAATTTACATGTCTCACAAATTTATGCATATCATATTTCAATCTTGTTACTACAACACAATCTTAAGCTAATGAATTATAAATCAAATCAAACATAACTATAACACATACATACATAATGAGAAAATCAACCATTTACAAGATGCCATGATTAATTGTAGTAATTTTAACCACCAGATATATATATTTTCAACCCAATTTTCCATAAAATGTCAAAGACAGCATCTCAGAATAACAAAACTTTTATACATTAACAATATTAGGCTTTCGCACCTAAACAAACTTTGCAAATCAAAGATCATATACTTGAAACTCCAATGTACAAAACAGCCAATATTGGACAAAATATTTTGTATAATGTATGCAGTTTCATTCTCAATATCAACTCTGGTTTTTTCCCTGAATTAATAACCATCTACGTAATTATAGCATACCATAGTGAAAGCTAAATAAAATAGTGTTAAATAATTATGTTGTTAGCAACCTGGAAATAATTCTAGCTTCCTAGCATCTAAAACATTGAAGATTCAAAACTATACAAGTGTCTGAATTAATATAGCTTCCTAACCCAATAATTTGTTGAAGTGGGGCGCTATTTAAGGGCATAAATAACGAATATCTCTTTAATACACAAATATATGCTGAGACAATAATATTTATAAATTTTCTGAGGTTTGCCTTAGAAACCAGGCGACATAATAAAGCAGTTGTATGCAAAATTTCATATATTGTATCATTAAAATACTGGAGAAAGAGATTTAGACCTGGGCCAAATATATTGAATCAAAATATTTTTCAATTTGTACATTAAAACCTCACTTCCGCCTTGCGCTATTAAAAATGTCAGCTTGCAAATTTTTATCAAAATGCAGCATATTTTGGTATGCGACATTTTGATAGTTAAAACTTATAGTTTAAGTGTAAAATAGTGTCCCTTTTAGGGCAAGTGTTTGGATATAAATATTAAACTATAAGTATTAAAGTTGTCTAGGATTGCAGACTCACGCAACCTACCAGGAACTGGATCAGCTGGTTTCACTTCAGCATTTTTCGTTTCTGCAATGGGTTTTTTAACTTCCTCTACGAAATTCTCAGGAAACATTCCCCGTTTCCCGCGTAGCTCTCCTTCCCACCAGCCATCCTCTTTCTTCTGGATATCTCGTATAAGATCTCCTTCCTTCAAAGTCAACTCGTCGTCAGCTTCGGCATCATAGTCGAACAGGACCCTCGCATTACCTTTCAAACAGAGCGTGTTGTGTGAATAATTTACAACCAACAAACGTCTAGAACCACAGAATATATAGTGTACTTACTCATGCTGTCCTGGGAAGCCAAAACAGGTCAAAACAAGACGAAATATGCCGCAAATTTACACGAAGCAGGTATTTTCCACAACAAAATAGTCGTCGTTCACGAACTTGCGCGAAGCATTTGCTTCCACTTAACAATATTTTGATTCACTCCAATTTTCCTTCACCGCAATCCACGCACCAAATTTCCTTCACGAGTCATCAGGTCATCATTACACAGCAAAATTTCTTGCTAAATTTAAAACTGATCATGAAAGTAGGCGTAGATTCCCCATGGTTTTTCTCTAGAAAGTAACTCCCCTTTCCTACAAATGTCTTTCATTGATTAGCGTTGCTCTCTTGCTGAAAATGGGAGAGCGAGCACTTATCAAAGTCACGTGATATCTCTCTTTTAGCGTCATTATTTTTTCCCGCCAGAAGAGCTCGGAGCCCTAGACAAGCGCGAGAGCTCAAAAAGGACCACACGAACGTCGATCTAATTATTCTAATATAAGTCGCTGAATTGCAAATATAATAACATTCAACGCCTGAGTTTACTGGGAGAGAGCACAGAACATGCCTTTGCAATACTGCCATCCAGTCACGATTTAATTTATCAGAATGTCCCAAGTTGTTTTGACTTCTTTGCGACGTTATGCAAAGGGACTATTAGACTTGGAGTACCAGTTTTCGCTGAACGAAAATCTGCGATGAGCCGCAAGAGAGCCAAATCCAACTAGAACAGTCATCGGCTCTCATTGACCAAACACTACAGAAACAAACGATAAACCATACTGAAGTTACTGAAGACTATTCCATATCCAACTTGGTGTAGTTGAAACGTTTCTGTGCTTTACTAATAATTGAACGTTAATAAAGGACGTTTGACGGTTTTCCTGAATCAGCAACAGTGCACGTGTGAATAGTACTACCGTTCCAATGCATTCTATTTATATAAAACCAATTTCGCAACAAGTCATCTAAATATTTTGTTTTTTTGCAACGAAGATCTGATTAACAGAACAGATTGTAATCAAAATTGTTTGTTTTTCCACGAAATGAGGAAGCTCTTTTCTTGAGGGGGGTGAGCTGTGTCGGTCTCACTTGCCGTATGTTTAAACTATAAACTCAGGTCTCCGGAAATTAAGCGAGATGAAAATGTGAACGGCAACCTTTTAAGATGGTTGACAGTTCATAAACAACTTGATCAGAGACATAAACATGTTGTTATCATTTGCTTTTAAATCTCATTAGATATAAATGTTCTTTTTGCACCCAGATTGCTAAATTCATTAACAATGGTACCAATTACATACAACATTTAATTTCACTTAAGAATCAAGGCCTAAGACTAAGTGCGCTAGCTATCAAAAATGTATATTTTGAAATAATCTTAATTAATCTAATTTGCATAATTGACGCTATATAGAGTTTCAGTTTTTACTTTCTGTTTGTTAATAATCTAAATCAATGCTACAGGCTACTAGAGCAAGGTGTTGAACCAAAATGGTTGATTATGTAGTTGGGAAAAGGCTCTTGAGTTGGGTATTAAAATATATATTATTTGCGTGAGTCATTTTGTACAGTATAAATATACATTAAGTTGTTTATTTGTAGTCGCAAGCTGGGATAATCATTACAAAATATTTGTGCTAATGGTGCTTACCACTTAGTTTAAAACATTTTCGGAAGTATTAAAGTTTTAATCAATCCTAGCAAATTAGCACAGTTACAAGACTAAAGTGTAGCGATTTTAGCGCGAAGGCAAAGGCAAGGAGTTCGCAAAGTAGAAGCATCAAAAACAGTCATTTGTGCGCATGTGTTAAGAAAACCTTTTCTTCAAAAGGTCAAGCTTAAAACAAAGAGATAGGAAGCTCGGGGCATGGCCAACAATTTTACAGTCTGCCAGAAATCTATAGGGGGCCGGTTTATCGCGAGTAGTGATCATTTATGTGTGACAATTGCTTCAAAATTCACCGCAATTAAGCGAGGAAGCCGCGTAGCGCGAATACAAGGTATACAAAAGAAGAGAACTTTCTAAACATGTCTTCGAGATGGACTTTCGTTTTCTTTATTTGGTTTATACTTATTGGTCAATCTCGTATGGACGCCGACGATGCCAGTGGTGACTGGGATGACTCGGATATTGCAGATGCGTCGGGAAAACGCAATAAGACGAACCTTTTCACGGCAGACAACATCACGAAGAATGCGTCGGATTTTCACTACATTGCGCGCGATGATCACGAAGTTATCCATAATTTGGAACGCGAGATGAAGAGAAAATCACGCAAACGTGGAGCAAAATTTTGCTGGGTGAGTCGTGTTGTACAATTTTGCTATGTCTAAACTAACCTTAATCAGTTTTGTTTATACGGGATAGCTCTAGCAATTCTAAATGGTTCTTCTTAGAGTTCCTGTAAGTACCGTCCTTAAATTGTAAAATGCTATTTAGTTACTACTATACACCAAAGAAAAAACCTGTTTGGGTCAAACTCTCACAAACAACTGAGATACAAAACGTATCTTAAGTTGAAAATTAATCATTGAAATAGTAATCCATAAAGTTCCTATAAGTAATAGAATTGAAAGATAGTTTGATCGAAAATGAGGAAGTGTTCCTTGGTACTGCGCAGTAAACTACAATTGCACAAGATAACTTTGTTTCTCAAGCTTAGGACTTATCATCTGTAGAAATCGTCAATATTCTCGTATTAGTCTGTACAATACAAAAATATTTGAAAACTCCTATACTAATTCAGAGAATTCTCATATAATATTTCACTTAATCCTGACACAGAAACGGTTATGTTTCCTTGAAAACTTCCAGCTTTGCACCCCCAAATAAGGTCTCGTGTCAAAATCCACTTCAATTGTTTCAGATTAAATTTTCCGTACAATTTTCGTCGAACGGAAGTGTTGGAAATATACATGTTGAATATTGCCTAATAGCAGGAAGGTCTTCGTTTAATCTGCCCTACAAGGAAGGCAAAGTTGTTATACTTAACGCACGTTTGCCGTTACTCAAACGGAAGCGAGTATGGCAGAATTTAATAGACCAGAAAATTGGAACACAATTAACACTTAGCAACCCTTTCCCTTCCGAAGAGTTGGCCTACCGACGAGTACAAAGTACAAAAGTCATCATTGTTAATCATGTACGAACGATACGAACGGGAGAGAGTATAGTAGTGTGTTTGAACAGTTTTGAAACTTCTTTATTCATTCCCATCTGAGGTCCGAGAAGGACGGCGTTCGATGTGAAAAAGCGTCCGAAAAGTTCCCCACTGAAGAGCATAAAGTACTAAAGTCATCATCGTTCATATGGCTTTCTGCTCAAAGATGTGCTGGATTGCGATAAAAATAGGGGCAGGGAAGAGTTAAATGAGGAAACAGTCTTCTATAAGGAAAGGTTTAAGTCGGGAAGAGCGTCCGAAGACCTTCCCGCAGACACTGAAATCTTCAGGCGTCTAGTAAAACACTAAATTCATCATTAGACTTCAGTTGCTGATAGGACAGAGTAAAGAAGAAACGTTTAACTGCTCGAGGGGCAAATCACTCCTAAAAGTGTACGAGATTAATTTATTTTGTGATTTTTCTATAATTTTGTGATTTGTCTATTTTGTGTGAGTTTTCTGAAGGTGTACGAGATTTAAATCAGTGATTTGCCCCTCGTAACTGCTTATCAACCTCATATTCTGAAGACTGTCAAAACGAAAGAAAAGGTCGACATTATAAAGTTTGGTGTTAAGTTTGGTGTTCGTGACTTGCGCAGATTGTTATACTTATCATACAGTTAGATCAATTTCATTTTCTAAAAATAAGTTGTGTTTGACGCAGATATCTTGTAGAATGATGAGATCAAATTTTAATTAACGTGAAAACATTGATACAGATGTTTGGAATCTGATTACACAAAATATTTTTGCTATACATTTCTGTTTGCGGCAGTTAATGACAACAAAGCGTAAATTATTCACAAACGTTTGCAGTGCGCGTTTTTCTTAGTTAGACGACAATTTAGAAACATTTATCACAAGAAAGCTAATATTATTGATGCGCTATTTGAGAACGGAATTTGCGCATTTGCTAAAATACTTTCGTTTGAATATAAACAAGCTTATCTCAAAGCAACTAAGAACATCGTCACAGAAATATTTCATGAATTCTTGGATTGAAATCGCCTGCAGGAAGTTAGCACATGTTATTGCTATAGATCTTGACCATGATAAACTGTTGATGATAACCATTTCAATATTGTTCTAAGCATTTTATTATTTTTGAAGATTTCATGAAATACTGTTAAAATGTAATGGTACTAGTGCTTGTGTAGTTTAGTTTACGTCAAATAAATTTTCTTCAGCTTTGGAGAGATGATTTCTAAGAACTTTAAAAACTATTTATAAAGCCTCTTACAGACGAGCAAGTTTTCTATGACAAGTTTTTATATGACAAGTTTTATTTGCTCATCTGTATACGCAACTTTGGCAATTTTTTCTATGACAAGTACACTTGTTCAAAAGCTAACATGCTAGCTTTTGAACAAGTGTACTTGTCATAGAAAAAATTGGCAAAGTACAAATTTTGCTCGTCTGTATGGGTCAACAAGGAAAACTTGTCAAAGTAATTTGAGCACTTAGGAGCGGTTGGTCAGCAATCTATTGTTGTATTAGCTATCATGGGCATGGCGTTCAGAAAACCACAAACTTGTCATAGAAAATTTGTTGTACGTACACACGTACAATTGGCAAATAAAACTTGTCATATAAAAACTTGTCATAGAAAACTTGCTCGTCTGTAAGAGGCTTAACGAACGCTGATCTGTCTGACGTTATAATCACAAAAACGGGATTACCACTAAACTCTGTACTTGGACATGTTAAAGTAAATAGGGAGGAATTTGTTTGGTCTGCATAAAATTTTCTGTCTAATTAACATCATAAAGTTATCAAACTAGCAGAAATAATTCTAGAAAGATAGAAAAATGAGATATGTCTTCTCTCTTGATCTGGACGACACATATATTTCTATGATAAGATGTTTCTAAGAAACTGACTGATTCTGAGATAGTGTGACTGCGCAAGCGTTTTCAGTTTTTTACAGTTTTCAGTTTTTCAAATCACTAATAATAAACTTCTCGTGTACAAATACTGCTGAGAACCTGTCTTCATCAGAAACAGGTTGTCTTAGAGCAGTGTACTACAACGTTGTGCTTTTTGCGCACATCCGCGCGTCTGTGACGCATGTTTTGCTACAATCCTACATAATTTGCGTTGGTATGTTGGCATGTGATGTTAAATTCCTCAAATATTATCATTTCTCGTGCCGAAATCTTTGAAGTTTGTCGTATTTGTTTACTGCCTTGGCACGCGTATCCTAATTAGTTTATTGTAAACAAAAACGCGGGCGAAATGACCGCAACAAGTCTGTGCTATTTCCGAGAGAAAAATTAACTTCACCTTCCGACGATGTCGAAAACTTAGTTCTTCCATCTGCGTGTGATTGCGCTTTGTGCTCTGCGTCTCCCGGCCGAAAGATGCGAGAAAAATGAATCCAATCGAACTCTACCAAACGCCGCAGGTTTTTTTCTGGGTATACTCCGGTTTCCTCCTGTCGTACGATTGGACAAATAATATATAACCCATACTGGAGCTCTAGGAAGAACAGTTTAGAACTGTGATAGAGTTAACCAATATCAATAAAGTTAGTTTTATAGTTTGGGTTTCCTCCAAGAGTAACACTGAAACAATAAGAGATAATCCTTACTTATTTGGGAAGAACGGTAAAGACCCGATAGCTTAGTTTTAGCTCAGTGCTACAAACGTATCACTGATATTTTGTCTTCTTCACACAGAGAAGATGTCTTCGCACGTTGAAATGTTTCGAGCAACTGAAAAACAGACCAAAGTCGAAGAAAGGAAAATGTGCTGTTTGTATCGCTAAATGTTCAACCACGAGTTCAACACAACCACCTAACGTGGGGCGCTAATCATAGGTAAGTCTAAGCTGATTGTAACATGCAGTTTTCAAAAACATCTAAAACGTTTGAGCTATATGTCCAATGACACACACTTCACTCAAATATATAGTTTAAATACTTTGTTACCTTTGTTCCCATTCTATATGGCAGTGAATACAACATGAATCACAACAATGATAACTATGTGCATGTGAGTTATCGCCGGCCGAAAACATGAAATAGATGCAGCACCTATTTCATGCCACTGCATGGCTACCGGCGGAAGAATGCGCTCGCTGATTAGCTCTATACAGATAGCTCTATAGCTCCACACTATATTTCATCTTCTTATGCTCTTTATATTTTTAATTTCAGCGATTTTCAGTTCAAAATGTATATCAGAAACACGATAAACTGAATAATATATTGTCCTAATACGACAACAGAGTTCGCGCTCTGTCAAAGATAAAGAAGCATATATATTACAATGTAATAATTACAGTAACCAATAGTAAATACAGAATGTACATATTTATGTCTTAGTTTCTTTTACATGTGGACAGTCATGGTTGCAGCGAACGATTGAATCGTTCAAAAACTGGAAAGAGCAGAATTATGTGTAACTGCATAAAAATAGAGTGTTAATAATGTTTTGTGGTGTTAATCTTTGCGTTATTGCGGCTTTGCAAACCGTTGCAAACGATTAGTACATGCGCGGACCGTGCTTTTGGGGGTGCAACGCTTTCTCAGTTCAGAAAACATAAGGAGCTTTAGCAATGACTACGACTACGAGATTCGTCATTTTCGCGCCAAACGCCGTGTTGTTTGTATACGCCATCTCGCAAAAGTCGTAGTCGTTGGGCTTTCGACTACGAGATTTTTGATAAATCTCGTACTCAAAAGCCCGACGACTACGACTTTTGCGAGATGGCGTATGCAAACAACACGCGAAAATCACGAATCTCGTACTCGTAGTCGTACTCGTAGTCATTGCTAAAGCTCCCTAATAGGGAGATAGAACAAAAAAATGCGCGACCAGAAAGCGCGAAGCTAATGAAAAGCGCAAGCCGCGGCAATGCCAATTTCCGATATGGTAAATATGGCACCGAATACCACCCATATAGCATTTTAAAAAGTTTCAAAAAGAAAAAAATAATTCAAGATAGTATCCTCATTTAAACCATATCGACATTTGTCCATAGTTGTTCACATCTGTAGCTGTATACCACCCTCTATAATTGAACCTATAGCAAGCCTTCTCCACATCCGGGATAAAGCTCCTATACTTCCCATACCGGAAACTGTCAGCCCTTCCCGAGCCGGAGTGCACGCTGGGAAAAAACGGTCCATTGCTAAAAAATTCATATTGCTCTTTTCTCTCGTAAAATCCATATCCTGTTGGGAACGAGTCACGTGACGTGACGCCAAGCGATTCAGCCAATGAGAAGCGAGTATAATTCCTCAAGTCTCCCTTGAGACCATATATGGTAAAAGCTTGCAGATGCATTCGTGGTATGCTGCGTGAACCTGAAGCGCCATAGTATGGGTTATGGTTATCAAAAGTGATTTTCTGAGTTATATTACACAAGTTAATTTTGTAGACATACTCATATCCATCAATACCACCCGTGTTTGGGTTATTACCCGCAGCCATTATCATATATGTAGCAGACCTGCAACAAGAAAAGCGATGATGATTTTTATTATTTATTAACTTTTGCCGTCAATAATAATTATACATGATAAAGACGGCGCAGGAACACCAGCACAGCGTGAGCCAATTACGTTGGTGTCCTGAAATTATGGATGATTATATAAACTAAATATATTACATAGATATAGTACATGACTTGCATTCTCAATACACTTACAAACATACATACACTAGACAAAGTATTTTCATATAGTTAAAGTTTAATAAAGTTAAAAGCAACAGTTTTTTGAGGTGGTCAATTGTTTTGCTTGATGGAATATATCTATATTCATATTAGTCCAGTATGAAAATATATTACGAACGTGCGGTGCCCGTGTGGGTAGAGTGTGACAAAGCCCGTTCTCCACTAGGCGAATTTGTTCGCGCGACGCGAAGCGAAAATTCATTTCGGCAACCTGATTGGTTGGCGAAAAAAATTTCGCGGATTTTTATTTTTTACTAACCAATCACCGAAATTCAGTTTTCCGCATCGCAGCGCGAACAAATTCGCCGTGGAAGCGCAGGCTTTAAAATTCGGCGGTTGACTGTTGTGTAAAACTACCTGAAATATACAATAAGAACTTCGACGTTTCGAAACTAACTTCCAGACGAAGGGCCTTCGCTCGCAACGTCGAAGTTCTTATTGTATTTTTCAGGTAGTTTTACACAACAGTCAACCGCTGAAAATATATTAGTGGGTTCAGTAAGCGTTACTGTACAGCAGATGGTGGTCAACTTCAGAAATATTAGCACTTTAATAGAAGCAACAGTTAATTTCTCACCCTGGTAACAGTCGGTTTACCGCCATCTGCTGCACGATAGTGCTTAGTGAAACCTGCCTATTTTGCTGCTTCGTGTTACCCTATATAAACAGTCTTGTACCTACCTTGCAAGTAATGCTGCCCCCTGGTTCAATGTTATCACTCCATGTGATGAACGCCTTTGCTGTGGCAACCACAGATAACCAGTAGGATGGTTCATATTTAACATCAGTTTATTCCTGTGGTCATCACCATCAACTTCAACATAACCATAGCTTGCCAACATCCAACCACCACGATCAAACTTCATATCACAATACGTGAGAGCTGACTGAGGTTCGCCACGTGGTTGGATCCAGTACATACCACTGTCCAGACTATCGCCGGCTTGTAAGATCTCACTGGCACTCCTTGCTGGGTTATATCTAGATCCCAGTCTTACACGGTTGCAAAACAACCCAGTGTAAGGATAAGGACAACTGCACAGGTCATCTCCAGCACAAATACCATTGTTTTGGCAAGGCTGTGAACATCGACCTAGAAAAATATTTTAATGGTTTATTATTGGCGATATAAACACGGAACTGTACTAATTCTTTACATACAGGATAGGCTGGATAGCTCCTTCAGTTCTATCTAAACTATTAGTAGAAACTATGTACTCTCTAGAGTCTACAGATCCAGTAACTGCCATCTCTTATTGGTTCAGTGTTACTACAGGAGTTACTGTAGTTCTACCGGGGAAAACGCAGAGAAAATCAACGGTGTTTGGTGGAGTCAAACTGGAAGCACTTTGAGATAAAACGTACGTGGGAAGCACGGGTGGCAGATGCGGTTAGCGCGCTGTCTCTTACCTCTGAGTTAAGCTGGCTACAGCACGGACTCGGCATGGACTTACTCAGCAGTGTGCGCTTGATAAACTCATGTAAAGTTGTAAGTATGGATTTCTCTCCTTGGTTTGCTCCAAGGTTTTTTCTCCAGGTACTCCGGTTTCCTCGCCTCGCTAAAAAACCTAACGTTAACCCACTAACTAACTAACCCTCGCATGGAACCTCAATCAATTGTTGAGCGAAACCTGTTAAGGCTTTCCGTCCACCTCAGAGTGGTAAACATAATAAACTAAACTAAACGTGCACTAACCAAGGCCAAGATATCTAGTACTTCGTACTAGATCGGCTCATCTTAACCTTCCTACGTTTTTCACAACAACCACATGAGGGCATTTATTCAAAGGGATTTTAAACTCTGAATAGCACAAAAAGAAACATACTTGTCTCACAATGAACGCCTTTCACGTGAACGGGACAACGACATGAGAAGATATATTCAGCACCTCGGCATTTGCCTTCGTTTCTACACAACTTGTCCTCACAAACTGAAGAACGCAAGGAAATATGAGAGCGCAATTATAAAACAGTACAATCATTGTAAATATTGATTACATATTCATACCTGGGCATTTCGTTGAGCAGCTCTCGGCCAACTTCTTTTTAAGATTAACACATTCTATTGCCATATCAGATGTTTTTGACGCTGGTCGGTAAAACTTGACACATTCTGTGATCAATACATCCAAATTTCTGAAACATTTCTGACACTCCTCTAACAATAGAGTAGATGAAACGAAGAATTAGTACAGATTATTTAGAACTCTCCATCGAAGTAACACTACTCACCATTAATTCTCATATTCTGACATTTCAACATCATAGTCTTGCTCTGGCTTTCACAAACATTATTTGTGTCTTGATTGTCTTTCACGAAACTCTCACATTTTGTATTAAATGCTCGCACCTCTTCTACGCATTTTGAATAATTACTCTGGAAAGAGGGAAAAGTAATGACTGAACTGACAAGGTAAACTGAGAGACTTAAACTCTAAAGTTGCGGAATTTTGTTACTTTTGTATGCATGTAGTATTAGACTAAACACCAGATTATTTTAATTTGGACTTGCATGGGCGGGACACCTGTCTATCGTTGGTTATTTAGCGTATTCATAGCAAACTGTACTGTACTCATTCATCTGCCGGAATCGACGGTTGGGGGCAAAGAGATGGCGGCACAGTAGATGGTGCATGTATCTTTCACCTCCAGAACATGCTTCCAGTTTAACTCTCCCAAACACCATACGTTCTCTCCGGGTACCTCTTGTGGTAGTACATGCACCAATAGGGGATACCTTTACTGGAGCTCTAAGGAGAACAGTTTAGAACTGATAGAGCTATCCAGTCTAAATAAAATTAATTTAGTTCTGTATGACATAAGATTTTTTGTATGGTATCTGGGAGTTCTATAATTCCCTCTTCCCGAAGGAACATTAGCACTGTGGTCTGTAGATCGCAGTTAACCCCCCAGTAAAGACACTACCTCAGTTAACAGGCAATCAGTGGCGGATTACCAGGTACGGGGGCTGTTGCCTAAGTAAAATTCGCGGACCTTGAGGATGATATTCTCACGCCTGTAAACGGTGACACATCTTTTAGCGAGGTCCGGGCCATGTTTCGCCCGAAATATTTGGAAATTTAAGGTCTCGGAAATGCTATTTCCCGCTTTCTGGGGCCGTTTTGCTTAAGGACAAAAAATAAGAACAATTCTAATAAAAAGTGCATTCTCTGAAAATCACGGGCCTCTTGAAAGCCCGGGCCTGTAGGCTTCTGCCTACTCTGCCTATTGGGTAATCCGCCACTGCAGGCAATATACATCCTTCTCAACTAAAAATTTTATCATTTAGGGGTGATCATGTTTTGAATGCATGTGCGTTCAATATTATAGTATAGGTGAATATATTGTTGAGACTAACTTGCACATCACATTACTATAAATGACCACTACCTATAAATATATAATACATACCTTTATTATATAAACATAAGTGTTATATAGAGTTTTATGCCAAAAAGAAAATCGTAAACACGTAAAAAAATAAAAAATTTTTATTTTTTACGTGAAAATTTCATTTTGCAAGCCAATCAATTTATTTACATATTTTTTTTTTTGTTTGAGTTTTTGAATTGTCGTTTGTTTATGTTTTGTTTATAAAATAAAATAGTACATAGTTGCTTGAAATATGGAATTTTATTCTCGTGTTGAAGAGAATATATTATTGCTCACTTCGCTGCTCTCGCTCACCGTGATCTTATTCTCTTTCAACACTCGAAATTTCCATATTATTTCACAACCATGTAATATTCTCTATGTCCTTGAGGCACGGCTGCCAGCATTAAGCCGATAAAACAACCTTGTAACAAAATCAACAAAACCATGTAACTCATGATGGTAGATAATCCAATACAGAGATAAAACTTCGCGATTTACTGTTGATTTCTTTAGATGTAACGACGATAAAGTAAAGATAACAAACTCAAGTAATCTGACCCCGATCGCGTGAGGGAAATAACACGAAATATTATTAGCTACACGACAGTTCTATATGTTACTCGGTATAATAGCATATTAATCCATTTCCATACAGAAATCTAACCAATTCGGAGGCCAGCGACAATGTTATCAAATATATGTCCTTGCTACGTGCACAAGGTCTAGCTCTTTGAAGATATGATTTCGTATAATTATGTACTTGTACAATATTTCACATCAATAAATCAGACCATCTTTTTACAATTTATTTCAAGCATTCTTCAGCCAATTTAAGTACTTGAGTATTTCGTGCCAAATTGAATCGCATTATATTCATAAAAGCATGGAAAATGTTCTTATCTTTAAAACAACAAGTCTACTAAGTACGCAGTGTTGACATATTGGAAAAACTCTCAAAATGCCGTGGGAATGGCACCTAAAACTGACCAAAAACGGCTCCCGAGGCAATATCAATGTGGCTAAAACATGCGCGCAAGTATATAATAGGTCATATTCGTCCTAACATATATTGAATTTAAACTATGAATACAACGCCTTTGGGCCATTAAATTGTATCGCGAGCACCTCACGATCATAACTTTAGGTTAAGCCCGTTAAGGCTTTCATTTTAAGGGTAAGCTCGTTAAAAGCAACACCTAAGTTAGCGCTAACGACGCTAATTTATTCAAAATGAATTTACATTTAAGTACATCTATATTTTACAAGATTTGTTTTAATGGTACTTCGTGTCCTAAAATTTTGTGCAGATGCTCAAAAACCATTTCAGTTTTATACTATATCTGTATATAAATCATTCGTGCTGGAATACCGTATGATTCAAAGCGCAACAATGATCGTGAACCGTTCAAAAAAATTATTGCGGAAACGACAAAAAGAACGCGCGCACTGTTGTATAAGTCCAGTCCTTTTATGCTATAAACCAATCCAATGTCCCCATGGCCAATCCGCCAATGAAAATAATATACATGATCCATAATAATAAAATAATTCGTAACTTGTTTTGATTGACTTGATTTGTAGGATCATCAGTTTGAAGTCATTCTCCATTCCTTTCATCACTGCCTTAACTTGGCTAGTCTTTGACTTAGCTCGTCCTATGACGTTAAATAATGTGATGAAAAATCGTTATGAAAACAAAACAAGTTTAAGATAACTTTTGATTAGTTCTTAAAAAACTGAAGAAGAGATGGATTGCTCGTTTGCAATCGACGCCATCTTGGTTGATTTTCGTGGCAACTAAAAATCTATATTCTTCATTCTTTGTTGTATTGTGCCAGAAATCGTATACTATTCATAATACAGTAAGATGTTTTCAAGACAAACCAAAAATATTAAAGTAACTGAACTATTTTGATGTAAACGGCTGGACAAAACTTTAAAATCAACCAAGATGGCGCCTAATGACACGTAGTGACGTCATGTGCAAGCAAAGAATAGAATGTGTAAAAGAAGATCTTTACATCAGGAACTGACAGTGAAAAAGGTCGTAACAACCTCGTTCCTAAGCTCTTTCCTCTACGCTCCTCATAAAAGGATGAAGGATGAGTCTGAGATTAGAACTACGTATAAGAAGAAAGGAAAGTACAACAATACCTGTTCTACAGAAGCTGTAGAAGCTCCAAGATTTGTTGTTTGAGGTAGCTCCATATTCGTGTCTAACCTAGAAATTCAAAGCAAGAGACACTGTCAGTTTCTACTAATGAATAATATGACATGCTTCTACTTGTGGATCTACAATAGTGTATATACGCACCCATGCTCATCAGCAACCTCATGCATAAGTCGGTCAACACTGTCCTAAATTAGTGAAAACAAATCGAAAATTATATTCTGGTTGAATGAAAGGACAGATTATGAAGGAATAAAGAAGCACTATAGAAGGAGGGCGGGAGGTCCCCCCCTCCCTACATTTACAGTACTCAAGGGTGGTTAATCTGCCTGTGTTACATACTTGAGGTACAGAAGTTGTGACACTGTTTGACATTGAATTCTCCATGACACCAGACTGTACATCTAAATCTTCAAATTGTTTCTCAAACTTCTCCATTAATCCTGAAACCTACAGAATGGAAATACACAATTCATGATTAATCTTTTATTCATGCATGGAAATCTAGTCTATGAAATGATCTAAGAAACACAAAAATTATACACAACTATTTTACCTTTTCTAAGTTCATGGACTTTAATGCAGCATCCATTGATTTGACCACACCAGACATTGAGCCTGTCACCTAGACAAATTACCAGATTGAAGATTACTTAATGATGGAATGTGCATCACAGCAAAGAAGAAAAGCTACAGAAATGACATTAACCCATTAACCCACAGTACCCTGCCACTGACGAGTAAAATTGTCTGGCGTTAGACAGAGTAAAATACTATGAGTAGGGCTCATCTGCGTGCATTGCCAGCTAATGGGTTAACAAGAAACACGTGCAGATAGTAAAATCGTCTGGTGTTAGACAGAGTAAAATACTAAAGTAGGGTGCATCTGGGTGCATTGCCAGCTAATGGATTAACAAGAAACACTTGCAGATAGTAAAATCGTCTGGTGTTAGACAGAGTAAAATACTAAAGTAGGGTGCATCTGGGTGCATTGCCAGCTAATGGGTTAAGGTGAGAATAAAGGTCCTCACCATTACAATTTAATAAACAAGTACCTGTTTCATGGTGACTGCTGTTTGTACTCTCTGTGAAACAGCATCAATTCGAGAACTCATACGTAAGTAATTCAAAGCCTAAAATCAAAATAAATGATATTGTATAATTGGGTGAATTAGAAACAAATTCTCAGATGGAAATGCATCTTACCTGACTTTTTTGTCTAATTGAATTTTCTGCATGTATCCTAGCTCCCTCGGTATTTCCTTTTTGTATGGCCTGAATATACAAAATATTATTTAAACGGCAATTGCCGTTTTATATTAGTACTTACTATATACAGTAAACAAAACTATCAAAGACATTACTGTCGATGCAATAGAAGTGTTGATAAAATATTGCACGAATTCAGTTCATCAATTTGAAAAATACATTTGATAGAAAATTGCTCAACTTCCTGTTTGTGTGAATGGACCAATGGCTATTCGTTTCAGTGACTGATTGACCAATTGGGAACAAGCATGCCAGTAAACAGGAAGTTGAGCAATTTTCTATCAAATGTATTTTTCAAATTGATGAACTAAATTTGTGCAATATTTTATCAACATGACTTCTATTGCATCGACAGTAACAACAAGTGAATATACATATAATGCATTATTTCAAGTTATCCATTTGTTATCAACATGTGTGTCTTCAAGTTGTCATTATGATACAAAAAAATTGTCGTCAAAATGCTGCCAAACTCTAAAATATCGATGGCATTTTTTGTCTACGATGATTTATTAAAATTGTGATGGCTGGATTTGCCAGGGCTGGTTCGCTAATAAAAACACGCCACAGATTTTTCAGGGAGGTGTAGTGTACTTGCCAGCCATTGCAACCACTGTCAGGTCGTCCATAAATCCTACAAAATTTTGGTAATCATTGGCCAACTTTTTCAGGGGGGAGAGGCATCAATGAGGTTACAGGGTGAGAATGACTTTAATTACCTTCTTAATTTTTGCTTTTTCTACTTTTTCCTCTTTCTCACATTTTGTGGCATTTCTCTGCAGTTGCTTGGCAGCAAACTAAACACAAATTATGGGGTGAAAATTGAGAGTGTATGATCAGGATTCATAATAATGGGTCAGTCACTCACTCTTTACAATTAGAGTGTCTAACAAACGTTTATTCTCACATGAAATATTCATGTTTGTCAAGACCATTTTACAGGTTTTAATCTGAGCAGCCAATCATGTGTAATTCGCAGCACACTGATTGGCTAAGATAATTTAAACCTTCAAATGATCATTAAGGCCAGTTCAGACTAGCCTGCATACTGTGGTCCCCCTTTTGCATTACCTATGGTTGACTGTGGTCCTCCCCTTTGCACTTGATACCTATGGTTGCAAAGGGGTCCCCCTTCACCAACATTGGAGTTTCCAATGAGAATAGACAATATATGTCTGTCTTTCCTTAGATGCAAAAGATGGTAATTTACATGAAATATTTAATTCAACTTACCTTCAAATTAAATAAGTGTTCTGTAGTGTAGTAATCCAGTAAAGGACAATAACACACAAATATTAAATGTTTCAATATCATTCTTTGCTTTTTAGTACTAACCTAGTTTTGTATACCAAAAGAACAGAACTTATTCATATTTAACAAAACCGAGAGGAAGCTAGGGAAAACACTAAACGTGCTTCGCCATTTTACGTTGAACAATATACAAGTTGATACACAACCACAGTACAAGAAACAGACTAGTGTCTGGCATTTAACAAATTTTACGCAATAATGGACATTTCTATAGCTTAATATGAATTCATTTCATAAAGGATACTTTCAAGTTGACTTGACATTCTTCCTTGACTTTCCCAGTTCTTCCTGCACCCGTTAAAAACAAAATAAACAGCAATACTGAAGAAAATTTTGCTATCAAAACACTTGCATTCTTCTTGCTAAATTTACTTCCATGACGTCACATTACTCAGCGCATTTGAAACTGATAGAAGACTGGTGACTAACATGCGAATTTCTTGAAAATTTGATAAAATTTTAGAAATAAATAACTTTTTAATACTTTTCTACTATTTCTACAGTGTTTTCCTCGCCAACAGTTTGTGACAGTTTTTCGCCATCACACTTTGGCATATTTGTTTATTATAGAAGTCATATAACTGCTGCAAGTTTCCCCCCAAAATATACTATTTTTATTAAATAATTTGACCAATTAATAACTCTATGTTGATTAATTATAAGTTGCACTGTGGTTGCACTGCCTACGCGATTTGACTCAGCAAAGTTACAAAAGGTATTTTAATATATGGACACCTCCGCGCCTCTGCCTACCGCCCTCGTCGAATATAAACCTCGTTGAGTTAAAATGACGTCATTGATAAACAAATAGCAATATGGCTGCCAATTTTCCAGCAAGTCTAAAAGTTATTCAGCCTTTTCTAAAGCTTGCCAAGGAATATGAAACTAGAGATCCAGTCGTAGCATACTGGAGTAAGAGATAAGACTATATCTTATAAAATTATTACCATATAATCTATCAAACTTTCTAAAATATATCTTTATTTGTACAGTATACATTTATATCATTGTGTACATTTTGACAAGTATTGTTTTATCATAGGTCGCTTTCATGCAGTTCAAGTGGGTATTAAAAATAAAACTAAAGATAATGTTTCCTTTTTAATGAACCTAATGGATCAATTGGAAAAGGTATGAAACAAATCCTGTCTAGTTATAATTTGAAGAAAAGCCTAATAATGAAGCTTGCATAATATATCCATATTTATTTATATTCAATAATCCACAAAGCGTTTTCTCTGCACAGAGTAAGCAAAGTCAAAGTCATGAAGAAGCAGTGACAAACGATGTTGTAGCCCAAGCTCATTTGGAAAATAAAGGAGTACAGTTATTTATATGGGCTGACACTGAAGACAGGGCAAGCCGTTTTAACAAGTATGTATTCTTCCATGGGACGGTCAACAAATGGATTTCGTTCCGACTTGTTCGGCAAGGGAGGAGGGGGTAGTGTGTGATCACAAAACTTAATCTATTTGTTGAAAGCACCAAATAAGTAAATAGTTTGCAAACATATAGATTCATTATATGGATATTGGGACTATAAATTCCATTTTTTCTGCAGGAATGTTGTCAAGTCGTTCTACTCTGCATCTCTAATATTTGACATCCTTTCTGTTTTTGGCGAACTAAATGATGAGGTTGGTCCATTTAGCATTACCATCCGTGGTGGTCATACCAATAATTATCATCACCATTATTATTGATCTCCACCATCATCACTAGTACCACAGAGTAATTACATACAGAGGTTCATCTTCGCGGAAAAACCGTAAGGTGTTTTTACTGGCCGCCATGTTCTTAGCCAGTACCTGCACATGCGCAGTTTACGTAAAAAATTCATGCTGACGGCCTCTCTTTACTAGACTGGCTAAGAACATGGCGGACTTTGCCGAAAAAGCCCTTACGCCGACATCAAAGGTGCCGACATGAAGATGAACCTCTGTATGTGATTACTCTGTGCTAGTACTACCATCATCACCACATTCACACCACCATCATCACCACCACATGCAATCATCACAACTACCATCATCAAGACCATGATCATGACATGTATCACCTTTCTCTCTTACCTACAGATTATAGCACAAAGAAAATATTCCAAATGGAAAGCAGCATATATCAACAACTGTTTGAAGAAAGGAGAGACACCGATACCAGGTCCTGTTGGTGGTGCTGATGATGACATGCAACTACCAAATACAGCAAGTGGTCCTACTACAGGGCTACCCTACCCTGAACAACCTCCAAGCTATATGCCAAACCTTCCCCCATCTGTTGTTTATCCTCCAGCAGGGGGGACAGGTCATACAGTACCAACAGCTCAATACCCACCACAACCTCAATACCCACCACAACCTCAATCATACCCTGCAACAAATACCCAACCACAACCACCAGTAAGTAGTTTAACTATTAACACCCAACACTTTCCCTTGTTATAGACTCTGGTAGCCATTAATGCCCAAAACTTAATTTTCCCTAACATCATACAGAGTAAAATAACAAAGACTATGACCTAATGACCATGCATCAGTATGCATTGCAGCCTAATGGTTAATATTTCTCTTTTATGCCTAGTTTGTATGTAGCATTTACACCAAAGACAGTGATTAATCATTGTATTAATCAGGTGAATTTGCCCTTTTTTCAGGCAGACCCAAGTCCAAGAAAATCAACCACAGCATCTGGAGTTCGTTTGGAAGCAACGGACTATACAAAAGCTCAAAAATATTGCAAATATGCATCAAGTGCTTTACAATATGAGGACGTGCCAACAGCCATTGATAACTTACAGAAAGCATTAAAACTGTTGCAAACTGGAAAGGATTCAGGATGAAATTTCTAAAATAGTGTATTATATATTAACTAGAATATTCTGTAAATTTCCTAGTTCAAGAAACCATTCCAAATTTGTTTCATTGTAAATGTGCCAAAGGCAAAACATGTAAAGGGAACATAGATAGAAGGAATGATCCAATATTGCAGTGTATTGGAACAATTACAATGAAACAAGTTGGACCAAAAGGATGATTCATGTCTGTGTTCAATAAGGTGCAATTTAATATTAACCAAAATATTTACCATAATAGAAGTGTGGGCTACATTCTATTTTATGGCATATAATATATTGGTAGTGCAGGGGTCCCCCCTCCCCCGCCTGTGTCTATCCCTGAAGACAATGCTACCACATCAGTTTTGTTTAGCGTCTATTTCATCCCAGGCGGCTGGGGGAGGCTCGGGCAGATAATGGTATGCAGGCATAAGCAGAACCTGGGTTCCTGTAAGTAAGCCAGGTCATTGTAATGCCAGACATATCAAGGGAAATTGAAAATTGCCCTGATTGGTATATTACGTAATATTACGTCAGTTGACGTCACCGCAGGATGCTGACACATGCAGGCTTGCACGCCTATCCCGGAAATGTGTTTGTTTTACCCGCGAGAACCCGCGTAATATCACAGAATAAACATTTTAATATCATTATACGTCCTGTTCTTATATGAGTTGCACATTTTATAACTGAGATATATTCAGCACATTAAAGGTAAGTTTAAAATATAAAATGATACCGTAAAATCCACTTAGTTTATGTTGATTGAAATCGCCCTTATTAGTAAATATTTAAAGATTAGCATATTTCTCTGCACCCAAAAGATATGTATATTTTAGTAATTTTTATCTACAGATATTACGATCATGATCTTAAATAAAGTTCCAAGATTATGTTTGTCTACAATAAGAAACAGCCAATCATTGACCCCACCACTTTCACGATTTTCTCCTGTGTTGTCAAGCAAGACATATTGCAGTAGTGTTGAAAAGAAATCTACTAACACAGGTATGAGGTATGGTATTGTATTAAGCAAGCTGTATATTCAAGGAGAGCAAATTGGGATGGGATCCTAACTTACGAGAACTAAGAATGTATCTAAAAGTCATTAATCGTCATGATTTTTACGATAAATTCAGAAACATGTAGACTCTAGATTTTAAGAATTTCCCAGGAAGCATGCCTCCAGACATGGGTATCACCCTGGAGGTCTCTATAAATTCCTTTCAGTGATTAACTAAACAATGGTTGAACTAAGGCAAATTGAAAGTGCTTCGGCCCCTAAAACCTGGCAATATGCCTCCATTAAACTAGGTTATTTCCTACCATAAATCTTGCATTTTAGTACGATCTCCCGCTACTTTATGACAAATAAAGGGTGATGACGCGAATACTAGAAGGGTGAATAGGCAGGGTGAATACTAGAGCAAATTATTGTACATTAATGGTAAAGACAATTCTCCTCATAAAATGTAGGTATATGCTGTTATCTAAACAGTAAAACATTGCTATTGTTTGACAGAGGAAACAAATGAAAGCCATACAACAGTTCCACAACATCATATCTCGTATTTGGATAAAATTACCTTGAAGTTGTTTGGAAATATCAAAGGTGAAATTCCAACTGAAGTCAGGTGAGATCATGATTTTATAATAGGCATCTTCAAGCAATGGGCCTAAAAATGGAGATATTTTCCATAAGAGCTTAAGGTTAACCCACTGAAAGGCAACAATACACTAAGCATTTTATGCTCTGCACACTGTATAGAAAGAGGAGAGTGGTAACTTGCTCCCCTGGTTTTGCTAAGGAGGGTGATAGGAAGTAACAGTCCACAAAATTATCCAACAATATTCTAGAACAATATAAGCAGAGAGAAAGCATGCAAGAAGCAATGAACCACATCAAAATGCAAGGTCTGAATCTTGCCATTCTGTCCTCTGCAAGTCAATTCTGATGTCTTAAGTCATACCTTTGGTTCAGTGCATCTTACTTGGATCAAAATACCAATGTTCACTTCTCCATTGCACTGTCCTTTTTTCTCCACACTAACGCTAATGTTTCCTCTTCGTTTCTTCCAGTTATGCAGTAATGGAGAAAGCAGATTCAAAGCGTCGTATTGCCATCAATCTGTCCTTGGTTGCATTCTGTGCATTTGGATCCATGTTTGTCGTGTATAATGTGAAAAAGAACCTAAAAAATGACACTCAACAGAATATTTATGCTCAGAATAGTGAAAGATATAAACAAGATAAAAACTAGACATGGTCATTTTATTACTGTACAATAATTAAAATACTGTACATAGTTGAAAATATAAGATAATGAAAAAGGTTAAGATGTTTTAGTGTGTGTGTGTGTGCATGTTTGAAAATCAAAATTGTAGTAGTAAGGAAGTAATCTTACATTTTGATTATACTTCTTGCAACTTTTTCTTCACTTGTGCTAGTGCTAAGTATCAGGAACTGCAGACCACATTACAACATCTCTCAATCCAAGTCTTCTTATCCAAAACTGCTGTTCATATTTTCCCAAGTCTTAGTGGTAGCAATCTTCTTAGTTGTTCCTCTTGAATTGCTCTTGCAAGAATTTCTTCAGTGATTTCACAGTACATCTATTAACTGGCTCACACTATCATTTGAACAGAGTAGAGTTTCATCAAAGCGTGCAACAGTGCAAACCTCTTTTGAAGGCATAACTTCTCCTGAAATTTTGATTAAACATTACGCCACCGTGATCAGCCTTATGTTTATAAGCCAAACCTTTCCCCGAGCTCGCCAAATGAATCGAGGTAGCACAATGGTACAGCGTAAGCATAGCATTCAAGAGATTGCAGTTTCCTTAAGCGTTTTCTCCTAGATAATTATAACTTTTACTAACAAAGAACATGGCAATTAACAAAAGCTGCAAAGAAAACAAAACATTGATAGTATTTTACCCAACTGCAAATGCAACAAAACCTTGAGTTTCATTTCCCATCCGCTTAACAAAATAGTATATATTATTCAGCTGTACACGAATTAAATACACAAAAACTACTATTTACACATCTTAAGCAGTCGGTCTCAAGACCTTCAGCTCAAGAAAATTTTTCATCTTCATATCAAAATCAAAAGGTCTCTGGAACGGTTCCCGGTAGCGATTGGACATATTTCGTCCAAGGTATGTGATCAAGCTACATCTCTCTTCAAACTTCTTCAATTTTGTCTTGTACTTCGTACGCACGTACTCACTGCTCTTTGGGTTGAAAGCTGAAAGGAAATTTGCGCTCTTATTAAAAGTTGTTATAGTTTATTTGAGCTCATTTACCAAAAGTAACTTTATTAATGGTGGATACCTCCATCAGTTTTATCAAAACTGTTTTACCTACAGGTCCACTGGTCCAGTAAGGGTCACTAACTATATTTACACTGGATAGCTCTATCAGTTCTGAACTGTTCTCCCTAGAGGTCCAGCAAGGGTCATCCTTTATTGCTCCAATGTTACTACAGGAGGAAACCTAAACTAACTTTATTTATACTTGATAGCTCTATCAGTTCTAAACTGTTCTCCCTAGAGGTCCAGCAAGGGTCATCCTTTATTGATCCAGTTACTACAGGAGGAAACCTAAACTTAACTAACTTTATTTATACTGGATAGCTCTATCAGTTCTAAACTGTTCTCCCTAGAGGTCCAGTAAGGATCATCTCTTATTGATCCAGTGTTACTACAGGAGGAAACCTAAACTAAACTAACTTTGTTTATACTGGATAGCTCTATCAGTTCTAAACTGTTCTCCCTAGAGGTCCAGTAAGGATCATCTCTGATTGATCCAGTGTTACTACAGGAGGAAACCTAAACTAAAACTAACTTTATTTATACTGGATAGCTCTATCAGTTCTAAACTGTTCTCCCTAGAGGTCCAGTAAGGATCATCTCTTATTGATCCAGTTACTACAGGAGGAAACCTAAACTTAACTAACTTTATTTATACTGGATAGCTCTATCCGTTCTAAACTGTTCTCCATAGAGGTCCAGTAAGGGTCATCCTTTATTACTCCAATATTACTACAAGAGGAAACCTAAACTTAACTAACTTTATTTATACTGGATAGCTCTATCAGTTCTAAACTGCTCTCCCTAGAGGTCCAGTAAGGGACATCCTTTATTGCTCCAGTGTTATGCTACTTAAGAAGAGGTTGAATGGTACTAAACATCTATGTGAGTATTGTCTTAGAAATAAAAATAACGCGTAAAAACTCACTGCAAACATAAATGATAATAAAAATATAAAGTAAAAGATAAAGTTAGAGTCTAAAAATAGATGGACTTTAAGTTAAAACAACCCACTGATGTTAAAGCCTTGACAATCGCTTCAGATACGGTCTGTTCCAAGAACCCCAGCATTGGAAGTTGATGAATGGCTAATGGAGTGCTTCTTGGTGGCAATTTACGAGGTAGGGTCAAGCCATGGTACATTTCAGGAGTTCTGGTTGAGGTGGAAGAAAAGAGACAACTTCATTACACTAGATAGCTCTATCAGTTCCGAATTGTTCTCTCCAGAGATCCAGCAAGGGTTATGAGGTTATCCCTCATAGGCATTGCTCCAGTGTTACTACATGAGACTTACAGCGATAGGAGACCGGGATTTCTGAAGAAAACTTGTAGTGTTTGGTATAGTCAAACTGAAAGTACTCTTCTTACATGTGACTGAAGCGAATTTATAATCAGACAAGTACAGATTGCAGGAATCGAACCATGGTCACCCAGGTAAAAGGCATATGTATAAATGTATACCGACCTCATGAATGCGTCAACTTTCTTTTCCGACTGGAATGTATAGAACGCACCACGATATTCCACCACTAATTCTGGATCGCCTGGCAGGATAAATTTGTATCTATAAAATATGGTAATAACGTATTAGAAGCTTCATCTTAACAATTAAACTTTATTGATACTTGATAGTCCATCAGATCTAAACTGTTCTCCCTAGAGGTATTGTGAAGAAAAGCCAGTGTTGTTGATCCAGTGTTGCTAGAGAAGGAACGCAGTCGAGCACCTGCAGGCAGCAGAAACTCTAAAGGTACGTTCACACACAGCGATGTGTCAGAAATCGGTGAACGAACCTTAAGCAGACTTATAACCAGGCAACGTCTGCATACTGCAGAAATAGAACCCCGAATCAAAGAGTTAGACTAACCAATGTCCCACTAAGGACGTACCTCTTTTTTCCATCAAGGTAAGTGACAGGACAGTATCCCTGTAGCTCAATCTGACATGGGAAGTTCGCTTTCATTTCGGTAGCGGTCCTTCGTTTAGGCAGCATATCAGGAGGGGGCAGTGCTCGAGTTGCTAGTGGGGGGACGTACGCGGACGGGTTCTCTAAGAACATCTCTAGCTCTTTAGATGTCTCCATCTTGTAATAACGGCCACGAAACTCGGCAGCGAGCTCGAGGGAAGGATTGCCAGAGCAATCCACCAAGTGGCCGTAGTCTGCCAAGCTGACTGGACAGTATTCGCCAAAATCTCCCAGTCTTTCAGTAAATTCCTTTGGCGTAACGCACATGTTGGCAATAGAAGCTGCTCGTCCTGTGTAAGAAAGATGAACTTAAGCATGTTGCGGGGTTTTTCCAAAGGTTTCAAGCGGCAAAACGTTTCGCACATACCCTCAGCAATCCTGACCAGGTACACTTGAATATCCTGTATACTACGTTTTGCCTCATCAAATGCAGTCTTCCATACCAACCACTTAGATCTTGTGCCATCAATACTAACCAAGTTTCGTTGAACATTTTTATACCACTCTTTAACAGCTCCAACTTCTCTCTTCCAGCAGGCCAGACGTATGGAAATAATTGTATGGCTGTCGTGTACTGGGTATGTTCTAGACGAATATACAAAATAAAATGGAGTTAAAGCTCTGATTAGACCTGAATGTAGCAAGAGCGGGATGATTTGGTTTCAGCCATAGTGTTGTCTCTAGTCGCTTCATAGACGCACCCCCAAAAGTGCGCACCCCCAAAAAATTTTTCCCCAAAGTTTCCAGAGAAATTTACCCCAAAAAAAATTTAAAAAAAATCATTGAAATATGATAACTGATAATTTGAATTGAAATAAAGATTTTAAGACTAAGTAAGACAAGGATTTTGAATTTATTTTACCTTACCCCATTGGCAACTGTGCCCACAGTGCTGCACTCCTGCTGGCGGCGCAGCCACGCACATGCCGTCCACCACACCTTCCCCCACTTTCCCCTATATTTTCTTTTAGGCACCCCAGAGCAAAATCTGAAAATCCGTCTATGAGTCGCTTCGGGGGTGGAAGAACCGCGAATAGCCAGCGAAAAACGCAAAGGAAGCTAAAGTGATTTACGGTCTGATAATATATTTTGCATATTTTCATACCTGGACGGTGATCTTCTGTCTTGAGTAGCTCTCCTGAAGACTTCGTCGTCATCGACACTTAACTCCAGGACATTGACAGGAATAATACTTCTTTCAGTCATTAACTCAATTTGATGTTTCGTGTTAGGAAATCCATCAAGGATAAACCTATGTGAAATAGGAAACAATGAGACATCTCGTATTCACACAGCTTTGCATCTAAGACAAAATATAAGAGAAGAGATAGCCTGCAGAGATACGCCATTTCTGATTTCATGAAAGTATTAAGGTAGCTTTATAGCTGTCAGCTGTATGTCTGAACTATCTGAAAAATATTGGAAACACTTCGACGTTTTGAGCGAAGGCCATTCGTCAAGAGGCTAGTAAGTAGTAAAACAAACGGGGCTAAACATAAACAATATTTGAACAGGGCTTACTCTCGGTTTCAGTTAATGTTCCAAATTTCCAACCTAAGTTCGAAATTAGGTTCCAAAGTACGTTCCGAATTACAAATTGACATTAGACATTGTTCTAATTAGACAATTCGTAATTCGGAACGTACTTTGGAACCTAGTTTTGAACTTAGCAACCTAATTTCGAACTTAGGTTGGAAATTTGGAACATTTGTTGTGTAATTTCATTGGAAGTTGGCTAATTAGTAAACAATGTTACGTAATTTTGAACTAATATTATAATCGCGTTTTGAAAAGCAAACTGAAACCGAGAGTAAACACACACGGTGTTTCAACTATATTCTCAGTATACTCACCCTCTTACTTGACACTGTGGATCCATCAACACAACATCTAATGCCTGTACTGCTAAATCATCTGGCACAGTACATCCAGTTCTTAAATGATGATTGATCTGTCTTACAAGATCTGTGTTAGGTTGAGTTGTCAATAGACGACGTATTACCTCACCAATAGACAGACGAACCACGCCATACTCTGCTGCAAATCTGTTTGCCACTACAGAGATAGTCAAATAACAGAATTACTACCATGCATCATTTTCCGCAATATGCACTTGTCGGAGATTACTGGAGAAGAGTAAGTAGAGGTTACAGCTGGGAAAGAGAGAGAGAGAAAGACAAAGACAAAGATAAAGGTGACTACTAGATAACACGTTAAGCATATCAGATCCGGTCCATGTAAAGACTAAACTCTTTCCATACTTACATGTAGTTTTTCCTGATTTTGGAGGTCCTATTATGGCCATCTGTATAGTAACCATAGGTTTAGGTGAAGGTTGCTTCAAGTATTTCATAGGACAACTCATGAAGGCTGACTTGGCCTTCTCTGATGACATGTAGTAGATATGCTGTCTGTAGACTATCGGGTAGTTCAAGCTACCACGTGGACAGTAAGGTTGAATGACGTCACCTTCCAGGAGCTGGAAGGTATATGAAATATCAGTAATGATATGGTAACATAATAGCTGGGTTTCACTTAGCAGGTGGTGGTCAACTGGCAGTTATCACACAGTGAGAAATGTTAATTTTTCATAATACAGTATGTGGTAGTCTAGTAGTCTTAAATATAAAATGAAACTAAGTACAATTTTAAACTACTAAATGTCAAACTACTGAAGTTCACCACCATTGGCTGCCCTGTAATCAGGGTTCTGCCCACGGTGGGTGGCGCCGGGCGGCAGCGTCCAGCACTCAGCAGTGCCGCCCGTCACTCACGCCAAAGCGGACTCTTCCGCCCGGCGCGCTGGTGAGGTTTCAAAACGAAAGGTAAAAAAACCCCAATGGTGTACTGTGTAGATATTTTGTGCAAGTAATTTTGTGTTTTTTATCTTTGGCGAATTTTGTTATTTAAACATTAGTATGAGATGAAATTCAGTACTACAATGCCCACAATATTAGTTACTGGTGATTCGGAGAAATACGCTATCCCCCCAAAGCCAGAAAGACGTCTGACGAACGGGTCTAATCACTTTGCACTTTGTTAATCGATGTCGCGCTTCAAGCTACTCTGAGACCAGTCGATCAAGTTTTAAAAGTTGTCGGCAGGGTGGGAGGGGGTCATGCCCTCAGGTACCCGGCACTCACATGGTCCTGGGCAGAACCCTGTGTAATGCTTACTGAAATCTACCAATATTCAAATGTCGGCATCTCGCTTGACGAAACACAATTTTTGGAGCCTGAAAATAAGGTATACATGCTATGGGTCAGGTATATAAACCCTTTGTAACAATCCAAACACTAGGCAGTACCTTAACAGGACACCATTTTCCAAATCTACTTGGGAATTTATATCCTTGGATGAGCATACGATGAGCAAGTCCAGATGATAGAGAATAACAACGCGAGAACAAAGCTTCACGAAAGTCGACAATTGGTTTCAGGGCTTCGTCCATACAATATCGGACTATTCGAGGTTTACGACTAGCATCGATCTCAACTCGAGGTACAAGAATTTCCTCCAGTGCATCCTGAAAAACACCAGATAAAACATTATATAGTCAGTTGGTCGATCAGTGAGATAACGGTCAGTCATCTGCTCAACTCTCAGACGATCACTCAGTCACTGACTACAGTTACATACCTGCACTACACCCAGCCTAGCATTATCTTCATCAAAACGGTCAGTGATCTCAACTCTCAGACGATCTGCAGCATCTTCCTCCGTCTCTTCTTCTTCCTCATCGAGATCTTCGTCTTCTTCAAACTCACCATCCAAGATGGCGTCTATATCTGCTTCATCCACGTCCTCTTCGTCATCATCGTCGTCGTCACCTTCATCTCCGTTCTCTTCGATACGAGCCTAAATACAATGGTCACATCATTATTAACCACTTTACTCGTATTGGACACGACTGTGCAATTACAGTCAATTGCTGTGCAGTTAATTACTGTGCAATTAATGTGCAATTACAGTCAATTACTGTGCAGTTAATGTGCAATTACAGTCAATTACAGTCAATTAATGTGCAAGGACATTAC
Source organism: Trachythela sp. YZ-2020 (assembly GCA_016169945.1). Classification (NCBI taxonomy): domain Eukaryota; kingdom Metazoa; phylum Cnidaria; class Anthozoa; order Malacalcyonacea; family Clavulariidae; genus Trachythela; species Trachythela sp. YZ-2020. Next base: position 2,115,216 of record JADLSH010000341.1, on the reverse strand, counting down.
TGTAATATGTCTTATTTCTGTGATAAAACAAACGGAGATTGATTGATCGATTGATAACAGATATTTCTATACCCTTTTCTCGGCTTTACGTTCTGCGATCTCAAGTAGAAGTTCATCTTTGCGTTTGGCTCTCGCTTCCTCCTATGAAACAAAAATGAAGAGTGATATAGATGTGCTCAGTCATAACCACCTGCAGTATAACAATATATCTGTATTTGCATTTCCTCAACTCACCTTAGTTTTCAACGTTATCGCCTTCTGCTTGGCTTTCTCAGCAAGACGTTTATCTCGTTTCACCTTCCATCTCGCCAGTTTCCCCGGCAGTAATCTATCACTGATATCCGTATCTTCGACACCAAGCAAGATGGCGGCATCAGGAAATAGACCTGCCATTGATAACACACGACTCTCATCGTCATTACGAGGATATCCTTCCAGAACAAAACCACGAGATCTAATTAGAGATGTCATTGTTAATTATAAGTCATTCATCCAAAGGTTGACGCAAACTAAAGCAAATGGTGGTCAACTGTAGAGATGTTGACACTTATAGGAACAAACTACCAACTACATTCATTTCTACAAGACTACCACAGAAAATGAAAAAAATTCTCATTACTACATGAAACTAACGGTTGACCACCATCTGCACGATAGTGTTTTACGAAACCCATAGAGTATATTGACTATCGCTACTAACTTCCAGACGAAGGGCCTTCGTCACTACTAACTTCCAGACGAAGGGCCTTCGTCGCTACTAACTTCCAGACGAAGGCCCTTCGTCGCTACTAACTTCCAGACGAAGGGCCTTCGCTCGAAACGTCGAAGTTCTTGTTATTTTTTAAGGTAGTTTCATCCTACAAACCCGCAGCATACCATAGAGAATATGGAGTGTTCTATACCTGTATGGTTCTTCATTCCACCACGGACTCAAGATATTCTCCACGGTATCTCGTTGTAAATGTTCTCCTTCAGTCAGACTGACATAAATAATTTCCTCCTCTTCTGTTAAATTCATATCTTCTTCTTCTTCTTCCTCTTTATTTTCATCTTCCTGTTTATTATCTCCTTCACCATCGCCACCTGGAAATAAGCATACATTACTTGATCAATAATGGCGATTCTTCAGACATATTACAGACATGAGGACGTCTTATTGGTGCAGTGTTACTACAGGAAATAACGACTGCGCTATCAACACCCAGAACTCGTGAATGAATCTCTCTTCTGTCCTTCCCATTGAACTATATACAAACTGGAACGCTAACTCAATACGCCAAACCCGATAATAGGATGAAGCCAAGCTTGTTTTTCTGAGTTTTGAGTTAAAATACTTAACGCCGAACATTGGGCTGTATATGAAATTGAAGCTATTAAAAAGTTCTATTTGATATAAAAACTTCAAGACTTTAGGCAAAATGGAAATACTTAAAAAATACAAAAACAACCGCAATTTTGTAAAATACGGCAAATTTTCCCTCAAAGTTTTAAGTATTTCCCTTTTACCTAAAGTCTTGAAGTTTTTATATAAAATATAACTTTTTAATAGCTTCAATTTCATATACAGCCCGATGTTCGGCGTTAAGTATTTCAACTCAAAACTCAGAAAAACTGAATTAAGCTGGCTTCAACTTCCCCCCCTGCGTTAGCGTTCCAGTCTATTATATAGTTCAATGGTCCTCCCTACCCATCGACGCCGGTGATGAGTGAGTAGAAACGTCTAAAACGGCTAGTTAAAGTAACACTTGTATATGTGTAATATTTGTATCATTCTAAGAAGAAATGTAATATGTCTTTATAGTAAAAATCCTCATCTTGATCAAGGAAAACTCATTTACAATTCACCTAATCACATCATATCCGGTAGCTTTGACAGTGAAAAAGTTGATCAAGATGAGGATTTTTACTATAAAGATATATTACATTTCTTCGCAGAATGATACAAATATTACACATATACAAAATAATTTTTGGGGTCAGTGGCACTTTAACCAACGAGTGTCCCGCTCAAAGAAGTCCTAAAGTAATCTACGGTAACCCTAAATGCGTGATGATCACTTACTTTCATCATCTTGAGTGGCATTCTCGTCTTCTTCATCCTCATAATCAGGTCCAACACGTTTCTTGGTCTTGGCAATGATCAACTCCTGAAGTCTTTCTTGGAAATCAATATGAAACACACCCAACTTCTCAGCAAGATATCTACCATGCATTGTTTTACCACAACCTTTGGGACCGATAATGAACAGTCGTATGGGTGGAGGCTGTAAATGATTGCAAAATTTAACAATTAGAACGAAACGAATTTGGTACAATGAGAGCCAACGCCCTAGCAAGTAGCTCTATGATTTCAAAACTCTTCTCCCTAGAGGTCCAGTAACGGCCTTCATATTTGTCCAGTGTTACTACAGGAGGAAACAGGGGAACCATGGAAAACCTGCCATGTTTAGTAGTGTCCAACTGGAAGCACTTTTCTCTCAGGCAACTGAGGCGAAATTATGTTCATAAAACTGCATATTGCAGAAATCAATCCCAGACAGCAGGGATGAAACGCACGTGGACTATATGTACACAATCGGACTGTATCGCTTAACGGGCTAGCCAGGCTAAATACAGACGGTCTCTTTTCAAATATTCAAGTTTACCTTGAGAGGTGTATCAACGGGAAGATACTGTGTCGGATCATCGAGGAACTGTCCTCTACACTCGATACTCGAGAAGAAGTATACACGTTCACGATATTTCGCTGCACATTCCGCCATTCCTGGCCATAATACACCTTTCTCCTTCAACACGACTGGACAAAAATGTTTAGTATCTCCAAACTGTTTTCTTCCAAGATCTTTATTGAAGACATCATTTTCATCTTCTTCATCTATCTCTTCGTCTTCCTCTACATCTTCTTCTTCTTCGTCTTCATCCATTCCAGTGTACTCCCAGGGATGGTAGATGAACGCCTCTATAAATGATATTTGTGAGGAAATGCCTCGAAAAGTCGACTTGTACAAACTTCCAGGAGTACTTTGAGACAAACGAGCACGATAGAAAAGTTATTAAAACTTTTAAAGTGATTAAATGGGGGAAAGTTATTGAAACTGCCAAAAATCAAATTTGAATTTGAACGCAAGTCTTTCCATTACCAAGGCGCATATTTATACAACACTCTTCCTCTTTATGGTGAGGAACGAAGAAAATTTTAATGCTTTTATTTGTAAACTAAACATCTTTCATTGTTAGAGGATACTATATTATTTGATCTTTTTAAGTATATAAACTACATGCTTATATAATATATACTCTTGCTTTTTCAATTAAACATTAACTTTTCCTTTTCACATTTTATCTCAGGACATGCTAGGATAGCAGTATCTATATACTGAAGCATTGTAAATATCCTGTATAAAGATTCATTCATAATAATTCGGTGGCGCAGTCGTCAGAGCAAGCGCCTTTCACCTCTGAGTCTTGAGTTCGATTCTCGTTGAGGACTTTACTCATCACACTCGTGTGAAAAGAGTAAGTCAACGCTCTGCCGAAAGTCGTGGGTTTTCTAAGGCACTCCGGTTTCCTCCCGCAGGGAAAGTTGACAGGGTGGGTTAGGATATGTGGGTAGTATTGTAAAATAAGTTGGCAGACACAAACTACGGCAGTGCAGTGTTGTTCACAGACCTAAAACCTTTGTGAGAAGATATGCTTCCATGACCGTAAAACTTAAACAGTATACACTCTAATGAAATGTATGGATCGAGCGAAACAAAAGAATTATTACAGTAAAATTCGAGGATGGAAGTAAAGGAATATACATATATAAACTGTACGCACCTTCAATCGCCTTTATAGCATCATCAGTGATACCATCAATGTCTTTATCACAATGGATAATAATAGGTTCAAGATTGTTCGTCCCTTTGATAATGGCTTGAAGTTGTTGCCAGTTGTTATCAAATGTTGATTTGAGAACTTGATATTCGTCTGTATCTTTTGCTGTTGGTTTCTTGGTTGCACTCGTAGGAGGTTCTGTGTTACTTTCAGTTTCCTGGTCTTTTCCTGACTCCTTCGGTGGCTCTAGGGAAAATAGTAATACGAAGGGGTTGTAGATGGAATATTCCACGAAAATTTATATACACTTTTAGACCTAGCCAGGAGCAGTTGCGAAAAATGCAACCTTAGGCCCTCTGGCAGGAATCGAACTGCGGCCCTGCGATTCCGGTGCAGCGCTCTAACCAACTGAGCTACAGAGTCCAGTTGCTGAGCATTAACCGCAAGTTCGTGTATATATATATATGGGAGGGATGCCAGTATATGGTATATGGGTAAATACTAAGATTTTTCTTGACATCTCGAGATGGGTAAATACTAAGATTTTTCTTAAGCCTGCATTATTGCAGGTCGAGGGCAGACAGGTAACGTCTCTGCGCACTCATGTAAGTAGAGATTGGTTGGTTATCTCCTGTGCTTCGAGGGTTTTTCTCCGGGTACTCCGGTTTTCTTCCCTCACTAATAAACTAACCCTTAGGCATTAACCTTAACGTGACTGACTAACAAACACTCGGAACCTTTGTCAATAGGGCTGTAAAGCCTGTTAAGGCTTTCCCTCCACCTCACAGTGGTAAACACAAGGACGTTGATCGTTACGCCCAAATTATATATAGTACTTGTATTGCTTGGCACAGTGATTAGTCCATCTGCCTTTCAACTCTGAGACTGGGGTTCGTTTTCTGTAAAATGCAGTTGTCTGGTTATAATTTCGGTCCCGTTGCATGTGTACTTCCAGTTTAACCCAGCCCCAGGTTTACCCCAAGTATTCTGGTTTCCTCCTGTAGTAACAGAAGACCATCAAGGGACGGTCCGTACTGAGAACACGCAGCTTAGAATAGAATTGCTGGACGTCCAGGAGCCGGTTGTTCAAAGCTCGATTAGCGCTAACCCTGGGTTAAATTTTAACCCGCTGTTTTGGGTTATTTATTTCTGCATGGCCGTTTGTTTCAAAACTTTAGAAAATAAAACTTCTATTGATCCAGAAAATATTTCTGGAAAAACATATTCAACTTTATGAACAAACTGTTGGGAAGTTTGATTTGAAGATTTTCGTTAACCCAGGGTTAGGCTAACCGGCTTTTGAACAACAGGCCCCAGGAAGTGAACAGCTTAGAACTCATACAGCTATTCAGTATATAATCCACGCAGTGGCGGACACTAGGGGGGGGGGCAAGGGGGGCGATCGCCCACCCACCCACAATAATTTCTCAAAGCTTTTAAATGATAGCTGACTAACTGTGTAACAAAGCTGTATTAATGATTTTACAACCACAAAAGCCTTGATAGGCTATAATTTAAGTAGATTTACATGAAATTTAAGCCAAAAAGGTTTTAAGAACTGAGATTTGCAGCAACAAAAAGATGGTTATATGTTGGCAACCTAAGTTTGCAAACCCAATATTTCGCGAAGTGTCCGCCACTGAATCCACGTTAGTTTCAATGTTACGCGCTTACCGGAGGTTTAACGGGTCCAATGACTTACCGTCTTTCTCTATTTCTCCACCTTCTTCGGTTTTATCGTCAATCTCTTGTATGTCAGGCAAGTGTTTCTCAGCTCGGCGTTGCTCAGACCAACGTTTAGCGAGGTATGATCCGTGTTCAGAATCATCTTTCAAACATATCACGGAATCTGGTATCAAGGCTCGTTCTATCAACAATGTAAATTGTTCTCGAGTGAATGGAAAGTTATCCAGGACGTAGGCACCAAGCCTACAAAATAAAATGTATCATGAGCCCCTTGCCTCGGGTGAAATTGGCAGCCACACCACGTGCAATCGACATTAAATAACTCATCATCATAATTGGAATGTTCACAATTCTTCGGTTTATACATTTGAATATCGACCATTTTTCGGAATATACATCTGGGGAAGAATTACCTTTGTCCTTTAGCCTTGGCCTCCTCGACCTCCTTCAGACGTGCCTGAATGGCTTCTTCAACGGCATCAACATATTCGTCTGCAGATATATCTGCTTCACGATGTTCAGCTTCTTTCATTGCTGCGCTCAACAACTTTCTTACCTACACAAACAACTGCGAGTTACCACAGGCAACACTCGCTTCGAACCTAATCGACCTAGCTACCACTGTACATGAGCATAGAACTGAATAGAACAAAGATAAGCAAGCATTTCAATTATATAAGTAAGTGAATTGGGTGGCAATGGGAATAAACCCCGGCTAGCCGAGATCGGTTAACGGTCGTGGATCTTCACTGGGAGAGCTCAGGGAAGGACCCCTACCTCAGGATGATATAAAATCTCATACCTCAGGATGATTTCCATCAACAATAATTTCATCTTTCACTTCTTCTTCCAATTTTCCAACATCTTTTTCCACTTTATTTTCATCCACTTCCTCGCCACCATCCTGTTCATCTTCTTCGCCTTCATCATTTACTTCCTCATCATCCCCATCATCATCTTTATCTGCAGAATCTGACGCTTGCTTCGCTTCTGCTTCCTCAGCCAAACCTAAACACATTCAGGATATCCGTGTTTCATCTAAAGGTTCTCTCATAGTATTGTTTATTGTCCTAAGCAATTCTCTTATTCCTGGATAGATCAGTCTACAGGTTCTCATAGTATTGTTTATTGTCCTAAGCAATACTTATATTCCTGGATAGATCAGTCTACAGGTTCTCATAGTATTGTTTATTGTCCTAAGCAATACTTATATTCCTGGATAGATCAGTCTACAGGTTCTCATAGTATTGTTTATTGAGCTAAGCAATACTTATATTCCTGGATAGATCAGTCTACAGGTTCTCATAGTATTGTTTATTGAGCTAAGCAATACTCATATTTCTGGATAGATCAGTCTACAGGTTCTCATAGTATTGTTTATTGTCCTAAGCAATTCTCTTATTCCTGGATAGATCAGTCTACAGGTTCTCATAGTATTGTTTATTGTCCTAAGCAATACTTATATTCCTGGATAGATCAGTCTAAAGGTTCTCATAGTATTGCTTATTGTCCTTAGCAATACTTATATTCCTGGATAGATCAGTCTACAGGTTCTCATAGTATTGTTTATTGAGCTAAGCAATACTCATATTCCTGGATAGATCAGTCTAAAGGTTCTCTCATAGCATTGTTTATTGTCCTTAGCAATACTTATATTCCTGGATAGATCAGTCTACAGGTTCTCATAGTACTGTTTATTGTCCTTAGCAATACTCATATTCCTGGATAGATCAGTCTAAAGGTTCTCTCATAGCATTGTTTATTGTCCTTAGCAATACTTATATTCCTGGATAGATCAGTCTACAGGTTCTCATAGTATTGTTTATTGTCCTTAGCAATACTCATATTCCTGGATAGATCAGTCTACAGGTTCTCATAGTACTGTTTATTGTCCTTAGCAATACTCATATTCCTGGATAGATCAGTCTAAAGGTTCTCTCATAGCATTGTTTATTGTCCTTAGCAATTCTCATATTTCTGGATAGATCAGTCTACAGGTTCTCATAGTATTGTTTATTTTCCTAAGCAATACTCTTATTTCTGGATAGATCATTCTACAGGTTCTCTCATAGCATTGTTTATTGTCCTAATCAATTCTCTTATTCCTGGATAGATCAGTCTACAGGTTCTCATAGTATTGTTTATTGTCCTAAGCAATACTCATATTCCTGGATAGATCAGTCTACAGGTTCTCATAGTATTGTTTATTGTCCTAAGCAATACTCATATTCCTGGATAGATCAGTCTACAGGTTCTCATAGTATTGTTTATTGTCCTAAGCAATTCTCTTATTCCTGGATAGATCAGTCTACAGGTTCTCATAGTATTGTTTATTGTCCTAAGCAATTCTCTTATTCCTGGATAGATCAGTCTACAGGTTCTCATAGTATTGTTTTATTCTTGGATAAGCTTCAAAGAAGGGCAGCTAGTATCATTGAGAGACATGCGGTCAGACAGTGTGATATTAACCAAACTCTTAGTTGGCCGTCTATACAATCTCGAAGGGCTTACCAAATTTGTTTACAGGTATTCAAGTGCCTAAATGGTCTAGCACCTGGGTATTTATTGCATGAGTTTAGATTGTCTAGTGAAATTCATGCTTATAATACAAGGCATAAAGATCTGCTACGATTACCATTAGCAAGGACCAAAAAATATCAAGGTTCCTTTCGATACAACGGAGCTAAAACATGGAATACGTTACCAGCAAGGTTTAGAAATGAAACTAGATTGACTAAATTTAAGGTAGATCTTAAAAAATTCCTGAAGGATTACAACCATTGAAACACTGTTTCACTGTTGTTAGCTGTTATATGTAACTTTGTATAGTATAGGATAATTAATGTAATATTTGTAATATGTAATTTTGTACTATTGTCATTGTACGTTTGTAAGCCAGGGCTCCGTTTAAACCAGCTATGCTGAATCGGACATCCCTGATTAAATATTTGCATTCATTCATTGTCCTAAGCAATACTCATATTTCTGGATAGATCAGTCTACAGGTTCTCATAGTATTGTTTATTGTCCTAAGCAATACTCATATTCGTGGATAGATCAGTCTACAGGTACTCATAGCATTGTTTATTGTCCTAAGCAATACTCATATTTCTGGATAGATCAGTCTACAGGTTCTCATAGTATTGTTTATTGTCCTAAGCAATACTCATATTTCTGGATAGATCAGTCTACAGGTACTCATAGCATTGTTTATTGTCCTAAGCAATACTCATATCCCTGGATAGATCAGTCTACAGGTTCTCATAGTACTGTTTATTGTCCTATGCAATTCTCTTATTTCTGGATAGATCAGTCTACAGGTTCTCATAGTATTGTTTATTGAGCTAAGCAATTCTCATATTCCTGGATAGATCAGTCTACAGGTTCTCATAGCATTGTTTATTGTCCTAAGCAATACTCAGTCATATTCCTGGATAGATCAATCTACAGGTTCTCATAGTATTGTTTATTGTCCTAAGCAATACTAATATTCGTGGATAGATCAGTCTACAGGTACTCATAGTACTGTTTATTGTCCTAAGCAATACTCATATTCCTGGATAGATCAGTCTAGATTGTCCCACAGTCAGATCTGTTCAGCTCATCGTATAGACCCATAACACTAATTGGCCGTGGTTTTTGGATAAATATATTTAGTTCTTACGTTCTTCCTCTTCTTCTCTGTCTATTTGTATTTGAACGGTAACTTTAGCAATGGCGGCCTCGAGTGCTTCTTCACGTATTTCCTCTAATAACTTCTTCTTGGCTTCTTGTTTCGTACCTCCAATCAACAATTCTATATCCAAATACTAGAAAGAAACAGCATTATATTCGTTGTTTTTAGGTAATGATCGATGTAAGGATGGTGGTGTAAATTGTGTTGTGCATGAATCCTCGAATCTCCGTGGTCATTATAGGTAAGGAAGAGAATGATTTACACTTTAGTACAGTATGTGCCTTTCGCCTCTGTAACCGGGATTCTATTCCTGCAATATATTGTTGTCTGATGATATTAGCGAGCTTTAGCAACGACTACGAGAACGACTACGAGTACGAGATTCGTCATTTTCGCGCCAAACGCCATGTTGTTTGCATACGCCATCTCGCAAAAGTCGTAGTCGTTCGGCTTTTGACTACGAGATTTTTGATAAATCTCGTACTCAAAAGCCCGACGACTACGACTTTTGCGAGATGGCGTATGCAAACAACACGGGAAAATGACGAATCTCGTACTCGTAGTCACTGCTAAAGCTCCCTATTTTCGCCACAGTCGCGTGTGAGTGCTTTAAGTTTGACTCTACCAACCACCCTAGGTAGGTTTTCTCCGGGTACTTTGGTTTCCTGCTGTACTAACACTGAACCAATAAAGGATGCCTCGTACTGCAGTTTAGACAGAAAAGAAAGAGCTATCTAGAATATAAATACAGTATATAGTTAGTTCAGAATACTTGAGGAGGTTGCTTATAGGAAACCTCGGCTTAAGGTGGCTCGATATAGTACTCACAAAAACCTTATTCAAGAGTTCAAAGAATCGCAAAAAACAAAACTTCATACTATATGAACAAACCCGCGTGACCATTTGTGCGCGCGGGAATATTAACAAAATAACTTCCAAAATTACCTGACGTGAGCAGTTGCTCGCACCATCTCGCGTGTCATATACCGTTTTCATGTCAATTAAAAAATTCCATTTTTGAAAAACAATGCGCTATATCTCATTATTTTGTCCGGTGACCTATGTTCAAATTTTGCATGCTGTATTGCACCGCAAAAATCTTTCATTGCACCAAAATTAAAAAAAAATCTGTAATGCCAATTATCGAAGAAAACGACATTTTTGCCTTTTTCAAAAAAATGGCATTACAGAATTTGTTTTATATTTTGCTTTTTGTTAGTCTATCTTGCAAGTAAAATAATGCACGAAAAAAATTGAGGTCACCGTGCTTCTTTTCCAACTACACGAGGCGATAGGCTATTTTGGAGTGCATTTCGTACGCGTATGTTGCCATAGCAACGAACTATGTATGAAAACCCCGATATCTGGTGAATAAGACCTACAAATTTCAAAGTATTGAACACCTGAATTTTTGAAAACTGTATAGAGCCACCTAGTTAAAGGTACCGTTTTAAAGCAAAGTGAATGACCTAGTACTATACCTGTGCTTGATATCTCTGTGCAAGATTCTTCGCCAGGGTTGTTTTGCCTGAACAAGGTGGACCAAGGACACATATCTTACATGGTGGAGATGGATAGGGTTCCGCAATGTATAGACGAGGATTGCGAATGAATTTTGTTAAAGTCTCACTTGTGGACAGACAGTAGATCTTATCCAGGAAGCTATAGTGAGATAGGAGTATAAGTATATTAACACAGGGATGGATTTACTGGGGGGGTGCAGGGGGCTGCGCACTAGCCCCAGCACTAGCCTTGGCTAAGGGGAGTGTAGGAGGGGTGCCAATTCCCATATCAAATCCAAATTTTGGATTTGACAGGGCATTTATCAAACAAAAATATAATATTGGGCCATTGATTGGCCTTTTTGACCATCTAGGCCATCCTATTTTTCAAAAAAATTCTGACAAGATAACCCCCTTGACACTGTAGGGGGTCCTCAGTGGTGATTCACCCTTCCTCTGTCGCCGACCACGCCCTGCTTCATGACCAAAGCCCGCTTAGCACCCCCTCCATCAAATCAAGCTGGATCCATCCCTGTATTAACATATATAGTCCACGATGATATATAGTCCCCTTGAGTAAATTCATGTGGCATTTGAAAGAGTAAAATCGTCCGGCTTAAGAGAGAGTAGAATAACAAAATAGGGCACTACGGCAGATTGTAGCTTAAAAGCTTAGCGGGTAAACAAGAGACAAGGGCAGACAATCTGGTTAACTCGAGTAAAATCATCTGGTGTTAGACAAAGTATAGATACCAGGGCAGATTAGGGGTTCAATTTACCCGTAAACTCCTCTACTCCTGAGCCAAAGTTTACTCTGGTTCGTGTCTGAACTAGCAAAATAAGATTGGAAGAGCGAAGGCGCTTCGTAGCCAATTTCGCTCGAAAGGTCAAAGTTTAACTTTTTCAATTTTCAGGTAATTCCCGAAGATAACTTTACAAACCACGGCAGCTTACTTGAAAACAAAAGATTACAATACTATACTGACGCAGTGGCGTAGCCAGCCTGCCGATAGCGGGACTAAATCGGCGGGCTGGCTACGCTACTGTACTGACGCTGCATGTACCTGACAGCAAATTGTGCCAAACCATTAACGATATTTCCGTTATACAGTTCAACTGGACATAGGCGTGCCCAGCGACTGCGACGCCATCTGAATCTCGGTGCGACCATTTCTGCAGCAGCTAAGGAGCGTAACATATCATCTTGGTCTGCGTCGTTTGAGATCTCCTCGCTGTCTTCGCCTTGTAAGCGAAGTGTTGTTAGAGCACGACTTAATCCAAATGTGTTCAGTTTGGTCATTACTGCCTGGAAAAATGCAATACATTCCTTATATGAGCAATTTGCATGGTCAGATACCTGGACGGGTTATGTGCGTTCCACCTCTGTGACTGGAGTGCAATTCCTGCAATACGCCTGATTAAAACTTCGCCTCAATCGCATATGAGAAGAGTGCTTCCAGCTAGAGTCTAACAACACCACAGTTATCTCCGATACTCTGGTTTCCTCTTGTAGTAACACTAAACCAATAAAGCGTGGCTCTTACTGGACCTCTATGAAGAATTGAAAGGTATATAGATGTACTTACTTTGAACATAGCTTTTGCTGGCAAATTAGCATCTACTTCAATAAGCTTTTGTTGGTCATGGTCAGTCATGTAATCCTTGACAAAAAATGAAAACACGTTTAAATGATGAATCGTCACAACTGAAGAAGCAGGTTGCCAAAAGTAATCTTGGCTAAGAGTATAAATACCTCAAGCATTCTCAACATGAGATCTTTATATCGTTTAATACTTGCTGTAACATTCTCAGGAAGATCTTCAGGTCTCACAACAAGACGTGCTAAGATCTCCTCCGGAAATCCTTCGTCTTCTTCATCCTCGTTGAAATTCTAAATGAAAACTGGGGATTAGGGAAAAACGGGAGGCAGATGTGGTCAATGTGTTACCCCTTACCTCTGAAGATCACGTTATTCTACCCTAATTTGTGTTGTGTTTATACCATTAGATTGATGGTCTTTCAGATGGATTATGCGTCTCTAGTATAAATCGGGTCAGTCATGAAAATGGTTACACTACGTGTACCTTGCTTCCATCATCATCATCGTCCGTATCAACATCACTAAATTCACCATCCTCCCCCTGTTCTTCGTCACCATCAGCATTCTCACTCGCATCTTTTGCTGCCGTTTCCTCCAGAATCCCGGGGGGAGCGGGATCATACACATCTTTTGTATAAATCTTGTTCGTGACTAGATCAATACGTTGATTCACGCGCCGGTTTTCGAGATCACGATCTGGAATCTAGTGCAATGGTGTAATGGATTAGAGTTAGGATTAATATTACGATTAGGTTTCGGATTAAATTGGGGAGTACAATTTGAAATGATTTACTGAATTATTTTACTGTGCATGTGGGTCCACAATTGATTAGAAGTTTTTATAGCGTGTGCTCATTTTCGGTAGATTTTTCTCATCCTGGATCGCGCGCAACTTATCGAGATCCCAAATTTCGCCATTGTTCTTCATTTCCGAAAAAGACGTTATTTAATGAGCTGCAAACCTATTGTGAACCATCTTGTCTTGAACACACCTTTAAATTAATGATAAAGTCGGGTTTATATTTCCAGTTCTTTATTAATTCCAGTTGTTCCTTCATGGACAACCAATCTTCACATAATGATGGGAAGCCATCTAGCACATAACCTACAACATTCAATTGGGTTCGTGTTCAATATATGCAGTTTTCTGGGTCAGGCCTCACACGTCTGCATTTGCATGCCACTGTCACAAGAACAGTTAAAAGTTGTGTGATTTGTGAGAATGTCTGGAATTCCTTATAAGTTCTGTGGGTTTCACCAGCACTATTGTGGAACATATGGAGGTCAAGTGACAGATCTTAAAATGAGAAAACATTAATTACATGTACTAGTGTTGTATTTGTCAGATATTTGGAGGCAAATAAATAGAATTAAGGAGATGTATAGTCTAACAGTTCTGAAGCTGATTTACTGCCACATAACGCACTAAAATCCACCCATAGTACAATGATCATTATGTTTAAAATGCACAAACCATGGTGAGCTACTTCAGAAGAGTCAATTTTGTCATGAAGAAGTTGTGATGCAAGTTCCTCAGGTAAGGCTTCTCCTCTTGATAAGATTGCCTGGGCCTGAAAAAACACATTTACTGTATCATCTTTAAATCATCATCTCAATTAATTTAAACTGGATTAAAGGATTACCGAATGGTTTTCCGTGCAGGATAGCGTGATCCTAACACGCGGGATGTTGCGAGACTTTGTGAAAGCATAAGAAAACACAAGCCGATAGGCGAGTATTTTTTAGCTTTCAGAAAGTCGAGCAACATCCCAAGTGTTAGGATCGCACAATCCTGCACGGAAAACCATTGGGTAATTATTTTATAAAATAACGACAAAGAAACAACGGACATTTTAAAAACCCCGCGAAGCGCCTAAAATTTTCCGTGCATGATTGTCTCATCCTGCACGGGTATTGACCAATCACATGCAGCTCGCGTAGTAAACATGTTATTTTATAAAGTTCTGTGATGAACAGTTCTGATCCCCCTGGAGGTACACAAGTACACTCTTGAATCACTTCTGTAGTGTTTGTTAAAATTGTATAAATCATAGAAATGAGTAAAGGTACGTTCACACACAGCGATTTGTCGGGCCGATTTCAGATGCACGTTAATGATATTTGAAAAATACGTGGCAAACGTCATCTGGTGACATCATCAACTGAAAATATTTGTCATTAACATTCAGCAAAACCTAAAATCGGCCCGACAAATCGCTGTGTGTGAACGTACCTTAATGCAGACTTTTTTCAGAGGTGGAAACTAAGCAAGGAAGAGGAGGGGTGGGGGCTGCCAACTTCCTTATAAATAATTAAATCTACCTGTTAGACAATTGGTCAAAAAACAATTACATGGAAAATTCAAAATGCAGGAAAATATAAAAATAGGTACACACTGCATACATTTATCCAGGCTAACAAGTATATTGCATATCTTGCATAAATTGGATCTGGAAGGAGATACTGAAGACTACATTGAGGTGTGCCTTCCTCCTGTAGGCACTATATATCTGTCTTCAATTTATTAAAATGTTGTATACCTTCACACCAAGTTCAGTTGATAATTCCATGGCTTGAAGTAATGGGTCCTTTCCTAGATTCAACAAACGTGAAAAATATAATTTAATTCCAGTCTGAGATTGTTGCAAGGTATAAATTCTGATGTTAGTGTGAGGGTTAATTGAGATTTTATTCCATCTATCTGACAATGTACAACGATCATTAACAATCAACCTATATCTACACCGCAATTGACGCTTATCGTCCACATCAAATACTTTCATTTTGTATGACATTTATGTTCAACATACCATTAACTAGTTCACACTTCCATGCTTTAGCCAACTTTTTTGCCAGTGTCGTCTTTCCACAACCCTTAATGCAATTATTCAAAAATTCTTATTTACAGCCAATTGAATTAGGCCAATTAAAAAATATATTTCCGTTTTTCATCGCGCCCGCCCCTGAAAATTTCCGCCCCGGAAATTTATTTTATTAATATTAAATCGGTAATTGGTCAGAAGAAGTCGGAAACCAAACATTCGCGATTTGGCAGAATGTCGGCCATGATGTTTTATAACGTTTTATAGCCAACCTTAGGCCTAGAAGTTGAAAATATTGAACTTCCAGAGCAAACTGCACGAGAAAGTAGAGCGTACAAAGCTTTGATAGATCTTTTCGAATTTCCAGCATGCAGTAGGGTCTTGACTGTGACTATTTCTTGCACAAACACAGTTTATGAAATGGAAAACAGGTTTTAATTAACCCGCTACTTACGCTACTAACCGCCCACCCGACCCATTTTCGTCAAAAAAAGTGATGAAAAACAGAAATATATTCGTCGTTTAAGTTCGGCGCATGAGTGGAGTGGCGTCTGAAACGGGCCTTAGTTGTAAGTACTGATGAAGATTGGTCATGACAGATCGAAAGCTTTGCAAATTGATCTGTATCACCATGCGAACATACAAGGAACTTAATAGTCAGTTTACTTACTGGTTTACCAAATATAATAAAGCAGACTGGCTTCGACTGTAAAAATCGTCTTTCAGCCTAAAAGTAAAATTACATAATTTACATATTTTCATAGATTTGCATCATTGCATGGTTTAATAACCCAAAAAGGCAAAAATATATGAAATAGACAGCATATCAACTTATCAAGTAAGCAGCCAAGGGAAAAATTGACGCTCAGTACAGTTTAAACTACAGTAACAATATTGTAACATTTTTTATTATAAACGGTCAAGTTTTATGCAGTTTTTATATAGCAACATTTGATTGATTTGAAAACTGACTGGCAACACTCTCCCTTCTAAAACACTGTCCTCTATTTATTTTACTACAAATGCTGACCTCATCATCGTTAAACGGGTCTTTATCTCTGTCTCTAGATAAAATTCGTGCCATTATTCAAGTAAACATTTCATAAAACTGGCAAAATATAATTTTTTACGCTCGTTTGTCCTCCATTTTGCCTGTTGCAAGTAACCATGGCAGCAACGCAAGCAAATGATGACGTCATAACCGGCACAAGAAGTCTGGTAACTACACATTTCACATGTTTACAAGATGGCCGACAGAGAGAGAAGAAAACGTAGTCCTGTAAATGTAAAAACCAAGTCAAGATCGCGTTCAAGGTCCCCAATTCAACGTGTACAAATTAAAGCTGTTGATAGAGAAAAGGTATTACCATTTGGCTGCTTATTTTAGTAGTTGTAGAGCCTTTAAACACGTTATAAAGTTTATTAAATTGATGTCTGTCTGACTGCCTGTCTGTAAGTGTATAAACGACCGTACCGTCTGTCCCTTATTGAACTAATTGTGAAATAAACTTTTACAGACATGTCCTTTGTTGCTAAGAGTATTCTGGACAAATGGAAGGCATCACAGGTATTGAACAGGATTTCCCTCCCAATTTTAAAAATACTTGCAAAAATATATATTACAGATTGAAATAATATTTTTCCATTATAGACCTGAAGAATTTTTCAGAACCGTACCATCAAATGAACTGCAGATTTACACATGGTCAGTTATCATAAATCTTTGCTGATTTGCTGAAACTAAAAGCCTAACTGACTACCGTCACTTGAATACTTCCGCCTCATCCACTATTCTTTACTTTAGGAAAGATGCAACACTTAAGGAACTCATGACATTGATCAAGGAGGTAAATCCAGATGCAAGGAAGAAAGGAACAACATTTGATTTTGCAACAGTCTTTCCAAACCCACGTCAACCTGGTTTCTTGCTTAAAGAACTAGGTACAACAACTGCTGGTAGAAAAAGCCCTTCAGATAGCATCACTTTGGAGTCAAAGAAGTTCCAAATTGGAGATTATATTGATGTTGCTGTACAGTATCCAAGACCAATCAGACATTGATGTTTGACTGGAAAAAAACTTTAAACTTTTAAGACAAGATGACTACATGCTGTTTTAACACTTATGCTTTTTATTAAGCATCCAAAAAGAAGACTACATGTTTCTAGACAATGCTGCACTCTTAAACTATACTGAAGAAATGATGTAGATACATTGTTTGAACATTAGCAGTTTTTTGTGACTATTTATAATTTTAGTTCAGAACTTTAGGAAGTAGAATGAAATAAAAGCTGTTTATAAATGGATGTTATAGCTGTTTGGAAAATATGATTGTCCATGATTCTGATTTACTTATTTAAAGATGTACTGTAGATATATGAATCACAGAGAGTTTCCCACTTCTTATGAGTACTGGCCTTACTTACTGGTGAAGAGGACCATAACCCATAACTTACCATTTTGCCAAACAAATAGAAGAAAAGGTTAAACTTTGAACTAATTTCTTAGCCAAAGTCAAGTAGGATGGGAAGTGAATAAAAAACACTCAAGTCATATCAAGTCACACCTTCATTGTAGCAATATAGAAAGATAAAACTAAGTTCTGTCATAATAGCAACCTTATCGGACCTGTAGTACTTGTAAATATCTTCTCTGTAGACTAGATGGCAGACAAGCACTCTTCACAATGCATTAATCACGGATGTAATGATTTCATCACTTGAACCTCGACTTGAACTACATGGCATGTACTCTAATGATGACATATATCTAGGATAAACTGACCATACGTGCAGTACCATGACGTAATTCACTCCAATACTAAACAGACGAAATACGAGTCCCCATTTCCCCTTGCTCAAGAGTCCACCCCTTATGAAGGCCCACGCTCTTTTATTCAGAGTTGTGCAATGCACCTTTTTACTCAGCAAGCACTTAATACAAAGAAGATAGAGAAAGGCATTGCCCACTGGCAATCCACTGGCCAATACCAATTTACTTATTTTGTGGCTAATGTAAGTGATTTTGCCCTCTTTCAAAAGTCTATCAGCAGGCATGCTTCTACGTCACAGTTGCGCGTTGCGCCTTTTCACTTAACTTGATGTAGGACACGTGTAGTTAATGGGAGATCATGGATTTAACAAAACATATTCAGATTTAAATGGTGTATTAACAAGGATAACATTTGTTCATAAACAAATTATTTTTACATTCAGCTGTGGGTGAGATAATAGTTATGTGAAAAAGAACACGATCTGATCTGTGTTTTATATCATTTAAATATCATTTCATCAATGAAATATAATTTCAAGTGTTATATTCCCTTGTTAAGGGTTGCACAAGTGTCGGAGATGCATGTTTTTTTCCAGGATCAATTGAAGTTAACGACCCCCCTGCCCCAAGGGAGTCGTATACTTCAATGGCCATTGAAGTATACGACCCCCCAAAAAATAGCTTTTTGTCATGATTCATGATTTTTATTCATGCTTTTTATATCGAGAATTTCGTTTAGCTTCTTTTTATGTATTTTGTTTATCTTTATCTTCTCACATTGGGTACTCCAGAGCGATTGCTTCCAAGATGGCATCGAACTTGTTTTCGCCGGCTCGTTCTCGCCACATAAATTCGTCAAGATACCCGGGCAACATGTCGCGTCTTACGCCTCTCATTGTCTTTAATTTCACCTTGCTTCTATTCCAGTACGACTCGATATTCTGAGTATTTACAAGATGTAATTTGCGATCAAAACACGGAGACAAAATTGCAAAACTAAACACCTCAAGCGCATATTATTGGTCGTATTGAAAGTCTTTTGAATTTGTTTCATGGTCAAAAAATCAATGAACTGAGACATAGACAATAGAAGGGAAGTCATAAAAATTCCTTTGAAACAGACACAAACACGAAAATCCGTAAATTTAACGATATAATACAAGGGGGGTCGTATACTTCAATCCGAATATTTGTTATCGAAGTATACGACCCCATTGGCATAGGGGGGTCGTTAACTTCAATTGATCTTTTTCCAGACATCACTGTAAAGGTCGACCTATAGGCTATACAGTATATGCTAGGCTGGCGATGCTAAAACTGAAATATTTTGATGTCAAAGCTTGGGCAATTGCTGCAACAACTCTTTCACAGACGACAAAAATGGTTAATTAATCTATGTCATATTCTGTTCTGTTTGCCGCAGTGTTGATAAAATGATAAGTTGTTTATTTCAAACACTGTTATCTAGGCATCTGGACGTCTGGACAACGTCCACTCCTGGTAAACACTCGACTTAAGAGCACGTCATATTGTAGTGGAGATTTCCCCCGGAATGCATGTAAAATGTGCTGTGCCCTGATTGTGTTTGAATGTAAACAGACTCAGATACATTTGATTCTTGGGAGTAAACCCTCTTCTTCACCTCAAATTTTCGAGCGAACATGTATTCGATACTCTTTTTAGGCATTTCTGAAGTGTCCTGCAATTTCATTTTCAACCAGATAAGACTGATATTTATGTAATCCTACCATGACTTTAAAAACAAAACATTATAGACGGTGTTACAACACAGTATATTTTCTATGGTAAGCTTCTTACAATGTAGAACTGTTCAAAAACATTACTCTAAACTATTACTTTATATACACAAAGATAGTTTCATAATTTTTCCAATAAATAGTTACTACATTAAAACTGATGACAAATAAATTTAGAAATCACACAATTGAGACCATTTTGGTATAACATGCATTTGTACATCATTTCGCATTTTTCAAACATGTCATTCCAAGAACAGTCAATCAAACTAGGTTAGCATCTACTTAATTACTTATAGTTTACATCGGCAAATTATTAATAAATATATATATGGTTTTTTGTTCAGTCGATATAACTTATTATATAACAACAAAGTACTTGTTCAGGTACTGAAAATTCACACTGTAAGTGCCTTCATGGGCTATCTGAGGCAGTTCAACTGACGGCAAAAGATATAGGTGGAATTCAGTAAGTGTTTTTGGTCAACTTCAAATCATAGTCCCTATAATACAGTGTCTAGAAACGCGGCAAACTTGAAAGTTTATAGCCATGTCCGTGGGTTGATGTTGAGGGTGTACTGAGAGTGCACGTTTTCTTTGTTTTACAAATGTTAATATTCAGCTGCAGGGATTTTATTGGCTGCTTCCTTCATTGTGCTAGGAGAACAATGTATTTACCGAGCGTGAACGTGCACAAACATGAACAAAAACATAGAACAAAAGTTTAGATGCGTTTCCAGACACTGAGTTATAGGGACTATGTTCAAATGTATTGAGAGGGCAAGCAAATGATACTGAATGTTTCCATTACATGTACTTGCCACCGCACTCAAGGTCAATACATAGAGCGAACAATTTAGTCACTCTGATAACAGTCTTTCCTTTTTTAGTTGATCCACGATCTGTATCATGTGTTGCACTGTCCCACTTAATGAAATCCATCCACTGCAGACAGTTCTTAAATTATCCTTCAAAAACTAGCAACTCGTCAACAGAATAACACCCTTTTTGCAAGATATTTTAAGATAAACTTGGTCATATTTTATTCTTGTGTAGATGAAGGTAATCATGAAATCATCATTCACGCCCATCCTGGAATGTGATTGGATAGTCCGTATTTCTCGTTACACTTATCACCATAACAGCAGCAGAAATGATACAGTGATTTCAAGAAGAAAAAGCTTTGCTTAGATACACATTCACCAGGCGTGCATTCCGGTCTGCTAGAAGGCGCCCAACAGCCCTGCATCGTTATTTCGTTTCCATTCCACATAGTATAACAGCCAGGATTGCTTGTTGACAAATACGTGCATGTCTGTGTTTGTACACCACATCCATCATTGCTGTTGTGGCATTCGTCTTGGTAGTTGTAATAAGCACACGTATGTGATTTCAAATCTGGAAGGACAAGAGAAACGTTAGTTTTAAGGATAAATGTGTTTAATTCTGTAATGAGGTTCAAGTTTAATTATTTAAACTTATTGGAAATCATTATTCCAGATTAATATCTACTGGTAATAGTTTTCCAGTGTAAGCAAAGTTTAACTCTTTTCCATCAATGCCGAAAAGTTCCGAAAAGTATAGTCAGTGAGAAAGTCCTCAAAATGTCCTTCAATTTGTAAATCTAATGTGCCAAAATACCTCCCCGTCGATGCAATATAGGGTTATATAGCCATCGTAAAGCGCTGCGCTTGTATCGGCGAGGCGCTTCAAAGAAGAAAAACTTTAATTTCGCAATTTATGTTAATTTCATCGTTAGATTAAGACATTTAAGTATGTAATAGACTTGTTTGTTCTGAAATATTTAGCATAAGTCACAGTACTAAAATTTTTGGAAGGCTTAACTAAGAACTAAGAAGGAAAAAGGTGATTTAATAGGATGTTGGCGACTTGGCGTGCTTTCGATATTGAATCGGTGCCAAGAATACAAAAATAAGCTTTAAGAAGACAATCCATTTTATTATTCAAATTATCTCATACTAGACTCAACTCTAACGAGATTTAAAAACTTTACTTGAGAACACGCACGAACCGTTTCAATTGACCTTGTTTACTTTTATATGAAGCACTTTACTGTATTTAACTACCAACACATTCGCAGTATGACGCCACTTCTCATGCGCAAAATATCTTCATGTAGTTTTGCAGCAATTTAGAAAACTGCTATTTCCCAATACTAAACCAGAATGCATTCAGGAGACATTTTTCTCAAACTAAAACCAAAACTAGCTGAAGAATGTATCACAATATGTTTAAAACAACAAGAATAGCTGAATATAAGTACCTTGGTTAATCTGAACTTGTATATCTTCGCAGGCTCGCAACTCATTGTTTATACTAATAAAGTATTTGCGACGTTTTTAAGTATTTGCGACCTTTTAGGTGTTATAGGTGAATGTTATAAGGTGTTGTATAAGAATGAACTCGAATTAACTTTTACTTTTTCCAACACGATTTGATAGCAAAATTTTAAGAAAAAAGGCATATGCCACAATGTGATTGCTCGGTAATGAAAAACTCTTAGACTTTTTAGTGCGCGTTTAGTCAAAACTCTAATTCCCACGAAATGATTGCCTTATCAAGTCGACTATAATCTAACTATGTGCCAACGACAAAAGTGTTCCTTCCACCCAATGTGTCTCAAGGGTGTGTATCTAAGAGTAAATCCCCATTAATTAGCTTATATTTTCAAGGGGATTTTGAACAATCGTTCAGGAAGCTTTTTGAAGTTGAAGAATGAAAGTAACAAAACCATGCAAGTGCATTAGGCGTTATGAAAACAAGGCTAGTACTCAGGAATGTAGCATGGAATTTGGGCTAAAGTATCAATGGAAAAACGATTAGAATATTACCATTAAATTACCCATATCTAATACTGGCATCACTCCCATCATATATACCGAACTTGCGGTTAATGCTCAGCAACTGGACTCTGTAGCTCAGTTGGTTAGAGCGCTGCACCGGAATCGCAGGGCCGCAGGTTCAATTCCTGCCAGAGGGCCTAAGTCTATTGTGTAGAACTTGAAATGCATACATTCTTTAGTGAATTATAAATGTGAATACACGATGGTTAGGGTTCTTTCCCTAATTTGAGTATAAATTTTAAGGACATTTTAAGGACTGTTCATGGTGTAAATATGTAATTTTAAGGACCAATTGCTTGGAATTCCATGCAAAACTGATACCACTAAAGAAAATTACGTGGTCATAAAATATAACTGAAGCGATTTACTGATTGCATGTCTCCTTTTGCCTTTCACCTAGGGATTTGTCTAGAAAGGAGAATGTGTGCGAGTATATACCTCTTCTATATTCTGTAAAATGCAGGAAATCAAGCCACAGAGACTCAAGAATACAAACATTTTCTGGGGCAGGACTCCCAGACCACCCTTCACCTTCCCACACCTGTAATACACCACCTACTTGTTACGTCCCCTTTCGACGATGCCCCCCCCCCCCCCACTAACGATTCCTTAAAAAAGGCCCTGCAACTGGACGCCCTAACTACCAATCTGGCTTGAATGAACGTTTATATATTGACAATACAGTATTGGGTCCTTACTAATGTGGTTCAATATGGTAGACACTTGCCAAATTTGCTTGAGTACACGGGAAACAAAAGATTGAATTCGAGGCTGACAATGTGATTCTATTTAAGTTAAGGTACGTTCACACGCTACGATTAATCGGGCCGATTTTGGGTTTTGCTGAATGTTAATGACGAATGTTTTTAGTTGATGATATCGCCAGATGACGTTTGCCACGTATTTTTCAAACATCATTAACGTGCATCTGAAATCGGCCCGACAAATCGCTGTGTGTGAACGTACCTTTATAGTTCAGTCACTCAGTCTCGACATCGTGTGCATTCAAGCAAATTTGGCACTTGAGATCGTGTCAGGATTTCGTGTTTTCACACTCACTGAGTCACTTGAAGCTCAGCTCAGTGGGCTGATCCATCTTACAACACGCATGTCCGGTATTAGGCTCGAGTCTCCTGCTGTCTGCGAATACATATTAAACCTCTTAACTAACATAAATAGCCATGTTACGTTGCTGTGGTCAAAACACTGTGTTGATCTTCTTCACACACATCTTTGGTGGTCTACCTTCCCTTAAATTGGCTGAGGGCACAGACATTTTCAACTCCAATGTAAATTACCGTGATGTTTACTGACTTTCTCACCCAAAAAGTACTATATATACTCAGCGCCTGTGAACTTTATATAAACCTTGTACGTATATGAAATTGACTTTTAATTAAAAATGGAAATATTGTGAAATGAATGAAGTTGTAGTTTATCAAAGCTGTTTTGGCCTAGTCACACATGCGTGGCTTGAAAAATTGCTTAATTTAAACATTGTTGTAGGTGGGTCTCACTAAACATTATCATGCAGCGGAAAGGTGGTCAACCTGCAGTTATCAAAGTGAGAAAATAATGATAATTCTATTCATTATACATAGTAGTCTTGTATTTGAAGGCAAATAAATAGAATTGAGAAATGTAGTTTAATTTTCTTGCATCTGCTGCCATGTAAACACGTGGTGAAACCCACCAATTCGTTGATTTGGTGACAATACAATAAAGACGAGGCAAGGGCCAGACTTTTTGCGTAAACTTTAACATAGATATACGAGTTATATAGTGTCCTTTCACTGAGTTTGTAAACCTGGCATTCTATTAACTATGCTCAAAGACGTCTTGTAAATTTGGCAGATTTATTATTGTTCAGTGCTTACAAAGAAAAAGCTCTAGAAGAGCTATATATATCTATTCCTACACTTAAGATACGAAACTAAACTCATGTTTACACAAAAAGATTACACTGTTTTATACGATGTAGTTGTTTTTCCAAGCGATAATGAAAATGCGCATGTATTTCTCCTATCAACACGAAATATAGCCAAGGCTAATGTCAATGTGGTTGAAAAAAGGCCAGAGAAATAAACAGCGAGATTATTAGTACAGTAAATAAAGGCTAGACATTCGTGTTTTTATAAGCAATGCCAAATGTACCTATGCAAATATTTGAAAGCAGAAGTTTTGTAACAAAATGCAGACAACATTCAGCACGGCATAATTTTTTCAAAGACATAACACTTAATAGAGACAAAGATGTATTAGTTTAATTTGCTTGTTCCTGTAAGTGTCAACATTTCTGAAGCCATCTGCCGTCCTGTAACTCTTACTGAAAGCAACCATTTACATATTTTTAAGTTAGCTAAAACTATTGAGCAGAGAAACATAATCATTGCTCTATACCACGCAAGTTCAAAATAGAACAAGTTTGGGAACCACGCCCAAATGTATGGGGGCATGATCGATATCTAAATCGTGGTTAACCATTTTATGTCAGAGAGGCCATGCATTACAAGCGACTGATGAAAAGGATTGATAGAAAAACAAGACATGTGATGACACGAATACAATGGATTCAAACAAACCAGCAATTTTAAATACCGACCAACAACTTGTTTTTTAAATGGATCAACTAAGTTTTCTTCCTTCAACTATGGGCAGAAAATGAAACTGAATCAGATGTTTCTCACAGATCAAAATACTGGGTTTCAAGACAGCATTGGAAAACCACGCTGGTAAATTATGAATGATTTGCATAAACAACAACTATACTTCAAATCGAAGCTCATTCTCACGCTAATCAATGTAATTTCCCTGTAACTGTTTAAGATCAAAGGGAGCACATTTCCTTGCTAGCGGCCATGTTTTTATGCAGAATACGGACGCGTCTTAATAAGTTCTCCGCGATAATGACTCTGCATGACCCGAGGTATCTCGTCATTTTATGTTTGATTACAGGAAGCCGGTTTGTGTGTCTACATGTAGGGAAGAATGCGGGAACAGTAGGAGAAAAACAAATAGGAAAGCGTAGAGAAAGCTTTTGCCATTCATATAACACCACAGGGAATTCCTGCGCAAATAGCGAGCATGTGGCAAATTGAGACATTATTTACAAACATGTAAAAACAGTCGACAAATACGCGTCAAAAGACCGCAAAATTATTTCAATACGGCGCTCCGGTTTGCTGCACAGTAGGAATTTTAACCTTAAAATCTCCGATATGCGCAAGACGTTTTTCAAAGTCATTCTCATAAGCTTTTGCGTGCTCCTCCAACCAATTAGAATGCTCCGAAGAGGCTAAGATTGTTCTTATAAGATTCGAACGTTGTAATTTTGTACAACCAATTTGAATGCTTCTATAAACATTGCTCTAATAAGAATCGCCGAACGTTCGCAGTCAGCGTGTGAGGTTTTGCGCGGCTCTCCAAGATATCAAAGCCTAGGGTCAGATGGATTACTTGAGTAATTTTATACTATGTATCATAGTAATAGCTAGAATCCTCGGTGAGGAAAGAGTTAAACTTTACTACACTTCTAATGTATGTGATATACTGTTGCTAATTAAATAACTGTACTGTAACAATTATCGAAGCTGGAATATTAAGATTCTTTAAAATTTAATACATGCATCAAAAGGTAGACAGAACACGACCAAGAAATAGATGAGAAATCTTACCTTCGCCTTTCGTTTGGGGCTCATACTCGTCGACGTAATTGTTGAATAGTTGTTTCGATAATGTCCGGCGATTCGGACTTCCATGGTTCGTCCGTTTCTGGAACGGGACGAAAGCTGCGGTACCAAGTTGTACGAACAGAAATGTTGAAAATACCAACTGAAGTATGGCGTTCATTTTTGGAAAATTTTCGTTGAAAAACGGATAAAATAGCTCTGCAAAAAGAACAGAAAAGTTGTATTCAGTACAAATAAATTATTTAAATATTTCAATTCAAATAGATGAAGGTGCGCAAAATAGATTCTTGAATGAAACACTCAAGTCTGGTAAATGTAGCAGATTTGGAAAAACTAGAAATCTAGAACTCTGGTTAATTGCAACAAGACGTTCCACTGGAGCTAGCTTATTAATAACAAATGAGAATAAAATGCGCAAAATAGTATGTATATAGTTGTAATGTTGTGACACTGGAAAGGATCAACATTGTGGTGTATAAACCTTCAAAGTTTGATCACTGAAAGAGTCTAAAACGCTGTTTCATTTCAAGCGTACAACTCGATCGATAGAGCAACATTAATTAAATTCTGAAGTTACTACCATTTAAAATAAACTTAATCTAGTATCCTATGAACGATACAAATAACGCTTACCAAGATATCTTGTCTTCTCTCTCTAGTCTTCTCACTGTGTCGATGTGTGTCCTCTGAGGAGACAGCGTTGTAGCGGCGCGTATTTATAGTACAGCACTGGCCTGAAGGCGTTAATGAGTGTCTAATTAGTGAATATGTCTAATTAAATCATAACCAGGAGAAGTCGTGAAAGCGGAAATAAGACTCATACGAAGCTGTCAACGACTGGGACTTATATCTCTTTGTACATCTCGATAAAGTCCTCTATTTTGTAGACAAAACCTTTAAGGTCAAGTCATGCGAAACTTTAAATACCATGAACGCCTACGTTGTCTGAAATTTTAGCGTCCGGCCGAAATCTTAATGCCGAAATCTTAATGCCGAAATCTTAATGCCGAAATCTTAATGCCGAAATCTTAATGCCGAAATCTTACGTATGTCTCGGGCTAAAGTTCGCGTGATCCTCCCTATGAATCAAACATCAACACATCAAATATTGTACTTTAAACAATTCAATAATGCATCATTGAGACAAGCATGTTTCGTCTACACGATTTCGAAATTTTAGATGAAATATTCAATGTGCTTCCATAATATACAGATGCTGATGTACATACATAGTCCCTACTTAGGGTTCTGACAGGAATACGTTTACAATATAAAAATCTGCGAGTTTTTTCTATGAGGTTTCTATGAGTAACACAAATTCAATAATTTGGTCCTAGGAAAATGAATGGTAATTCAACATCTTTTGCATGATTCTTGGTAATATGCTTTCCAAATAGATATGCATCAAATTATTTTAATCAACGAACTTATACAGAGTTATGAATAAAGATTTAAAGCCATTTCTATTTTTCGACTCATGTATTCCACTGACACTGTACTCAGTGTTTCTCGTTCATTCTATTTTATTCTGTTCCATTCTTTTGTTGTGTTATATTGTGTTCAGTAATTGTATTCTATTTCGTTATTTCCATTGTATTCTATTAAGTTAGAAAATCATTCCATTGCATTGTACTCGTGTCTCGTGTTCTATATTGTATTTCATTGTATCAATTTGTATTCTGTTCTACTCCATTGTCTTCTATATTGAAATCCTAGCCATATTTTAAAATAGTCAACATTGTTTTTCAGAATTCGAACTAAGAAGATTAGATATATGAATGAATTAGAATTTTCCATTCAAAGATCCAACCTCAATCAATCTAGATTTCCGATCTGTCAAAATAGGTCCACGGTATAAATTAATTCTCCAAAAAAATTAGGATATTAGAACTCGTCTAAGTGTGACATTTCTTGAATAGCTTCATTACCCCACCCTAAAGACAGTAAAGGAAGTGGAATAATCGACGTCATTGAAACATGTTTCAGCCGTGGTTTCAGTGCCGACCACTTCATTGGACTTAAGTGAGCACGTTTTTGGAGAGAGAAGCACACTACTATTAACTTCGCACCACAGGAAAAAACACTGGGAAAGACGTGACACTGAAACTTGTTTACGCCAGTTTAAAAAACATACAATACTAACTCAATTAAAACAGCATCAGTCTCGCGAGTAAATTGGAAGTGCGCCATTGTTAGCATACACATTGACCATTGTAAACTTCAGTAACACTATAATTCCTCGAAAAAACACTTGTGAAAGTTAATTGGAACAAACTCGAAATTGTGTGAAAACACTCGCGCTACTTGATATACGCTAATTAACACAGACTCGGGTATTACTAGAAATTGTGTGAAAATACTCGCCCTATAATATACAGGTTCCTATACTGTACTTACTATACACCACTTGTAAAGGTTAAATGGAAGAAACTCAAAATTATTTGAAAACACTTGCCCTATAATGGTATAGGCTCGTGTGCCTATATACCATACTTCGTTCTGCAAGTAAGCATGTACAAGCAACAATAAGTTCTGGATGGATCTTAACTCTGTTGTTTCTAAGGCAACTGAGCTCTCAGTGAGTGGTGTGAGTTCTATGTGTGAACTAAGAGTGTCATGTTAATCCGTTCATCACCGTTCAACTGCTGTGCAGTGAAGAGAGTTGAATGAAAGCCCACAAAGCAGCCTTAAGGAGAAGAGTGCAGATGAATTTTTGATAAAACAGAAATAACGCAGCAGTGACGCTGAGTAGATAAGCAAAGAACTACAACTGATAAACATGTTTTGCAACCGCAACGCCAACCTGGTTTCCTAAGCAACGCGGATCTGGCGCTTTGTATACTTGTACAAGTTGTACGAAAACAACTTGTTTTCTAGACTTTACTCTTCCTAACGATACTGCAGAAGTTGAATTTCAAAAATGGCGCAGGTGCTTCTTTAAAATTAGTAGTTTGAATGATATTACACAGTTACGCAAATATAATCTGTACTACTAATATGATATATTGATGGAATCATGCATTAGTATTTATGACAGGACAAAAACATACTATAGCTTGTAATGGCTGTATATAATTTTCGAGATACCCATCATAACGTCACAATGAAGACTAGAAATCTTTTAAACTATGATGTATGGAGCATATCAAGCAAACATATCTCACTGGGAATATGACAAATGCGTCTCTCTGAAACGCTCCCATCAATTTACAAATGCTGAAACTACTATTCATATATCAATGTCAGGTTCTCATCGGCCTCTAGGCATTTTAATCATTATTCATTATTTTGACGACTTCTAGGTCCAGTATATATTTCAACTAAATATAGTTTGATATTTTTATCAAGGCCTGAAATACCTCGTATGAAACAATTTTCCAATGCAAAATTTTAGACATAAAAATTCATGATGGAAAAGACGTGCATTTCGACACGAGAAAACGCACTTACTAAACCTCATGTACAAGATTGTACTAGATTGCCCCACCATGAGACCACCGTGCATGGCGGGAGAGCACATTTTCCACGGGGATCATTTTCGTTTTCTTGATCAGATCGCTATAATTACTTGAAATTACATACGAAATTAATTCTCAGAGATTTAGATCAATGTTTTTGTTCAGCTTTAACGTAATTATGTTGTCTTGAAAATTGTATAGAAATCTCTTGCGTATGAGATGAAAATAGTAACATCGCGCTAAATAAAGCAACCTAGCTGGATACATTACCGGCGACTTAAGAGCTCAACACTCTCTCTATTAACCAAAACCTAGCGAAGTATATAACTCAATCCCACAAACAGGGCCGCCGAGAGAATTCGCGGGGCCCGGGACAAAATTTTCTCCGGGGGGCACCTATGACGTCATTAGTTTCAAACAGCAGGAAAAGACTAAAAACTGTGCTAAGGCATATAAGGGCCCCAACTAGAATGCATGTGGAGCTAACTTAAAGGGGTCCTCCAATTTCAAAAATGCTCTCAATCTGCAAGTGGGCCTTTACATTGACCCCTACATTTTGAGGGGGGCTGCTCAATTTTAGACTGGGGGGGCCCTACTTGCCTCAATTTTAGACTAGGTTGGGGCCCCGGGGGCCCCAATGGCAATTTGTGCTTGTTGTATGAAATTATGACGGGTTTGGATACGATGCAAACGTAAATATGAATCCTTAAAAAACTGACAACAATCTAGTAGCTACTTGAAATATTTTTGAATAGTTTTTCGGTTCGGCACACTGAAACACATCAAGATAACACTGAGGAGGTGAATAAGCAATCGAGGACTTAAATGGAGTAATATTGCATGCGTGGTAATAGCAATGAAAGATAATACGATAACGCTGCATTCTTAGGACCTTCGCTGGAAAACAACTCAAGATCGATCATCGATAGACAACTGAGGTTTTAAGATCTTCTATGCAAGAACTAGACTTGATGAATAATTCGCTCGTTAGTTTAAGTATACAGTGCTATAGACAGTGCAATAAAGTGAAACAAATCACAAAAGCATTTTCTTCAAAACAAATCAAAGGGTTTAGTGTAAAAGAGGTTTGGAAGAATGACAAAACAATAGTAATTCAAAGCAAAGTGATCTTCAGACCAACTGAAAATAAATCAGAGTTGTAGGGATATACAGTGAAGTTGAAACATCAGTTATTCTCTTGTTGTGTTGTTTAATTCATTCCATCAATATCAGTATTTTCGGCTCTATTTTCTAGTATTTGTTTTAAATTACCGGCAGATCTATAATGGATTTTAAAACAAAACAAAACAACATGATCGGAAGAGATTTGAGGAGAAAAACAATGTTTCCGTGTATATTTGGCTTAACAAAGCTGCGCCTAGCTGGGATTGCACGCCAACCAGAACTAATCCGGGTTGTTACAAAATATCACTGAGATTGGATTATCTTAATATATTTCCGCTACAGACAAATTACTTATGGATTGCTGTCCAACATGGAGTTTTAACTTTTCCACATGGTTACAACTAGGCTTATCTGATACCACAATTGCAAATAGCCACTCATAGAAAGATTTGTACACCAAATTTGGATTGCTTTACTCTTCCAGAAGGTCACAAAATAAGTGTTAAGTATTTTGTTATTGATGTCGAAAGCTAAGTGGCGATTACCGAGCGAATATTAAGAATCGGATCACACGGTAAAACAAACATTTTGATAAGACAAATCAAGGCTTTTTAAAAATCCATTTTTGACATTGTTTTCATTGAGCCGCGAGACGGTGAATATTCGCGACGCAAAATATGCTAAATTAGCAGGTATGTGCCGGCCCTCCAGCCAGGAGACGGCGCGCACATAAACGCGAGCGCGCACAAAAAGACGGGACCTTGACCTCAACTGCTATCTCTTTAGCGCATATCGCGGCGAAATCATACGACAAGGACCCCAGCTAGTTGTGAGGTGGCGGTATAACGATTGTAACCGCACGAGGAAGGATGCTTAATAGATTAAAATGCAGTAACATTCAACGTTAATGAGTAAAATGAAGCGAAACAGTGCGAACTAAATCACGCAAACAACTCTATTAAATTGCGCATTAATTCATATGAGTCATATGTTTAGAAACATTTACTATTTTTAGCATTTCTGTTTCCTTGCATTCTATTGTGTTCTACTCCATTGCATTCTATTGTATTCTACTCCATTGCATTCTATTATATTCCAATTCGATCTTTTCCATGCATTCTGCAATATGTTTTGTATCCTGCATTCTATATACAGCAGTATAGAAAGTGTTCTATATAGAGCATTTGTATTTCTTCGAGTCGGATATTCACCATCAATTAAATCTCAATGTTGAGTTATACGGAGTAAAACTTCCTAAAATGACCTCATAAATGTTTTAAGAAACTCATCAGTTTCCACAAATACATTTGACGCACACAAAACCTGTTACAAATTTAACTTACTTGCTATTTTTGTGTGTTCTGATAAACTTATCTTTACAAGTTTATCAAATCAAGCTTTTCATGTGAAACACACGTATCTATAACCGCAGAAACTACGAGCTCCCTATGTGGTGCACAATTGATCAACTTAGCTATTCCCACTGTCTTGGGAGGTTTTACTAAATTCCCAAACAGTTGCATCACAAAAGACACGCAAACCACAGCGTATTGTAATTTTCGACGCAGTTTTTCCCACCATGAAAATTTAATTGCGAGTTATCTCGAGTCAACATGCTAATGACAAACTCACATTCTCACGATAAGATGTGTAAACATTTAAAAATTAATTTAATCGCCATGATATCGTCTAATGTAAATACCGAAGTTTCCTAGCCTTTGAAACACGGAGAGAAGAGTATAAACATAAGATTTTTTGTTACATAACAAAGATAAAGTAGACATCAAATAACTTTTTAATTTTAGATTACGACATTAACCCGCCAAGCGAGGCAGCAGTTGGTAAGCTCAATTAAATTGCTAAAATTAATGGCCCCACATATAAAAACAATGGCTAGCCAAAGCATCATTATCACCTCATAAAAAGCTTGATTTAATTTGCCTTTCTCACGGGTTTCGAGACAAAGTATGATATTAGCACCTTTCAAATAGCACAAATGAGAAAAACAGGTTAAATTTAGTAAGCACACCAACTGATTCTGGCAGTATAAATTTAACATAATGCCTGTGCAATTATACGAAAGAGAAACGTTTTATTAAAAGACGCACGATAAAATTGATCCATCGCGTCCAGTTCTAACTTTGTAAAGCTTTGCTAGAGGTCAAAATCTATAAGGTCTAAATTTCGTTTCGCTCCGATTCAAAACGCAGGTCATACAGAATTGAGTTTTTTTAATAAAACTTTTTCGACATATGTCAATATATGGCTGTATGTAAAAAATGAATGAATGGATGATAGAACAATTGAATACTTTGATATGAATATTTTAATTCTTCCAGTCTCATCTAAAAAATCCCTAAGTTAACTGGACTACGAGCTACATGTTGTGATTCAACTGCAATTTATCCCGACTCAGAACGCGTCATTTGGATGCGCGGTCCGAACTGGCTATTTGAATGAACTCAAGAACAATATCGGGAAGTAACTATTGCCAACTTAAAATAGGAAATGAAGCAAGCTATAAAACTAAAAAAAAGAACGACGAAAGGGCTAGCCAAATTAATTAATAAAAATAATATGAAAATGACGTATAGACACATTAAAATATTGCCATTAATCATTGTATTGGAAAAATATAGTCGCCGAAAAAAAATTTGTTGTTTATTTCGACAAGTCGTCTACAGGTTCATACAGGCCAGGAAGAATAAAATTCAAGGACTTTTTAAGGACTTTCCCAAGAAGGCGTTAGAAGTCGGTAAAAAGTGCTGTTAAACTGTTCAAATTGTAACTTTAATGAATTTCAAAGAGTCAACAGCGTGCAAGATTGTACAATCGTGACAACATTTCAGAAAATACAGTATCCAACAACGTATAAGGAAGAAGGATTCAAGGACCTTCAAACACACATTATAAATTCAAGCACTTTCAATTTTTGTTTTCAAATTCAAGCACTTGTACGAACCCTGCTTCTAGAACATAGTATTTATATTTATAGTTGATAGACTGCTCTGTAAGGTCAAGGCCAAGTCCCATTTTAAACAGATCTCATACCAGCATCGTATACGAGTTTGTATTTATTAGAAATTATCCTCAACGGTGTCTTGGTCTGGCAATCACGCTAGGGGTTAAATTGGCACAGAAAACGTAAATATTTGCACGCATTTTCACATTCATTTGCCAGCAGGAGTGTTTATTTTGTATACCAGTATATATACATACCCCTTGAAGGCCCTTCTGCACAAAGAAATAGCTAAACATCAGATCCACTGATCTGAAAATAATACTGGACTGGTACTAAGTATCTATAAATTGTGTTAGATAGATTGTACTATTCAATCCACTTTCATCATAGCCCTATGGCTGTATTTCAGAGGCAACCCGATTTATAGACACTTGCTTTGCAGGCACTCCATTGCAGACGCCATTTTGATTTTTGACTCGCACATTCGCAAACATAGAAGTAGTTAGAGACGTTATTATAACTTAATTAGCTCATTCTCGAGCTAATTAACAATTATTTACCAAGTAGAAGTAAATAATTGTTTTAGCATAAACTCGCAATAAAAAAGAACGAAGTTTACGTTATTTTTTGGTTGAGTTTGCGGACTTTCAAGAGCGCGTAAAAAGCGCGGGAAAACTTTTTGTCAAGTTTATATGTGCCAGAAAAGACAACTTTTTGGCATTTACTCGGCTTTCTCTAAAATAAACCTTTAGAATTGGTTATTTTCCAAACTTCGACTGTTTAAAAGTCGTTGTAAACTCATTTTGCCGTTAAAATAAGCCAGAAAACGTTAGTATTCTCGACATTTCGCTCAATATTTAAGAACAACCTTGAGCACAATTTAGGTTCGCAAAAACAAAACTGTTCAAGAAACTCTTACCGTTCTTTGTAGCAAAAATAGTTTAAAAACATACCTCATTACATTCGTAAACAAAACTTTCATGTCTTTTTATGTTTCTTGAGACTGCAGGTAGCTATTTTTGAAGACATTTTTTCGTCGGAAAATCAACTAAAACTTTTAAACGAGCGGCCGAGCTGAACAATGCCAGTGAGCTCTATGTAAATAACTGAAGTGCTAACGCTAGTTTCAGTCCTTTGCGCGGTTTCACAAATTGCAAATTCGAAACGATTGCGCAGAGCCAAAGGACTAAAATTGTCAAATTCATGTCTAATATCGATTTTTTTTACTTCACTTATACTTCCTATATTAGGATAATACTTCTATAATAATACACTGTGCTCATTGAATTGTTGTAAAAGTACAATAAACCATTCTATAACGAGTTGCGTGGCCTTCATAAGCGCTACGAGACAGTAGTTGGTAGTGAACTACAGAAATGTTGACATTTTAGATAGGACTACTTTATACATCCCTAAATTTTACTTATTTTCCCAAAAGTCCTTGTAGCCAGCTACTTAGGCCTACTTAAACAGAAAATAAGACCGCAAACTTGCTACTACCGTTTCAGACAAAAGAATGACAAAAATGAAGTCATCCAAAATCAACAACTCACTACAGACAGGAATTGTTTTGAATGCAATCGACGTGCTAAATGAAGCAATCTAAAGGTGTTTAAACCACCTGCTTGCCAAAACATTGTAGCGTTTTTTAACGTCTAGACATATACAATAATGCTAGCTGACACCACCCACCAACCTGTAAGAACAATCTCACCACTTTTATTAAAAAGCGTTGTTTGGTAAACGATTGACGTTTGTTTTATCTAAAAGTTTACAGTTTGTCTGGCACTGCAGGAAAAGTTTAAACAAATCGAAATTAGGCTCTGCTAATTAAAACCTAAGTCTATAGAATTTGCTAGAAAGAGTTTTATAGTCAAGGATGAATTGGGTAATACATGGGTGGTTTTCACCACTTTAGGATGGTGGTCAAACACTCCAAACAGCAGATATCCGAGTGAAAAAAGTTGAACTTTCAAAACATTTTCTCTTTTCAGTTGATGAAATCGGATGGATTTGAGAAACAACAAAAAATATGAGCTCGTTTTCCAGAAAAGACGAACTGCAAAACATGCCACAAAATTCAGATTAATCTCTAATATGCTACAGACTATCATTGGGAGGAATTTTTAAAACAAACAAGAATTTGATACAACTCAGTCCAGATAACAAAAACATTATACATAAAAACAAATAGAAATAGATCTATTTACTTTGGAACATGCAGTTGGTGGTACAAGTATCTTTCACCGGCTTACAGGGTTTCATTTTTGCAATATGTAGTTGTTTGATTATAATTTCACCTCATTCACATGCGAGAATATTGCTTCCAATTTGACTCTACCGAACAGAGCAGGTTTCCTCCAGGCACTCTGGTTTGTTACGAAGTAACATTGGACCAATAAGGGATGAATTTTACTGGTTTCCAGTCTAAATCAAGCAGTGGCAATCAAGGTTACTGGGAAGAAATGAAATGCAGATTAAAATAAAGCAGTAATCTTTTTACTTTAATTAAAGATCTTTAATTAGAACTATTTTATTAAATCCTAATTAGTTATTCTTTTGTTAATCAGTATTAAGAAACAAGATGATTATATACGGCTTTGTCTCACCAAACTTAATCCCTCATTTCTCTTGAAATTTTTAGGTCACGCTTGGAGAGATGTTCTCGCAATCAAATTAATCTCTAAGAAGTGTATTGAGCCCTGATTTTTTATGTAATTAAAATTCCAAATAGCTTTTTTTACAATCAGCTTCTGTGTGAAATAAAGCAAAGAACCTGAGTTCTTCCATGTTTATATTGATAATATACGTCTTAATAAAGGTGTTAACTCCATTTTTAACTCTAGGATTGCCACAATCCCGCAGGGTTATACTCCACTTCTAACATATAAAACCTAAGCTAAACTAATCTTTATTACACTGGATAGTTCTAACAGTTATAAGCTGTTCTTCTTTGAGGTTCAGTAAGGACAATTAGGGAGCTTTAGCACTAGTAGACTACGAGTACGAGTACGAGATTCGTCATTTTCCCGTGTTGTTTGCATACGCCATCTCGCAAAAGTCGTAGTCGTCGGGCTTTTGAGTACGACATTTATCAAAAATCTCGTAGTCAAAAGCCCGACGACTACGACTTTTGCGAGATCGCGTATACAAACAACACGGCGTTTGGCGCGAAAATGACGAATCTCGTACTCGTAGTCATTGCTAAAGCTCCCTAATCCCTCATTGGTGCAGTGGTACAGGAGGAAACGGTAATATACCGGGAGAAAACTTGTGCTGTTTGTTAGAGTCAAACTGGAAGCACTCCTCTAAAATGCAGCCAAGCAGAATATATAATCCGACACATTGAACACCAGTCACCGAGATGAAAGGCACGTGCACACGTCCAACCACTGTGCCATTCTCCAAACGATATATTTCATCGAGAATAGAGCTGGTTTCCTGTATATAATTGCGGGGCCATACAAGCACGAACCTTGAATGTAAAAACCCTGGTCATACCACAAGATTTCAATTAAAGCTAGACAAAGTGGGAGAATGTTTTAAGCCTCTATAGCAACGTCTCGACATTCCATTTTCCCAACAGGGGTTAATAGCGTTCACATGGTGTGTAATTGATTACAGCATTTCTGAGGACGTATGCGGCTCCTGATAAGTTATTTTTCCATACCCGCGTGTGCTTTTGAAAAGACCGCGGAAATTGTAAAATACGTGCATCAAGACATAGCGTGAAATGAATTTGTCAAAATTAGCAAGAAAAATGCTTGTAATTTCTATGGGTAGCACCAAGTCTGACTGAGCGTGGTCTGATTGGCCAAACATACTCATATTTTAAGTTTGGTTCACACTAGCACTAATTTTGTCGCCATTTTCTTCTCCTGATGCATGTAAATGAGTGGTCACACACAGAGAAGTATATAGGATTCACCAGGAATAGTTTTTGCAAAAGTATATATGTTATTGACCGAGCGTGAGGTCCGTACATACTTATACGTCAGGAAGAGAAATGTGGAGTTCGTGCCACTGGCTAATGTATGTGACTGTAGTTAAACTCAACCAATGAGGATGTATGGCCCTAACCGTACCTCTAGGAAGAACAGTGCAGAACTGATCGAGCTATTTAGTATAAATAAAGTTACTTTAGATTACTTTCCTCCTGTCGTAACACTGGACAAATATAGGATAGCCCTTACTAGACCTCTAGTAAGAACAGTTTAGAACTGAAATAACTATATCCGGCAACAAAAATACTAATGTGATACAAGATATTAGAGATTTTAATATTCTTATTTGTGTGATGGGATATTCTAAGAAAAATTCAAAATATTTTTAGAATATTTATTGCTTCAAAACGAAACCCTATTTAATTATTTTCGCCTTGAAATACTTTACGATCGCATCAGCAAGCTTG
This sequence comes from Trachythela sp. YZ-2020, assembly GCA_016169945.1. Classification (NCBI taxonomy): domain Eukaryota; kingdom Metazoa; phylum Cnidaria; class Anthozoa; order Malacalcyonacea; family Clavulariidae; genus Trachythela; species Trachythela sp. YZ-2020. The sequence goes on along the minus strand of JADLSH010000341.1, from coordinate 2,077,074 downwards.
ACGACAGCTTCAGTAGTATAATTTTAGCTATTTATTTTTAACTATTATTTCTATCTAATGCTTGCAGGATTTGAGTGATATGTTTCTAACTCGTTTCTACGGAAAAACTAGAAAGATATTTTTGGTTCTACGAGACAAATGGAAACAAATGTAGTCTGCACTTTAAATTAGGCTGTATATTTTTAGCTTTATAATAAAAAATACTAATGTAATTATCACTTTCACTATCGGTTTTAAAAAAAACGTTCATAAAATTATTTTCCGTGTACGATAGATTACTCAAACTGTATATTGCTGAACGCGCATGCGCCCGAGTCCGGCTAATGATATCAAATTGGCTATTTGTCTAGTCTCGTCCCTAACGCCCTTTTCACAGTATAGGAAGGAAAACTCAGGTTAATCAATTTTGAATGCCTCTTGGAAACAGCTTTTGATTCACAACTCAAACCATGGCCTTTTATATATAATTGCTTCCTGATATATGAATTCAAATACTTGGCTCGAGTAATTGTCAGTAAATCGTAATTCAGTTCATGCCAAACACAAACAGAGTCTGTAAATTATAGTGTTTCCTGTTTTGATGTCTTCAAACACCCATTACGCCTTAAATATGTCGACAATGCTTTTTATACATTAAATCTGAGACAGGAATAAGAGCTTTATCAACACGCTAATATGAACGTGAACGAAAACTATTTGACAATGTTAAAAATTCTAATATTGGACAGAAGCTTGACGTCGTATATGCTTAGTCATGTCTATTCAATTCTACCAAAATGACTTGCTGGTAAATTTCTCTCTTACATTCTAAACAAAAATGTCAAAATATCCCAAGTTTCATCAAAACCACCTGAAAGTATTAAGACACTTGGGCGTTCGAGCATGTCCTTCGTTTTTTAATTCAATTTCTACATCATGCAGTATCAATTACATTGTTTTTTCGGACGCCGAATATATTTTCAAGAGGTTTAAGTATAATCCCCTATTTCCTTACTTAAAAACATGGCGTTTAGTGTTTATATACGTAGCATGGGTGTATTTTCCTCTATGTTTGTCTTGAAAATATCGTTGACTTGCACGTAAGGTTGACGAAGGACAATATGAGATCTAATTTTGGAATTCTCGGTCAACAAAATATTTATAAAAAAACTTTAAGCTTCGAGTCTTTAGGATCAATCTACCTGAAAAATTCAACAAGAATTTTAGCCAAAAGTTAGTAGTTTGTCTATTAACTTCCAGACGAAGGGCCTTCGCTCGAAACGTCGAAGTTCTTGTTGAATTTTCAGGTCGTTTGATCCTAAAGACCCGAAGCTTTAAATACTGTATAGCTAGCTACACTGGCATCACATGTTTATAAAAAAACGGCTGCTGCTTCGTTACTAAAGCTTCGGATACACGGGCAATATTTTTGCTGCGATGGTTACGCAACGGTTGATAATAGACAAGATGGCTACACCTGCAATATTCAACGTTTTTATAACGCTTTTCATTGGCTGGTTAAGAAACCTGTCAATCATCAGCCTTGACCATACCTTCTAGTTTTCGGCAATCGTTGCCCAAAAATCAATGGTTTGGAATTTCGGCAACGATTGTGCGAAGCTTTACATTGCCGTCGCAGAGCATGATACACGAGCAGTTTCTCTCTCGCGACGGCAATGCAACGATTTTACCACCATTGCATTGCCGTCGCGAGAAAAATATTGCCCGCGTGTATCCGTAGCTTAATAGTTACTGGCATCCCTCAGAGAAAGTCAACATGATAAACGAATGCATATGATGATTTTCAAGATTCGTGCCATTTCTGGTCTAATTTACAGTGGTGGCAAAAGGGTATACTCCCTGAAAACCACTCCCTCTATATTTGATCATCCTCGCATAGCAGCAGGGCAGGGATTCATTCCACCCAATGTTTTACAGCCAGGGCCGCCGAGAGAATTCGCGGGGCCCGGGGAAAATTTTCTCCGGGGGCCCCTATGACGTCATTATTTTCAAACAGCAGGAAAAGACTAAAAACTGTGCTAAGGCATATAAGGGCCAACTAGAATGCATGTGGAGCTAACCTAAAAGGGGCCTCCAATTTCAAAAATACTCTCAATCTGTAAGTGGGCCTTTACATTGACCCCTACATTTTGAGGGGGGCTGCTCAATTTTAGGCTGGGGACCCGGGGCAAATTGTCCACCCAAATTTTCAGTATTTTCAGACACAGATTTTGATATATTCCATATAGAGAGAGTGACCGTGAATATTAGGTACAAAAAGCAATGCTTGGTTATGAGAATCCGTACTCTTCTTTGCTTATAATATAACATTTATTTTTATATATTAAAGAAAAATTTATTACTGCACAAAATCTCATTTATCACTGCACAAATTGGTTATCACTGCACCTTAAAATAATCCCTCTTATTAAACAAGGACAGTTTAATAGCAATTTTACTGCTTATTCATTTTCAATCATTTAAGCTAATTATAGGAGTTCTTGCCACACATGGGAAACCTTATATAGATCACGATCAGGATCTAGCAATAAAGCAGGATTAGATATGAAATTATATTTATTTAGTAAACTTGTTAGCAGGCTGTAATCCTGGACGTCACGATTTAATCTAGCTTTCGTGAAAAATGTGTTAAATTTCAATATTTATCCTTTCGGATCCAGAAAGCCAGTTTCTTAATCTGGAGTCATAGTGCCTGGTGTAAGGGGTCAGGGAGGCATGACGCAATGAGTTCATGTATAATTAACTACACATAGTGTTAAACTAAACACGGGCCCCAACTAGAATGCATGTGGTGCTAACTTAAAAGGGGCCCTCCAATTTCAAAAATACTCTCAATCTGCAAGTGGGCCTTTACATACCCTGGTTGCCAGAGGTTCTTGTATTCCGCCCTATTATTCTCGCTCGTATTTTGTTTCACGCGGGGCGGAGAATAATAGGGCGGAAAAGAAGAACCTCTGGCAACCAGGGTAGCCTTTACATTGACCCCTACATTTTGAGAGGGGCTGCTCAATTTTAGGCTGGGGCCCCCTAGCAATGCTTGGTTGAGAATCTGTACTCTTCTTTGCTTATAATATAACAATTACTTTTATATATTAAAGAAAAATTTATTGCTGCACAAAATCTCATTTATCACTGCACAAATTGGTTGACTGCGCCTTAAAATAATCCCTCTTATTAAACAAGGACAGTTTAATAGCAATTTTAGTGCTTATTCATTTCCAATCATTTAAGCTAATTATAGGAGTTCTTGCCACACATGGGAAACCTTATATAGATCACGATCAGGATCTAGCAATAAAACAGGATTATAAATGAAATTATATTTATTTAGTAAACTTGTTAGCAGGCTGTAATCCTGGACGTCACGATTTAATCTTAATTGACATTAAACACTTTAGCTTTCGTGAAAAATGTGTTAAATTTCAATATTTATCCTTTCGGATCCAGGAAGCTGGTTTCTTAATCTGGAGTCATAGTGCCTGGTGTCAGGGAGGCCTGACGCAACGAGTTCATGTATAATTAAACTACATGCACATAGTGTTAAACTAAACATTGTGGTAATAGAGAGGACATTACAGTCGTGTAACTTTAATTTCTTGACCACTTGCGACCAGGGCAAGTTGCACACGAATAATGGTTGCCTTGCATAAAATTCACTTGCCATCAGATCTAGCTTTGGTTCACATAGTAACAATGTTTGAAGCAAATGATTCCAGTAAGCATGATATGCTGTGTGATATGATAAGTTCAATTCGCATTATATAACACCAATCACCATTCTTTTATTTTCCTTCGTACAATTGTCGGACAATGTCCGTCGAGGCATGTTTATCTTATTTACATTTTTCAATTTATCCAGCAGAATGAATGGTTAACGGTCTATATTTTACTCAACTTGCCCGATCGGGCAACCAAGAAGAAACTTCTACTTGCCCGTAATGATTTTCACTTGCACCGGGAAAGCGGGCAAGCGTTAAGTTACACCACTGCATTAATAATGTCAGAGCTGGTTTACAGTAATCAAAGTTTTAAAATGTATGAAGTAGGCGTTGGTATCAGGTTATACATTTCACCTCTGTGACCCAGAATATTAGTAACGGGACACAAATTGTTTCAAAAATATTTATTTAATATATTATACAATGTAAGTATTATTTATTATAAACTATTTAATATATTTACCTTTATAAACAATAAAAATGGTCAGGTAATATTGACAGTTTTACCTATGAACTATAAAAAGCTTAGCAGATTTTTGTATGGATCTTTTATAGTATAAGTGTCTGACTCTTAACCACTGAATGTTAATATATGAGAAATAATAGTATATGAAAACTTCTTATATACAATACAAAAACGAGGTTATCTCCAAGTAAAATATATAATGTTATGTTCCTTTGAAAGAACATCTAAGAACTTCAGTTACTTCGTCATGGTCCTGGCACATTGGTTTTAAAGTTTCCTAGAACGAAGTGTTCGTTTAGGAGAATTTTTCGTAGCTTTCTTCAACATTCTTTCCTCAGTTTTATCCTTATAAAAAACGATATATAGTAATCATACCAAATACGAAAATAAGAACAAAACATGTAACCACTAGCTTCCTATGTTTTTGTATTCACAAATACGTTTGTTTGCAAACAAAACTTATTTTTCATATATAAATTGAATAATAAAGTTTATGCTATGGTTTAGTACGTGAACATTAAAATCAAGATAACTTACTTTCTTTGCAGAGCTTTCACCTTTCAATGAAAAACTGCTTGGCGATGACGGGGAGTCGTGAAACATTTTTCTTTTCAGTTTTTTCGCTAGTGAAGGTGAAAGAAGACAACAAAAGACTTACGCGGACGTCAACGTGAGCGACGCACGACATCAATTGAGGCATCGAACAGAAACATTCAAAGGTACGTTTACACGCTGCGTTTTGTCGGCCCGATTTTAGGTTTCTCTGAATGTTAATGACGAATATTTTCAGTTGGCGATGTTGTCAGATGACGTTTGTCACGTATTTTTCAAATATCATTAACGTGGATCTGAAATCGGCCCGACAAATCGCAGCGTGTAAACGTACCCGTTAATGCGTTAAAATGTAACTTATTCTTAGATCCGATCGTGAATACATCGTTATACAAAGACTGTGTGATGAATGTGAAAATGAGTGACCGGGTTCAAAACGGTTTCGAAATTCAAACCAATACTATATTAACTACGACGAAAATTTGTAACACGTACCTGAACGTGAAATTGAAGTACCACTATCTTTCAAACCTTCCAATTTGTTCAATATTCCTTTCTTGTTTGACTTGGTAGCCGGCTCTTCCGTTGGCTCTGCACTATATGATCCACGCTGAGACGATGGAGATAAAATATCAGTTGATCATTAAGTACAATATTTGATAGAAATATCTTGTTAATGATTGTAGTCATTGAACGTATATATTATAGGAAAGCAGTGGTGTAAGGACAAGTTAGACATGAGAAATGGTTGCCCTGAATAGAATTCACTTGCCATTAGATCTGCTTTGGTTCACATAATAACACAATTGGAAGCAAATGCATGATTGCAGTAAGCATGATATGTTGATGGATAACTACAATTTGCATTATATAACACAAATCTACACCATTCTTTTCTTTTCCTCAAGAACTGAAGTGGAATTTAAGTCGAGACACAATGTCCGTCGAAACGTGTTCATGTATATACATTTTTCAAATCATCTAGCAGAATGAATAGTTAACTGGTCTATATTTTCCTCATTTAATACTGTACAGTCTGTACTTGAGGATAATAACTTGGAGATGGCCAGCTTTTTCTGGCAAAGCTGAAACAGAAAGCAACTTGCCCGATCGGGCAACCAAGAAGAAAGTTCTACTTGCCCGCAATGATTTTCACTTGCCCCGGGCAAGCGTTAAGTTACACCACTGGAAAGACTTAACCGTGAAAAGCTGCTGGTGAAAAGCTGCTCTCAAGTGTACTTACTTGTGAAGGTGGAGTACTAAACACCATCTCAGTAAAATCCTCCAATGACTCCTCGCTAAAAACAAAAAACAATACAGGATTGGGAAAAGGTCCAAGTAAAACAAGAATAATATGAATGAAAAACAGAATAGTAATAAAAGTACAACAGAACAAAACCGACCTTGTACACGGGACAAAAGCGCTTGTAGTAACCTCCTAAACACAAAGAAATATTCAAATAATTACGGTCTTGTTCACTCAATCAATAATACGCTGATGAATACCTCTTGAGCCACTTTCATATATCGACATAAAAAAGTCAAAATACTTACTTCTCGTAATCCACTGATGATATCATTCTGTTTTCCAATCGTCTCCTTCATACATTGTATAATATGGGCTTGCTCCTACGAAGACTATTATCAATGATCGCACTTACACTAAGGTTACAAATAACTGGCCAGCTCTATCAGTTCTAAACTTTCCACCCCAGAGTGGACGTAAGGGCCATTCCTTGTTGGTCCAGTGTTACTACAGGACGAAACCGAAGTATCCGAAGAAAGCCAGCGGTGCTCGAGTCAAACTGAAACACTAGGGAGCTTTAGCAATGACTACGAGTACGACTACGAGAACGAGATTCGTCATTTTCGCGTGTTTGCATACGCCATCTCGCAAAAGTCGTAGTCGTCGGGCTTTTGAGTACGAGATTTATCAAAAATCTCGTAGTCAAAAGCCCAACGACTACGACTTTTGCGAGATGGCGTATGCAAACAACACGGCGTTTGGCGCGAAAATGACGAATCTCGTACTCGTAGTCATTGCTAAAGCTCCCTAATCTCTCACGAGAGACTGAGACGAAATTATATTGAGACAACTGCATATTGCAAAAAGCAGAGGTGAAGGCACAAGCACTAACCACCGCGCCAATAACATGTTAAATAAGCTAAGGGAACGTCATAAAAATGCCCATAGCTGCATGCTGGAGTGCTGCACTACAGCACATGATGTTCAACACATGGATCGATCGACCAATCTATTAACAGTACAGTATACTTGCTCACTACCTTTACTTTCATCTGCTCTCGATGATAGAGAACGCTAGAGACATATTCATCTTCACTATCCTCAAAGATTTCCATGGCAGAGATGCGCTGTCGTCGTTGAGATTTTCGTACGGAGTTTGTCAAAATCTCGATCCTTTTTTCCAAAACTTCCTCGTTAATGTGACGTTCTGCCTTTAAAAGATTGCTGTAGAACAAAGTTATGTTCTTAGAAAGCGACAATTAAGAGAATGCAACTGCGTATAATCGAACTGTAACGGGATAGAAAAGATGCTAATGCATTGCAAGTAGGCGTCTTTCATCTTTGTGACAGGGCTTAATGACTTGATATACCAAAGCACCGTGGTAACACTGTGTTAATAAGAGGGGAATGTCCCTTACTGAACACTACAGGGATAACAGTTCAAAACTGATAAAACTATCCATTCTATAAACAATGTTAGTTTAGAACTTTTTTGCCAAGTTCATCTAAGTTTATCATGTGCAGGTTTTGAAGCACTTTTAAGGTTAAGAAGTTTTCCTGGTTACTTAAAACATGTTCATATACATTGATGACAAAGAAACTAAACATGCAATATCAACCTGTACATGTTTTCGATTTCAGCAATCTGTTCAGACATTTCATGCGCGACTTCTTCCCTAATTCTTAGCTCCAGCATGGCTTTCTTCATCTCCACCTCCACAATTTTGGCTTGAAGTGTTTTAATGATCGACATTAATTGCTGAAAGAGAAGAAACATTCAAGTTACTATTCCATTCCTGCAATATGCAGTTGTCTGATTATAATTTCACTTCAGTCACGTGAGAAGAGCGCTTCCAGTCCATACCAAACACTGCAGGTTTTCTCCAGGTACTTTGGAGTTAAAATGGTCCAATAAAGGACCTCAAGGGAGAACAGTTTGGAACTGATAGAGCTATCCAGTATAAATAAAGTTAGTTAAGTTTAGGTTTCCTCCTGTAGTAACACTGGAGCAATAAAGGATGTCCCTTACTGGACCTCTAGGGAGAGCAGTTTAGAACTGATAGAGCTATCAAGTATAAATAAAGTTAGTTAAGTTTAGGTTTCCTCCTGTAGTAACACTGCAGCAATAAAGGATGTCCCTTACTGGACCTCTAGGGAGAGCAGTTTAGAACTGATATAGCTATCAAGTATAAATGAAGTTAGTTTAGTTTTAGTTTCCTCCTGCAAGGACACCGGACCGATAAAGGATGATCCAAACAGCACCTCAAAATAGAAGCGCGCGTTTTGAACTGATGGAGCCATATCCAATGTACATAAAGTAAGTTTAGTTTAGAATTATCGCTATACCTGGACGTCGTGTTTTGGCAAGTCTTCAATGTACGACGACTCAACATTGATCGTTGCAACCTGAAGAAAAAAAAAAGTATATTTATAAGCAGTTATAACGGGTTAACGAAGCATACATTTGTTTACCTTTCTAGCAATGGCGGAGAACTTCAAGGCATGCAGTGTCTCATCAAAGGCTGAAGCACACGGACTGACATTCACAATCATGGAAACCTTGCCTTGACCAACGAAGAACACTTGAAACAATCTGGTTAACTTGCTTTCACGGAACGGGACATTCTTTGGATTACTTCTACAAAAAGAAATGTTACAGTTTAGACAGAGTAAATATTATATAGAGGGTTCACTCTCTTGGGAACCTTTGAATTTTTTGGGGTCGCGCATATCGCATTACAGTGAAACCCTGGTGGCAGTAGTGGAAGACACAGTCACATGCACTAACCAGTGTACTACCAACAACATACACCACACAACACGCTGCCCAACAATACATCCCTCAAAACGTCTTCTTACCTGTGGCTTTGATTGTACTTCAGCTGTTCTACACACTTGCCAAGCGTCATCAGAGATGTATTAATGTTTCCAGCTTCCTTCAATCTCTCTCCAGTATTATGCGTTTTCGTGGATCTTTCTGAACCAGCAAGATCAACGAACGATAACCTGAGAATAAAGCGTAAAACAAGGCGTCAATTTTACTATAGGAATGGAGAGGACCCTACGAGGAAGCTATAGCACAAAGGAGATGAATGATTAGTGGTTGCACGAGAGTTTAAGTTGCCGTACTTCATGTATACGCTCCCCAATATCTTATCATGGATGCAACGGATAACATAAATTACTTACTGGCTGACTTTAACGACGTTTGTTTCACCTTGACGATTCACATTCAGTCTCGCTAACTTCAGGTTAAAAACACAGTGACTGAAAGATGAAAAAGAAGACTTTCACATCGCTGCACATTTCCCCTCAACTGTGTTAACGATGACAAGACTATAAACGTCTAGTCTTACCTTCTGCTGGAGTTATTGTTCAGCTTTGTTGAGGCATTTCTTTGATTCTGTTGTCCAATCTTTAAAACCTATTTATAAAAAGTCAAACGAGGAGAAGATATGACTTCAAGTCCAAGAAGTTAGATCCACCAAACCGATTGCGATGTCTTGAAATCCGATCAAGTCCTACGTAGTGCAATACGCACGCGAGGATCACGTGGACACAGTGGAACATTACCTTGACCGCTTCCTCTGGGTTACACACAAGAACATGTTTGAGTCCTAATTGGAAACAATAAATATCAGAGTACAGTAGAATTGGCGAAGTCAAATCGATCAAAGAGATCACTTCACAAAACGTACCTTTGATATAAGGATGACCGTTTTTATCATCACCGAGTTTCAAGACAATTCTCTTCTTTTCCTTAACATTCAATGGTTCCAGCAGATCAAATATTTGCTCGTTGTAAATCTCAGCGAATGAAATCCACAATGCAAATTGATCTCGTTCATCAATCTCCAAATCTGAATGGAGATCAATGCTGAACTCTAAATATGAAAGCAGAGAAGACGGACACTCAGGCATAGAAGAGCATGTCAAGTATTATTTTTAACTCAGAAACAACTGACGTACCGTCATCTGCAGGGTATTTCAGATGTGGACTATTCAACCAGCTTGTAATTCTGTTCACATCTTCGGAGAAACTCTACAAAAATCATTTAGGTTAAACGAAGAGTTTGACAAATCTGACAGAGCTATCCATTCAGAATTTAGTTCAGTTAAAAAACTCACCGAATGTTCGGCCATTGCAAGCACGGCTTGTTTCTTACTCTCCTCCTTGCTTTCCTGGACATTCGTAAGATTGACGACGTCATTGAAAAGTTTGGGCTTCAAATTTGTCCGAGTGTAAATCTTATCTCCAACACTGGCGAAGAGAACATTCAATGTCCGGGGCAGTATACCGATGTCTCGACCAGAACCATATATAGTATATGTCTAAAAAACAAGACAATTTTACTGCACTTTGGTTGACCGTCATCCAAACCCGTAACTGGTTCTCAATTTCTTGGGGGGGCACTTTTGGATGTTAGTCCGCGTTTCTCAAATTTTTTTATTTCTTTTGTTGTCGACGGGGGAGGGGGGGAGAGGGAGTGGGGTGCTGATTATTAGATTTGTACTTTATTACTTAAAAGTTTAAAGTCAACATAGATAATCTACTTTCTACCTATAAATGAACTTTTCTAAAACAAAAATTACGTGATGGTGCTCGTGTTTGGGGGGGGAGGCACAATTTCAATTTTATTTCCGTTTGGGGGGCCCGGGCCCTCAGCTACGGGCCTGCCGTCATCTATACTGCTAGAAGAACCCCATCTAATGTGGCTATATAATACAAGTTCAAGACACTAATAACACTTCACCTTCCCAGAGTTCGTGACTCCATAACTGAAAGTCAAACAGTTTTGTCCACTGACAAAATCTTTGACAACATCAAGTGTCGTATCCTTAAACAAATTCGTCTGGCTTGTTTCAGGACCAAACACATGCGAGAAATCAAAGCGATGAACGGCGTGCATGCCATTACGAGTTTGGTTCTTAAACGTAGCCGAATCTTTCGGCGGTTGAACGACAATCGACGTATCATCTTCAAACTTCAAGCATCCTTGCGACTCACCCGCCATTAACTCGGACTCAGCGAGAGGTCGAACTCGCAAATAGACTTTCATTGGGTCGCCATAAGTCTCCTTTAAAGCCGGCTTGCCTTTCAAGGTTCGTACAAACTTTTTGCGAAGGCTTTTGCTACCATCTGGAGTTGCTAACGGTTTCTTTTTCTCCTCTGTATCCATATTTTAAAATCTTCTTGTTGGCACAAACTATTTAGACTTCAATCTCGAAGCAAATGGCACGGACTCTGACGAAAACTACTCCACAAACTCTGAGAAGAATGCGCTTAAAACCAGCGAACTTTGAATATATTAAATCGGAATAAATGCAAGCCAACCAATCCGGTTCAGTTGAGGGAATTTATAGCAATTCCCTTTGTTAAAATTGATTGTTTTAAGTCATGCATGGAGTAAGAATACAAAGGAATGTAAATCCTGGTTCCCAAGAGTGAGATAAGTGCATAAGCATGAAAATAAAAGAAAACTTTACCTCTGAAGCTTGTAAAAACAAAGAGGAAAGAATTTACTTGCAACCCACCACGCAAATGTGTCCAAATTTACCGCGGTAATAAACGTCCATAAATGACAAACTCTTTCTTGCATTTATGACATACACTTTCTTGTGCATTACTAATCAAACTATAAAACAGTTTACTACACTCTTTCTACTTAATAATCTATATACATAAAACAGAAATGTTGTGCAACCTTATGAAGCCACAAGCAGGACATGACATGAAACTTACAATAATAATTGCAACATCGACACTATATGTACATATTCAGGATATGGTCTCCATGCGACCAATCAAATGCATGCCCCTATCCATATATATTTACAACTGCATACTGCATTGTATACAGTTGTACACAGAATATGCCTCACACCAAAATTATGTTGCTGTAGTTTATTAACGAAGAATATAAATTGCAGATCGCAGGTTGATGCAATAAACAAGATGGCGTTTGCTGTTTTGACGTTGTTTTCGACAATATACAATCCATTTAACTCCCGTCACTATAAGCATGGGGCTTTCATCGTAACCAAACCAACACGCATTATCCTGAAACCTGAGGTTTACATCCTCCGTCTTTGAGATAAAGCAATCAATATGCGAATAAAGTATTCGTCCTGGTCATTTGCGATACAAACCAATCATCTTGCCACTTTTACATCACGTGACCTTAGACGTCTCATGATGACATCTTGTGCCCTGGAGGTGGTAGGTGTAGCCAGTTTGTCAGGCTAAAAGAATACAAGGGAACGGTTTATCACAGCTGTACATTTGGCTACTAATTTCCAGACGAAGGACCTTCGCTCGAAACGTTGAAGTTCTTGTTGAATTTTTTAGGTAGTTTGATCCTAAAGACCACGGCTTACCATACATTAGTTGTTACACAGGACATTAAACGTGTTTAACTAAATTCAAGATCAGTGCTAATCCTACCTTCACAAGAGCTGGCGAATCCAGTGGAGCGGATATTTCCGTCTTCTTGAACAGTTTTCTGCGTTTACTTTTTGCCTTTGTGTCTGTGCCATTATCTGAAAAATTATATTGGATGAATAATTAAGAATATTGTAGACTATTTTGTAAACTTTCTATATTTCTACTGGATAGCTCTATCAGACTTATCAGTTCTCCATAAAGGTCTATCTATACTATATCTTTATAATCTTATTATCGTACACGCCCCTTGTGGAAATCAGCCTAGGTTGACAATGGTTAGCGTGTTTAAGGATTACCCCAAGTCAAAATACAATTTATTCTACCAATATCTAGTTAAATAAGCTCAATTTACCTGCTTTACTTTTCATTATGCTTTCCGGGAAAGGCAACTTATTGAAGAACTTTCGTCCTGATTTCGCCTTGGGATTTGTGTTCTCGGAATCTTCGTCCTGGAAAATTAATATTGCGAAATCATCAATAGACAATACCTCAAGCGTGGAGCCGGTGGAGGTCTGAACTACGTGATCAACCCTTAAGACCGTTCTCCACTAGGCGAATTTGTTCGCGCGAAGCGAAAAAAAATTTCAACGTGATTGGCTAGCGAAAAAATTCGCCGCGAAAAAGTAGAAAGCGATCCTACTTTTTCGCGGCGAATTTTTTCGCTAGCCAATCACGTTGCCGGATTTATATTTCGCTTCGCGTCGCGCGAAAAAATTCGCCTAGTGGAGAACTGGCTTAAATCTCTTCTTAAATAAAATTCGAAACTTACCAAAGTTGTTAAAGAAAACGTTGAAGCGGTCATATTTGCCTTCGGCTGTTTTGAACGACCAGATACTGAGCTGCGTGTCTTCCTAAAACACCACAAAACATTATATTTAAAATGTACTCATTTAGTTAGAAAGGGAGTGAGAATGAGAAAGACTGTGCAGGTTTATTGATTGAAGGCCTCTACAGTCGACAACATTTACGACACTACACAAAGAAATTACAACTTGAACAGTCATCATTCTCAAACATCAACACATACTTCAGTTTTGTTTGAGAAACCGGAGTAAACTCATCTTCGCTGCAGTAATTGTCCTTTTTCTCTTTTTTTCCTGACCAAATCTGCTGGATCTAAAATTCAAAGTACAAAAGCACTGCCTGATGATTCTTTTACAGATGAAACAGCCTGTTGCAGACCAGTTTTGAGGTAAGCGAAAATCTATAATTTGCTCTAACTATATGTTGTCGAGCACTCTTTGCGTTTCGTAGACCTAAACCTACACGTATACATATTTATATATATATATATTTATGACATGCATACGACTCTACAGCTTAAGCGTTGGTAACAATGAGGAATGACATGCATACGAACCTCCTTCAGTGTTAAGTCACTACTCTTTCTTTTCAAAGATTTTGTTTTAGCACTTGTCGTTTTCTTACTGCCTTTTGGCAAACCGCTTCCAGTGATAGGAGTCACGTCAATTTCCACTCTATCCTTTCCAGCCAAGTTGAAACTCTAATAATTAAATATAAAACTATATTTAATAAAGGTGTAAGATATAGAACAAGTTAAGCAAAGCTAATCTTACACTGGACATTAATAGACAACACGAAAGATATATTGCTTGAACTTTAACTAAGTACATTCCCGCGGTTCGGTTGCGGTTCTGGGGTGGTAAGGCTACGGTTCGTTGCGTTGGTCAATGGGCAAATGATCCAGGGATCGACCGCATATTAACCACGGTTTTAGCTACGCTAATTCTGAACGGTACAACCAAGTTTTTTGACTTAACTTTTCGTTTCTCTCCAGACTTACCTCCACTTCAACCGGCTTGTATACATAGTTCACGTTACTGAAAACGAAATAAGGACACGTTATAAATTTAACCTCTTCATTGTGACAACTCGACGCTTGTTTTAGAGGACGTGCAGTGTTTAAATGTTCTTAAAGAATCATCCTTAGAGATATGAAGAACTATTGCATATTAAATCTTACACTGCAGAGAACGTTATTCTCTGCAGTGTCAGTAGTAATATGAAACAAAACTAAGGGTATTCTTAAAAATTGCTTACCCATTGCTGCTGTTGCCACTCTCCTTGTCCGATGAATCCTAAAAAGAAACACCAAAAAACTACGATTAACTTCAATGTGTGTAAACTTTGCTGAACAGCAAACAGTCCAATCATATATAGCAGTCCAGTCCTAAAAACGCATCAGAAAAATAATAAAAAACAATACCGTTTTTTCGTCACTCTCACTACTAACAGACTTCAATCTTTCAACTTCTTGTTCCAAATCTGCAACCTTAATTTCAAATCCCTTCTTCAATTCCTCTGTGTCCTTTTCAACATCGTTCATCTTCGTCTCAAACTCGAGCTTCTTAGACTTGACAATCTCCAAGCCATCTCTCAATGCTTGTGTTGCTGTGTCTTTCCTTGTAGTTTCTTTCTTCACGTCTTGCTGTAGTTTCTCAACTTCTGTTTCAAGCTCAAAGATCTAATGTGAATGTAGAAAAACTTTAAAAGATTTTGTGGAAAATTTGCACGAAAATATACGTACATATTTAAGATGCGACAGGAAGTATGAAGTCTTGCACAGTGGATAAGTATTCCTTTAATTGATCGATTGAACAAACGAAATCAGAAGAGAGTTTACTAATACCGAAGCAATTTCCTGTGGAGGCCTAATCAAGAACATCAATAGGTTTAAGCCTTTCCTTACCTTAATTTTGAATCGTTCACATTGTTCATCCAAGTCCTCATTTTCCTTTGTCAATTCTTTCATTTTTTCACTATTCTGCTGTAATTTTTCCACTTGCGAACTAAGATCAATAATATCCTCTTCTTTCGAAGCTAAAATGTGTTCCATTTGTTCAACTATTTGATTCGATTCTTCTAGCCCTGTCTTCAACCGTTCCATATCCGTGTCGCATTTTGTGTTCCCTGAGAAAAGAAATGGAAGTTTAACGTCTGTACAATGAAACGTCCAAAGAGTTGTGCTGCCACTACGGTTCAGATAGGGAGTTGGTGGCATACACAGTGGTACATGTGAATGTGCCGTCCACCTTTGTGACCCGGTGCTCGATTCCTGCAGTTGTCTGATTATAATTTCACCACAGTCGTGAGTCAGAAGAGTGGTTCCAGTATGACTCTACCAAATACCGCAGGTTTTCTCCAGGTACTCCGGGGTTCCTCCTATAGTAACACTGAACCAATATTAAGGAATGGCTCTTACTGTACCCACCTGTAGATCCGCCTATGATATATAAAGTTGTTTAGTTTCAGAAACACTGCTTAAACCTTTCAGAGTAGTAAGACACACATCCTTTGTCTTTTCCATTTCTTGTCTCATTTTCTTCAACTCTTTGTCTTTCTCGTGCACTCTACGTCGAAGTTCATCGCGAGTATCCTTCAAGTCTTTCTGCAACTGAATCACCTCGACCTCCTTACAGTGATATGCGTCCTTTAACGACGAGCCCACGTTTTCCATATTATCCAGTTTTTGATTGCGTTCGACCACTCTGGCTTGCACGTTCGCGAGATCACGGAGAGCCTTCGGAGAAACGAACAAAAATCGTAAAAACGCGGAAAATGAAGAGATCATCATCTGTCAAGATGAACTTGGGCAAAGAATTCGGCTAAGTTTCCATATTAACAATCTGGATTTTAATACAAACTTAATCTTAATCCTCTTAATCCTAATATAAGAACTACCTTATCGAACTTTTGTTGCAATTCTTGATTGGCATCATTAAGCTCCACCAATTGTTTGTTGTGAAGATCTTTACATTGACGAAGATCTTCTTCTTTGCTTTCAATAATTCCCTGTAATTCCTGCAAGAACAAAGGTTTGAAATTATTTCAAATATCAATACATAAATACGGCATTAGACAATGTTACCTTATCGAAATGTTGTTGCAATTCTTGATTGGCATCATTAAGCTCCGCCAATTGTTTGTTGTGAAGATCTTTACATTGACGAAGATATTCTTCTTTGCTTTCAATAATTCTCTTTAATTCCTGCAAAAAAACAAGGTTTCAGATTATTTCAAATCTCGCCCTCGGAATGAAGTTGATTCTACGGAGACAAGAAACATATAGCAACCCAACGCAAATTTGGTAGAAACATGCGTTTAGCTGGTTAAATCTAGAGGTTAACTGTGTGTATTGACATTGCATGTGTTTGACGGTGAATGTAATATGTAAATGCAGACATTTGCTTGCATGTCACACAAAACATGCGCGCAGGCTTACGGCAACTGAAGGCGGAAAGGAGCAAACCATAAATATTAGCTTAAAAACAAATTCCCTAACCTCAACACGACTCTGATGTTCTTTAACAAGTCCAGCTTGTGTTTCCACCAAATTTACTTCATCCTCCTGGAGCTTTTCCGCTTCCAACTTCCACTTTTGGGCTTCATCTTTCATATTATCTCGTTTTTCCTTTAATTCTCTCATCTCGTCATGTGTTTCCTTTTCTTTAGAGCTCAATATCTGCAATTCTCCTTCGACAAACTTCAAATTCTCCTCGACCTCGTCCTTTTCCTTGGTTTTATTCAATAAGTTAGACTGCTGTTCCTTTAATTGAGCATTCAACTCGTGAATAGTGACATCCTTGCTATCTTCTTGTGTCTTCGATGCATCCAGTTGCTCAATCTTGGCCCTGACCTCGCTCAATTCTTGTTCTTTTAGGCTTAAATCCGCTCGGTGCACTTTCAAGCTGTTTTCCAATTTTGTGATCGCATTATTCTTGCTGATAAGTTGGGAATTCTTCTTATCCAAAGCCGCCGTGGACTCTTGCAGGCGCTTCTCGAGTTGTTTAACGAGGTTATTCTGACTGGACTTGGTTGGTGTTGACGACCGACCACCTTGGACCTTTTTCACAGCCATTAACTGAGTGCTCTTCATTTCTAACGCAACTTTACAATCCTTTAAAGACCTTTCCAAATGCTCAACCTGTTCATCACGACATCTCAACTCTTTTCTCAAATTTTCACATTCCTCGCTTCGGCTTGCCTCTAGCTTTTTCACTTGTTCACCAAGTGCAGCTATCTCCGCATCTTTCGTTCTCAATTCTTCGGCATGTGTGTCCATTTCCGCCAACAATTTCTCGTTCTTCGCCATAATTTCTTCAAGTGACAAGATCTTCTTATCACGATGTTCTATTCCTTTTCTCAAGTAATTTATTTCTTTCTCTTTTTGTCCTTTTATTCTGTTCATCTCTTCTTCCAATTTCGCAACGATTTCTTTGGACTCTTTAGCGCTATCATCATCTTTCGGTCTCGCATTTTCTGCTAATTCTTTTTCCAACGAAATAACTCTCTCCTCTCGTTGAGCTAACTCTTTCTCTAAACGTTTAATCACCTCCCCATCATCTTCCTTCAATGAGCTTATTTCTTGCTCAAGTTCGACAATCCGCTGTTCCATCATCTGCACTTTCTCCATCCGTTGTTCCGCGATCCGCATTTTACCGTCTACCTTCGCTTCTTCCTCCGCCTTCGCTTTTTCCAAGATACTAATATTCTCATCGCGGCTTGCTAGTTCATTTTTCAAATTCTCAATAATTTTATCTTTGTCTTGCTCAAATGTAGCCAAGTTTTCTTGCAATTCCTTAACCATCTTATTCCGTTCCTCAAAGGCTGCGATCATCTCATCAGCGTTTGCTTCCAAAAGACGAATCTCATTCTTTAAGCGTTCCGTTTCTTCTTTCATTTCACGCTGCTCCTTGCTTTGCGTTTCAACTTGAACTTCTTGGTCTATCGATGCGACTTTATCTGACTTGGAAGACACTTGCTTTTTCAAGGTTTCAACTTCTTTCGCCCGTTCATCTTCTAGAGTCTTGAGCTTCTGCTCCAATTCCACAATACGCTCGGTTAGTTCCTAATAAATGAATAATGTGGAATGTAATGCGTATATAATTGTTTCTGGTCCTATTTTATAGTGCATTCTTTCTTACTGCAGAGGCAACATTGGCGTCAATTAATACAGCAGAGTAAGAGACGAACGATCCTTCAATGTGTATAAACACGATTGTCCCATAAATGTGTTCCGTTTTCTGAGTTTGCTTTTCACCTCTGAAAACATTTTGAAGCATGCAAAATATTTTGATTGGTCGAAAACTTTGTTTTTTACTTCCGAATTTGATGTCCACCTCTGAATTTGATATCCAATAGCTCTGAATTTGATATCCAATAGCTCTGAATTTGATATCCAATAGCTCTGAATTTGATATCCAATAGCTCTGAATTTGATATCCAATAGCTCTGAATTTGATATCCAATAGCTCTGAATTTGATATCCAATTACCGATGTTTCTATTTGAATTCGGTATATATTTTAGGATTTTTGCCTTGTTTTTGGTATTTTAATAGACGTTCGATTTTACATATGTTAAAAGTTTTTTATGGGACAAAACCGTAATGCCATGATTTGTCGGTGAACGCGCAATTGATCTCCAATGGAAAATCGACATAAAAGCCATTGGGCATCGATTTACCATTGGAGATCAATTGCCGTTCACCTCCAAATCATGGCATACAGTAACTGATACTATCAGGAAAACACAACGCAAGATTTCCCCCCAGAAATATTGCCAGTAGATCGCACTCTTCTACCTTGTTCGTCTAGATACTTGCTCGTGTTGTCTTTACATAGTATAAATACTGTACTATTAATCAGACTGATGAACAGATCATTACGTGTATAGTTTCGATAGCGTCTGTTCTACAATACCTTGTTCTTAACTTGTTCACCATGTAAAACAACACTCGATATCCACTCATCATCATCATCTTCAATACGCTCAACACGAGGACGTTTTCTTGCTTTCTTTACAGACTTACTGAGGATGTCCATTCTCTTCTCATACAACTCTTCAGTTGCACGTTGCTCTTCCACCATACGTTCACTGAAGATTTGTAAATATAGATATTTACTGGTAGCTAGTTTAAAGCACAGGCACCCCCCTGAAAAAGGTTGTCGGCAAATGAGACACTCACAGCCTCCTGCTTATACCTCTTCGCGACGGCTCTGGTTGCGCGACAAAAATCACACTTTGGGAAACTAAATGTTTTTCTGAAATTTATTGGCCAACGTCGCATGTTGTTTTATATTGGAAACAAAATTTAGCTTCTACAGCAAGGTATCGCTGCAATTACGTTTCCTACTTCGCCCAGAGTTTTGTAAATCAAGTCATGTAGTAACTAGAAACGGCCGTAGTATTTTAGTAATCTTTTTCAGATAGTTCATCAGTGCCAAACCATAGTAGCTTATTGCAGTGAACTACACACACTGGAGCCTCACGTTTTAAACAACAGTCCTTTAAAATACTAACTTGTAATTTCTCTCAATTTCCACCAACTGTTCAGCCATTTCATGACAAACTTCTTCTCGTATTTTCATTTCTATGATCGCCTTTTGCTTTCTTTCCTCCATAAGTTGGGCCTGCAGCTCCGCGATTATTTTTAATAGATCCTAAAGCAATAATATATAATGAAGTGAGAAATCTGCTACTACAAATTTGTTATCGTCCTCTCTTTAGCACAGCACATCTTTATAACAACAGTGGAGTCAAAGCGAGTACAACTATGAGTTTGTAGTAGCATACGTTAAGCAGAAAAATCTCGTAGTCGTACTCGTAGGATGTCTATTCTCGCAACAAGCTTTCATGTTTGAAAAGAGGCTCCAGTCAGCATGAGCCTAGGTAAGCGCGATTAGCTGATCAGCTCAATGAAACTTCTTAAATGCTCTCGACAAGCATGATAGTTTCACGTGAGTATTAGGACAATGTTGTCATGTGAGTATTAAGTCATGTTGTTGCTGCATAAGTTGCTGCATATCTGGAGTAAGAACTTCTAATGTTCGGCCAATAGGCCAAGTGAAGCCAAGATGGCGGAAATTGACGTCCAAACTCATGAAGGTCATGAACAGTTCTCATACTATTTTTTCCAGCTAATTACATCGAAGTAAAAACACAAAATTTTGCCATACTCCTTGACGCCTTGTGCAAACCGCGCGGACGAAAACAATAGAAAGGGACTTGCACTGGGCGTCAATTTCCGCCATCTTTTGCTTCATTTTTTGGACGCGAGTTCTAACTCCAGATATATATACAGTATGTTGCTCACTGAATACAACACACTTCCTAGCCAATGAAATACTTGGGTTAATCATTACCTGATTTCCGACAACCGGGGTAACTTCAACCGTATCTTCTTCAGCAACCGTTGCATCAACGTCATTCTTCAACTGGACTTTATTTTTAGCTGGAGTGTTGAGCGAACCATCGGCCCATGCCACGGATGAGCGAGTAGATCGCGCTGGTGGCTGTAGGGGACGATTGGGGATTTCTGCTGCTGGTTGAGGACCATGAGCTATCGTAGTTACCTGTATGAACAATTCTCAACTATATTATGTCTAGCATCCATTCGGTCGTTACGGTCGTGACCTCAAGGCATGGACGGATTTTCTGCGGGGGGTGCTACCCCCCAAATATTTGTTTTCACCACCCCAAACGAAACGTTCAGCCATCTGAAAAAAATTTAACCCCCCCCCCCAATTTTCGCCATAATAAATAGTCCAACATGCAACACTATAGTTGGGTTTACAGGGTCATTTAACTCTCTCAAAGGACCTGCCAAATTAATTGACTTGACAACTTCTTAAACCTTAGTCTTTTGCTTCGAATGCCTTCTGATGTGCTCTAGAAACCTTGATTCAAAATTTTCCGGGAGTACTTCGCTTTCTAGCCTCCCACCAGCGGCTCCACCCCTGGACCTTCGTGGTGCAGTCTGTGGCGCAGGGTCGGGCTTCACCTGAGTTCACCTCTGCCTTTTGATTTCTGAGTCTTATGCTCATCACTCTCATCAGAAAAGAGTAAAAAGACACTCTGCCTCTGCCGCTAGGGTTTTCTCTGGGCTCGGCGGTTTCCTCCCATAGGGAAAGTTGACTTTGTGGGTTAGGAGGATAGATTAGGAAAAGTAATATCAATTGTGTTTAAAAATAGGATGTATGAGCTACGTACATAATATAGGTAAGGGAGATACTGATGTAACTGTTTCTGAAAAAAAAGCCGGGGGTAGGCTGAATAATGTATAATAATAATAATAATAACCTCACTGGGGGCTGAGCTCTGCAGCACAACGTTTGGTGACGCCTTGTGTTACCTCACCAGCTCACCCAGCTAAAATTTCTGGCACCCCCCTAGTAATAAATATGAAAATCCGTCTATGCCTCAAGGTGACTGATGTAATAGAATATTGATATACCTCTCTGCAATCAGTAAAGACTAATTTGCATAAAGTACGAAAAAGACAAGATAGATTAATTCAGTCAGGCATTACAGCTTATTTGATCGCAGTGGTATCACTTCGTGTGATCAAACTTTGACGACAAAAGTGCGATATATCAGGCAACCTTTACCTTATGTGTCCGGAATAACACGTGGTAGCGTGCGCTAAATCATATATTCCGTGTGCCAAATCTATGCTGCGTACCATAAATTGTTGCGCGCGCTTAATGAAATGTTGCGTGCGCTAAATGAAACTTTTCGTGCGTTGAATCAAGTGTCCCGTGCGCCAATTAATAGAAATGTACTACAGGGGTTTTACGGTTTTACCTTCTTTGCAATTGAGGAGAATTTCAGAGCGTGAAGCGTTTCATCGAAAGCGGACGCGCATTGATTCACATTCACGATCATCGAGGCTTTTCCTTTTCCGCAAAAAAATCCTTGAAACAATCGCGTCAACTTGCTTTCACGGAAAGGAATGTTCTTCTGATTGTTTCTGCAATAAATATAATAGTGAATGCTGAGGATATTATTAAACATGAATATTAATAGGAAGTCAGATTTCTAAAGATGGTCAGATGGTGCACTGGTAAAGAAAAGAGTAACTTAATTACTGATAATCGCAGGGCCGCAGGTTCAATTCCTGTCGGAGGACTTAGAGTTGCATTTTTCGCAGC
This sequence comes from Trachythela sp. YZ-2020, assembly GCA_016169945.1. Lineage (NCBI taxonomy): Eukaryota > Metazoa > Cnidaria > Anthozoa > Malacalcyonacea > Clavulariidae > Trachythela > Trachythela sp. YZ-2020. The sequence goes on along the minus strand of JADLSH010000341.1, from coordinate 2,054,694 downwards.
CGTTCCCGTTCAGGTCTAAAATATTGTATATAATATTTCACTCGAAATATCCATCCACCTAAACCTTCTACATCAATTACTCTTTAGTTTGAGAATAAGTTTTGATTATGAAGTAACCAAAATTCACTTTTCTGATATTGATTTTGCCTCAGTTGCTTCCAGTTTGACGGCTTTACTGGACTGTTTGTGACTGACATGAAGCAATCCAGCATAGATAAGTTTAGCTAGTTTAGTTTAGTTTAGTTGATACTTACACATGGTTCTGGTTGTATCGCAGTAGTTCAACACACTTTCCAAGGGTCATGATCGAGGTGTTGATATTACCAGCTTCCTTCAAACGTACACCAGTGTTTTGTGTTTTCGTGTGTCTCTCAGAACCAGCCAAGTCAACGAACGACAATCTAGAATATAGAATCAAAGATGTTATTTTCTTCAATGTAATCTAACTTAGTATTCTTGGTTATAGTGTTCAAATACTGCCAGATTTCAGAAACCAGTTACTTCAGAAATAACAGCTTGCAGTACCTGCTTACTCTCGCTACATGTGGATCCTTAGTATTGACAACTCGTAGAATTTTCAATGTAAAAATACAATGACTAGAAAACAAAACAAATTATGTACAGTATACTATTAAAGATTCACATTAAGTATAGCTGTAATATATTATATATACCTTCTGCTTGAATTTTCATTAAGTTTGGTTGATGCAATCTTTTGATTTTTTCTTCCAATTTTCAGCAGCTGTTATAAACAAAACAAATATAGTTTATTATCATTCACATAATTATATTCTCAATTGTCATTGGCTAATTCACCTACAGATAACTGGTGTAAATAATACGTCAGCTGCAAATAACTGGTGCAAACAGTTTATTGAGCATGCGCACTTTCGGCAAGCACTGCTTAGCTGCAAAATATCGGTTTCTTTAGCCATTTTATAATCATTAGTAAACATGGCCCGTTTTGCAGAGCTGTCGAAAGACGATTTGACCTGTTTGCTCGACCAAAAAGATGCTGACAACACGAAGAAGGCGACCAAAGTTGCACTAAATGTTTTTCGCAGTAAATGATAAAACAATTATTGAACTCGGTTATCGCAAAATATCGTGATTTATCAGTGTCTCGCAGATCAATTATTTGCCTCTGCCTTCGGCATCGGCAAATAATTGATCTGCTCGCCACTGATAAATCACGATATTTTGCTCAACCTCGTCCAATAATTGTATAATATGCAACTGCACTGCATTGTAGATATTACATATATTGCACAACGTCGTGACAATTAAGATGCTGTACCTTGCAAGCTTCATCTGCATTATTGACATGGATTTCTGTAAGACCTGTGAAGAACAAAAAAACTTTAAATAGTGTAAGGATACTTTATATATATTTGTGAAACTTGAAAACACAAAAGAAATCATGATGAAAACACAAAAGAAATCATGAGCGTGAATGAGTTTGTATATCTGATACAGAATCATGCTGATTTACATAAACTTTAAGTTCAATTTTCTCACCAAATATCATTCATTTATTTTAAATTGTTGAAGAATACGAATGTTCTCGTGAAGATGTTTCACAAGCCATTTACAACATGAGCGGCAGTGTTGTATCGGATATACAAAATCTCGTCTTCGACTCGAGAAATAGTACATATATAACTACAACTGAGGGCTGATATACTTGACTAAACACTGACCAACCTAATTATCACTGATTATCCAACTGACTCCCCAACTGATTTAATGCCTGACTGATGGATGGATGGACTACTTAATGACTGATTAGTTGACTGACTGATAGAGCCCGTTTTCCACTAGACAAATGTGTTCATGCAAAGCGACTCTTTCGATTCCTTTGTCAGCATTCACTTATCATACCAGTCGCTTCACGTGAACAAACTTGCCTCGTGGAAGACATGAATAAACTGACTGACTGATGAATGGATCAACTGACTGACTGATCAACTGACTGACTAATAGATGGATTGACTGATGAATGGATCAACTGACTGACCAACCAACAGACTTACTGATCATTTCACCAACTGATAATCCAGTTACCTTTGATATAAGGGTTGCCTTTCCTGTCATCTCCAACCTTCAATACAGTTCTCTTTCTCATCTCTTTATTCATCGAGATAGGTTCGAGGAGATCATAAATATACTCATTATAAATCTCGGCAAATGAGATCCACAGAGAGAATTTTATTGGACCTTGGTAATCAATGTCGACACTTGTGGCATCCAGTAAAGACGACACATCAATAATATCTAAAAAATATCATTAAATTATATATGTATAAAACTATAAATATATCAAAGCCCACTATTTTGCCTTGATGAGTAAAGTCATCTGGAATACGAATAACAAGAGAAAATAAATAACAAAGTAGGGAATCTTAACATGAGAGACGATCAGATATTCTAGTTATTTTCTCTTGTCAAGGCAAATTATCCTATTCAATAAACAAACCTTCTTGGCCGTGTTGTTCCTGTGTACTGTCTTGCAATGAAAAATCACTTGTGCTAATACTTTGGTGATATGTCTGAAATAGAATAATGTAAATAACAATTATGAGATTTATGCAAGGGGATTTTAGAAAAGGGGATCTTAGACAAGGGGATCTTAGACAAGGGGATCTTAGACAAGGGGATCTTAGACAAGGGGATCTTAGACAAGGGGATCTTAGACAAGGGGATCTTAGACAAGGGGATCTTAGACAAGGGGATCTTAGACAAGGGGATCTTAGACAAGGGGATCTTAGACAAGGGGATCTTAGACAAGGGGATCTTAGACAAGGGGATCTTAGACAAGGGGTTGCTGCATGTGTGGTTTTTCCAGATGACATTGAATGACATTTCACAAAGTAATGCATAAGGGTACATAAGCTGTGTACAGCCCTCGAAAAAGGTCAAAATTGAGGTAGGCAAAAAAATGCCGATCTAAATCTGACTCAGGTCGGCATCTTTTAGGCCACTTTCAGTTTTTACCTCCGGAATTGCGATTTCGGAGCAGCTGCAAGCACTAGTAATTACAAAGTCTGACAAAGTCATGCAGCCATCTGGTGTCACAGTTATAAGACCTGGCACAGAAACACGAACGAACACTACGGTTTTTTGAGCTGCTATCCGTAGCTAAAAAATATTTTCCCACTGAGAAGAACTGGATTGAGGTCGGCAATGATTTGCCGACCTGGGAGGTTGACAGGTCGGCATTGCCGAATGCCAACCTCGTTTTCGAGGGCTGTGTGTAGAGAGAGAAGTGTGCATTGAGACTGAATGAGTTAATATTTATACTTCACTTACAGGCACATCAATTAATAAGAGCAAATTCTTCTTCTTGCTTTCCTCGCTCTCCTCTTGTATACTGCTTAGCTTGACGACATCACAAAACATTTTTGGTTTCAGATTCGAACGCTCGTAATTCTGGTTTTTAAAACTGTTGAAAAGAATATTCATTGTTCTTGGGAGAACTCCTGCGTTTTGAGGATCTCCCAGGATTGTGTAGGTCTAAACAATACAATATATCATCATGAGCATAATTATATTTCATTCATTCACCATCATTTTGTATCTTATGATAAACAGTAGCAGATAAAAACATTGTCAATTCTTATGTGAAACTTAAATTTGAAGGTTTCAATATCTAAACGTGATGTACTGCTCAGATTAAAACCCATCAAATGCTCTTGACAAGCATTAAAGTTTCATGTGAATGAAGGCAATGTTTAATATTATCTGTGACTGTTCATAACAGTATACCACATAATTCTGAAAGTAACAGCCCCGGCCCCCATTACCTATTTTTGAGGCTGCTAAGTTTCAGAATTCTACGGCATATATATCACCCATAATATCCCATGGTATGTTTTGAAACAATCTAATCAAAGTGATATATAGAGGATATTACACGGCGGCACGAAGATATGAATTTTATCTTCGAGTGGTGAAAACAATATTTTACGAATGAGTAAATATTGTTTTCAACACGAGAAGATAAAATTCATATCTTCGCGCCGCCGTGTAATGTTCTTTTTATTATATAGTTATTGTGAAATTGACAACTTCAAAACACAAAGCCATTGGCGGGAAATGATCACGTGATCGATATCCTCACTAGTGAAGATATGGAAAATATGTCACGGCATATTTTCCATATCTTACTGTCTACTATATAATATTATTATATGGCAAGCGCTAGTTCCTGTAGTTTACATGATATGATTAGCTAATCAGCGGTCCGGAAAATCACGTGGGGCATTACAGAATTTTAATGCCCTACAACAAAAACAAACCTTATATAAATAAACTACTTATTGTACTACTTATGGTTGTGCCATATAATAAACTATTGATTAACCTCAAACGTTCGGTCTTTACGGTAAAATATTAAACCAAGGTCTTTCGGTTAATAAGTAGTTATTAATAAAGCAAAACAATGTATAAAAGCCATATATAATGTGTTTATAATATACCTTGCCAGCATTTGTAATTCCATAACTAAATACCAGACAATTCTGTCCATTAATGAAATCTCTGACAACATCTAAAGATGTATCCTCAAAGAATTTTCTTTGGTTTGTTTCGGGTCCAAAGACTCGTGAAAAAGTAAAACGTTGAATAGTCTCTGCTGTGATAGCATTTCTCGATTGATGTTTGAACGTAAAAGATGTTTTGGGCGGGTGTAAAGCAACTGTACGCGAATTCTCTATTTCTAAACAGCCTTGCGACTCCCCAGCTTGGATTTCTTGACCAGTTAAAGGTTTTACACGTAGATATACCTTTATAGGCTCTCTTGAATCGCCTGTCTTTGAGCTTTTTAACACTTTATGAATTGTCTCTGCGGTGTCAAAATCGTCCAAAAGTTTCTTTCGTATTTCGGTGAAAGTATCATCCGCATTGCCGATATTTTCAACCATACGTTCGCTGCCATCCATCAAATGCGTCATAGCTGTAGAATAGGTAAAAATTCAACCATATAAATGAAATATTTTGCAAAATATTGCAATGTTTTTTTATTTGAAGAATCCTTCGGTCTGTTTTCATTTGAAATTTGACGAACAAAATCCCTACATCCTGATTGGCTAGTTTTGTTGAATGACCGGTAAAATGGCGCAATATTATCGAAGCCTGGATCGAGTTTTCGAAGCAAGATTAGTGTTAATCATGGATTAAAATGTATCCCACACTAGTTTGGTTTCGGTGCAGATTTAGTGTTTTACATTGAAGAATGAAGAATGTAGATTTTTCAGAATTCATAGTTTTACAAGTGAATGTCAGAGCTATTGATAATTATAGGATAAAGCAAATTAAACAATATCTCTCAGTTTCTATTTATTGGCCATCAAATACAAGACTACTTCAATCCGACAACTGCTTCACGATGGTGTTTAGTGCAACGAACTTAAAAAAATATTTGCATGATAAGAGAATCATCTGCAGCCAAATTCGAACATAACAGATGTCTATCCAGCGTTACATGAGATCAGTAGCTAAGCACCTTGAATTACTTTTCCCTCATCTGGAAGTTATTTCAGTAAATGGGATAAACCAGGATGGCATGATGTCTATAATCTTTCTTAATCGGGGATTTATATTTGCCTGCTGATAATTTTCACAAACAATTAACCGCCCTGGTGATAAGAAAATATTGCATACCTATATGTTTGTGTGCGGTGCGACGGTGCCTTATTTACCCAATGCAAGCAAACAGTGAGATATCAAGGCATTAACGTACCTGAAGTCTGCTGAAAACGAGAAAATAAATGCTGCCATAATTGTTTTAAACAAGACTGTTGTTTGGTTTATCTCGAGAAAAAACAGGTAAAACTATTTACAACGCTTTTTATGATAATTAGTTTTGTACTTAAATTTTAAAAATAAATAAATAAATAATACTTCTACTCAGGCAATACGCGCTTTTCGTAACGGTGATTTCTATTGAAACCTCCTTCCAGTTCGAGGTACAGTTCTTCTGAACATTTGCGCACTGACTCGTTAGTATCAGTAAATGAATTAAGGCTCGTTAAGGCTTAGCTTGTTTTAGAGATAATTAAACGTTCCTTGTATATTTGCATATATGGCGATAAATATAGTTGTTTGGAAAACAGCATTCTTATTTATTTCAACATTTTCGATATGTATGTCTGTAAGTCCTGATCTTGCACTGATGACAATCCGGGCTAACCGTTCGAAATCTTTTCGAAATATATAAACGTGCTCTTTTGCACAGGACAAAACAATTTTAAATATTTGCAGGGAATGTTTGACGTAAGTTATAGGATTGGAAAAATATTTCTCAGCTCTCAAGGGTTTTATTTATGTTTATTTTTCTATCTTGGATCTCGCGGCATGGCAAACCGACAAACGTTTTGCTCTTTGATCCACTTAAATATTTCACACCTAGTATGATATACATATATTTCAGCACAGCACAATGCGACTATATATGGCCTTTTACACCTTTAAACAATGACTAAGCTTTGACAAATCAAGTTAATAACCTAGTATTAAGCTAGTGAGTTAAACAAACTAACACAACCTCTTGTTTACATGCACATGGTCCGCTTTAAACTGAATTTAACATACAGTTTTTTGTGCAAGTACTATAGAAGGTAATGTTAGAACAACAATCTTTGTCATTTCCACAAGCTTCTTTAGTATTCCTTACATGACAATTGGCTAGATTTCTAAATCCCGAAAAAATAGAATAATCTTGGCATGCATACGAACGTAGACGCAAAAATAACTTGCGCACAGCACGTAATTTAGAGATTTAAGGCGTCTGCGCCAATTCTGCTATGATTGTAAACAAGAACTGTGCACGCATGTAGTGAAAACCCTGAGCGAAATACCCTGAGCTCAGAATGGCAACGTTGAATGTGAATAAAGTAACTTTATATATATTGGATAGTTCTATCGCGGTCCCACATGCTCTTCCTAGAGCGGTCCAGTTAGGACCATTCCTTAATGGCTCAGTGTTATTACAGGAGAAACCAGAGTACCTGGTTAAGGTACGTTCACACACAGCGATTTGTCGGGCCGATTTCAGATGCACGTTAATGATATTTGAAAAATACGTGGCAAACGTCATCTGGTGACATCATCAACTGAAAATATTCGTCATTAACATTCAGCAAAACCTAAAATCGGCCCGACAAATCGCTGTGTGTGAACGTACCTTTAGTCACAAAATTTGAAGTTTGGTTTTCATTCAGTTTTGCGCAATGCTAATGACGTTTTTGTTTTTCATATTTAAATAATAATACCACTAAAAATATCCAATATCCGAGCAAATATGAGGAAACATCTCAAACCATATTTGGAACCTGTTTCACTTCACACTTAGACTTGCGCCACCTCACTACCTGGATCAACTTAATCAGATCATAAACTACTGTCCTCCGTGTGGTTTTTGACGCAAAAACAGCATTGTAGTGGTTTTATAATACGCTGGAGATGAAAGCACACGCGTCAAAGTGTTATAAATATAATGGATTGAAAGGATTTGGATTAAAAATAATTTACATCAAATTTATACACATTTTCACTGAAGTTTGAATATTTAAAGCTAACTCTTCTACAATAACCTATACAATATATTCCACAATAACCTATTCTATTTTGGTTCGAGGCCCGCAGCAGCTAATAGTGTATATCAAAAGGAGTTATTTGACAAGTTATTTGACAAGCAATCTCGTGAGAGGCAACATGCATGTATATCTGACAGGAAGGCGAAATCATTATAGATTTAAGCAGGAAACTTTCCATCAATTTGCAAAACCAGACAACCCACGCTCGCCGTACTTGAGACTTAGAGAAGCGGTGCACTTTCATGCTTTATTGAAACCTTTCAACTGGTCTTTAGATCGGTGAGAATTATATTGAAACCTATTATAAGCTTAGCCTCCGGATATAACGATAAATGCACTGATGAAATTCAAGAATGATTCTTCTATACAAAGGATGTATAATAAAAGTGAAAGACCAAGAAAAATAGAAAATTATGTTAAAAATGACTTCTCAACTGAATTGGGAGTTGTTTCTAATTCTATATACTGTAAGGCCAATTATAGTATCACTAAAATGTAAAGTTAAAAATGAACACAATAAATGATACTGAAAAACAAGAAATCATTCATAATTTTTCTCAAGTTAGAAAATTTTTGCTATTGTTTCATGTTCAGGATGGGTGCATTACACTTGATATATTCAGACTTATTACTAAGATAATTCTACGACGGCCACTATATAATGATGCCAAGTCTGGCCTAGCAGTCTGGCCATATATGTCAATATTGAACGCCACAAAACTATAATGTACAATATCATCAAAACATAAACAATACAAGATAACACGCTCGCACTATAGTCATTAAAAAGACCTTACGAGCCATTTATAGCCATCTACAGTAAAGCAACACAATCATATAACACAGCATGGACTGTAGCTTTCAATCTAATGAGTAAAGTGCTATTGTATGATCTCTGTGATGTTATTTCAGCGTGAATGCGTGATCTCTGCATGGTTTTGAATGTAATGCTATTGTAAGATGCCTAATGTTATTTCTGCATTTCCGCAGAATAATAATAGAGCAATAATTAGCTTGTGTTTCGTGATCAATCATTCACGCAATATCTAGTATATGCGAGATAATGTGTTTTACGACTGTTTCACACACTTAGGGATAATCCTACTTGGAAGACAGTTAAAAAACTAGACCAACACGACTATTGTACAGTCTGGTGCTCGTTGAGTTAGTTTGAAAACGTGCTTGGTTGAACATTGTACAGTTGGAGAAAACGGAAAAGACAAAGGAAACGTACTAGATTAATACCTCTAGATTACGACAGTTTCCACACAACTAGGGATAATCCTACCTGGAAGCCAGTTATAAAACTAGACCGACACGAACATTAAACAGTGTCAGTGTGAGTAGTGTGGTGACGTGCTTGGTTGAATATCAGTGTAGAATTGGAGAGAAGAGTAAACGAAAGGTACCTCTAATTTTAATATATATATTATTTGTACGTTTCATAACGCCTGGTTTCTAGTTGGTTTCTATTTGATAGCGACCATTTTAAGGTGACTATCAGACTATGTATTACAGTGTCGATATACCGTGTCTGTACAAGAAGTAAAAATTGATTTCCATAGAGCCGACACAATAACAAGATAGATCAAGGAGCCCCCCCACAAAAACAATTTAGACCCACAGTATTTCACAGCGGTATCATGACTTGGTCTAAGACTTGGTCACAACGTCAACCTCAACTAAATGTAAACCTGGCTTAATACGGCAATGTCCATCGACCTTACTTGGTTTGGTATGTTACATTGTATTATAAAACACTCAAAGTATCGTGGGGATCTCTGCGTGGGGATATAAGCCGTGGTATATATATAGTCGTAGTAACTGTTAATATCTAACATTAGTTATTAGCTGATTTTATGTTATGTACATTGCCATTGGAAGACATAGTGAAATATAGAAAATAATATAAACATGCATGCTTGGCCATGTTCCATCAATAATCCAGTATCCCTATCCATCAGTATTGTATAAAGATCAATGGAATCTTTATAAAGATCGAGGTATATCAAAAAAAGCGGTATTGTTGTAGTAAAAAGTAGTGTTTGTTTAATGGATATTTGATGTAAAACAGGAAATGAACAGGCCACCCCTGGTACATCCGCGGAAGAGAACTAAAATAAACTAAAACGATAATTTAGACACAATTTAACATAATGATAATGAGTCATATATGTTCACGACAAAATGTAATGACACTGAAGTGCGCCCACTGATGGTTCAAAAAATATTTGCATAGTCTGTTTTTATAATGAAAATTGGAAATGTTGTTGAAGCACCGTGCAAGTACCATTAGCGATAACTCAGTGACCATTACACTACCAAGGATGGACTATTTACAATCTGTCTGAATACAAACACACAGTCATACACCTCGCGAACAACTCTTGAATCACGATTAACTTTGAAAGCATTTGCTAAATTTAGCTACAATTGTTAAATATAGATACTCTGGAGGAAGTGTAAGAGTTCCCACATTTTTATGCTATAATCTGACATAATCCGATTATATTATATTTTCTCAGTATTTTCTAGGCCTTAACTCTTGAGCCATCGAAGGTATTTTAACTCCGAGATGTTTCTATGTAAGCGCACCCTCCACCCCCCAATTCTAGTGTATATAGCTAGTTCCTGCGTAGACGTTGGTGAGCACCTCACTTCCAGATACCTTGTATGGATGGGGTACTGCGTGCCTTTCACCACTGCGAGGGATGTCCGTTACGGAACCTTGGTGGAGCACAGCTTAGAACTGATAGAGCTATCCAACATAGATAAGTGTACATATTCGCACATTTAAAGCCTGCCACACACGAGAGCTCTTGACTGAGCTCACCGCCACGAGAGGCCGTAGCTTAGCAAGTTACTCTCATATCAACATAATAGGTCTTTGTCTCGCGAGGTAAAATTTTAGCAAAAACCACGCGCGCACACACTGAGAGATTGTGGCTGATCAAACCGCCTCGCAAGCTCGGTACCTCAACCAATAGCTCACATGTTTGGCAGGCTTAACGCGACAGGTGTACAGGATTACATTTAGGAGTGTAAAGAAAAGAACACGTCACCCCCTTACCCATCTTCCCACGTTTAAGGAGGGCTTACCAAAAGCAATACTAACTATTTACCACACCTATCTACACTCAATAAAGCTATGGCTACTGTTTTCTATCTAAATATCTGCTAACTTGCCGACATGTTGTTGGAATGCATGAAATTCAATTTAATATCGTCAACAAGGTTAATCACGTCCATTAAAAACATTTTATCAATAGAATGGACTTAAGCTAAAAAAACTAATGTTTTTGTCAAATGAAGGTTGCATGAAGTATTAAATATCCTTCAAGTATTTAGTAAGTCTTTGATGATATTAACCCCAATCCCGTTACACGGAATCACGTAGCCACAGGAGTTCGACTCTAACAAACTTTGTTATATCGGTTAGCTCTATCAGTTCTAGAGTGTTCTTCCTAGATGTCCAGTAAGGATCATTTCACACAGGTACAGTGTCACCACACTGAACCCGCCGAGTAACCGGAGAAAATCTGTTGTGTTTGGTAAACTTCAAACGGCTCTTCTCACTTGCGACTGAGCCAAAATTATAATCAGACAACTGCATATTGCAGGAATCGGACGATAGTCACAGAGGTGAAAGGAAAATCACTCTTAAACGGTGTACGAGATTGAAAAATCATTGTGATCTTTTTGTGATTTTTTTGCGATTGTTTTTCAATTTTTCATATTTTTGTGATTTGTCTATTTTTTGTGATTTTTTTTTCTTCGTGATTTTTTGTGATTTTTAAATTTTTTTGTGATTTTTCTGAAGGTGTACGAGATTTAAATCAGTGATTTGCCCCTCGGTGAAAGGTACTATAGCCACTGTGCCAGAAGGCACCAACGCCCTTATGACAGCAAACATCCCTATAGAAATCGGCAACAAAAAACGATAAAAATATTCTGGCGGTATTCAAATTTATGATCAAAGAATATAAAAAATTTTAAAGTCCAATTAAAATGTTATGTTATCTTTACAAAGTTAAAACACTCGACTATAATCTAATATAAATTAGCGCATTTTTTCCTGCAATTATCACGCACCTTGCTCAAGTAAACAAGTTAGGAACTTCGCCTTTGTTTAACAATTTAACACGTTTGAAATTAGCTTAGGATATTTGCAGGAACATGTCAAAAACAGGATTAAACAACATTAATATCATAAATAGATCAAGCTACTAAAGCGAGATCCGGCCTTCTGGGCAACGTTTTCTTCGGCAAAACCCACGCACGTCGGCACGTGTTAATGCGAGATATATACCAGTTATAGTATATATAGGGTTTTTTATATGAATATACGGTATCATATTCCATAGTTTTTTATGTAATTAATATATGTAAATGATATGGGCGAACCATGCACTAAACAAAAAAATTAGAAAATTGACAATGGCTCTGAGCGGACAGACTTCTGCTGTGCCATCCATCGTAAGAACAATGTTTAAGTTAATAAGTCGTGAGACTATATCGTGCGCTAAAATACGAGTCTTTGTACTCTTCTATGTTGCTAGAGTGCAGAAGAATAAAGTAGTTATGTAGCCGACATACAGTACTATTAAGCGCATTTTTTCCCTTAGGAAAACGTAGGGGTGGCATGAACCAACACTGCGTGCTCAACTCTCAAAAGTTTAAGCTACCTGCAAAGTTAACAGATTAAGCTAATTAGTATATTTTAGATATGAGTTATGTACTGTTAAAATTCGTAATGAGCCATAAAGCATCATGTGTTATAAATATGGGGCCACATATGGAAATATCTTGAAGCTTACTGGGATCACCTGCTAAGCTATAATATATCTTATATGCCACCCTAAACAAATTGCGACCGTTAATCTCAAACCCACGCATTAAAATTTGCATTTTCTGCGTCTAGAAATGTGCGCAATATATTCCAAAACTTAACATAAGCATCGACAAAAAATCAGTACATTCACAAGTACATTTTACTGGTACTTTACAAAGTATTTCCCTGTTGATGACTCACATTTTTGTTGACTGTCCTTTGAGGTGAGAAATCAAACAATCCTTGCAGCAGACGAAGTAAATCTATGGTCAAAGTCTAATAATCTGTTTCAATTAAAAAAAAAAAAACAAAAGAGCTGGTGATCACAAAGTGGCTGATGACAGGAAGAACAATTTAGACCATTTTATATAAACGATAAACCAATCGGCGTTGTTACTAAGGTTGAACTTCTTGGTGTAACGATAAATTCAAAACTTTGGATGGATGAAAAATTTAAACTTTGTGAAAGGGCGTCGACGAAAATTTACTTGTCGCGCAATTAAAGCGAGCCAGCAATTCACCAACTGAACTACTAGTGCTTTACTATTGTGCTTGTACTATATGTTTGGCTTTGGTCAGTTTGTCTATGCTGTCCCATGGACCATCTAAAATATCTCCGTGTGATTCCGTGATGAAGAAGAGAGCCTTGGTTGTATTTCTTGCATCCCCATCCCGTATGTATTATCCCATCTCGCAGCAAAATTAAGTCAGTTGACGAACATCAAGAAGAGCTTACTGAACGAACGTTCAAGAAAATTTATTTTATGCATGCAATCCCACTTGTATTATCAATTATTCTGACCTGATTGACATTGATGATTACTTGCGGCACCAAAGAGAAGAAAGCGATGTTCCTTAACAAAAACACACGTTTTTAAATTCCTTTATCTTCTCTAGTAGTAATATATATAATATATTAAAGAAAAAAACTTTTTTGTGTTGTTTTATATCTTCTCTTTTTTTTTTCTCTCTTCTACATACTAATTTTAATAATACTTATAATTTCTCTCATTGTGTAATAACTCACGCAATTCAGCTTATAGCTGCAATGTGATTTGATTAAAATAATCTATCTATCTATCTATCTATCTATTTCAATACTTATACTAAACTAATGAGACAAACATGCAAGAAATATGGCAAAGTATAAAATACATTTATAAGTAATCTTGGAACATAAGTATCCATGTTTTTATAGGTTAAATCCTGTGTGAAAAGTCTTTTTCCGCGTTCTTAATCATTTTAATTTTGTGTGTAATAGATCATAACCGCGCGCTATCGTATTTCCACGCGCGATTTATGCGATGTTAAGTACAGGAAATGGCTTCTGAAGGGTTGTCAATCTGCGCATGTGACCTTTATATGAAACACACTCGAGGGTAAATATGACATTATGATGTATGAACAGGCAGAATAAAGAGACGCACCTTAAACGCACTGTCGACGAGGTTTTCTGTTGAGTGAAACGCAAGTGCGTGGATAGCAACAAACTGCGCGGATTTATATTCACAACAAGAAGCAATAAACGCGTTGGCTAAATTCCAAAGCTGGAAACCCTATATAGTGACCTTTGAATCCGTAGTTAGCCACAAACCAGACTATTAAGTATCCTAACACACACAGGTCAGTTTGGACTAGCAGACTTGGCGAGACGAGCGATTTTGGAGGAAAGAAGGCGCATTTTTATATAATCATCAGTTCCTGAAGGTAAATGTATAAGTTGTAACGGAAAGAGGGGGGTGTACTGTTAGAATTTGTTACAGTTCTGGTTTAAATCTTTGGACAATAAGTATTTGCGGTTTTTAATAGAACTACATTTGGCTGCACAGTGAAATAGGATTTGAGTGTAGCACTCGGTGTAGTACACCGGGAGAATTTAAATGGATGTATGAACTAAAAATATCCCCATGGCCATGATGAATTAGTGTTTGAACTCTTGTCATTTCCACTGCTTGTCAGAGCTCGCCTGATCGGGCTAGTCAGAGACTCAGAGTAATCAATTTTGGGAACATTGCTTGCAGGTGTTTTCATCATAAAGTAGATTTATGCATACATAATTATATATTATTATATTTTATATGCATAAAATGTATGCTCGATGACTCTTAAAATAATTGAAGCACTGTTTTGTCACCGAAATTCGGTTAAGTCACGAGAATATCCAGTCACTAGTGCGCTGCATGATGATTTAACCATGCGCTCCCATAAGTTGGCGGCTTAAAAACTCAATTGGTAGACCAACTGTCGCCTGAATATTATTCGAAGGTTGAAGTCATCATATCCAGTGTTGAATTTATGTTCTCATAAAGATATGAAAGCACTTGAAAACGGTCCTTATCAGTTATGATACTACACAATATCAAGCTACTCGCGCGACGCGTATATCTAATTGCGATTGGACAACGGTTTTATTGTTAAACAAAACGACTCAATTTAATATCAATGGCAGGTATTATTAAAAGCATGCGCGTTTATCAGATTGCCTGAATTCAGCTCACATTATATAATTTGATGAAATAATTCATAAGTGTATATCATTACATTAGACTGGTATGCCATGTTGACACACACTTAGTGTTGTATATTACTAAAGCTGATATGCATGCCTGACAGTTTGCGCTTTGTTTAAAAAAATACCCCACAATTAGGCAAATGTTTTGTTAGGGTAAATGATTGTGACCTTACTCAGCAGGGAATTCCGAAACCAAACCGTGGACATTTAGTCACAAGATATATGTATGTGTGCGATCAGGACCTTCCTTAGGAATTTTTACAGGGGGGGGGTGTAAGGCCATTTCAACCGACTGACAAACAAACTTGTACCGACAATATCCTATCGAGTTTCCGTTGGAGGTCTTCAAATGACGCCCGCTAATATCGCACTCTCATTGCAGAATACAAACACGATGACATAGCAGATATAATGCTATTTTATTAAATTTAGGTGGTTCTCGTTGATAACATATAAACAAAGCATCTAATATCGACCTTGGATTTTAAAGCGCAAAACACAACTTACCCGGTCGGTCACACAACATTACGTTTCTTATATAACAGGTTAAAAATTTATAAATAATATTTATTTTCATTAGTCAACAATATTTATTTGTCGGTTCTGCCGACTGAAGCTTCGAATAAAATTAGTGGGGAGGGGGGTGTCACATTGCTGGCACACTGGTTAATAGATGTGCCTTTCACCTCTACGATCGGACTTCGGTTTCTGGAATATGCAGTTGTCTGATTATAATTTCACCTGAGTCGCATGACCTCTAGGGAGAACAGTTTAACACTGATAGAACTATCCAGTCTAAATAAGAAACAGAAATTTAGGAATAAGAGATCAAAAAGTCTGCCTATGAGTTGCCCAACGTATCTGCCTGCCTATCTATTCACTTGCCGCACGAACCGCGCAAACTAGTGCATTTCATTGCCAATAGCGCGCACTTTTAACGAACGTTTACAATTTGCGCAATTTATTCTACAGCAGCAAATCCTTATAACCGCATTATGGCACTAATCCAGATCTGCGGTTACCGCAAATTATACAAAGTAGACAACTAAGACAAGTCATATTTCATTGCGAAAGTCTAAAGAAGTATTTTTGTTTTCCTGGCAATAAATCAAACTGCAACGGGGTGCTAATCACAGCAAGCTTAATGGAGTGCTTTGGGCAATTAACAAAACACAGATAGGTTTAGTAAAAAGTAAATAGAAATAATGTGTATATATAACAAAGATCTTGAAGTAAGCTTAAAGCTTTTAGATAGGGTTATTGTTTTTATAAACAGGAAAGCTGCATGAATGCTTGTCTGGAATAAAGATTAATATTCAAAGTGTGTAACGTCATAAACAAAATTTACATACAGGATCTGTGCTGTGGATTGTGGATACCCTACCAGATGAATTTATGGAATTATTCATTAATGTATAATGTATAATTGTACAATGTATTATCTATATTAAAGAGAACACGGTTGAAGAACAATGCGGCTAAAATTCAATTACATACTGATATACACAGTAAGAATGAATGCAAAGTAGCTCAGAAGTTAAAACATAGGCATTGCTTTATATTCTTGCAATATGACTTGACGTACTAATGTGGCAGTAAGGCCAAGTTCAAACGTCGCGCTTTTCATGTGCCGAACCGAACTCGTATTAAGTTCGGTAACGGTTCAGCAAGATTCGACGTTGATTCAAACGTCGAACTTAATTAATTGTTAGATGGGAGCTTTCATTATCTTTTGAATGGAGTTTTTCTCGACCACATGCATTAGATTCGGCACAAGATAAGTTCGCCGTTTGAATCGACGTCGCGCCGTGTCGATGAAAATACATTAGGCACGACTCAGGTACGACTGTCTTTGTCGAACTTAATATCGGTGTCGAACTTAATTAAAATTGTCGAACTCAATTGATTCAAACGTCGCGCTTATCATGTGCCAAACACTTCGAATTAGGTTCGGCACATGAGAAGCGCGACGTTTGAACTAGGCCTGAAAGCCCTTCACAATATTAAAGCTAAAATCTCTGGGGTTAAATGCGCAATTACTGTATCTAAAAATACCAAATACATTTTATACAAAAGTGAGTATTATTCAACCACAATTTAACGTAAGGTAAGGTACAAAAATGTACATAAAGCTAAAACTGAGTATTCTTTAGCCTACGGACAAAGCCAAGCATTATATTAGCGGCATTATCATCCTAATCAATTTTCCTGGGGAAGCCCCATTGTGTATGTGCGTCACGGATATGCGGGCCGGAAGGTTTGCGGGTTCGCAATTAATCAACAAACCCGCATGTGGGCGGACATTATGTCTCCCAAATAAACGAACTAAAAAAGAATTTTCTTTGGTTTATAATTTGTTTGTTTATTTGAACAAGCTGCATCTCAAGCGGTGTCATCGAGCTTCCTAGCCTGATACTTTGCCAGTAAATTGGGCTACTTCGTCATACATGTACTTGTTGGTATCTATCAGTCAGAGGCTCAGAGTGTTAAATCAACAATTTTTTATGTTCAATTTATAAGAACGCGGCCTTTCTGTACGTTAGATATATTTTAATCTTCCCAAACTGATCCATTTCAAAAACAAAGTAACTATTCAGATTTTTAAGTTTAACTTTTCGCGGCCTTAAATTCTATATTTATTATAAATTATGTAACGTGTACTAAGCCTATATGGGTGAAACAAATTATTTCAACGTGCTTGTGAAAGGCTCCTTGACGTTGCTTTCAACATTATTGTATAGTTTGTCGTGCGAACTTACGTTTTCAATAGATCGTCGATGATAAAATACAATATAGGTTTCCTTTACGAATGTATTTTGTTCACAGCTTAGGCTTAACCCTCGCTTTAAGTACGTTGTTAAGGTATAAATTTGGTACAAAAACGTTTAATCCGAAGTGTATTATGGTGTTAATTACGTAGTTCTCGCGCCTTCTTGAAACTATGACGTATTCAAAACATTTCCAGAGGAAAAAAACGCCCGATCCTGTGGATTAAACTAATATTTATGTTTGGTTAAAGACAAAGGTGGTATATTTTGATATCTGTGTGAGCGCTCTAGTGACGTCATAACGACTAAAAACATGTTTTAGCTAGCTGATTAACATAAATCACGTTTTGCTAGAAACTTTAGAAATTAAAACTTAAGATCGTAGATTATATAATATACATATCACAATAGACCATTTGCATTATAGACTAATTTTTGATCTAGGCAAAAAAAAGTATATTGCCGGAAAGAACATACTAAAATTAGTAAAATTGCAAAGTTTGGTTGCGAAATGTTGTAAAATGCGGAAAATATAGCCTTCCAAAGTTTGCAAATTTGGTAACTTTTTTGTATTACGTGCGGAAATTCCTACCACATTTGGCCGAAATGTGGTAGGAATTTCACAAAGACAAAAGTTACCAAATTTGATTTTACTAATCTTATTATGTTCTTTGTAGCTGTTGTGATTGTTTCCCTTTTCCTTGCCTAGAACAAAATTTAGTCTATAATGCAAATTGTCTATTTATACGTATGTTACATTTCATGATAACCGTTTTCCGCCTGCGTAAGATTGAACCCTGCAGATCGAACTTGCAATCTTTATTTACACGATACCTAGCCTAACCTAGGCAGGATCAGCCAGAACCTCGTTACGTATGCTGTCCACACAAGATAAAAATTTGTCTGTATATGATAGGATTCTGTCCCCATGTCTGTCAGTGAAGTTATCAGAAAGTTTGTTCGCACTCGTCTCATCTTAAATTTCCGCGCGACGCGGTATGTCTAGGCTAGGTATGTCTAAGCAAAACGATATCTTATCTATATTATTATTATGAATTCCTGTAGAGTGTCCGCCAAGTAAACGATACTTCCTCACAGGCTATCGCTGAGAATGTCCTACCTAGGTTTTTCTTACAATATCACTAAACGACAATTTAGGTACTACGTGATAAACGCGTGATTTATCTTTCCATATTTACATACTTCTTACTTACTGAAATATCGGGTGTGGCCTCGCCTTTAACCTTAAGTGCATTAAATGTGGTTTCCATTAGCTGAAAAATGCAGCAAATTCAAATTAAAACAAACAGTTGCCAAGTTTATAGTATCTTTGTAGACACAAAGTACGTTTTGGCAAAAACATGCAAACTGGGTAGATCACATAAAAGATATTGAAAATATTCAAAGATTTATGGTAAAGAGTCATCCCGCATCCGTTCCTAGTTCTTTTATCTCCGGCCCCATATATATAATGTGTCTGAACAGCTCTCCTTCATCTCGTCATATTGCGGGTCCACACCATCTCAGCCTTAATTCCCTCGCCTTCTCGGCAATGTCTACCACCTTAATTCCTCTTCTGATCTCATCATTCCGTAATGTCTCTGACTCCTCTCCCCCCCTTTCATCTTCTCTTATAACGTGCCCACGCCATCTCAGCCTTCATCTTCTCTGCAAACCACCCTACACTATCACCCCACAATGTCACCACATCTTGTTCTTATCGCATGTAATTAAAATATTTCATTTCAATTTCAGGTTTAATCTGACCAAATGGCTGCAGTTGCTGTTGTGGCTCCACTTCCAGTAATCAGAGCTACCGAGACCTGGCAATATGGCGATCCGTCCTTGACCAATCTTCGCATATCGTTACTAGATCGTGGACAGCCGGACGGCGTGACCCGGCGAAAACGGACGGGTAGCTCACGCCACTCGTGGAGATGGTCATGGAAGCAAATGTTCACCAAACCTTTTCAAAATCAAACATGGACGCGTGGGGGAAGTTTGAGAGAGAAGGGAAATCGAAAGAAACGCAAAAGTGAATCTCAAGATGTTTCCAAGAATTCGGTTGAAACCAGAAAGAAAATGGACGAGCTTTATCGGATCTGGCTTTGTGAGGCCGACGAGTCTTCGGAAGAAAGTTCCGATGACGAGTTCTCGGAAAGAGATCGGAGACGCTCGTGTTACCCTCGGATCTTCGGCAGTGACTCGTCAAGTTCTGATAGTGATACAGACTTTGAAGTAGAGGAACATCAAGTGTCAGAGTATGTTAGAGAGGGGCCTTCAAGGATAAAAGTGGGTATTATTCCTGAAGATGAAAGGATAAGTGACGACCTTGGTAGGATATCGGACACTAGCTCGCAGGCCTCTGACACAAGCGACTCTTCCTTAGAAATTAATCTTATACAAATCCAAAAACAAGGAACGATTAATGAAGTTGTTGACTTAACCAATCCGGAACTGAATGGTTATCAAAACAGTTTGAAACAAACTCACAGCCTGAAACAATACGAGACAAACATGGCTGATAATGAACTACAACCAACTACAGTTCCTATAGTAACTCACGTGATAGAAATGAAGAAAAACACAGTCAACTCAGAACCACAGTTAACTATAGTTTCCCACCCAATAACCAAAACTGCCGATATCAAAGCAATAGCGACAGCCGAATCCCCAAATCCTACCAACTATGAACTACAGTCATATTCAGTATCTCAACCTATAACCAAAACTGCCGATATCAAAGCAATAGCGACAGCCGAATCCCCAAATCCTGCCAATTATGAACTACAGTCATATTCAATATCTCAACCTATAGCCACAACTGGCCATAGTACAGAGATAGCCGAATTCCAAAACCCTGACCTGAACTCAAATAATGTTTCTCACGATAGTTTGCTGTCAAGCCAGGAGGTGAGCAGCGAGGGAGGTCATGAACAGGCTTACTGTCACCGCGTTGACCCAGGAGTGATGACAAGTACACGAGGTATGATTAACAATTGTCGTAATAGCCGCGTTATCTCTGAAAGGCAGATTCACCATCAAGATATTTTGAAACGAGTTGATGAATTATGCGCGCAATGCGGTGATCATGAGATTTATGGTAAAAACGAGACCACATTGAAATTATTTGGAGTAGAAACTGGTGGTATATACCATGATAACACCAAAAGCTCAACCCAGGAGGATGGATTTAAGAAGCATAGTTTTGATGGGAATTCTTTTGACTTGGATTCACCACAGGAGGGATGTCGGAAGGAATCGATTGAGAAGGTACATAAATATTTCTTATCATTATACCATCATAAAATAACTACGCGAGCTAAAAAGAAATGCGTAGAAAGGTTTATAATAAAACCTGGACTCATTTTAGGGCTCTGACTGTGATAGTACATAGCTTATTGCTCATGTAATACTACTTGAAAATTGAAACATTTGGATAAAACCTAATTTACGGTTTGTAAGAAAAATTGTCTCAGATATATGGTGTAAACTACAATAAAATCAGTATAGAATATTGAATTATGCTAACATATCTGGTCTAGAATATAAATTTGAAATGGATGTACTATTATCAACACCAACGAGGCCTGAACACCAACTAAGAATTTTTTAAGTACATGACTAAATTTCGCATCCTGGTTCAAATTCAGTCCTTTGATGAGTTGCCAGTAAGCCGCGAGCCCAATTCTTATCAATATTTTCAAAATAAGCATTTGGAGATAATGAAAGAAACATCATTAAATATGATCCTATCAAGGAAGCCACATTGTAAGCAATTTCCGCGGCATTAGGCGATATAGGTACGCGCGAGTTTCACGCGAGATTTTTTACTGCAACCAATCAAAAACGAGTTAAGCCGAACGAAAGGTTCCAATTCGCGCGTGGATTTTGTAATATAGACGCGACAGCGATAATTTAAAATGCGATTAATGAAATAGTAGTTTTAGTAAGGAGCAGACACTTGTGTATAAAGGCTCTCAGGCTTGTTGAACAAAAGAAAAGCAAAAGAGCTTTTCCACTGATTTCGGGCAGAATGGACGGATATTTTTCAACACAAGATTTGAACGTAATTCGACGGTTTTTGGGCGCGTCTTTACAACAAATTGATGCAAAAAATGTATTACAAACAGGCAGAACCGAGGTAGGCCAATATAGGGGGTACATACACCTCTATTTAGATGCTGTAAACTTGCAACTGATCTCAACGGATGTTAATTAAAAGGGTTTACGCATGTTATAGCATGTGGTTGTTATAACTTACGCATGCGTGAACATTTTTAAACAACATGCGTGGAGATTAGCCATTGATGTAAGTTGTAGCAATTTTGTTACTCATATTAATTTACCTTAAGTATCTAAAGGAATTTCAGCTTTTGCGCGCGCATTTCTGTCTTTAGCCGTTTTATAGCGCCACTATTAAGAAGTGTGGAGTTCAAATACTAAAAACCTAGTATTTAGTCGCATTAGCGGATGAACCGTGAGCGTTTAGCAATGCCGTAAGGTCAAGCATGCGGACATATTTTACAAATGAATTTCCTTTTGAGTAGAACCGAAAAATAGTTACATGATGTTTCCGCGTTGCCTCCTCGCTGATTTAACATGGTTATAGATCAGTAGTAAAGCCTGGTATCCATATGGTCGTAACCGTGTCGTAACCGTGTCGTAAACGTGTCGTAACTGTCGTGGAGATAAGCCTGGTTTCCATATGGTCGTAACTGTGTCGTAAACGTGTCGTAAACGTGTCGTAAACGTGTCGTAACTGTCGTGGAGATAAGCCTGGTTTCCATATGGTCGTAACCGTGTCGTAAACGTGTCGTAAACGTGTCGTAACTGTCGTGGAGATAAGCCTGGTTTCCATATGGTCGTAAATGTGTCGTAAACGTGTCGTAACTGTCGTGGAGATAAGCCTGGTTTCCATATGGTCGTAACCGTGTCGTAAACGTGTCGTAAACGTGTCGTAACTGTCGTGGAGATAAGCCTGGTTTCCATATGGTCGTAACCGTGTCGTATAACTGTCGTGGAGATAGGCTTGCAGTCTATCTCCACGACAGTTACGACACGTTTACGACACGGTTACGACCATATGGGAACCAGGCCTTAGACTGCAAGCCTATCTCCACGACAGTTACGACACGTTTACGACACGGTTACGTGTGCGCCATGCACCCTACTAAAATGAACTGGTGTTATACAGAACTCAATACTGAGTTATTTAAGTATGGTTACCTCGGTTGGCGGGGTCTGGGACTGCACCTTGGCTAATGTAGAGATATAGTAGTACATATTCTTGAATGTGTTAAGCTACCTTAATTTACATAATTCATCGCTGAACTCATCTTGTCGTACAGCAGTTCAATCTAAACATCCTCTATTTTTGTAAAATAAACACACGAACTGCAGTTATCTACGTATATTTCAGCGCTTGACGTTATTCAACTGTCGCTTCTTATATTTTAGTATATGTATGTCAATTTTTCCCTTATCGTAGGATTTTTACATCACCAACTATTGATATATTGACAACTTAATGTGATCAATCGTAACAGTAAACTCGTACAAAACATTCACAGACCCTACAGTCGAGAGTTTAATTAAATTATATAAATGTTCTTGAGATTATATCTAGTAAGTGGGCATCCGATGCGCGACAAGCAAAATTCATTTGAGTCTTACCATATTATTGAATTAATTATTATCTTATTTGTGAGATTAAAATGAGTGAATACTATGGGGTCGCGGTCACACTAGTGCGAGATTACCAGATTATTACGTGGAACGGTGAACACCATACACAGCTGTTGCTAGATGTGTAAGCAAGCACGTCACTAGCGGTCACTTATAACAGCCTTCTCAGACTAAATAATTAAAATATTTGTTATGACTTATCGCGATCATTAATTAACATCATTTAATTAAATCTTTAATTAGCATCACTTAAGCGAGTTATATGTAATCATTAATTAATTAATGAACACGAGGAACTTTTCTTGAAAACATAAACTGATATATCTAAATATATTAGACAAATGCGAAAGAAAGACTTGGCACAGAGACCTCATAAAAATCAACCAACCTTAAAAACGCTGTAGTGTTTTGATTTATCTAGATGGACTTAATTGAGCGTGCAATCACTCCCGCTATATACCTCTTATGCAATCCAAGCATGCTTTGTCTGTAGTATAAAAGATAATTACCCCTTCATCTTTCAAGTCAAACATTGTCACGCTGATTTCTTCGAAGGGTAAACATTAATAAGCTTCATATTTTCGATTTAACCGTTATATTTCTAATATTTCTTCAGATATACGAGTCAACGAATACTAGTATGTGTATATTTATTCTAATATTACATGTTAATGTAATATTTATTGTTCTTTTGTAGTCGACTAAGGACGTGATTCCAGACTACCCAAGTTCATATCCAAAAACAGGGACACACCAACAGGTTAGTTATATCACCGGTTGAGATATCATATAAATCCAGTGGTAATGAAATGTGTGCATGTTGTTTTTGTGGGCCTATTTATACCAAGTGAAATCATCTATCTGTTTATAAGTGACTCCAAAGGTACGTTCACACACAGCGATTTGTCGGGCCGATTTCAGATGCACGTTAATGATGTTTGGAAAATACGTGGCAAACGTCATCTGGCGACATGATCAACTGAAAATATTCGTCATTAACATTCAGCAAAACCTAAAATCGGCCCGACAAATCGCTGTGTGTGAACGTACCTTAACTCTCATGCAACTCTTGTAATCGGTGATGCGACAACTCTCAATATCTCATCAATATTTGGACAGTTGAAGAGAGCTAGCATATTCAGAGATGAGGGAGAGTTACAAGTATGGTGGTGCATTGGTTATAGTGACCATGAGAATGTAAATATATTCATCTCATTCAAAATTTTATATCTACATTTTCGTTGTTTAGATGTCATCTCAAAATGAAGAACAGTATTCAAAACTACAATGCGAGTTCAAACGTTTTGGATGTCAGTTTTCGGTAAGTATAATTTCTATTCCTGCTGAATATACTAATTATCAGTT
Organism: Trachythela sp. YZ-2020; assembly: GCA_016169945.1. NCBI lineage: Eukaryota > Metazoa > Cnidaria > Anthozoa > Malacalcyonacea > Clavulariidae > Trachythela > Trachythela sp. YZ-2020. The sequence goes on along the minus strand of JADLSH010000341.1, from coordinate 2,029,935 downwards.
GTAGCTAATACACTGATCATCAGTGTGAATCATATACAGCTAATTCAATAAAGGTTGTCTTTCCAAAAGCGTGAACCGTAAACTCTGAGCGATCAATGATATGATAGATATCGCCATTAGGTCATATTACTCCAAGGCTTTTTGTGTAAGTTGTTTTTCTATCAAGTAAGTTTATATATATAGAATAGACGTAAAAAAAATAAAATTCGAGGTTTACTGTCTAAATAAACAATAACCCATCATCATCCATGCGCCTCATAGTTTTATCGTTTACTTTTTTTTAGGGAACCTTAATTGAATTGGCTGTATATCAATTATCATTGAATGATCACGAGATTTATGATTTTTCCAGGGCACCAACATGGCTGTAGACCAACACATGCAATCAAACCTGAACGACCATCTCAAACTAGTAAGTAAACTCGCACAAGACCAGAAAGAACAGCTTGAAAGCCAGCAACTAGAACAACAAAAACAGAGCTTACTTATCCAACAACTCACCGACACCGTCAACAACCTTGAGAAACTGGTCAGAGAACAAAATCAAGTGACCCAATCCCAAGACAAAACCGTGCACTCCCTCAAGGATCAAATGAAGGATCAACGTAAACAGAACCAACGGTTTGAACGAGAGACCACGAATCAAATCCAATCTCTTAACCAATCACCTACAAGTTCGTTACCCACAACCCCTTGCGCGGCGGAGTTTGTCTGGCCAATCAAGAACTTCAGGAAGCGACTACGGCGTATACAAGATGGAGAAATTGACGACCCTTTAATTAGTGAGCCGTTTTATACTGGAGCTTACGGTTACAAACTCTCTGTGTGGGTCTATCTTAATGGCCGAGGAAAAACCCTAGGAGACTGGGTCTCAGTATATGCTCGCGTCATGCCAAGCGACCATGACAACATACTCAGCTGGCCAGTGCGACCGATGTACACGTTTACGTTGTTAGATCAGTCAGAAGGCGAGAAGGAGCACATTGTACGCAAACGCAAAGTGAACGATATTAAACGTGATGGCGGGAAACATCACGGGATTCATCAACCAGAAGGCGGAGAGCGCTCGGTGATCGTCGGATTTGATGACTTCGTCGCGCATGCTCAGTTGGAGAAGAGGAAGTATATGGTTGAGGACTGTATTTATCTTAAACTCGAGGCGAATATCATGTATTAATTAAACTTTCCAAGGGGCACATATAGCAAATGAATAGTTCACAACAGGCATAAAAGACAAGAACATATGTTATGACTTAGCAAATGCATTGCAAATTCTGTTTTGTTATTTCTGAACGAGAACAATATGAACGAACTCGATCGCACCATCCGAAGAATATAAACTGCGCGTTTTTGCCATTTTCACTTCACATTATTTGTACTACTATAATTAAGTATTGTATATTTTGCAATAACTGATTCACTACGGAAATGTTAAATATAAACTACAAATGCACATATGTTAAATAAAGTAGAATTATATAAAAAGTTTTCACTTTGAAAGCTATTTTCAGTCATACCTAACAAATTACAAATAGCAATACTACTGCGGTATTCTTTCCCCTTGCGGCAAAAGAGTAATGACCAATGAGCAATGGCTTCCCCATTTTGATTTCAAATTCGAGTTTCTATGAAGGCAACATTCCAGGTCTTTTGACCTCAATTTATCATAGCCATGGCCTAGGGCAGTGTCCATAGCCGGTTCCAATTTATCGCATTCCCTGAATACAATTACCATTGTATAGTTTTTCCTTTTCTGTGCCATTGCACATTCGAAAAGATAAGAAAGACTGAAATAATATCAGAGTGACTTGCAAGAAAATGAAAGAAAAAATTGTGAAAGTTGTGACTTTTGTTTAGTGAACGTCGTAAAGGGGATCGGCTATTACAACCAATGACTCATTGAACAGCGTATGCGTATATAAAAAAACCCATTATAAACTACAGTTCTTCATGATATGCGTCTTCATCATCCTCGATCTGATACATTGGATCATGATATTCACCAAGAATTCCTTCCAACTCTGCCAGGTCATTTGCAAGTTCTGCTAATGTCTGTTAAAGTTTATAACAGGTTAAATAGCTATGTACGGCTATGCCTATAACTTCAAAAAATATTGGGCCAATTTATCTGTGTTTGACTAAGAACTATTCTGACTGCTTTAATTAGTTGCAAAATCACAACTTAGTACACCACACCACACCACACTGTACAAAGTCACCACACCACAATACACTACACCACACTACACTTTACTGTACAAAGTCACTATACTAACCTTGTAAAAGTTCTGACTCTATTGCTGAACTGTCTACGTGCAAAAATATTTTACTTGTTTCTTTCGCTATTCAATGGCTTGCCATATAGTAATAAGCCGGTAATTGCAGTGCGATATATGCACGATGAAAAGGACGCATTAGAACATTTTACAAACCCTGACAGAGGACTAGCGCTTTCGATTTCTTCGAAAAACTCAATCCCACGGCTCATCGGACATCGGCGAAGTGTGTCCGGACTTTCATTTGTACTAAGGCATTATGCTGTATAATATATTTTCACAATCAACAAATGTAAATACCTTCTCATCCAATTGCGAAATATCCTTCATGGTTACGCTTCCATCTTTATTTATATCAGCCGATTGAAATACCTACATAAAAGATGAAGTATAATACATCAAATAATTGTTGTATAACAGTAAGTGTTGGGCATATAGAGTGTAGAGGTCACAATATATTTTTAAATGAATACATACATGTCCCACAAATTCCAGGACGTCAGCTTCGAATTCAGGTTTTGCCTCAGTCTGAATGTTCTAAATAAGGAGTAAAAAAATTAACTATTGTTCTGGTACAACGCCTGAATATCAGCAATTGAGTCATTCTCCTGGCAAAACAATACTCACTGTTCTAAAACAATACCCATTGTTCAAAACCATTGTTCTGAAACAATAGTTATTGTGTTCTGAGACAATAAGAGCATTGTTCTGAAACAATAGTTATTGTGTTCTGAGACAATAAGAGCATTGTTCTGAAACAATAGTTATTGTTATGAAAAAATAGAGGCATTGTTCTAAAACAATAGAGGTATTGTTACTTACTTCTTTAAGGAAATAAACAAAATCATCATAAGATAATTGTTTTCTTTTCTTAATAACCATTAGCAACGAGTCCCTGGTGGAGAAAAACTCAAGGTAAAATATTATATACAGTACATATATCATAAATAATACTAAGTAAATAAGTAAACCACAAAAGGAATGACATGTAAACTCACATCAAGGTTTCAGGCTCATCGCTTTCTTCATCATCCTCACCATTTTTAACAAGAGATGAGAAATTAAACTGATCCAGTGTCCCTGGAGGTATGTCATCACACTTGCTTGGTATGAATGAATGAAGATGTTTCCACCAAATATTCACAGCAAGGTTACTTCCAAATGACATCACTTGATGATACCTAAAAATGGATATATTGTCACACAGGTGGACTTTCTGGGTGGGGATGTGCATCTTTCAGAATGGGGGATTTGTGTACCCCAGCATAAAGGGGGGAGGGTGGCCCCAGAATTGAGGGTGTGTGTACCCAATGTACCCATGAGTTGGGGATGCTACCCCAGAATTGGAGTGGGTCATCCCCCCAGAATGAGTCAGGGTAGACCAGTGCATATGGAATCATGATTTATTCAACTGTCACATGTGATAAAAAATACCATTTAAAAGGAATAAACAAGCAATCTCCACTTTCCATCTTTGCTTCATGAAATTCAACCTCATGAAATATTGGATATTTTGTAAAGTCAACGCTAAATACAATAAAATATAGTTGTTTAATGACTATGAACCAATCCTTTTAGTTTGTACAGTGAATAAGTCTTGAGACTTACTGGTCAATGTCAACACCAGAGAATCCACCCCAAGCATTATCTAGTCGTAGCTACAGAAAAATGAAAGCAACATCATTGGGCATTATCATTAATAATTATAAGAAATCCCTTATTAAAAATAAGAAATAATATTATATATTATTAAATATTAAAATAATATTATTAGAAATCCTTTATTAGGTTTCACTATTGTGCAGTGGAAGGTGATCAACCGGCAGTAATTTACATTTTTGAAGATGATCACCATCTGCTGAACACAAGTACTGAAAGCTACCACAAGACACATACTGTCTGTACATACCTTACTTTTATACTTTTGATACTCAACAAACAGCAAAGTTTTTGAACCACGGTATAAACAATTGATATTGTCAACATCATCATGATGAAATACAGACTTTGTTCCTCCACTACTAAACCACATCACCTAAAGTGTGTAAAAACACAATGGGGCTAAGACCGGGTCATGTCAAATAAATTTTACGCAGGGTGGGCAGGTATTAGCACTCACCGTATCAACAAGATATGGCTTTATGTCTTCACAAAGTAAAGCAGGAGGTAGCAGTATATCTTTTCTATCATGGAAAACAAGACACAATCAGTCCACTTGTTCATTTCGTACAGGGAATGTAAATCTTTCATGACACATGTTATGGTGTGCTTGTGTTATGTAAGTGTGGTGCATATTCTATGCTGGACATTAAAGGTTGAAAACTTGGTTCTCCCCCAGTTGTTTATTGGTCTTAATTGGTCGAGTGCTGACAACTTTATGCTGACAATATCTAAATTAGTATACATTTTATCTGTTATTAGTTACAAAGTTAATATGCTTATTAAATACATTCTAACTCATAATTGATGAATGTTAACACCCATTAACATAATATGTTTACATTAACAAATATGTACAAATTATAAACAAATATATCTACTTACTGTAATATATCAGGAACACCATTCACCATATAAATATCAGATTCATTATATTTTTCTACGAATTCTTTAAAACTTATTTCCATTCCAGGAAATGTTCTATTTTCTTTCTTTCGTTGTTCAACAGTTACAGTTGTGTTTTCTGCCCCGGGGAGCGATACAAAATAATCGTCCGTCCACAGCTTAAAAGCTGGCGAAATTTTCGCGCCGTTCCTTATCAACAAAGGTTTACTCGGAGCGACAAAGTCTCGAAAAAAGTCTTGAGGTTTTGGGAATTCGTCCAGCGAAGTTATACTATGTTTTACATTTCGTGAGCCGAGGGGCTCCATATGGCCTGGCCATGTTGAAGGGTCGTCACTGTTTACTTCTTCTGTGCTCACGAAATTTGTGAATTGAACAAAAATACATATTAAAAGTACAAATAGGGTAATATATGAAGCTTCCCTGGCCATTTTAAGTTGCAATGGAATGGCAAATCAAATTATAAAGCCACGTAATGTTATTATGCTGATCAGGTTTGATTTAAATATGGCCGCGCGTCCGGCAGACGCCTGGCACCAGTTTAAAATTAAACACTAATTACAAATTAAACACTAATTAATTACTAATTAAACAATTCTCGAACTTCAGGAATTTCTTCTGAGCTTTATTATTTTCTTAGCATTCTCGAATTAGAAAATTTAATACTAATTACTAGCTAATTACAAGCTAATTATAAGATAAATCTGCCCAGAACATGTAGAACTCCTAAGAAAATTTGTTTGCCAATAAATACCTGTATGTTTTGACCAAAAATAACATATTTTGAAGGAATCTAAAGTGGGATTGGGTTCTGTACACTACTAGTAAAGCTGTAAAGGATACATGGTTTCTATACACATAACAGTAAAATTTTAAAAATCGTTTTCATCTATTTGTACCCCGAGACTTTCCAAAAGTGATCTAAAGGAAGTCCTGGAAATATGAAGAGAAAATTCCGAGAATTTCAATCAACGTGAACCAGACTAAAAGAACACTATACATACCTTAGATTCGGCGGTTGAGTTGTGTAAATCTACCTGAAAAATACAATAAGAATTCGGCGTTTGGAGCTAACTTTCGCTGGAAACGTCGAATTTTTATTGTATTTTTCAGGTAGTTTTACACAACTCAACCGCCGAATCTTCGCTATACTCTACCCACACTGGCACCGCACGTTCGAGATATACATACCTTAGTCTAGTGTCAGTTCCAACACCTCGTTTTCGTTCCGTTGTAAGAATGGCTTCTTTTGATACAGGAATAACAGACAACACCAGCTCTTTATCAAACTTTGATAAAGTATTTAAAACTTTAAAGATTGTTCCCTGTATAATTTAAAAATCTATGTTAAGATTATGATAAGATTCTTTGGCCAAACGATTCGTCTGTGCTTCAAATGCGGTCAAATCGCGGTTCAACTACCCAGGGGTGCATCCAGCTTGGTTTGATAGGGGGGGGGGTGCTAAGTGGGCTTTGGTCATGAAGCAGGGTGTGACCTGCGAACGAGGAACGGTGAATCACCACTGAGGACCCCCACAGGGTCAAGGGGGTTATCTTGTCAGAAAATGTTTCAAAAATAAGATGGCCTAGATGGTCAAAAGGCCCATGAATTGCCTGATATTATATTGATAAATGCCTGTCACATCCAAAATTTCGATTTGATATGGGAATTGGCACCCCTCCTGCACCCCCCTTGGCCAAGGCTAGGAGGGGTGCGCACCCCCATGCACCCCCCAGTAAATCCATCCCTGCAACTACGGTGGGGGTCACGATTCGATTGTGGTTCAGAGACGGTTACCTTCCGTTCAGATACGTCAGTATAAAACCTACCTGAACTTGATTAATATTTGAAAAGATAAATTCTTTTAACAGCGAAAGAAGATCATTTCTGAAATGATAAGTACGTCAAATGTATTCTCCTTTGATCAAACGTAGAGAAAAGTTTCATGCAAACCCAAAACTATCTGTAATATCAAAAAAGGTTTCACCTCGAAGTGACATCTTGTGCTTTTTGACAACTGATCACCATTAGTTCTAGTACTTTTGTTGCTAAAAATTGGAAGCAAACACTCAACATTTATGTAAGACATAGTATTTTGAATACGGGGGTTATACTTTACTGGTCAGAGTGTTGAAATGTAGGCGTGTTTTACGAATGAGATAGACTGGCTGTAATGTTTCCCGTAAATTATACTATACCTTCGCTTCTGATATGCGGTGGTTCAGTTCCAGAAGTGCTCGTATCACAAGCCAGAAGACAAGCAAGGACATTCTTAAGTATAAGAGGAGTATTTCTGAAATACAACAAAATATAAATGTCATTAAAATATCGACAATTCCTTCACCTGGTCACTTCCACTTTGTTTACATTAGTCATGGCAAAATTAGGTGTTGTAACCTAGCATAGTAACATTAATCTAACTATTTCTTGGCACGAACCAGGTTAACTGAATGAAGAATAAAAAAAATGAAAGAACTCATTGGTACCTTGCCGTTTCATCTGGTGAAAGCGTTCGTTTAAATAGATCAACAAGAAATAATAAAGTCTAAAAGAAGAAAATACAAATAGATACTCAAACGTTACAAGAAGAGAATGATCATGCATGAATAGCATTTTTGTTGGAGCCGGAACAACACATACGATCTTGTCTTTAAAATGTAGAGAAAAACTTTATTCAAACCTTTCTTCATATAGGAATATAAATTACCGGTGTTATTTTTTGAGGAGAGAGTCCAGGAACAACCAAATGATTTTCTTTAATAATATTTATAACATATTGTCGTAAGTCACTAGAGTGAAAACAGAAGCAAACGATGAAAAAGCGAAGATATACTGAATACTAAAATCCATTTCACTTAAGTCAGATTTGTACATGTATAAAGTTAATATAACTACCTTGCATCTGGAGTTGGATTTGTGGACAATGCTACTTAAAGTGCTACTAACCCCAAATGTGTAATATTTGGATAATCCTGAGACGAATTGTAATATATCTTTTTAGTAAAAATCCTCATCTTGATCAACTTTTTCACTGTCAAAGGTGCCGGATATTATGTCATTAGATGAATTGTAAATTAGTTTTCCTTTGTTTTTTATGCCAAAATTCACCTAATGACATCATATCCGGTAACTTTGACAGTGAAAAGTTGATCAAGATGAGGATTTTTACTATAAAGATATATTACATTTCTTCTCAGAATGACCTAAATATTACACAAACCAAAAATCATATTTGGGGTTAGTGGCAGATTTGTACATGTACAAAGCCTACCTTGCATCTTGAGTTGGATTTGTGGACAATGTGCCCTTCAAAACTTCCTGAAAGGATTAGATCAGTATGAACAATAGGAGTTATAATAACAAAGAAATCATAGAAGATGCACTGAGTGCCCTCAAATTTTCCAATGTTATTAGAACAAAAATAATGTTAATCATCAAATAGCTTACTAAGAATGGATTCTTGATTGGAGAAGAGTTTGATAAATACCATTCCTAAATCAAATATAAACTTTACAAACTGTTGTTCGTAAATATGTAGGAATGCATAGTTCGTGATATATTGTAATTTGTAATTTTATGTATTGTTATATGTTTTGGTGGGATTTAATAAGGAACTAATAGTTCTGTTGTCCTTACCATCAGTCATAGGATTGTTAAGTTAATAAAAAAAATAAAAAAATAAGCCAGGGCAAAACGATTAAAAAGTATATTCCCGGAAAGAACATACTAAAATTAGTAAAATAGCAAAGTTTGGTTGCGAAATGTTGTAAAATGTGGAAAATATAGCCTTGCAAAGTTTGCAAATTTTGTATACTTTTGTATTACGTGCGGAAATTGCTACCACATTTGAGCCGAAAATGGTAGGAATTTCCGCACGTAATACAAAAGTATACAAAAATTGCAAACTTTACAAGGCTATATTTTCCACATTTTACAACATTTTGCAACCAAACTTTGCAATTTTACTAATCTTATTATGTTCTTTCTAGCTGTGGTGATTGATTCCCTTCTCCTTGCCTACATCAAAATTTAGTCTATAATGCAAATGGTCCATTACTCAATCTGGAATTTCTACCAATGAAGTAGGCCTACTCAACTAATCAAACTACCAACTAACCAATAAAAAAGTTAATAGATAAATTAATAAAGCAACTAATCAATTGATTGATCAATAAATCAATATAAATCTAACCTGATTAGATATATGAAAGTAGCGGGCAAATATTTGTTTGACTTTTCGTTTAATAAACTCATCCCTTCTAAAGTCCAATGAGGCCAGCCCTTCTAGAAACTGAAAGTATGGCACGTGGTTTGGAATTGCAAAATAAATCGTGATAATTATGTAATATATTCTCTTCAATTTACCTCAGTTAAGTTCAGTTTAATACATTGTGTAATAGCTGGTGATATGCTGTTCAATGGTAAGATAAGATGGTCAACGATTTTTGGTAATTGACAATCAAGTTGAGTCTAGAGAATGTAAACATTTTATAAACATATCAATGTAAATATTTCAGGTTCCACCCAGGGGCGTCGTGGGTCCCATGTTTTAGGGGGGGCCAAGAGCAGCATTTTCCCGACAAACACAATTTTTTCCGACATAAATAATATATGAAGTCATACGAAAATGTTCATAAGTTTGATTCTTAGAAAAAATCGTGAAGTGCGAAAAGGTGAAGTGGAAAAGCGGCTTTAAGATGAATAATGCACATTATTCGTTAGCAGTTTGAAGAATTATGTCGTATAACTCGGTTTGCAAAACGATGAACTTATGTAATTCGGAGATTCCGACAACATAACAAATTTCCAATTTTCCGACGGGTCTCAACGATAGCCACGGCGCCACTGGTTCCACCCTGGTTGTTCGTTCAGGGTTTTCTCCAGGTACTCCAGTTTCCTCCTGTAGTAACACTAGACCAATAAGGAATGGACTATACTAGACCTCTAGGGAGAGTAGTTTAGAATTGATAGAGCTACCCAATATAAATATGCCTGGCACTCACCTTTCTGTATATAATTTTAGCACAATCTCTGACAAGAGAAGCGGCCACTTTATACGATATCCTGAAAAACATATTCATTGTTGTGGTATTACTTCAGTCTGAATTTCAACCAAACAAAAAAATGCCGATCTTGCAAGCCTTGTTTACAGTATAGTACCTCAGGCAATCTGGTGGTCCGCCCTGCTTTATAAAACTTTCAATGTACTTCAAAAAATCTCCAATTAAAAGGAGTGCTCTCTCTCGAAACGCTAGTGTTTCTTCTAATAATTCCTGAAGAGCAAAATAAAAAAGTTTCAATGGCAACCATAAAACGCGCAATGGAATTTAACAAGACTGTTTTAGGATGGATTTTATACATTTTAGTGGTAGTAGTATGCATACCAAAGATGAAAAGGTCTCGCCCAGGCTTCTAATGAGAGCAGTTAATGCTGCTTCGACATTTCCAGCCACCACTGATCTCTTTAAAACGAAAACAAAGGCTTAACGGATGCACATTATAGAACGACGCCTTGTTTAAAAATCCTCATACCTGTGCCTTGATAATGTTACCAGTTTCTGGAATCTTCAAAAATATAATCCTGAAATGTAAATGTGAGTGAGTGAGTGAGTGAGTGTGCAGGGTGTGCTTATCATCCTTACTTGTAGCTAAGCGAAATTACGAAGGAGTTTCACGATGGAACTATTCATAGTTTGTTTTGTCCTCTATTCTATTAAGCCATTTGCCGGTAATGTAGTTTACCTTGTAAGATTCAAAAGATGTTGATTTTGTGAAGATATCTGAAGTGAACATCTGAACCAAGTATGAATGATCTCTACTTGATAGTCACTACACTGAATTATCTCTAGTGCTTCTGGTGAGGTTAGTAAGGACATCAGGAATTGACAACTCACACTACAACACAAATTAACGTCGTCCATTTATCATTTAGGAGGTGTGTGTGACTATATTTTAGCCTAATTGTATCGTTATTTAATGCTAACCAGATGAGATTTGGTTTGATGTGGGTATAACGCTTTGACACTCCCACAATGTAAATTGAAAAGAGTCGTTTTGATCCATAGGGGTCATTTCCGTCCCTTTGGTCAGAGGTTAGTTTGAACTCCTTGAAAGGGTAATTTCAACTCCGAGGGTAGTTTTGACTCCATGAAAGGGCCAAAATGACTCCTCGCGGGAGTTTGCAAACATGCACAGATTAGTGACAAGTACCTTGCCGTAGTGCAGTCTTTAAGACCAAAATCTCGGACAAGATTATGAAAAGTTTCCAGCGTTTGTGAAGAGTTTTTTGGCGGCCTATAGAAAGAAAATATAGTCTTCATTTAAACTGGATAATTATATCAGTTCTAAAGTGTTCTCCCTAGAAGTAAAGTAAAGCCAGTCCTTATTGGTCCAGTGTTACTACAGGATGAGAGCACCCCCACCCCCCTGGACATAGATGTGAAACAATACAAAAAACTCACACATGAATAGAGAGCAGAGTAAATCCAACAACGAGGTTCGTAAGTTGACTCAAGTAAACTTGAGTAATGGTTGGATCTGTGATACGCTGTCGAATGTGAGGAAAGACATGTTCCCATAAAGACTGAGCAAGCTCTGAAAATGTAAGAAATGTGGTTTAGTTTGTTTAAAAGTGTTAACCACCATATACTGATACAAATATGAAACATTAATTCTCAATAATGTACTTCACCGGCTATGGTAGGCTTGGATTCATCTTGCAGTTCATTGCTGAAAAGATAAACGAACAGTTGAAAAGACTTTTACTATTCAGAGCTTCTGTCACAAAGCTAAAGGTACGTTTACACGCTGCGATTTGTCGGCCCTATTTTAGGTTATGCTGAATGTTAATGACCAAAATCGAGTTGATCATGTCGTCATGATGATGTTTGCCACGTATTTTTTCAAATATCACTAACGTGCATCTGAAATCGGCCCGACAAGTCGCAGCGTGTAAACGTACCTTAAACGTTACGGCCAAATTTACTTGCGGACAAAAGAAAAAGCTCTTTCTCTTATGAATATCTGTTTCCTGAATATATGTGTTTTCCTATCTGTTTCAGTGTTTCATGATACATAGTTAACCGATGCGGTGTACTCAGGGTTCCCAATAGAAGCCGGCACCAGGCGAATTTCGCCGCCTATAGTGTAGACAATCGCTGGTTGTTTCTCGAAATTATAACCCAAAATATTTCAAGGAAATATCAAGGGAAAGGTTTCTTGCTTTTAAAACATAAATTTTGCACGATATTCTTCGTTAAATGTTTGGAAATATACAAAACGCGAGCTCCTTTCGCGAAAGTGATCGTTAAGAATGTCACTCCTTCTAGTGTGATAATCAAATTGATGAAACATTGTAAAATTAATGGGGAAATTTAGTTTCATAACGGTCTAATATTTTCCAAAACAACTTTCCAAAATGACTGAAAATGAGTCCCATCTCATAGGGTCCAAATTTCAAAATCTTCACGGGGAAGACGCCCATCACACCCACCTACTCCTAGGTTGGTGATGCCGTCGACACCACATAGCCACCTACTTCTTTCAAAAAGCCTCCTACTCCAAATTCCATTGGGAACCCTGTGTACTTCCTCGAATGACAGCGAAAGATTGCTCTATTACTTTTAAAACGCCCAGCTTATGTTAGGTGTATTACAAATCTCTTATTCATTATAAACTCTTCTGCGTACCTTACAATGATCAACATAGCCTGGATAAAATTAACCAAAGTCTGGAGCTCTCTATCGCCGCATATTGGCAGGAGAATATCAAAACCTTCACCTTCAACAGAAACAATGTAAAATACACATCGGAAACTTCTCTCACAATGAAAACTTTCCTCATGAAAAACAATGCCAAATTAAATGCTTAACTATTTTACCTATCATGTTATAATCACTTCTATATTCCACAAGTTCTTGAGCATTTTCCAGAAATATAGAAATCAAACTCCATACGTTTTTGGCTTTTACATTTGGCTGTTTGTAAACTTCTTTATAGTTTCTAAAAATATAGACCAACTTAGCGATGTTATTGAAGACAGTGTGCGGAGTGTGTTTCCAGTTTTACTCTATGAAACTATGGAATTTTTTCTCGGATTTATCTGGTTTCTCTCGTCGTTTCCTCTCATACAGGATTGATAAGGGGTACCCTCACTCGACTCCTTTTGACAACAGTTTAGAACTGATAGAGTCATCCAGTATAAATAAAGATAGTTTCGTAGAAACATACAACATTCATTTACCTACAAATCTCAGCGAATTTAATGGTAACTTTCTGCACTATCAACTCAGCATCGATTTTCTTTGATTTGTACAGGTATAATAAAACAAAATAACCTACAAACAAGAATACAAATCAGCGAATGACGAACGCTTTTACCTAGCTAGTAAAAGAGTGAATTGTTTGAATCCCGCAGCACAGGATACAATTTGAGAAACTCTGAAAACACTTTATTTGTGCCAAAACCGCGAACGAACTACGGTAAACGAATTAAGTTTTAGTTATAACGGGGCGGTGCTGTGGAATGAGTTACCTCAAAATGTACGAGCAATATGCTCTCTTAGTCAATTCAAAAGAGAAATTGACAACCTATTTTCCATATGATACGGACTCCCGCACGGCAATCTTGTAAATCAGTAAACATGTTGTAGTTTTTAATATTTGTAAAAGTCTAAGTGTAAATTGTCTCTGTATCAGTAAATTGTTATTGTAAAATGTTATTTTTATACCATACTGTAGATTTTACCGTGTTTAAATAAAGTTTTTGGATTGATTTTTTGATTGAAAAGAGTTCAATAGTTACCTTTCCAAACGCACTTCTTCCTTTCATATTCCAATAGCTTAAAATCCAACAATTCCAAAAAGGATAACATCTTGTTTGACTGTGAATAGAACAAATATCAAATGCAACTAGTCAAGACAAACAATTTTTACACATTCAAAAAAGTATTTGTAATCAACGTACAACATCTTCCAGTTCGCCAACACAAGCGAGGGTAAGAAAAAGATTGAAAAAACTCAGAATGCCTTGTTCTGACAATTCCTCCATTCGTTTCTTGTGAAACTTTGAATAGAACCTGAAATAAGAACATGAGAAAATTTAGTGAAATATGACAACAGAAGGAAATTACACCGACGGAAGACCAAAGCGATTTAAGTATAGGTAATAGCATGGTTTCGAGTGCAATTTGTAAAAAACATGAGTGAGTTTTTCAAAGACTATCAAAATTGCACGAGTCCGAAGGACGAGTGCTATTTGAGGTCTTTGAAAAACTCACGAGTGCATGTTTTTTCAAATTGCACGAGAAATCATGCTATTACTTATTAATAATATACATGAAAAAATTTAACACGAAGAATCTTCCCAATCAGAATACTTTATGCAAATAACATGAAAAAAAATGTAACAGGAAGAGGTTTTTTCTAGTCAAAAATGATTTTTGTGCAAATTTAAAAAAATTTAAAAATTTGCACTATATTTCCTTTTTTCTGCACTGTATTTCCTCAAAACTGCACTGCTCTCAGCCAATCAGAATTGAGAAATATTTTCATGTATATTATTAAACGATCAACAACATTGTACTCTACCTTCCTTTGAGTTGTTTCCATCCTTGCAAAGCTTTTGTATATTTTAGTTTTATCAAATGTAACGCAACTATTCTGAGGAAGAGCTCGTAACTCGTCTCATTGTCGTGGCTAAATGTAAAGATTTAAATATGAAGATTGAAGTATGAGATCAGGTATAAACGAAAGCAAAGAAATGGACTTTAAAATGTATTTTCTCCTACCACAGCACAGGATTATTACATCTGTTCAACACTTGTTCTAACCATTGATATAGAGGTGTATCCCTAGTCAGGAGAAACGACAGCGAACGAGTATAAGCAGTAGAACATATATCAAGAAGATGCTATATATATATATCTCTAACGACGCAAGAAGGTTTCTGAACAGATAATATACCTTAAACACGCCCCAATTTGGATTCTTTGACTTGGTGCATAAAAAAACTCATTCTGGAATATACAATCCAAATATACAATCACACAAGCCCAGATCACTCAATACATAATACTATATCACGTCATACAACATACCAAACCACATCATACCATACTATCATATATCAATACTCTACCATACCATACCATACCATACCATACCATACCATACCATACCATACCACACCATACCATACCATACCATACCACACCACACCATACCATACCACACCACACCATACCATATCATACCACACCACACCATACACCACACCATACCAACACCATACCATCCATAAAACGAATCACCATATCTTTCACTGTTGTTCCGTTTAACAAAAACATCATCTCACCATCTTTTTATGAAAGTAGTCCCATAAGAGTAAAACAACATCATTATTAGGATGCCAATGCTGGGATATCTGTAGACAACAACTTAAGTAGCAACGAGATAAATCTTCCTGCACTTTTGGTGCGTCCTAATGAAGACAAATGTACTAAAATACGGCATATATGCATGGGTCAAGTTAAAGGCTGTTTTCCACTGCACCTCTACCGTACCAAAAACGTAGCGTGTTTCATTGTTTCCTGAGCACTCGGTTGGAACTAATAACTTTAATACAAAAGAAAATGCTATGTATTAACAACGTACCTTAGCAAGAAACGAGAGTCGTAATAAATCACGAACTAATATCCAGTTACCAGAAACATTTGCCTATAAATGAGAGAAAATACATTGAAACCTAAAATAGTCCAAATTTGGCAGTGGGAAAATTATGGAGAAGTGATAGGCAGCAATCAATGTGCTACCATACATAGCGTAACTTACCTTCTCTTTCAAAATATATTCACCCTGAACATTGTACCAATACAGAGGAGCTATGTGAACCAAGAGCCACCAGCAGAATGATATTGGATCCTTACAACTGATTTCGGACACTGTTTAAAATGAGTATGTCGCAATTTTACAAAGTAAAACACATCTATTCTGGATTCTGAGATTCCATCCATTTCGAGAAATACAAAATGAATACATGAAAAAATTACCATCAAAAGAAAAGTTCTTTGTTTGATCTTTGTCTTCTTGTAAAAGCTCATTTAATATCGTTGTGAGAGCAGACCAAAAACTCTACAAAATGCCAAGTTAAGCTGAGATAAATACTGCACAACTTTAGAAGAATCATAATAGATAACTTTGGTAAGGAAAAGCCAGGAGAGATCGTTTCCAATACCTTGACCT
Organism: Trachythela sp. YZ-2020; assembly: GCA_016169945.1. Lineage (NCBI taxonomy): Eukaryota > Metazoa > Cnidaria > Anthozoa > Malacalcyonacea > Clavulariidae > Trachythela > Trachythela sp. YZ-2020. The sequence continues at coordinate 2,013,855 of JADLSH010000341.1, read as the reverse complement.
CGTGATGGGTTGAAAGAAAGTCCAAAAAATGAATCATAATAACCCAAAGTTCTTTCACACACGCGCAAAGAAATGGTGTTGTGTTGAGCAATGCACTTGGTACAGAACCCTGTAATCAAATAAAAATACCCTAAATAGACATACATAATCTTTAGGGTAAGAAATGAGTATAAATCAATTCTAAACTGCTTGCCTTATTGATATGGGTGGCGATGTGAACTAGATCTCTCAGTAAAGCGGATGTCTTCTCTTCAATTGCAGTCAGGTGGTCAACACACTTTTCATCTGTATGGGTGAAAAACTTGTTCAATTTGACTACATCTAATATTACTCAATTTAGGAGGCAAACTACATTGCAAAATTAAATACCTTGTGCACAGTACAGCTGCCACTGTATATCAATTAAACCCCATCTCAATTCTAAATGCAAATGCAGCCTTTGGGCTGCTGGGGATATTTTTCTGTTGGAATTTACTCCGTCAAATTTGAGAAAAGAAGCATTTGGTAAACTGGAGACTGGACCAATGAAGCCAAGCCAGAGATTATTTACGTCCTGTCGTAATGTGGAAGGAAAGGATTTCAAAGATTCCAGGTATGGTTCGTTGGTTTCAGTAGACATAACATAAGATGACAAATTCCTTTAAAGAGAAATTTTTATTTGTGCAGCGTTAGAAATCCCACATTGGTGCAAGAAATGAAAATTGAGAGGAAATTTAAATCCACATAAAATCACACTTGCCTGTGAACGAACTCACTGACATACAATAAGAAGCTGCAACATTGTTTTCTAATACGTGTATAAAACCAACAGTTGTCTATAAAGAAAATTGGAAATGGTACCAAATCACCATGCAATAGATCCAAGTTTCAATTGAATAACTTGGTGTTTCTTACCAAAAGATATAGACTTAGCTTAGAGTCAATCACTTCGCTTAAAAAGTAAATTAGAGCAATCAAGGTACCATAGGCACAGGATTCAAGGAGTGGTAAAGTCAAAATATATGCACTGCAAGTACCTCCAGTCTTAGGGATATAACTTGAAAGGCCTTGCTCACTTTCTTGACTTTCAAACTCAAATATTTTCTGCCTAAAATCATACAACAAAAATATATATGTGATCTATTTAAAAACACATCTAGCACATAGATAAATGTGCTGAAAGGGGGCGGGCCCTCAAACTGATGGACACACCCTTCTCAACTGATCTTGTATCTTGTATAATGGTCCCTTAACAGGTTTGGGTGATATTTTAAATTTTTGGGAATCTCACTCAATAGAAGTGAACATTCAAGAGTTTTTGCAGATAGAAAAACCTAGCCAGGACGACCAGACCTAGGTCATACTTAACATAAAACAGATTAGATAATATAATTTATAGTTCATACTGTACCTGAGAAAGTAAAAAAGTTTCTGTCTTTGTTCAAATAAAGCACTTGCAGTTACAAATTGATAATCAAATAGTTTGATAGTTCGTTTCTGGAATACATTATCTTTTGTGTTGTCATTCAGCAAAAGCCTATGATTGTGAATACAAATTACACTACTTAGTCGAACTCGCTAGAGGAATCTTCATGGAAACAGGACTATTGAGTTGCATAATATGGAGGAATTCCATCAAACTAAATTAGCTTTATTTAATTGTACTGGATAGCTGTATATTCAGCTCTAAACTGTTCTCCATAGAGATCCAGTGTTACTATAGGAAACAGGTTTACCCATTGAAAACCTGCAGTGAAAGGTAGACTCAAACAGGAAGCGTCACGCCCATATGAGACAACTGTACATTGCAGGAATTGAACCATCATAGAGATGAAAGAGGTGTTCATGTTCTGTTATTGTTGTCAAATTCTCCAGGGTGCATTCCATGCCGGATATATCGGGCGTGTGTTTTAAAATTTGTTGCCGTATTGGCGTGCGATCACTCAAAAAGAAGTGATAAGTGTAACTAAAGTTTGTGCCTGAATTCATTGTCATATGTATATTCACAGTATAACTTCAAGAATATGATGTTAACAGTATATAAGACATGCCAGGTTAGCCATTATAACATGGATTTTGGTCCCCCAAAATTGAAAATCTCCAATGTATTGGCGTGAACTATCGTAAATGTCGGCGTATCTCCGGCATAGAGTTTACATGGAATGCACCCTGGCAAATTCTGAATACATGATGTTCACATTTACATGTTTTTGTACCTTGAAAGAAAGCCAGGCTCAATGTAACCTCCTCTTAAATTTGTTGATTTCTGTCTTTCTCCTGATCTGTTTGAGATTTCACAACAACAGTTGAAGAAAGGGGTAAATTCTGGAATAGAAATCACACAATATGAGGGACACAGGACGTTGTCTGGCTTTACCTGCCCAGTGCCTGTCAAGAGAGGTTGTGATGTCACCACTCTAGGTGTGAATAGGCACAGCTAACCCATAAACAATATTTAATGGAAAAAAGACATCTGAGCCTACTGAGTAAGCTAGGGTGTTACATTTTACTTGGAGTTCAGATTATGATAAAGATTTCAATTATGGAATTACTTTTTGGGGGATTCCCCCTGCCTTCCCCCCTCTCCACCCCACAGGCCCACATCAGTTACAAAACATACTCTTACCTTCTTCGTCAAATTCCCCAGTCTTTTGCCGTTTTGAACTCAGTTCTGTATCAACATCTATTATATGGTCATCAACACCAAACTCCTGCCATTGTTTTTCAATGCCAGCTAGCGGTGGTGTCAGTGAACCACTGCTACTCAACTCGGCATTTGACATATCTTTCGCCTCTGTTTAATACTCATTTGACCACGTTGAACGGCATTCGTTCAGCTAAGTAACTTATTTTCGTTTAGCTTAAAGAACATTACGAGACAAAACTGTTGCAAAAAGCAGCATATTTTCCAGTCCTTTTATTCAAAATTGTGCTTTTGTTTCAATTGTTTGTGTAAAACGTTTAAATGTTGTGTATTTTCACTATTTTGCTCGGCCGAGGTTTGGAGCGGGAATTTTTCCCGCCACAAATCATCCTCGTTCCCAGGGCTTCACGGCGAGGATGGCAGCTCATGACGTCAAAGTGAGAAACTTTAGAATCATAATTCCAGATTTCGCAGAAATTATATACAATGGTGGACACAAATGGATATTTTCCAACTTTCTTTTTCTATTTTCGTCCTCAAATGTCTTTTGCTGCTGCAGTTTATGTACCAAAGGCCTCGTTACATTCATAGGATTCATATGTTGGCGCGAACGTGGAAGAAAACACAAAATAGATATCAAACACAAACGCAATTGAGTTTAAAAGAAGTTTATTTAGAAATTTCAAATATACAATATTCTCAAGTAAAAAATACACTATAAATACAACTTTACCTAGTACTTACATGGGCGTAAATAATCAGGTTTCTAGCAATCTTCGATGCTCCAACAGAAGGAACTATACGAAAGAAAAATATTTGAATGCATTTATTTTCTTCGTCGTTTCTAGGTTTGCTTGGTGCAGACCTCCCAACTCTCACGGAATCACGATTTTTGATGTTTTCTCACGACGGAGTCCAGAAATCTCATGATTTTCCGCAAAATCTGTTGAAAATTCATTTAGGTAATTAAAAGAAAACGCAGATTTTTTAAGATTGAAAAAGTAAGAAATATTCCTTTTTGTCCATGTTTTTGTTACATTCTCGAAGCTGAAAGCAAAATGCATTTAATACCAGCCTAGAGGCGAAGGGCGTCTGCACAAAACGAAGAACCTCTGCCATTTTGTTTGGGTGAGCTGTGGAGCGTATTTGGCACCAATAAAGGGCCATAAGCAAACCTGAAAATTTCCAAATCTCACGCTTTTTCAGTGAATCGCACGACTTATTAAACTGCAACTCACGATTTCTGCCACTGAGGAGTTGGCAAGTTTGTTGGTGATAATTCTTTTGTGGAAAAATATTTGGCACCGATGAATCGAATACTTTTCTAAATATGTAATCGTTTTGCTTTCTATAAACAGGAAGCAAATAAACTAGGAATTTAAAATGTTTGGTGATATTCGTGTAATGAATTGAAAAATGTGAATATTATAGATCTGAACCTCGAAAAAAATAGCCATAAATATAACCTCGACAACAGAAAGCGGAGTTTTAATACCCAATAGTTAATCGATACTTAGCATAAACTACGACATCTCCTTCGAACTTTAGAGCAAATGGTGGCTTGTCATAGACTCAGGTAAATTTCCACCTCAAGAATATGGAACAATCCTCCACCAAACGAAAGTGCAGTTTTGGAGACAAATAGAAAGTCTCCGGATAATTTTCTGCTTCACACTTTCAAATTAAGTTTTCAATCCAAAAAGAATGCCTATGGGAATATTATTCCCGATTCTCCATGAAAATAAAGTACAAGATCGCCAATTTTCTATTTCCATGACTTCGGAAGGAATTCCCAATCAAGTGCAGTCTTGAAACCGCGAGATGACTTATTGAAAGGCTCTGCCTAATTTCCGAAACTCAGTTTGGTAATGGAATTCTCAAAATGATTTAATCATTTTCACGTACTGAGCAAAATATATTTTACCCAACGATTAATTTGGAGTAATGAAAGCACATGTACACGACCTCGTTAACCAAATAAAAAATTCACATCAAAAGTATTTTTTAATACTTGGTTCTTTTACCTTTCTGGTGAAAATGAAAGTACAACTTTTCATTCTACATTCTTTTTCATCTCAAAGCATAATTGAAAAACTTTGAAAGTTTTGCTCCATTATTTTCACCATCAAATATCACGACAGTTTTCGAAAAATAAATATACACCATGGAAGATCGATTGGAATATTTAAATAAAATGTTATTGCACGATAAAACATGCAAAATTTCAGTTGAAAAGACTAGACAAATCAACTAATCCTAGAGGAATTTGACTGTAGTACGAAACACAATTGAACAGGTCCTATTACTTTATTCAAGAATGGAAATCACAAACAAATGCAACATTTTTGGAGTATAGTCAAAGTAAAAATGAACTTTCTGTGTCAATGTAGTAAAACAATCTTTAGAATTCGATAATGAAGAATAACTTTTTAAAAACAAAATTAGCCTGGCCAGCCAAGAACTTTTGCAATAAAAAAGCCAATGGGTTTCCCCATAACCAACGACTTTAAAATATTCCCAGCCAAACTTGGTCCCCACTTTGACCATATTGTAATGTACCATAGCATTTTCTGTGTATAAATTGTGTTCTGCTTTAGTGCTAAAAAAGAAATATGCATCGTTTCGGAACGATATGGCCAGAGTGGAAACCAACCAAGCTTTACCATGACACAACAGAATAACATTCACACTTACCATACTTACCTCCAGCTGCAGCAAAGTTTTTAAGTATTTTTTTTGTAGTTTTTATCTATCATTTTTTCTCACTTGATGTTGCAACAACTTGTTTTAATAGTTTTTCATTCAACATGATTTTATTAAAAGGTTATGATTTTGTGTTGTACCTTTACTCTGAAACGTTGTTTTATGTTAAAATACCACACAAGCCTGTGGTCTGATCTATTAACACACTGGATATATTTTTATTAGTTTTACTACAATGGATATGCAAAAGCAAGTTAAATCAAAAGAAAAGTAGACAAAAGCTTTGGTTTTTGGCACACTAAACAAGAATTTGATTATTTCAAATGACAAATTCAGACTAAAACATTGCTAAACAGTAAAAGTTATGAAAATTCTCAATGGTTTTTTGTTCATCTATTACATCGCTATTCTTCAGGTGCTTTTATATACAGCAGAAACTAGAACGTTTTGTTTCCAGACTAAAACAATGATTTATGATTAAAAACAGCATCTACAGCACGACTTGGACTTTCCTTGAGAAAAAGCAAGCCAAATGGTATGCCAATTATCTGTACTAAAATACTGGCTAAGTCAACTGATTGCAGAAATTCAGAAACTTTAAGCCAAAATAAGAAAATTCAGAATCTGAAATGATTGAAAGAAAGTTTAGCTCCATTGCTGGTAGGATGAATCTTGGTACCATTGGTTGTTCTGGTCATATCCACCACCACCATAACTTTGGTTATTCTGTTCCAGTGGTTGTTGTGCGATTGGTTGAGATCCAGCTTGGTTGAATCGCCTTTTTGGTTCAGGATAGCTTACAGTACCAGCACCACCTCCTTCACCATCATACTTCCTTTTTCCTTGTTGCGGACCAGCACCACGAGGACCTCCTCTTGGTCCTCCTCTACCCCCACGCCCACCAGGACCTCCACGACCTGGCCCTCCTCTCCCACCTCGTCCCGGCGGTCCACCACGTTGACCTGGACCTCCTCGTCCACGAGGAGCACCTCTAGGTGTACCTGTACCTCTAGGTGTACCTGTACCTCTAGGTGTACCTCGACTTCTCTGAGGGCCACCACCACCACGAGCACGACCACTACCACCACCATAACCTCCACCATAATCATTGCCACCACCGCCACCACCACCACCACCATACCCGTCATCATAGCCACCACCATAACCACCTCCATAACCTTCATCATACCCTCCACCATAACCACTACCATAACTATCATTATAACCACCACCATAACCATCACCACCACCACTGTAACCATCACCACCTCCATATCCATCACCGTAGCCACCTCCATTGTAGCCACCTCCATAGCCTTCATTGTAGCCACCACCATAGCCACCACCATACCCACCACCATAGCCTTCATTGTAGCCACCACCACCATAACCACCACCTCTTGGACCACCACGCCCTCTGGGACCACCTCGACCTCCCATAGCACCGTGTCCACGACCTCGACCCATATCACCATCTTGTTGCTCTCTCCCAGGAGCATTTAATGCCCCAAAACCAGACTGTCCATGTCGTTTTTCCCTGTTCTGAGGTGGTTTAGCCAAAGATACTTCAATAACAAGTCCATCTATGGTTTTACCATTCATTTCATCAATAGCTTTCATGGCAGCCTCGCGTTCTTTGAAGTTGATAAATGCGTAACTTTTCAGCTTTTTGACTCTCTCGACTTCACCATATTCACTGAATGCATTCTTGAGGCTCTCTTCAGTTGTGTTGGGGGAAACATTTCGAACATGGACAACACGGACCTGAAATAAACAAATGACAATGCATGCTATGGACATACAACAAACAAAGCTGGTACAAAGAATAAACATCACACTGACTAAGAAATCTCGGGAAGTAGCTCAGCATTTTATGTGATAAAATTTCATGTATAGCCAGCGTTCAAAATAACATTCAGAAAATATACCTAACAGTGGTGCAACTTTTTTGACCAATTGCAATCAGGGCAAGTAGGTCATGAAAAATGGTTGCCCTGAATAAACTTCACTTGCCATTAGGTCTAGCTTTGGTTCAAATAATAACAACATTTGAAGCAAATGATTGCAGTATGCATATGTTGATGGATAACTACAATTTGCATTATAGTACACCAATCTCTTATTTTTCTTTAAGAACTGAAGTTGAATTTAAGTCGACGCACAATGTCCGTCATACAATGGTCGGACAATGTCCGTCGAGTCATGTTCATTTCTTTCATATTTTACTCATTTAATACTGTAGTTGGGGATAATAACTTAATGGCCAGCTTGTTCTGGCAAAGTTGAAACAGAAAGCAACCAAGAAGAGACTTCTACTTGCCCGTAAAGATTTTCACTTGCTCCGGGCAAGTGTTAAGTTATACCACTGCCTAAATGTTGTTGACTAACAGCCTTTTGTAGTTGAAAAAGTTGTCCAGTTATTTGTAGAGAACTTTAAACTGAGACTTTGCTTTCAAAATGGTGCTAATCATATTTACCTTAGCCATTGTTTCTGAATCAGGTTCCTCAAGAGGATCTGCCCAATCAACAGATGGAACAATGTGTCCCCAAACTTTCACTCGACCACTCATCAGTCTACGTCTGGCGAGGGCGGCTGCTTTGTGGGTGTCATACTCAAGGAAGGCAAAACCACGATTCTTGTACTTATCTTCAGCAGATATATAGACAATCACATCCCTCAGGTTGTCTGTGTGCTGACGGAATTCTTCCAATATATCTTGTTTGGTCTTTGTCTTTGGTATGGAACCAACAAACAGCCTATCGTTAGCGATCGAGATACAGACACCGAGACGGCGGTTCTTTCGGATCTCGGTGTTGTCCAATCCTTTGCACGCGCTCTGGGCTGAATCGCGATCTGCGAAAGTACAGAAGGCATACCCTTTGTTTTGGCCAGTGTGTGCATCCATCATGAGACGGAAATCGTAAATTCGACCATACTTTTCAAAAGGTGGGATGAGTTCATCTTCATACATGTCGCGGGGGACTTTACCAACAAAAACTTGACAGCAACCCTACATGAAGATTTGTTTTGGGTTTGGTTTAAATGGCTAAATGTATGAGATACCTATGGTCTTTGCTACCCCCTCATTGAAAACGTTTGTGGGATAATACTCCAGTTATATAAAGCCCAGTAAGCACGAATGTTCAATCAATGCTCATATTTTTACTTGGTAAAAATTTTGGCTTTTATCTTTTCCAGATTTTATCTAGATCACAATATTCCTAATAAAAAATGCTCTCATATCATTGGACCTATAAAAACAATGGTATCACTGAACATCAAACAACAAGCACATGTTTCTGATCATGACTATGCACTACGCGGAAAATTTGTCAGTATTTTCAAGTTTGAAAAATTTAAAGTTTTAACGTTATATATCTTACCGATGGTCCTGTAGGCGGTGAAGAGCCTTCCCAAGCAGGAGGTGGACCCCCATACTTCCTCTGTCCCATGGTTATATCCAAACTATAGCCAGTTCTATCGAGTAGTTCACGAATCTTTTCTTCATTTGGTCCACCCTCGCCTTGTGCGACTTGATCATTATTAATAATTTCGGTATTCTGAGAACCCATCTGTTCTTGGCGTTTTTTCTCACGGTGTGTTTTCATGATGCCACAGAGAAAAGCACTCTTGTTTTGTACATGGGATAAATCGCTGCTTGCGAACTGTTCTAGTACTCCAAGAGCGCCGTCTTCATTCAATTCTTTTAGTGCGTCGAAGGCTCTTTCGTCGAGCTCTTCCAAGTCGAGTTGACCCATTGCACACAGGTTTTGAAGCTTTTCTGCGACCGAATCTGGCAAAACTCTACCTCGAAATTTCTCCATTGTAAAATTCAAAGATTATATTTGGATTTCTTGTTAGAACGCACTGTAGATCGAATATAGTCCGCAAAAGCGGCAGCAAAATCTTCAAATTTGTTAGCAAGCGAAAAAGAACGCCAAAGACAACGTGCTCGAAATTTATACATTAGCGGGGTGGCCATATCCGTTTGAAGGGCCTTGCTATTGACCAATCATGTTTCGCTATTGCGCATTTTAAATTACGTTGTCACCAGTCTTTTTTGAGAATAAAGTATGAAAGCGGTAAGCAAAGCTCTGGCTAATCCTGTTTACGCAAATTATGCTGATCAAACTAAAATGAAGTAATGAACATACTGAAATAAAACAATGACTTTTACAACATCACTGTGGCATGCCATTTTACATGCACAGCCTCAAATTCATTCATTTTATTTCTTTTGATTTTTAAAAAATAAATTCATGCACTCAGGCTGCAAAATAGACTAGTCTATACCAGTGAACTGTGTTTATACTATGGTTTATGCACTGCAGCATGCTGTCAGAGACATCGGTGTAATAATAGACTTTAATCCCACTCAAGTATATGCCCCTGAGAGATAAGTCACGCCCATGGAAAGTGATGGAATTAGGTTTGTCAATCATCCCCGAACTCAAGCAACCTCGTTCCCATGTTGAACTTTATCTTAATTAACAGCCTATGGAGCCATTTTGAAATTTTCTGCCATATCGAGAGCTTTGATTTGCACCATCATCAAGATTACTTTTTTGATAGCAGCCCTAAAATGAAACAAACACCAATGAGCATTACCATTGAAGGCAACAAGCCTAGCCTGCTCGCAGCCTGTAATAGTCATGTGTGACATAGAGTACTGTTGTTTGCATCTAACAATGAACAGTTACAGATAAATATAGATTACTTCATGGTTGGCGAGTGCATATGATTTTTATTTACGAGTTGTGAAGGACGAGGGGCAAATCACTGATTTAAATCTAGTACACAATCCTTCACGAGTAAATAATAAAAATTGTACAAACGAACCAACCATGAAGTACTTTGTTTATTATATAAGTATAGAGATAAATATGTGACACTGACAAACTCTCAGCGAACAACATGCAAGTGAAGTCTCAAAAACAGATTTCTGACCGTTTATTTCTTCATTTTCTTGCTGGAATTCCAATCAAAGAGGTTTATCTTAAGTATTTTAAACCTTGTGTATTCCATGATGATAATATAGTCACTTTATTATAGTTCACTCTCACTTCGGTGATTTTGCTAAAACTGGCCACCATGTTTACAATTTTGAGCGGGAAAACACTGACCAATCAAAACACTGATATGATCATTTTCACATGTGAAAAATATTGTCCGCCGTGAGGATATGATTTCTATTTCAACTTTCTACTGCACAGAAATCTCTATACTTATATAATAAAAACATTTTCTATGCACACATGACACAGAGTTTCATGTTTGTCAAGAGCATTTGATCTGAAGGTAAATCATATTTACCTAACTTCTAGCTTATTGACTGAGCTAATTGAAACCACCTTCAAATGCTGTTGACAAACATTGAAGTTTATGTGCGAATAGACAATATTTTTTCAGAATAGTTGCAAACCACGGTTATAACTTTCCCAGAACTTTACCTAGCTTTCTTCTTCTCTTGAGGAGTGGAACCCTCAGCTTTCAATTTCAGAGAATTAGCCAAGCTTTCCAGATAGCGAGAGAATGAACCCAAACAATCCAATGTTGTCCTCTTTGATCCTTCAAACCAATCACGTGGAAGCACTGTCACAATCTAAAAATAGAAAATGTTTATGACTGACTGACTGAATGGTTGACTAACTGACTGCCTGAATTGGTTCAATCATATGGTTCAATCGTATACTGTACTTACAGCTTGACATTTTCCAACATTTTCATAATGTTTTCCAGCTGAATGTTGAAGAGCCATCAAGAGATACCGGTTAAGCAAACCATCTACAGCTAATTCTTGTAACTTGGGAGTGGAGATTAAGCCATGCCACAGAAATATGTTACCCAATAACTACAGTAAGTAATGTTTCAAAACATAAAGAATGTGAGAAGCAAGTATATAGTGAGATTTTTTACTGGATAATGTAGTTTACTGTATTTTTACAAACCTTTAAACAACTCCAGAATTGTCGTTCTACAAATGTTTCTCCTCCAAGAGACTTCTTATCAAGTAAGCTAGGTTAATAAGAGTATTTGTTTGCCTTTTATAATTAAGTGGAATGATGTTCACTGTTGCATCACACTATTCACAGGCTATATACATCAACACAGCCAGGTTTACTTACGATTTTGGATAAAGAGGAACATAAATATCATCATTCATGCATTTTTTAATTCTCGTAATGACAGTGTTAAATAACTCCTGAAAATAAAATGGATGACGTAAGCAGAAGTATTAAGGTAGTAAAGAAGAGAAAAGTTTAGTATAAAGTGCTAGTAAGTTTGTTGAGATTAAAGTGTAGATCAAATGTATCAGAGGTTAATGAGGAAGACACAATTATTGATGAAATGTGATTCCGGATTACTCTGAATTACTCTAGCAATACTATTTACCAAACAACCAATGTGGTTATGGCTGCTTGGAGATTGTATATTGCAGTGACCAGCATGATTACAACAGTACAAAATTTGATATATTGATAACTATTTCTACCTGTGTATGTTTCTTTTCTGCAGAAACTGTTGGATAATCAAGCACCAAACGTTTGACAAGATTCACAGCAAATACAGTCTGTTTTAATGAGAGCGGATCCCAGATATGCTCAAGAAGACCTAAAAATTCAAATGGAAGTTAACATTATAAAGACTTGAAGATGGCATATCAACTTGTATATTGGCATATCACATCAGATTTACACGTTTCACATCTTTGCTCTCCTCAATGAATCTCTAGGTCTATGGATAGTCTGCATGACTATAACCTATAAAACAGTGAAGAGACAGTAACCTGTTAGTTTGGGCACAAGAGCTTTCTCAGCCAAGCGTGGAATAAAATTTGTATCTTCATCATCTGGATCATAGGAATTATCTTTGAACCCATAAAACATCACATCTTCAAACCATTGCATTTCTTCAAAATCTTTACATCCCTTCTGTAAGATGCACAAAAAATATAATTATAAGGAGTTTGCAGGTTCGTCTGGTGTTCTGTCCAATGATGATGACGGATGACCTGTTGGATGACCTGGAAAACATGTTGTGTTTCAAGACTGCAACTTACAAAAAAAGACTAGTAAGAAACATTGTTCACAATTCTATCTCATTGATTACAATCTATAAATGAATAACTACCATAAGTGGATTCCAATCCAACAGTTGAATTTTGACAAATGGTAAAACCAGTTTAGGCAAACACAAATGTACAAATGCCTGTTTGTAGGTTTCCGAGAAGCCATATTTCCACTGCTGAAATCTTGCTATAACAAATTTGATATTGACAAAGTCTTCTAAAACATCTTCAAATATCTTTGTTGCTTCACCCATTATCTTTTCTACAAAAGAAACATCCTATTCAGGGATAGATCCTGCTTGATCTAGTAGTAGGAGTTGCCAAGCCTCCAAAGTCCCAAAAATAGCCATTGGATAACAAGGCCCAAAATGAATTTGACAACAAAATTGTCAAAGTGAAGCAATCAATGGTATACCTGATTCATTTTTGAACCTTAAAACTTCACCACTTCCTTCTTCATCATCAGAGGAGAATCCTTCATGATATTGTTTGGAGTCATCCTCTTTCAACATGGCTGCTTCTCTTTCCTTTCTCCTTCTGTTTCTTCTTGCTTCTCTTTCGACTGCTCTTCTTTGCTTGGCTTGCTCCACGTATGCCAACTTATCTCGACCAAATTCATCAAATTCTGACTTTACTTGCACAGATTTCCCTGCAACAAGACACTAAAAATTATGCAACAGGCATGTCAAAGCTTTCTCGCTTCAGCTACAGCTTGGAGCAAATAGAATGCATATATTCTGACAAGTTTATGGAATAACTACACTACCTGTTTGTGCAGCAGCAAAGTTTTCTGCCTGATCCTGGACATCTTTCTGACGTCTTTCAATCAATCTGTCGGCTCTTTCTTTTAATAATGAATGCATTCTAGATTCCAAGCCTTCTATAACAGGAACCTACAATTCCAAAATGTAATAGCACTATTTCATTATCTTTGGTGGATGCAGGAATCAAGTAGATATATAGATACACGAGTGACCTGTGGGTTCTTAATATTGGAATTATGTTTGTCTCATAATCATGAGGTACTAGTATTACTGTATTTATGCATAGGTAGGACTCAATTTAGGACCTAATTTGCCCTGTTGTCTGAGTCATCAATAAGTCTTCAGTAATTGATTTCTGACAGAAAATTTAAATACCAAAATGGAAGACAAGATAGTATTTTTATGCAAATACATATAAATTTATCTATTATATTGAAACTAATCAATAACATTGAGCTTGTCAATCTAGGTTCATTTGGCACACTTATGGGTTCTAGGAATACATCATTGCTTTGAGGAGGGTGTACACCCAAATCCTAAATCTACCTATGAACTATGTTTTTGCTCGCATTGCACAACACATGTTGCACATTCTGGTTTTACAGCTGCCAAATCCACAAATCCAAGTGCATGCAGAACCTCTGCAACACAGCCCCTGCAACATGACCCCTGGCAAGTTACCGTTGACATTCTACTGACGCACCTTTTCATTAAGACATTCAATCAAGTCCCTGACATACCCCCTCATCTCCTGAAAAAAACCATAACGACCCTCAGCATCCTTCGTCTGTTTCTCTAACGATGTAATACTTGTATCACATGACTCCATGTGTGACATCGTTTTCTCTTTCTCCAAGCGCCGACCTCTATTGACCTCTTGTAATGAGACAATACGATTGTTCATCTTCTCCCAAACCATATCCATGGTTACAGTGTTTAATGACGTTGGTGGATAACTTGGGTAGCCAGGCACAGGTACCCCATGTTTAGTATATTGGGTATAGTTAGGGTCAATGTCACTATTACCATAAAGATACTGTTGTGTTACATACATTTGATATGTAGTATCCTCCTCTTGTTGTGCTTGCGGAATCGAGACTCCTTTCCGTATCTGTTCTTCTTCAAACCTCCTCAACGCATCATCTTCTCCCTCGCTTTTTTCATCCTCATCACTTTCTTTCGCAAGCGCTTGTTCAACTTCAAGTCGTCTTTGCATACCTGGATGATTTGACTTTCTTGTCCCAAACCCGAGCGGTGTATCCGGATCTTCATCACTATGATCGTTATCGTCTTCACGTATTAACCGAGATTTATCTGTATTTTCAAACCTACCACTGTATCTATCAGTATCGTCAACTGGGATAATATCTGAACCCATCTGTCGAGCCATTTCTCTTCGTTTCCTTGCTGCATGAATAGCTGCCGCGTCAGGAATTTGAAAAGATGTATCCTTACTTGGGTTTGCACGTAAAGGTTTAAATATAATTCCATCACTTTGAATTACTTTTTCTCCTTCATTTTCTGCCATTTCTCCTCCACCATCATCATCATCACCACCTAAATTTGATAGTTCTTCCCTCAAACTTTCTAATTTGTCATCGTTTACTGCCTCTGTTGTAGAGCTTAGAAATGTATCTCCTGGTTCATTTTCTTTAGTTTTCTTTGCTTTAACACGTTGTTTTGACAACCTACGGCTTTCCTTAGACTTCTTAACTTTAAACACTTCACCGCTATCTTCCTCACCATCATGGTCGAAACTTAGCAACGTTTTTGGCGCGGGTTTTGAAGATTTTTTTGGTTTTTGTTCTGCCTTTTCTTCGGATTTTTGTTGCTCTGCGGACTCTTCGACTTGCACTTCCTCTTCATGTTCGTCCTCTAAATTCTTTCTGCGAAAATTTCGACGTGATTTCTTCTTTAAAAGAACAGCTTCTGTGGACATGTTTAAATTTGTTTTTCAAAATGGCCGAGACTCCCCCCTGGAAATTACTAAGGTGAATCTTCAATTCCAGGAGGGGGTATGAAAGCGTACTAAAGTGAAAACGACAAAATATTCTGAACATAATTGTCGAAGGCACGGATTTTATATGTATTTATCGATTGATTTCGATCTTCTATTCTTGACGAAACTAAGCAAAAAGGTCTGGAGGTCTACTAGAAATAGATTTTAAGACCTGAAGTTGTTTAAAACAAATTATAATAGATAAAAATTGTAGCAGGAAAAAAATATCAACTTTCAAGCTAGAATAAAGCGGAGAAAAGTCGACAGTTGCGGGCAGAAAATTTCGGGATGCCCCAACCTGCAAACAGGCTATTGTAATTAATGTAAACAAAAAATATGGAGTTTTATGCATCGGGAAAGAAAAGTTTTTACCAACCAAATTCAAGTTACCAGCCAAATATCGATGCAGGATTGCTTGCTCATGTCAGAGAGGAAGTATTTAAACGTGAAGAAGAACAGAGAAAACAACGAGAAATTGACGAAGTCAGAAAGGCAGCGGACGAAAAACGGACTAGATTAGCCGGCCAAATTCAATCTATTGTCACAAATTTACCAATGTATGTGGGACGGAAATGTCTATTAATATATGTTTCAGTTTTCGAAAGGAATGTGACAATTTTTTGGACTTAAATTAATAAAATCGAGGACAACATATAAACCCTGTTTTTTAACTACACGTCCCCCCCCGGAATTATTTTTAAGATCTCAGCTGAACCACAGTATAGAGACGACCAGTAGGGCCACTCATTTGAAATTTTGTGTGGCCGCTCATTATGCATTGGCAGCCAGTCAATTGCTTTTTCTGGCCAATAAGCAAGCTGGACTAACTTTCCTGGCCAGTAAACTGCATATTTTTGCATAAAAAGCCGGCTACATGTTGCATCGCCGAGTGGCCCTACTGGTCGTCTCTACACTGTGGCTGCAGTGCTTTGTTACTATGCAGGGATTTGTTACCGTCGTTTGCATGTAAGGATGAACAGCCACAGATTTTCATATTTGTCAAGAGAGTTGATCATCCAATCAGGTTTAAGTAGCTCCATGCTGAGTGACTGAGCTAATTGAAACCTTCAAATGCTCTTGACAAAAATTGAAGTTTCACAAGAGAATAAACAATGTTTTTATCTGCAAGTATTTGACAGTATGTTGATCACAAAGGACCTGCAGAACAAGACTACTACGCTGAGAACAAAATGTCTGACTTAGGGGCCGTCGACAAATAGATTGCGATTGCGTCCATGGATTCTTCACTCATGGAACAAGTCTGATGGCAGGACGAAATCTATTTGTCAACAGCCCCTTATTGATGTTATAGCCACATAGAACAAACTCTACTATATTCTCTACTGCTCTAATATTCACTATATTTTAATAGCACATTCCAAGAAAAAATGACATCGGAAGTCATTAACTCACTGGCACTATCATTGATGGATGGAACTGTGTTTGAAATTGTCAGAGGCCTTGAAGATATTCAACAGTTGACTGAGAGAAATTTACTCAATAAAAGAATGAAATTAATCAACAGTCAGAAAGGTAGACAATATGGAGCACCAAATGAATGGTTATTTCACCCAAGGACAAATTTAATTTTCTTCTACTTTTAGCTGAAAGAATGGATCAAAACAAGACTCATAAAGCAGCAATTGATGCATGTGCCAATAAACCGCATCACCTGCCTGTCATTAGAAAGAAACATACACAAGAAAAAGAGAATCTGGAAAGTCGACTTGAACAAGAGCTGGTGCAATTGGATCAAAAATTGGTGCTCGAGTTAGATCGAGTTGTTGCAGATCAACAAACCACAATGCAGGTAGTTTACATAGTTGCAATGTTTTACAGTATCGACATCAATTCTGTATGATTGTTTCTGCCCAAACTATGTAAAAAAGACAAGTACAAAAATATAATAATTGATGTATTGTATCTGTTTCTCCTTATAGAGAGCTGGAGTCCCGCTGTTTCATCTGACAAATGATTCGAGTGAAATCCAACTACAGATGTACATTCTAGACATTGTAACAAAACTAAGTGCAAGCTGACGTCACTCATACAACAGCAAATGTGTTCAGTATAAATTGTGTTAAAAATGAATTTATGAAAGTTTATTTATTCAACCCAAATGATTGTTACAGAGAAAAATATAAATGATTGGTTTCTATGGGTGTAGTACATTCTATCTTGTAAATATTTTGAAATAATAAATATGTCATAAAAAGATTTCATAGAAATCAGCCAAGAAATTTTGCAAAAGGAGTTGTTTTACAAATGTCAATAAACAATACCACGTTTGCAAAATAACCTAGGAAGAAGTATCAAAGTGTTATGCATGTAAAGTTTCATTGGATATTACATCTAAAACTTGTCTGCATGCTTTGGTAAGTTTCAAAATGGTACAATAGGCCTGCAGCAGACTTGGACATGCTACCCGTACATCAATATCGGCTTGTTTTCTCAATGCTCACTTGTTACCAAGTTGTCAAATTGACTTGCTTAACAACATGCTACAAATTATATACATTTACTATTATGTGTTCCAACCAGTGGCGGACACTTCGAGAAATATTGGGGATGCGAACTTAGGTTGCCAACATATAACCATCTTTTTGTTGCTTCAAATCTCAGTTCTTAAAAGCTTTTTGGCTTAAATTTCAATTCATTTTCTACTTAAATTATAGCCTATGAAGGCTTTTGTGGTTGTAAAATCATTAATACAGCTTTGTTACACAATTAGTCAGCTATCATTCAAAGGCTTTGAATAATTATTGGGGGGGAGGGGCGCTCGTCCCCCCCCCCGCTGGTCCCCCCTAGTGTCCGCCACTGGTTCCAACCTCTTGTTCACTTAATTGCCATACTTGAAAACCCTTCTGATCTTGTGAAGAAATGTGAGATTATGGATTAGATCTTTTCCAGTTTAGTGCTTTAACCAAACCTTGCTTCCCTTTTCATCAAATGTGACTCCTCACCAATCCATAAAATGAACTCAATTTGTATACAAGGATCATCTTAATATGACAACTGCTCCTTTACACCAAACAAATTCCCCAGGCTGTTACTAGGTGACATACGACAGCCACGAGAAAGATAAGTGGTCAGTTTACCACTGGCAGCCAGAATTAGTCCCAGGTATGGTGGTGAAGGTTTGTGAGGTCTTGTTAAAAATTCTGGATGAAATTGAACTCCAACAAAATAGGGGTGTTCTGAGGAAAAGTTGAACATAATCAATAACTTGAACGTGTGGTGCCAGTGTAGGTAGAGTCTAACAAAGATTCGGCAGTGGAGTAGGACAATAAGAACTTTGACGTTTTAAGCGAAGGCCCTTCATCTCTAACTTCCAGACGAAGGGCCTTTGCTCAAAATGTCAAAGTTCTTATTGTATTTTTCAGGTAGTTTTATCCTACTCCACCGCCGACCATAATCAATACTCGTAGCAAATTAATTGGTATATTAGAAAAATCTTGTACCCTCCAAAGAAACTGTACTAAAAGAAACTTATTATACCTTGTAATTCCATGATTTCCATCCGTTCACCATCAACATCATGGCCAACAAAATTCATACCAAATTCTTCAAGTCTTTTTACATAAGCTGGATTTATCTAGTAGTGATTGATGAGTGTGATTTATACAGATTTAAAATGGCAAATAAACTCCTGTACAAGAGTAGAGAGGTATTCATGGTACATGTTATACTTAATTACTTCGTAGCGATGTCTGTGTCTTTCTTCAATATGCTCTTTATGACCGTATAATTTATCTAAAATTTACAAAATAATATTAAACACTAAACTTTCCTTGGCTTGGGCCTCCAGATGTTATGTGGTCAATGAATATATTTGGATTAAGGTAATACTTACAAATTGTGTTTTCTTCAGACTTAAAAACAGTTGTTCTTTTTCCAAGACGCATTGTGCCTCCAAGTTGGCCAGGGTTATGCTCAGGCATTTCAATGACCTGAAAGAATATGGTAAAGCCTTATTATACAATTAGGATGGGCTGACTTGGCAAGAATGTGATTGTAGACTTACCACAGGATTTTCAGTATCACCCTGAAACTCGGACGAGTTGGCATCTGAAATGTTCGAACACATTATGAAACATAACAATGCATCAGAGTAGAACAGATAGATAATTTAATACTTTATATACCATTCTTGCTTTAGCCTTCTTCCTTTCTGTTTGGCATCCCAGAACACAGTCACAGAGACACTGTATACAGTAACTGTATATCATTTTGAGGGAATTTTACCTTTTAACTGAAGTATATTTCTTGCAAACTCAACAACAGCAAGCTGTAATCCAAGACACACCCCTAAAAACAAAATATAGCAAACAATTCAGACTGACAAGTATAAAAACAATGGTGTCCTTTACAGACTACAGTAGACATGATGAGTACAGATTTAGTAAAAACTTCTTACCTAAGAAAGGAACAGACTTTTTTCTTGCCCAGTTTATAGCCAAGATTTTCCCTTCAGTTCCTCTGTTACCAAAACCTCCTGGAACCAATACACCACTACAAAATCATAATAAAGACAGGTTCACTTAAATACTGAAGTATTAAGCCCCGTACAGAAGAGCAAGTTTTCCTTGACAAGTTCCTTGTTGAGTTTATTTGTTTGTGTGTACGGCAAACAATTTGTTTTCGATCAATTTTTCCTTGACCAGTTTTACGAGCCTGTGTATTAACAACACAAGTGAATACTTCATGTTTATTGTGGCAATGGCCGCTCGACTATAGATCGAAGATGAGTGCAGTGGCGTACTGCGCATTTCCCCGTCAAGTTTTCCTTCTCGGCCGTACACACGAACAATTTCCCTTGTTCGAAAGCTGGCATGACTAGCTTTTGAACAAGGCTCTTTGTCGAGGAAAACTTGTCAATTTTTTGCTGTACACACAGGCAAATAAAACTTGTTAGGAAAACTTGTCAAGGAAAACTTGCTCGTCTGTACAGGGCTTTATTCAGACCTTAAATGCCATGTGCACTTTACTAGAGAACCAACAATTTATTTAATCATTATGATAAACTTACCTACAACCACAAAGTTTTTTCCATGCTTCATGATATAGAACTGGTTCCGCATCTGCTTTTGTTTTTTCAAGGTCTTCTGAATCTATCCACTTTAAAAATACAAGGGAATATTTTAAAAAGTCTAATAAGAAACATGCGATTATTCTAATTGTTTCTAATTACTGTACTTACATTTAAAACAAGTTTCAAGTTACAATGCAGAGCAGCATGTGTGAGAGCTTTGATTACTGAGAGATAGGCATCTTCCATCTGAACATATTTCCCAACCAACGCAATATGGACTTCAGTACGAACATTTTCTTGTCTGCAAAGATATCAGGTTTGGGATGAAAAGTTACCAATACAAACATCTAAAAACTAGTGGCATGCTAGTTTATGACAATAGACTTATACTATGACATAAAGTAAAGCCTCACCTTTCAGCCAACTCATACCAGATTTTTAAGGAGTTTTGAGGTTCGTATGGTAAGGTTATCTCCAAGTTAAGTCTTTCTTTCAACAAAAGAACCACATTTTGTTCTGCTATGAGAAGTGGAACTCGGTACAGACTGTCACAATCATGAACACTTATCACCTGGTAGAGAAATAAAGAGTAAACAAGTGTCACTGCAACTTGAATGACAGGATTTAGGATTCAAAATACACTGAATTGTATACTTTATCTGGTGAAACATGGCAAAACATAGAAACTTTATTCCTGATGGCTTCCTGAATGGGCATCTTGCCTCTGCAAAATATCTGAAGAAAGTATGGTAGAAAATATTATTAGTAAATAATGAAAAATACTGAAATATGCTATAAAATAGAAACTCAGTATGTACAGTCTAAATGTTGATGCAACTTACAAAATCAGGACTCAATCCAAGACCTCTGAGTTCTCGAACACTATTTTGAGTTGGCTTGGACTTTTGTTCACCTGTTGAACGAGGCTATAAACATAATATTATACAAGCTGTTATCCTGCTGGCCAGCATCAGTTAGCGATTGATGCTAAACCTAAAGATATAGTTACATTCTCAAAATGTTATATTATTTTTAGTTATATTCTCAAAAATCCTTACATCTTAATAAATTTGGCTAGCATACCTGTGGTATAAGACTAACATGAATAACACAGAAGTTATCTTGTCCAACTCGAAATTGAAATTGCCGGAACGCCTCAACAAAAGGCATGCTTTCAATGTCACCAACTGTCCCACCAAGCTGTGAAAGATGAATACTTATAAGTTGACATCTTGCAAAAATAAATCACATCAATGGATCGAGTAATTCTAATCATGTACCTCAATGATACAGACGTCAGCTGCATTGTTGTCATGTAAAGGATTAAGAGCCACTTTCTCCACCCATTCCTGAATGGCATTTGTGATATGAGGAACCACTAAAAATATGCAAGATATTACCATCTTAGTAATCAACAAAAACAGTTTTCCGGTATTTATGGTTGATGGCTCTAAAGACAAATTTGGATTCACATGTTATTTTGTGGGGGCGAGGGGGAGTGCAACCAGTCCACCCCTCCCTATCCATACTCCACTATACAATACCTTGTACAGTTTTTCCTAGATAATCTCCCTTCCTCTCTTTCTGGATAACACCTTCATAGATCTTTCCTGTTGTGATATTATTATCTTTACATAACATTACATCAAGGAAACGTTCATAATTTCCCAAATCCAGATCAACTTCACCTCCATCATCCAGTACAAACACTTCCCCTAAAAACAATACAAATTTAGTAAGCTTATATCTAGCCACTTTTATAAACCTGCCTTACACCCAACTCTTTCTCCTTGAGGAGTAAAATTGTCTGGTGTTAAATAGAACAATAATAACAAGAATGATTTATTAGAGATTCCAAAATACATTGGCTCTTCTACAGGGTGCATAAAAAAGTAGACCCTTTCAAATTCAAATTAGCCATAACTATTGTAGTAATTTGACAGCCGTAATTGCTTCGAATTAATGGTTGCTTAACATTATTATTAATTTTCCATGTATATAAGACCTTGTGTTTTTGCGCATCATTAATTCGAAGCAATTAGAGCTGTCAAATTAATACAATAGGTTATGGCTAATTTGAATGGGTCTACTTTTTTTATACACCCTGTATCACTAAACACTAATCTGACCTAATCTATTAACACATACATTATTTACAATGACTAATTACAGGGAATATAAATATACCATAGAAATATACACATTGATTGGCTTAATGGGTAATTAGGGCACATTGATTAGATAGAGTCAAAACATGTTTTTACAGACAGCTAGAGTAAAATAACAAAGTGTGGAACATCAGCTATATATGGTGCATTGCAGCTTAGCCTTTCGTTTTGGGGGAATTTCTGTCAGGTCATTAAAGAACCCAAAAAATGCCTCTTATTTTCGAGGTTTTTGAATGGTAAACGGAGAAAATTTACTGTATAATAATACGATTCACTGGTTTATTTGAAAAGATTTATTGATCTACTGCCACATCATAGCAATTTCCATACCACAAATATTTGGTATTCACATGCTATAATTTAGCAAAACTCTACTATATGACACAATTCCTTGCATATAATTGCAGTATTTATTGATTTCTTACCGTGTTCATACGGAGAAAACGTCCCAGCATCAATGTTCAAGTAAGGATCGATTTTAACTGAAGTCACATGTAGCCCACACGATTTAAGTAGGGCGCCAACACTACTTGCTATAACGCCTTTACCAAGGCCGCTAATAACTCCACCAGATACTAAAATGTACTTCATATTAACAAGTAAACGTGTAAACTTTCTTCTGTATAATAAAACCGCTTTAAATGGAACAAAAAGAGTCTAAAAATTCGCAAAAATCTCTACACCTGAAAGACCAAAATAAAGAAGCATCAAGCATTGAAGCACGTTTCATTGTTTCGTTTGCCCCCAGGATTCGTTATAACCGCGCGGGTTGCCGCCAAATTTGAAATTTGAACTATCCAGTAAATATCGGTTGTATTATGGCTTTAAATGACTAGCAGAAATACCTATCCTTCTTTTTAAATTATTGACGAATCATTTCGACCACAGCGTGAGAATTTTGCACCAAAACATGGGTGTTGGCACTTCAAAAACCAAAATGCGGTTTTTCGTGATTGTTGCGTTCGTGATGTTGCAAAAATATATGACGTAATGAGTTTCCGGTCCGCATTCTGATCTGAATCACTAATATTAATATATTGCACCAAAAACAATTTATCAAAGGAATATGCAATATTGGCAATTTTTGTTCATCTTTAGTGTTAATAATATTTATCAGTTTGAGTAAAAAGTATATAAGAATATTTACATTGTAAAATTGTTACATCTAGCATAACACGTCATTTTCCCGCAATAACCCGCGCAATTTTCCCGCAATTTCGCGAAACAAAAA
Organism: Trachythela sp. YZ-2020; assembly: GCA_016169945.1. Classification (NCBI taxonomy): domain Eukaryota; kingdom Metazoa; phylum Cnidaria; class Anthozoa; order Malacalcyonacea; family Clavulariidae; genus Trachythela; species Trachythela sp. YZ-2020. Next base: position 1,990,265 of record JADLSH010000341.1, on the reverse strand, counting down.
TAGCGAAAATATTTAATTATATAACCCAAACTTTTCAGCTTCTGTAGAAATAGTTTTACCAACTTTGCGAGAGACATTTGGGAATTGAAGAAAAGTAAGCCTTAAATATTTGGCTGTCACACGTGAATCGTCATGTAAGCAACGATTTTGTTACAAAATTTGAACTTTGTGACTTTGTGCCTGGTACAACAACATGCCTAGTTAAAATCAAGTGTTTATCGGTTTATCCACTAAAAAACTTGTACAGAACGTTGACTGCCGTTGTTTGTTGATTGTACACAATCTTGGTTGCATACAGAATTCTGTGCATAGGAATCATGGCATCATATAAAGAAAACGATGTAGTAATAGTGTATGCAAAGAGAACTGCTATAGGAACATTTCGAGGTGGCTTGAGCTCAGTAAAAGCTCATGATCTAGCTGCTACTGTTATCAAAAATATGTTGGAGGAAATCAAGGTGGTAAAAAATGAGGACATTTCTGAAGTAGTATTGGGTCAAGTTCTGACTGCAGGTACAGTATGAGCAAACATTACATAAAGTGTTAAGTGTAGGGGACTACCCTCCGTATTACACAATGATTTCTTTCCCTTAAATAATATATTCCTATCCTGGAAAGTGTAACCATAATCGTAACCCTAACCTAATCCATAAAACTGTGCACCAATGTTGAGAACGCAAATGGTTGATCACCTTGCTTACGATTACTTATTTGTTACTGTTCTCATACTACTAGGACAAGGTCAAAATCCTGCTCGACAAGCAGTAATTGCAAGCGGTCTGCCAACATCAGTACCAGCAAGTACAGTGAACATGGTATGTGGTTCAGGTCTGAGAGCAGTTGCCATGGGCAAGCAAGCCATTGAATCAGGAGATTCCATAATTGTGATTGCTGGTGGACAGGAAAACATGAGCCAGGTATATAATGAATGGGTTTCAAGCATGTGTTACAGGCAGATGGTAGTTATAGCAAAGAATTTGGAGTATTTCTCACTCTGATAGCTGCCAGTTGAGTACCATCTTCCTCACAACAGTGCAACTGAAAGTACGAACGAAAATTTATATACATTTTTTCAGACCTAGCCAGGAGCAGTTGCGAAAAATGCAACTTAGGCCCTCTGGCAGGAATTGAACCTGTGGCCCTGGTTCGAATATTCCATCTACAAGCACCTTCTACTATAAGTTCTTGTTATAAAAATCTTGATATTTACCCAACTGAAAGTACCTATAATGCACATTATATTTGTAGGCACCACATTGCATTGATATACGTCCTGGTATAAAGTTTGGAGATGCAATATTGAAGGATACCATGTTGACCGATGGTCTAACAGATGCATTTAATGACTACCATATGGGAATCACAGGTACAGTGTTATACACATATGACCCCTTTGATAATATGCCTATGATTTGGTTTTCAAATGGAGAAAAATCCTAATACTAACAATTTTTTAAAGCTGAGAATGTTGCGAAGCAGTGGGAAATTACACGAGAACAACAAGACCAGTTTGCTGTCAACTCCCAGAAAAAAGCTGCAGAAGCACAAAAAGAAAATATTTTTCAAAGTGAGATAGTTCCTGTCAGCATCACAACAAGGAAAGGTATGTGGCCCAATGTGTCATACTTTGTTCTGACTTTTACTTTAACACCAGACAATTTTACTGGCCAAGCAGAAGCATTGGGCAAAAATTAAACAAATTTGCCAATTTCAGGTACAACTGTGGTAACCAAGGATGAGCACCCAAGGCCAGACACAACCATAGAAGCATTGAACCGTCTAAAACCATGCTTTATTAAAGATGGTACTGGAACAGTCACAGCAGGAAATGCATCTGGTGTCAATGATGGTGCAGCTGTTGTCATGGTGATGACATATCAAGAGGCAAGCAACCGTGGCCTCGCACCATTGGCTAAAATTGTCACATGGGCACAAGCTGGGGTTGATCCATCTGTCATGGGGACAGGTCCTATCCCTGCCATCAAGGCTGCTGTAAGTAGTATTTTGTAGCTACAAAGTGGTTTTCTTCAGTTTTCCACTAACAAATTTTTGTCTAATTAGTGAGCTCTCAGGTGAAGATATCTAAGCACTCTTGTCAATTTTCAATAGAAATGTTGTTTCACAAAAAACTGTAATATATTTATTACAGTACTATACCCCGTGTTGTGGTAAATCCTATTTCATCCTTGTTGTGGTAAATCCTATTTCATCCTTCTTGCAGCTTTCCAAAGCAGGTTGGTCAAAGGATGAAGTAGATCTTTTTGAATTAAATGAAGCATTTGCCTCACAGTCATGTGCAGTCCTAAAGGAACTTGGCATTGACCACAACAAGGTAATGTATTCACTTACCTAAACTAACTTTATTTATACTGGATACCTTTATCAGTTCACTGTACTGTAGAGTCACTCTTCTCACATGTGACGGAGGCAAAATTATAATCAGACAACTGCATATTGCAGGAATAGTTGAAAGACATGTGCACTAGCCTTTACCAACATAGCACAGGCTATTTACCAATCAACTGAGGTATTTAATCTTGTACCTTGTTAGGTGAATATAAATGGTGGAGCAATAGCACTTGGTCATCCGCTTGGAGCGTCTGGATGTCGTATATTGGTCACTTTAATACATTCATTAATAAGAACAAACAAGAGACGTGGTGTGGCAGCATTATGTATTGGAGGGGGCATGGGAATTGCAATGTGTGTAGAAAGATTTTAGAATGACAGTTTACCACATTTCTAAGAGCTGGTGTTTACATGGCTCCACAAGACTGTACCTACCACTGAGTATCTACCTGTAATCAAAATATGTACCTTTATTCTAATACTTATCCTAACCTAAATCCTAATACTTATCGTAACTTCATCCTAATCCTTTCTTAATCCTTATCCTAATATTAATCCTTATCTCAATCATTATCCTAAACTTAACCTATATTCATATCTTTACTTAATCCTAATCTTAATCTTTACCCTCACACTAATCCTAACTTTAATCCTAATCCTGATCTTGTGCTTACAATGAAGATTGTAAAACGCTCAATAATTTTACAAATTTGGAAAATTGCCAATCTCACTTTATTTATTATTAATAGATTAATCATGCTTGCAAATTGCACTCATCTCTTATTAATATACATTACATTACATATATATTACACGAAATAAATTCATTTCAGAGAGATTCACACAGGGGCCTTATCCTAATTATATACTCTTCTTCCAATAATAATACTCGATTTGGAAATTTGAATAAATGTCTTTGCAGTTTCGCGCGCTATAATGTAGCGGTGTAGCCCAAGGGCAAAATTTAAAAATTAACTAATTAGTAATCTATAGTATATCAGTCTTATTACAAAATCGATCTTTGTGAATTTTGTGTTTCAAATGCGCATCCAGATAACATATTTTGGGGCAGGATAAAAGTTTTGTTTTATGATTTGTTTTGGAGATATATACTGTAGAACAGAGAAACGGAGTATGCATGTAAAATACACATGTTACAGACTTGTTACAGGGTTGTTTCAGCACGTTGCTATAACGCTAGGTTGTGTAATCGTACTGCTGGTTCCCAGCGTGCTGAAAATGGCTTAATGGCGACTTGTTTCAAATCACGAGTGAAACACAAAGGAAATCAGGACCGTATCGTTGTCTTGATACGACCAGTAATAGACGCACTTTTGCATTGAAACTTGTTAATAAGCTAGCTATAAGTCTGCTGCCAAAACATATTGTTAACATGTTGCGCGTGCCAAACTTAAAATCACAATCAGAAGTTACAAAATATTTATCCCTACTCAGAGCATGTTATTTGTCTACGCATTCGAAACACCGTAGGGGAATCCCCACCAAAGAATTGTAACCCACAGCTTGCATAATGCGGACCAGCACAGGTGCCAAAGAACCAGCTTCGACATGACATGTGAAGCACTGTGCAACTGCCGTGCACGTGATGATCACGTGACTGAGTCTAGCGAGTCCTGTGAATCGGAAGAGTCCATATATTTTTTAGTTAAACTGTTCATTCGTTTCTTGCTTCCACGTTTTTCCTTCGTGTTAAGTGCAACGGTTGATGTCGACTGCTCCGTTGGAGCTGGAAGAAAGTAGAATGTTATAATTGACCGTTCAAAGCGCTTTAGTCTTACTTGGGTATAACCCTCTATTAAGTGAGGAATGCCACCGTCTCAAAGGGGCCAGTCATACGGGATAAAATATGTGGAAAAATGCATGTATATGTACAACACGTCTTATCAGAGAGGTAATTCTAAAAGACCTGGAGTGTTCCGCAGAGAAAATGAGATGAAAGAGAGCCAGACTTACTTTTGAGCGTTAAAGTAAGTCCAAACAACGAGTGACTGGCATGGCGAATAGTGGGAATTTTCAAAACAATGAAAAGACAGTGGAACATTTTGATCCCGAATCGCGACTGAATGGCACTACTGTCATGGCACTACTGTCATGGCACTACTGTCATGGCACTACTGTCATACCCTTATTCTGCACATTTATAGACCAATTTACAGCGCTTGTTTTAATAGTCTGGTTTAGTTTTGACCAATGACAACTTACCTGGTTCCTGACAAGCAGTGGCACCTTCTTTCTTCTGTGTATCTTCAACTTCCACATTCGTTTCCAGTGATTCTTTCTTCTCCCCATCAATCTCATCTGATGTTCCATTCTCACTGTCAGTTGAATTATCTTCCTCAAACACCAGGCTTGAATGTGGCGTTAATGTTGATAGGTTTGCCATCAACATAGCTCTGAAAAGTAATAAGAGGATCTATCGTGCAATATCTCTGTTCTTATGTTAGGGACCGCTCATCTGGGACGGGGGGGCTGGTGGAATTTACTGAGTCCTCTTAAATCTTTGGCATGGCCCACACCTTCATACCTTTTTTCCAGTGGCCCACCCCTAAATAATGATATTTTTTCAGATGACCCCCCCCCCCCTTCTCCCTAAAAATTCGAAAGTACATGTAACCTTAAAAACTCGTTTTTGTGAGCAAAAGGCTTTGTGAACATTGGGTGACTTTTAATACTGTCAATATATTGTCAAGTTATACCTATAAACAGATGGAACAAGTTGTAACTATGTTGTAAATATCTTGCTCTAGATGTGTCAGAATTTATAGAAAATCTTGAATTTAAGGCTCACCCTTTTAAGGTCATCTTTTTTTGGATGGCCCACCTCCTAATTCCACCAGTCCCCCCTCCCCTCCCAGATAAAAAATGAATGGTCCCTTAGAGGTGCAGTAAAGACCATCTCACATGAGTCCAGAGTTACTACAGGAGGAAACCTAAACTAAAGCAAAACTGACATTCATTGATACTGAATAGCTAAAATCCTTACTTTTGTTTTTCTAATCTTTCCAGTTGATCATTTAGGAGTTTTCTTTGTTGTTCTTCACTCGCAGTTAATTCAGTTTCAGCATCCTACAAAGAATGGCCAACACAAGTGTTAGGTACGTTATCAGTGTTGGCAGTTTGTTGGCAGTGTTAGTTAGCAATAGTACTCCACCTTATCACGCGACAGACGTGCCAATTTCGCTTTGACATTTTTTACATTTTGGTCAATTTTCGAGATGTCCGTTAATGTTGCGTCCATCTTTGCCATCTGACCAATGATGAGTGATTCTACGACCCTAAACAGTAATGTAATGTTTATAACATTGACGACTATATATTTGTATAAAATATAGAAACATAAAATCTTACATTGACTGTTTTCTGATGTCATACAAGCCGTCCAATGCACTACCACCTTCTCGAGGTCTCATTAAACATGGCGCCCAGATAACAGAAAGACCGCTGGGCGACATCAGGTTTGAGCTCTCGTATTTTGCAACTCTGAATAAAATTAGAAACAAAAGGTTAGTCAACAGTCGTGTAACTTAACTTTCGTCACCACTTGCGACCAGGGCAAGTTGCACACGAAAATTCACTTGCCATCAGATCTAGCTTTGGTTCACATAATAACAATATTTGAAGCAAATGATTACAGTAAGCATGATATGCTGATATAAGATAAGTTCAATTTGCATTATATAACGCCACTGAATCACCATTCTTTTATTTTCCTTCGTACAATTGTCGGACAATGTCCGTCGAGGCATGTTTATCTTATTTACATTTTTCAACTTATCCAGCAGAATGAATGGTTAACTGTCTACTTTACTTGAGGATAATAACTTGGAGATGGCCAGCTTTTTATGGCAAAGCTGAAACAGAAAGCAACTTGCCCGATCGGGCAACCAAGAGGAAACTTCTACTTGCCCGTAATGATTTTCACTTGCACCGGGCAAGCGTTAAGTTACACCACTGTTAGATCTTAACTTTATTTATACTGGATAGCTCTATCAGCTCTAAATTGTTCTCCTTAGAGGTCCAGTAAGGAGAATTTCTTATTGGTAATGGTAATGGTGTAATGGTAAAACAGCGGTGTTTGGTTATCGAACTGCTAGCATTCTTCTTATATGTGATTGAGGTAGAATGGTCAAAGAGGTGAAAAGAACATACACTAATTACTGTGGTATTAATGATTACCTTGCTAAATGAAATACTACTCTTTCTAAAGTATCTTGATTCGGTTTTGGCAGTGTGTCGACCAACGTGTGGAACCGTTGCAACCGAGATTCGCTGTCGCTTAAATCTAGAAAAGAAATACATAACAACTTTGTTATAACATAGGAACAGTTTAGGGATTGTCAAGCCGTCAGTGCTGTAAAAACTTAGACATCAGAAATAGGGTACTCATAGGCGGATTTTCTGGGGGGTGCGGGGGGGTGCGCACCCCCCCAAAAATATTTTGCACCCCCCCAAAAGGTTTTCCCACCCCCCCTAGAGAAATTTGCAACCCCCCCAAAAAAGTTAAATGCTCATTGGGATAAATGACAGTAGTGTGATTGAAATAAAGATTTTGAACTAAGTAAGACTAAAAACAAGGATTTTGAACTAAATAAGACCAAAAATCTCAAAATTTTCTGGGGGCTTCGCCCCCTTACCCTCATTGGCAACTGTGCCCCCAGACCCCTGCTGCAGCTTGCTCGGCGGCGCTACACACCCTGTCGCTCACCTCCCCCCCTAAATTTTTGGCACCCCCCCTAAATTTTCGGCACCCCCCCAGAGCAAAATCTGAAAATCCGCCTATGAGGGTACTGTTTAACAAAACTCACCACATGCTCGTAAGAATTCATCATACACGTCCTCCGTGATAATTGGACTTGGCAACGTACGAAAGAATAACTTTAATACACCAGCAACAACATGTATCGCATATATTCCTAACTCTACTTGGTTTATATCTAAATGTAGAAAATAACTATCTTCTAGATAATAGTTTCATGGTTTGGAAATGGAAGAAATATACTAAAAAGAATTCAGGCCTGGAAAAAAATTATTTCTTTCTTGGACCAATGTGATAAAACAAAAAAATTTCTATCAATATTCGGCAGTTTGCTAACTAGCAAAGAACGAAAAGCTTAGCCAAACGTGTCCACCCTTTCCCTCCAACCCCTGTTGATCTCACAACTGCACTGCAAATCAGCAAATATCTAGATCCGTGTGTCTAAAATATATCTTATGGTCATTTGCTTCTAGAGTCTACACTCTAATATCAAATACTCGATTGTTGACTGTTGTACAGGTTGGCATTCTAGTAATTTTCTGGGTCCGATACTTTTTCCACCCCTGAAAGAATTACACCATTTTCTCACTTTGATAACTGCCAGTGGACTACCATCTTCTGCACGATGGTGCTTAGTACATTACCTTTTGCGCATGAAAATGTATTTTTCAGTTGTTTTACTTTTGCAGCACTGGGAGACTTCCGATAAATTCCTTCTTGAAATAAACCTAAGTAATGCAAACAATAAACAATTAAACAATCTATCAAAGGGAAAAGCTACAGCAAAAAATCAACTAAATGTTTCAACGTACCTTTGTTTTCTATTTCATTTATCAATCTAGCTACTACGATAGGAATGTGAATATCATCACTAACTAACAGACAAAGATCATATCCAAACACAGAGGCCTAAAAAGAACAATTTGTCACATTTAGAATATATTATGTCACATTTAGAACAATTATGTCACATTTAGAACAATTATGTCACATTTAGAACAATTTTGTCACATTTAGAACAATTATGTCACATTTAGAACAATTATGTCATATTTAGAACAATTATGTCACATTTAGAACAATTATGTCACATTTAGAATATATAATTGCTGTTCGCCACTGGAACCTCTACATACAGAATAGTATATCGAACTGATAGAGTTAGGATCACAACACTTACATTAGCAATACTCTTTTTCCGTAATAATTTCGTTTTACATGGCTTTTTACTCTTCTTGTAGCATCGTTTATGACAAGTAAATTTACATTCTGAGAAGAAAATATGAGCATAAATATGCGTCAGAAGGGAATAAGATCAACAATCAACATGCTGTCAAATTTTAAATCATGTACCTTGACAAACAAGTCCTTTTTCAAGAATCCAAAGCATACTGTTACAATGTTCACAAAATGTGTAGATATTGAAGGTGGTCAAAGCGTAACTATGATCATGGTATTCCTGGAAAGAAATGTATTGCGAGAAAATGAGAAAGGTAGACGGACACTTCACACTTGTACACTCGCGTAAAGCAGGTTTGTTCTAAGAACAAATTTACATATTTCCCCCCACTGAAACCCACCATATATGTAGTATAGTAATATAGTATTGGCTGTTACTTACAATAATATCCTGTTTCTTCTTCTTATGTTTTATTAGTGGTTTTCGTTTGCTCTAAATATAGAAATATTACATATATAAGGATCAAGAATTTCAGAATTAAGGTCCACTATCAAAGGCAGTCCAAAGATGAAGTGAGCACTCATTAAGTCAGACAAAACATGACATTTTTTACCTTTGGTACTTTAGGTCCTGACTGAGATCTAAAACAAAACATGGTTGTTGAAAAACTTCAATATGTAACACAACATCTACAGTATTTCGCAGGGGAAAATGAACTGAACTGGAAGATACCTTGATGCTTTGAATTCGTTGAGCCATCCATCAAAAGCATTGATTCCCATAGCAACAGGAAAGTTGGCGTGGATTTTATCAACTTTTATAACATTTATTAGAATGTTTTCAAAGTTGCGGATCAAATCTTCTGACGTTATCGAGGATGAATCGTCTTGCTGCGGGGAGAAAAATAATTGTTAAACCATTTTCCCCATTGACGAGTGAAATCATTTGATAGAGGAAATCGTGAGAAGGTTTAGCTTTACATATCTCGTTCAAGGACCTTTCGTATTACCTTCATCATTACAGAATAAGTTGATATCAAACTGGAATGAAATTCTTGAACAGCTTTTTTGAAAACTTTATCAACAATTGTTTCTTTGTTGAATTCGTGAATCTGCCAAAAAAGAAGTTGATTTATGGGTCGCCCCATGCACCTTAGTGCAACGGATAGAACGAGCCGTTCTCAGAATTGGTAGCCACAGGTTTATATACAGTAAACCCCAATTTAAACCTTTAAGTTAACTTTATGCAAAACCTGCACGAGTTTAAAACAAGTTTCGCAGAGATTAGTGCATCTGCTATGCATAAACGAAGCCAATGGCGGCCATATTGGGTGTGACCACCACAAATATAGAACTAGGTTCTAACAATTTCTGGTTATTGGTGGGAAAGGAGAAATATTGTCTAGATAAGAATTGATCATCAGTGGCCTCTCTTTCGTCCTAAATTTGCCGGTGAATAACTAACGACGTCACACCAATATGGCCGCCATAAGCCTCATTATGTGGTGTTTAAAACGTTCTAAAACTCATTAGAAGAGATGTGGAAAGCTATATTTTCCAAGTTACATAGGAAAAGATATTTGCTTCATAGTATAACTAATTTAAACAGCTAATGATTTGACTCGTAAACAATTTGACAGATTTAACAATCTCATCTCATTATAAATATTCTGCTCATAATAAATTGGCTCATTGAATTCAAAAGGATGCTCTATCCAGTTCTAGTTTTCAGATCAGTGGATTATACGAACCTTATCACCAAGAAATTTATCTATTTCTTCCAAGCCATCACTTCCCACCAGAACAACACTTGTGTCTCCTTTCAGTTGACGAGCTCCTCTCGGAGATTCAATTTCTAAGACAAGAAAATAAATACTTCATTACAATGGCGGACAAGAGGAGGTGAAGAGGGCGCTCCTCTCCAATATTTCCTGTAAGTTACTGGAGGATAGAGAGCTAATTAACTAAACAACTTGGCTGTAACAATGTGGGTTTTAACAATTAAATTTCAGCAACAGAAGGGTGGGGAAATTCGCACTGCCAATATTTGTCAAAGCTTTATGCAACGGCTTCATTTAGCTTTGTCAATTTTTATTGTTTTTCTTTGAAAGTTGGTCAGTAGGTACTGTTTTTAAAGCTCTATAAAACGGTGTATTAGCGAAAATCACACGGTTTTTAAAACAGAAGTTATAATCGACCAAAGCCGGGTACTGAATATATAATTAGTTTACGATATAATAAATATATCAGATTACCAAGGTTAAAACTCACGGAGATCTGTAAAACAATGTGTTTAGCGATTTGTTTGGCATTAGCCAAGAAGTTTTTTTTGGCTGAATCGATTGGTGGTATTTTCGTCCGTTGTGGGGGAGGGGCGCCAAAGACACGAGCGCTCAAAGTCATCATCCTCTGGAGGTTGATATTCGACGGTGCCGTCCAGAAAGAGCTAAACCAATACTCCCTTCACTTACCTAAATCCAAGCCGAGTCTATCCCCATGTAACCTGTCCTCGCTATTTCTCTTCACAGGCTTATTTTCCCATTTCTCATTGGGAGCTGCTGGTTCAGACGTCCTGCGTCCAACTTTCTCTTTTGGTTTCCGTTTGAAAAACGCCGCTCGTTTTTTATTAATTTTACCACTGCCTGATCCCTTACTATCCTTCTCCTTCTCATGCTCATCCTCTTTATCCTTAGACTAAACAAACACACATAGAAATGCATTTTTAACAGCTTGTAACTCAAAAAGGATTTGAAAAATCATTGTAGCCACTTAAATGTCTTATATGTAACTTTTTGTACGCTTTCTAATGTGATCATTTTTGCTATAAGTGAACTTGAAATTTTATTACCTCACTCTGGAGATCTTCAGAGTCATCTGAAAAGTTACGGTTATCTCCGAGTCCTATGGTACTGCGGCGCTGAACAGACAGACGTTTACGAATACTCTTTAAAGACCCGGCCCGCCTTCGGGTTAGTCTCGTATTCACGGGAGCGGCTCGATCAGCCGGCGTTCCTCCGTCGTTTTCAAAAACCGGAGTCTTTTCAGTATCGTCTTCCGGTTCTGCCGCATTATCCTCGCCGTTAACAACTGAAGGCTCATGTTCGGTCTCAGGCCTTTCTTCCGGGGTCGTGGCCTCAACTGTTCTCGTGGGAGATCGCGGGCTTCGTGGGCTTTGGCGCTCTTCTTCTTTCTGAGAACGAGGTACAGTTGCGTATCTTATTCCATCTGAAAGTTCTGGGAAACGTCGGCACATTTCACTGGTTAGGTCTGAGGAAGATTGAGAGGTTCGCTTGCTTGGATCTGAAGACTCGCCACTATCGTATTCCTAGGGAAAATAGATGTGAAAAGTGGAAAGGGTGTAAATATAGACGGACTACCCAGAACAGCGCGATCTATACTGGCAAATATCCGTCAAATGAACTACGCACACAAGTCAGGGCCAGTGAACTATAAGTAAACTGGAACGCTAACTCCTATGATCAAGTCCTATGATTCGTTGAAGCCAAGCTAGTTTTTCTGAGTTTTGAGTTGAAATACTTAACGCCGAACATTGGGCTGTATATGAAATTGAAGCTATTAAAAAGTTCTATTTGATATAAAAACTTCAAGACTTTAGGCAAAATGGAAATACTTAAAAAATACAAAAACAACCGCAATTTTGTAAAATACGGCAAATTTCCCTCAAAGTTTTAAGTATTTCCCTTTTACCTAAAGTCTTGAAGTTTTTATATCAAATATAACTTTTTAATAGCTTCAATTTCATATACAGCCCAATGTTCGGAGTATTTCAACTCAAAAAAACTGAATTAAGCTGGCTTCAATTCCCCCCCCTGCGTTAGCGTTCCAGTCTATTATAGTTCAATGGTCAGGGCTCGCCAAAATTTAAAAAAAGTGATTGCCCTTGGGCAGGTCACACCAAAAATTTGATTGCCCAAAGCTATTTCTGGCTTTCCCACCTCAATTAAGTGAAAAATAAACCGCAACAATGTATATCGACCTGGAAGCCACGGCTGTGTTTTATCTCGTCAGTTGTGTGGCGAATTAAATTAACACACGCTCATTGAAAGGGCGTACGGGGAGATTTATTGCATTGCCCATCAATTAAACCTTTGATATCAACAAATTTTTTGTTCAAATTCTGGTTGCCCGTAGGGACATAAGTCAAGAAATTTTGCTTGCCCGACAGAAATTTTAGCTGCCCCGGGACGTCGGGCAGGCAATTGTGCGAGCCCTGGCACTAGTACGTCTGATTGGATGCAAATAGTTTGTCTTGACGAATAATCTGTCTGGACGATCTGTGGAACTCTATTTTCTTTGCCCAAGTCCGTACAGATGGATCATCCGTCCCCAGGGTCTTTTTTATGAAATCGTTAGTGGGGGGCCATCATCGAAAGGGGACGTAAGAAGTAGGTGGTGTATTACAGGTGTGGGAAGCTGAAGGGGGGTCTTGTATTCTTGAGTCTCTGTGGCTTGATTTTCAGAGACAATTTTTGATATATTCCATCTAAACGGAGCCAGGTTTTGTTGTGAGAATACCATAACTTTCCCCCTTTTTTGCTTATATTTTGGACAAAAGGGACGTTCACTGGGGGGCCCAAAATAGCTTACTGGGGGAGCCAACATGGGGGCTGGGGGGGCTTTGGCCCCTCCAGTACATTAGTTAAAAAGGCCCTGTCCGTCCCAGGTGAATCAATGACAACTAACCTGGACACTTCCAAGCGCTCCGTTTCTACTTGGGCTAAATAAAGAAGCAACAAAATAAGAAAACAGAAATGTCGTGTAGTTTAGTCGACCAAGTGTACGACACAGACACTATGATCAGTTGTAACTAATGAATGAGATGTGATTGATCAAAACACGTACAAGTTGTTTGCGAATGTGTATTTAATTTAATACGTATGATTTGAAAACCTTACGGATACATAACAACGAACAAGAAACGTGAGTGATGTATGGCAGAGCATTTCAATACAATAAAAATATTATAATCTGGAATAATCAGGACACGATTCGATGGAACAATTCTAATTGATTATCGATTGTTGTGTAGGAGTAAATCAAATCTCCTTATCGATACAAGTATTTGCTTCCGTTCAATAAATCAATCACAAGAAATCATCAGTTATTCATTTGATCAAAACTATTTTTACCCCAAGCCTGCGGTAACTTGTACTGAGAAACTTCGTTACACAATTGAGTCGATATAGGTTTTCACATACAGACGAGTCGATCATCTACCATCAAGCAGAAATACAAAATGCATCGTTGCATATATTTTTACTACGAATTTATTATTAGATAAATTAAATGTTGGACGGCGTCAAAACCCCGAATCTGATGAGAAAAAGTAATGAGATATATACGTCACTTATTGTTCACTTAATGATTACATAGAGACGATAGAGAGTCCTAAACTGTCTTTTCATTTTAATGCAAGTACAGTACAATCACCGCAAGCCTGATTGGGTTGTCTGTGTTTATACGAACACTGGGTCACCTTCTCGGAGAGAGCGACAAAGACTTCGGACGATGTTCGTCATTCATCGTCACTCCGAAGTCTTTCGGCGAGGGATGCCGAGATATCTGAAGTGAAAGTGTTTTCCGCAAACGTTCCATCTTTCTGGGAGATTTGGATTTTGTATCACTGTCCAGAGGAGATTTCAACACTGTTTGCCGCTTGGGAGAAGTACTTGAACTGGAAGGGAAATAATTATACACTCGAATACCCACACTCGAATACCTCTTTTACTTAACAAGGCTGGAAATACAATAGCAATGAGTAGTTATAGTTAAAATGATCTTGGAATCCTGTTACTGAAAATACTTAGACTATAGTTAGGAATCGAATAAGCGTCTATAACGTAGACGCTAGTTTTCCATGTTTGTAAATAGATACTTCCTTGTGAAGGCTTTTGACTTTGTATATAATCTGGATGATATAATGGCAAACTCTAGCTGATTTGGTAGATGAGCATGGCTCTTGGGGTCGGGAGCTATTCCTTCTTGGCTAATCAATGCTCGAACCAATGATTCCTCAGTGCAACATTGCTTGAACGTCTAACCACCAACCCACCCAAGTATGTGATTTAGTGATAGAAATTGACAGTTACAGCCGAAGGCGTACATGTGTGTAAGATATGGTGAGTATAAACGTAAAGCTCGTAACGAATGGCTCTCAGTTGTGTGTGACAGTGTGAGTGCATCATTTCGTAAGGTAGCTTTGTAAAAAAGCTTTGACAGACTGGGGCATGTTTTGATAAGGCAAAAAAAAAATTCTGTTTCTGGTCAGTGGGTTTATAAGGAGGTGCTTTTTTGGAGAAAAGGGTGAGTATTTTTCTACTTCTTATAAAGTGTATAGTGATTTTTTATGCTTTTAATGCTAAACTGTCACCAAATTTGCAGGTTTAATAGAATAAAATTATATTTAAGAGTACTTCATTTTGCAAGGATATTGATGGACCGTATTTGAAAAAAAACACGTTGACGCGCACAGTTAAAAATGACGCGCGCGCTGACCAGAAACAGAAGGTTTTTTTTGGCCTAACTGTACCTTGGTGATTTGGATCTACTAAACCGGAAATGACGTGTTTCCTCTTCATCTTTCTTTCTTTTACGATGTTCACGAAGTGCGACAAGCATCCTCCATGCAGCTTGGATTTTAATGGCTGCTTTATTACGAACTTCTAATCTTTCACGATATCTCTCCTACAGAAATGATAAGCAAGTCCTGTTTAAATCTCACTTCAACTGAAGTAACAATAGATAACTCTATCAGTTCTAAACTGTTCCTTCTAGAAGTCCAATAGGGGGAAATCATTTATAGGTCTAGTGTCACAAAAGTAGGAAACTATAGAGTATCCGAAAAACCCCAGCAATGTTTGGTCAAGTCAAACTGGAAGCGAACTGAATATTGCAATTGCAGAAGTGAAAGGCATTTGCAGTTTGCTTGTGCCTCGTTTGACCACCAACTTGCGATGACTTGCGTTAACTTACGAATGATTTGAACTGGTTCAAACTTCATCGCATGTAAACTTGCACAGGCCATGGTAACATAAATAGTCCCTAGTCCTCTGTTTATCTCTGTGATTGTTAAAAGGAAAAACTGCAAAAGTCAACGAAAATGTTTCAATAAGAGTGAGAACATGAAAGAAAGGAGAACTGAGTTTAGAGGAAAGTTATGGTGTTCTCACAACAAAACCTGGCTCCGTTTAGATGGGATATATCAAAAATTGTCTCTGAAAATGCAGGAAATCAAGCCACAGAGACTTAATACAAAAATTTTCTGGGGGAGGACCCCCAGACCCCCTTCAGCTTCCCACACCTGTAATACACCACCTACCTGTTACGTCCCCTTTCGATTATGGCCCCCCACTAACGATTTCTTAAAAAATGCCCTGGCCTAAATCGCCCTAAATTTCTTGCGTATCGTTTGAACGCAAGTCAAAACAAGTGCATATAAACAATACCTGTAACACGTTGACAGCGGCGCGTTTCTGTAAGAACTGTTTTCTATAATGCAGAGCTCGAAACCATCCTTGTAGAACCGAAACACGACGTAAAAACTCATCATCAATCTTCGTCCGCAGACCATTGTACGCAGCTTCGCGGAAAAACACCTGACACGAGAAAGTAAGTGTGCGAAATATTAACTATCACGCGGCAAACAAAACAACATAACCACAGCAAGGAGAGCGAGCAGAATACAGTGCTTTGTTATCTTTGTCTTACAAATCCCACTGTTCTTCGTGCTCTCTAGTAACACATTATTCTCAACTAATTTTTGGCCATCTGAAAAGGGGCTATTGGAATCAGAAAGAGACTCGGGGTTAAATGTCTATGAGCACAAGTGGTGTGCAACAAGTCTCAGGGGGTTCAAAGAACAAATGGATTTTTGTCATGTTGGTTGAATTTTGAATTCCAAAAAGGAAAATCCTTTGTCAAATTCATCCAATATGGCGGCCATGACGTAGCCTCATTGAACTCTAAGTAAACTGGAACGCTAACTCCTATGATCAAGTCCTATCATTCGTTGAAGCCAAGCTAGTTTTTCTGAGGTTTGAGTTGAAATACTTAACGCCGAACATTGGGCTGTATATGAAATTGAAGCTATTAAAAAGTTATATTTGATATAAAAACTTCAAGACTTTAGGCAAAATGGAAATACTTAAAAAATACAAAAACAACCGCAATTTTGTAAAATACGGCAAATTTTCCCTCAAAGTTTTAAGTATTTCCCTTTTACCTAAAGTCTTGAAGTTTTTATATCAAATATAACTTTTTAATAGCTTCAATTTCATATACAGCCCAATGAATTAAGCTGGCTTCAATTTCCCCCCCTGCGTTAGCGTTCCAGTCTATTATAGTTCAATGCATAGCCTGCACATGCATCAAGAAGTGTTAACGCGTCTTGACGCTATTATCAAATTTATACCTTGGTTTTTCCCAAGCGAAACTGACCCTGTTGCAAACTCAACTTCTTAAATATATCTTCTAAATTCTCCTTCAGTTGATCCCATTTCATCTCTCGCGGTAGCAACAAACCAAAATTGCTGTGGAAGTCTTGATAGGAAAATCGAATATGATATCCAAGCTTTCGTATCCGTATTGTCTCCAGCATACCCGTGTAACGTAATTGACTGAGGACAAGATCCTTTGTAAACTCCAGGGCGGCCTGAAGGATTTCGAAGATAAGTTGTAAACTTAAACCTCGGAATAAGACCCTAATCTGTAATATGAATTGATTACTATACTACACTCAACTGAACTCTCAACTGAACTCTCAACTGAACTCTCAACTGAACTCTCAACTGAACTCGCAACTGAACTCGCAACTGAACTCTCAACTGAACTCTCAACTGAACTCTCAACTGAACTCTCAACTGAACTCTCAACTGAACTCTCAACTGAACTCTCAACTGAACTCTCAACTGAACTCTCAACTGAACTCTCAAGAAGCACTCTTCTCACGTGGGACTAAGAGGATATTACAATAAGACAAACTGCATACTGGACAAATCGAATCCTACTTACTTTTTCGGCATTAGAACGAATACAACGAACAAAGAATGGATTGGATTCGTCAAGAATTTCCATAAGTCTGTTCAGTGAAAGCTGGAACAAATAGAGAGAATCAACGTTGGCGTGATTAAAGTAACTCCCTTACCTTCACATTAATTTTATCCAGCTGTTTGCATTTATTCAGTTAAAAAGATCTACCTGAAATTGTGCCGTGACAGTCGGTGGATTCTTAAGACTTGCTTTTCTCTTTGATGTTCCTTTGTACAGATAGTCAAATGTCTTGATCGACATGTCTTTCTTAGTTTCCAGGCCTTTTCGTATTCGCTCGATATCCTAATACATAAAATTTATAATTTACTAAATATATATATATACTCAAATCTGCAGACATGCATGTTTCGCCGTTCAACGGTTCGTCAGTGCAGCTTGTGACGCAGTCTAGATGCGAGTGACTTCGTATTTATACACCATACGCTTGCTCTCACCAAGTACAATACTCAGACACATGCGCATCCAGACATGCGTGAAGTGTCTTGGGGCCAGAGTGCTCAAACGTTCACAAGGGAAGTGAGCTTTTGCATTATCGCTTATAGCCACCAATTAACCTCACAGAGTGCTCAACAACACAAGTGAAGGAGCATATAGTCAAATCTGCAGACATGCATGTCTGCATGTCTCTTTCTGCAGACATGCATATATCTTGCAGTCTCAATTCCAGATGAAGCTAGACCTCAAACTGTATATAATTCCACTTGCCTGTTCAGGCGATGTGACACTCTTCATTCGTTTCCTAAAGCATATTAAAAATTTCAGTAGCTAGAAGTAACTTGCAGTGTTATATCTGTAATATATCTGTAAATATGTTCTTTCTTACCTAACCATCTTTGAAGCTTTTCTTATCATTTTCGCTCGATTGTCCATATATTGTTCATCGATGACGGTCGTCCTACGAGGTAGATAACGAATTCAATTTTGAGAGAGTAGAAATTTCCATGCAATAAAATGACCTGATAGACAGTGAATACTTTCTTCTGGTGTAAAGAAACAACTACTTAACAGTTATTCTACGAACTCGAGTCTCGGCTAACAGTCATATACGACGAGAGTGAGTAGAATAACTGCTTTATTATATACACAAGCTCTGGATATGAACAGAACATTTTGGAGTACTTTTTTCAAGTAAAACTTTAATTTCCTCTTCATTTAATTGTCCAAATCTGCCAGCCATTTTTCTACTTTTCTCTGCTAGCAGGATATGAGCTAATATCCTGCTAGTAGAGAACCGATCAGATTGCAGAATACCTCATATCCAGAGCTTGTGAAAATAATAAATGTATATATGCAATTAGCCAATTACAAAATCCCATAAATCTATTCAGTCACTGTAAGACCAATCCAATACTTACTCAGCTACGATCTTCGGAGGCTAGGGAAAACAAAAGTACGAGATTAAACTGAGTCATATCTACCTTGGTGTTACTTCAAACATTTGTTGAATTTTAGTTTCAACTTACCTCTTTTCTGCCTTGAAGCCTGACTTTCCTATCTTGATTATCTAGAATGGGAAAAGCAATGCAATCAGAAAGCCAACTTAATCTAGTATCCAGGCTCTTCTCTTTTCATTCCTCCAAGGAGACGCGCGAAATAACATGCCTCTTGTACACTTTAGCACTACACCACACTGTTCAATGGTAACAACGTCAGTTTGTCCAACTTCATACGTGATTTGTTGCGTTTCCTAAAAAAATTCTGGCAGCATGCTGCCATGCTGACCTCGATGCTGACGGTCATTCTCAAGCCTTGAGGTATATCGCCATTCTATTACATCGGTCACCTTGATGTGTTCCCGACAATTACGACACAATGGAAACCAGGCTGTACTCATTCTTCCTACCTTGTCTGTGTTTTTTACCATACTTCTGGAAGGCTGCAACAGCTCGAAAGTAATTTCTAACAATCGCCCATCGATAGATAGCCATGGGATCAGCCCCTATAGAAACAAACGAACATCAATCTATGTGAATAACGCTGACTCGGTATACATATACTTGCCATTTGTACCAGCAAAGCAAGGATATTTCTCTAAGTATCATACTGTGAACCAGAGGTGGAAAAAGTGTCGGATCCTGGGAACCTAGTTCCCAGAAATATTTTTGGATCTGAACTTTTGCAGAAAATATTTAACAGAAATTTATAAAGTTAATAATTAACTGATGAGTAATAACAAAACTAGAGTGTGCTTTAGTCTAGACTAGTAATTGTAATGCATTTTGTATTCACTATATCAAATTGAACACCACTGAATATCATTAGAAACAACACTCCAATCAGTTCAATGTCAAAATCAATCAATGATCATTGAACTTCATTAATTATTAATTTTGAGTCTGAAACCCAGGTTCCCAGAAAGAAAAAAACTTTTTCCACCTCTGCTGTGAACTAATTTATCCTACGCAATATAACTGTTACAGTATTCCATATTCCATACCTAGTAATTCTCTTATAAATCTCATTTGGCTGTTCTTGAGAATACTGACAATTTCAGGTCGCATTAAATCTTTGTTTTTTGCTCGGAAATCCTAAACAAAAAAGCTCACATTACCCGAGTATTTCTGTATCATGAGGCAACTGCATATCGTAGGAATTGAACCTTGGACGAGAGATGAAAAGGCGCGCACTGTGGCACACTGCCACTACTGGACGAAAAGAAAATTTGTGGAATTTGGTAATACCTTGATATCATAGGTAACTTTGCCAGCATAATGCGTGATGGTGAAAGTACTAGGTTCTATTAAACTGGTCTCAAAACAACTGTGTGAGGCATGATGTCGTTGGAACTTCGCCAATAAAGTTGTATCACTTGCGACGTTTCCAGAAAGACTAGACAAAATGAACAGAGCATAATGCGTTGAACAATGCGTCTTCCTAATCAAATATCTTGTCAATCGAGTACAATCATCCATACACTCACCCAGATTCCTCATCCAGTAGTTGAAAGAGACCAGTTGGTTTGGCATGAATAAGATCCAGACATGAAGAATTATCCACATAGTTGACGTCACACCAACTTATACCCTCGGCCTTGTACTCATCCTTAAATATCCGTTTGAAAGCCTCACTTATCAAGTTAGGCAAACAAATATGGGTCCATTGTAGGAAAACTCTACAATAAGCTGTTGTAGTTTAGGTCTGAACGATCTGAAAACTATTAAAAACACTTCGAAGTTTCAGGTTTCGTCTGGATGTCAGTACCGTTGATAGAAACCCCCTGACGAAACTTTTTAAATCTTTTCCCAGGTAGTTCAGATCCACAAACCATGACAAGCTTACATTCGAATATCGACAAATGTTACAGTAATACTCAATATAAACGAAAGCAAGAACCCACCTGTTCCATTCGAAAAATATGATGGTTAAAATAGAACTGAAGTTTCTCGTTCGCATAATTGATACAGAATTGCTCGAAGCCGTTTTGTTGGAATACTTCAAAACCAAAGATATCCAGGACACCAATTGAGTTTCCCTAGAAAATAGCATACGGTCAGTCAGAAACATGGAAAAACTTTGGATCCACGATAAACCTAAAGGTGGAAGGCTATATACTGTAATCGTTCTTGCCATTTTTATGTCTTTTTATACAAAGGCAAAGCGCAATAACATCACAGGTATAAGACAAAACGAACCTTTATTTCTTTTTTCTCTGCATATCTCATTGCCAGTGTGTGGTTTACCTTTAAACAATTAAAGTAAATATTCACATAATCATAGTATGTGAATGCTCAGAAAATTGCGTTGCGTATATGAATATGATCTCAGCGTGGCGTATAGTAATTAACGGTATTAATGATAATTTGACTCATACCTGGAGAACAATCCAGTCAAATAAAGCACCATACAACGCTTTTGCCAGAGCATCTCTCGTGTCAACAGCCTTGAAGAAGTGTAAATCACAGATTGAGATACAAACGTTTTCATTAAAATTAGGATTATACAAGATTAAAATATTAAATGGAAGACTTGCATACTTCTTCAAGTTTATACGACATGACAATCTGTTCAGTTCTTGTCTTCTTCTTTCTTGAAGTTAAAACTGAGACAAATTTCTCTTTTTTCAACTAAAAAATGGGATGGGTATTATTGTGATAGTGGGTAGTTAAATGGGTAGTACTGTATTAGTGCCTTTCACGTTAAAACTCAGATAGCAACAACAACAACTTTATCCCATATACATTGATATATCTCGAACGTGCGGTGCCAGTGTGGGTAGAGTATAGCAAATATGGCGGTTGACTGTTGTGTAAAACTACCTGAAAAATACAATAAGAACTTTGACGTTTCGAGCGAAGGCCCTTCACTGTAGGAAAATTAACTTCCAGACGAAGGGCCTTCGCTCGAAACGTCAAAGTTCTTATTGTATTTTTCAGGTAGTTTTACACAACAGTCAACCGCCGTAATTGATATATGTACTATATTTACAGATTTTCTTAGTTTAGTTAGGATACTAGCTTCTAGAAATAAGCAAAGTAAGCTAAAAATGACTGGAAGCCAGATAACTTACCATGAGTAAATTTGAAATAATGCTAACAACACCATCTCCACCATCTTTGTCCTTCAGTGTGACAGCATCATCATAACTGTGTTTCTACATGAAAAACAAACTTTAATTCTTAACTTTAACTTTTCAAATCTGATATTCTGTTACACTTGTGTTATGACTTAAAATAAATGCATGGCTAAAATATTGAACCCTAAAGCCTTCATTTACCCACCCTGACAAATTCAACATTTCCCATCCATAACACAGCAGACAGCACTCTGAATATTCTAAATTAAATACATAACATCATTTTACTTGACATTTTACTCTGCCTAATGCTAAACAATTTCAATCACAAGATTCAACAGAGCAATTAATGAATGGAATTATTTCCATCATTCAAAAAAGGGAGTGTATGAAAGCATTCATTCATTCTTACTTTCTTTGTGTGTCACTTGAAAATCCAACCATATCCATGGACTGTTTCAACCTGAGGAACTCGTATGCTTCATCAACTCCATCCAAGTCAAAACAACCCGTCTGTGAACCAAAAATATCTGATATTAGATTCACAACACAGACACAGTTATGTGCTAGGATTGCTTCAAATATGGCTTGACAGCTCTGAGATGGTACTAGTACAATAAGTTGGTACAAACCTTATTCAAATAGAAATACTCCTCTGGTTTTCTAAGATGTAATTCTTGCATCTCAACTTCATTGGCTCCAGCCAAGAGGTAATAAAACACATGATAATTTCTGCAAGATAGGTCAGGTAATAACATGATGTTACTTAACAATGAGAATATACAGTGGGGGTGTTTGTGGCATGGTGTTTGTGGCATGTGCCTTTCACTTCGGCAAGCAGGGTTTGACACATGCAGTCGCAAACAATGATGCTAAACAACCTGTTGCCAGACATTTCAACACTGGCAATCACAGTGTTTCTGATATGAAAATTAGAGCTCTGTATCCCATTTCTGGCAATAGCCGCAAAAGGCAAGAAATGCGTCTGGTTTCCCAACTTGGCAACCATTCATCCTCTCGGCATTAATGAGCGCTTCTCTTACATTTAACTCTAATCTGTTTATGCCTGCCATCAGCAGATACTCTACATCTCACCTCATCTCATACATAGTTCTGTAATTTCTGACTTTCCTGTTTTGTTCGCTTCTCCTTACATGCTAATATATTTTGTAATGTGATTCCCATATTTTGTTTATAGTTTGTTTTGATTAAATTCATCTGATTGGTTTATTTTTTTATCACGTGATGTCGTGATCGCTTTTGTATTCACTATAAAAGCACATGATTTTCCCCCGATCCATTCTACTAACTTCCAGACAAAGGGCCTTCCCTCGAAACGTTCAAGCTCTTATTGTATTTTCCAGGTAGTTTTACATAACTCAACCACCGAATCTTTGATACATGCAATATATACAGTTCTCTGTTTATAATTTCTCCTCAGTTGCTTGTCACAAGTGCGCTTCCTATTTCACAAGTCTACCAAACACCACAGGTTTCCTCAAGTAATCCAGTTTCCATCTGCATACAACACTGGAACATTAAGGGATGATCTTTACTGGACCTCTAGGAAGTACAGTTTAGAACTGATAGAGCTATCCATTATAAATAAAGATTGTTTAGTTTAGCTGATACAAACCTTTCCCCAACAGCTTGAGTTACAATTCGTGATTTCTCAAGGAGGTACTTTCTTAAGATAGCTCTAAAATTTTCAAAAAACATGCAAGCTACTGTAAACACTTGTAAAAAATTTAATCTATTGCAGTGCTGTTTGCAAAATTCAAATTGATAAATAATTTGCAAGTAGTGTAATTATGTCCAAGAATTGTATCAAATTAACTCACCCACAAACTGTGCCATCTTCCCTAAATTTCACTTCAGTAAATTTGCCAAATCTACTGGAATTGTTGTTACTGGCAGTTTTTGCATTTCCAAATGCCTAACAAGGATACATAAGAGAATATTGAAGATGTGTTTTGAGTACTACAAGTACTGTAGAAATATCAAGACCTTCTGGTAAATACCTTGTTTATGGACAGGCATATGAACACAGTGGTAGACGCTGAGTGGGTAAGAATGGGGGAAAGGATGGGGCAAGGAGGAGGGTAGAAAGGATGTGAAGGGAGGAGAGGAGCAAGGAAAGGCAAGTTGGGAGAGGGTCTGTGAGGGGAGAGGGAGAAAGGAGAGTCAAGGAAGGGAGGGTGAAAAATAAGGGTAGTGGACAGGAGGTACAAGGATGGGGTGGACAGGCAAAAAAAGCTGAAGAAGGGGAAGGGGGGAATGGGAACAAGGAGAGGGGACAAAAGGGTTCAAGGAGGAAAAAAGATGTAGTGTGGAGGGTCAAGGAAAGGTGTGGGTGAGTAGGGGAAAGAAGGGGTGGAGTGGGTGTTCAGAATCAAAGAAGTATGGGCAAGCAAGCAGAGAGAAAGGAAAAAGGAAGAGAAGAGGCCCCCAAAACTGAACTGAACAAGAAGAGGAAAAGTGGTGTGTGATGGGAAGGAAAAGAAGGGGCTGCAAAGAGGGAGAACAAGTGGGGCAGGTAGGGTGATGCTGTCTGTACTCTTACAAATACAACAAACTGCTGATATTACAGTACTTAGACTCATAACTATGCATTATATAATATTCACAAATGCTCTAAGTGATTAAAATATGTAAAAGAATTCACAAAAATACTTCTCAATTATGTTATGACATGGATACAAATTAAAATCACAAATCATGGCAGTTATTCATGTCAACAACTACAAATTGACTAATAGTATTCAAATTAAGATATTAAGTACCACTGGTCCTTTATGTAGTTGCAGTCATCTGCCTTCCTGTTAAATTAATAATATGCAAACATCCAAACTGCAGAGCAGATATGATACATGTGTGTGAACTAATAAGGGCATACCCTATTTTAAGTGTATATTGTATAGCTGATTGGATATTAGTACATGTTGACCTATGGAGCCAACAGTGAGTGGAAGAAAGAGTTTTATCCAATATAAATTATGCCCAAGTTTATATTCTGCTTGTTTTCTTTGCAGTTTTAGAAGGAATATGAAATAGAGTTTTTCATATCTCTAAGGATATTTCTGTAATGAGTCATACATATTATTAGACATTGATCTGAAAACATTTGCATTCCTTGCTGAGCAAATATTTAGCACTCTTCTGGAAGATAAAAACTCACTAACAGAAATCTCTGCTAAATTGATAACTTGTAGGTGATAGTGGCTAATGTGCTAGTTCATATTATAACTGTGATTTAAAATTGTTTGAATCTGAACAACTTATATATACATTCCTAGCACAACCTCTGTAAACAAAATTTGGTTTAATATTCAGAAGACAAGAGTGTGGGAGTCTCTCAGAGACTGATGACCTACACCAAATGATATTTCCTTAACTCATGCAGCTTGCTTGATAATGACAATCATAAAATGCCTTGCTTGAGGCTATCTTACTTATCCATACTCTACTCAAAATATACAAACATTTCTAAGAGAATCGCATCATGTGCACAGACAATTTGAACCAAAAAAGAAGCATAAATGAGTCAGAAACACAGAACAGAAAAAAAGATCATTATCATCACAGCATTATTAAAAGAAACTCGATGCTGTCAACTATGTTGACATAAATCCTGTGTTTAAATCCCAACTCAAGTTGTATAAACATTACATTTAAACTTGCGCACACAAGCACTAGCTACAACTTACTGTAAAATACCTTTAAGAATCCAGCAAAATACTAACTTATGATCAATTTAGACTGGCAGAAAATTTATGAAAATTGTCGTATTAGAATCTTCTTAAATGTTAGTGATGAAATCAACACATGTAATTAACACAATGAAATTGTACATTTTGGTGCGCTATTGTGTCTTGATCAAGCTAAATAGTATGGTATTCTCTTGAATTTTAAAGTTAGAATCATTGTCTTTGTTCATACAAAGAAAGCGCGGTAAATTTTCGCGGATTTAATTTCACAAAAGCCATTCAAGTGCAGCAATGTTCACATTGTACATTTCATGGCGTAAATGTGTTCTTGGAATGCTGCAAATTATTCAAAACAATGTTCGAAAAATGTTGCACAATTGTTCCAATTAAAACGTTGGGGAAATGTTGCAATAATTATAAACACTGTAGCAAATTATTCTGTTCGAAAAATGTCACAAAATGTTTCTAAAAATTATTGTAAGCTGCGTTCCAGAAATGTTGCAAATTATTCCAAACATTATTCGAAAAGATTGATGCAAAGTTTGTGTAAATTTATAAATCGGCAAAAATAAACGGGTTACGTTGGTAAATATGAAAATAAACCACTTATAGACCAATCGATATGCGTCGCATAATTATAGCCGTCGGGAGAATGTAACTTGTGATGAATTACGACCGGAAACGAAGAAGTGAGAACAAAGCTTACCTCTAGTACAGGGCCTGCACCTAAAATAGTCTTTTCCACAGAAGTATTCTCGAATCCTGCTTTGTGACTTAGAGCAGTTAAATGATGCAAAAGTAATTTCGTACTCTCAGTTTTTCCGCTCCCGCTTTCCCCAGAAATGACAACGCATTGATCTTTTCGTTCTTTCAACATATTTTGAAATGCTTCGTCTGCAATGGCGAATATATGCGGTTGTAGGTCGCCAAGTCTTTTATTCTGATACGCGTTAATATATTTCGGATTATAGATCGGAAAAAACTTGTAGGGATTTACTGCAATAAGAATCTCCCCAACGTATGTGTAAATTTTTCCCCGTTCGAAGCGCTGGAATAATTTTTCCAATAAAGTTTGCTCGTTCAGATCAGGCAAACGACATAAATCATCATCATCAACATTGGAATAAGCGTCAAATTGAAAGCCTCCGCTTCGAGAGCGTACAGATTCATGACAATCCATCCAACTGTGTGTCAAACGATTTGAGCTCTTTCCCGTTTGTCTCTCGCGTAAAAACAAACGGAACGTATTCCCAATACTACCCATTCGTCGCCATGATTGTGTAACCTTTACGGGATTGTCACTAAATGATAAAACACGTTCTGTAGTTTGTATTTGAACTGCTCTTTCATCTTCATCTGAGTCTTCGTCTTGTTGTGAAGCTGGACCGTGAGCTGATTGATCATCGTGAACACAGACCTCAACCAACTCGTATTTTTCAGGTGGTTCTTGAATTTCTAACTCAACCAGGACCAATTTTAACACCTTTCGCGTAGTCACAAATTCCGGAACTTTCAGTTCAACTGATTGTAAGCCGGGCATTATATGGCCTGGGAATACCCTGAGCGGTACAAATGTCTGTGAATTCGACATTTTTGTTATTCAACAAAAACCAGGCATATATTTACTGAAGTGCATTTGTGCTAGGTGGCAGTATCGAATGCTGGAATCCTTGATCGCTTGGCTGTAATTCCAAAAATGTTTGTTCTTTTACCAACGATCTACACACAATTTCCATAGTTTCACTCCGTACCAAAAATTGTGAGAAATAATATATCCATGTAATAAGTATATACAAGCCTAAAGTAAGAAAAATGTATTAAATTACAAAGAGCTGTCGTGATGATTAGGTATTGAGTGTATTTCCTGCGTAACAAGTCGCAATTTTCCCCCAACAAAAGACAAATAATAAGTAGAATATGTATTGAATGAAGAAAAAAAATTCTATGGAGATCTAAACGCTGAATGCTATTATTATTCAAGGGGCTTCGCTTGGCATTGAATACAGAAATATAATTATCTATTTGTTTGCGATAAATTTTATAACAAACCTTTGGAAATTGATCTGAATACGGTCTGTCTCAATTTACTTGTGTGAGCAGACTTGAGTCGAGAGATTTTTACATAAAAACGCAGACATAACGTAACACTTAATAAAACGAGTTATATAAGCCCCAATATAAGGAAGGTTAATAAAGCATATAATGATAACACGAATATGGGGAAAAAACACCGGGGAAATCAGTTTTTCGTAGATTTATAGGCGTTGTATATAAATGCTTTTCGCAATTGATGAATAATTCAGCCGGCGATCATCGATGTCTAGTACATTATAGTGTACGACAACACGTATATGAATTTAAATTTGCCAGGCTGAATATGGCTTTAGATATAAGGTAGACATTGATCTTAAAATGTCTCGAATATTTGATATAAGCGAGCAATTATAAGTGCCTTGCTTCCTTGCTTTCAGATACACTTCAGAAAATGTCAGGGTTATATATCAATAATTTGCAGCTAAATTGTCGTTATATTTCGACGAATTTAAACCAAATGGGAAGTGAGGTCTAGCTAGGATACGTATATAGATTTCTACAGTCGTATAGGTTGAATATGATGCTTGACAAGCTATTAAGGCTAAAGGTATTTCAGACATGCCCTATATGACTGGTCTATATTCCGCTCAAGTAGAGAAGCGTTTAGTAAAATTACCAACCGTTTTAAGACTTCAATTCGCTCCTACACGACCCAACCATGGTCATAGGTGATAGATGGGTATCCCTTCTTGACGTTGGTTTCAAATAAACAACACCAATGGTTTGAAAACCGAGTACAAGACTTGCAACAACGATAAAACGAAACGCTAAAATGGTGAAACCGACTGGTTCCTTCCGGCCTGTGACGACGGGCCACTCGCGAAGTGAACCCGTCACGCGTGGGGTCCCTCGTGCTGGTCACGAGACGGAATTTATTCCAAATAATTTTGAGGTGTCGAAGTACTGTCAGGGAACTTTAGATTTGACGACGACCAGTGGCGTAGGAACCGGGGGCCAAGTTCTCTCCAGCTAAAACAATGGAAAAAGTGCCCTTTTCTAATAGAAGAAGTGCCCTTAAGACAAAGTGCCCCCCAACTTGAAGTTGCTTCGTACGCATATGACGACGGCTACGAGAACGACTACGACTAGGAGATTTTCCCGTTAAATATCTGCTAATACAAACTTGTTATCATCCTCTCTTTGGCACAGCACATCTTTATAACAACAGTTGAGCGGCTTGAGCCAAAGCGAGTACAACTTTGAGCTCGACTTTGAGTTTGTATTAGCAGATATTTAACGGGAAAATCTCGTAGTTGTAGTCGTTCTCGTAGCCGTCGTCAAATCTAAAGTTCCCTATTGCCTTTTGTTCTTTCCCAACCTCGTTCCCTGGGCTTTCTAGTAACCAAGGTTAGTATCATAGGAACGGCGCGCAACCTGGGCACGACGTACGCCTTCAAGGGGGCGGATATAGAGAGTGATATAAACAGGCTCATTGCTCATTAGCTTACATATAGCCAACTCAGGTAGTACTCTTCTGAGAGAATATTTTTCGTATTGCCAATGTCGGTTGTCTAATTTCCGCCGAACACCGTTCGGTGTGATAAGGTGCAGACGTTCGGTGGTCAGGTCCTGACTGGACATGCTCAAATGATTCGGACCTAGCTGAATCCTGAATTAACGTTCTGTAAACAGCCACAGATCAAGCTCTTTCTCTCATAAAAAGCTGAGGGCCAAGCTCTTCCGTCCATGGCCGTCATCCCAAAAGTTTGAAAAACATGGCCTAAGTGGGACCATAGTTAACTATGGTTGGACAGACCTTTCTATAGAATTAGATAAAAATAAGCACTATTCATTTTTCATGATCTTTACAAAGAATAAAAAATGGTCAAGCGGTTACAAGGTTTAGGGTTCCGCACATACTGTAGGTTTCCAGTTGAAGTTGGACGATATACGAATATCGACTATAACTTACGTGTATGTCCCATCTGTAAATCAAATGATGTAGGTGACGAATATCATTACTATATATAGATGAATGATTCTGTATTAACTATCCTATGTACCAGTGACAGTGATGGTGTGATGGCATTAAATAAATAAATATGTATATGATTAAAAATATGCCGAATATTAAAGAAACGTCTAAAGAATATTGGATCAAAGAGCCTAGGTTTATAAACGAAGAGACGCTACTAAAATGTCCACGAATGCTGAATGATCGTCACATGAACGCTGCGCAAAAACTACTGAAGAAAAAGTTGATGTCATTTTGGCTTACAGGACACCATCTTATCCCAGAACTCATTCATGACCATACAGCATGAAGGAATACAGATCCATAACACTGGAGCATACAACTGGATTACATCGTCATATATTTCGTCACATTTTGTAGTATTTATAATCCGCACCAACGGATTTTTGCTTCAAGACATTGTCCAGTGAAAGCTATTCAATTTTTGTATCTGTACATTTTCTTTCCATAAATAAAGACAAAGAGTGAAATGAGTAACAGCATAATATTACAGCAAAAAATAGAAAAGCTGCCTTAGTAAATTATTATTAAAGGACAACACCTTTCCTTTGAGCCATGTGAAAAGGAGTTGAATAGCTAAAAATCATTGTAACTTATTAAAATTAATTAGTTAACAAAAGAAAGATGGGAAAATAATTAATCATAAGTGTTAATAGAGTACAATAGCAAAGTAGATTGCATTAGGGCACAATGCGGCTTTAAAATACGTGAATACAAAATATTTTGGCCCATATTTTATACTGGGTTCAATAAGGGTTGAATAGTATAATAGTATAATGGGTTGAATAGTAGTATAATGGGTTGAATAGTAGTATAATGCGTTGAATAGTAGTATAATGGGTTGAATAGTAGTATAATGGGTTGAATGGTAGTATAATGGGGAGTGCCCTGCATGGGACTTCGTGTCCCGTTCGCACCACTGGTTCGCACTTATCCCGTGTTTGGGTTATCTTGTTTTATACTTGTGTATGTTCGTCTTATTATTTGTTGTCATATAAATATTGTAAATATACTAGTTAACCCAATAAAGTTCTTTAAAAAAAAATGTATTAGTAAATTTTGTTGAATTGTTCATGAACATTAATTGTTATGATATCTTGTATTTTCAACCAATCATCGCGCGTCATGACTTGTGACTAGCCAATAGGAAACAAGAACTGGCCGCGTGTAATTTGATCCGGCGTGAAATTTCTTCGCGCACTTTGTCTTTGCAGTTTGCACCTGGTCGAAATTGAATTTTAAATGTGTTTTGTTGCTCTATTCCTTCCTTCTTCTTGCCAAGTCAACTGTGAACAAGAAAGAGGATAATGGCCCCTGAACTAAATCCTTTGAAGTTTTAGAAAGATTTGAAGAAGGTATAATTAATTCTTTCTTGCTATAATGTATATTCTTTTAATAAATTTGTTGAATGTTCGGAAGACGCCATTACAGTTTCAAAACAGCGTGGCAAATTTCAGCCGCCTTTCTCAATTTACAAGCTATAGTTCGTAATTTTTCTGCTAAGTTTTTGTTAGAACTGTGTGTTATAGTCTTTTGACGTATTTGACTTATTTATGTGTAGTTTCTGTTGCGTTTAAACCAAATATTTACCGGCAAATGTACAAGTTTAACCGTGCAATTTGAAGAAGAAGACGGACGAAGTTCGCTCGAGCATGTGTGTATGTTTTGATATTGAGCGCCCGTTCTCAATATATTTGCTTTTAGTTTGTCGAATTTTCGCTGAAATGTTGTTTCTACTTATGTTTAAAATACGTTTTGGTTACTTTACGTGGAGTACTGGAGTTCTGGGCTTCTTGTTAAATTTCGAGCAAGTCAGACTCGTCGAGTGTAGTAGACAGGCGCGCGAGGGCACGTGTACGGATTTGTTTTAATTTTCGCCTTATTCTAATTTCAACTTCCCGAAAAATACCTTCTAAATATTAGTTAGAATGCTCTTAAATGATTTTTTATAAATTTTTGGGTTATTCCAGTTACCATGCCTGTGGCCCCCCTATGCATTTGGGAAAAATTTTTGTTGTATGTTTTTGTGGGCTGAAAGTTATTTTCATGAAAGAAAAGGTTTTTGACCACTTCCTTATAAGCGTTTGGATTGGTTTGAAGCAAATTTTTAAAAATAGTCCAAAACCAGAAGGGGAACACAGGTAGGACCTGTGGTCCCCCTTGGCAAAAATTTGATGAATTATTCATGAAAAATTCATGAATATTGTTTATGAACATCCATCAAAAGTACATGAATGTCCATGAACATGAAATGCAAAGTTCATGAAAACAACAGACTTTCATGAACAATAAATTCATGAAGATTTCTGTTCATGAACGGTTCTTTAACTAATGTTCATTAACTAATGTTCATTAACTAATGTTCATTAACTAATGTTCATTAACTAATGTTCATGCATTTTGTAAGAGCAATTCATAAACAATATTCATGAACCATTCATGAATTTTCTCATGAACATTAAATGGCACAGTTCATGATCTTTTAGGTTTCCATCAATCATGAACTTCTCATGAATTATTCATGACCACTCTTTCATGAAATGTTCATTAAGTGATTCATGAATTGTCATGAACATTTGATGGCACAATTCATGGTGAATATTCATGACATGAGCCAGAATGTTGCATGAATTATGCAAAAATTACACTGTAAAAAAACTCTTTAATTTAATAAGGTTTAGGCCCCGTTTACACTATACTGGATACACATGGTCACAACATCAAATTTAGCCATATAAAAGCGAGTTTAGCCTCCAAAATTATAATAGCATGATCGATTCAACAAAATCAGCTAACTGGAAAAAGCTTAGGGTCAGGGATGCTATAAAACGGCTTAAATTGATGTTGTGACAATGCATATCCGGTATAGTGTAAACAGGGCCTTAATAGATGACAAGAACGACAACTGACTGCCTTGTGGACTATGCCTATGGGTTTAATACTTAGAATAGACAACCGTAATTTTTAGCAGCAAGATTATTTTAATCAAGTTTCCATTTGAGATTATATTGGGAAGCAGGTTTCCTAATACAGGTAAAATTGTTGTAAAAGGTTGTGTTTACCGTTAGTTCATATCTGCAGTACGTATTGTGCTTTTACTTCATGACCTTGTCTACCGCCAAACTACAACAGCAAGATGACTTCTGGCAAGATGTGCAGGATTGACAAAATTGGCAGATTGACAACAAGGCAAATTTAACCGCCAACATCAGTGCGTAGACGGATTTTCATATTTATTACTAGGGGGTGCCAGAAATTGTTACCGCCAGGTTGCATCGGTTGTATGGGTTGCATCGGTTGTATGGGTTGCATCGGTTGTATGGGTTGCATCGGTTGTATGGGTTGCATCGGTTGTATGGGTTGCATCGGTTGTATGGGTTGCATCGGTTGTATGGGTTGCATCGGTTGTATGGGTTGCATCGGTTGTATGGGTTGCATCGGTTGCATGGGT
Organism: Trachythela sp. YZ-2020; assembly: GCA_016169945.1. Lineage (NCBI taxonomy): Eukaryota > Metazoa > Cnidaria > Anthozoa > Malacalcyonacea > Clavulariidae > Trachythela > Trachythela sp. YZ-2020. Next base: position 1,957,151 of record JADLSH010000341.1, on the reverse strand, counting down.
TGCATCGGTTGTATGGGTTGCATCGGTTGTATGGGTTGCATCGGTTGTATGGGTTGCATCGGTTGTATGGGTTGCATCGGTTGCGGGTTGCATCGCCAGGTTGTCGGTTGTATGGGTTGCACGTTGAAGGGTTTGCATCGTGTATGTATCGTTGTATCGGTTGCATCGCATCGTTGTATGGGTTGCATCGGGTTGTATGCGGTTGCATCGGTTGTATGGGTTGCACGGTTGTAAGGGTTGCATCGGGTTGCATCGGTTGTATAGGGTTGCATCGTTGTATCGGGTATCGTTGCGCGGTTGCATCGGTTGTATGGGTTGCATCGGTTGTATGGGTTGCATCGGTTGTATGGGTTGCATCGGTTGTATGGGTTGCATCGGTTGTATGGGTTGCATCGGTTGCATCGGTTGCAAGGGTTGTATGGGTTGTATGGTTGTATGGGTTGCATGGGTTGCATGGGTTGTGGCGGGTTGCATCGGTTGTATGGGTTGCATCGGTTGTATGGGTTGAATGGGTTGAATCGGTTGAATGGGTTGCATCGGTTGCATCGGTTGTGGCGGTTGCATCCAGTTGTATGGTTGCATCGGTTGCATGGGTTGCATCGGTTGAATGGGTTGTATGGGTTGCATCGGTTGCATCGGTTGTATGGGTTGCATCGGTTGTATGGGTTGCATCGGTTGTATGGGTTGCATGGGTTGTATGGGTTGCATCGGTTGCATCGGTTGTATGGGTTGCATCGGTTGTATGGGTTGCATCGGTTGTATGGGTTGCATCGGTTGCATCGGTTGTATGGGTTGCATCGGTTGTATGGGTTGAATCGGTTGTATGGGTTGCATCGGTTGTATGGGTTGCATGGGTTGTATGGGTTGTATGGGTTGCATCGGTTGCATGGGTTGCATGGGTTGCATCGGTTGCATCGGTTGTATGGGTTGCATCGGTTGTATGGGTTGCATGGGTTGTATGGGTTGCATCGGTTGTATGGGTTGTATGGGTTGCATGGGTTGCATCGGTTGTATGGGTTGCATCGGTTGTATGGGTTGCATCGGTTGTATGGGTTGCATCGGTTGTATGGGTTGCATCGGTTGTATGGGTTGCATCGGTTGTATGGGTTGCATCGGTTGTATGGGTTGCATCGGTTGCATCGGTTGTATGGGTTGCATCGGTTGTATGGGTTGCATCGGTTGTATGGGTTGCATCGGTTGTATGGGTTGCATCGGTTGCATCGGTTGTATGGGTTGCATCGGTTGTATGGGTTGCATCGGTTGCATCGGTTGTATGGGTTGCATCGGTTGTATGGGTTGCATCGGTTGTATGGGTTGCATCGGTTGTATGGGTTGCATGGGTTGTATGGGTTGCATGGGTTGCATCGGTTGTATGGGTTGCATGGGTTGTATGGGTTGTATGGGTTGCATCGGTTGCATGGGTTGCATCGGTTGCATCGGTTGTATGGGTTGCATCGGTTGTATGGGTTGCATGGGTTGTATGGGTTGCATCGGTTGTATGGGTTGTATGGGTTGCATCGGTTGTATGGGTTGCATGGGTTGCATCGGTTGTATGGGTTGCATGGGTTGCATCGGTTGTATGGGTTGTATGGGTTGTATGGGTTGCATCGGTTGTATGGGTTGCATCGGTTGTATGGGTTGCATCGGTTGTATGGGTTGCATCGGTTGTATGGTTGCATCGTTGTATGGGTTGCATCGGGTTGTATGGGTTGCATCGGTTGCACGGGTTGTATGGTTGCATCGGTTGTAGCGGGTTGCATCGGGTTGTATGGTTGCATCGGTTGTATAGGGGTTGCATCGGTTGTAGGCGGGTTGCATCGGTTGTATGGGTTGCATCGGTTGTATGGGTTGCATCGGTTGTATGGGTTGCATCGGTTGCATCGGTTGTATGGGTTGCATCGGTTGTATGGGTTGCATCGGTTGCATGGGTTGCATCGGTTGTATGGGTTGCATGGGTTGTATGGGTTGCATCGGTTGTATGGGTTGCATGGGTTGTATGGTTGCATCGTTGCGGGCGGGTTGCATGGGTTGTATGGGTTGTATGGGTTGCATGCGGGTTGCATCGGTTGTAGGTTGCATCGGTTGTATGGGGTGCATCGGTTGTATGGGTTGCATCGGTTGGGCGGGTTGCATAGGTTGCATCGGGTTGTGTGGCGGGTTGCATCGTTGTATAGGTTGCATCGGTTGCATCGGGTTGCATCGGTTGTGGGTTGCATCGGTTGTATGGGTTGCATCGTTGTATGGGTTGCATCGGTTGTATGGGTTGCATCGGTTGCATCGCCATGGCGGGTTGCATCGGTTGTATGGGTTGCATCGTTGTATGGGTTGCATCGGTTGCCAGGCGGGTTGCCGTTGCACGGGTTGTACGGTTGCTGCATCGGTTGCATCGGTTGTATGGGTTGCATCGTTGTATGGGTTGCATCGGTTGTATGGGTTGCATCGCCAGGCGGTTGCATCGTTGTATGGGTTGCATCGTTGTATGCGGGTTGCATCGTTGTATGGGTTGCATCGGTTGTATGGGTTGCATCGGTTGTTACGGGTTGCACGTTGTATAGGTGCATGGGTTGGCGGTTGTATGGGTTGCATCGGTTGCATGGGTTGCATGGGTTGTATGGGTTGCATCGGTTGCATCGGTTGTATGGGTTGCATCGGTTGTATGGGTTGCATGGGTTGTATGGGTTGCATCGGTTGTATGGGTTGCATGGGTTGTATGGGTTGCATGGGTTGCATCGGTTGTATGGGTTGCATCGGTTGTATGGGTTGCATCGGTTGTATGGGTTGCATCGGTTGTATGGGTTGCATCGGTTGTATGGGTTGCATCGGTTGTATGGGTTGCATCGGTTGTATGGGTTGCATCGGTTGTATGGGTTGCATCGGTTGTATGGGTTGCATCGGTTGTATGGGTTGCATGGGTTGCATCGGTTGTATGGGTTGCATCGGTTGTATGGGTTGCATCGGTTGTATGGGTTGCATCGGTTGCATCGGTTGTATGGGTTGCATCGGTTGTATGGGTTGCATCGGTTGTATGGGTTGCATCGGTTGTATGGGTTGCATGGGTTGTATGGGTTGCATGGGTTGCATCGGTTGTATGGGTTGCATGGGTTGTATGGGTTGTATGGGTTGCATGGGTTGCATGGGTTGTATGGCTGCATCGGTTGCATCGGGCCATAGGGGGTTGCATCGCCAGCGGGTTGCATGGGTTGTATGGGTTGCATGGGTTGCATGGGTTGCATCGGTTGTATGGGTTGCATCGGTTGTGGCGGGTTGCATCGGTTGCATGGAGGTTGCATCGGTTGTATGGTTGCATCGGTTGCGGGTTGTATAGGCGCATCGGTTGTATGGTTGCATCGTTGTATGGGTTGCATCGGTTGCATGGGTTGCACGGTTGTATGGATCGCGGTATGGGTTGCATCGTTGTATAGGTTGCATCGCCGTATGGGTTGCATCGGTTGCATCGGGTTGTATGGGTTGCATCGTTGTATGGTTGCATGGCGGTTGCATCGTTGTATGGGTTGCATCGGTTGTGTTGCATGGGTTGCATCGTTGTATGGGTTGCATCGGTTGTATGGGTTGCATCGTTGTATGGGTTGCATCGGTTGCAAGGCGGGTTGCATCGTTGCGCGGGGTTGCATCGTTGTATGGGTTGCATCGTTGTATGGGCATGGGTTGTATGGGTTGTATGGGTTGCATGGGTTGCATCGGTTGCATCGGGTTGTAAGGGTTTGTATGGGTTGCATCGGGTTGTATGGGTTGTTGGGTTGCATAGGTTGTATGGGTTGCATGGTTGCATGGTTGCAGCGGGTTGCATCGTTGTATCGTTGTGTATGGTTGCATCGGTTGTATGGGTTGCATCGATTGTAGTTGCACGTTGTATGGTTGCATCAGTTGTATGGGTTGCATCGTTGTATGGGTTGCATCGTTGTATGTTGTATGGGTGTTGTATGGTTGCATCGGTTGTATGGTTGCATCGGTTGTATGGGTTGCATCGTTGTATGGTTGCATCGGTTGTATGGTTGGTATCAGGTTGCATCGGGTTGCATCGTTGTATGGGGTTGCATCGGTTGCATCGGTTGTATGGGTTGCATCGGTTGTATGGGTTGGCGAGGTAACCGATGCAACCCATACAACCGATGCAACCCATACAACCGATGCAACCCATACAACCCATACAACCGATGCAACCCATACAACCGATGCAACCCATACAACCGATGCAACCCATACAACCGATGCAAACCGATGCAACCCATTCGACCGATGCGACCCATACAACCGATGCGACCCATACAACCGATGCAACCCATACAACCGATGCAACCCATACAACCGATGCAACCCATACAACTGATGCAACCCATTCGACCGATGCGACCCATTCGACCCATACAACCGATGCAACCCATACAACCGATGCAACCCATACAACCGATGCAACCCATACAACCGATGCAACCCATACAACCGATGCAACCCATACAACCGATGCAACCCATACAACCGATGCAAACCGATGCAACCCATTCGACCGATGCGACCCAATGTCGCACGTCTTTGCAATTTTGCTAGGACCTCTGATTGTATGTGCCCCCCCCCCCAGGGGCGTAGGAACGTATTCAATATTGGGGGGGACCCAAGCTCACAAGGCGCCACAATGGTTGGCTTGTTTAGTAAGCTTGTTCAGGGAACTAAGCTATTTTAATGAAAATTATTTTATTTTTGAAATCGGGTGGCCGAAAGATATTCGCGCCCCCCTAATATAATATTGGGGGGGGGGGGGCGGATGTAGGGATGTAGGAATTAAGAAAACAATTTTCGAATCCCTTTATTCTCACACTTCTAAATTGTCTTTTTTTCAGATATTTGCATCAGTTTATAATTATATATTGTATCCAAGAGAACAAATTGAGGCAGTCATTTGAAGACATTGCTGTTTCTATGAAGATTAACATAAGGGGAAGGTATGAAGCACTTGGGGTATATTTAGATTGTTAAAATTTATTTTCAAAAGTGAGGATATTCATCTATGAAACTAATATCTAATGACAAAACTGAAGAAACTCAAAAGTGGCCAAAAAGTACCCCTTTACTTTTTGGCTAGTTTTTCAAAACTCAAGAAGTGGCTAAAAATGGCCAAAAAGCAAACGCTAACCCCTCAACATTTTTTCGTGAAAAAGTTAAGGCTAACCCCTTTAGTTTTTGGCTAGTTTTTCAAAAACTCAAATAGTGGCTAAAATGGCGAAAAACTTAACGCTAACCCCTTAACATTTTTTTTACAAAAGGTAAAGGCTAACCCCTTGCTTTTTGGTCATTTTGGCTAGTTTTTAAAAGACTCAAAAAGTGGCTAAAAAGTAAAGGCTAACGCCTTGACATTTTTTTCGACAAAAAGTAAAGGCTAATCCCTTTACTTTTGGTCGACTATTGAAGATCTCCAAAGTGGCTAAGAAGCAAAGGCTAACGCCTAAATTTTTTGGCCACTTATATTTTTTATATAATTTTCCAATGACAGGTTAGGTAGAAATTATGATAGTTAATTCCATCCAATAGACAAGATAGTTTAGTGGACACTTGGTAGCTTAGGATGCGGGAGAACTATGGATCAATCCCTGCTGAAGGACCAGTTATTTTAGACTTTGAAACCCTTGTCATTAATTCCACCTGATAGAAAAGAGTTAACGAAAATAGTAAACAGATACCTAGAAAACAACCGGCAAGATAGTTTAGTGGACACGGCGAGTGTGCGAAGTCAGGATCGATTCCTGCCTTTGTCAAAGAGCCTTTTGGCCTTTGACAGGCGGTATGAATTGTTTTAGGCTGCAAGAAGTCCGAAAGTTGTGGTTCGAATCCTGGCAGAGCGCATTTTGTGTTTGAAAATTGTTAATTATACAGTGTAAATTAAAAGATTAAGGTGAATAAGTTGCGGTAGGTTTCCAACAACGAACCAGTAGTCAAGTGGTAATGACTACGGGCTGTCATGTGTAAAAGTCGTGGTTCGAATCCTGACAGAGGGCATTTTGTGTTTGAAAAGTGTTAATTATTAATTATACAGTGTAAAGTAAAAGATTAAGGTGAATAAGTTGCCGTAGGTTTCCAACAACGAACCAGTAGTCTGGTGGTAAAGACTACGGGCTGTCATGTGTGAAAGTCGTGGTTCGAATCCTCACAGAGGGTATTTTGTGTTTGAAAAGTGTTAATTATTAATTATACAGTGTAAAGTAAAAGATTAAGGTGAATAAGTTGCCGTAGGTTTCCAACAACGAACCAGTAGGCTAGTGGTAAAGACTACGTGCTGTCATGTGTGAAAGTCGTGGTTCGAATCCTGACAGAGGGCATTTTGTGTTTGAAAAATGTTAATTATTAATTAAAAATGTAAAGTAAAAGATTAAGGTGAATAAGTTGACGTAGGTTTCCAACAACGAACCAGTAGGCTAGTGGTAAAGACTACGGGCTGTCATGTGTGAAAGTCGTGGTTCGAATCCTGACAGAGGGCATTTTGTGTTTGAAAAGTGTTAATTATTAATTATACAGTGTAAAGTAAAAGATTAAGGTGAATAAGTTGACGTAGGTTTCCAACAACGAACCAGTAGTCTAGTGGTAAAGACTACGGGCTGTCATGTGTAAAAGTCGAGGTTCGAATCCTGACAGAGGGCATTTTGTGTTTGAAAAGTGTTAATTATTAATTATACAGTCTAAAGTAAAGGGTTAAGGTGAATAAGTTGCGTAGGTTTCCAACAACGAACCAGTAGTCTAGTGGTAAAGACTTCGGACTGTCATGTGTGAAAGTCGTGGTTCGAATCCTGACAGAGGGCATTTTGTGTTTGAAAAGTGTTAATTATTAATTATACTGTGTAAAGTAAAAGATTAAGGTGAATAAGTTGCGGTAGGCTTCCAACAACGAACCAGTAGTCTAGTGGTAAAGACTTCGGGCTGTCATGTGTGAAAGTCGTGGTTCGAATCCTGACAGAGGGCATTTTGTGTTTGAAAAGTGTTAATTATTAATTATACTGTGTAAAGTAAAAGATTAAGGTGAATAAGTTGCCGTAGGTTTCCAACAACGAACCAGTAGTCTAGTGGTAAAGACTTCGGGCTGTCATGTGTGAAAGTCGTGGTTCGAATCCTGACAGAGGGCATTTTGTGTTTGAAAAGTGTTAATTATTAATTATACTGTGTAAAGTAAAAGATTAAGGTGAATAAGTTGCCGTAGGTTTCCAACAACGAACCAGTAGTCTAGTGGTAAAGACTTCGGGCTGTCATGTGTGAAAGTCGTGGTTCGAATCCTGACAGAGGGCATTTTGTGTTTGAAAAGTGTTAATTATTAATTATACTGTGTAAAGTAAAAGATTAAGGTGAATAAGTTGCCGTAGATTTCAAACAACGAACCAGTAGTCTAGTGGTAAAGACTTCGGGCTGTCATGTGTGAAAGTCGTGGTTCGAATCCTGACAGAGGGCATTTTGTGTTTGAAAAGTGTTAATTATTAATTATACGATGTAAAGTAAAAGATTAAGGTGAATAAGTTGACGTTGATTTCCAACAACGAACCAGTAGTCTAGTGGTAAAGACTTCGGGCTGTCATGTGTGAAAGTCGTGGTTCGAATCCTGACAGAGGGCATTTTGTGTTTGAAAAGTGTTAATTATTAATTATACAGTGTAAAGTAAAAGATTAAGGTGAATAAGTTGCCGTAGGTTTCCAACAACGAACCAGTAGTCTAGTGGTAAAGACTTCGGGCTGTCATGTGTGAAAGTCGTGGTTCGAATCCTGACAGAGGGCATTTTGTGTTTGAAAAGTGTTAATTATACAGTGTAAAGTAAAAGATTAAGGTGAATAAGTTGCCGTAGGTTTCCAACAACGAACCAGTAGTCTAGTGGTAAAGACTTCGGGCTGTCATGTGTGAAAGTCGTGGTTCGAATCCTGACAGAGGGCATTTTGTGTTTGAAAAGTGTTAATTATTAATTATACAGTGTAAAGTAAAAGATTAAGGTGAATAAGTTGCCGTAGGTTTCCAACAACGAACCAGTAGTCTAGTGGTAAAGACTACGGGCTGTCATGTGTGAAAGTCGTGGTTCGAATCCTGACAGAGGGCATTTTGTGTTTGAAAAGTGTTAATTATTAATTATACTGTGTAAAGTAAAAGATTAAGGTGAATAAGTTGCCGTAGGTTTCCAACAACGAACCAGTAGTCTAGTGGTAAAGACTACGGGCTGTCATGTGTGAAAGTCGTGGTTCGAATCCTGACAGAGGGCATTTTGTGTTTGAAAAGTGTTAATTATACAGTGTAAAGTAAAAGATTAAGGTGAATAAGTTGACGTTGATTTCCAACAACGAACCAGTAGTCTAGTGGTAAAGACTACGGGCTGTCATGTGTGAAAGTCGTGGTTCGAATCCTGACAGAGGGCATTTTGTGTTTGAAAAGTGTTAATTATACAGTGTAAAGTAAAAGATTAAGGTGAATAAGTTGCCGTAGGTTTCCAACAACGAACCAGTAGTCTAGTGGTAAAGACTTCGGGCTGTCATGTGTGAAAGTCGTGGTTCGAATCCTGACAGAGGGCATTTTGTGTTTGAAAAGTGTTAATTATTAATTATACAGTGTAAAGTAAAAGATTAAGGTGAATAAGTTGACGTTGATTTCCAACAACGAACCAGTAGTCTAGTGGTAAAGACTACGGGCTGTCATGTGTGAAAGTCGTGGTTCGAATCCTGACAGAGGGCATTTTGTGTTTGAAAAGTGTTAATTATTAGTTATACAGTGTAAAGTAAAAGATTAAGGTGAATAAGTTGCCGTAGGTTTCCAACAACGAACCAGTAGGCTAGTGGTAAAGACTACGGGCTGTCATGTGTGAAAGTCGTGGTTCGAATCCTGACAGAGGGCATTTTGTGTTTGAAAAGTGTTAATTATTAATTATACTGTGTAAAGTAAAAGATTAAGGTGAATACGTTGACGTAGATTTCCAACAACGAACCAGTAGTCTAGTGGTAAAGACTTCGGGCTGTCATGTGTGAAAGTCGTGGTTCGAATCCTGACAGAGGGCATTTTGTGTTTGAAAAGTGTTAATTATTAATTATACTGTGTAAAGTAAAAGATTAAGGTGAATAAGTTGCCGTAGGTTTCCAACAACGAACCAGTAGTCTAGTGGTAAAGACTTCGGACTGTCATGTGTGAAAGTCGTGGTTCGAATCCTGACAGAGGGCGTTTTGTGTTTGAAAAGTGTTAATTATTAATTATACAGTGTAAAGTAAAAGATTAAGGTGAATAAGTTGACGTAGGTTTCCAACAACGAACCAGTAGGCTAGTGGTAAAGACTACGGGCTGTCATGTGTGAAAGTCATGGTTCGAATCCTGACAGAGGGTATTTTGTGTTTGAAAAGTGTTAATTATTAATTATACTGTGTAAAGTAAAAGATTAAGGTGAATAAGTTGCGGTAGGTTTCCAACAACGAACCAGTAGTCTAGTGGTAAAGACTTCGGACTGTCATGTGTGAAAGTCGTGGTTCGAATCCTGACAGAGGGCATTTTGTGTTTGAAAAGTGTTAATTATTAATTATACTGTGTAAAGTAAAAGATTAAGGTGAATAAGTTGCCGTAGGTTTCCAACAACGAACCAGTAGTCTAGTGGTAAAGACTTCGGACTGTCATGTGTGAAAGTCGTGGTTCGAATCCTGACAGAGGGCATTTTGTGTTTGAAAAGTGTTAATTATTAATTATACTGTGTAAAGTAAAAGATTAAGGTGAATAAGTTGCCGTAGGTTTCCAACAACGAACCATTAGTCTAGTGGTAAAGACTTCGGACTGTCATGTGTGAAAGTCGTGGTTCGAATCCTGACAGAGGGCATTTTGTGTTTGAAAAGTGTTAATTATTAATTATACAGTGTAAAGTAAAAGATTAAGGTGAATAAGTTGACGTAGGTTTCCAACAACGAACTAGTAGGCTAGTGGTAAAGACTACGGGCTGTCATGTGTGAAAGTCGTGGTTCGAATCCTGACAGAGGGCATTTTGTGTTTGAAAAGTGTTAATTATTAATTATACAGTGTAAAGTAAAAGATTAAGGTGATTAAGTTGCGGTAGGCTTCCAACAACGAACCAGTAGTCTAGTGGTAAAGACTTCGGACTGTCATGTGTGAAAGTCGTGGTTCGAATCCTGACAGAGGGCATTTTGTGTTTGAAAAGTGTTAATTATACAGTGTAAAGTAAAAGATTAAGGTGAATAAGTTGCCGTAGGTTTCCAACAACGAACCAGTAGGCTAGTGGTAAAGACTACGGGCTGTCATGTGTGAAAGTCGTGGTTCGAATCCTGACAGAGGGCATTTTGTGTTTGAAAAGTGTTAATTATTAGTTATACAGTGTAAAGTAAAAGATTAAGGTGAATAAGTTGCCGTAGGTTTCCAACAACGAACCAGTAGGCTAGTGGTAAAGACTACGGGCTGTCATGTGTGAAAGTCGTGGTTCGAATCCTGACAGAGGGCATTTTGTGTTTGAAAAGTGTTAATTATTAATTATACTGTGTAAAGTAAAAGATTAAGGTGAATAAGTTGCCGTAGGTTTCCAACAACGAACCAGTAGTCTAGTGGTAAAGACTTCGGACTGTCATTTGTGAAAGTCGTGGTTCGAATCCTGACAGAGGGCGTTTTGTGTTTGAAAAGTGTTAATTATTAATTATACAGTGTAAAGTAAAAGATTAAGGTGAATAAGTTGCCGTAGGTTTCCAACAACGAACCAGTAGGCTAGTGGTAAAGACTACGGGCTGTCATGTGTGAAAGTCATGGTTCGAATCCTGACAGAGGGCATTTTGTGTTTGAAAAGTGTTAATTGTTAATTATACGATGTAAAGTAAAAGATTAAGGTGAATAAGTTGCCGGAGTTTTCCAAAACGAACCAGTAGTCTAGTGGTAAAGACTACGGGCTGTCATGCGTAAAAGTCGTGGTTCGAATCCTGGCCGAGGGTATTTTGTGTTTGAAAGGTGTTAATTATTAATTATACAGTATAAAGTAAAAGATTAAGGTGAATAAGTTGCCGGAGTTTTCCAACAACGAACCAGTAGTCTAGTGGTAAAGACTACGGGCTGTCATGCGTAAAAGTCGTGGTTCGAATCCTGGCCGATGGCGTTTTGTGTTTGAAAAGTGTTAATTATTAATTATACAGTGTAAAGTAAAAGATTAAGGTGAATAAGTTGACGTAGGTTTCCAACAACGAACCAGTAGGCTAGTGGTAAAGACTACGGGCTGTCATGTGTGAAAGTCGTGGTTCGAATCCTGGTAAGGGTCGTTTTGGAGTATGAAAAGTGTTAATTATTAATTATACAGTGTAAAGTAAAGGGTTAAGGTGAATAAGTTGCGGTAGTCTTCCAACAACGAACCAGTAGTCTAGTGGTAAAGACTTCGGGCTGTCATGTGTGAAAGTCGTAGTTCGAATCCTGGAAAGGGTCGTTTTGGAGTATGAAAAGTGTTAATTATTAATTATACAGTGTAAAGTAAAGGGTTAAGGTGAATAAGTTGCGGTAGGCTTCCAACAACAAGCAGATGGTATAATGGTAAAGACAACAGACTATCAGGTCGAAAGTCGATGGATCGAGGACGTCAATCAACATCGGTACCTAATGGAGAAGAAAAAATGGCGGGAAGAATAGTGTTTGGAGAATATAATGGCGGCGGATGAAAAAGAGAAATTAATCTTTAGTGAAGAGCATGGTGGACAGGGGATAATGATGGATAACAGTGGATAACAGTGGATAACAGTGGATAGAAAGACTTAGTACAAGAAGATGTAGAAGAACAACAACAAGAAGAAGAAGAAGAAGAAGATGATATAGAAGTACAACTATAAGAAGATAAAAAAGTAAAAATTTTCCTAAGTGTCTACTTTTTCGGAGCTTTTTTGAAGAATATAGGCTGATAATTTTTTTCTTCCCAGCTCTCCCTCCTCACTTTCAACCTCTCGGAGAACGGGGGGAAAACCGGCCCCCCCTCAGTCCATACACAATTTTCATTCAACATTTCTTTCATCATTTCCTCGAGCACTCTGTACCGTCATCTTCGCCGGACTCGATCCATCCACTGAGCACTTGGAAGGCCGTCATCTTCACCACTAGACCACCAGATCTTGTGGTGAAAGACTAATGTTTTCTATCTTAGCTAATCCTTTTTTTGCAGGCTATAATGAATTCATACCCCTGTCAAAGGCTAAAACGCTCTTTGACAGTGACAGGAATCGATCCTGACTTCGGACACATGCTACACTTCGCCGTGCCCACTAGACTATCTTGTCCGTTGCTTGTTAGATATATGTATTTATTTTCCTTAACCCTTTTCTGTATCAGGTGGAATTAATGAATAACATTTTCAAAGCCTAAAATGACTTGCACTTCAGCTGGGATTGATCCATAGTTCTCACGCATCCGAAGCTACCAAGTATCCACTAGACTATCTTGTACGTTGCTTGCTCGACATGTATTTTTATTTCCTTAACCCTTTTCTGTATCAGGTGGAATTAATGAACAAGATTTTCAAAGCCTAAAATGACATGCACTTCAGCTGGGATTGATCCATAGTTCTCACGCATCCGAAGCTACCAAGGGCCCATTAGACTATCTTGTCCGCTGCTTGTTAGATATGTATTTTTATTTCCTTAACCCTTTTCTGTATCAGGTGAATTAATGAACAAGATTTTCAAAGCCTAAAACGACATGCACTTCAGCTGGGATTGATCCATAGTTCTCATGCATCCGAAGCTACCAAGTACCCACTAGACTATCTTGTACGTTGCTTGGTAGATATGTATTTTTATTTTCCTTAACCCTTTTCTGTATCAGGTGGAATTGATGTACAACATTTGCGAGTATAAAACAAGTATAAAACGACCTGCACTTCAGCAGGGACTGATACACAGCTCTGGTGCATGCCACCAAGGGACCACCACACTATCTGGTCTGTTGGTTGGTATTACGTATCATAACTTCTACCTAATCTGTCATTGGCAAATTACATTAAAAAAAATACAAGTGGCCAAAAAGTACAGACGTTATCCTTTACTTCTTGACAATTTTGGAGAAATTGGAGATCGATAAAAGTCAACCAAAAGTCAACCAAAAGTCAACGACCTTTACCTTTTGTCCACGAAAAGTTAAGGGTGAGTTAACTGTTTCTTGCCCAGTTTTGACCACTCTTATTGTTTAGAGAGAGTAAAGGCTAACCCCTTACTAACTTTATGTTGACGAAAAGCAATAGCTAACATTAGTAGTCATTACCCTTTACTTTTTGTCGAAAAAAAATGGCTAGCCTTACCCCTTTGAGTTTTCCTGCAGAAAATGTAAAAACTTATCAATTAACTTTCCTCTGACCCTTCTCTTTCAGAACTTGCCACCACTTTATCAATGATCCTGTGTGCAGAAAACAAACCAAGACAGTTAGTTGAAGAAGTCCCAGAAGATTAAAAAAGATAATTACATCTTGTACGTATCAATTTCTGAATTTTACATCTTCATTTAATTGCTCCAGGAATCTAACCTGGAAACCATTACAGGTGGCTCCAAACAGGACAATTTTTATACGAAGGTTGCATGATGTATACCTTACTTGTATTTAATTCGCGTGGTTTTCTCTAATTTTCGCGCGATTTCAATTCCACATGCTTTGACAGTGTACCAAACTAGAAGGTCACACTGTTTACAACACCTACCCTATGTCTACCTTACTTAGTAACTCAAAAACGCTCTGTTAATAGCCTTGTTAATATTTTACAGCAGGTCAGTGTATAAAATCCTGCAGCATATTGCGTTCAATATATTTGACAGCAGGTCAGTGTATAAAATCCTGCAGCGCATTGCATTCAATTATATTTATATTAAAAAGGTTTAAATTAACACCATACTTGCAACGCGTTGACTGGTGGGTAAAATCACATGAGGGGATAGGTTGGCCATTCGTAGTAGTTCATGTCACTTCGGCTTGATTTTTCTGGTTGGTCGTGTAAAATAGGCTCGCCTGTTAACTCAGTTCTCTGTCGTCGTCGTCTGTCATCGTCGTCTGTCGTCGTCGTCTGTCGACGCCGTCGTCGTCTGTCGTCGTCGTCTGTCGACTTCGTCTGTCGTGTCGTCTTATGAACTGAGTTCTCGTGGCAACCATTGCACGGGCACGTGTAATATCAGCTTAACACGATCACTGGAATATAACCAAGCAAATTTGTCATTGAATTTCGACTTGTGACCAGCTTTTCACCTGTGTGGCTTGATCTAGCGTTCTACGATTGTCATTGCTAATTGGCAGTTAGTATAAAAATCTGCCTGAAATCATATTTATATTTGAGTTGTATAAATTGGCCCAGAATGGCATATCTTTGACTGGTGGGTAAAATCACATAAGGGGATATGTTAGCCATTCGTAGTAGTTCATGTCACTTCGGCTTGATTTTTCTGGTTGGTCGTGTAAAATAGGCTCGCCTGTTAACTCAGTTCTCTGTCGTCGTCGTCTGTCATCGTCGTCTGTCGTCGTCGTCTGTCGACGCCGTCGTCGTCTGTCGTCGTCGTCTGTCGACTTCGTCTGTCGTGTCGTCTTATGAACTGAGTTCTCGTGGCAACCATTGCACGGGCACGTGTAATATCAGCTTAACACGATCACTGGAATATAACCAAGCAAATTTGTCATTGAATTTCTGCTTGTGACCAGCTTTTCACCTGTGTGGCTTGATCTAGCGTTCTACGATTGTCATTGCTAATTGGCAGTTAGTATAAAAAATCTGCCTGAAATCATATTTATATTTGAGTTGTATAAATTGGCCCAGAATGGCATATCTTTGACTGGTGGGTAAAATCACATGGGGATATGTTAGCCATTCGTAGTAGTTCATGTCACTTCGGCTTGATTTTTCTGGTTGGTCGTGTAAAATAGGCTCGCCTGTTAACTCAGTTCTCTGTCGTCGTCGTCTGTCATCGTCGTCTGTCGTCGTCGTCTGTCGACGCCGTCGTCGTCTGTCGTCGTCGTCTGTCGACTTCGTCTGTCGTGTCGTCTTATGAACTGAGTTCTCGTGGCAACCATTGCACGGGCACGTGTAATATCAGCTTAACACGATCACTGGAATATAACCAAGCAAATTTGTCATTGAATTTCTGCTTGTGACCAGCTTTTCACCTGTGTGGCTTGATCTAGCGTTCTACGATTGTCATTGCTAATTGGCAGTTAGTATAAAAATCTGCCTGAAATCATATTTATATTTGAGTTGTATAAATTGGCCCAGAATGGCATATCTTTGACTGGTGGGTAAAATCACATAAGGGGATATGTTAGCCATTCGTAGTAGTTCATGTCACTTCGGCTTGATTTTTCTGGTTGGTCGTGTAAAATAGGCTCGCCTGTTAACTCAGTTCTCTGTCGTCGTCGTCTGTCATCGTCGTCTGTCGTCGTCGTCTGTCGACGCCGTCGTCGTCTGTCGTCGTCGTCTGTCGACTTCGTCTGTCGTGTCGTCTTATGAACTGAGTTCTCGTGGCAACCATTGCACGGGCACGTGTAATATCAGCTTAACACGATCACTGGAATATAACCAAGCAAATTTGTCATTGAATTTCTGCTTGTGACCAGCTTTTCACCTGTGTGGCTTGATCTAGCGTTCTACGATTGTCATTGCTAATTGGCAGTTAGTATAAAAAATCTGCCTGAAATCATATTTATATTTGAGTTGTATAAATTGGCCCAGAATGGCATATCTTTGACTGGTGGGTAAAATCACATGAGGGGATATGTTAGCCATTCGTAGTAGTTCATGTCACTTCGGCTTGATTTTTCTGGTTGGTCGTGTAAAATAGGCTCGCCTGTTAACTCAGTTCTCTGTCGTCGTCGTCTGTCATCGTCGTCTGTCGTCGTCGTCTGTCGACGCCGTCGTCGTCTGTCGACGCCGTCGTCGTCTGTCGTCGTCGTCTGTCGACTTCGTCTGTCGACTTCGTCTGTCGTGTCGTCTTATGAACTGAGTTCTCGTGGCAACCATTGCACGGGCACGTGTAATATCAGCTTAACACGATCACTGGAATATAACCAAGCAAATTTGTCATTGAATTTCTGCTTGTGACCAGCTTTTCACCTGTGTGGCTTGATCTAGCGTTCTACGATTGTCATTGCTAATTGGCAGTTAGTATAAAAAATCTGCCTGAAATCATATTTATATTTGAGTTGTATAAATTGGCCCAGAATGGCATATCTTTGACTGGTGGGTAAAATCACATAAGGGGATATGTTAGCCATTCGTAGTAGTTCATGTCACTTCGGCTTGATTTTTCTGGTTGGTCGTGTAAAATAGGCTCGCCTGTTAACTCAGTTCTCTGTCGTCGTCGTCTGTCATCGTCGTCTGTCGTCGTCGTCTGTCGACGCCGTCGTCGTCTGTCGTCGTCGTCTGTCGACTTCGTCTGTCGTGTCGTCTTATGAACTGAGTTCTCGTGGCAACCATTGCACGGGCACGTGTAATATCAGCTTAACACGATCACTGGAATATAACCAAGCAAATTTGTCATTGAATTTCTGCTTGTGACCAGCTTTTCACCTGTGTGGCTTGATCTAGCGTTCTACGATTGTCATTGCTAATTGGCAGTTAGTATAAAAATCTGCCTGAAATCATATTTATATTTGAGTTGTATAAATTGGCCCAGAATGGCATATCTTTGACTGGTGGGTAAAATCACATGAGGGGATATGTTAGCCATTCGTAGTAGTTCATGTCACTTCGGCTTGATTTTTCTGGTTGGTCGTGTAAAATAGGCTCGCCTGTTAACTCAGTTCTCTGTCGTCGTCGTCTGTCATCGTCGTCTGTCGTCGTCTGTCGACGCCGTCGTCGTCTGTCGACGCCGTCGTCGTCTGTCGTCGTCGTCTGTCGACTTCGTCTGTCGACTTCGTCTGTCGTGTCGTCTTATGAACTGAGTTCTCGTGGCAACCATTGCACGGGCACGTGTAATATCAGCTTAACACGATCACTGGAATATAACCAAGCAAATTTGTCATTGAATTTCTGCTTGTGACCAGCTTTTCACCTGTGTGGCTTGATCTAGCGTTCTACGATTGTCATTGCTAATTGGCAGTTAGTATAAAAAATCTGCCTGAAATCATATTTATATTTGAGTTGTATAAATTGGCCCAGAATGGCATATCTTTGACTGGTGGGTAAAATCACATAAGGGGATATGTTAGCCATTCGTAGTAGTTCATGTCACTTCGGCTTGATTTTTCTGGTTGGTCGTGTAAAATAGGCTCGCCTGTTAACTCAGTTCTCTGTCGTCGTCGTCTGTCATCGTCGTCTGTCGTCGTCGTCTGTCGACGCCGTCGTCGTCTGTCGTCGTCGTCTGTCGACTTCGTCTGTCGTGTCGTCTTATGAACTGAGTTCTCGTGGCAACCATTGCACGGGCACGTGTAATATCAGCTTAACACGATCACTGGAATATAACCAAGCAAATTTGTCATTGAATTTCTGCTTGTGACCAGCTTTTCACCTGTGTGGCTTGATCTAGCGTTCTACGATTGTCATTGCTAATTGGCAGTTAGTATAAAAAATCTGCCTGAAATCATATTTATATTTGAGTTGTATAAATTGGCCCAGAATGGCATATCTTTGACTGGTGGGTAAAATCACATGAGGGGATATGTTAGCCATTCGTAGTAGTTCATGTCACTTCGGCTTGATTTTTCTGGTTGGTCGTGTAAAATAGGCTCGCCTGTTAACTCAGTTCTCTGTCGTCGTCGTCTGTCATCGTCGTCTGTCGTCGTCGTCTGTCGACGCCGTCGTCGTCTGTCGTCGTCGTCTGTCGACTTCGTCTGTCGACTTCGTCTGTCGTGTCGTCTTATGAACTGAGTTCTCGTGGCAACCATTGCACGGGCACGTGTAATATCAGCTTAACACGATCACTGGAATATAACCAAGCAAATTTGTCATTGAATTTCTGCTTGTGACCAGCTTTTCACCTGTGTGGCTTGATCTAGCGTTCTACGATTGTCATTGCTAATTGGCAGTTAGTATAAAAAATCTGCCTGAAATCATATTTATATTTGAGTTGTATAAATTGGCCCAGAATGGCATATCTTTGACTGGTGGGTAAAATCACATGAGGGGATATGTTAGCCATTCGTAGTAGTTCATGTCACTTCGGCTTGATTTTTCTGGTTGGTCGTGTAAAATAGGCTCGCCTGTTAACTCAGTTCTCTGTCGTCGTCGTCTGTCATCGTCGTCTGTCGTCGTCGTCTGTCGACGCCGCCGTCGTCTGTCGTCTGTCGACTGTCGTCTGTCGTCTGTCGTCTGTCGTGTCGTCTTATGAACTGAGTTCTCGTGGCAACCATTGCACGGGCACGTGTAATATCAGCTTAACACGATCACTGGAATATAACCAAGCAAATTTGTCATTGAATTTCTGCTTGTGACCAGCTTTTCACCTGTGTGGCTTGATCTAGCGTTCTACGATTGTCATTGCTAATTGGCAGTTAGTATAAAAAATCTGCCTGAAATCATATTTATATTTGAGTTGTATAAATTGGCCCAGAATGGCATATCTTTGACTGGTGGGTAAAATCACATGAGGGGATATGTTAGCCATTCGTAGTAGTTCATGTCACTTCGGCTTGATTTTTCTGGTTGGTCGTGTAAAATAGGCT
Source organism: Trachythela sp. YZ-2020 (assembly GCA_016169945.1). Classification (NCBI taxonomy): domain Eukaryota; kingdom Metazoa; phylum Cnidaria; class Anthozoa; order Malacalcyonacea; family Clavulariidae; genus Trachythela; species Trachythela sp. YZ-2020. Next base: position 1,938,544 of record JADLSH010000341.1, on the reverse strand, counting down.
CGCCTGTTAACTCAGTTCTCTGTCGTCGTCGTCTGTCATCGTCGTCTGTCGTCGTCGTCTGTCGACGCCGTCGTCGTCTGTCGTCGTCGTCTGTCGACTTCGTCTGTCGTGTCATCTTATGAACTGAGTTCTCGTGGCAACCATTGCACGGGCACGTGTAATATCAGCTTAACACGATCACTGGAATATAACCAAGCAAATTTGTCATTGAATTTCTGCTTGTGACCAGCTTTTCACCTGTGTGGCTTGATCTAGCGTTCTACGATTGTCATTGCTAATTGGCAGTTAGTATAAAAAATCTGCCTGAAATCATATTTATATTTGAGTTGTATAAATTGGCCCAGAATGGCATATCTTTGACTGGTGGGTAAAATCACATGAGGGGATATGTTAGCCATTCGTAGTAGTTCATGTCACTTCGGCTTGATTTTTCTGGTTGGTCGTGTAAAATAGGCTCGCCTGTTAACTCAGTTCTCTGTCGTCGTCGTCTGTCATCGTCGTCTGTCGTCGTCGTCTGTCGACGCCGTCGTCGTCTGTCGTCGTCGTCTGTCGACTTCGTCTGTCGACTTCGTCTGTCGACTTCGTCTGTCGTGTCGTCTTATGAACTGAGTTCTCGTGGCAACCATTGCACGGGCACGTGTAATATCAGCTTAACACGATCACTGGAATATAACCAAGCAAATTTGTCATTGAATTTCTGCTTGTGACCAGCTTTTCACCTGTGTGGCTTGATCTAGCGTTCTACGATTGTCATTGCTAATTGGCAGTTAGTATAAAAAATCTGCCTGAAATCATATTTATATTTGAGTTGTATAAATTGGCCCAGAATGGCATATCTTTGACTGGTGGGTAAAATCACATGAGGAGATAGGTTGGCCATTCGTAGTAGTTCATGTCATTTCGGCTTGATTTTTCTGGTTGGTCGTGTAAAATAGGCTCGCCTGTTAGCTCAGTTCTCTGTCGTCGTCGTCATGTGAACTGAGTTCTCGTGGCAACCATTGCACGGGCACGTGTAATATCAGCTTAACACGATCACTGGAATATAACCAGGCAAATTTGTCTTTGAATTTCTACTTGTAAAATCCTGCAGCGCATTGCATTCAATATATTTTACAGCAGGTCAGTGTATAAAATCCTGCAGCGCATTGCATTCAATATATTTTACGGCAGGTCAGTGTATAAAATCCTGCAGCGCATTGCGTTCAATAGATTTTACAGCAGGTCAGTGTATAAAATCCTGCAGCGCATTGCGTTCAATATATTTTACAGCAGATCAGTGTATAAAATCCTGCAGCGCATTGCATTCAATACATTTTACGGCAGGTCAGTGTATAAAATCCTGCAGCGCATTGCATTCAATATATTTTACAGCAGGTCAGTGTATAAAATCCTGCAGCGCATTGCATTCAATATATTTTACAGCAGGTCTGTGTATGAAATCCTGCAGCGCATTGCATTCAATATATTTTACAGCAGGTCAGTGTATAAAATCCAGCAGCGCATTGCATTCAATATATTTTACAGCAGGTCAGTGTATAAAATCCTGCAGCACATTGCATTCAATATATTTTACGGCAGGTCAGTGTATAAAATCCTGCAGCGCATTGCGTTCAATATATTTTACAGCAGGTCAGTGTATAAAATCCTGCAGCGCATTGCATTCAATATATTTTACAGCAGGTCAGTGTATGAAATCCTGCAGCGCATTGCATTCAATATATTTTACAGCAGGTCAGTGTATAAAATCCAGCAGCGCATTGCATTCAATATATTTTACAGCAGGTCAGTGTATAAAATCCTGCAGTGCATTGCGTTCAATTATATTTATATTAAAAAGGTTTAAATTAACACCATAATTGCAACTCGTTGACTGAAGGGTAAAATCACACAAGGGGATAGGTTGGCCATTCGTAGTAGTGAATGAATAAAATGAATATTTTGGCAGCACGTGAGCATCACGTGGGTCGCCCGATGCAACAAAAGTAGAGTATATAAAGGGACGCATAACACATGTTAAGGGTTGTTTATCTAGCCAGCTTCTCAGCGAAACAGTGCACTTTGTCTGCTTCGTGTTTACTTGTTTTTTGCAGATCAAATACAGACAAGTATCGAGAAACACCATTACAGTAGAACACTAGAAGAATTTCCGAAGTGCAGTGTGAAAATAAAGGAAAGAGTTAGCTTTTAACCTCGAGAAGCATTGCTGCAGCATGGGGTGGAGAACACGTTCCAGTCTTTTCCCACGGGTTTTTTTCCTGGTTTTCGTGTCCGGCTCAGCAACATGGCGTTGTAATCTATGGTTATCCATATTTGCGTGGATAGAACATGAAAACAAGATGTTGAAGTTTCCTCAGAATTGAATGCTGATCTTGGTCCTGTAAGCTATGGCAAAATGTTATCTATTTTTGGTATGGATTGAACATGAAAACTAAAGAAGTTAATTAACTTTTTCTTAGATTTCTATAATGGTACAGCATGAAGATATTTATTCTGAGTGTTGTAATGCTATAACATCTTTGGTATGTAAATTTAATGTATGAACAAACAAGTTGTTCATATTGTAAAGGATCATGAGTGTTTTATCATTTTTCATGATCTTTACAAAGAATTAAAAAATGGACCTCTTGGTATCATTGTCGAAAAAAAATATTGCGATTTACGTAGTTTCCATTCTATTGCAAACATGTTATTTGTTTTATGTACATGTATGAAATGCTATAGTCTTACAATAGAAGTTAAACCTCAAATTCTACAATGATGAAATATCCCATTTTACATATTTTACTCCGTGAATCTCACATTTTAGCTGGAGAATTATCTTGCATTATATCTTGCATTATAACTTGCATTAAGAGAGCGCTAAATTCGTCGCGTGTTTAATTGTGGCTCGGTCACGATTGATAAGATTCGCTCCCCATAAAAGGATAAAAAGCTAATTAGTATTCTCGAACACTCAAAGCACATGTTAGATAGCGGTACCACGCTCCAAATTCTGTCTGATCTCGCCAGTATATTGATCATAAAAACGAGCTAATTTCTTGTTGAAATTCTTGTTTCGTTCGTTGATAAAACTGATATCTGCTTCTTCACAATGAGCACGACGCCGACTGTATTTTGAACGTTTTTCAATCCTAGAGAAAAATGAAAATTCCTTTAAAGTGCATATGATACGAAACTGTTTTGAATATGTTTTCAAAGTATAATATCTCTAAAGTAGAAATTCAAAATTTTAGAGGCAATAAATATGGCTGAAAGCAGAAATTTGGTTCTAAGTCCATGTTACGCACACAATAAGGTTAGGGTTAGGGATTGGGTCGGGATTAGGGTCAAGATCAAAGAGAAATATTCGTGACTATAACCAGAAATTTGCAACCAGCATGACGTCACAACACATACAATTAGTCCCCAGACCCTGGACAAAAATTTAACAATATTTTACTTGGTTTGCATTTAATATTTGCCCTCCCCCCCCAATTATTTTATTGGCCTGTTTTACATTTATGGATGTATAAAAACATATTTATCTACCAAAAAAGCAAAAAGCTCGTTCCTGTCATATGCACTTTAAAAGTAGCATATCTTTTCTAAAGATTTACAGGAAATATTGGCTAAATAGGATATTAATAAAACAGGATAACTTGATTCAATGTTGGCCTGACATATAAGACAATCCGTCTGGACGAACTGAGAAAATGCGGTAATCAGACGGGCCTCCGCCAAGCCAAGCTATGTAGGTCGTTTTTAAACACACGAACGTTCGTGTGCAGCTCGTCTTGATCTGTCTATATTTGTATACAGAAGACATTGAACTAACTATCAGGAAATTATAACCATCAATAACCAGTACAGATCTCGCCAATCTAGTCTGGATAGACGGTCGTCGTAATTTGCCTATTTTTGCCTCGGCAATATCGGCGTTTCTTGCCAGGTCAGAACGTTCTCAATATGCCTCGACCAAAATTTTAAAAACTTACTGTTTCTCAAGATCAGCCACCATGCGATCTACACCTTCCTTTGACACTTTACCATCACCTCCATAACTAATATTGTTTGCAGTTGGATACATTTGATCTCCGCTAAAAATAATCAGAGATGTGTGCCAATACATTCAATTGTATTCAATGCAAAATAGAGACGATTTTTCAATGTTTAGTACAGGTGTATGTACCACAGAATACCACGGTACCACAGAATACCAGTCTTATTTATTGATCTTATAAAATTTGGAGGAAACATACTATATACTTTATTTTTGTGAATATATATTAGTTTTAGTTTTAATTGACATATAAAAACAAAAAATGAACATTTTAATAAAAATTCTTAGAAATAATCAGGATTAACAAAAAATAACATTCTATGTTTTTGATACTTTTTTCCCGCATAATGCCTGTAAAATTCGAAAGTTTAAAAATAAGTTTGCAAACCAGTATAATTTATGTTGATCATTACTTTTTCTATGCAACACAACATTATTACTATACAGGGATCACACCGAGGAATCAGTTTTACCATTGAAAAACCTTGGTATTCTTTGCTTATTTATCTCTGCACTGGTATTCTGTGGTACATTAGAGTTTGTTCCACAGAATGTTCAATTAAAAACAATATTTAAGTCTATGAAATCTAGCCCCAAAACCCCCCAGGAAGAAAAAGCATATCGATAAACTATACTAAAAAATATTAAGAAGCCACATTATACATATTTGACAAAAGATATGGAACATGTAAATTTTTGCGGTATTCTGTGGTATACACCTGTATGAGTAGCATGCACGTACGCTGTCTGTACTCACAGTTTTTCTTTCTGCTCCTGGTACTCGGCAAGATCTGGCTTCATTTGTTTCACAAGACGTGAATATTGTCTTTCTTGAGCTGCAGCATAATCTATTAGTGAACAGAGATGGTGGAAAGTATCTTTCAGTAACATATCAATGCACAAATTGTATCAGTGTCAGTGTGGCCAATAATACAGTAAAGCCATGCATAAAAGAACCAGTGAGTTTTGATTTCAGGCTCAAGTGGTTCTTATATAACGGGTACTTAGAAAGAAATCAGGCTGAAGTGGTTCTTAACTGGTTCTTATTTCCAGTCAAAAACAATTGTTCCTGGTTTAGAGTTTTAAACCTCTTAAGGCTCTTTTCCACTCATCGCAAAACCAACTCGCAAGCCCGCTGTGAGTGTTTGCATCTAACTGTCGAGCATTTTGATTGGATAAAAGTACTCGCAGCGAGCTTGCAAGTTGGTTTTTGCGATGAGTGGAAAAGAGCCTTAATTGTATACAATGAAATTAGTGAATGAACTGTAATTTAACTGTTAATTATATAAACTTTATACCCATCAAGTACTGAGTGAACAAAGGGCCATCATGATGTAAGTTTTTTGAATATAGTTATGCAAGTTGAATTAGGTTGTGAATTGATTGCTGTTTTGATCAAATAAATGCATGCATGATGTGGTTGAAAGACATAATTCCTTAGCAAGATTACAGTATTTTGTTTTCTTCCTAGTACCTGCTTACTAATTCAGCTAAAAATTTAATAAGGTTTTTTAAGAACCAGTTTCTTTTCTCAGCCTGAAGTGGTTCTTGTATTTTGCGTGCTCAATTGCCCAAATTTCACGCTGGTGGTTCTTAACCCACTGGTTCTTTTATGCGGGGCTTTACTGTATACCATGTCTTTGTTATTTACTGTAAGCCAACTGATATTAGTTACTGGAATTACTTAACGGTGGCGAGCACCTGACAAAGAATTCAATTTAAGTTAGGAGGATGTTTAATTCATCAACCTGAAAAACCAACATCAGCATTCTTTTTTCTTTTCTTTCTCTTGTCCAGTTTCTCAGCATCTTCTGCTGTGACCTCAAGCAGTTTAACACGATCATAATCTTCGCCCTGAGCTTCCACTTCCTGACAGAGAATTTAAGAACAGATTTGAGAGATTAAATGTTTGTGAGATTACTAGAGGTTGAGTTAAAAAATGTGTGAGACCAAACACCATAGTTGATATATTTGTCATAATATCTCGCACGTGTGGTGCCAGTGTAGGTAGCATGTAATAAATCAGCTTTGGGCCTTAAGGGTCAATCTACCTGAAAAATACAACAATAACTTTGACATTTCGAGTGAAGGCCTTTCAAACCATAGCCAAAGAAGGGCCTTCACTCGAAACGTCGAAGTTCTTGTTGTATTTTTCAGGTAGATTGATCCGAAAGACCTGAAGCTTAGATATATTTGTGAAAATTGTTTGGGATGGTTTTTCAGAACTAAATTGTACAATCCCCCAAATGGATGCTATAATCAATTATATATATGATCTATTGTAACGTCTAATGTGTTCTTCCCAGAATGACTTTAAGGTATGAATGACTTTAAGACTATGAATGACTTTAAGGTATGAAATTATCTGCAAGAACATGTCAAATGTTATGTATTGTTAAGAATCGACCCGAGAAATTGTAATGTGTAAGTGTGACTTAGTTCTATGTTGAAAAAGTTTAAAACTCACAGCTCTAGCTTTATGATCTTGTAGTTCCCAATCAACTCTCTTTTGTTTCGCCTCCCAATTTGCAGGCAGCTTCTTTCTTCTATCTTCCTCTACCACCTCTTGATAGTTCATTTTTCTCGCTTCATTCTACACAGAGCAGAGATGCAAAAAATATCTTATATATTTGATTTATTAAATATATTAAATTCATTTAAGTTTTATATATTTTGTTCGGTTCTTTAAAGTTTACCATAACCAAGTAATGCAAGTATTTGATAGCGAGTAATTCAGCAGTTTGTAGCATGTTTTTGATGGCATATATTAGTTATATGAAGATGAATGTATTAGTAATAAATTTTAGTTTGAATTTCTATGGATGCCAATAGAGTATCAATCTTCACAAATTAAAACTAAAATGGCTTAACAAATTGTTTTTAAGCGCTATATACTGTTGTAAAATCAAACGTGCAAGTCGCAGAGTCAAAGTTCAACCGTTTGGCCTTAGTATTTGATACGCTGTGTGAATGTAATCACTGTGAAACACAAAGAACTACTGACTTGTATTCAGGCTTACACAGTTACGGCATGTGCTTGCGTTTTTCGTGAATGCTGAATTTACAGCATACATAGATTATTTTATAATAATCGGTCGATTATATAGAGAATTATAATATTATGAACATGATATTGAATGATAACATGATATCTGAGCAGTGAGAACGCAGTGAGAGTTCATATCATGTTCAACACCAAAATAATCTGGCAGCATTTTTTTTTTTTGTTTATTATATAAAGGCCAGTCTTTTCAAACAAATCGTAAATCGCCCGATTACTTCGATCGTAATCGGCCGATTACTTCGAAATTAGCCATTAATCGGCTCATCTCTAGTCATTTGCACAATTTGATCGTTCAAGAAAGATATATTTTGTGAATTGAAGACTTGAAGTCCTGTGCATAATTTCCCCCATTTAAACGCACTTTTGACACCCAGTACTGCCTAGTTGTGTGCACATTTTGTCTCATATGTGACATATACATGCGCATATATTTTGGCAAAAATAAGATTCTGTGCGCAGTTAATAGCAGTCTGGTATAAAAAATATATCTAAGCCATTCTATCCTTTCAACACAACACAACATATACAAAACATATTACCCTTCTTAAATGAAGTTCTTTCAGCTTTTTCAAGCGCTCTGCTCTCTTGTTAGCGCCACTAGATGATCCTTCACCAGCTTGCGATGTTGAACTTGAACCACTAGCCCCATCATTCACTGTTTCACTCGCTTCAGACGAATTTATCTCAGTATTTTCTTTAGGTACACTCTCGCCAATATCCTAGAAATATTCAAGAATCACTGTAGCAACAAACAATGTCAACATAATCTTTAAAAAATCTTCATAATTATGATATTTTTGAACGAGAAAAAGGAAAATAGAATTTAATACCTTGTTTTCGGAAGCCATTTTGTTTTTGTAGCACAAAACCACTCAGTGCTTCCACTTTCCACAATAAATATTTCCTCTTTTTGTCCTAAATTTCATCGACATTTCCTTCGAAAAGTATTGAAATTTCCTTCAAAAAGTTTGGTGAAATCATGGATTATAAAAACACCATTGTGCGATGCATCGCACAAATTAGCATACCATGACTTACAGTGATTGTAGTGTGGTTGTCATGTGCGGTTGTGCGATGCATCGCACAAATTAACATACCATGACTTACAGTGATTGTAGTGTGGCTGTCATGTGCGGTTGTGCGATGCATCGCACAAATTAACATACCATGACTTACAGTGATTGTAGTGTGGTTGTCATGTGCGGTTGTGCGACGCATCGCACAAATTAACATACCATGACTTACAGTGATTGTAGTGTGGTTGTCATGTGCGGTTGTGGTTTGCGATGGAAAAATAAGAAAATTAATGCTTATTTTAACAGCAAGTAAGCTTTCCGAAAAGGTTTGAATAGCTTTCTCAGAATTTCCTGAGATTTCCGGATTTTCCTGCGATTTCCTGAGACTTTTTCTTATCCTGAGAATTTCCTTTTTAGGTTAGGATTTCCTGAGAATCAGGAAATTTCCTTAGAAGTGGAAAGACTGACCAAACTAGCTACCAACTATCGAAACTCGAGCAACCTTTCACGACTCTGGGGAATCTTTGAATACAATTGAGCTTTTAAACAATATAGACGCCATCTTGAAATCGCAATGCATTGTGGTCTATCTATCAAATTGAAGCTATATAATATATAGATCAAACACTTGGTCTTAGACCAAAACGGTGGTTATTTTCATTGTAAAATACCAGATAAATTTTAGTATAAGTGAATAAGTTCTCAACAAATTCAAGAGGGTATGCATATATTCGTGCCAAATAAAGCAAAGTTTAACAACTCCTAGGACCCTAGGCTTAGAAAAAACCGTGAAATTAAATGTCATTTTCTTCGTCTCAGACGGAGTCTGATTCAATCCTCAATTTCAGATTTGAAAAAAGTACATTAACTCTAATCTTTCACTCATTATGACTTTACAACAACTAGTTTAGGGCCATCAAAACATCCACGCAGTTATTCGTGCTTCCTACAGTTACAAACTCAATGCCCTATCATTATCCCAGGATATTAGTTGTCAAAAACAATTAGTCAATTAGTCAGCGAAAAAACTTTTACAATTCACACGACAGGGTGCAATGAAAAATAGCTTTATATGATTATCATAAAAGTACTCCCATGTTTTCATAATCATAGTTGTTATTGCAGAGTTCAAGTGCTTTTGGTAGAGGTAACGATTTAAGTTAGTTTCTCCCTAAAACTGTTTGTAACTGTGTAATTACATGATATTCATGTTTTCAATGAACCAGCGAGTTGATATTTGGATATAAAGTTCTGTCAGAAAACATTAAGTGAGTCATGCTGCCGTTAATGAATATAGCAAATAGTCAGGCTGAAAATGGCAAGATGAAATGTCTTAGCCAAATGTTATCTAAGCAGCATAACGGTCAAGGATGTGGAATGAATGAAAACCAGGTATTTCATATACTTCAACAGTACTAAACTTTCTCGATGTTTGTGCCAATGAAGATTATATGTTTGTAGGTTTACATGATATCTAAACTAACTTTACTTATAACGGATAGCTCTATTTTAGTTCCGTCAAATAAACTGTTTCCCCAGAGGTCCAGCAGTAAGGATCGTCCTTTATTGGTCATTAGGGAGCTTTAGCAGTGACTACGAGTACGAGTACGAGATTCGTCATTTTCGCGTGTTGTTTGCATACGCCATCTCGCAAAAGTCGTAGTCGTCGGGCTTTTGAGTACGAGATTTATCAAAAATCTCGTAGTCAAAAGCCGAACGACTACGACTTTTGCGAGATGGCGTATACAAACAACACGGCGTTTGGCGCGAAAATGACGAATCTCGTACTCGTAGTCATTGCTAAAGCTCCCTAATGTTACTAAAGGAGGAAACAGAAGTGGTCCAACTACCACCAAAACTAAATCCAAACCCACACCAAAGCGACAAGATTAGAAGCGAAGGATTTAAGCTAAATACGCATATTTAAACCTGGAATACGGTTTCGAATAGCAACATAAGCAATAACCGTTTTCAATGCAGGGTTGGTTTGATTCGGGAGAGAAGACAATAAGTGAAATATGTCAACAAGGTTTACTTGAAGATATCAAAAGATTTCATGAAGAAGGTGAAAACAAACTGCAAGAACCAGATGAAATAGGATGGACAGCATTGCACTATGCAAGCAGATATAACCAACGTGAGATTATAGAGTACCTTATCAAATCATGTGACGCTGACGTAAACGTAGTCACAGATGATGATGTTACACCATTGCATTTAGCCGTAAGGTAAATTGACAAAGTTGTCCGCTAGCTATCTGCAGGCAAGCCGACCTTCGCCTTGACTTTCAACCCTGACCCTCTTGCAACGAACGTGTATTTGTGCACAAAACCGGAGGATATTACAGACTTTGTGATATTTTCTCATTTATTAATCTAGCCACAACTGTCATGAGGCGGTAAGCTGTCTCCTTGACAACGGTGCTGACGCAAGCATGAAGAACAACAATGGAGAATGCGCGATACACTTGGTTGGTAAGCGAGGTGACAAAGAACTGATCACGTTGTTGCTAAGCAATCATCAGACTGACTTACAAAGTCTGGACAAGAATCACCGTACAGCGCTGCACCATGCTTGTTTCCATGGTAATACGATCACGTGTGAAACATTGTTAAACCAAGGGTCGGAACTGGAAGCCCAAACAATCGAAGGACTGACACCACTCCATGTTGCAATCATCGGAGGACATGAGGAGATTGTAAAATTGCTGATCAAACGAGGTGGGTTGTGTGAACTGTTCGTTGTTGACTGCCAAAGACAGCAGGTTTCTTCCTGTAGTAACACTAGACCAATAAGGTTGTCTCTTACTGAACCTCTAGGGAGAATAGTTTAGAATTAACAGAGCTATGCATTAGAAGTAATATTTAATATATATATATGTCTCCACGGTATATATAACAATTGCTTATTTTTCGTTCTATCTTTTCAGCCAAAGAACGAAATGTAAAAATAGAATACTTCGTAAATATCTCTGACAAGAATGGCACAAAGCCGTTACATCTATGTGCAAGGGGTGGTCTACTTAATATCATGGAGGTTTTATTACGTCACGATGCTGACGTCAATGCACAGAGGATCTTATCAGGGCGTGGTTACTCGGCACTGCATCTTGCAGCTGCTGGGGGTGATCTTAAGATGTGTCGAATGTTGTTGAACTATGAAGCTGAACTGGATATCCGAGATTATGATGGATGTACACCGTTACATAGGTACAATATTATAAAAATCAGTGTAGATAACGTTTGAGAGAATATTTGGATCAGTCAGTCACAGGTCAGTCACTTACATATAAAAACTTTGGAAAAAAGTGAATGATAACCTATATGCATGGGGAGATTATAATCGAGCTTGTCTAAAGAACATTAACTGCAGGTCGTGCAGTAAACGCACGGATTCAAGATGATGTGTCGGCCATGAAGAAAGCTTTGTTTGAAATATTATTTCATAAACTATCATATTTCATATATGTGGTGTGCAATACCCTAGGTAAAGCCAAACTTTGCCATGAATATCATGGCCTTTGAACGAAGGGTATAACCGTATAACACCAAATGTGTACGATTTTAATCCTCAGAGACTGCATACCTGCGCCACTGATATATCCAGATCACTGACCTGCGCTAGCAAAATATACATGTACTAATTACGCAGCATTCAATTCTTTTTAACCCGGGAAAGCCAGACAAACTTATTGTAAATTTCTCAACCAATTTTCACCCAAATTGAACGAAAATTGAGCCTTGGCCTATGGCCGTTAGCTCCACAAATTTTCCTACTAAAATGTTTGATATTGCTCGAGTTATCCTGTTAAAAGACAAACACAAATGGCAGAGGTAATGATAATCCTTTTTATTCCCACAGAGCAGCGGCAAGAAATCACGAAACCGTAGTGACATTCCTGTTGAGCAAAGGAGCTGCATTGACGATCGTAGATAAGAATGAACTGACGTGTTTTCTTCATGCGGTACAAGAAGGCTACACTCTATTGGCTGAACTTATTTTAAAACGAGACCAAAGTCAGATATATCAACGCACCAAGAAATCCCGTTGCTGTGTTCATCTGGCAGTGATCAGTAGACATAAACCATTACTCATGATGTTGTTAAGAAATGGAGGCTCAAAGTATACCAACGCAATTGATTATAATAACAGAACTCCGCTACACTATGCCGCAGCCCTTGGAGATTCTGAGGTATGTATTTTAAAGCTAGGGCACTGCCGTTGTATGTGAAAAATATATTGCCCAATTCGAATGAACTCGTCAAAATGCACAGAAGTGCACAATTTTCTCCTGCGTTGTTCATATATATAGTACCACACAATGCCGTTGCCCTGCAATCGTGAGTGGTTCGAGTAGCGGTAAGACAGTGCTTCGCCTTCAGTTCGGTTAGGCTACGATTTAGTCGCGATGGTCATTGGCGTGGTTGTTCTAAGGATTTACTCCACACTAACCACGGATTTTCTATGTTATTTCTGAGCGGTACTCTCACTGCTTATACTATTCCGATCAATGTTAGCATGCATCCGCCATCTTGTATCTATTTTCACTTTGCATGTGATATCACTAGTTGAGCAATTTAAATTGCTCTTTGGTTCTTTTTAACTATCCGAATTACCATTCCCCTCTTTGGATAATAGCATCCGAGCAAGCTGAATTCATCAGTTATTGTACAGTATTACCCAAATTAACAGAGAAAACAAGTCGTATTCAGAAGTCCAATTACTTCCCTATAACAATTTAACAACACCAATAATGATCACTCACCCTAATTATCCAAATATTTCACGTTTAGGTCATCCGTATCCTTCTACAACACGGCAGTAATCCTGATACTCTAGACATTCATTCCCAGACCCCTCTTCACCTGGCGTGCAAGGCTGACAACTTGAAATGTGTCAAAATGATTCTGGACCAATCAATGATCAGTTTGAATATCGTGGATGATACAGGGAACACAGCACTCCACACTGCCTGTAGAAATGGAAACATGTAAGATTTAAATAAGGTCTTAAACTAAAACCAAACTAAACTAACTTTATTTATACTGGATAGCTCTATCAGTTCTAAACTGTTCTCCCTAGAGGTCCAGTAAGGATCATCTCTTATTGATCCAGTGTTACTACAGGAGGAAACCTGAACTAAACTAACTTTATTTATACTGGATAGCTCTATCAGTTCTAAACTGTTCTCCCTAGAGGTCCAGTAAGGGTCATCTCTTATTGATCCAGTGTTACTACAGGAGGAAACCTAAACTAAACTAACTTTATTTTTACTGGATAGCTCTATCAGTTCTAAACTGTTCTCCCTAGAGGTCCAGTTAGAGTCATCTCTTATTGATCCAGTGTTACTACAGGAGGAAACCTTACCTAAACTAACTTTATTTATACTGGATAGCTCTATCAGTTCTAAACTGTTCTTCCTAGAGGTCCAGTAAGGATCATCTCTTATTGATCCAGTGTTACTACAGGAGGAAACCTAAAATAAACTAACTTTATTTATACTGGATAGCTCTATCAGTTCTAAACTGTTCTCCCTAGAGGTCCAGTAAGAGTCATCTCTTATTGATCCAGTGTTACTACAGGAGGAAACCTAAAATAAACTAACTTTATTTATACTGGATAGCTCTATCAGTTATAAACTGTTCTTCCCAGAGAAAGAATCCTAAACCTACCTTTGTTATAGGCTCGTCACCAACTATCTTCTAAAGCACGGAGCAGATGTCTCCTTCGTAGACGTAAACGGTGACACAGCTTTACACTGTGCTGTGAGATCTGGCTCCATTGGTGTCTGTGCTTCGTTGCTTGATTACTATGCCTCGTGTGATACGGTCAACGGAGATAGGGAAACATCGCTACACGAAGCAGCAAAAGGAGAAAATGCAGATATCGTAGTGTTGTTGCTGGATAAGAAAGCCAATACAGAGCTTAAAAATAAGAGAGAGAAAACGTTTTTAGATCTTGCCATTGATAATGCACATGGCGATGAGGTGCTAGAAGCAATCATGAACCATCACAGGTAATAGTTCGTTATCTTTAATAACTCCGTCATCCTTCGCAGTATCATTACCCTCATGGGTACCATCACTAAAGGAATCAGTATTACCATCATCAATACAATCACCACTATTGGTTGGTTTGAGTAAGTGTTATGGGACAGCAGATGGTGGTCAGTGTCAACCTTTGTCAATTGAGTTGCAATTGAGTAAGGCTTTCCGTCCACCTCAGAGTGGTAAACATAATCAAACTAAACTAATAGACTATTTTCTCACTATCATCTGTGATATCAGCCGGTTGACAACCGTCTGCACGATATTGCTTAGTGAAACGCATCTATTATCATAATCATAACCACCAACCCCATCACCATAGACGACTTTCATAATTCAGATGAATTGAAATATTCTTTTATGTGCATCTTAATAAGCCTCGTTGACCTCGTTCAGGTTAATAAATTCTATGCAATTTCAGTCACAGAAACGTTTGAGAATGTCTCCTATGAAAAAGGAATGTACAAAAATAAAACGTCTGTCCATAGGCTCAGATCTTCATCACCGTACAAATACTCACATCTGCAGAGCGAAAGCTTTCCCATCAAAAGAGGTCTTGGTGACACAGTGGCTGATAAGGCTTATTAAGATGCACATAAAAGAATATTTAAACTCATCTGAATTATGAAAGTGGTCTATGATCATTATCACAACGATAACACCACCATCATCATAACCATCATCACGATCTTCTGCGGAATGCGCAAACCAAAACTAACCGTTACATTTACCCTAAAATACTCTCTATTTTCTAAACTCAGTATGATAAAGAACCAAGACATCTCCAAAAGAACCGAAACCATCTCAAAAATCCTCCACGCCCATCCTAACGTCGCCATCGCTCTACTAGACCGAGGCATCACGTGCTCAGAACACAGTCACAGTGATTTAGAATTTCAAATCAGCTACGATTTCCGTGATCTAGACGCAGGCCCGCGCGCCGGACATCCTAGATTCGCCACTTTGAAGTCACTAGTCAAAGATCGTCACGAAAAAATACTATCTCATCCACTGGTCAGAAAAATGTTGTCGCACAAATGGAACAAATTTGGTCGAAGTATCTATCTCGTTGGTTTGTTAACATTTATGGTATTTCATGTCTGTTTATGTTGGCTTACAATAACTGAGCGACAATACGCGATGTTTCACGACAATGCCACGAGATACACCGAAGATGTTGCCTCGCATGAAGATCGGAATATTGGTTTAATATGTCTTTTGCTCGTATTGGCTATGCTGCTTATCCTTAAAGAAATTTTTCAAATGTTTCTGCGTGGTATAAGGTACAGTATGTATAGGTCAAGTATGCTACAAATTTGTGGCCAACTTCAGAAGTGCTCGGTGACTTATTAGACACAGAAATAACAAATTGTCCCCAAATACACGACTACTACACCAAATGAAAAGAATTAACATAATTTTCTCACCTCGATAATTGCATTTCTCACATCTGCTGCATAATACAGGGTGTATATAAAAAAGGTAATCCAACTTTGACTGGTCAAATACTGGGTTAAGTGATTTGATTTTTAAATAGAACGAAAGTACAACTATTTAGCTTTCCAATGATGCTTTTCATGTTTCATTACGGACAAAATTGACCGAGTACTTGTCTGTTAAAAATTGTTTTTATCGAAATTGCATTCTTCCACCGACGGGAATTAACCCGCGCAAGTCGAAACAAATTTAATTCCCAAAAGGCCCAGTTGAGCGAGTACTCGGTCCGTAATGAAACATGAAAAGCATGATTGGAAAGCTAAAGAGTTGTTCTTTCGCTCGATGTAAAAATTAAATCATTTAACTCAGTATTTGATGCACAGCAACCAGTCAAAGTTGGATTACCTTTTTTTTATACACCCTGTAGTGCTTAATGAAACCCAGCTATACCCCCCGAAATACGGTATACATTGATCATGCATACTGAAATACGGTAAAAATAGATCATTCTTTTTTGATTGTATAACTTACTTAAATATGGCTACAAATACTTATTAAACTATTTAATAGTCTGCCTGCTTATAAAGCTTGTTTTCTTTTCTTAGATATTTCACGAACTATGAAAACATGGTGGAAATGGCGTATTACCTCCTAACGATGTTATTCCTGTCACCTTATATCTACATACACTCAGACATAGATAATGAAATCCCTGACTATGTTATAAGTGGTCAAAACTGGGTGTTTGGTATTCTGGCTGTTTTTTTGGGATGGCTTGATTTTGTGCTGTATCTACGGAGTTATATGTTTCCAACAATAGGTCTTTACATTACAATGTTCTTTGAGATATTGAAAACGTTTACTCGTATTTTTTCTGTCATATTTCTGTTCTTGCTGGGATATGCCAGTGTGTTTTATATCATCTTTCCAAAGCAGGTAAGTAAAGCTTGTTTTACATGATCTTAAATCATTAAAATATTTAACTAACTTTATTTATTGAAGGGTTTTGTAGATGGAAAATACAAGAACCACTTGAGTGTAAATTATACTACATTTATTAGATTTAATTAGGAACTTTTAGCTGAAAATGCAACTATAGGTCCCTGGCAGGAATCAGGCATTCAGATTCGGTGCAGCGCTCAACCAACTGAGCTAAAGAGTTCAGTTGTCGAGTTTAACCACAAGTTCATGTATATATACTACGGTACTGACATGTTAAGTACTATATACATGAACTTGTGGTTAGAGCTCGACAACTGGGCTCAGTGGTTAGAGCGCTACACCGGAATCGCAGGGCCGCAGATTCGATTCCTGCCAGGGACCTATAGTTGCATTTTTCGCAGCTGTTCCTGGTTAGGTCTAATAAATGTATATAATTTACACTCAATAATTTTCCATCTACAAAACCCTTCAATTATTATTCAATCGAGTGAGATGCCAACAAAATCTAACTTTATTTATACTGGATAGCTCATCAGGTCTAAGCTCTTCTTCTCCAGGACATGTTACGACGGGAGGAAACTGGAGTACTCGAAGAAAACAATCCGTGTTTGGCACCACTCTTTTGAAAGTGGACTGTGGACTGAGGTGAAATTATAATCAGACAACTGCATATTACAGAAATCGAATGCCAGTCACAGAGGTCGGAACATGCACTCACCACTGTGTCACCAAGACCTCTTTTGATGGGAAAGCTTTCGCTCTGCAGATGTGAGTATTTGTACGGTGATGAAGATCTGAGCCTATGGACCGACGTTTTGCGAAGTGTACATTCCTTTTTCATAGGCGACATTCTCAAACGTTGGTATAGCTCTAATGACGAGTACTGTGATGATGATTGGTGAGATTGGATATAGAGAAACCTTAATTGATACATCTGGAAGTAGCTTGCTACCATTTCCTATATTGAGCTTTGTCATCTTCGCCATCTTCGTGGTCACCATGGCAATACTACTGGCTAACCTCTTGGTAAGTGTTTTGACATAAGGTTCTGTTTATTGGTGGGTTGCAGTAAGCGTTACAGACCAGCAGATGGTGCCGAAGAATTAACATTATGTTATCATTAATAATATAATAATAATTTAATTCTAATTACATCATTAACGTATTAAAATGATGTACAGATGCAGGAATAAAATACTTTTTAAATCTATCAGTAAAATAACGAGGTTCGATAAAATCTCGTTTATGTCTTAATGAGTATCTAGCATTAACATTAAAAGCCGGTAATAGATTGTATAATCTATGGTTGAGATCGTTCACAATTGATTTAAATAGTTTCTCACAAAGAGCTTGTCGTCGATCGGATAAGAGGGAAAGTTTTGTAGTCACTAGACCATCACTGTAAGATACCACAGGTCCTAAGATGATAAAAAGAGCCCGTTTTTGAATGCGTTGAAGATCATCATTAAGATATCTTGGCAGAGCATAATGGTATACAGGGGCAGCGTATTCAACGACACTACGAATACACGTACAGTAGAAGTAGACAATATCGTCACGGGCTACTACGTTTAAGTTGTCTCAAAAAGTACAGACGTTTGGAAGCTTTCTTTATAACATACTCCACATGACGATTCCATTTCATTGTGATAACTATACCGGTTGACAATCATCTGATATTTTACTGTAGAAGCAATTTATAATGGTTGGTTGACTTGGGTAAGAGTTCATCCTTACAATCTAACCCAAGTGAATCATTTCTCTTAGATCGGTCTAGCAGTGGGAGATATTGACGGAGTACAGAGCAATGCGAATATGAGTTTGATAGCGATGTTGGTAGATTATGTCACAGAGATTGAAGAAAAGTTACCAATGTTTATCCAGAAACGACTGTACGTGCCACGCCTGGTCGAGAAACCAAACACACCTGTACCACGGTGAGTCCAAGAATGTAAGATGTTTGGTTATGGGGATGGTCATTATTCACTGGTGTTGGTTAGCAGAGAAGAGAGGATGTTGAAAAGTATATAAATTATATAACACTAGAAATAGAAGTCAAAGCTATGGACATAAATTTTCGTTTGCAATTTCTATTGTGTATAATATAAAACTGTTGATCTTAACTTTCAGGAAAGTTAAATATTTCAAACGATTGTTGTGGGAGATCACAGGTGACCCGGGCTGTGAATCACAATATGCAGTTCAAGAGGTGCTCAAGAATCGTTTCCAGAAAGCAAAGTTTGAAGACTCTCAGAAGATCTCTCGCATCGAAGCGAGGCTGAATGAACAACAACGTGCTATTAAACAGCTAAAGAAGTTAGCACAGTCTCAGACTAAATTGTTACAAGACCTAACCGCTAGTCTGGGTTTAGGGAGTGGGAACGAACAAAACGCGACGCTTATCGATGGACTGAGCACTGAGTACGGATATCGCAGCAGATACACGTGGTTACACTGAGCTCTAATTAAGACTGGACGAATTACACTGACCGCTAAATGAACGTATATATAGTGAATTCAATAAGTCAATGTAAAGGCTTACAGCAAACTGTACTTCTAGCGAATTCCAGGCCCTTAGCTGTCAGATCAGCTAGGATGTCAACATCAGTGATTAGCATTAATATAGATGTGATCAAACAGCCAAATTATCAAAAAAAACTCCAATGTGTACATACATGCATTATAAGGAAGACAACCCGCTTCTCTTGGTCTTTCTATCACATTCATGACTACTCTTTCTAACCGTTTTAGTTCATGAAAATGCAAAGCATTTATAAAATAACTTAAAATTGTTATTCAGTGCTGATGGTAGTAATTATGATAGGAAGCAATTTATATAACATCTTTCCCTGACTGTTGTGAACTATTTACATAAACTAAAATTACATTTCTGCAGGTGCTCGTTGCTAGCGAAGATTTCATGCCAACTTCAAACCAAAATTGTTGCCATAGAAATTTGTCTAAGGATTTGTGTTTTCCGGAGTGTTTTCTCAAAAGCTAGACAGAAAATGGGGGCAATTTTATGTTTGCTAGCCTAAATTAATCCGCTAACGTTTATGAAAGGTATTTTAAAAGCAAATAACTTGAAATCAATTAAACATTTTCAGTTTGACGTCTTGTTCGCCCTTTAATAGTGAACTATGAAACTTTTTACAATTCATTTAAGCCGAGCAGCTATAGGTTAAATTACGTATACTCATTATAGAGTTGATTACTACTGCAATTACTACGTGATGCAATGAGTTTTAAATTGGCGAAAATTTTTCATAAAACAAATAAGTGGATTTATGCAAAACGGGAACAAAAACATGATACTTAATCATTTTCAAATTTTCTCTAAAATTTATCCTGACAACATGGTCGTAAACCTGTTAAGATTAATTCAAAAGATTTATGAATTTATAAAAAATATTTATTAGGGAATCTTTTGATCAAAACTGTCAGATGTGCTCTCCATCAAACTCATTAAAAATTCAATGGCATGTTTAGGCTTTAGGCCTTAAAGTATTTCATTGGTTAGGACTATATTTCGTGTTTAGGAATTCAACCACAAATGTATATTTTTCAGTTATAGCCAATAAAATCCTTAACTTTTGACGTCGGGTTGAGCTACAAAGCTTGTGGTCAAAAAACCGATGGTTAATTTTTAAACACCTAGCGACAAGCTTACGACGCCGTTGCTATGGAGACATAGGGTTACTGTGTTGTATGTCTGTGAACTTATATAAACGGGAGCAGTTCAGCGCCGGCAGTTCAGAGTTGGAAGTCAGGTCGAGAAAAATAGATCTGGTCTTTAAGAGTCTTTAGATAAAGCGAAGTAAAATAATTTCTGCTTCGATAGATTTTACTTCCACAGCATTTCAAGATGACTACAACCTATATGGTATCATCGAAATTCAACCCGGCCGAATGGCACTCGTCGAACGAGACGCATTATATCAATGCATTCAGACAGGTCGAGAACGGAAAGAGTCTCAGAGACGCTAGTAACAAACTGGCAAAGAACCTGGCATACGATGCGAGTAAAATGCAGAAACATGTCCGTGAGAAGATCGGAACCCGAATCAAAGATGTCGCTTCGTGGAAGGCAGAAGTTGAGAAGGAAAGATCCTGTGTTATATCAGAGATGGAAGCATTGTTACAATGTAAGGCAATGCTTGAGAAGGCCCTAGCCGCAACACAACACCCACTCAGCGTCCCGAAGAAATGTCTTGCATACAGAACTAACCGAGCCGGCATTGATCTGGTCAAAGACACTGTCGAGAAACAACTATTTAAGGTAACCTACTCTGTGATAGAAACATTTATATGGTGTTTGTATAGTACTTATATATCAAGTTCTATAGATGACTTTTGTTTGAGCACAAGCTGATACAAAACCATATACAAAATAGCTGTTATAACTCGTTTTATAAGAATTCCACATATAAAACAGAGCCACCAATCTTCGTCGGCTTGGCAACTTAGTAGCCAAAGGCCAAGTTGTAAACTTTCAAAATGTACTTAATATGTCTTAAATGGCTTATATTACATAAATAACTATAAATTAAATATAAATTTTATATTTTATATCCAATTTATATTTAAAAAATAGATTTTCCTATTCAGTGTTATTAAGCAGCCCTGTCCTATAGTGCTATACATTATTCGTATAATTTATGAAGTACTACAGTTCGCACTTATGTTATACTAATCATAAACAAATTTATCGAGGCAGACATAAAATTTAAAACATTTTCTATTCATTATATACAGGGCTCGCGCAAGTTATCATGCTTTAGCTTATTCATTAGGCAATTCATTCCCACTTATTTGTTCATTGGTCTGCGATTATTAATCCGGCCATAGATAATCTAGCAAGACAAATTACTGGCTCGTTTTGTATTTATAATCTATCAACCTATTGTTGTGTTAAGTCATGAAGCACGTGAAATGGTTGTCAAGCAAGGTTGCTAATGACACAACGTGTCCTTAGCAACCATAGGGGGTTAAAGTTCGGATAGCGGAACGATGTACCCAATGACAGGTTGTATAACCGCAAACTATTGCCTAGCCACAAGGTTTTGTGAGATGAACTGTTCTGCCGTGCATGGTTTGTGCTTCAACTACCTTTAAAAGATTAAAAATATTTTGATGTCTTTGTCAGGAGATTAGTTATTTGTGGTAATTCAGACACAAACTACGGCAGCTTATTGTAGAATGCTACCTCAATGGACCTCCACGTTTGAGATATCTTTTGCAGGTAGTTCAGACACAAACTACGGCAGCTTATTGTAGAATGCCACCTTCACGTTTGAAATAGAACGGAATTGTATATCATAAGTTTGAATGGATTATAGAAATACTTCGACTGCATACAAACGTAACAAACGGGCATGTTTTTCTTCGCAAGTTTTCTTTGAAAAGTTTTAGTATCTTGCGTTTGCGATAGAAATTTTTAATTAAAAGTTCATTTACACTTATTTTGACGCGACTTTAGCAGGTGCAATGAGTATTTCAGTAATTGTTTTGCTTAACAAAGACAAATGTTTAAATATTTCGGCGTACACAAGGATAAACACTTTAAGGAAAACAAATTGGGGGACATCTGGCCTGGAAGACCATTCAAAGTTACGTGAGAAGTTTGAAACAAACGAACTATTTTTTTACTATAGGAAGTTCAACTGATTGAAGCAACACAAGAAGCTTTGAAAAGAACCTTGGATCAAGTGATTGATCAATACAGGTAAGTTATAGGTAATGTTCTCTCGTTGTTATGCAGGTGTGTTGTCTAAGGCAGGGCTTTCAAAATAAGCCGACGGCCGCCGGAGTTCCACCGACTACTTTAGGTTTTACCGTCGGCTACTTCTCATTTGGTCAGAGCAACAATTGAAAGCAAATCAATTGAAAGCACATCTAATACACGGTCTGTTCACCCTTAAATTTGGAAGATTAATGCAAATTTAAATGAAGTAACAAATAAAGGAGTTAACTTTCAGCTAACCTTAATTTCGTTTGTTTGCTGTGGAAAAAGTGATAATATTGAATTTGCTGCGGAGTTAAGTTGTCCTTTTCTCTTTATAACTCCGCGCATTTTTAAAAGTTCCGTGCGAGAACATGCACCCAAACCCGTCTGGTTTTTCTTTTCTTGCTCTCGATCACTACTGTGGTCACAGACAGCTACTTTTTTTGGGGTAGCCGCCTACTTCAAATCTGTCTGAAAGCCCTGCTAAGGACACGACATTTAGTCTCATTGTTTGCTCTTAATGGTAGACAAATAGAAGTAGAATAGAGCTGTGAAATAGAAAAGTTAATAATATTTCAGCGAGTAATTACTCTCACACTGCTGAGGATATCAAGCAATGCTTAGTATTCTTGGCTGTGTTAGAGGCTATACATCGTCCAACGAATACGATCATATATCTTTGAAGCTCGATTGGACATCCCGCGTAGAAGATAATAGAATGGAATAAAATAGAATAGTATGCAATGGAATCTAATAGAATGGAATAGAATAGAACGCAAACGAAAAATAATAATAATAATAATAATTTATTAATGTATATTGCGCTTTTTACATCATATGAGTAGAGTAAAATATAGATTTATCGATACGATTTACGCGGTGAATAAAGATGACGAATTAAATTTGTTTGTAGAAACAATTAGATTCATAGAAACAACCAAAGCTCAGAGACTATGCCCGTGGCAATATTTACAAATGTCTATACTCAAACCAAGCAAGTTTTTTGTTCTCTAATGCGCTTATTTCTGTTTCTTGACGACAGGAGATTAGAATCAGTGAAGAAACGTTTGGATAAGGATAGTCTTGACAAACATTCTTCTCTGAGGATTGACAATTATTGTCATGGCTTGAACAATTACTCGTCTGGATTGGGATATCACAAGTTTGCCGTGGAAATGGACCCAAAGTAAGTTGATTATAGTTGTCATAGTTACAAAGAAAGGATAGTAACTGGCTAGCCTAGCCTGCGTGCAGGTGTTAATGTTGCAGGTTACTGCCTGAGTGGCGGCAACCTGAGTGCATTTGTGTGTATCATTTGTGGAAATTTGAAGAGATAACGCCCCCAAATGAAGTACTAGCGACGAGTAGATTTGAGGGCTGACTGTCAGTATGTCATCAATATACGATAAAACTGTTAAATACAAACAATTGGCTTATCTTTGAGGGTCGTTATGCTCTTATGGCCAGCCTCAATGACTAAAATTAACTTTACCTTATTTGCTTGCTCCTATAAAGTGTCAACAGTTCTGAAGTTGAACACCATCTGCTGCTGAAGGCCCACATATATTGCATGCAGCTTTCCCCCAATATTTCAAAATACGTTCAACTTACTAAAAGTCGTTGTTGTCTTTCTTTTCTTAGATTCACGACTCTGCCAGAATGGGAGAACTTCTCTTATGATAACATCACTCGGGCACGATGGGAAAGAAAGATGTCTGAAAACCTGCGAAAGAAAGTGCACGAGTTACTGGTTAGAACCATGAATGAACTCAAAGAAATGTACGATGGTGTCAACCTTTCTATGAATAGACGAGTGATGGAGACCAGTGAAGCTAAGAAGAATCTTCAAAATCATTTGAAGAGGGTAAGTATGAAAATTACTGTATAAGGTGTTGGTGGACAGTGCTTAGAACATGTGGCTTTCACCTCTGTGACGGGGGTTAAATTCTTCCAATGTGCAGTTGTCTGATTACAATTTCGTCTCAGTTACACGCGAGAGGAAAGCTTTAAGTTTGACTGTACCAAATACCACAGTTTTTCACAGGTTACTCCAGTTTCTTCCTGTAGTAACACTGGACCTATAAAGGATGACCCTAACTGGACCTCTAGGGAGAACAGTTTAGAACTGATAGAGCTATCCAGTATAAATAAAGTTAGTTTAGGTTTCCTCCTGTGGTAACACTGGAGCAATAAGAGATGATCCTTACTGGACCTCTAGGGAGAAAAGTTTAAAACCGATAGAGCTATCCAGTATAAATAAAGTTAGTTAAGTATAGGTTTCCTCCTGTAGTAACACTGAAATAAAGTTAGTTTAGTTTAGGTTTCCTCCTGTGGTAACACTGGAGCAATAAGAGATGATCCTTACTGGACCTCTAGGGAGAACAGTTTAGAACCGATAGAGCTATCCAGTATAAATAAAGTTAGTTAAGTATAGGTTTCCTCCTGTAGTAACACTGGATCAATAAGAGATGACCTTTACTGGACCTCTAGGGAGAAGAGTTTAGAACCGACACAGCTATCAGGTTTCCTCCTGTAGTAACACTGATCAATAAGAGATTACCTTTACTGGACCTTTAGGGAGAAGAATTTAGAACCGACACAGCTATCCAATAAAATATGAGTTAGTGACAGAGTGGACCTTACTGGGGTAAAGCCATTACTGCTCTCTTTATCTCTGTTTGTGTGATTTTTTTACTAATCTTACATCACCCCCACTCCAGGTTATGGATGAAATGGCGAAAATGAAAGAGAACATTAACATGCTGAAGAAATCCATCTACGACAAAGAGAAATACATGCAGGTCGCTCAGACCCGTCTCGAGAAGCGTGGCTACAGACCAAATATGGAGTTATGCCGCGATATTCCTAAATTCCGATTGGTCGATGAAGTACGCGAACTCGAGGCTGCTCTTGATTCGCTGAAACGCCGACTCCAAGATGCAATTCGCGCCTATCAAGCTCTGGAACAACAGAAGCTAAGTCTCGAGCAAGATATTGCAGTGAAGATCACCACTCTGGAAATTGATCGCGATCTATGCTATCGTATGCGTCAGGGAATGTCATGGCAGCCATTTTTGTTGAGTACATCAGGCAAGCTGAAAGATAGCAGCTGCTGTCGTCAGGCTACGCCACCACGCCTTATGAGCCGACTGTCCAACCGTCCAGTGACCTCACGCTCCATAGCCACGCCCATGTCGAGAGGAGGTAAACTAGAAGGAAGTATCCACCTTCATAGTCCCACCCTAGACCTCGCAAGCCCCCCTCCTACTCGTGGGGGTCTCAGAAGCTCACACCGTGTCATAACACCCATGTTTGGCTGAGCTGTTCTTAGAAATGAGACTTTGTGATTATATGAAAGATGTAGGATAAATTATTGAGATGGAGTGTAATTTATGGAATAGTTACTCGACTATTTATTGTATCAAATATATGGGATGGAAGGGCAATTAGTTTACGATTTTCATTTTAAAGATTGCTGTTCGAAAATATAATAAAAACACATTAGTACGAATTCAAAAATATTGTGTAAAAAAGTGCAGCATTGCCCTTTAAACCCATTGAAAAGAACCATCTAATTTGAAGGCATGATGTGGCAAAAGTATTAACAAACCCGGATTCTTATTGAACATTATGTGTTATGGACTGTATTCTGTTTGAAACTTAACTTGTAATTGATCTTAAATTATTTTATAGTTACATATTTACATATTTACATATATAACCAATGATATTTAATATTTGCAGTAATTATAGCACTTAAGCACGAACTGAGCTTAATTTTGAATTTCTGTTGTCTAATTTATGAGATAATAAATTATCATTAATGAATTGTTTATGGTATTGATATCATAATTACCATAAATTATCATGTCTTAACGCTTGTAGGACAGTGGTTAGTGCGTGTGTCTTTCATCTATACGACCTGGCCCCTGGGTTCGATTCCTGCAAAATGTAGTTGCATGTGAGAAGACTTCTTCCAAATTGACACTAGCAAACACCTCGGGTTTTCTCTGGACATTTCGGACCTCTAAAGTGAACCGTTTCGACAAAACTTAATAGCGTTATCCAGTATTAATATATGAAACAATTGATGAAGCGCGGCCAGGATTATACATAATGAAAAGACAAACGTTCTCTGACCAAGAGCTTTCGGCTGCAAGACTGTAGCTTTCAACAGGAAAATAAAAAGTTTTCATTATCCTGTTGAAGGCTGCAGTCTGGCAGCCGAAAGCTCGAATTAAATGAAATATTTGGTCAGAGAACGTTTGTCTTTTCATTAAGTATTAATATAGTTAGTTTTATTTTAGTTTCGATATAAATCATATCGGTTGCACCCAGCTGAAGTAGAGATAAATCTCCCGTGTACCCTCATCCAGTTAACTCGTATTGCTGGAGGTTAACCTGCGATAGACTAGTGTCCCGGCCAGGGGGGGTTTAATTTGCTCATTAGCCACTCAGCACTAATAAGACCAGAGATAAGCACCCGTCCGTGAAGGGATTGAACTTTGCTGCCCCCTCCCCTGCCACAACCAAGGCCATGTGTGTTTTACTGGAGACTGATATTTACATCACAAATACTACCCTAAGTGTCATAAGACCAGTAGTAAACACCCCCCAGTGAAATGACTTGGCTTCAACCCCCCCCCTTCCAAAGGTCATGTCTATTTTACTGGAGAATGATATTTACATCACAAGTACTACCCTAAGTGTCATAAGACCAGCAATAAGCACCTCCAGTAAAATGACTTGGCTTCAACCTCCCCCCTGCTTCCAAAGGTCATGCCTATTTTACTGGAGACTTATATTTACATCACAAGTACTACCCTAAGTGTCATAAGACCAGCAATGAGCACCCCCAAGTGAAATGACTTGGCTTCAACCCCCCCCCTTGCTTCCAAAGGTCATGTCTATTTTACTGGAGACTGATATTAACATGACAAGTACTTCCCTAACTATACTTGATCTCGAGTGTCAGAGGCACGTGTCGTCGTCCTCCATCACTCATGCAGTAAGTCAACCACGTGGCTGACAGAAAAGAACAGCTGGTAGCCTACTGCCTCTTCACAGGAGAAATTATTATCTACATTGTATTATTTCACAATGTTCTAATAAAGTTTATTCTAATTACGGAAATTATAGTATATACAGAACAATTACCAGGCGCCAAATATCTATGGTTTTAAATGTAGATTTTAAGTGTAGTTGTTGTACAGTGTGCATAAAAAACGGAGTCCATCTTTGATACTTAATAATTTTCGGAATACTGGACCGTATAACGTGATTTAGGTCTTATTTGAAAGCCTGTTCTTTTCGCTTGCGAACAAGTCGTCATTGGTGTCCTTAGTGCAAGTAATAACTGAACAAGAAAAAAATTTGTAGAACCTATCAGTTTTAGACGCCGCATAATTATGCAATTTTATCGCTTTGTTGATAAAAATATATTAGTATCAATTATTATCGCATCTCAATTTTTAGATTCTCCAAACACAGTCACTTAAAGTATTATTATTCGCAAACCAATCGTTCAAATTCGAAACGAAACCCACCGTTAGAAAGCTTTAAAATGAATATAAACATGAACATTTTACTCTAGTAGTCTTTTCAAAATTTACATTTGAAGCGAGGACTCCGTTTGTTTTCTATGCACCCTGTATACACCTATTTCATGATGGATATTGGTGGTATAGTGGTTTGAAAATGTCCATTCATCTCTTCGACCGGGCTTTGATTCCTGCAATTTGCTGAGTTGTCTGAATAATTTTTTCGCCTCAGTTTCATTTCTAGTTTGACTCTACCAAACACCGACGATTTCCTCCGAGTATTCCGGTTTCCTCCGAGTATTCCGGTTTCCTCCGAGTATTCCGGTTTCCTCCGAGCATTCCGGTATCTTCCGAGTATTCCGGTTTCCTCCTGTAGTAACACTGGACCGACAAGGGATGGCCCATACTCGACTTCTACGGGAGAATAGTTAAAAACCGATTTATCCAGTCTAGATAAAATTAGTTTAGTTAACGCGCATTACTGGAATGAGACTGGAACCTAAATGTGACGTCACAACGAGAGGTGCGCATAGTACCCCAGGGACAAGAGAAATCGTAAGATTTTACACCTATCTGTGTTTTGTCCGTGCACAAAATTTTGGTTATTGCCAATATTTTTATGTTGAATGATTGCCTTTAATAGCGTGTTAACATTAAATTTATGTCACCAAATTACCCGGTCAAACATCAATACCTTATTGAAAATCTAATAAAAGGGAAAAAGCCCTATTTAAGCCCGATTTCACCAAAACGGACAAATATGTTATGATCTTGGAATATACAAAAGAAATCCGAAAAATACAAAACGAAACAGCATATTCACATACTTTTTTCTAATTTCACGCACATGGCTTTCGTACTTTCAAATTAACTTTGTACATAAATCTGGGCCCCCCTGTCATGAGCTATATTGAAAATATTTGTTTTGTCCCCTTATCGGTTGTCCTGCTTGCTTTTCATAACCGTCTAATTTCGCGTATTTATATTTCTTTTAATTAAATTTCTCTTAGCTTGTTTGCCAGTTCAAATGTTAATCACGCACGTATTGTTTGCTGAGTTCAAGGTAGCCTTTCTCGCATAGTCGTAAGATGCAAATTCTACAATGTTATGGCTAGAAATTGTATTTTTCTATAAGAGATTAACATATTTATTATACCAAGCCTCTTTCTAATAGTAAATCGCTGTATGAGACCTATACAAATCCTGAGAAATGTATAACCTGTTTCTTAGTAACTTAGTCCTTTCTTAATTCTAATCATTTGTTATATGAATGCTGTTATTTGTTAGTAAAAAACTAAACCAATTCTGTATACACTTGATATAGCTCTATCAGGTTATTCAGGTAAACCATTCTCTCCAGAGGTCCAGTAAGGGTCATTCAGTGTTATTATAATATAAGAGGAAAACCTGAACTAAACTTGCTATATTTATTTCAATCAATCAATCAATCAAAATATTTATTCAGGGAACCTTAAAATTAATAAATACATAATAGGCCCCTGCAGGAGGATCTAAAGGTTAGCTATTATTGATCCCCCTAAAAAAAATTTAGTAGCTAAAAAATTAGTATAGATTAGTTAACAATACAATACACGTTAGTGACTGTCCATATATCGTCTTAATTCTTGTTTGAATAGTTTTAAATTGTTCACTTCCGCAACATTTGGAGGCAAAGAATTCCATATTTATGCTGGATAGCTTTATCAGTTCTAACCTGTTCTCCCTGGGCCACCCCAACTACGTGGGGAAACCAGAGTACCCGGAGAAAACCTGGATACACTCTTCTCACAAGTGATTGAGGCGACATTATAATCATGTTTCTATCTTCTCAACTTCCTGATATGTACAGATTTCATACGCGCATGTGTTCATTTCCGTGGGTGTTTGGGAATATTGTGTACTCTTGCACATGTGTTGTTTGCATAATTCATGTTGTTCGTTGCGGTATAATACGTTTGCATGCATATGTGATACCTGAGACTCGATGACTACTTCATAATTAGCGTGGACAATGAATAGGAAAAATTATATTAAAAGACGCGTTAAAAGGCACGCCACAAACTCAAAAAGGCACATTCTCTCAAGAACATCTGCAGTATCTATCTTATGTATATTGTATAAGTGTATACCAATATAGTGTATATCTATCAGATGCATTTTGCATTGTCTCTTTCAGTGTACAATCGGTTAAAATATGACTTACAATTTAACAATCTTAATATATCAATATAAATATTTATAATGATATTATGATAAGTAATAATGTGATTGCCAACGGTAATAATTTAGTAAGGAAAAAGTGAAAAAGTAGCTTTTAGTGGCGCCTAGATTCTGGCCCTTAGACGGTTTGAAACGACCGCGCAGTGGACTGGGACTGAGCTCGAATATCCCCTTTTCTGCCTTTACCTAAGATATCACTCCAGTGATAAACTGAGCTCACTGGTGCGTGCTAAAACTATAGGACAAGCTAGCTTATTCCAAGACGTCTATACGCCTATACTAATATCTCTCGCATGATGTGAGCGCAGAGTAAAGACATTATGCTTTATTTAAAGGCAGCCGTAAGCAGCTGGCATCACTGTAGGGGAGTTAAAAGGTCGCATGTCGGTCATAAAGCCTTTCTTAGCCTTTTGTTTATCGTAGAGCCTCATGCTGACTGCCATTGGTCGCTGCTAATCCCCTCTATAGTATAGATAATCCTCAAGGATATAGTTACTGAATGTAACTACTCAGAAATTCTATCCCTTTGCGATGGAGAGCTGTGCTTAGAGGGTTATTCAAGTTTGCTTAATACTCGTGACTTCATGTCATAATTAGTTTTGTAAACCTATGGGGTTTTGTAAAGGCTGTAAAGGTCTCAAGCGGCTCAAGCTGTAAACTGTCGTTGTATCTTCAACACACAACATTGTACAGACTGTCGAAATAAATAACATTGTGGAAACTATTTGTTTGTTTTGCGTGGCCACGGGGAAAAATTACGTCCGAAGACCCTTGGAACATTGAGCCTCGTTTTCGTGATTGAAATCTTGCCGTTAACTAAGTCTAATGTGATGTTGGTCAAAGTTAGGAGCTGGATAATTGGACTGATTTGAATTACGAGATGTTGGTAGAGATGTGACCGGGGTTCCGCCAATAATGGTAGCCCTCACTGGACCTCTAGGAAGAACAGTTTAGAACTGATATCCAGTATAAATAAGTCAGTTTAGTTTAGATATGACTTAAGCCTCTTACAGACGACCAAGTTTTCTATGACAAGTTTTTATATGACAAGTTTTATTTGCCAATTGCATGTATGTACGTACAATAAATTTTCTATGACAAGTTTGTGGTTTTCTGACCGCAATGATAGCTAAATACAACAATAGATTGCTGACCAACTGCACCTAAGTGCTCAAATTACTTTGACAAGTTTTCCTTGTGACGCATAGAGACGAGCAAAATTTGTACGTTGGCAATTTTTTCTGTGACAAGTACACTTTTTCAAGTGTACTTGTCATAGAAAAATTGCCAAAGTTGCGTATACAGACGAGCAAATAAAACTTGTCATATAAAAACTTGTCATAGAAAACTTGCTCGTCTGTAAGAGGCTTTATAGTTCAGAATTAGACTACGTTCAGTGTATAATTTGAGGTTTGCAGTTTAGGTTGAAACAAAACACTTAAAAAGACGTGAATTTCCTTCAGACTTGTTCAAAACCTTGCTTTACACAACCGACACAAATCAAACCCACATAAAACACATTTATCCTACAACGTCAAGAAAGCTTAACAAAGCAAATTTAGAGAGTGTTAATTTAATCCTGAACACAAACACCGAGAAAATTTTAATCTTATAGGCCGTCTACATCTCTCTACGTAAATGCAGGCAAACAAATGAGCAAACACACTCTTCACTTTTTCTTAAAGATCAATGGTTTGCATGCTGCCTTTTACTGGTGTTTGTCTGGTGCTTGTCGTATTACATAACAGGTTTTTGTCTGAGAGAAAGTAAATGAACTTGATTCCTCGTGTATGCTGAAATTTTTTTTGAATGTTCCAAGACTTTTTTCGATGATGACTTATAACTGTATTATGAACTTAGTATTTGATACTGTCCTATTGCATGGCAATGTTACTATAAATACAAAATTTTAGTGTTGTATATTATCAATATAAGATCAGAGATAGTGTTCAATAAACTACTTTGTTGCAACATTTTGGCCACCAACTGTTTAAGGTCAGTCACTGCAGAAATATAGTGAAAATTTTACGTTGTATTGGCCTTAACTGTTTCTGTACACGCGTAGACTCACCATGCATGCATGGCGTTATTGTATTACCACCATTGAAATGGTAAAGAACATTCTAAAGTTAGTACAAAGAGCTATAAACTGTTCTCCGTTAGCGGAGGAAGTATAAGAAAACCTGTGGTTTTATAGTACTTAATGAATAAGATCATTGATAAGAACTGATAGAGCTATCCAGTTTACTAAAAACATAGCTTAGTTTAGTTTAGAGGTGAAATCGCGCATGCACTAAAGGCTCTTTTCCACTCATCGCAGAAACTCGCTGCGAGTTCTTGCATTCAATTAAAATAAACTGTCGAGCATTGTGATTGCATGGATGAACGTACTCGCAGCGAGCTTGCGAGTTGGTTTTTGCGATGAGTGGAAAAGAGCCTTAATTAAGCCGCCATGCTAACAGATATGCCACCAGAAGACAACTACGCCTGAATATGAGTACAAGTAAGCATCTAGTTATCTGAAAATACACTGTATTTCAGTATCTGCCTTCAGTAAATTCATGATTTGAATAAGCCTAGTAAATTTAGCAGCATTGCGACATCGTGTCTCTAATACAAGGAGAGATATAGTTCAACAAAGCTCTAGGGGGTACTGTACATTGGTTAAATTACGAATTAATATTAACCCCCAACGGTTAAATTACGAATTAATATTTTACGGAGCAATATCGCTCCTTAACAAACTACGATATTTTGTTAATTACAAGACGGCTTTTGCAGCAGTATCTGTAGATTTTTTATCCAAGGTCGATATCAGAACACACATGAGACCTCAGAAAAGAGGAGTGTTGGGCTATATATTGCAAGTTCTATATGAAAACCTTCTGACATGATTTGAATATGAAGAAAGTTCTCATTAAATGGCTTGACCTACTATTACGCTTACTTAAAACTTATAATACATTTATACTGTTATTAGTTGAGAAGCAAATGTCGATCATCAGTGAATTAAATACAAGTATATTAAGACTGACCTTAAACTGTGACGTCTCCCCCCTCCGGAATAGGATGTGCGACAAAAACGGATAACAATTTAAACATAATCATTGGACGAGCAAAATGCTTGTTGGCATAGCTCTCTGATATGCTAGTGTTAATGCATTTAGATCATTATCTAATGTTGATCATATATAGACAATATGAGTATATTCTATGTTGAAAAACGAGCCGGATATTCTAGATTGCGACTCACCCCCTGGACATGAGTTTAACAGTGCCAAAATGTAAATCCTATACAAGTCATTATTAGAGATGCAGAGAAGATAATATACACCCCCCCTGGATGGTCATAAATGAACCTCTGACGAACAAAGTTGAGACCTAATACAGCTATCCAGTGTAAAAAAGTTAGTTTAGTCTCGCTGAAAATTTCACCACTCAACATTGTTTACATCAATTCACCTGTAATCAAAAGCGGCCCCGAAGCCTCCACAGGTTTTTATCGATGGGAAACATGGCGTCCCTATCATTATTTCCGAATTCATATCTTTTCTGTTTTCGAGGCCTTTTATTTAGGGCTTTCCGCGGAGCACTTATCGCGCGATAGGAGCATGCCATATATGGCATATGGTAGCGTGTGCGCCCTCTTGAATATTGATTTGTTTAAAAGGCAAATCGTGTGCGATTGTTTGCGGGGCGCCTAGAGTCAATATACACGGATGAATTTATAAATAACTTTTATTGATATATCGCTCTTAAACTTTACCTACACTACAGTGTATATATCGTCCTACATCGACGCCCGTTCCTTGCATGTGTATATATTCTTATGTACAATAATGTTAAATATCTCTGTGTGAACGATTGGCTAACGGTACCCATAAATACATTTATATTTGTATATATATACTAACACTAGATCTATAGGGTTTATATAAAATTCACTCTTCAAAACACGCACACTACACTAAAAGCGTAAAGACCTCAAAAAATTCCATCAAAATTATTCTACATCGTCCTACGAGTGAAAAATATTCACTTTAGTGCTTTTCATGTCAATCGATTTTTTATGTAGATTAGCATTAATCCTATTGATCAACTCTTAGCCATTCTCAGTTCCCTAATGAAAAATTTCTCTATAAGTCAGGTTTTGGCCTTATTTCGGTTCTTGGCTCGAAAACGAATTGTTTTAAATATAGATTTCCGTTTCATTTAAGCGTTTTCCTATTTCAAATGCTTGAGGCTTGACAATGATAACTATTGACCTAATGGAAGCTCGTTTAGGAACAACAACTCCACACTCGAAATATTTATCATGTAAAGTCAGCATCCTGGGGGCTTATAGGTCTAAAATAGTTCATTGTGACCGTCTCATTGCATCTTGACAAGCATTTGAATTTTTGCGCAACCTCCTTTTGGGACAGCTACTCCACGCTCAAGTATATGTGTCAACCTAAAGTCACGATAGTAAATCCTGGGGGCTTATAGGCCTAAAATAGTTCGTAGGGCTTTCCTCTATAGTCCATGTATTTTCAAAAGCATCTCTACTGTTCAAAAGCATTTTATCAAAGTTTAAACGTGGTCGACAACATCTCTTGATTGTCATACAATCTTCATCCTCCATAGATCTCTTTCGGTTATGGCTTCGTGTCGTCTCAACTACGCTCCCTGAAGGTTTCGGTAAAAATCTATCATTACAGCGTTCAGTTTCCTTTGAGAAATAACAAGATAATTCTTCATCGTCTGACAAAGTATCTTCATCAAAATCCAAAATTTTAACAGCATTGCTTTTACGAGGGGGCTCTTTGTTATTAGAGATGTTTGCTGGACTTGAGTCTATAGTTTGTGGTATACTTCCCTTCACTTGTTCAGTAATACGTTTAGGACTATGCCTTGGACTATGCTTCGTTGCGCTTGCTCTATCACTTTGCAGTTTATTACGGTTATTCTTCTTCGTAGTAAAATTTCCACTCGCCTTGAACTCAAACGGGACTGCTTGATCGAAATTCGGGTCTACGATGAATCCCGGTTGAAAATACAACGCAAACTCCTTCGCTTGCCAATTGGGGTAAAAGGTTGGTAGTTGAAATGTATCCTGTAATGAATGTCTATTAAACTTCATAGCTAGATCTTCAATGAGAGGGTAGCTCGCGGTAAGAGCCATGATTGAGTGTTGTATACGTTACTCCAGCACTGATATGTCCTGAGTGTGTATTGCGGCTACTCTACACCAGCGTATATAATGTGTACGCACGACTAATCGTCACACGGAACACCAGTCAACATTCACCGCAGTGATCGTGGCATGTAATTAAAACCCCGCAATCCGATTGGTCGACGCCCAACAATGCACAGTGTCGCAATATAGATCGATATATACGCTACGCTATGCCTAGGCAATTCTATTAAACCAAACACAACTTAATAAGAAACCCTGGAGTTTTTATATAATATCAAATGCCTCAAAATTTTAAGTCTAACAATCTAAGTACACTCACTGTATGTAAAATATATACACCCACGCATTGTGATTATAAGTATAGAACTACAGATTTTTTACAACTATGATTCATAGTAAAACCTTGAATGCTCGTGCTATATAAATTAATACAACCCGGCCTATATTTATCTATATAACCCGTACTAAATGCAGGTATTATACACGTTTAGATAGCCTTTGTCAACTTATATTATATAAACTATGCAATGATGAAAAACTATGTGCTTGATATATATTTATTTTTCGCTCCAAGGCTTCTAGAAAGAGGGCGGAGTCAAGGGGATTCTATTCTTTTGCCCTTTCTATTTAAAACACCGAATTAACCGCTTTGAACAAATGAAATGTATAATATAACTGTAGAAGTATATATATATGCACATTATTTTGTAGAATACACTTCAAAACTATCCACGGTCTTAATGCTACATATTCTATATAATTGACCGTATAAACAATATTTTACGTAACTGATGCTTAAAATGATAAAAATTTGCATTTTACATAAAGCCACTAGTCATTTGCACGCGGAAGCTTATTATCAACTAACAAGTCATCTGTATAACATTATTAGAATCGATTATTTCACAGATAAATGTATAATAAGGAAATATATACAACAAAAACTTGAGAATTATTGTTGTTGGAAATATATTGTATTTCGACCTTGACCGAATAAACAATATCGGACAATAATGAAAACCAGTCGCCTTAATGAAAGTACTTGATGAGTTTTAAGTCATGCAAATACAACAATAAAATACTGTTGATGGTTTGAGAAAGCTTTTTAAAATTAAACATTATGCTAGTTTATTACTTACGAGTCGTGTTTGCTTTGAAATTGTTGGTTTCACAAAAAGGAAACCGGAAGTTGGAGGTTTAATGTAGCATGATTGGTTAAAATTCGCCTTGTCCAAGCAATGAAATTTGCAGTTTGGAAAAGAGCTGTGGAACTTAAAGGCTTTCACTTAAGGTAAACAATTAGTAATTTACAGACAAATTGATAGTTTTTGTGCTCAGTGAAATAGGTTGGTAGTGAAATTAGCCCTTTTGTCTGGCTCTATGCCTGAGACGAAATGAAAATGAGATGGAAATTATTTATGAAAATGATTCAGTCTTTCCCTCGAAGAACTTCTCAAGAATATTATGAACACCATTCTTATAAAGTGATGGAAAAAGTAATATGACACGTGTCGGTGCCCCTCCACCATACTCCAGTTTACACCAGAAAGAAAAGAGCAGAGAGGAAGAAGTCAAGGACACCTGGCATGGACATATGAAGAGCTGAAGGCACATCCTAGAAACTGATCCCGAACAGACAGGAGTGATGTACCATTGTTGCAGCCCTACCTGTGAGCAGGCATGATGGTCGGTGTACAAGCAACGAAGTCATTCAAACTGCATTATGATACATCGAATGTAGAAACATTCGTAATGATATACGTTGCAGGAAAAGAAATACTTTCGGTATAGTTCAAACCCTTATAACCTCTATGTTAATATTATAGTGTGATACATTATTTAAGAGACCCGTGCAATTGTTTACCTTTTATCTAAGCATTCGCTCATCATGTTCAATTACCTCCGGAAAAACCAGACATCTTTCTTTGCACCTAAACAATAAAGCACGTGTACGCTATTGTTATTTAAATCACATAACATTTGCCTAACAATGACAATTTACTTTAGCAAAAGCAAATATAGTAAGGTTGAGGAAAATTATGGTGTTCCCCCTAAAATATCTCATTCCATGAGGATGCATAAGGATCTTACAATTTTTCCTATACCTCATTTTGATCATTTCTGACCCTCTATAATATTCTTGGTCGTGTTTTAATCTTATTGTGCACTTTGTCAGCATTGTGATTAATTTCAATAATCAGCATTTATATGTAATTATGTTTTGGGTATTAACAGGCAATTGAAATATTTTCGAAATCAAATTGAAATTTGTTAGCTTTGTAATTGCTCACGAGTTTTGTTTACAACGTTGCTTGTATGATTAAAAATTTAATCACATACACCCCCGGCACACATCGCATGACTTTCTATTGCTGTGTAATAATTCTTCCATCATTTAAAACTACTACATATTATACCAGTCCTCTTACTCCAAATTGGAAATATATGGAATCGTGTTTCTAAAGCAGTTCCACTAAGGATACTATAATGCAGTACTAATGATATTCATTCATACTGCCATTAATGATATAGCTCTATCAATTCGATCTATATTGAATACTCTCCCTAGATGTAAATGCAGTAAACATACGGAATGCACGACCCTTACTGGACCTCAAAGGTGAACAGTTTAGAACTGAAAGAACTATCCAGTAAATAAGTATAAAAAAGTTAGTTTGATAAAGCTGACTAAAAATTTCAGCAAGGGATGTAAAATATATCGCAATTACATAACAACCGCAATGCCAGGGCTGAAACTATACTCAATGTATCAAGTTCTACCCTCCTAAAACTGTTGTTCTTTCACAAGTTCTGCAAAACTCGTGCATGAAACAAACAGCGTGCATGAATACAACCTCTTCAAGCATTTGAACAAATGTGTGCAAACACCTTGAAATTAAGTAATCGATAACTGATTGCCACGCGTTTAAGAGACGGTCTTAGCTGGCGGCCATATATTTAAATAATCTAAAACAAAAAGCGTTCTTTATATATACGCACGCTGTATTCTTTCAAAGATTGTTATCTACACAGTAAGTGGTCTTATCAGAGCCACTCGTCATACACAGATGACTGCGCTCTTAATTAAACCACCATACGCTTATATAGTGCGGCATGAAAATCCTTAATTTTTATACCCAAAGAGATTTGGGCATGTTTTCAAACGAAAAATGACACATTTTCAGAAAATGTGTTTTTAAACTGTATTTTTGAAATGCTTTTTTACAATCTACACGTGTACTAGATTCGCTTGGCTGACAAGTGCTTAAAATGAATAGTACTGGGTATAATTTGATTACTCAGCTTTTACCTTGCATTACGAGCAACGAAATTGCTGCAACAAAAGCTGATTTCAACGCATGTTAGTTGGAAATTCGTCAGAATGTTACCGCCTTACGTTTTGTAACGTGAACAATTCTAGTTTAATAACATGCACTGAAGTCCCTTTCTCTTACAAGTTGCAGGAATGCAGGGGGGAGCATTGTTGTAAGGTTTCTTCCGGAGGGAACTTTGGTTCAATTGATTTTTCCCGGGGGTTCAGTTAGCACTATAATTCAGCGAGGGATTCAGATCACTGGTCTCTAAATAACACTGGATCGGGAGTCAAACACTGATCTGGTAACAAAACTGGATTGGGTATCGACCACTGATACGCTTACAAAACTGGATTGAGTAAAGTTCGCTGATCTGGAAATAAACTGGATTGACTATCTACTGGGTTAAAGATGCGGAAGTTAGCAGTTACCACAAGGGATCAACTGATAACCTTTCTAACGTAATGTGGAAGAAATGTATCTGGTCAGTTTCTAATGTAAACCTTTTTCTGAACATCTTCGGATATCGTTTTTCGAGCGAGTAACTCAGGACTACGGGTAACTTGCCTGCATATAAACGCAGGTTCTGGGATTAAGAAAGGAATAAAATACTTACATCTTCAGATACGTAACTCAGATCTTTAATAGCATTAACATTCTAAAAAATAGAAATGAAAAACAAAACGGTCAAGACTGTTCTACACCATGTCTGTCATCACAGTGGTGCAGAGTTCAATATAACGTACGGGCATTTTTCTGGCTTGAATTGCCAGGATGAGACAAACTGTAAAAGGAGTTGGTCCGACCACAATGTCGGCTTACTGAACTCGGCAGTGGCAGGTGTCATCGCGTTAACAAAAACGAGAAGTAGTTTGAAGTACATTCATGCTTTGATCAAAGTCTTTGAAAGAAGCTTATGCTAAACTGTACTTATTAAATCCAGTCCATCAAATATACTTGATCTGTATACTTGATTTGAAACTTAGTCGTGTATATTTGATCAAGTCCTGGGACTGGACGAAATTTGATCAAACCCTAAAACTGCATTAACTTTGATCAAGTCCTGGGACTGGATAAAATTCAATGAAGTTCTAGGACTTGATGAAGTTTGATCAAATGCTAAGACTGACTAAAGTTAGATAAAGTCCTGGGACTGAATGAAGTTTGATCAAATGCAAATGCTAAGAGTGACTATAGTTAGATAAAGTCCTGGGACTGAATGAAGTTCATTGATCAAATGCTAAGACTGACTAAAGTTAGATAAAGTCCTGGGACTGAATGAAGTTCATTGATCAAATGCTAAGACTGACTAAAGTTTGATAAAGTCCTGGGACTGAATGAAGTTCATTGATCAAATGCTAAGACTGACTAAAGTTTGATAAAGTCCTGGGACTGAATGAAGTTCATTGATTAAATGCTAAGACTGAATAAACCTTGATCAAGTCCTGGGACTGACTAAAGTTTGATCAAGTCCTGGGATTGAATGAAGTTTGATCAAGTCCTAGGACTGAATGAAGTTTGATCAAGTCCTGGGACTGAATGAAGTTTGATCAAGTCCTGGGACTGAATGAAGTTTGATCAAATACTAGGACTGACTAAAGTTAGATAAAGTCCTGGGACTGAATGAAGTTTGATCAAGTCCTGGGACTGAATGAAGTTTGATCAAGTCCTGGGACTGAATGAAGTTTGATCAAGTCCTGGGACTGAATGAAGTTTGATCAAGTCCTGGGACTGAATGAAGTTTGATCAAATACTAGGACTGACTAAAGTTAGATAAAGTCCTGGGACTGAATGAAGTTTGATCAAATCCTGGGACTGACTAAAGTTTGATAAAGTCCTGGGACTGAATGAAGTTTGATCAAGTCCTTGATCACGTTTTAGGACTGGAGGAGGTTTGATCAAGAAAAATGAAGTTTTTATTGACATTGTTAAAACACAAATATTGGTCTATGGGCCAATAATTTAATTCGATGGGTAGTCTGTTTATGCGCGAGCATTCATTTAGTTATAGTAACAAATTGCTTTGGACCATTGTACGCTCTAGTTTCCCTGTTGTTCATGGCGTCCACGCTGCGTTGTTATTGAAAGATTGCTAGCAACCCTGCAGTGAGCTCTTCATTTATGTCAAGAGATGAACAACGGTTTCGTAAATTGACTTTGACAATCTGTAAATTGGTTTTATTTTCTCAATCACCTGTCCACATTCTTATATTCTTTGGTTTTCTATGGATCAAAGAATGTGCATTGTGAGAGACACCTGTCGTTACAAGCTGGATATGTAACGTGCTTTCACATACTTGGTAGTCAGCCAATGTACATGATGTACATTGAATACTCAGTGAAAGTGTGTACACGAAGCGAACATTTTTATTCCCTTCAAATAAAAGAACTCTTAAAACTGTAAAATAACGTCTTCTGAAGATTTTTATTTTCATGCTTCGTCGTGAAAATATTTTGACTTGCGACCTTGTGTGATATACACAAATCACTTGAAACTTTGCATATTGTCACAGTTCATAAAAATAAACATTAAAGACGAGATACCAGTGATTTCGTTCAATAATCGTGAAAATAGATTTCAGAAATATACTGTGACACTTTTTAGTGCATGTATTTTTATTAAAAAATCAATACTTGATTACATATACTTACAGAATATTTGTGTTCAAATATGAATAAATATAAAGTGTACCTCGATACTATAGAACTAAGTGCTAATTGGTATTTCGAATTCTACTCGTCTTCATGGAGACTAGAAATCCTGAGCAAATGTTGCTTGTGATGCTTGAGTCGTGCAGTGCCAAGTGTTCAGAGAGTGAGTGCAAAAATTATTAAAAACACCATTTCATATTATATACTATAACCGAATATTTTCATCATGGTATTGCGTGCTAGATAAAATGCTTACAACTTTTTCAAGAGAATAAAGTCTCAAACATACTTCTCATAATGCATGAGTGTTTAAAATTCCTTCTCAAAGAGAAGAACATAAAGTATCGCAGTGCATAAAAATGAGTACATTCTTGCAAAAACTGTTTTAGGGTGCAAAAGTGCATTTGCATTTTATCGCTCATAAAAAGAGCATAGTATTTCATAAGAGTTAAACTGTTCCCTTGATATCAAAGGTTGTGGTTTAAATAAGAACCCCAGAACCACATTATG
Organism: Trachythela sp. YZ-2020; assembly: GCA_016169945.1. Lineage (NCBI taxonomy): Eukaryota > Metazoa > Cnidaria > Anthozoa > Malacalcyonacea > Clavulariidae > Trachythela > Trachythela sp. YZ-2020. The sequence continues at coordinate 1,896,859 of JADLSH010000341.1, read as the reverse complement.
CGTATAATCCTCTAACAGAATTGTATCACTTATTCAGTGTATGTATGTTCCCTACGTTATGGAAATAGTAGTTTATAAATAGTAAACTGTACTGACACGGCACAGAGTTATGTGTGCAACACCGTGAGAGAATAATTATAATATTTGAGAGAGAATAGTTATAATATTTGAAGGAAATCTTTTCAACAGGACCCACGCGACTTTCGAACGTATTTCTGAACAGCCACTCTGTAGGGAGTGGCCAATGTAAGTGCGCTATGCTTTGAACTGCTTGATTCTTAAACATCTCACAATTCAATTTTTGATAATGACGTTATTTTCTCATTACTGTTGCTATGGGTTAGTCACATCGAAAAAATTTCTTTCAAGTCTGGCTACATGTACTTAGCCCCTTTGGGAGTATACTAGAACCTTATATGATAAGGTAGTATAAAGTTCAAAACATAGTGTTGAATTTAACTGTTAACGTTGGGTATTCATGTATTGGAATATACTACAGTTACTGTAATGAGTATAGATTAAGTGCAGTATACTAAGATCTATGCATCTTTCTAACGAACCTGCCCGCCATTAAACACAAAGCGTGTTGCTTCAACAGGGCTTGTATACCCGGTCGGAACATAGGTCCATCTTTCCGGGGAGGTACGGAACTCCGGCTTGTATGCTGGTGGGATACTGGGTTCAGTAACAGCAGCAACATGTCGAAAGGGATTGAAAACATCATTAACACAAACCATCTGAGGACTCAACTGAGTGGGGGACGAATAGAGACGTGGGGAATAGGGAGCATAACCCGGGTACGAGAAGTAGTACCTTGAGGTATCATTCTCCGATAGGAACAACGTACTTGGGCGATGTTCATGTTGAAATGCTGAGGCTTGGAGCATGCCTGGTTGTTTCACTGTGAATGCTGATTTTGTTGGTGCGAGGTTCCATTCGGGAGAGAAGCTCACTTCAGGTTTGCCAGGAGAACACGACGATCTAGGTTTAGTTCGTATTAAATATTACGTCAGTATTAAGAATAAGGTTTACTGAGTATTCATTATTAGGCCAAAAAAAATTCTGTTTTTGGTCAGTGGGTTTGTGCGGAATTGACGCGGCGACGCAGCTTTTTTTGGAGAAATGGGTGAGTATTTTTCTATTTCTTTATAAAGTGCATAGTGATTTTTTATGCTTTGTGATTTTTTATGGACCGTATTTGCAAAAAAAACCCGTTGACGCGCAGTTAAAAATGACGCGCAGTTAAAAAAGACGCGCAGTTAAAAATGACGCGCGCGCTGACCAGAAACAGAAGATTATTTTTTGGCCTTACTATTGGTGGTGTTTAGTAAGCGTGACGGAGCAGCAGATGCATGGTCAAGAAAATGAAACTACATTATTTCTCATTCTCATAACTGCCGGTTAACCATCATAATTATGCTAAACTATAGTGCTTAGGGTAGCCAAAAAAACGAACATCCTCATAAGGCCTATTTGAAACAGTCTTTCCCAGGGTAAATCTACGACCCTCCAAGTGGAAACAGTCTTAGCCTTAGTGGCTGTGAGCTGGTTTTAGGCGTGTACATTGTTTTTCTGTTATTACTCAACTTACTGTATTGAAGAACCTGGAATAAAAGGATGGTGTACAATAACCCTGATAATAACGGTGTGCCCAAAGCAGGGAAATCTAAAACCCCATGAAATATCAAATACCTTGGATTATTGGTAGCCTTATTCTTGCCCTTGCCGTGTCTCCGTGGTCTGTACTTATAATCAGGATAGTCCTGTTTATGTTGCCAGGTAAGACGCTTAGCCTCCTCCACATAAGGCCTCTTCTCTTCCTCTGATAAACTCTTCCAAGTCGTACCCAGTTTCTTACTGATCACGGCATTACTCATACCTGGGTTCGTTTTTAAAATCTCACAACGTCTTTCTCGACTCCATACCATGAAGCTGTTCATTGGTCGACGTATATGACCTTGGCCTTGACACGACGTCATACTTTAGATGGGTGTGGTGCGTGTACTCTGGACCGTTTGTCTTGTCTGGTTGGGGCGTTCCCCCTAACACTATCTGTAACAAATGTTCAACCTTTTGGAGTCGAAGGAACGTTTCTGTAATATCTGTTTGTGTGTCCACTACCCTAACCTTTTAGCGTAACAAAGTTTTTTCCTATGTTTACTCGATGATTTGACCTAGCCTACTCAATGATGATAATCTTATGAATAACGCTTATGAATTCGTTTGTATAGTCGTACGTAGGAACACCGTTCTCGATATTGCTAATTAGACTTAACCACGTAAGGTAAACTAGTCTCTCAAAACTATACGCATACAATCTTCGAGATTTTGGTGAAGGAAAGTCGTATTGTAATTCCTTAGTTGACCTGGATTTATCTTGGAATGATTGGACTCTGTCTATGACCCTCAGAACTGAATGTCCAATTGTCCTTGGCTTAATTAAGACTGGATCTTTGGCTGATAGTTTTACTTTACTCCCACAGTGTTCAATCTCCCAGATAAATGACTTGTGGGTAAGTATGTTTCGGTAACGTTTTGTTCACGTACGAAACTCTAAGTGTGTACCACAGTACCTTGTTCCCAATAAAAGCAACTCCTCTTGAACTTACACCACGTCTTTGTTGATCCAAAATTACGTACACAACTTTAATAAGTTTGCCTCCCTTTGCGTTGTTGACTTGTTAGTACTTGTATGTTTCCAAACTTTATTCAAACATACCGTTGAAGCTATTCGGCCTTAAGGTAGCTTACTCGATTAGACCACGGTGATTTTCATTAAACTCTATCTCAACTTCAACGTTTCAACAGTAAAATCACCTCCTTTCTTAATCCGCCGTTAACTGTCTCTGACGCGTTCAAGTGCAGCAAGACTAGGAATCACAACACGTATGTGCACACTATACCGTCGACGTTGTTCTTCGAGGTATACAGTAGATCACTCTCTCGACTAGTAGGTAACTTTCATAGGACTCTACTGTATAACTTCTGTGTACTAACTCTAATCCGCTAGCTTTCTTAATCCGCCTCAACTGTCTTCGACTCAAGTGCTCCAGTACGACAAACAATCACACGAAGTATGCATCCACACTTCAACGTGTTACTAAAATCATTCATTAGCGTATTCAAGCGTTATCATCGACGCCCTGCAGAGCAGGATTGAAAAGACATTGCAATGGCCCCGTGATTGTTAAACCCGAACAAAGGCGCGACGAGTTGAATGGCAATTTACTGGCTCAGTTCTTTATCTGGCTAAGAACAGCTAAGCGAAAACAATGAAAGTACTAATAAATTACTTCACGATGCAAGGTGCAAGGTGCAAAACTTGTTATACAATTTGGCATTGACATTGTCTTCAAATCTCATTCATTCTCAAACTACACTTATTCAAGTTTTATTCCATTTACCCCCAAAACGTTCACAACTTCGAAAGCAAGAATGTATTTTCAAATTAAGGCCCTCAGTACGAGCTCTATTTGGCTGCACACGGCTTGCAAAACGGTCACTGATTGCAATCATAATAGATGTCACTTTAAGACAAATGCAAGATAAAGGCTCTTTTATTTTGAGTCACAAACGTGCGTAACAGAGTGTTTAGTAACTATATCAGATCGTGTATCAAGATTCTTATCTCAGCCTAAGCACGCCATATTGCATAGCACAATACCCTAAGCTATAGTCCTTCACACGAGACACACAACTAGACATCTGTAGAGTACAAAACAGACAGTATGAAAAGCAACCACGTTTCTCGTCAACTCGTGTTCTCAGAAAGCGTGGCTCTCTTCCCTGACCCTGTTATCATTGTTTACAAGTTTTTAAGTAGTTGCATGAATCAGCCTAAAAGAGAGATAAGTGGCCAGTATTGATCAGGCGTGCCTTGTTATAGTTTATGTAATGAGTTGTTTTTCCGTTTGGAACCCTGCCAGCAACCCTTCGTAGTTTTAATTCTTTCGCAAAGCCAGTGGTAGCCTAGTAATGCTTTGATTAATACCCCAAGGTTATTTAATCAGCTGTCGTGGTTCGGGTATGAACTACCTGAAGGCTGAAACGATTCAAAACACATTTCGAGCTCTTCGTCATGTTGTAGTGTCTACTATTACCAACGAAAGGACTTCACATGAAACGTTGCGGTGTGTTTGATCTTTTTCAGGTAGTTTAGACACAAAACACGACGGCTTAGTGTAGTGTAGAATGGCTATGCACCTCAACTGGACACCAATGTTCGTTAATAAATCGTCCAGAACATTCAATAGTATAGCAAACTAAACACGTAAACAAACATAAATGAAATAAATATATTGCCAAAACATGCATACTAAGTCTAAAGCCCTGATCAAACGAGGGTGAGATTTGATGAGGGTTGGCAAGCGAGAGTTTCATCTCTCATGTCCCGGTTAACTCTCATATCCCGGTCAAACGAGAACATACAAGAGTGCGTGAGAGTTGACTGGATATTATCAGGCGTACCGGCCAAACGAGCAAAAACTCTCATAAAAATTTGAACCAGCTCAAAGTTGATGACAGTTGATGATAGTGCACGAGAGTTGAAGAGAGTTCGCGGTCAAACGCGAGCGAGAGTTGCAACTTTAATTCACTCTCATCAACTCTCATTCTCGTTTGACCGGGGCTTAAGACTACGTTCACACGAGACCGGACGAATTCCAGACCGTACTCAAATTCGTCCGGTTTCACTTGTTCACACGGGAATTCATACGCTTAGCTGTGCTTGAATTTGACCGGTTTCCCGTGTTAACAAGTGAAACCGGACGACTGTGAGTCATTCGTCCAGTCTCGTGTGAACGTAGCCTAAAAGGTCACTTTCTTTTCCTATACGAAAATATCTGTTCATCGTTTATATTTGTTGCTAGCTGTCTTCATTTTTGTTTTTTGTTGATGTCATGTTGTTCCCATGCTGTTTTTGTTATTCAATAAATGTTTACATTCTTATTAACGGAGATATGTTTGGAGCAAATGTGAGAAGAATAAGGTTTTATGTACAATACAATTGCATGTACAGTTGATTAAAAAGCATTTCTTATCACGATATATTTTTTGCAATTTCACTTTCATCCAATTAACCGTTGTTTAGTTGTGTCATTAGCTTGCACATAATTCATAAATATTTAATGAATAATATCCAATATTTTAAATCTAACTTTTATATACTTCAACTTGTAATGCCTTTTTCTTTAAACAGTCTGTCTATGTTGTTTGATATACAGTATATTCTAATGTTCAAATGAATGGCCATCTTAATTCAGTTATCCTTAATCACTTGCTGTCATTCATGCAGTCTTTCAAACTTTACTATTCTATCATGTGGTTAAGTGGTCTTTTTATCCCACTTATCTTGTTTGTCATGACATAATGACACCTTCAACACATTTGTCTCAGTGCAACCAAAAGATCAACACTAAGATAGGAATGATATATTTTGGTCTTGAACAAATGGAGATTCAACTCATTGTGAACCATTTGAATGTCATAAGGATAGTAAAATAAACTGTATTTACAAATAGCCCTCCCTAGAGTTTCTCTTTTCTAGTGTTTCTGCAGGAGGAAACAAATTAAACTAACTTTACTGTACTGGATAGCTCTAGCACTTCTAAACTGTTCTTTTTAGAGCTCCAGTAAGAACCATTCTTTATAAGACCAGATATATTACAGGAGAAAACTGGAGTAATCAAAGCAAACTGCATTGTTTGGTAAATTAACACAATCACAGGTATGTTTTGCTCTCAAAAGTTGGAGGTTGCAGGCTATGTCCATATTTAGGTCTCAGTATTTTGCTAAGTACTTAGAGCTTAAACAAGGTTACCTCAAACATAGTGAAACAAATTCAGAATTGCAGCATCTTGAAAATCCAACATATTATGGACTAAAATCAAGACAAAATTTGATGTGGTGATATTGATTTTCAAGAAGGTAATTCTTCAGAATTTGTTCTATTTTATACTTTTTAAATTGGTTTGCTGGAAATGGATTTCAAACAAAGTCAAAGAGAATGCTGAATGTTTATTTGCAAGAGCCCACCCTTAGTTTGACCTTGCTTATGAGCTGTGTTTATACTTGTTGTGGTAGTAACTAGCAAATTGTTAAAACATAAAAGACATAAATATCAAGCTGTACACAAAACAACACAATAACTATAAATAGCACCTTCTGAACAATTATAGTTCACCCTACTACCACCCACCAACACTGAAATGTTATACTATTGCCATTTACAAGTTGATAAATAATTTTGTATACATCATTAACAGTGTTTCAGGTTCACATCGGCAGGGGTGCTAAATTATGCCTACTCATTTGTAAAATGCTTTTGTAAACTGAAAATGCTTCATATTAAAGCATATTAGATATTTTAATTGCCTAAAACATACAATATATGTCAAAGCACTGTGCTTGAGCCTACAAATTATCAAATTAGTATCCGAGAGCCTCCTACAGTTTAAGTAAGCAGAGCTAACAATTGAAAAAATTCAACATGCAATTTGGACAAATATATATTTGTTTTTTAAATTATATTTGTCTATTTTAGACACAAATTATATGTATTGTAGATATTTTGTATTGCAGCACTTTTCTAAATTACAATTAAGTTTGAACTATCCAAAAAGACTTTGATGTGGTGAAGGGCAGTAAATTGCTCAAATGTTGAGATTCTTTAAATTTTTTTCATGTAGTCAGATGACTGATCAGACACAAACCATGGCAGCTTAATTTTGCAACAGGGTTGTTCTGATGACAAGTAGCAAATTGGTTCTCGACAGACAACATGTCAGCGTGAGCTAACATGGTTGTTCTATCTTTGGTATCAGGGAGCTTTAGCAATGACTACGATTACAACTACGAGATTCTTCAATTTTCGCACCAAACGCCGTGTTGTTTGTATACGCCATCTCGCAAAAGTCGTAGAATTTTGATATCTCGTACTCAAAAGCCCGACAACTACGACTTTTGCGAGATAGTGGCGTATGCAAACAACACGCAAAAATGACGAATCTCATACTTGTAGTCCTACTCGTAGTCATTGCTAAAGCTCCCTATTTTCTTCTCTCCCAACAACAATGGTTTTCAATGTTGTACAGCTCTGGTTGTACAGTGTTGTTGAATAAATACTGAACAATATTGTTGGTTCAACAATATTGTAGTTAATCCTTGGGCAAATTGACTAGGAAACATTTGAAAATTCCCAAATATTTCCTTGTTTCCCAGAAATAAAACGTTTTCCCAACTATTAATGCAGAAAACATTTTGTTTCCCCATATAATTTTTGTTGCAGGAACATTTCTTGGTTTGCCCACTTTCGGGCAAGTTTGCACAAGCGCTTTTTAATATTGTTTATTAACTAATATATTTGCAAACAACTTGTTTGAATTCGCTACAAGAAGGCATTTATACTCTCACTGTACAAGAAAATAAACAACTACACACATTTTATACAGTATTTTTTTGCATTTTTTTGGACAATTTCATACCTCAGGTTGCGAACAACTTGCATTTCATATTTTCCCGCCTTTTGAATTTTCGACAAATTCTTCAAATTGGTGACAAAAACCCACAGTTTCTGGCATGACAGTATTTAGTAATAACTTCAATATTATTATTTCCGTTCTTTTATTTAATAAATACTGCTTTTTAACCATAAAAAATACACAAAAATGAAGCAAAATTATCGAAGCGAATCATTTTAAATTTTCTGCTACGAATCATTTTAAATAAACTGCGCTAGATGGTAATGAAGATAAAGGAGGCATCCGCTGGCTACACGTCAAGATACTCGCTGATCTCAAAATGAAACCTGGATGGAGAAAGGTCTAAAAAGTGAAAGTAGATATTTTAAGGCAATTATGGCTAGCTGCTAGTTCATCACCATCTGTTGTATGGTAGTGCTTAGTGAAACCCACCTATGGCAAAGTTATGTGACCATATATTAAGGTTACTCTTTAAAACACTTTCCGACCACAACCAATGACAGATGGATATTTAACCAAATCCGTATACTTTATTAATAAGTCTACAATAAATACCTTTACATAATGTCTACAAGAAATAACAGTAACCTCATTACATATTTTTAGTAATAATATATTGCATGATGTATTATAAATGTTGTAACTCAGACAATCATTGATTACAACATTTCCAGGTGGCTACCAGAACCCAGCCATCTTCAGGACGCTTCATATGAACACCAGTGTGGGAAACTAGAAAGATATATATGCTAACTTTATTTTTCTAGATATCTCTATCAGTTCTGAGTTGTGCTCCCTAGAGCGTCCAGTTGGTGCCATCTCATATTGGTCCAGTGTTACTACAGTATGAACCGAAGTACCAGAAGAAAACCTGCGGTGTTTGGTAGAGTCAAACTGGAAGCACAAATTATAATCAGACAACTGCAAAATTCAATATAAGGCCAGAGGATATAAGGCCAAAAAAAATATGTTTCTGGTCAATGGGCTTGTGCAGAATGGGCTTGTGCAGAATGGGCTTGTGCAGAATGGGCTTGTGCAGAGGCGCTTTTTTTGTAGAAATGGGTGAGTATTTTTCTATTTTTTATAAAGTGTATAGTGATTTTTTGTGCTTTTAATGCTAAACTGTCATCAAATTTGCAGGTTTAATAGATTAACATTTTTATTTAAGAGTACTATATTAAATGGCCACATGGCATTTTTAACCTGTATAAGGTTATTTCTCGTTGTCATTACCTCTTTCTTTTTAATTATTTATTTTAATTTGTAAACAGTTATGTCGAAGTTAAATAAAAAAGTGTTGTGTTGTTGTTGTACGTCATTTTGCAAGGATATTGATGGACCGTATTTGCAACAACAAAAAACGTTGACGCGCACAGTTAAAAATGACGCGCGCGCTGACCAGAGACAGAAGAAATTTTTTGTTATCTAGGGACTATGGCCTAATGAAGGAAGATAAATACCTGCCCACTGATAACCATTACTGGATTCAAGGATTTCCCCACCAACATGGTCTTCTCTGAGAATATTTTCAGGTACTTCTCTGGCTAGTATCACACTTGTAGACGCTTTCACTCTCTCCCATTCTTTGATCGAAATAACAGTCCAGCTATTCCCAGTACTTCGGAGATAACTATTAGATCGATCCAGCCCGTATATCACATGATCACGAGAATCAACCGCCAAAACTTTGACAATCCGTTTGCTTAACTCTAGTATAAGTTTCGAAAATTTTGAAAAATTAATTTTGAGCTACAAGCTCCGGTTTGTTTTGGCTTTGAAAATTATTATGTCAAGTTTTTAAAATAAATAATATATCTTCTGCTCGCTTCATATTATGCGCAGTAATGCTGTGATGTTTTGGCTACATCGCCGTAATTGATTTGCTTTTCACCCTAGGCTTGGCTAGAGAATGCTGGGAGGCTCAATTTAGCCATACTGTGTAATGATAGATTCCTTGTCAAGTCTGCTACAGACATGCTGATACATCATTATTATTGTATTGTTTTACGTCATGTGCAAATCTTTTCACACATCCATCACCGTAAACTTAAATATTATAATTTTGATTAAACCGTGTACAAATGACGAATTGTTTCGTGCATGAATAGTTTTCTTTACAGCCTTAGACATGAACAAATTTCCATCCAAACGCTTACGAAGCTTACTTTTAAACAAGAAACTACTAATCTCGTGATAAAAGGTTTGCTCGAAACATCGAAGTGTTTTTAATCTTTTTCAGGTAATTCAAACACAAACCACGGTAGATTATTGTAGAATACTACCCACACTGGACCCCACGTTTGAGATGGTCTATTTCATGTAGTTCGAACACAAACCACGGCAGCTTATTGTAGAATCCTACCTTCACTGGACCCTACCATTTGAGATATCTTTTTCAGGTAGTTCAGACACAAACCACGACAGCTTATTGTAGAATACTACCTTCACTGGACCCTACCGTTTGAGATATCTTTTTCAGGTAGTTCAGACACAAACTACGGCAGCTTATTCTTGACTTGGGGAACTCACTTTTCCAGGATAATCCATCCTTGGTATATTGGCAACTGCATTCAGTACTATAAAATACAAGATAAGCATTAGACTAAATTTTTTTACCCATTATACTAAGCATCAAATATATTTGTACAATAAAGTTCTACCTGTCATCTGTGTAGAGACAGACGTAAAACCCACCAGTAATGTTGTTCAGCAGATAGGAACGACGAGAAAAATCATCTAGTACTAAAAACAAGATACTATTTATGGTATGGTATGGTATGGTACTGTGTATGGTATGGTACTGTGTATGGTATGGTATGGTATGGTATGGTATGGTATGGTATGGTATGGTATGGTATGGTATGGTATGGTATGGTCAAAGCTTACCAAAATGCGAAGGCATAGGTTCCTTAAGACACCCATAAACCTCCAGCCTCATAACACGATAACCTGATTGTTTCTGAGGTAATATTCGTATATACCTAGTCACAACTGGCTCTGCAAGTTTTACAAACGTTGGGTGGATTGCTGCCGAGGACGAGATCGGTCCATCAAATACCTGCAAGAAATAAGACCATGTTTGAATTGTCTGATTATAATATGTTGGGTGAAATTTTGCAACAAATTTTTCAAAAAATTCTGCAACATAAAATACCTTCAAATACCTTCAATTTGCCATTCTCCGTATAATTCAACCACACCAAACTATCATTACTAATCATCACAGTGTATTCCCTAACATAACTATTCGCCAAACCACTTTCACTCCATTGACCTTCTACAGCGATTTTTGTCAACGAGTATAGGACGGCAAGGTCGATCTGTAAATAATCCTCGTTGACATAAGGACTAGCCAACCACCCGCCATGTCCTTTGACTTCCTTTCCTAGTCTGCTATCATAGGGGTTACCGTGATTTAGGCTTGTAGATAAAGCTGCATCTGTGATAAAACCAGATTCCATTCCAAGAGGCAAGATACAGGATGCTATATGAAGAGGAAATCTAGTTTATAAAGGTTTAAAGTAACCAAAAAGAATTTATCTAAGGGTATGTCTATTATGGATTCAATTCCTCCAATATGCAGTAGTTTTCTTATCATTCCTCCTCAGTCGCATTTGAGATGAGTGCTTCCAGTTTGACTCTACCAAACACCGCATGTATTATCCAGGCACTCCGGTTTCCTCCTGTGGTAACGCACTTTACTAGACCAGTGGTGTAACTTAACGCTTGCACGCTTGCCCGGAGCAAGCGAAAATCTTTACGGGCAAATAGAAGTCTCTTCTTGGTTACCCGATCGGGCAAGTTGCTTTCTGTTTCAGCTTTGCCAGAACAAGCTGGCCTTCTCTAAGTTATTATCCCCAAGTACAGTATTAAATGAGTAAAATATGAAAGAAATGAACATGACTCGACGGACAATTTGTCCGACCATTGTACGACGGACATTGTGCCTCGACTTAAATTCGACTTCAGTTCTTAAGGAAAATATGAGAATGATGATTGGTGTAAATTGGTATAATATAATGCAAATTGTAGTTATCCATCAACATATGCGTACTGCAATCATTTAGTATGAGACCACATTCCGACCGATTTGAAAAACTCACACTCAAAGAAATGTCAACTTAAATGTCAATAATGTGAACCACGCATAAATGCGAAAAAAAATTGAAAGTAAGAAGAAATGCAGATTCTCGAGATAAAACAGAATAAAACAACCATAATATTAAGCCATGTGACCGGCAATATATCGCCATCTACAGATATCGGGCTGGATGAAATTATGGCGGCTGGATGTGGATGGATGAAATTATGAAAAATACTGAAAACGTTTGATTTTCAAAAAAAAGCAGATCAAAATTTAAATTTTTTTTAAATAATGATGATAAATGATTTTTTAGCGATTTTTTATCCGCTTATTATAAATATAAAGTCCGAGTATATGTATCTCTCACCCCAATGAAGAAGAAACCTCACCCCAAACACCCCAAACAAAGAATCCAAAAAGAAAAATAAATTAAAGGCCTGGAAAGAGAAGCCCTAAAAAGAAAGAATGTAAAGCCCTAAAAGAAGAAACAGAAAAAGCTTAAGAACATTGCCTTATGTGAAATATGAGTCAGCCAACATCACCATTATGGTTAATTTCCTGATAAACATTCTAACATTAAATTAAAAAAACTAGAGAGAGCAACTAGAGCAAATGAAATTTTATTTACTAATTTGCTTGTAGACTTCAAAAGTAGTCCGCTTAGCTATATGAGTCCGATAAATACAAAAAAAGATACTGAAAAAGGATTTGAGATATAGTTTTTATGTTTGTTTTAGCATGCTAATGTTTTCATTTTTACTTTTTACTATTATTATTATATTAATAATATAATTAGTACAAAATTGAAAAATCCTAAATTCTATTATATGCCACTTAATTTTATTATATACTACTCACATAATTTTAAAAAAACTACTAATTCATTAATTTAATTATAATATATAAGAGTTTTGTATTTTATTCTTCATAATCCTGTAACACATAATAATTTAGCTATATACTTTGCTATTGAAATGTGATTAATAAAACCATTAATATTATTATTATAATCATTTGCTTCAAGACCTAATGGCAAGTGAATTTTATTCAGGGCAACCATTTTTCATGTCCTACTTGCCCTGATCGCAAGTGGTCAAAAAAGTTAAGTTACACCACTGTAGACCTCTAGAGAGAAGAGTTTAAACATAACTGAGCCAGTATAAATTAAGTATAAATTAAGTATAAATTAACCAGTATAAATTAAGTGAACATTGTTTATATCTTGTACCTGGTGTTCTCAAATCCTCACAACCATAAAGTTCAAGCTTTAAACATATTGAAGTGTTCCAACTAGTTGGTCGCAAGCGCATATTGTAAGCCTTGAATGGTTCCATTAGCCAGTGAACGGTGCCTGAATCTATATCGAGTGTGCGATTGAATATCTAAAATAGTAACATCATGTCTTTAGTAGAGAAATTAGCCAAGATGGATACATTTTTATCTATTACTAAATTGAACTACCTCTAGTTAGACTGGATATCTCTTATCTTTCGCTCCCCTGCAGGAGGATCAGTAAAGACAATCCCTCATGGGCCCAGTGTCACTACATGAGAAAACCCGGAAAATATATGTGGTGTTTGGTAAGTTCAAACTGAAAGCACACTTCTAATACAGTAAAGTCCCGCATAAAAGAACCAGTGGGTTAAGAACCACCAACCTGAAATTTGGGCAATTAAGTACCCAAAATGCAAGAACCACTTCAAGTTGACAAATGAAACTGGTTCTTAAAAACCTTATTAAACTTTAAGCTGAATTAGTAAGCAGGTACTAGGAAGAAAACAAAATACTGTAATCTTGCTAGCAGGAATTATGTCTTTCAACCACACCATGCATGCATTTAATTTATCAAAACAGCAATCAATTCACAACATAATTCAACTTGCATAACTATATTAAAAAAACTTACATCATGATGGCCCTTTGTTCACTCAGTACGTTATGGGTATAAAGTTTATATAATTAACAGTTAAATTACAGTTCATTTACTAGTTTCATTGTATACATTTCTTTCTAAGTACCCGTTATATAAGAACCACTTCAGCCTGAAGTCAAAATTCACTGGTTCTTCTATGCGGGGCTTTACTGTATGCGACGGATTTAGAAGCGCTATTATAATCAGATAACTGCATATTGCAGGAATCAAAGCACAGTCACAGACGTGAAAGGCTCTGCGTGAAGTGGCTACACTGTGCCATCAAGATCCTACACCGGATAAAACTAGATATCTATACCTACCCTCGTCGTGTCATATTCTGTATAATATCTCCAGTTTTTATCATCCAAAGAATATTCCAAGACAAACTGCTCAACTCCAACATTACTATCCATTCCTTGAACAATTAGTTTGGCGACTCTCACTTGATGAATGAAGTCTATTTGAAGAAACTGAGCGCCGTCCAACACGGCTGCACACCAAGTATCCGAGTTATCTATAGCACAATTGTAACTATACATAAAGATATGAAGATATTAGGAATCGCTGAAATGTCAGTAAGTGTCGAGATTTTTCGCAGATGGGTAAATGAACGGACTGAATGAGTGGTGTTGTTGGTGGTCATTGCATATGCCTTTCACCTCTGTGGTTCGGCGTTCGATTTCTGCAATATACATTTATCTGATTATAATTTCACCTTAGAAGCATGTGAGAAGAGTGCTTCCAGTTTGGCTCTACCAAACACCGCAGGGCAGGTTATCTCCTGATACACTAGTTCCTTTCTGTAGTAACATTGCTCCAATATATAAGTGATGGCTCTTCTGCACCTCCATGGCTTCCCCCTGTAGTATAAACAATGGACCAATAAAGGATGAATCGAACTGTACCTCTAGCAGAACAGTTTAGAACTGTTAGTTTATTTCAATGGAATGGTTGATGGATCGTTGCATATTTGGTAGTTTCGTAGGAAAGAAAGAGAATCGCTCAATCGCTACCAACCTCGTACCCAGGCCCTTGTCTCTGACGCTCCTACCTCGTTGTAGGAGCGTCAAAGGAAAAATCCTGGGTGCGAGGTTAAATCGTTACCCACCCAAAAGTGCTTTGAATGGTTCATATCCAGATATATAAGATGATGACGTCATTTGGTGATCTTTGATATACCCATTCCCAACACCAAGCTCGTCAGAGCAGCCTTCAATAGATTGAATAAATGAGAGATTGAGGTGATGTGAGGTGGACGACCACGTCATCCTCCCTCTTACCTGGAACCTCGACGCTGTTAGAAAACGTCTTCCAATTATTTGTGCACCGCGTGCCAAATATTGGGTGGTCTTCCCAGGAGAGCTGGGTATGAGTTGTGATAACATGACGACCAGGGAACAGAGACGTGTCAGGGTCAAATACAAACATCAAATTGCAACAGATCTCTTGCTGTCGATTCAAATGTCGGACCTAAACGAAATGGTACAGCAGTAGTGTCGGTGGTTAGTGCATGTGTCTTTCACCTCAGCTCTAGTACAGCAACATGCAATTTTCGGATTAAAATTTCACCTCAGTCGCATGTGAGAAGAATGCTTCCAGTTTGACTCAAGTAAACACCGCAGGTTTTCTCCATGTATCCCCGTTTCCTTTTGTAGTATAAATCAGGGTTCGTACAGGTCAGGAAGAATAAAATTCAAGGACTTTTTAAGGACTTTCCAGGCCATGTATCAGGAAATTCAAGGACTATTTAGGGCTGAAAAGAAGGCGTTAGAAGTCTGTACAAAGTGCTGTTAAACTGTACAATCGTGCCACATACCAACAAACTCAGAAAATACAGTATCCAAAAACTAAAGCAAGAAGAATTCAAGGACTTCAAGCACCTCATTATAAATTCAAGAACTTTCAAGGACTTTCAAGTCTTGTACGAACCCTGATAAATGCTGGACCAGTAAGGGTTAACTCTAACTGGACCTCTAGAAGATCGAGCTATCCAGTAAAAATAGAGTTAGTTTAGTTTATTTAGAGTTTAGTGCATTAATTTTCTTACCTCTACATCAATATAGGAAGAAAAAACCTGGATTCTGATTTCAGGACCCACGGCCTGATTTAAAGTTTGAAATTCCAGATTGTTGGGAAACATCCATCGCAAACGAACATTGGATGCATTTGAACCAGAAGACATTGCGTGATTGATACACACATTGTACGCCAACACATCACTAAAACATAGAGAAAATAACTCTCGTCAGGTGTATTTAGATCATTATAATTAAGATTGGCAAACGGTTCTTGTAAAATTACAGTTCTTGTAATCCAGTAAAGAGCATTGACTTAACATACAGTGTATACTTAACATACCCTGATGATAGTAGATCAGTGCCGTTCCATGTGATGTTAGAGACTATCTCTGGAAGCTGATCTTGGGAGGCTGAAATATATTATACAGGAACTTGGTTAAATGACGGACCCTAAATAACTAATTACTACTAGAGTACGAACATGATTTGTCCACGTAGAAAGGTGATATATTAGTTAGTACAGTACAGTACCACTACTACTTAGTTCTTTTATGGCTGGACGCCCTATTTTGCTGTTTTTCTAGTCCAATGTTAAGTACTTAAGTACATGATTTTGGATCTGTTGTCATGATAACGAGTTTGTTTTATGAAACTACGAAATGGACTAAATATTTGATTGCATGTTAAATCTCTCACATTAGCGTTTGAAAGCAAGGGAGACCATTTGAGTGATCTTTACTTTAATTAGTTTAGGACTTTTTCCAAGTGAAGGTTTACCTTGGGAGAATTCTGGCAAGGCAGTAAAAACGCCGTGTCTATATTTATTTAAACCCTATAATTTAATTGAGTAATCCTTTTAAACAATACTTATACATGTTTTAAGGTTTAATGTTTTACCTACCTTTCGCATATCGCACTTCCACAAAAAGTAATGCGCAAAAAGGAAAAATAAAAAGAACAGGACTCTGCATTGTGTCGATCAAAAAGAAGTTTGTAACTTTGTTTGTGTAAAGGTTCGCTGTGAAAAACACCTGCATAATACGATTATATCTTTTTTTATTGTTATTCTATATAAAACAAATAGATTCAATCTTCTGTCTGTTCGATATAGATAAGCAAGGCGGTGGCGGACACTTCGCGACGGGTCGAGAATACCGACCAAGATGGTAACCAACGACAACGTAGTGACGTCTGGTTGATAGAGCACGCTCACTTAATGTGCCATCCGCCATTCCAGATTTCTAGACAAAAGTGTACAGCGACTCAACCGCTGAATAAAATCCATTTATGAAACTGTATATTGCGGTGAACGGGTGAGTGCTTGTTTACGAAAGGATACGTCGTTTTAATTGATAAGATAAAAATATGTACATATGTCAGTCTTAGTGAGTTAATAGTCTAAACGTCCTTTCGCTGGAATCAACCTGAAAATAGCATGCTTAAGTCACGATGATACGTTTGATATGTCACGCACGGTTACATCCTGCTCATTACTTTAGTGCGTGAGGATATACAATATATTTGGTGTTAACATGAAGTAGAGATATTCAACCAAGGAGCAGGTGTAGAGCGGTAGAAACACAACAGATAATAAGAACGATAACCGCACCATAACCAAAATTTCCACGTGTGCGATTTTTGGGATCTGAAAAATAAAAAGACGTTTTCTTGTCCACATTTCACCTGTAGTAACATTTTACTGGGTAGAAAAGTTAGACACTGTGATCAGTGAGTGATAACAGGGAAAGGGGGAGTGAGCTACCCTACACATTTTACAATCAGATAATTTCAATTTTAAGGTCGTTTTCCACTTCAGCCGTAACGTATCGTAAAATTTTGTTTTGTGTTGAAGTTATTAGTCCCACCTTAGCGTTCAGGACACAAAGAAATACGCTGCGATTCGGTACGATACGCTTGAAGTGGAATAATAGCTTCGCCAAGAATACGTAAATGGCAAAATACAAATATACATTAATTACATAAATTACATGAACAAACTACTTGACGGGAATACCGCAACAGCATTAAGCCAATTACAGCGGGTCCAAATAATACGTTTTGGTCAACACAACGGCAATAATATTGAACTATTTGACTATTTCAACAACGTGTATAGTACCTCCGGTGTAGTATCCGAATGCATAAACAAATCTAGATATAATCCAGACAATGCCAGCAACTGTACTGATGCACTACAACACAAATAGAGCACGTTTATTACACGTGCACAAGTAGTAAGAAGTACACAGTATTTGGCTTGTACAAGTGACGTCACAACTCGAAATTGTGTGGTTTCCGGTTTTTTGGGGGCAAATTCCACCATTTTCATAATTAAAATCAAATTCAAGATGGCTGACAATTTTTTACATCAATACGTACGCCAACTTTCCTGAATAACTCGAGTTCTAGACATGCTAAAGCAACAAACTATACACCAAAATACTCATCGATTATCTTATAACTCTCAGTATTTCGCAAGATATAAACGAAAACGGCACTTCGTGAAATCCACGATTTGCCCCCCAAAATTGCCGGTTATATAGCATGACGTAATATTCTCGCGTGACTGCACGAGCCGAATACGTGTTTAGGAACGTTTTTGTCATAGTTTAGCTCTTGGAAATCTAGAAGAAATCAAGAATTCAATGGCATAAATATGGTAGTGAAATTATGGATTATGAATTCTTACAGGGTGTTTCAATCCTCCAACAAACAGACACATCAAAAACTGAGGATACATCTCTAGCCTGGAAATAAACAGTCAAATTTAGAGGCGCAACTCGCGAGCAACATAATTTCACGAAAATCACTCGCAAATGTTTCGTCACTTTCGTGTATTCTTTCAAGATACTCCAAATACACGCGAGTGGTGCGCACTTTTCACGCGAGTGCCACGAGTATATCACGGTTTACACACGTGTAGCAAGTCGAATGAGCACTCGAAACACTTGTGAGTTAAGTCGCGTGTACTCGCTTCTCGACTGCGTGTTACACGATAACTGCACTGTAACTTGTTCATAGTACGATAAGTAAAATATCAGACCCCCTGCCTACTACATAAAATGACAGAAAATCAGGGGGGGTTAATTTTATATTATCGACTTACGTATTCAGTTGGGCTCTTTGATAGCAGTTGAATAGCGGCTGACTATCATCATACATTTTAGGATACTAAATAGAATAGGAAAATGAATGAAATTATGGAAGAATAATACACAAGTGGCAGTGGCTTACCAGTAAGTGGCAATTACAGAGGATGCAAATATTCCAGGGGGGTGTATATATACTTGTTTACGTGTACTTGATTGCGAAATAGGCGATACATAAATAGCAATTAGCGACTGTATTCGCAGTCTTTCGCTATAGTTGTTAAGTGTAAGGTATTGATGGAGATAACGTTTGTGAATGCAATATTGTACCATAATTTAATATCACCGCCACTAGCAATTAGGAGATATTCATTGGTTATTTAAACATACATACAAATACTTTAAATCTCTTCCTTGCTTTACCAACTTGTACAGCCAAATACATCACCATAAATATGCTAGAAATACCAGTCAATATGACATAACCATACTCGGATGGTAGACCTAAAGCAGACATCTTGAAATTTTCAATGGTTCACGTTTAATGATATTTTAAATGTACATCAAAACTGCCTGAATATCAAGTTACGTAATTAAGCCCGTTCGCAGGTTACATAAATTGAAAGCACGGTGTCAACCCGAAATATCCAGGTCGATTAGGGTCAGGATTGGGGTTAAGTTTTGGTTTAGGATTGCAAGGATTAAGTATTTAAATGGGGTGATTTAAATTGAAGAAGTAAAATGTGGAATATGACCATGAGATTATTAAAAGCTACGTGTACACACTGGTATTTGTCGGACGGATTTTAGATCTAGTCTAATGGTATTTCAAAATATGGCGGTAAACGTCATCTGACTCCATCATCAACTGAAAATATTCGACATTAATATTAAGCAAAACCTAAACTCTGCCCGACAAATCGCCATGCCGGGCGAAAGGAGCCTGTATAGTTTTCTGTATGCAGAAATATTCGGTAGGCAGTAGTAGTGGACCAGTGAGCTCTATATATATATATCTGGAGTGAGAACTTATGTCCAAAAAGTGAAGCCAAAGATGGCGGAAATTGACGTCCAGTGCCAATCTCTTTCTATTGTTTTCGACCGCGCGGTTTACACTAGCCGGCAAGGAGTGTGCCGAAATTTCGTGTTTTTACTCCGATTTAAACAATAACATCATGATTTTATGAACTAATAACTTGATTAGCGATGCGATCTGTTAGAAAAAACATTTGGAATTAGCTGGATAAAATGATACGAAAACTGTTTATGACCTTCATGAGTTTGGACGTCAATTGCCGCCATCTTGGCTTCACTTGGCCTATTGGCCGAACATTAGAAGTTCTTACTCCAGATATATATGGAGCTCACTGTAGTGGACTGGGACACAGGTTACGTAGGTATTAATATATTGGCATTAACGTTGTTTGTTTCGTTTATAATATATACAAGTTGTGAATATTCAGGAAGAAAACCCTTGAATCAGGAATTTTCCATAAGCATATACTATATTAGCTAGATTATTCTCTCGCAAATTTTTCTATGGGAAAACATATTCATACCAATTTAATGAATCAGCATTCCCTAACCATAAATGGTATAGACCTAGAAACCGAAATATGGCATTTCAACAATAACGCAGTATGCTAGCGAATGAAACGACAATATAATACAATAACCAAGTTTCTAATCGAATAATTGACTCGAATACTTTTGAATTAGGGTTAGGTTTATGGTTAGGGTAAATATTGTGTCTCTGAACGAGTCCTTACACTGAACTAGCTCTTTGATATGAAATTGAGAAATTTTCACACAGACTGAGCTGGAGGAATGTTAATTGGGAAATCTCAGAGTCATGTGATGTTGGTCTATATGATTTTCAAAATATGTTTACTACACAAGTCACGAGATTACAATTGATTTACAATTATTTTGCATGCAAGAGTAAAGACGCCTACCGCGGTTAACAAAGAGCAATATTGAAAATGACTATTTAATATCCTCATTAAAGTCAAATAATTTTCAATGGCTGTGCCAAAATATTCCATTAAAGAAGACTTGGAATATGTATATTATGATACTCTATATTGAAATATATTATATAAGAGGAATCATTCAATATAGAATACTTTAAAAAGCAACTAACTGGCAAAACATTAGCTCAAAAATGTAGGATAAAATTTTGTTTTACTGTCGCATTCTGCTGACCATTTATACAGCGGACAACCCCATCAACATGGCCGCCACTGGATAGCTCTATCAGTTCCAAACTGTTCTCTCTAGAGGTCCAGAACGAGCCATCCCTAATTGATCCAGTGTTACTACAGGAGCAAACTGAAGAACCTGGAGAAAACCTACGGTGCTTGCCAGAATGAAATTCGAAAAACTCTTGAAATTATAATCAAATGAGGTGCAATTATAATCAGAAAACTAACTATTGCAGGAATGAAACCCAAGTCACAGATGCATTAACAACACGTCCACAAGCCAGGTTTCTATTTCGTATAGTAAAGATACATGGGAGTCAAAGACAGAAGATATCTATTGATCTCTGTCACGAGTATTATAGTCAAGCAATACCGTTACTCCTCCTTTATACTACCCGAGTCATATAGTCTGTGTCGAAGGACATGAAAGAAATGAAAGTACAACATACATGCTGAATATTTCACACTATTTCCTTGTGGATAATGATTGCCTGTATAAAATATTCTAAATACAAGAATTCTCTGGAAGATATTTTATACTTGGTTCTGCTAGATTTAAAAGTGACAACACGATCATGTATATATATATTGCAATCAATGCACTCCAAGCGGAAATCGAAAGCGCCAGTATTATGACTAAAAACCTCAAAAATTCCAAACAAGCACCTTTTTTGTATATATACAACAAAGAACGTTTTATAGAATGCATTTATTAAGATTATGAAGCATAATCACTTCTCATTGGTGGGTATGAACCAAACTTGCATCTGATTGGTCAGAATCAACAAGGCAACACCTGATTGGTGAATAAATTCAAAGATCACAGAGACTTCAAATGAGTTTGCAAATCAGCTCAACAGTGTCATTCGACAACGCCTGTGTGAAGAAGAGTTCATCGTGCTCAAGTCAAGAGAGAAAAGAAGTACAATTAAAATGTCTACCAAAGTTTTTGTCGTTTTCATCTTGTGTGTCGTAGCAATAACCTATACTAATGCTGAATCGTCATCACCTGCACTGGTAGAAGCTACATCGACAGGCGGTGCAGGTCTCGGTAACACACAAGTTACGAATACAGTAATGGCAACAGCAAGCGTAGCCATAACCACACCAGCACCAGGAAATACAACCAAATCTTCAGCTTCGAGTCTCATGGCCTCTATCATACTGGTTGTATCAGCTCTAGCGCTTCTTTTCTAAATTCAACGAACTGACTATAGCATTCCGTCGTATAGTACGAACTTAATAATTTTCTTTAACCGAAAACGCTTTTTATATGAAGATTAAAGAAGAACGACAAGCCCTAAGCATGGAGAGGGACTCTAAGAAACAGAACTCGAACGAAACTACAGCGTTGAAGTAAGCAAGACGATATCTTGGTCAAATTGTAAACAATCGCGCAAAGAGGGAGTGGCGCAGTACTCTTATAGAAAGGACTTCTGGAATTGACTAAAGACATTATGTATTGAAGGACCGCGCTTAAAATATTCGTAAGAACAACTGTGTAGAGCTCCATTTAGTTTCTAGCTTTCAAATAACATTTTCTAGGCGAATTATAGATTTGTATTTATATGTTAAATATTGAATAGCTCACGAGGGATGCTTGAATATTTTAATTTGAAGTAGAATATATGGCTTGTCGTTTTTACGTTTATTCTGCATGTTAGCGAAATAACGGAAAAGTTAATATACAATTTTATAAACTACGCTTGTGTGTATGTGTATTGTGTACTTTTATATTCGCATTTTTGGATATGAAAAGAGGCGCCAATCGCATCACATGCCTTGAAGGTGCGGCTTTCAATGCACGCATGCCTTCATTAACAGCATGAATGAACATACTTCATACTTGTTACTGCATGTGAGGACTGTTTCGCTTTTCCTTTTCTGACCGGCAAAAATCGATTTATTTCGCCGAGATTGTAAACAAAAACTAAAGAAAAGTAAATTGGTTAAACGACCTATATTAACGGGTCCATAGTTCAATAAGTCAAGATTAGTCCAGCGCATTGCCAACAAAAGACAAAGAATCTCTTTATATTTCCTGTCCACGAGTTTGCATAACAGGTTCGAACTGTAGTCGTCGCTTAATATGAAGTTTTTAAAACGATGCACTGGGTAGCTTCTTTGCGATCTTTTAAATGATTTGGAATGATCAAAATCCGTTATAACAAATTCTGTATGAATGCGACATCTTAGAATTCAAAATACCGTTATCAGTATGTGACATATTTCAAATTTCTCCTTTTCACTTTGAGAGTCCTTTACATTGATGATTTTGTATGTTGGCTGTTGCCTTCACACAATCCCCTTCGCGAGTTTGTTCTCAGATCAAGGTGTATTTCAATTTCCACAATTTCGTAACATAAGAGTCATAGTCTTGCAATGCAAGTACAAGCTAATGAGGCTATGATATTGTCTCCTTCTTCTTCAAATAAAAGCCCTAGTCATATGCTCATTTTTTACACATGACTTTTCCTATATGTAAAAAATGAGCATATGACTAGGGCTTTTAGTTGAAGAAGAACACTCCCAATGTTCCACTGTATATTTTCTACAGTTGATCCACACGTGACTATCATGCGTATTCCAAAATCTAGTCGTTTCGTTCGACCACCTAGCTACTGAGATGTAATGCTCAAATGCGAGTCTGCAACATCCGATGCTAGTCTGTAACATCTGTCGAAACATTATGCCAGGTTAATTATGCTTAGACACTCTAAGCTAAAATAAGGTTTTTAACAGTCTTTCAAATGGTATTTGAGTTACGAGACAAACTAATGAGAAACATGCTCTAAGCACGTCTTGAGGTTCCTTCCTTCCTATCTCTCGAAATACGAAAACATCATTAATCTCAATCTTACAGTTCCATACAGGAACTAGAACCAAAATATGTTGATCACTCGTCGTTCATACTTGCCGTAACAAACGGCTAACATTTCTACAACAAATCACGGCAGACATTAAACTAAGCAAAATTGGAATAGCTGGAAGATTCGCTCAAACATTTGGCAAAACAAAATTCGCGTGCAATATAGAACATATTTGATACTGTTCACCTATGAAATGTTTATCGCCAACTTTCTATGCGAACTATATGAAACGTATGAACTGAGACACACCCAGTCTGTTTGTTCAAAATTTAAATCTATTTAAGCACTTTTTCACCTGCATGCAAACGTTGGCCAATACTAATAAACATATTGCTTTTTGTCTGATATTGATCTTGAATTACCAGCGTCAATTTTTCTTTCTTCTATCAGAGGATATCTAAATTACTTTTTATTTCTTTTCTTAAACATGAATTCATCTAACATAAATGTTGTCAGTGGGGAACAAATTCGATATTAAGTCAAACGAATAAATAATTATGTCTTGTTTTGTCTTAAGTATCTGTGCAATTCCCATCGACTTCGTAACCGCATGCCTGCATAATTTAACGAGTCTATTAAGTATTATGCATATCTTTGTGTGAAATGTCTCTCCAAATATTGGTTTTCATTCTTGAGTGTGAAAGACATAGACTTTCCTTAGTTCCTCTGGTGCTATTCTCTCAATTCTAGTTGAAGCACATGTCCAAAAGCTTGGAAACTATAAAACATGCTCTATCAGTAAAAAAAACGAGATATATACCACGCTGTTCACAGCTGTCACAGAAACAATGCAAGACAATTGCTTTGGAAAACGGCATCTTTAGATTTTTAAACTTCCCTTTAAGCGATATTGCATTTTGAAGTTTTCCCGAAATACTAAGACTTTTTTCTCCCTTTCATTGCTTCAAATAGAACAGTTACCTTCAAAAGGCCTATCTCTTTGAGCCTATAGAGTCTCAGCGCAAGTAAAGAGCGTTTGTAAGCTTTGAAAATCTCATGCGTGGGCGTACAGCGTGCTAAATATATGTCGAGATTTCTAAAGTTTCAGTTCAAACTATTTACACTATAAACCTTCCCTGAGCTTTATTGTGTCGCAATCAGCGTGGTGCAAACATGTGTTATGTCTAAAACAAGTGTATTTACTCCAGTGAGCTCTATAAAGGTAACTGGAGTAAGAATGAATGTAAAGCCAAATATGGATATTGACGGTTCCAGACTTCAAGTCACTTACGCGGTTTCGCCACCGGAAGCGATCGCTCAAAGAACTGACGTGCAATATCAGCATTTTGGGCTTCACTTTCAGCAACTAAGATATTACTCCAGTGGTAATATTAAGCTCAGTGACTTCATCCTAACCGGATACGATCACTGAGCTGTTTAATACTATTGGAGTATAATACAGCTCGATCGATGCTAGAACGACTAAGTTCAAAGATCGAATCTTAATGAAACATACTTATCGAATTTACCTTAAAAATTCAATGATAAATTTTCAAGGTAAAAATCAAATAAAATGTGTTTTTCACTGTGATGATTACATTTCAAATCCTAGAATGAATTGTAAAATGTTTGTTCATTTATTTAATAAAATTCTAATTTAATCACAGTTGAATTTAATTCTTTGACATCACTTTCGCACGACCAAATCAGTTTTTGGGGAAATGTTTGGGATTTTATGCTTCTGATCTATCTAATAGACTGTTCACCATAGCGTCATTACCCCCCGGGCTAGGCCAAAAATCCTTTCAATTCAGGGGGGGTAGTTCGAACCCTACCACACCCGCCAAATTTCACCGTTCATCCGCCAGCCAAACAAGGATCACAGAACCGTTCTTTTTCCCAGAGGGGTTAAGTACGTTAGTACTAGGCCCAGTACCCGCACGGCCAGAGTATATACTCCTATAACCCTTCCCACAAGTCAATACGAGCCTGCTGTGTTCCTTTTGAGACGACTCTTCATTTCCAATGGTTGTCAATGGCAACAAACATTCCAATGACGTCTTATGACAACGTATGACGGAATAGACAAGAAGTGATAGACTGTTGCATACCAGAAAACATCCACTAGTTGTACCGATGTATAACTCACGATTTACCACCAGAAGTGACAGTACTTGAGACTCCGTAACTGAAATATATTTAGAAAGGGAAGATTAATTTGGTGAAATTCATTTTTAACAAAACAGATCAAGTTGTCTGATTATGATAGAGTTGATGAGAGCTGGCGAGCGAGATTTTGCATGAGAGTTTATTCAACTCTCATGCCCCGGTCAAACGAGAACAAGAGTTGCATGAGAGTCACGACAGAAATAATTCAGCGCGCGAAACGGAGCCCTGAGAATAATTCTAAAATTTTGGTAAACTGAAAGTGTTTAGTATTTCTTCATTATTACATTAAGCTTTTCTTGTTATAGACACAGTCATAACGTGTTATTTTGCTAAGCTAATTCTTATAGAAAGTGCAAAACACTAGTCTGACTATAGTTGTTTAAAATTCTTATGCAACTCTCATGACCGGTCAAACGAGCAAAACTCTCATCAACTCTCATCAAAATTTGAACCAGCTCAAAGTTGATGAGAATGCATGAGAGTTGATGAGAGTTGTATACGAGAAGATTGCTTCAGTTTGACTCCACCAAACACCGCAGGCTTTCTCTAGGTACTTCGGTTTTCTCCTGTAGTTACACTGGACCAATAAAGGATGACTCTTACTAGACGTCTAGAGAGAACAGTTTAGAACTATACATTTTAACGAATGTAATTCTAAGTAAATAAAAACACATCAAACATTATATACCTTTACGTTTCCTGTCAGCTGCATAAATTTGATGAGATCCTAAGGACACAGAATAAGTAAGACTACAAATAGTAACGTTAATACGGATGACCCTTAAGGACCTCTAGGAAGAACAGATTAGAACTGATAGAGCTATCCAGTATAAATAAAGTTAGTTTAGTTTAGGTTTCCTCCTGTAGTAACACTGGACCAATAAGAGATGACATAAATAAAGTTAGTTTAGTTTAGGTTTCCTCCTGTAGTAACACTGGACCAATAAGAGATGACCCTTACTGGACCTCTATGGATAACAGTTTAGAACTGATAGAGCTATTCAGTATAAATAAAGTTAGTTTAGTTTAGGTTTCCTCCTGTAGTAACACTGGAACAATAAGAGATGACCCTTACTGGACCTCTAGGAAGAACAGTTTAGAACTAATAGAGCTATCCAGTATAAATAAAGTTAGTTTAGTTTAGGTTTCCTCCTGTAGTAACACTGGACCAATAAGAGATGACCCTTACTGGACCTCTAGGAAGAACAGTTTAGAACTAATAGAGCTATCCAGTATAAATAAAGTTAGTTTAGTTTAGGTTTCCTCCTGTAGTAACACTGGAACAATAAGAGATGCCCCTTACTGGACCTCTAGGGAGAACAGTTTAGAATTGATGGAATTGTCCAGTACAAATAGAGTTAGTTTACATTACCTTCACCACTGGGGCGATTCTGCATACAATCAATACTATTCACCACGCGTTTTGCACGTGCATCATAGCGATACACGCACGTGCCAGGGTAGACAGCCAGCCAGACTGAAGTGGCTAGTGGATCAACTTCATCTATACTTCCTCCGTATGTTTGACATGTTTGTAATGTAGTCACTGTCAGGTTGTCCAGTATTGGATTATCAAGATCACAATCTTCTGCAGCTAGATGCTGTTTCTCTTTTAAAGTCTCTGCATTCAACACTGCAATCCTTCCTTTGCCTTTACCACACCATACCTCATAAGCAAGCTGAGGCGGCCCTTCTCCTCGTTCGCCTTGGCTGTCTTTTGGTATTCCAACTACAGCCAAGCAGTGAATATAACTACTCCCAACATATGTCCGCAATGGAGATAGATCTTTAGGAGATGTTATGTCGCAACCCTCGCGAAACGTGTTATGGCTATAAACGTTATCAGAGTAAGCCATAATCTGACCATTAGACAAAGCAACCAGCACACAGTAACATTTAGGAGCATGAATCATACTCATGATATAATTATCACAAACTAATGAACCCTGGCACAATGGTTTGTATGTGATCGCGCAGTAGACGTAGATGAAACCAGCTTCAGAGCCTAACCAGACTGTGTTACCAACACTGCATGCTACACGAATTGCATGTTTACCCACGACAAATTCCTAGTGGTGAGAAAAGAAAATTGAACTTGAGGTTGCTATTTAAATTAGAAACCATTATGATTATGTACTAATATTTTATTAGGATAGAAACATACAAGCTTAAAGCTGGTATCAATGGGCGTCCTAGGTGTTATACAAAATTTTACATTTGAAAAATTTCTAAGCGTATCAAATGTTTGTTCTAACTTTAGATCCAAGAGATTTCTTGGCTATCTCGGTCTCTACTTCAAAGGCAGTGAACTCTAAGTAGACTGGAACGATAACTCGGCCGCCATCTTTGAAGCCAAATTGAAGGCCGCCATTGAAGGTCCGAAGCCGAAAATACACCGCCTAAAAAACAAACAACAATACTTGTATTTTCTCACACAAAACATCCTCATTGGAGCAAGATTAAAGGTTTTTAAAAAACAAACAACAATACTTGAACTTTAGTAGAAAACAAGTTTCAAGACAAGTTTTCATCGGCACGTTCAAACTTGTCCAATATTTCGAATATAAAGCTGACACCCCTGAAGTTTTTGCAGTTGGTGGATGTAGACTACTTAGAACTATCCAGAAAACCAGGTTTCAATCTTTAAAATTGAAAAATTCGGATGAAAAAGCTATTTCATTTTCGCTAAAAAATAAACTTTTGACTGAATTCCATACTCCTCAAAACTCGCCTTAGTCCTTTTGA
The DNA here is from genome assembly GCA_016169945.1 of Trachythela sp. YZ-2020. Classification (NCBI taxonomy): domain Eukaryota; kingdom Metazoa; phylum Cnidaria; class Anthozoa; order Malacalcyonacea; family Clavulariidae; genus Trachythela; species Trachythela sp. YZ-2020. Next base: position 1,868,347 of record JADLSH010000341.1, on the reverse strand, counting down.
AAGTGCATTTTAGTCGCGCGGTTCCCGCCTTTTGCTTCAAATTATGCATCAATTTGGCTTCACCCAATCATAGGGCTTAATCATAGGAGTTAGCGTTCCAGTCTACTTAGAGTTCACTGTTCAAAGGTTACCAACACATCCTGCAAGGCAAAGAAGATACTTACTTCTAAATTATTTGAACGACCATTGCTGTAACACAAAACATCCACAGTCTCTTTGTGAACACCAGCATTTAGTTTACTGTGAAATAACCACATCTCCTTGCCAATACTCAACTGCCCGTCTGCTCCATGACCTGCGCAAGAAGATACTAACTAGCATTAGCAGACTAACTACATTGACACCAACAACTAAAAGTAATAATACATAAACCCTACGAATTCAGAAAGTAGCTATTTCACTATATCACGTCGTTTGCACGAGATATACTTTCCGGGAAGTACACCACCTTGGTTATAGATCATCGCCTTCGTGATTTTACCTTGGCTGAATCCAGTGATGACGCACCATGCCTCACCCTACCAGATCAAGCTAGACCTGTAGACCATCCCTGAACCAATGTCTTAAGCACGAATTCGGGACTCTATAGCCAAGGACTCAATCACGACAACGACGTTCTATAGTCAAGGTAACGTAATATCCAGAATGTTGTGTTAACTACACCAACCTGCAAAGTCACGTGACCTGGTGGTGATGGATCTAGTGAGATGCAAAGCTTCATCAAACGTAAGAACATCAAGTAATCTCGGAAATTCTGAACAGGATGATACGCTATAGATTTGACTGCTCGAAGGACGATCTTCAGGGTTCGGAGCCCAGCACCCTAACATGAGCTCCAGGGCGAACACTGGTGCACGCTTGTCCTGTAATGAGAAAGTACAATAAGACACAAGATGTAGACCAAGACAATATACTATAGATAGGTCCTACGGCGGTTGACTGTTGTGTAAAACTACCTGAAAAATACAATGAGAACTTCGACGTTTCGAGCGAAGGCCCTTCGTCTGGAAGTTAGCGAAGGCCTTCGTCCGAGCGTTTTCGAGCGAAGGCCTTTCGTCCTTCCTACTAACTTCCAGACGAAGGGCCTTCGCTCGAAACGTCGAAGTTCTCATTGTATTTTTCAGGTAGTTTTACACAACAGTCAACCGCCGTATTTGCTATACTCTACCCACGCTGGCAGTGTGCCTGCAGGTGCAGTCAACCTACTTTTGATGATAATTGAGGTCTTTTTCCTTCGACAACCAGTTGTTTGACTTGAGCTGCATTCAGATCTGGGAATGGTTGACCTAGTGTGATCAACTCGTATAAAAACATACCAAATGAGAAGGAATCCACCTAAAATAATGGAAAAGGTAATTGGATACTTTATATAGAGTTTGCGTTGCCGCAGTGATGGATAAATTGTGCTTATAGTATTTGCAATGGCATGTTTTATTAGACATACATGCATTCATGTGATCAAAACAAAGCAGTACGATTGGTCAATTTCCTCACACATTACAAACCTTATCAGTGTATGCTTCCCGCCCAGAGTACTTCTCAATTTCAGGAGCCATAAAACCTGGTGTGCCACCAAGTCCTTTAGCACCAGCTATTGACGCTGCCCTACTAATACCGTAGTCGGCAACTTTGATCACGACCTGATGTGTATGCTGATTGGGCGAGAATGGACCGGGGAATTCCCAAACGAGAATGTTTTCTGACTTGAGATCGCGGTATATTATGTGACGTTTATGAAGGTACTTCAGAGCAGCAGAACACTAGATAAATTCAGATGGTGGTTAGTGGATGTGCATTTCATCTCTATGGCGGGGTTACGATTCCTAAAATATGCAGTTGTGTCATTATAATTTCACCCCAGAAGCGTCTCCGCAGCCAAACGCAACAGGTACTACGGTTTCCTCCTGTAAACACTGACCTCTAGGGAGAGCAGGTTATAGAATTGATAGAGTTATCCAGTAAAAAATTATTTAGTTTAAGATTCCTCCTGAAGTAGCACAAGACCAGTAAAAATAACTTAGTTTAGCTTAGGATTCCTCCTGTAGTAACACAAGACTTAAAAGGGGTGGTCCTTAGTGGACCTCTAGGAGAACAGTCTAGAACTGATAGAGCCATCCAGTATAAACTCGATGGGACTTAAAGTTGAAGGTTGTTTGTTGATGGAATTACGAATGATAAATTTATACAACTTTTGAAACCTTACCGGGAACGGCTGCGAAAAATGCAACTCTAAGGTCCTCCGGCAGGAATTCGATTCCTTAGAGTTGCATTTTTCGCAGCCGTTCTCGGTAAGGTTTCAAAAGTTGTATATATTTATCACTCGTAATTCCATCAACAAACAACCTTCAACTATAAACAGAGTTAGTTTAGTTTATATTGTAGATTTCTAAAGGTACGTTCACACACAGCGATTTGTTGGGCCGATTTCAGATGCACGTTAATGATATTTGAAAAATACGTGGCAAATGTCATCTGACAACATCACCAACTGAAAATATTCGTCATTAACATTCAGAGAAACCTAAAATCGGCCCGACAAATGAACGTACCTTAACGGCATCAAACCAACCTGAACTACACACTTCTGGAGCACATAGGGATCCAGGCGGGGACCAGCTCGTTTATAATCAGCCAAAATCTTATCCAAACTTTTCAACGGAGCAAACTCAAGAATGAGAGAAAGCGGGCTTAGACAGAAACCTTTCAATTGCAGGATATGTGGATGGTTGAGGTCAATTAAGATTAACAACTCTTGACGTATAGTCCTATAAGATGAGAAAAGGCAGTTAGAATTATTTGAATATATAGGTCACTACAGTCTACATAGTAATCATAATATCACATCGACGACTGTCTTTTTAACTAAACTGAACTGAACTTAATTTCTATATACTGGATATCTCTATCAGTTCTAAACTCGTCTTCCTAGAGGTCCATTAATAGTCATCTCTTATTGATCCAGTGTTACTACAGGATGAAACCGGGGTACCCGGAGAACATCCGCGGTGTTTGGTAGAGTCAAACTTCAACAGTCTTCACAGATGCGACTCGTGAGTGAAACCAGACACAGTGCTGAAGTGCGGTACCCCGTCTAGTCTAGCACTGACATGCACAATATCGGTAAATATAAGAAGTGTTTTTGCAGATATTATACATTTGGGCCGAAATGTGGCAGGAATTTCCGCACGTAATACAAAAGTATACAAAATTTGCAAACTTTGCAAGGCAATATTTTCCGCATTTTACAACATTTCGCAACCAAACTTTGCAATTTTACTAATCTTATTATGTTCTTTGTAGCTGTTGTGATTAGTCTATAATGCAAATTGTCTATTGCATATTGCAGGAATCAAAGCCCAGGTCAGAGAGATGAAAGCCTCATGCTCTAACAATATGCTTGAGGGTTTGAAGTTCTTGTTATATATTCTTCAGGTAGTTTGATCCAAACCTTCAAGCATATTGTTTATCGCTACCTACACTAGAACTATGCATTCAAGATGTTTAGTTTAGTTTAGTTTATTGTTTTAGTTTATTGTGTTTACCACTCTGAGGTGGACGGAAAGCCTTAACAGGTTTTGCAACCCAATTGACAAAGATTCCGAGGGTTAGTTAGTTAAAGTTAGTGCCTAAGGGTTAGTTTTTAGCGAGGGAGGAAAACCAATCTCAACTTACAGGAGTTTATCAAGCACACTGACGTTACCCAACCTGAGTAAATCCGCGCCCTCAACCTGCTGTATAGTCAGCTTAACTCAGAGGTAAGGGGCAGCGCGCTAACCTCATCTGCCACCCGTGCTTCCCTAAGTTTCCCCAGTTTCTTTCTACATGTTATCACATGATCTAACCACTGTCCCACCAGCATCCTCTATGTTCCTCACCAACCTGTAAGCTTCAGTATATATTTGTTGTGGAACTTCCTCGACTTTACGTTGTGCCGCCCTTGCCTCAGCCATCTCTTCTTCAGTCGCGTTCCCATCTACTTCATTATCCAATGGCATTTTTAGAGCGACTTGTGCTACCTTGCCATCTTGTTTTATCTCACCAGCAAATACTGTACCAAATGAACCTCGACCCAGTTTCTTTTTACGTGTTACACTGCTCGGTTCAAAATTGAGCTCTGGAGCGATATCGGCAAAAACCTGAATAATAAAATCAACAAAAAATATTATGAATTTACAAGCCAGAGTTTCGACTCTTTCAGATGCAATACAATATATACTCGAAAATTAGACTTATTAGGCATCTAGCAATAAACTAGCAATAAACGAGTATTCAGAGCCATTATCAGACATTCGCAATAAACATCCCAAATCACGAGAATATCATGTGCACTCAAATATAGATTTGTGCTCTCGTCAGTTGGTTCGATAGCTCAAGTCTCGGTTCAGTTTTCCATTGATATTTTTAAATATGTGTTAAACGTTACTTGATGTCATTACTTACAACATCGGGTGCACATTCCTTCAATGGCAAATCTCCATCAATAGGACACGTCACGTGATCAGATGTATGAGATATCACGACACATTCCTCAAACTCAAACGTAGCTATAACCCTCTCACCAACACCACTGCCATGTCGTGGACTCGGTGGAACACCAGAAGTTTGGGAACTAGTTCTAGACCGCCCTGTCTCGCTATCGGTTGTATCCTGCTCGTACCCATTCCTCTCGGGATTAACATTATGAGAGACTGGGGAAGATTCTCTGGAGGAATCGTCTGGATCTATAGTTACAAAGCTACTATCCGTACCCAGGCCACTGCTCGATCCGCTGTCGGAGGACGGCGATGTTGTATCACGCGAGGACGGCTCGTCTTGCGTGGACACGTCTCGCGTGGGCGCTTCGTGGTCATCGTCTTCAGGGGTCTCAAGATAAAAAGTACTTCGATGAAACGGTGATGAACGTTTGCTCCTTTGCTCGTCGCCATTGCACAATTCGTCTTTAGGCTTTCGCGATTCGTCCCGACGTTGTTCACGTGGTGATGGGGAGGCTCCCATAGAAATAACCCGCCGAACACATTTCTGACATGGTATCAGCCTGGTAACTAGGTTCTCGCCAAAAATGTTGGTTTGCTCAAGACCTGGGTACCAATCCTGAATCAAGGTATCAATGTGGTGAATGGTTAAAGCAAGAAAGCGAGCTGCAGTCTGAATGTTACAGTCACTCACAGACTTCACACGTACTCCCACGAAATTCTTCGCGGGAGAGTCGTTTTCCCGTCCTAAAAGTAGATAAGATATTGTTCAGCTCGGGCGTTGACTCCGGTTACAACATTTGACTAATGTCGAGGATTTTATGCCCAGGGTAAAGAACATGTCCAAAATATGTTGAGGATCTTGTTTTACTTAAATTAGTTAGCTTTGACTTAGAATGGGCCTCAATAATTTCTCAGTTGTTTTGATGAAGATGTTGATAATGATGTATTAAATGCCGATTACACAGTGTGTGGTTGCCCAATTCACCCAAGCCAGAGGCTCATGATACGAGTGTTTAACAACTAAGACCTAAGGGTTAGGTTTTGGTAGGGAAAGGAAACCGGAGTACCCGGAGAGCACTAGTAGTCACCCAGCCTTAGTAACGGAGTTGAAAAACGTTTTCAACCTACCTACCTAACGGGTAGGATTTTGAGCTTTCTCAACCTTCCTCAAAATAATTGGAAATTTTTCGACATGCAGGATTTTGCATGGGTATGTTTGCCAGTTGTCCATTGTAGTACTGCTAGTCTGACCGAGTGCTGACTGTTGCTACTAATACTAGTCTGACTGAGTGCTGACTGTTGCTATTATGTTCCTCAATGCCAGTAAACGTCCTCGCGGGTGGTGCCCACAAACCTGTTGCAACTCTGCTTCCACCTACCAGCAGGCTTGATACCTATGTAACATACATCGTTATGCAAGATATTGTCCTACCTGGCTCAGTACGCCGTGGACCTTTCCTCACAACAAATTTCTCCATTTCCATCATCACACTTGGTGCGATCACTTCAACAACAGTGGAAGGTGAAGTGTCATGTTCTTCACCGTTAATCAGAAATTGAATCGTCTGATTTTCTGCAACGAAATAGAACAGCAATCTTATTACTACTGATGTATATATCACTTTGAAATAGACTTTAACTAACTCTGTTTATACTGGATATCTCTATCATTTCAACACTGTTGTCCCAAGAGAACCTGTAAGGGTCCTTCACCAACAGCTTATCCACTCAGAAATTGAAACTCGTACCATCCCAACCATGCAATTGTATCACTCACCGTCAGGGCAGCCATAGAAAGGAGTATTCTGCAATTGACATATACGCAACAATTTGACACCATAACATGACAACTCAAGCCCAGTCTTCCAGCATGACCACTCGGGCTGAGCAATCTTAGCTCTCTCGCGATCCTCAACTTCCACAGATACCCCCTCCACGACGAATTCCATACATTCACCAACCACTGCTTCTAACTGTTTGTCGTTTATCATTCTGAAAATTATAATGACAACTTTCAGTTTTGGCGATTCGTCGATTTGTCGGGCCGATTTCAGATGCACGTTAATGATATTTGAAAAATACGTGGCAAACGTCATCTGACAACATCACCAACTGAAAATATTCGTCATTAACATTCAGAGAAACCTAAAATCGGGCCGACATAATCGCAGCGTGTAAACGTACCTTTAGGTAACAGATAGTAATCAAAGACTTCGTCGCTTTTAGCAAACAACTGGCTGAAAAGTAGCACTCCAGTTACATTATGCGTTCTTACCTGGTAATAAGTCGAGCCCAGAAACCACTTGGCACATATGACATCAAGTATTGCCTTCTCAACACTCTGTTCTCAGTATAGGCTGCCATATTCATAGCCATGGCTACTACAGTACTCATGCCTGGGGCCATGATATTACGACTTCCAATCTGTTGTTCAGGCAGTAATGATGGGACCAACAAATGTTCTGTGATCAATGGTAGAGCTACTTCGAACTTATTCAGGAGGTCTACGTATTCATGTATAAACTTTGAAGGAAAACGATCACTGCGGAATAACTGAGAGAGATCTGAAGATCGCATTATACCTGGAAAATGTAGGAAATAAGTCAAGTCTGGGGGTCGCAGCTGTTGTGACCAAATGAGAGTCGCAGATGTGAAATAGTTAGGATCTTTCCTGTCTTTTGTGTGCTGTATGCACATATAATACTGTATATTATATATAGTCTACTACATTGTCGCGACCGTCACGAATAAGGCGCGTTTCACGAAGCACTAGCCTGGGGCAGATGATGGTCAATAATGTTTAGATGGTGGTCGATATGTTGTGTCGATATATCTTGCATTAAGTGGCAAATAAACAGAAACAGGACTCTACTGTATTTGTGAAAGCGCTTCTGTAATTGACAGGTACAGTAATTAACCGGTATTACAGAAATACATTACAGACTACAGAAGTGGAAGTGGGAAGGATCTGCAGGCCTTAAAATATCGGTCGGTCACGGACCAGAGGTCACGGACATTGTCCGACCCATTCTATTCGTTTGACCAGTCGCATCGTAAGTCAACGCAAGTTTACTTGCGATGACTTGCGTTCTCGGACGTTTGATCGGGCCTTAAAGTATCAATGCATAACTGCCCAACATTTAGCGTCAGTATACGATTTTAAAAGAATACATTTTCGCGCCAATAATTATAAAAATGTCCGACCCATTCTGAAAGACACCGGACATTTTGACCGACGGCACTGCTGACCGATATTTTAAGGCCTGAGGATCTGGTATTTTGACTGTGATGCTTACTGAAAGCCACCAATCCCCTGGCAATACACATAACTGAATGCGGACCTACCATTTTGAACAAAGGGGTTCACATCTCGTATTGCAACGACATGCGCCATCATATCACATAGCCACTGAGGATCAAGGAAATATAACCCAGACAGCGATGGATCATCGTAATGCAGTAATATACCATTATCATGTAGAAATTGACATGCCTGTTCCAGTTCTTCATAATCTCGTAGTTTTACGCGCTGCATTTCTAGTTCATGTTCAATCTTTTGCCTGAGGTAAGAGTAAGTATGGTAAATAAAGTAAGTATTCCGCTTGTCACAACTCGAAATTGTGTGGCTCCCGGTTTTCTGGGGGCAAATTCCACCATTTTCATTGGATAAATTCAAACTAATTAAAATCAAATTCAAGATGGCTGACAATTTTTGACATCAATACGTACGCCAACTTTCCTGAATAACTCGAGTTCTAGACATGGTAAAGCAACAAACTATACACCAAAATACTCATCGTCGGTCAAGGATTCTACAGAGGTATAGATTATCTTATAACTTTCTGTATTTCGCAAGATATAAACGAAAACGGCACTTCGTGAATTCCACGATTTGCCCCCCAAATTGCCGGTTATATAGCATGACGTAATATTCTCGCGTGACTGCACAAGCAGAATATGGTTGTTCGTATACGAATTATAGAAACTCTGTGTATCACTAAAACACTTGAGAAGTCTCAGGAAATGTTTGTATAGCTTGTTTAATTGTTCACCAAATTTTGAAACCCTTATTTTAAGTTCATGGCAACCAAGTTTAATATCAGACATCTTTTCAGTCCCTACTCTAGTTTTAAGTAAATGATTGCAATTCCTCACAGTACCGAGCGAAAGATGTCCAAGTAAGACCTAGTCTGCCTCGCGGGTAGACTGTCTGCCGTGCAGGCTAATAAATACAGAAATATATAGTTTGGTACTCTTGCTCCTATAAGTGTCAACAATTCTGAAGTTGTCCACCATCAGCAGCTCTGTAGCATGCGTGGCAGGCGTTCTATTGTGGGGGAGGGAGTTTTGTTTAGAGCGCGCGCTTTTTTTGAGTCTCAAAAAATAGCGCGCGCTCTAAACAAAACTACCCCCCACACACACAATAGAACGCCTGCCACGCAGGCTAGCATCTCTGTAACGCTGATGGAAACCCGCCAATTTCTGAACTATAGCATATCTCTTACCTGAACACATCCGCTCTCAATACAGGAGTTTGATTCGTAGAGTAACACTCCCCGGTGATGTTATTCACAGCAAGTTTCACGGCTAAATAACTGGCTGGTATTAACTGTTCTTCGATTAAGCTATGTCCTCCTGTTAGAAGATAAATAACATGTACGTAAGCTTAACACTAAACCAGGAGGAAACTAGAGTGCTCAGAGAAACCTGTGATCTTTGGTAGAGCAGCCCTCGAAAAAGATCAACCACTTTCAGCTTCTACCTCCGGAATTGCGATTTCGGAGCAGCTGCAAGCACTAGTAATTACAAAGTCTGGTGTCTGGTGTCACAGTTATAAGACCTGGCACGGAAACACGAACGAACGCGACGGCTTTTTGAGCTGCTATCCGTAGCTAAAAAAATATTTTTCCACTGAGAAGAACTGGATTGAGGTCGGCAATGATTTGCCGACCTGGGAGGTTGACAGGTCGGCATCTAGGTTGGCATTGCCGAATGCCAACCTCGTTTTCGAGGGCTGTTAGAGTCAAATTGTCGAAGCACTCTTCTCACATGCGAGGCTAAAATATAATCAGACAACTGTATATTGCAGGAATGAAACCCAAGTCGAAGTCACAGAGGTGAAAGACACATACACTAACTGCTGCACCACAAAAAATACGCGATCAACTTACCAGGTCCTTTTATCTCCAAAGCTGTGGTATAAATCATCTCTCGGAGTAGAGTTATATGATGACCACTCGTACAACTAACGTCAATCACTCGGACAACTCTCGGTAGTCCCCGTTCACGAGGGATTCCGATGCCACCATCTAGATCTTTGCCCACATATAGTTGATTGATCAAGTTGTGCATACGCTCGACAAATCCATTTCTCTTGTCCTGTGCCGTCAGTTGATCATAGAAAGTACCTACGATAATCACGACTGAATCCGGAGCACGAGCCTGAAGAAGATTACATCATGAAGAACATTACCGGTTTGCTCCTGTAGTTACAGTGGACCAATAAGACATGGGGGCTTTTTTAACCTCCAGGGAGAAGAACAACTGTTACCTGTATATTTAGCAACCAGGGATGTAGATTCCTCACTCCTTCTTCGCCGTCAGTAAGTTTCCAGATAGCGAGATAAAGTGCGCGATGAGTTATGAAAAGTTGATGGGTAGCATAATACTCTTTCTAAAATATACAAAATAGGAAGAAATCAGATATGTATTGGACAAAGTGTCCGGAAGTGGGCAACCGGAAAGAGTTTAGATAAACGTCACATCGTACGAGGGTGTGGCTGTATGTTTATAATTTTCATAATATAATATATTCTAAGTCGAGAGGGCCCGATAACTATAACTATAATATAGCGAGTGATTTTAACGCATTAAATAAAACTATTTAAACTTTGTTGTTTAACTTGTGAATTGTTTGGGATACTTTTCTTGGGAGGCCAGAAAATCCTGAATAAAAGTAATGACAAAGTAATCCATTATCATTCATTTAATCATGACATGTTTAAATGGACCATTCCCCTATTAAACTAACTTTTGAATTAGGAAATTGTATCAGTACAGCTGGAAAGAGCATCCTAAGTTTAGTAAAATTGCAAAGTTTGGTTGGGAAATGTTGTAAAATGTGGAAAATATAGCCCTGCGAAGTTGGTAAATTTTCTATATTTTTGTATTACGCACGCAAAACGGTTACCACTTTTTTAAAATTTTAATTAATTTTAATTTAATTTTAATTTAACAACTTTATTGGCACCATAAGTATAACATATTAAATAACTATTATCTGGCCCAAAAGGAAAGGTACGAACAAGACTGAATACAAATCCTATACAAGGCACCTCCCTTTACAAATACTGTAAAACTACTTATACGGAGTGGATAAAAAAAATGTCGACCCCAAAATTCAAGACAGCAACAACCCATTGCATTAATTCGACAGCTCTCATCCTAAATTCCATGATTACAAGACCCTGTGTTTTAACGCATCGATTCATTCCCAGCTGTCAGATTATTACAACACCATGACAAAGGGTTCACCCTTCCTTGATACACCCCGTATATTATAATATAATATAAAACTACGAAGTATATTGTAAGCAATACTATAAATAGAACGAGATTAGCAAAATGATCAAATGAGCGAAGTTCTAGTCTTTTCACACGAGTGGTCTTGGGTCCCAAGCGAGAATCGAACTCGCGATCTCAGAGGTGAAAGACCGACTCAGAAGACTGCGCTTTATAACACGGTTTAGAAAGGTTCAATTCCCTGATTAGATAAAGTGTGCATAAAACCAATTACATGTACCTGTCCGCCAAAATCCCACGTACTAAATGTAATACTTGGTCGATTGTTCTTGAAGACGTAGCCAGCCTGACTGGGATACACCCATTCAGACACATCTACACCAACTGTTGACACGTTCTCTGCCTTTTTACCTTTGGCTGAAAACAGATTACAAAATAATTACTGTAGCAACAAACATCGATTGCTTAAAATCATACGAGTAAAGCCTACCTCGTACGAGTAAAGCCTACCTCATACGAGTAAAGCCTACCTCATACGAGTAAAGCCTACCTCATACGAGTAAAGCCTACCTCATACGAGTAAAGCCTACCTCATACGAGTAAAGCCTACCTCACACGGTTAACAAAGTGAACTAATTTCTGGTCAATAAACTTTGACGTGGAGAAAATGTATACTTTGATGAAAGTATTTGTAAGAGGCTTACATACCCCAGCTATACTTTGATTAATCTGTACCTTGATGAAAACTTTGGTAGTGTTAACCAGCCTTACAGCTATAAGATTTACAGATCACACAAAATACTAATTAAGGCAACCTACCTACCTACCTACCTACCTACCTACCTGCCTGCCTGCCTACCTATCGAATCATACTCGTCCTCCACAGCCTTCATATATCCTCAGCTCATTTTGTATCCTAGCTGGAATACATATAGGTTCGATGTTGACGACTGTACGATCCACTATAAAGAGCTAAATGATTGTTTAACATACTTGGTGTTTTCTTGCTTTCTCTTCGTTCATGCCATCCTTTCGCTATGTAAGTATCTCCTTTTAGCTTCCCTAACAACGTACTCTTGCCAATATTTGACACACCAACAAACATCAACTTCATACTTGGGTAAGGTTCGGATCTACAAACAACCATTATATATAAACAAATACATTAGTTTAGGTTATGGTAAGTATTTGCTTTGTCTTTATGGTAGTGAGCACTTTCCGACATTTCGTGTACCAAAACACACTTATAAATGAATACATTTTATATATAGACGTCCATCTTACACAAGCGAGTTCCACGTACTAAGATCTTCAGTCATTTGCAAAAATTGAAAGTTAGTAGATTCTGACATCCAGTTACATCCTTGTGTGGTTACATCCGCACATAGGTCAGAGACTGCTAAACTAAACTAACTTTATTTATACAGGATAGCTTTAGTAGTTTTAAACTGTTCTACGTAGAGGTCCAGTGAAGTGTTCTACCTAGAGGTCCAGGTCTAGTGCAGAAGGAAACCAGAGTACCCGGAGGATTCCTGTGGTCTTTGCTATGCTCAAACATGAAGCAATCTTCTCACATGTGACTGAGGTGAAATTGTAATCAGACAACTGCATATTGCTAGGATCAAACCCCGGTCATAGAGGTGAAAGACACATACACTAACCACTGTCTCGTTGTCATTGATGTCCAATTACCAAGAAGACTTAGCTTTACTTCCACTTGCTAAGAAATAGACAATTTGCATTATAGACTAATTTTTGATCTAGGCAAAAAAGTATATTGCCGGAAAGAACATACTAAAATTGGGCCCAAATGTGGTGGGAATTTCCGCACGTAATACAAAAGTATCCAAAATTTGCAAACTTTACAAGGCTATATTTTCCGCATTTTACAACATTTCGCAACCAAACTTTGCAATTTTACTAATCTTAGTATGTTCTTTGTAGCTGTTGTGATTTATTTCCTTCTCCTTGCCTAGAACAAAATTTAGTCTATAATGCAAATTGTCTATTACTTCAGTAATATATGAGCACCAAACTTACTTATCAAGGACAGACAGCAGATACCCGGTGATTGCCTTCGTTCTTTTCTCTAACACACTGGGCGGTGGATCAACCAAGTTCAAGCCTTTCACATTAAGATCCCAAAGGTCCCCTAACATCCCTATAGCTGGCGGCAACCGCGATGACTTGGTAAGAGGATTATTACTCAGATCTAGAGAGCCTAGCTTTGTAAGCTTTCCAAGTTCGTCTGTCAGATACTCCAGTTTATTATCGTTCAGTGTTAGCGAGATAAGGTTAGGAAAAACACATATCTCCCCGGCGTTATTGCCCTTGGTAGTTCCCGCAGGGCTTAATGTCGCACCGGCTGTATCATCCTCTTTATTAACGCTTGTCATACTGTGAGTTTTGTGGAGTAAAAGGCTTTTGCAAAGAAAACGAACTTCACGTAAATTATTGTTGCTCAGTTCAAGTCGTTTCATATGACGTAAGCGTTTGTGTCTACAATGACGACACCACATTGGAGAGACTGGTGACGACATTGATGTGTTACTTCTGCCGCGATGTTTAGTCAAACGACGTTTTTGCACCGGACTGTAACATAACCTGTACAAACAAAGAAATAATATAATTTAGTAGAATCATACTAGTATACTATTGCAAATGCTGTAATTTGATTGGCTACGCTACTCGCTATCTAATTGTCGATAGATAGCGAGTAGCGAAACAGCCATCTCCTCGGCGATTTTTTTTTTTATTTTTATTTCTAAGAAATTATGAAAAACGTTTGAAATACTGTTTTCTTTTGCTGTTCTTAAAATAATTATTATATTTCGCATTTTTCTATGATATGAGATTATTCCGGGCTCACCTCATCAACTATCACCTCATAGAAATCTTGAGCTCATAATCTAATTGTTAAATATTAATATACAACTTTATAGCAAGCCTTTTAACAATGTATACTTGAGTTTCGACTTCTGGGGTCGGTTGTTCAAAGCTCGATTACCGCTAATCCTGGGTTAAATTTTAACCTGCTGTTTAGGGTTATGTATTTCTGCATGGCCGTTCGTTTCAAAACTTTAGAAAATAAAACTTCTATTGATCCAGAAAAGATTTCTGGAAAAACATATTCAACTTTATAAACAAACTGTTGGGAAGTTTGATTTGAAGATTTTCGTTAACCCATGGTTAAGTTAACCAGCTTTTGAACAACCGGCCCCTGCACTATACAGTCGCCTGAGTGAATCTCAGTTCCATGTGAAAAGAGTGCTTCCAGTTTGACTGTAATAAGGCTCTCTCCGGATACTCCCGTTTCCTCTTGTAGTAACACTGGACCAATGACAGATTATCTTTCTGGACCTCTAGCTAGGGAGTATAGTTTAGACAGAACCGACAGAGCTATCCAGTATAAAAGAAGTTAGTTTAGCTTAAGGTATGTTCACACGTTGCGATTTGTCGGGCCGATTTCAGATGCACGTTAATGAAATTTGAAAAATACGTGGCAAATGTCATCTGGTGACATCATCAACTGAAAATATTCGTCATTAACATTCAGCAAAACCTAAAATCGGCCCGACAAATCGCTGTGTGTGAACGTACCTTTAGGTTTGGACAACTAAGACACTGGATTAATACACGAGTGACCTTATTGGATCTCTACTTAGGAAAACAGTTTAAACCTGAAAAAGGTTTCCTCCCGTAGTAAAACTGGACCAACAAGAGATGTCCCTTTACTGGACCTCTAGGGAGAACAGTTTAGAACTGATAGAGCTATTCAGTATAAATAACGTTAGTCTACTTTTCTAAAGATCAACTAACCTGTCACACTGTTTGTCCTCCGAGTTTGGTATACATTGCCTTAGTTTATTAAAAGACAGGTCTAGATGCGAGAGATGTTCAGGTATCTCCTGGATTGGAGGAAACTTCTCAAAATTATTATTAGACAACAATAACTTAGACATCTTAGGAGCAAGACATGGTAAACCGACTGGAAATTTGACTAACTGGTTATATGAGAGATCCAGTTTTTCCAACGGACATTCAACCTGGGTGTCCAGTTCCTCGTCTTCGTCAGATTCCTCGGTTTCCGGGTTACCTTCACCTAGCAACGACCGGAAGCTAGTGATCTTGAGACGCCCCACTTCCGGTTTGGACTCCTTCATGTCTTCACCTCGGCTGTTGCGATTTCCTGAGCTAGAGCTCTGGCGTTCTTCTTGCATTGAACCACCGCTTGTTCGTTTCCATTTTGCCCTAAAGAAAACAAGAAATATGTTTAGTGGTAAACTCAAAACGTCTTTCAACTTGCAACGAAATAATAACCTTGAAAACATTGGTTAAACTTGACCAACTAAAACTAGACCAATATAGGAATATACAATTGTGCGGTGATGATGGCACAGTCATTGATGCATGTACTTTTCACCTCTGTTACTGGGATTCCATTCCTGCAATATACAGTTTTCTGATTATAATTTTGCTTGCATTTGAGACGAGTGCTTCCAGTTTGACTCACGGGTACTCGGGTTTCTCCTGCAGTAGCACTGGACCACTAAGAGATGGCCCTCGCTGGATCTCTGGAAAGAACAAAGTAGAACTGATAGATACAAGTAAAGTTCGTTTTTCCATGAGCCTGATTAAAAAACAATTATTAAGAAGAAGAACAACTTAGAACTGATAGATACAAGTGAAGTTAGTTTTCCATAAGCCTGATTAAGAAACAATTAACAATTATTAAGAATTAGAATACTAATAATTAAAAAGAATGCAATTTTCTCTCACCCATTCACGTTAGCACTGAGGACCTCACTTGCGTTGGGAAGTACAGGCAAACCCTTGATATAATTATTACTCAGTAACACTGTCCTTAAATTTGGCGTGTTCCAAATATCAAACGGGAGTGTTCCTATATCATTCTTACTAGCGTTTAAAATCTTCAATCCAGGCAACAAGAACAAGCACCCAGGGAGAGACGTCAAATTATTATTTTGCAGTTCAATTTCCTCCAAATGGGGACAATACCATATCGCAGTCTCGTTCTCGCCAAATACCTCATCTGACGAAGTACTCCCGATGCTTGACCGACCTCTCCCGATCGGCAGCAGACTGATCTCATTATGAGAAGCAGACAAGTGTTTTAAAGATGGTAGCTGGAAGATTTCCATAGGTAGACTCTCCAGGTGGTTCTTAGATATGTCTAAGTTGGTTATAGTGGCTGCAAGCCCTAGGCTATTCAAGGTAACAGCGACCTCAGGTCTTAGGACTGCTTTCGGAGCTTGGTATATCCATTCTGTTTCGAGTTTGTCCAATGCATAGTTATGCCACACGATAGAGACGGGTGCCAAGTCATTGCGTTGTTCTCGGAGTTTCTGGGGCAAGTTGTACTCTTCACTCGGGTTCACATCTTTAGAAGAGAGAATTTATTAGAATGACTATTAGCATTGCTATAAAAAGGGGAAGTTAAACTACTTGCTCTAAGGCGGATTTCCAGTCCTCGCACGAAGCTCCTCGCAGCTCGCTGCGAGTACTCCCACGAATGTCATCCCGTTGTCACCACACGCCGTTTTATGATTGGTTTATTATTGCGAGCTCTCGCAGCGAGTAAAAAATAGTTCAAATTTTTGAACTATTTCCCGCGAGCGGCAAACTACTCGCAGAACGTCTGCGAGTACTCGCAGCGAGCTGCGAGGAGCTTCGTGCGAGGACTGGAAATCCGCCTTTAGACGGGGCGAGGAGCCGTTGCGTTATAGGATTGGCTTATAACTTTTATACCGTGGGGGGGAAAGGTGGGAGTGAGATAAATTGTTGCCCTAGGCCTTGGGTAAAGCACGTTCCTTAAAAGATCTAACCAACTTTTGGACTTCATAATACACACACGCTAAGGGTTGCCCTATACCAATACAGTGTTTCCAAGAAGACAGAAAACTGCCGACTATATGCTAATGTATAGGCTGCTTGTAACTGAACAATTTATAAATAAAAAATCTATAAATAAGAAATAAAAATACTTACCTTTCCCAAGGAGTAGAATGGTAATCTCTTCGTCGTTATTTGTAATCGCATGATGGAGACACTTATTACCAATGTCTTTCGCACCATGACGAAATAACACCTTCAAAAATAATACAGAAAACCTGATAGGAAATATATTGGTGCAGTGATAGAAGATTTTGACATGTAAAATCATAAGAGGCAATTGATTTATATTTGGCAAATACTGTAGCTGCTGTTTTGTGATGTGAAATAGGTCGGTTTCACTAAAAAATATCGTGGTTCAACCGCCAGTTATCAGAGTGAATGTTAATTCTTTTAATTACATGAAGTAGTTTTGTTTTCTTTCAATTAATGGAATTGAGAGATGTAGTTTAATTTTCTTGCTCTGAATAGTGTCAACGTTTCTGAAATTGACAAACATCTACTCTGAGCCTGATTTCCATTTCGTCGTAACTGTTGTGACCAAGTCATGTTCGACGATGTGAAATAGTCTGGATCTATTTTGTTGTTTGTGTGCTCTATGTAAATCAGTCTTTAATGATTGCAGAGATATATGGACATTACATTACATCTACCACCTTGATATGTTCACGACCATTACGACTAAATGGAAGCCAGACTTTACTGAAACCATAGTCAATAGAGACATACGCCTGTATTCTAAAAGCACACTCACACTCACACTCACACTCACCTCACACTCACTTCACACTCACACCCACACTCACACTCACCTCACACTCACACTCACACCCACACTCACCTCACACTCACACCCACACTCACCTCACACTCACACTCACACTCACACTCAAAGAGTGGAGTTTCAATCTGAGCTTCCCTTGAGTGTCAGTGCTATTTTTGAATAGCTGGAGGGTGAGTATTCACATAGTACGGTCCTTCACTAACCCTCCAGCTATTCAAAAACAGCACTGACACTCAAGGGAAGCTAAGATTGAACCTCCACTCTTTGAGTGTGAGTGAGCTTTTAGAATGCAGGCGTTAGTCTGGAAATTCGGTAAACTTCAAAGTGTCTATAATGAGCTAAGATTTTATGTTGAGACGGCTTCACCGTGCACAAATCTTTTGAAATTTTGCTTATTAATATTTCAACAGTACGGTTGAGTGATTTGACAAGATGATGCCATTGGATGATTGCTTCATTATGCCAAAAATTCATTGTCTTCACCGTGCACAAGTTTGCATAAACATGAACAAAAAGATAGAACAAAGACTTTGGCCGAGTTTCCAGACCATGTCTTGATCGACTATGCTGAAACCCACTATTACACGAAGAATTAAAATATGATGGAGAAACAACACGTACTTTCATCATTTCAATTTTCTTCTGATAACAAGCCAGTTCAAGCGGTGTGACAGTACTATTGCTCACTGTATCCACCATATCTGCCATTTCTTCAGTCAGTTCTTCAAAACCTCCCAACTCGTCTGTACGTGCTACACAGTTAGGATTCGCTTGATTTTCAAGAAGTATTTCTACTACGTCCAGGTGACCAATCGTAACAGCGTCGTGTAACGGCGTACGGCCGACTTTCGACCGAGCATTCACGTCCACCTCCGATTTCATCGTACAAGGTGGAGCACTAGAGTAAAAAAGGCAGACAGCGAATTGACAAGGATAACAATTCGAAAAAAAATTGTAAAGTCCTCTTTTGCAAAGGAATTCCAAGCTATTCTTTTCAGCTCTCTTTCAACCACCCTCTTTCATGAGGATTTCTTTCTTTCATTCTCTCAGCAATGTGAATTAGTCTGGATCTATCTTGTCTAAACTGAAATAAACTAACTTTATTTGTTCTGGATAGCGCTATTAGTTCTAATCTATTCTTGCTTGAGTTCCAGTCACGTCACCCCTTATTGGATCACTGTTACCACAGAAGGAAAGGAGATAAAACTAAAATCAGATAACTACATGTTGCAGAAATCGAACCCTGATCGTAGAATTGAAGGGCACATGCAGTAACCACTGTGCCACTTACACCCAAATTTACTGGGGGGGGGGGTGCAGGGGGGTGCGCACCCCTCCTATGCTTAGCCAAGGGTGGTGCAGGAGGGGTGCCAATTCCCATACCAAATCCAAATTTTGGATCAAACAAAAATATAATATCTTTTTTACCATCTAGGCAATCTTATTTTTAAAATATTTTCTGACAAGATAACCCCTTGACCCTATGGGGGGTCCTCAGTGGTGATTCACCCTGCATCGGTTGCCAGCCACGTCCAGCTTCATGACCAACGTCGTTTACCCCCCCCCCCCCTACAAAATCAAGCTGGATCCATTTCTGTTAACGCCAAGGCAAAGGCGATATGTAGCGTAAAACCTACCACAGATGATTTGGTTTCAGAAGAATTTTAACAATTTCAGCATGGCCTGCAGTTGCTGCGTTGTGCAGCGGAGTCATACCACTGGTTGTTTGACAGTTGATATCAAGGCCAATACATGGATATGGATCAGACCTACGAAACAATTTATAAAACTCGCTAATAATTTGGTATATATTGAAATATTCACCGAATATTCGTTCTTAGCTAAATATGAATTTGTATAAAAATATTTGTGTCTTTACTGCCTGAAAAAAGATTAAACACAGGTCAACGTTTGAAGGAAGGCCCTTCGGCTTCGTAAGAAGGCTATCAACTTCCTGACGAAATAACTTTGTTGCAAACATCGATGTGTGTTCAATATTTAGCAGGACCAGAGGTGGAAAAAGTATCGGATTCTGGGAACCTAGTTCCCAGAAATATTTTTGGATCTGAACTTTTGCAAGAAAATTTTCCCAGAAATTTCTAAAATTAATAATTAACTGATGAGTAATAACAAAACTAGAGTATGCTCTAGTCTAGACTAGTAATTGTAATGCATTTTGTATTCACTATATCAAATTGAACACCACTAAATATCAAGAAACAACACTCCAATCAGTCCAATGTCAAAATCAATCAATGATCATTGAACCTCATTATTTTTTATTTTGAGTCTGAAACCCAGGTTCCCAGAAAGTAAAAAAACTTTTTCCACCTCTGAGCAGGACTACTCAATACTCACCCATCGTCAGTTTGCATCATCAGTTTAGTGATCTCGACATTGCCATTTCCAGATACAATATGAAGTGGTTCATTATTCCCAACTTTCGTTCCCTGTTTAGTTAATGCTGGAAATTTCTCCAGTAAAGGTTTAACAACCTCGACATTCTCATTAACACAGGCAGCATAGAGTGGAGAGATCCCTGTCAGTGGATGAGATAATCCTGACGCCCCTTTCTTCAGTAATAAGTTCACAATCTCAGCATTGCCTTTCTCGCATGCCCTAAAGTAAATAGA
The DNA here is from genome assembly GCA_016169945.1 of Trachythela sp. YZ-2020. Classification (NCBI taxonomy): domain Eukaryota; kingdom Metazoa; phylum Cnidaria; class Anthozoa; order Malacalcyonacea; family Clavulariidae; genus Trachythela; species Trachythela sp. YZ-2020. The sequence continues at coordinate 1,848,020 of JADLSH010000341.1, read as the reverse complement.
TTGAAAAGTATTTTCTGTTTGTAGTGTATATACAATACTGTTCTTTTATTGTTATTGTTATTGGTTTATTTGCCAAAAAAAAGAAAGATTAGCTATTTACAAGATATTAATAAAATAAAGTCGGCGAGGAGACCTCAAGAAGCTTAGAGCTTGTGTAAAGAGGCCACCTCATCTCAAAAATTCAAAGTTAAATATTTAATTAATCAGTATAATTTAGGGTTACAGACATATATAATATGAAATTGAATTAAGTTACAGACACATATAATGAAATTGAAACATAATAAAGTTAAGAGAGAAAATTTACGAAAATATAAAATAGATTTTCCAATAATTTTTTATATTGTTACTGAATATTCAGAAATAACCTGACAGAAAATGCGTGCGGAACCCATTCTTGATTGCGCGTTCCACTAGCATTCTAATTGCGTTCGATTTGCATTCCATTTATGTTCCATCAGCGTTCGAATTGCATTCCACTTGTGTTCAAATTACATCTCTTGTTGTTTTTATAACATTCAAATTGTATTTCAGAGGCATAGAATGCAATTGTAAGGGTAACATAATGTTATGCAATGTTAACTGGAAATATTTTTGAAATCTATAATATGGAAATTATTATATATCGATAGTGTTTCCATAGTATGGTTACAATTCCATGACACGCACGAAATAGGGTTAGGGTTAGGGATTGGGTCGGGATTGGGGTCAAGATCAAAGAGAAATATTCGCGATTGCGTGTCATGGAATTATAACCCATAGTATGAACATGGCCATGGCCTACTAATTGCCATTTTCACACTATTTCCAACTAGATGGCCATCAACACAATGAAATTCATTATATAGCACAAAAGAAATTAATAATTGACAGTCTCGTGGGAGCATGCCTGTGTATTTACTTTTTTTGCAGGTAATCAAAAATAATTTACAGTTAGCCCTAGGAGAAAAGCGAGAAGCCGAAGCAGGTTTGGGACTGCGTAGCTTGCGAGTTGCGGTGGAGGACTGGGCCGCCGGGGGGGGACTTTTTGAGCAATTTTAATTGGGACAATTTTGGCAATAGGAAACATAAATCAGGCTTGATGGCTTGAGATTTGAAAAAGTTTTAAAAAATTACTGTCTCTCACTCTCTTAGTGTCTGATAAACTTTTCTACTATGCTAGAGTATACACAAGACATTCTGACCCAGGTTTGCAGTTAGCTCCAGTCAGTTACAGGTAACGCTGTTACCTCGGATCCCAACATCTGACACCCATGCACGAGAGTTTTGGACTATTGCAGATGCAATTTGCAAATCAGTTTAAATTGATTGAGTTCACCAGTCTAAGGTGGACAAAGAGCCTTTAATGTTAACAACTCAATTGATGGCTTACTTTATCAGCAATGTTTCACCAGCATTATATTGTTTGTCAATATTAAAACCATCACCAAGTTTCTCAATGATCTCTTCAACACGATGAAATTTACCATTAGCAGTCTCTGTGAAAACAGCTGAAAAAAAGAACTACATTTGAACACTTTGATTTTCCCAGTACTGATACAATTGTCAACTTTTGAACAAGTTCTATTCTGGTTGTTTCATACCCCATACAACCATAAAGACAGCCTGTGTCATACTCTAACTAGTATTATTATATACACAAGCTCTGGATATGAGGTATTCTGCAATCTGATTGGTTCTCTACTAGCAGGATATAAGCTCATATCCTGCTAGTAGAGAAAAGTAGAAAAATGGCTGGCAGATCTGGACAATTAAATGAAGAGGAAATTCAAGTTTTACTTGAAAAAAGTAAATATCTAGATCCAGAGCTTGTGTATATAATAAAACAGTTATTCTACTCACTCTCGTTGTATATGACTGATAGCCAACTCGGCTCTATTGCGCCTCGTCAGCTATCAGCTCATATACGGCTCGAGTTCGTAGCATAATTTTCATCTACAGTACCTTCTTGTAGTAAAGCATCCTGTTCCATTCTTCTACGAGCTAGAGAACAAACAATATTATAGACTACAGTATATGGATAGATTGACTAATGACTAGCACTAAACTGGTGCAAAGCTGCAGTTTTCCCAAAATGACAAATGTTACAAGGGCACCAGTTGGCCTTCTACAGTATATTATCCAGATAAAAGCATGTTTGCCTCTAAACTGTGAGTAATCTCTAACCAAGATAATACTGAACATGTTACTTGTGGTCCCACCTGTTTCATGTTGCAAATACTGGACACAATTAGCATGAGCTTCTTGTATGGCCAGTTCAACTGGTGTCATGCCATTGGCATTTGGAATATCTAAGTCAGCTCCCTTTTCAACCAACAACTTGATACAGGAGAGATGGCCATTGATTGCTGCGTTATGAACTGGTGTCTTGGGTAAGAATAGAAAATCATCATGTACATGATGACATGGGGCCAGACAGAGGAATCCAGTTCGGACTATGATTGCTCAACCCATAGTCAATAGAGACATAGTCTGGAAATTCGGTAAACTTCAAAGTGTCTATAATGAGCTAAGATTTTATGTTGAGATGGCTTCACCGTGCACAAATCTGTTGACATTTTGCTTATTAATATTTCAACAGTACGGTTGAGTGATTTGACAAAATGATGCCATTGGATGATTGCTTCATTATGACAAAAATTCATTGTCTTCACCATGCACAAATTTGCATAAACATGAACAAAAAGATAGAACAAAGACTTTGGCCGAGTTTCCAGACCATGTTTTGATCGACTATGCTCAACCATAACCCTAACTCTGCTCCTTACCCTACTCTAACCCTAATCCTCATTCCTGGCTGGATTCGCCTCACTGACTCAGCCCTCGAAAACGAGGTCGGCATTCGGCAATGCCGACCTAGATGCCGACCTGTCAACCTCCCAGGTCGCATTCATTCGTGTTTCCGTGCCAGGTCTCATAATTGTGACACCAAATGGCTGCATGACTTTGTCAGACTTTGTAATTACTAGTGCTTGCAGCTGCTAGCTAAGGTAGAAACTGAAAGTGGCCTCAAAAATGCCGAGAGGTGCTGACCTGAGTCAGATTTAAATCGGCATTTTTTTGCCGACCTCAATTTTGAACGTTTTCGAGGGCTGCTGACTGCTAGTGTTACACTACTGTACATGTAATGATACTGACTGTGATTAGATTATTGGGGTGTTAGTAGCACAAGTGTCTCTCATCTAGTGCAGTTTGCAGAACTTTGTCTAATGATGGCGAGGATAACTCTTACTGGACCTCAAGGAAAAGCAGTTTAGACAAAACTGAGAAGGATATCTCTCTTACTGATACATCTATACACACAACCACACACACAGAAGGTTCACAGGTTTCAAAATAAGTTCAGGTGTTGACATAAAGTTTAACATAAGTACTGTATATAAAGTAATGCAGACAATACATAACCAAACAGTATAATCATATGTACATGTACATGTATGACCATATCTACTTACGAAACAATGATCAGAAGGAGATGAAACTAAGTTTGGGTTACCTAATTAATAAGAAAAATAAAATAGTAAGTGTTATGGTAGCTTCTAAGTTATAAACATGTATAACTGTATTTTACATGAGCATAGTTTCTACCTCCACATTCAAGCAATACTTTGAGACATTTCTCACTCCCATGTTGTGCAGCTGTGTGGACCGGTGACCTCCCATAATCGTCCTTGCTGTTTGCATCACCATTGCACTTTGCCGACAGTAATGAGATAAGAAAGTCATCTTTATCATAAATGGATGCTTGGTGTAGCAGCTCTCCTTCATGCACAAAGATTGGGCTTGCCATTTCCTTTTTCTGAAAAGAAATGCAGCATGCAGATTGTAAACAACTTGTGAATTGTTGTACACATAGATGGGTTTCCCAAAGCTCTATTGTGCAGCAGACGGTGGTCAACCTGCAGTTATAAGAGTGAGAAACACATCATTTACATGTACATACATTATACATACATTTTTTTCACTATACATAAAAGTCCATAGTATAACTCAGACTCTGACCTTTGGCACATAAAATCCTACTCACAGTACACAAATTAACAGCAATGGACTTCTAATTAAAATGTAGTTAATAAATAATTAAAAAGATTGGTCTAAGCACATTAGAATTTTTATGCAAATCTGAATATTACATATAACAACAAAGTCAATTGTCTGGAAGAAAATCAAGTTGCAGACATATAGCTTGCAAGGAAAATTAATCTGACCCAACTGCCCTTGACCCTGACTTTTCCAAGAAGTTTCAAATGCATCTTTCTCCCAGATAACTACAGGAATTTGTTACAACTGTTCATTGTATTACTTTCCGGGAAAATTGTATTTCAGAAAGTTTCAAATTCACTATTATGCATATTCACTGATAACCTGATTGTTGACAAAAGTAAATTATTAAAATTAAACATCAGTTGACTTATATGTTTTGAATGTATCACTCTTAATATTTTGTATACTTTGTTTGCAATAATTCTGCTATCTCTGAAAGGAATGCATGCATTATTATGGTCTGAGATAAGCAACCCAAACATACAAAATAGAATGAGAACAAATGCAAATATATGTTGCCATTCTGAAGGGATTTTTGGGCCTTAATTCTCGAAAAATACTTATATTATTCTAGTTCTCTATACTATTATACAAAAGCTTAATATTTATACAGGCTAAATATTTATCTGAAAACTACAGTATCAAACCTATTCTATTATATTATTACAGTAAATATTCAACAATATTAACATCATGTGGCAAATTTTTTGTCAAAGACTCAACTCTAGCTATAACATCTGCATGAAAATCAATGAAAGGATTTTAAGTCAGTTTCCCCCAATAAACGTCTAGTTGATACAGCCAAAAAGCAACTTAAAAATCAATTATATCAGTATGTTTTTTGTTAATAATACAGCAGTCAAAGAAAGGGACTATTGCTCAACTTTGCTATGTTAAAAGTATTGCATTACAATAACACTGCTTGCTAATACTAATATCTTAGAGGAATTTACACTCATTTCCCTACCTTAGAACACTTTTCCTGCAACAAAATTTCCACAGTTCCAAATTACATGCGCTAAAATCTCAGTCATACTCGTCAAATATTGACTGCACCTCCTCAAAAAAACTTCGCATTTACGCACTTACAATTCACTCAGTTGGCCAGATTTTTGCCAGTCAGTGGATTAAATAATGTATTTTCTTGTGTACCCCACATTTGTGGCAAATTTCCAAACCAGAGCTGCAAAACAGACCATGAAAATATAAACAAGCACGACTCATTATGCGCGTGACAATAGAATTGTGAACATTTCCAGGAAGAACAGCTTCCCCCCGGAAAACACTCAACGTGAAAAAATAGGTGCGAGTGAGTGCACGACTTGGTGACTTATAAGTCCATTTACCTTTACAACTTTTTCATCTATTTCATTCTCTTCAGCATTTACACCAACATTTTCGACTTCATTATTATCATTCTTCCTGGAAAAAATATACTACGTTTCGGGGTTGCCGTAAAAACCAAAAAAGGGAAAAATTCAAGGTAGGTTTTAAACACTGTCAAACTCCTAAATAACTTCTGACTGGATTTGAACTGCAGCTTGTTTACATGACAGCCAGTAGTCTTTACCATTAGACAACTTGTTCGTTGTTGGAAGTCGTATCCATCTTATTTACAGCAATATTTTATGCTGCAATGGATAATTAATACTTTTCAAACACCAAAAGGACTTCTAACAGGATTGAACGACAGCTTTCAGACATGACAGCCCGTAGTCTTTACCACTACACAACTTGTAGGTTGTTGATTTGATTTGATTTGACAGCTTTATTAGGAACTGATTACTTAACAATATATCCATATACAGATAATAACAAACAGTTCCCAAACGGGCAAGTAACGAACGGGTCGTAAGTACCCATGCGAGGCTACCTCCCTTTAACGAAATTTATAAATGACTAAAATCATAAACTGGGTACGTTATACACAGCGAGTGGCAGGACCTAAATACTAGCCAAAATATATATAAAATTAATAAAGTAATTTCAACTCAGAATTTCATTCTTTTAACATCAAGAATATAATATAATTTAAGCCCGACCAATCACAGTGTATAAGCGCCCTAACTCCTATGACATGCACAATCTCTAACAATTGACCAAGTACAGGTCAAATTTACATCAAAAACAGTAAGTAAAAGTACATTATAATGTTTGTTCAGGAACGTTTTAAATGATGTGACACTATTGAAGCTGCTACATGTAGCAGTTTTACATATAAATTCCATAACTTAACAATCCGGTTAAAATATGAAGCCTTAAAAGTACTTGTTTTACAAAATGGAGTTTTTAAAACAAGAGTGGAATACTACTAAGACAGCGTTAGGCCATGATTGACAAAGGAGACATAATCTTGCACATTTAAATCATACAGACCATGGAGAGCTTTATAGAAGAACATCAAGTCTCTTACTTCTCGATCATAACATAAAGGTAGCATATTTAGACTGGATAGCCTGTCTCTATCGTAACATCGCCTACCTTTACTTTCAGGATCCATCTAGTGGCGCGTCTTTGTACCTGTTCTAGTTTGATCTTCAGGGTACTATAGTGTGGTGACCAGACCTCGCTAGCGTAGCAGAGTTGTGATTTGTGAGTGCCAAATACAGTGTTAGCCTGACTTTGATTTGTAACAGGAGGGCAGGTTCTTTTCAGTAACCCAAGCATTCTATTTCCTTTGGCAGTTATACTGTGAATGTGAGAGTCCCAGGACAGATTACTGGTTACCATCACACCGAGATCTTTTTCTTCTTCAACATTTAGGATGAAACAGGTCAAGATGGTAGCTAAAGGAAACAGGTTGTTTCTTCGAGTAACTGACATCACCTTGCATTTAGACTAGTTAAAAGAAATGTTGTTATCACAACTCCAGTTAAACAGATTAGACAAAAGCTTGCTGTAGGTCATGAGAATCATATGCAGTAGTTATTCCTCTAAAAGCTTTGGTGTCATCAGCAAATAAGGCAACCTTTGTTCTCTGTGGCACAGCATTTGGTAGATCATTTATAAAAGAACAAACAGCATTGGTCCTAGTATGCTGCCTGAGGTACACCAGAAGTGACATGTGTCCAGCCAGAGGCAACTCCTTCCATAACTACTCTTTGAGTCCGATTATTGAGATAGTCTCGAAACCAATTAAGGATACTCCCTTTCACGCCGTAAAACTTAAGTTTTCTATAATTAAATTATGATCGACAGAGTCAAAGGCTTTGGCAAAATCTAAGTACAGTATATCAGTTTGGATGTTTTTGTCTAAGTTTTGTCCGATTAAGTGAAGCACTTGCAAGAGTTGAGTAACGCACGAGCGATTCCTTACAAATCCATGTTGCAGCGGTGAAATAGTACTTATTACGTGATCATATAGCCTCCTACCTACACAACGTTCCAATACTTTGGCAATAACAGGCAGAAGAGATATGGGTCTATAGTTTTTAGCATGGACTTTTGATTCTTTTTTATGTATCGGAGTAATGTCAGCCGCTTTCCACTCTGAAGGAAGGCGTCCTATCGTAATGAATAATTGAACAATTCACACAAACTGGGTGCTATCTGGGGACTGCACTCTTTAAGTAGACGCTGAAATCCCACCAGGGCCACAGGCTTTAGATGTATCAAAGTATTCAGATAAGCAGCGACCTCGTCCGTAGTCAATTGAAATTCAGCAAGTTCAGAATCAAGCTCGATCTGGTTTAGGAAATTAGCATAATCCGTGTTTGCGGTTGGTTTTGAAAACACAGAGGTAAAATAGGCATTGAGAAGTTCTGCTTTTTCAACTGAATTTGTTGCTGTAGCACCATTATAAGTAATCGTAGAAATCTGATTTGTTCTTTGATGTAACACAGCCTTATGATAACCCCAGAAGGCTTTGGGGTTAGTACTCAGAGATGCCTCAATTTTGACCAGGTATTCACGGTGTTTTCTCTTTATTAAACATTTAACAGCTTGACTAATATTCCGTAATTTCTTTTTGAGGGCATCAGATTTATTATTTCTGTATTGTTTTAAAACTGAATATTTCTTTCTAATAAGATGACGGACTTCGTTATCTATCACGGCGGAGAATTAATGTCTTTGATACATTTGTTAGGGACATGTTCACTCACTGCAGTCATAAACAATTCTTTCCACTGAGACCAACGATCGTCAATGTTATCATAAGAAGAAACGTTTTCAAACGAAGTACGGGACAAAGAGCAACGTAGCCCTTCAAAATCTGCTTCATTATAATTGAACACTCGGCGTTTTACAGGCTTAATACGTTCAAACTTAAGTCTGATTTCAAAATCAATGATATAATGATCTGATGGAAAACTGCATTCACCAGGCGGTGTAGTGTTTACATTCTCAATAACTTCAGGACAATTACACAGCAATAAATCTAGTTTATTACCTGCTTCGTGGGTCGGGCCTTCTATGAACTGTCGAAGAAAATTGTCTCCAACTAATTCGCATAATTCATTGCTAATTGCGTTCCCCCGGTTATTTATAGGCGCAGCTTGATCAATCGACCAGTCTAACATAGGCAAATTAAAGTCTCCAACAACAACACAACAATCGGATTCTTGAATACTTTGTAATGAATAGTTAAGTTGTTGAAGAACATCAGACGTAGAATCAGGAGGTCGGTAAAACGTGTAAAGTAGAAATGATTTACTGTTAGGTCTGCCAAGTTCAACAGCTACAAGTTCAACATTTTCCCTTTCGAGGTCTAAACGACGGATTGATTTAATATCAGCTTTTATGGCAACTAAAATACCACCTCCAACACGGCCGTCAGTTCTATCTCGGCGAAAGATGTTGTAGCCGGACAATATTTCGCTGTTCGATATACTATCATTTAGCCAAGTCTCACAAATGCATATGACAATGTTGCGAGCCTAGCCAACTTATTCACCTTAATCTTTTATTCTGCACTGGATATAGTTAGGCCTAAGATTCCGCAGATTGGAATCTTATGACTAAGATATAGTTAGGCCTAAGATTCCACAGATTGGAATCTTAGAACTAAGACATAGTTAGGCCTAAGATTCTACAGATTGGAATCTTATGACTAAGATATAGTTAGGCCTAAGATTCCACAGATTGGAATCTTAGGATTAAGATATAGTTAGGCCTAAGATTCCACAGATTGGAATCTTAGAACTAAGACATAGTTAGGCCTAAGATTCTACAGATTGGAATCTTATGACTAAGATATAGTTAGGCCTAAGATTCCACAGATTGGAATCTTAGGATTAAGATATAGTTAGGCCTAAGATTCCGCAGATTGGAATCTTAGGACTAAGATATAGTTAGACCTAAGATTCCACAGATTGGAATGACTAACGAGCTTTTGGCGCTTTCCTAACGAGCTTTTGGCGCTTTCCTAACGAGCTTTTGGCGCTTTCTTAACGAGCTTTTGGCGCTTTCCTAACGAGCTTTTGGCACTTTCCTAACGAGCTTTTGGCACTTTCCTAACGAGCTTTTGGCACTTTCCTAACGAGCTTTTGGCGCTTTCCTAACGAGCTTTTGGCGCTTTCCTAACGAGCTTCTGGTGCTATCCTAACGAGCTTTTGGCGGTTTTCTTAACGAGCTTTTGGCACTTTCCTAACGAGCTTTTGGCACTTTCCTAACGAGCTTCTGGTGCTATCCTAACGAGCTTTTGGCGCTTTCCTAACGAGCTTTTGGCGGTTTTCTTAACGAGCTTTTGGCACTTTTCTTAACGAGCTTTTGGCACTTTCCTAACGAGCTTCTGGTGCTATCCTAACGAGCTTTTGGCGCTTTCCTAACGAGCTTTTGGCGGTTTTCTTAACGAGCTTTTGGCACTTTCCTAACGAGCTTTTGGCGCTTTCCTAACGAGCTTTTGGCGGTTTTCTTAACGAGCTTTTGGCGCTTTTCTTAACGAGCTTTTGGCACTTTCCTAACGAGCTTTTGGCGCTTTCCTAACGAGCTTTTGGCGCTTTCCTAACGAGCTTTTGGCACTTTCCTAACGAGCTTTTGGCACTTTTCTAACGAGCTTTTGGCACTTTCCTAACGAGCTTTTGGCGCTTCTTAACGAGCTTTTGGCGCTTTCCTAACGAGCTTTTGGTGCTTTCCTAACGAGCTTTTGGCGCTTTCCTAACGAGCTTTTGGCGCTTTCCTAACGAGCTTTTGGCGCTTTCCTAAAGAGCTTTTGGCGGTTTTCTTACCGAGCTTTTGGCGCTTTCCTAACGAGCTTTTGGCGCTTTCCTAACGAGCTTTTGGCGGTTTTCTTAACGAGCTTTTGGCGCTTTTCTTATGAGCTTTGGCACTTTCCTAACGAGCTTTGGCGCTTTCCTAACGAGCTTTTGGCACTTTCGAACGAGCTTTTGGCACTTTCCTAACGAGCTTTTGGCGCTTTCTAACGAGCTTTTGGCGCTTTCCTGAGCTTTGGCGCTTTTCTTAACGAGCTTTTGGCGCTTTCCTAACGAGCTTTGGCGCTTTCCTATGAGCTTTTGGCACTTTTCTTAACAGGCTTTGGCGCTTTCCTATGAGCTTTTGGTGCTTTCCTAACGAGCTTTGGCGCTTTCCTAACGAGCTTTTGGCGCTTTCCTAACGAGCTTTTGGCGCTTTCCTAACGAACTTTTGGTGCTTTTCTTAACGAGCTTTTGGCGCTTTCCTAACGAGCTTTTGGCACTTTCCTAACGAGCTTTGGCGATTTTCTTAACGAGCTTTTGGCGCTTTCCTAACGAGCTTTTGGCGCTTTCCTAACGAGCTTTTGGCGCTTTTCTTATGAGCTTTGGCGCTTTCTATGAGCTTTTGGTGGTTTTCTTGCGAGCTTTTGGCGCTTTCCTATGAGCTTTTGGCGCTTTCCTATGAGCTTTAGCTTTCCTAACGAGCTTTGGCGCTTTTCTTAACGAGCTTTTGGTAGCTTTCCTAACGAGCTTTTGGCGCTTTCCTAACGAGCTTTTGGCGCTTTTCTTAACGAGCTTTTGGGCGCTTTCCTAACGAGCTTTTGGCGGTTTTCTTAACGAGCTTTTGGCGCTTTCCTAACGAGCTTTTGGCGCTTTCCTAACGAGCTTTTGGCGGTTTTCTTAACGAGCTTTTGGCGCTTTTTCTTGAGCTTTTGGCACTTTCCTAACGAGCTTCTGGTGCTATCCTACTTGAGCTTTTGGCGGTTTTCTTGAGCTTTTGGCACTTTCCTGCAGCTTTTGGCACTTTCCTAACGAGCTTCTGGTGCTATCCTAACGAGCTTTTGGCGCTTTCCTAACGAGCTTTTGGCGCTTTCCTAACGAGCTTTTGGCGCTTTTCTTAACGAGCTTTTGGCGCTTTACTAACGAGCTTTTGGCACTTTCCTAACGAGCTTTTGGCGCTTTCCTAACGAACTTTTGGCGCTTTTCTTAACGAGCTTTTGGCGCTTTCCTAACGAGCTTTTGGCACTTTCCTAACGAGCTTTGGCGATTTTCTTAACGAGCTTTTTGACCCTTTACTTTTTGGCCATTTTCAGTCACATTTAGTGGTAAAGACTGTAGGCTGTCATGTCTGTAAGCTGTGGTTGAAATCCTGTTTGAAGTCCTTTTGGTATTTGAAAAGTATTAATTATCCAGCGGAGAATAAATTATTAAGGTGAATAGGTTGCATTTGGCTTGCAACCAGAAACAAGTTGTTTAGTGGTAAAGACTACAGGCTGTCATGTCTGTAAGCTGTGTTTCAATCCTGTTAGAAGTCCTTTTGGTGTTTGAAAAGCATTAATTATACAGTGCAGAATAGAAGATTAAGGTGAATAAGTTGCGCCAGGCTGGCAACAACGAACAAGTTGTCTAGTGGTAAAGACTGCGGGCTGTCATGTCTGTAAGCTGTGGTTCAAATCCTGCATCTTAGAAGTCCTTTTGGAGTTTGAAAAGTATTTAATTATACAGTGCAGAATAAAAGATTAAGGTGAATAAGTTGCATTCGGCTTGCAACCAGGAAGAAGTTGTCTAGTGGTAAAGACTGCAGGCTGTCATGTCTGTAAGCTGTGGTTCAAATCCTGGTAAAGGGCATTTTGTGTTTGAAAATTGTTAATTATTAATTATACAGTGTAAAGTAAAGATTAAGGTGAGTAAGTTGCGGTAGGTTTCCAACCACGAAGAAGTTGTCTAGTGGTAAAGACTGCAGGCTGTCATGTCTGTAAGCTGTGGTTCAAATCCTGGTAAAGGGCATTTTGTGCTTGAAAATTGTTAATTATTAATTATACAGTGTAAAGTAAAGATTAAGGTGAGTAAGTTGCGGTAGGTTTCCAACCACGAAGAAGTTGTCTAGTGGTAAAGACTGCAGGCTGTCATGTCTGTAAGCTGTGGTTCAAATCCTGGTAAAGGGCATTTTGTGTTTGAAAATTGTTAATTATTAATTATACAGTGTAAAGTAAAAGATTAAGGTGAGTAAGTTGCGGTAGGTTTCCAACCACGAAGAAGTTGTCTAGTGGTAAAGACTGCAGGCTGTCATGTCTGTAAGCTGTGGTTCAAATCCTGGTAAAGGGCATTTTGTGCTTGAAAATTGTTAATTATTAATTATACAGTGTAAAGTAAAAGATTAAGGTGAATAAGTTGCGGTAGGTTTCCAACCACGAAGAAGTTGTCTAGTGGTAAAGACTGCAGGCTGTCATGTCTGTAAGCTGTGGTTCAAATCCTGGTAAAGGGCATTTTGTGCTTGAAAATTGTTAATTATTAATTATACAGTGTAAAGTAAAAGATTAAGGTGAATAAGTTGCGGTAGGTTTCCAACCACGAAGAAGTTGTCTAGTGGTAAAGACTACGGGCTGTCATGTCTGAAAGTCATGGTTCGAATCCTGGCAGAGGGCATTTTGTGTTTGAAAAGTGTTAATTATTAATTATACAGTGTAAAGTAAAAGATTAAGGTGAATAAGTTGCGGTAGGTTTCCAACAACGAACCAGTAGTCATGTTTGTAAGCTCTGGTGCAAATCCTGCATCTTAGAAGTCATTTTGCAGTTTGAAATTATATAGTGCAGAATAAAAGATTAAGGTGAATAAGTTGCATTCGGCTTGCAACCAGGAAGAAATTGTCCAGTGGTTAAGACTAATATTAGGTGTTTGTAGATGGAATATTCGAACGAAAATTTACATACATTTTTAGACCTAGCCAGGAAAAGCTAGGAACAGTTGCGAAAAATGCAACTTTGGGCCCTCTGGCAGGAATCGAACGTGCGATTCCGGTGAAGAAGTCATTTTGGAGTTTGAAAAGTATTAATTATACAGTGCAGAATAAAAGAATCAGGTGAATAAGTTGCCTTAGCCTTGCATCAACGAACAAGTTGTCTGGTGGTAAAGGCTACGGGATAAGCAATCATGCAGGATACGAATTACTCGTTTACAATAGCCAAACGACTAGGAGTTTCCCATGTGATATTTTTTGGTTCTGAGTTACTAAAACTATTTCGTCTTTCTGCCACGCTGGTGCCAGGTATGGCAATTAGTTGGGCTTGTTCCATTCTTTTCCTCATTTCTTGTATGCTCTTGTCCTTCGCTGCCATTTTCTTGCCTAGTTCTTGAATTGTTTTGGATCTTATAAAATACAATAGAATATAGCCCTATATATAAACAATAAATCACAACAAAAGTACAATAGAACATAATAGAATATATCATACAACAGGTCAAGAAGACACTATACAGCAATAAAGTGACTTAGAATAAACTACACAACAAAACCCTTTCACCCTGTATAACTGTATTCCCATCTTACCTTTGTCTACTGAGGTAACCCAACTGTTCAGCTTGTTTTCTCAACTGCCAAACCAGTTTCTCATGATGTTCAAGCTGTACGCGAGCGTCATCACGCTCATGACGTAACCGCTCAGTCTCATTGCTAACTTTCTCATTACATCTCAATCTCTCCACTGTGGTCACGTGCTCAACATGTCGTTGTTGATTGGACAGTTTGTGCTTCAACTCCGCTACGCGCATGCGCGAGTGGGCATCCGCGCAAGTAGCGTTCTCTCGATCCAGCGAGGCTTTCCGTATTATTTCGCGCAATCTCGCGATTTCCCGATCTTTTTCACGCAGCATTTTTGAAAGTTGTATATTGACATTGTCCGACGTTTTGAACTTAGTGTTTTTATCTGCCTCAAAACTTTCGTGTAACCTTTGTACAACATGTCTATACACAACGGCATTATCCCTCTCCTTGTACATCTGTGGTTCACCTTCAAGCCCCTTTTGTGTTTTGCTTAATTCCTGTTGCTCCTTTTTATCCAAATGGCCCATAATTTCTTTAAACGACTTTGTTGTTTTGTCCATAGATTTTGTGTTACCATGGCTCCCAATATGCGATACATCCTCTGGCAATTTTCCTGCTTCCCCAAGAACAGATCTTTTTGTATATTTTCCTTTACTCTTTACATCAAAAGAGATACTCTTTGAAGGTTTATGAGAATTCAGTGTCTGAATTGAAGGTAGACTAGTCATGGTGGTCGACGAGTCTGATCGTGAATTCCAACTAGTAATTTAATACTTTTTAAATTTTTATAGCCCATCAATATTTGAAGTCAATTGTTATTTGATCTCTTGATATTGTCGCTGCACAACTGAAGCGCAGATGGCTTGTCGATCAGTTGTCATATTATGCAGGACTTGGAAAATAGATAGCACAAGAAGTTAATTTATCTTTTTATTTATTTATACTTAGGTATAATTTAACATGGACTTTGTTTAACTGGTAACATCCTCACGTTTCGCGCACGAATATATTTCTCTTGGATCTTGACCCCAATCACAACCCTAACCCTATTTAAACCATGGTTGGAGCAGTTGCTTAAACCTAGCCAGGAGCAGTTGCGAAAAATGCAACCTTAGGCCCTCTGGCAGGGCCTGCGCTTCCGGTGCAGCGCTCTAACCAACTGAGCTACAGAGTCCAGTTGCTGAGCATTAACCGAAAGTTCGTGTGTATATATGTAATATGGAAGGATGCCAGTATAATTGATTATGGTATATGGGTAAATATTAAGATTTTTCTCGGCATCTCGTTCGATGAGAATAATGGTTGATGGTATCACCTGCTCCGGCTAGGTCTAAAAATGTATATAAATTTTCGTTCGAATATTCCATCACAAATACCATCAACTATTATTCCCATCGAACGAGATGCCGAGAAAAATCTATCTAAACCATGGTATATTGTGCGTGTACTCAGTTTCGAAACTTGGTCGAGCAAGTTGTAACTAAATTGTAAAATTTTGATTTAAAATTTGGTAAAATTTGTAACGTTATTGAAGTTAAGAAATGTTGGTAAATTATGTTGAACAAAGATAGTAAACCATTGTATTCAAAATACATACTTTCTCCTTGTTAATCATCGCAGTGTCTGTGTAGGAAAACGCATTTCCGCCACTGTCACGCACAGCAAGAGCCTAAACAACAAAAGTACATATTTATTGTCTATTCTAAACCTCTTTGAAACTTGCCCACGAAACTAGTTGAGTGGAGAACATATGCAAGGCTAATTACATATCCGGAATTTGTAGTGCTTTTTGTTATCAAGTGCTGTCTTAAAATGTTTATAATTTCAAATGAATATGCGATAGTATTGGCTATAATAATTTGATATTCCAATGAACTTTGCCAGATAATTTTTCAAAGCTTGCCAAATAAGGTAAACGCTGCATGTTAATATATCTCTTGCTGTCAAACTGTGAAAGCGTCGTCCTTTCTGCTACTGAGCAAAGTTTAAGAAATATTGAATCGTTTTTGGGTTAAAACTACGTCGGTATTCAAGGAATCAATATTACCGAGATACAAACAGATAATTGTTAGCCATAAGGTAACATAAGGATAATACTTTGTACTTGAGATTCAGACATTTTTATATTGTGGAAGATTATTTCTGGTAAAACAGATTGTTATATTTAAGGTTTTGCTAGACAGGGGCCGGTTGCACGAAGCCATATCGATCAAGTCTATACATTCATCGAACCAAGCTAAAAATTTTCAACTTGAATAGAACAATTATGTTTGGAACTACATATTAAATGCATAAGATTTCAGTTCAGTCATTCACAAAATGCGTCAAAGTGTTATTTAATTTTGGCTTATCCACCGTTTAAGCTAAACGGCCTTCGTACAACCGGCAATAGTTCAGTTAGACAGTTTTAAACAGTGTATATTCATTATCAGTCAACATACTCAACAGCAAATCGGTACACAAATGTGTGTCATGAAACAACATATGCATCGGCTATATTCTTAGACTATTACTGCTCTCTATAAAGACAAAAGTCGGTAATTTAAATGGATTATATTATCTATTGTCATTGATGTTGTATCATTGAACATTCGGAACGGTCGCGAGCATGTCAAGCTAGCCTATGGCTATGTAATAGAGTGTCAATATATCACTAGAATCAGTGAAGACTAATTTGCATAAAGCACACAAAAGATAATGATAGACCCGGACTATTTCACATCGACGACTAGGACTTGTTCACGACTAAATGAAAATCTGACTAACAAACATTTGGCTACAAACCTTCTCGAATGAGTCGTGACCACTCCAGACAAAAAATGATTACAGTATTCATTTAGGTAATATATCGCGGTTATGCCAATATAAATTATAAATGCTTCGAAACATCTGTCGCGAACATAGCGGCAACTTTGCTTATTACCTTTCTTATATATTTTATAGTAAGAGAAAGGACAATTTGTAACCGTTGTAAAAGCAGGAATGGCAGTGGTAAATTAATATCTTGTTTTAGATTTTGTAGATTGTATAGTAAGTCGACCTTAGCTAATAGCCGAGAAAATATATTTTTGTTCGCTGTCATTTGTTAGGAAAATGATGAATGGGAACAAAAGGCGCGCGAGTGGATAGAAACAGTGGGAGGTTTTAAACTTGGTGATGACAGTTTGCAACAAGAACTGAAGAATGGCATTGCACTGTCCACGTATGTGATATATTGCTAATTATTGTAAAATTTATCATATTTTATACCATACCCTGTCATACCATACCATTCCAGAACATACCATAGCATTCCATTCCATTTCATACCATTCCAGAACATACCATATACCATTTCATTTCAGACCATACAATACCATATACCATAACATTTCATTTCAGACCATACCATGTCAGTATGTCACGCCATACCATACCATATCATGGCATAGAATACCATACCATAACCATGCCAACCACACCACACCCAATCCGTATATAAGACAATTTTTCTTTATTCTTACAGCTTTATAAATGCCCTACAACCAGGGTCTGTTAAGAAGGTTAGCAAACTACCAGGACCTTTTAACCAGGTATAGTAAACTATTTCAGCCATGACTGTTTACATTCATACCAATCGATTCCTAGCCAATGAAAGTTACCATTAAACTACGAGCAGCGGAGAGGTAATCGTGAAATTTCCTATACTTCCAGTGTACTTATAACAAGAGAGCAGTTTGGTAATGAGAATGAACTTAATATTTCATTTCTAGATGGAAAACATCAAGGCATTTTTAGATGCAGTTGAGGAATATGGCTTAGCTGAAGAAGATACATTTGTTACGGTCGATCTTTTTGAAGGACGAAATATGAAACAGGTGCGTAGTTACAACTGGTAGTAATTTGAATTATGCTGTTGCGTGGACTGTGCTTATAGATTGTAAGGTATCCATTTGGAGTAATAAATACTTCTAAGACGAACTGATTGGGGTGAATTACTATTGACATTTGCCTCTCTTTTTGACTGACAACTAACAAAATATCTCTCATTATTGTTCAGGTTATTAGAACTATCTATGCCATTGGACGAAAAGTGAGAAAGCATGTTGTCTTATATTTTAAAGCACATCTTATTAGTAATCCTTAACAGCCTGCCAGATTTTTAAACAATACTTTTAGTAATGAATTTGTCATCTCGTTACCAGGCCCAAGAGAAGAACGCGCCATATCCTCCACTCGGTCCCAAGGAGTCAAAGGAGAACAGGAGAGAGTTCACAAAAGAACAAATGGAAGCTGGGAAACACGTTGTTGCTATGAGATTTTAACAAAATTATTTCTATTTATATCACTGAGAATTTACTATGAAAATTATTTTTCACATTGCTGGTGAAATAAAATAAGGCTGGTTCACATTGCCTGCTGCTTGGTGCCTTGGTATAAATATTGTAAACGAAGGCCGGTGTAGGGGGTATCAGTTTTGGAATATTGTAAGAGAAGTTTATAGAAAAATGTAAAAAAAATATCTAAGGATGTAAAAATCAATACCATAAGAGTTCCATTGTTATTTGACTTACCTTCCGTCTTGAGAATACTTTTTCGAAAGTTTGTGTTTTTCCCGTTTTGAAAGCGTCGCCGGTCAGGAATAAGCTGTCGTATTTGGTGTCTGAATTACATACATGAAAACGATCGTGATGCATGGACGGCGGCGAAATGTTCTTAATAATAGTATCATTTTTACAACTTATTTCTCACAATTCAATTTATACATTCATTCATTTATCATCCACATTATGCCATTAGCACATATATCAGTGACACATCTAGATCAGTGGTTGGACACTGTCCATAGACAGTGCCGCAGGGTTTTATGGGATGCTAGTAAATATACCGATGCTGCGATGCATGACGGGTTCACAATATGTCAGTTTACGTTGAAATCATCTTCTTGATGTGGCCAAACAACTTGTTCACCAGATCCGGTGAAATGAAGAAATGTTTACTAAATACCCAACGATCTTTTCAGCTTATGAAATCGTTCTTTGATAAAATCATAAAATTCATATTCCAACTTCATATTTTCTCGGGAGATAGCGATCACCTTCTCAGAGGGCCTTCGTTTTTTTCTTGTCAAAGACAACACGGATTTCGGAGGAATTTGCGGATCTAAGAGTAGTAATGGTTAGACAAGTTAAGGGCGAAAGGCATAAGTATTTCCTACATAAATTTTTCAACAAGTGTTTCAACTACATTTGGACACCGTAAGCTAACAGCTTATATCTATAATATTTACATTACCTGGTGTTTTAGATTGCTTGTAAGCTCCTTTAAAAAAATTGGGCAGTAATTTTTCTAAAACCTTAATAAAATCATCGTATTCTTCTAAAATACCCACGACTAAGTACTTCTCTACGTTCTTCTTCGCTTGTTCTAACGCCCATAATGTCGGCCGCCTGAATACAGATTACACATAATGTTAAACAGCATTTAGAGAAAACCTGCGGTGTTTGGTAGAGTCAAACTGGAAACACTTCTATCTCATGCGACTGGGAAGAAATTATAATCAGACAACTCGATATTGCAAGAGTCGAACTACCGTCGCAGAGGTGAAAGACACATGCACCACCAAGGCACTGCGCCATCAAGACGACAACGTGCTTAGGGAAGCACGGGTGGCGCTGTCTCTTACCTCTGAGTTAAGCTGGCTATACAGCAGGTCGAGGGTATGGACTTACTCAGGTTGGGTAACGTCAGTGCACTTGATAAACTCGTGTAAGTTGAGATTGGTTGGTTCTCTCCTGTGCTTCGAGGGTTTTTCTCCGGGTACTCCGGTTTTCCTCCCTCGCTAAAAACTAACCCTTAACCACTAACCAACCCTCGGAACCTTTGTCAATTGGGTTGCAAAACCTGTTAAGGCTTTCCGTCCACCTCAGAGTGGTAAACATAATAAACTAAACATACCGACATTCTTTCGAGTGACCACAAAAGAATGGAACGATAAAGAATATTCCCCAGTTCCCTACGCATTCTCTCTGTTTCTTTAATACGCATTCATCATATGTCTGTAATAGATGCACCCAAAGTTACCGTAAATTCCTCATTAAGCCCTCCTCCCCGGGATCTTATTTATTTCAGGATTTAGTATATCTGCTCTGAATCAGCACACGTTTGCTTATTTGTTGTGAAGGGAGGGAGGGAGGGAGGGAGGGGAAGTACGTGAAAGTAAGGGCTTATTATTAGAGAGGGGAGCGTGTTTGAGAGGGAGTGGCCAAGCAGAGGATTTACGGTCCTTGGGAAAGAGTTGATCAAGTTTTTCCCCAATTAAAGAACTTTAATTAGTATTTAATTAGGTATAATATTTGATTTCGAATCTTACCATATTCTGACTTTTAACCGAATTTTTCACGCGAGTTTTATTCAGTAAATTGTCACCATATCGTCGAAAATAGAAATGAGATACAGCCCTCGACACAGGATCTCGAATTACATTTATATACACAACTGGTGGACCACCAAATCTGAAATTAGAAATATTATTAGCATGATATACTGGATAGCTCTATCAGTTCTAAACTGTTCTCCCTAGAGGTCCAGTTAGGGTCATCCCTGATTGATCCAGTTTTACTACAGGAGGAAACCTGAACTAAACTAACTTTATTTATACTGGATAGCTCTATCAGTTCTAAACTGTTCTCCCTAGAGGTCCAGTTAGGGTCATCCCTGATTGATCCAGTGTTACTACAGGAGGAAACTGGAGTATCTTGAGATAACCTGAGGTGTTTGCCTGGTAGAGTCAAACTTAAAACACTCTTCTGACAATTATAATCGAATGAAATCCAGAAATCTAACGAAGGAATAAATGGTTGGTGAAAGTCACATGTGCACATAAATGTAGGAATCACTTACGTTTTGAAATCTAAATAATGCATATGTCGGTGGTAAAGAAATGGTGTCCTTAATGCTGACATTAAGTTGCTTATTCTTTTCTAAATAAAGAACATTGATAATTATTGGTTATATAATTATAATGTAGAAACACGGTATACATGATAAACAGTATAAAGCGAGGTGTAAAGGATGACGATTTGTAACGACTTTATCATAATCAATCTGTCAATCAATCAATCAATCACACGATTGATTAAGTCAGATTGTACCTGATCATCGCGTTTCAGTTGATACGGGTAGTTCATTGCAGGTTCTATGACCCGAAATTTGTTTTTAACACGTAGGACTTTGAACAACGACAAGATTGAACGACTGCCACATTTTGGTACACGATTATAAACAATGCGCTAGAAAATGGAAATATATAACAAGATAGTAAATAACTGTGAAACATGATATAGATAAACAAGTAAGCAAGATGGTAAACAAGTCAAACAACATCAATTAAGAATCAGTATTTATAGTACGATGAAAAATGTAACTTCTTAATGAAGTTTTAGAAATTTACCTGCGAATAATTCACTGCAAGTCCTAGAACAAACAATTTAAAATTTTACGAGATTTATAAAATTTCCGGGAATTAGTAGAACGGTTGTCAGGGTTTCTGTGTTGGTCCTTTCAGAGTCTGTGTG
This sequence comes from Trachythela sp. YZ-2020, assembly GCA_016169945.1. Lineage (NCBI taxonomy): Eukaryota > Metazoa > Cnidaria > Anthozoa > Malacalcyonacea > Clavulariidae > Trachythela > Trachythela sp. YZ-2020. Next base: position 1,826,747 of record JADLSH010000341.1, on the reverse strand, counting down.
AGGGAGTGCAGAATAATTGGTCAGACTATGTCGGTGGACCTACTTAACATAATTAACATTGCGCACCCTATGCAAATACTCTATATTGCAATACAATATAAAGCCGTCAAAACATCGATGATCGATGGCCTATCATAATATGAGGTCGTTTGAATAGTAAAAGCAGAAAAAATTAATGGTATAAGTGATAACCGTAACTCTACAGTTCACCAACCTGAGTGACTTTCAGCGTCAACGATACGTCTATTCGGTGTAACATAATATATAGCCTCTCTGTGTTTCTTCTGTATGTGCTCACTGTAGTCCTTTGTGTTGTCACTGACTGTGCGAAGACCGTTAAAAATAAAGATAAACCCAATCAGGAGAATCAAAACAACAAACAACCTAAACCGTAGACGCATCTCGTCAAGTAAGCATGATCTCTGTAGTTTGTAAGCGAGAATTTCTAGCGCTAATTCAATATTGTGATTTCTGAGCTTATTGCCGACGGGTCGTTTTCCTTGTAAACATTAAACCTTCTCGGATCATATTACAAATGATGTCTATGCATGTATTACGTAGAATTATGGCGTATATATCCGGCTCTTCAATATGAGAAAGATATATAAACGTCACAATCCCTTACATTCAATATACCTGCGTTAATACTGCCTGCGTTGCAACTCTCGCTCGCGTTTGACCGTCAACTCTCATCGACTCTCCGATCCACTCTCATGAGTCTCGTCAACTCTCATCAACTCTCATCGACTCTCATGCATTCTCATCAACTTTGAGCTGGTTCAAATTTTGGTGAAAGTTGATGAGAGTTTTGCTCGTTTGATCGGTCATGAGAGTTGCATAAGAATTTTAAACAACTATAGTCAGACTAGTGTTTTGGCCTTTCTATAAGAATTATATATGTGTCTATAACAAGATAAGCTAAGATGGAAAATTTAAAATTATTCTCAGGGCTCCATTTTGCGCGCTAACTCTCGATCTCGTTTGACCGGGGCATGAGAGTTGAACAAACTCTCACTTGCCAACTCTCGATCATCAACTCTCATCCGAGGGGTCCGCCACGACCGTCCAAAGCGTACGAGATGTCGAAATCACTTGATTTCTGAGCTGATTTCTTGATTTCTACTGCCGTTTCAACACTGATTTCAATATTTCCGGAAGATATCAGTTACAGCAGTGTTCGTATATTTTAATGTTTCGGCATTTACTCAAACTCTAAAGCAATTTGAAATCGGAATATCGTGATAAATGAATATCATCATAAAAACGCAAAAAAGGTCACAATTTCGTCCCTACAGCCCCAATATTCAAGCCTTTCACTAGTATTTTTGTGATTTCTGATTTCGAAATCATCTGATTTCTAGTTGATTTCAGTGATTTCGCACTCTCCTCCGCAGAGGCTGTGAGCTATTACAAATAATTAGTCGTTTTTAATAGTGAGGTCTCGAGCATTTTCATTAGTCTTACACGAAGTTTTCAGGAAAATTTGAGCGCGCGGGGAAAGACGGGAAGGAGGATTGCGCTCCCCACCCTTCTCAAAACTTCGTGTAAGACTAATGAAATTGCTCGAGACCTCACTATTAAAAACGACTAATTATTTTTAATAGCTCACAGCCTCTGCGGAGGAGAGTGGTGATTTCGTGATTTCTGAACCTCATTTCTTAGTCGAGTGTACGAGATTTCTGCCGTGACGGACCCCTCGCTCTCATCCTTGTTTGACAGGGGTAATTTAACTACTAAAACACTACTCACTCACTTTGTAATGCATATCTCTATCAGTTTCGTATAGACTGTTCTCACTGGCAAGGGTTATCCCTTACTTAAGGAACTAACTTCCAGACGAAGGGCCTTCGCTCGAAGCATCGAAGATCTTGCTATAAAACTTTTTCAGGAAGTTTGAACCTACAAACCCACGGTCACAGGACATCGTTTAGTTAATCCCTTACTTGCAGACGTCATTCTTGTCAAGGCCCGTCAGGAAGTTAGTCGAGAAGGGGTACTTGTAGCCTGTGCACATCCTGTATTACTCAATACACTGCACTATGTAATACAGGATGTGCACAGGCTAGGGTACTTGACGAAGGGCTCGAATCGTGACGTGCAAGTTTCTTTGACGATCAGTACGACCATCATTTTAGAGGGGCAAATCACTCCTAAAAAGTGTACGAGATTAAAAAATCATGTGATTTTTTTTGTGATTTGTCTATTTTTTGTGCTTTTTTCGTGATTTTTTGTGATTTATAAATTTTTTTTGTGATTTTTCTAAAGGTGTACGAGATTTAAATCAGTGATTTGCCCCTCGATCATTTTTCTTGATTCGTCTGGGATTCGATTCCTGCATTATATGCATGCAATTGTCCAATAAATCTCGCTCAGTTAACACTGGACCGATAAAGGACGAGTGTTACTGGACCTCTAGGGAGAACAGTTTAGAACTCTCAGTTTAGAACTGCTGCAAGTTCGTATTATTAGGGGCGGACCATTAGAAAAGTGATGGGAGGTGGGACTTTTTTCCCATGCCCGATATTTTTTTCGGCTGCTTTGGCTTTACAGGAATTTTTTGTGCGAGGTTGTGGGGAGGGGGGTGGTCTGGGGATCCTCCCCCAGAAACTTTTGTATTCTTGAGCCTCTGTGGCTTGATTTCCTGCAGTTTCAGTGACGGTTTTTTATATATCCAATCTAGACAGTCCGAGGTTTTTGAATTTTTTCCCCTTTCCTTTTCCCTTGCGCGAATTTTTTTGTTTTTTTCCCACCCCCCATCACTTTTCCAATGGTCCGCCCCTTAGCTAATCTGCCACCTCTGGTACTCGTCATGCAGATAAGCGTGACGTCACGCGAGGTTATGACGTCATTCGGATGGTCAGTCGAGAGGTTCCGTGAGTGGATGTCGTCGTGGGCAGTGAAAGAACACAGTTGTACTGTCATCATGACGCAGGAATTATTTCAATACCTGACAATTTTAAAATACCGGGACTGAGAATTACTAAACTAACTTTATTTACACACTTTCTATTTACACACTTTATTTACACACTCTTTTCCCTGGAGGTCCAGTAAGGGTAATTCTCGTAGGGTTGATTGTACTTAATGTATCAAACTCAAGACGCTTATCTATTGTATTGCGTACTTTGTCTGAAAAGTGCGTAGGCAGTAACGACTAGGTACAGATACGAGTCAGGCATAGGCATTTCAGTGGCGTGATGTTTATAAACCAATCATAGCTCGCATGCTATTCTTATCAGCCAAAGATGTGCGTTGTTTTAAATTGATAAGCCAATCACAGCTTGCCTGATATTCTTATCAACCAATGAGGTGTCGATTTATATGGATAAAACATTACGTCAAATTTGCTATAAATTTTCGTTCTGGACGTCTTTTCATTAGACTTTGAATCACTATTTTTTTATAAAACTAACTAATCGAAATCGATTAAACTTTGTCCTGATCGAGATGCTCAGTAAACGTCATGACGAAGCCCACTCAATTATTAACACGTTTTGACGTCATACTAACTAGTGTGTATCTAGAACTGTGACCACAGACAGCGTTGGCAAAATAGAATCTATTTATATTACAATATTGTTGCACTTTGATCACGTTGGTATAACTGTGTTATGTAATCAAATTTTGACGAGAAATTTTTTATACTTGCGCTTTGATCGAGTTTTTGAAATAAGTGTTTGTACTGCCTGAAAAAGATCACATACACATCGACACGGAACCCCGCATTTAAGAACTATGCTTTTGTCTTATATATTGTGAAACATGAAGACGCGTTTATCCGTTTCTATTTTGTACTTCAAAAGGCGGCTGTATAAATGCAATATAAACTTAATAAATCTCATGGTTTTCATCATAAAGTTCCTTTAATAGTTTAATCTGATTTTTTCGCGTCTATTCAACCTTTGACGAGTGAACGTTACAACTCTATCACTCGTTTTCGTGAAGGCATAAATGAAGGAACAATCACACAAATGTTAATTTTTGAGATTTTTATTGTATTATTTTTTGTTTTCTGTAATAAATAATTGTCAATAGTCTAAATTCATTTACAAAGTATTCTAATTTGGTAAGCAATCTGAAAGCACTCTTCTTTGATCCCAAGATAGGAATGTCGGAAATTCTATGTTGAATGTCACAATAAGATCGCCGCGTTTTAACGGGGTTTTGGGTAAAGGTAGCCCTTCTCCCGGGTAGCGTTTCACATAGCCTGGATGAACAATGTCCTTTATATTTACATCATATCTTCGACCGTTCAGTCCTTGTATACAATAAGATACGCCAAGTAGTGCTTTCTTCAATGAGACATTTGCCGTATGTAAGACGTTATTGCCACTGTCTCTGCTGTATAGTGCATGAGGTTTGTCCTTCAAGGTAAAAATTATGTCGGCAGGTTGTCTGCCTGGGTATTTATCGCCATGTTCAGGATAAGTCAGTTTTGTTCCAGCTTTCCAGCCTGGTTTAATCTCAATTTCTATAACTCTTTCCTCTTGTTCAGAGCGTCCGCGCTCGTCATTAATTGTCCGTTTGATTTTTCGCTTCTTCGTGCAACCTGTAGCGATTTCTTCAAGTGAAACTTCGAGATCTGTTTCAATTGCAGGATCTTTTGGTAAAGATGAACTACAGTTGCTTGAAGTTTTCGTGTTTGAACAGGGTTCTTGTCTAGGACGTTTTGTTGAAGTGGATGAAGGTTCGTTTTCAGAGCCAAAAGTCTGCCAGTCAGGTTTACGTTTCCTAAAATTTGTGGAAAAATTGTTTCTTCTAAACTCTGTGTTCGTCGTACTGTTTTGTTCCTTACTCCGTTCACGCGCACTGAAATTCTTGCTTTCACTACTTCGCATATTGGTCGTGAAGCCTTCGTGTGTTCCAGAGAACGGGTCATCTGCAAAAACGAAGGAGTAAATATTTAATACATATTCTCTAAAAATTAATGCGCTACATATTGTTAAAATTTATTTCTATATACTAGCTAAACTTAATAGTAAGTTTACACTTTCCCACTTCTTAGACTTAGCACCCTGTTAAAATATTTAAAATAATTTTTGATCAAAATGCTCCAAATGAAATGTCTGAGACAGGATTTACTCAGGAACAACTGGACATTAGCATGTTTTTATATGCTGTTAAATTCTACACAAGGTTTTGTTAAACTAACACTGCTTTTCAAGTTTAAATAATTAATGCATTAACCTGTTAATTGCTACATGAAAGTATCTATCCTATAAAAAACTCCTTAGCCAGCCATCATACAATGTGAATCTCAGTCCTGACATACAAAACTAGTTGGTAGGCAAAAAACTGTAGTATTTTTAGTTTTAGATGTAATCTTCCTGTCTTTTGTAATGCTGATAATGTAATGTTCTAGAAGCTGAATGAAAAGATCTGTTTATCATTTTAACAGGTGTGTGTAGTCAGGCATGAACTCATTTTACGGTGGCTTGCTTTTGTCTGTCTTCCAGAACATTCAGCATAGAAAAAATGAAACTCAACAAAATAGTCCAAAACTCACCAAATAATGAAAATCATTGCATTTTATACCAGTTTTTATAGTCTGGAACTTACAACCACCAAAACATCACTTAAACAGGAGACTGAATTGTTATAACTCAAAAAAGAAAATTATCAAAAGAACACCGTAAATCTTTCAGGAAGTTAACACTTAAATAATAGGACAATTGTTATATGGTTGTTTGAACAATGTGCAGAGTTCTATCTTCTAGAACATCATGCAACCTCTGTATGTTAATGTGAGACACAAAATTACATAACCAAAAAGTTAATTTTATGAACCAAACTCTTTTTGGTAATCAACAAATACCAGTAACTGAACATCAACTCTGGCTTATCTGATACAAATATATGTATGAGAATGTTTTTGTTTAAATTCAAAAGCTTTTGAAAGACAGGAAGTTTTTAAGGTATACAAAAAACTCCCTTTTTAGAACTTAATTATCATACCGGCAATTACATCATCGGTTTTACAATGTCACAAAAAGATACATCTTCATATTTCACACAAAATTGCTGGCCCACACAAAATAGTTTACTGAACAAATTCATAAACATGGCTCATTCTGGAATGAAATACCCCCTTCTAACTCCATATGATCATGCTGGGAGGATAAATTAATAATCAGCTAATTATAGTAAAGCAATCTAAAACATCACCAGGATGCTAAAATGAATCAGCTTCAAAAACAACTGGCTTGAATCAGCTCAAAAACATATTTCAAATCTCAAATACTTAGCTAGAAGTTTAAAAAGCACATTTTGATAACCATTTGACCTCTGTCAAAAACAGACAAACTTTGGTACTCAACACTTAGATACTTAAAGGCATTATCTAATGGGCCAAAAGCTAAATCCCAAAATTGTTGTAAACAAAACATGGTAGTCCGGTTGTCCATGGTAATATGTTATTCCAGAATACTGTAATATGCCATTGCATCATTTTGGTACCAGAACTCTGGCACAAACCCAGGAAATTAGACAGGAAGGCAGTTCTCATGACAAGCATTTGCTAGTATCATGCGTTTTTGCTGAGTAACTTAAACTTAAAACAACTTTTCACTAGAATTCTAAAGCCAAATTATATGACTAAAATCGCGTGTTATTGTAACAAAATGTGTTCGAGAACGATTTTGTACATCAAGTAACCAATGAAAAACTAGAGAACACAATTAAGCCGCTGAAAAAAGTAGCAAGTACAAATTCTGAGTAAATGGTTGTAAACTACTAAAACTATTCAGCTATAGCTCTTTATTGATAAACTAATTTAATACAAATGGCAAGGATTGATGTGGTAATGACAAAACATGCCAGTTTGCTGAAAGCTTAATATATATTCAGTACGGATGACTGTGAAGCAGTTCTGTCAACTTAGCACATCAAACCTTGATTTTGAGTGAACTAAAACTATTAAACTTTAAACAGTTTAGAACACAGAACATTAAGTTAAAGAAAGAGACACTTACCGCCACTAAAATTGGGGAAATAATCTTTAAACCATTCCTTTGCATCTTTCGACCATGAATTATCATCATTACTATCGAAGTCAAAACCTATCCTCTTAGTATGGTCATATCTTTGTCTTTTCGTCGGGTTACTAAGTACTTCATGAGCTAGACTGATCATTTTAAACTTCTCTGCCGCATCTGGTGCTCTATTCTTATCAGGATGATACTGCTTTGCCAGATTTTTGTAAGCTTTCTTAATTTCATCTGGACTTGCATCCTTTCGTACGTTTAAAATGTCATAAAAGTTCTCGCTTGCCATTTCGTACTAGAATCCAACAAATACTTGTGTATAACTCCTATATAAACTACAGATCTGTGCCAACGGCCATATACTATTGTGTTAGAGTTTTCGTTTCAAAACTCGGCTTTACTTTGTTCTGTTCGCGATGTGTGTTGTATGTTTTTATTTGATTATTGGAATTTTCTCGACAGTCGCCGCCCGTATATGGACATGCTGACCATATTTGGATCACGACATCTGCGCGCCGGAAGTCTCGGAGAAAATTTGGAACATTCTAGACTCGGTGCACCGCTGCGGCGGTTATATATGAAAACGCGCGTGATTGTTATGATTTATTCATGCAAATCATAAGCGTTTTTTAGTCTGGAAATACTAATACCAGAACAAAAATATCTAATTGTTTATATCTATAATTTAGAGGCCAAATTATAATAGGAAAAATAGATTGAGGATTTTCGCCAACACTACCGATGCGACTGCTATGAAGTAAACATGTTGTTCTACTGGAACAATCCAGGGACAGTAATTTCGAGAGGCATCAATAGGGTTACTAAAATAAAGCAAAAAGCTGCTTTTACTCACTAAAATACCTTAAAATGAGACATATTATGCAGCGGAAATCAGATCTTGTGTTCCTAGATGAATAGAATAGAAAAAAGTCGTAAATTAGCTGGTAAATTAACACTATATGTGACTGGAAATCAGTATTAGTTATATAAAGATCGCACATCGTCACAGCTTAATTGTAGGTCTTAAAGAAAGCGTGGAAAATAATTATACATATTAAAAAGGTGGACAAAAGAAAGATATATAATATCAATACAATGATAGCGAAAGCGAATAATATTTTGTGCAATTTATTACAAGCGATTCAGTGATTACTATCGCCGATGATGGCGATGATAATCAATCAAGAAGATGATATATTTAAATGAAACTTTCAGTGAGAGTGTAAAACAAACATTTTGATCACTTCAATAAGTCCAAGATCAACAAAAGCTTATAACTAGGCCTTTTGTCTGGCCTCATAGATTTTGGCAGGGCAATTCTACCAGACACCCCCTCCAACGAAAAGGTGGAGCTCTTCGTAACAAACCGTTATCTTTTATTCTGATATTCGAAAGAAACTTTTTGCTTTGATGATGATCCAGTGTAGGTAGTGATCAAAAGATATACTTGAGGGAAGCTGATCCTCAAAAATCGACTATGAAGGACCGCGGAGCATTTTTTGGATTGAAAGACTAAAGATCTCCGAGAGTGTAGTGACACTCGTCTGATATGAATCCGGGGGCATACGAGTTTCCCGTCTAACTTTCCCGTCCAAACAGACGGGACTAACTTTCCCGTCCAAACAGATAACTCTCCAATAACGGGGTTCCAAAACAGTCAAAGTACAAAACTAAACATTTACCATGTAACAAACTCATATACAACTCATAATATCTAACGAACAATTAATATACAACGTAGAACAAACTGAACGACAAACAAACATACTAAGTCGAGTAACAGTGTACATGATATTCATACACTAATCTAATGCAGAACTAACCCCCCTTAAGTTTCGCTCCTGTAGCTGAAGCAACGAAAGAATACTATATCTATGGAGTTTAACCAAGGAGGAAAAACCAGTACAGGTTAAATCCAGTAAAAGACTGAACAAGCTTCCTGGCATGACATAAACGTAAGAGATGCAGAAACAAAGAAGAAATTAGGTGACAAAAATCAGGAAGTCACAAAAGACGACAAAAAAACACAATAAAGTTGAAAAAGGAAGAAGCGAGAAAACGCATTGAGGATTTACAACAAATAATGAAAGTTTGAACGGATAAAAAGGAATTAAAAGTAGAACGGAAAAGCGAGTTATAGGAGCAAGTTGGTTAGAAACAAGTACCTCGTCATAATGATACAAACTTATATAATAGATACATGCACGGACAGTTCAGTTCAGTTCAGTTCAGTTCAGTTCAGTTCAGTTCAGTTCAGTTCAGTTCAGTTCAGTTCAGTTCAGTTCAGTTCAGTTCAGTTCAGTTCAGTTCAGTTCAGTTCAGTTCAGTTCAGTTCAGTTCAGTGCAAACGACGTCTATTGGATTATCCCTTAACGGAGCAGATTGAATTTACAAATTTGATGACCTTTCCAAATTTCTGCAGCCGGAAAGCAAACTCTTTATTCGAGAAACACTGAAATGATCGGAAACGCAATATAAAGGCTATTAAAGAAATTGAGGTATAATTTGGCCTTTTAGATCTGTCAAGTGTGTAGAACACGTGCTAGAACACACCATGAGCACACCGACTTGTCTCGGCACACGTACGCAGGAGCTGGTGGCCTTGCGGGAAAATATGATATTTCTAGATTGATACCAGCCTATAATTAACACAAAACACATCTGGTGTTTCGAATCTGGAATGGAAAAACAAATTCCTTTCACGTGAGCAGCACAACAGCAATCTGACTGAGGAGTATTCTAGATTCTTAGTTACAAGCATGCAAGATTATATTCAATTTAGAATATGGTAATATAATATAATTACAGCAATTAACACAAGCTTTGTATGACCAAAATGTTGAGCCTTTGTAACTCAAACAAAGAAAGGTCGACGTATGGGGTTTTCGAATGACGTATTGACGATCAATTTGATGCTGTATCAGCATTGCAACATATTATTATGCAATTGTATTAAAGACGCGATTTAGCCATTTAGGATGTTCGATAGAAAGATACGGAAAATAAATTGCGTAAAATAGGAAACTGGTTTAACGTAGTTGGTTTGCAAAATGCCACCGTTTGGTCTGCTCAGGGACTGTTAGTAACATATAGTGGTTAGTACTGCATGCCTTACACCTCTGTGACCGAGACTTGCGTCGTTTAGAATCCATAGGGTACAACGTAATATAGCGCAATATAATAAATACCACTAGCACTTTACTATAGTTGAATCTGGTACATTACAATTGCAATTTCTGACTATTTATAAGAGGCATGAGAAGACATTGAAGCTAAGGTTATTTAGTTTCCATATATTTATAGTTAAAACCCGAAATTGTATTGTTAACATAAAGTTAACTCTTCGAACCGTGATGTTCAACGAACTGGACTGGCCTTCTAGCCAACTGCCTACTGGCTAAATTAATTTCCTTTAAAGCCTTTATTGAGGAGGAGCCTCTAACAATTGAGCTATCGAGAGTCATATTCTTCTTATGATGCCTGATTCAGTTTCCTCCTGACTATTCTCGGAGGAATATCGTAAGGACGGAACAAAGTGAAGGAACTGGACGATATTTGCTGCCGACAGTTCCTAAGCGCCTCCTTCTACGTTCCTAAAGCTTCCTACTCTGCAGACTATATTCTTCTTGCGGAAACGGATGCATTTTGAACACTGAAGGTCAGCGTTTGTCAAATTAGCTCTTTCGATATGGAACATAACCGACCACGCATCGGCTATTCCAAGACCGACATTGAGAAATATCATCGATTCAAAGAAAAGCGATATTATCAGTATTTATAACCTAAGGGTACAGTGTAGTTAGAGCTCTTTAGATAGGGCAGTAATCTTAGGTTTTACATTACCGTTGATATTGTTCCTGTTAGTCAAACGCGTACAGAGCTGTCGGAGCAGCTCTTCTGGGAAGGGCATGTAGAAAAAAGATCAAAGGGGTCATTAGCTTTCTAGCCAGACTCTTGTAAGGTTGAGTCGAATTTGGAATAGCGTATGGCTGTGATTAAACCCTGAAATATGTTTTTTAACTGATCAGCATTTATTTATGATCAAAGAGATCTAAACTGTATCAGTTTGACCTACAAGATTGTTCCTTTAAATTAGCTGCTGGGTTCATATGACTAAAAACACTGAGCAAACGCCTTTCACGAGTTTCATCACGAGGCAGCGTGGGACGATACATTGTTATGCGTACGGCACGTAACAGGAATATATTCATAATACCTAACCAATCTTGCGGTACTTGTAAAGTCTCTTATCTCGAGAGCAAATTTGCACAATAAAAACCTAATGATCTACCGCTTTGTGAGGATAGCCACACCGAACAATTACAATATTTCATTTGAGTTTGCGAGATGTTTCTCTCAAACACAGTGCCACCTGCCATAATCTGACTGTTGGCTGCCGCTTGCTTTGAAGAAATGACTCCGCCAAAGACATTCTTTGTCTCAGAGTGTTCCGTATTAGTTTAGACACAAGGACCTGCTTATGATGGCCAACATCAATAAATTATAGGTCTTGTTTGAAAAACGGAATTTTTAAATTAAGGAATCTTCACGAATCTCTTGAACCGATTAACTGTTGAGCAATATATAGGAACTTTGTGATGATCTTGTCTTTATACAATCAAAATTAACTAAACTAAGGACGATGTTTCGAGATGCCATTAGGCAGGGGCGGCGTGGCCCACCGGGACATTTCCCGGTGGGCCCCCGGAAATCTGGCAATGGACCCCAAGCATGCAAAGGTCTACAATGTTTATAAAGTTTTGGGCCCTTCATTAAATATTTGGGATAAATCACTGATATTTAATGAACAAAATAATTTAATTTAATCTTATTTTTAAGCCACGCCGCTCCTGCCATTAGGCACCTGATTTTTTCAGTTAACAACTTTAATGATACAGAGTTCAGAATAAGAGCAACAAAAAGCCAGTTTAAAAAAGCGAATATAATGTTGTTACATAAGGATCTTATCAACAACATTTTAGTTGTTTTCAATATCACTTGGCTTCTCTATAATACGCGCTGAATGCGAAAATAACGCCTTGTAATAACCAAGGGGTAACAAGGCTCTAGCATGAGGGCGTGGTGCAGATTTTGCACCGTGTAACACCGAGTATTCGATGTATTTGATTCTGAGAAGTGCATACAAACTGCATAGTACACCCACAACTATATCGGCAAGCATCTACTGGATGCATGGCTTGTGTGTTAGGAATGCAAACTCCCAAGTACACACTATACAGTAGCCAATATGGTGAATCAAGAGATGCGTTACGTCAAAGAAGGCTATTCCCCAAACTAAACAATATAGTTTGAAATCGTCTCTCCAACACAGAGACTTTTAATCTAACCATAATATCGGGAGAAAACACGACAGTCATTTCCATAGGTAAACAAAAACTTGAAAAGGTCGCAAAGGTTATATCAAGTGGGCACTTACTAGCGAAGTGTTGTTGTTGAAAGAGTGACAGTGAAGGTGGCTTAGCAACAATGCTTCTGCAAAGAATCTTCTAGACTTGTTTTGGAGAGCATGCAGTACATATGAAGAGGTTTAGAGATGCATAGTGTGATGAATTGTTGTTGGCACAACAGGCAGTACAGTTCGTGCATGGTACCTTAACTGTGACCAACTGCGATATATGCATATATCAGAGTTGCAAAAACGATTCACTGGCATTGAGGAAGGTTGAATGTGAAACATTGGATAACACATTGCAAAGCAATAAGTGCTTGACTAGTCAGGCTAGTGATGAGTAGCAACAGTCAGCACTCAGTTAGACTAGCAACTGCAATGACCAACTGGCAACCTAACCCAGGAAAAAGCCTGCATGTCGGAAAATGTCCAGCTATTTTAAGGAAGGTTGGGAAAATCCAAAATCCTACCCAGAGGAATGTCAAAAAACGTTTTGCTACTCTGATGCAGCTATCCAGTATAAAGATGGTTACAGCTTAGCGTGCGCCTGGCACTTACGTTACTGTAGGTATCTGACCTGCATTACTACAAAAGAGCACTTTTCATTAAAACTGCATGTTCTAATTAACGCTCCTAATAGTAGCAATTATTAAAGGTTACACGGGAGATGACGTAATTAGAACAGTGAGGTACTGCGCAAGGCTGGTATGACGCATTCTAAGCCAGACAGGCAGACACTGCACTCAATGGCTCTGAAGTATAAACAGATGTTTCTGAAAACGTGCACGTAATGTTTTGCTACCAAATTAACCTTTTCACTATTTTTAACGTTGTCTAGACAGACAAATGGTCAATGGAAGTTAAAAGAATAACCACAATTCAAGATATACATTGATATAGTACATACAATCAATATTGCAGATATATCAATAATGCTGATCAATCAATATATAACCACAGACCGAAAAAGCAGCCTTTCATACGGGCAATCTCTGGCACTTAAGGAAGACAAGTATTTTCCGGTCCACTAACCTTCTAGACTTAAAATATTTCCTCATCTCAATATCGAAAGGAAAACGTTGGCGTTTATTGTCGGAAATATTATACACTTCCTCGTTCAGCAAAATAGACCTACTAAGGAAATTGAAGAACCATCTGCGTGTATTCTGTAGTAAGCTTAGATTTTTCAATTTATTTGAAGATTTCGGCCTTCAGCAAGGAAATTTTTTAATTGCTTATATGATACAGTTGCCCATCTTACTTGGAACCATGAGCTGACGCATGTGCGAATGACATAGAAGGATTAATCTAATCCGCTCAGCACTCGAGTAATGGGTGATTAGCTTTGACCTTTTGAGTCATATTTGTGTTAAGCTTAGCCTGAGGTCTATTTAGTGCCTAAGGACTGTTCTCGATCTGTTTCATTACGCAAAGGATTAAGAAGCGTTACTCCATTAGTGATAGAAATTGTTACCACGCAATTTTAATGCCATTGCTGATTCATGCCTTTTCTCATTTTAACTAAGCACATCTACCAATTAGAGAGCGTAATGATATTTTTCTAGGTAAATGCAGCCTTAGATGCAGGAAGGAGTGCACACTATTCTTGATTATACATGGGCTGTCATAGCCTCCTCCGCAGGCAACTTGGTGGAAAACGGCAGAATTACGCAATAATTTCATAGGCATGAGGGAGTAACAGTGGATAGTGAGGGATAATTGGAGTTGGTCTATTGCGCAATTTTTGCCAAGTATTGCACAATTCTGGCGTTTACGAAGAGTTGCCTGCGAAGGAGGCTAGGGCAAGCTAGGGCTGTCATACATAATTCATGTTCACAGAACTCTCTTCTGTTAATGATTATGGAGTATCGGACTTCTATCACAGCCTCTGCTAAGAACTAACATGTGATGGACACCTACTGTTCAGCACAGTGGACTCTCTAATCGACTCTTTCCCGCAAAGTCGGCTACGGAAATCAGATCGGAAACCCGGTCCTCCTTCACATCATTGTTCTGGAAAGGATTTAACCAAAAAAAAACCTATTCTGCTAATTACTTAAGACGATTTCGGAAACCGCAGAACACCCACGTTCTACTTTGCTATCGAAAGGGTTTAACCATGACAACACACTCCAACCGATACTCTTACGAAAAGCACACTAATCCATATAGAAGAGATAATAAATGCATATAAATATACAAAACTCACCAGAATTATAGGCCATAGAGCATCTGCTTTTGTAGGTATTAAAGGAGAATAACCTGAAAGCAAAAACAGTCATATAGAACTAGCTACCATTTCGAAACAAATTCTAGACGTTTTTTTATACTGGCCAGCTCTATCAGTATGTAAGGGACATCTTTATTGGTCCAATGTTACCACCTCTGCAGGATGAAAAAAAGTGAAAAGCTGTGGTGTTCAGTTACGGAGTCAATCTTCTCACATGCGACTGAGACCAAATTATAATCAGAAAAAACAAAAAAATATACGAAGATCACAAAAGGATCGATATTATTTTTTTTGTTTTCTTCACTCAACAATGTCAAAGGCATAGACTTTTTCCATTATCTAGACTTGGAATTGGTCAATTAATTCTTTAACATTGACTAAAAAAATTAATTTGTTTCCATTTCCTCTCCCATTTCCAATTACTCGGCGCCAAATTTCTGGCTAAAAAGATCACGATCTTTCATGTTCGAATGTTCCAGAGCTATTAGTGAGCTTAAGCAAGCGACGTTTTTGTCAACACAGACGTCATGCACCCGAAAATTGGTATATCTAATTTTGGCGGCATTTTGCATCATAGTGCTCGTGTAAGGAAGCAAAAAACTTTAAAAATCTTATGTTTTGTCATATGTGTTGAAGATTACCACAAACTGATACAAACACAATTTTTGATCCAGTCCCCCCTCGGCAATCTGACGTCGGTGTTGACAAAACGTCGCTTGCTTAAGCTCGCTAATATTTATTCAAAATAGCCTTTGGGGATTTATAGAGTTGGTAAACTAAAAACATCCCTCCTAATTATGTTTTTGATTATATGTTGATATTAAAAGAAATGAGGGCAACATGTTCATTACAAAACAACGCATTCTTTGAAACGTGGGGATCCAACATATTTATAGAGAATGTTCTTCAATATAAGGTGCCATGGTTAATGGTTTAGTGCAGTCTGAAGTACATAAAAAGGTTAAAAACACCTCGAAGTTTCCAGCCGAAGACCCTCATTCGTAAGCAGACTAATCCTGAGGTTTTGTTCTTGAGTATATACGACCTGAACATGCTAGTCTTGTTAAATAGACTTTGAACACTCATGCAGTCAAATCATATACATTATATCATCTTTAGTTACATGAAGCATACTTCATCAAAAGATATCATGCAAAAGATATGGGAACAATCAACAATGATAAGAACGTTCGAGAAGTCATAAACACAGAAATATGATAACTTGAATAAAGAAGAAGATAAGGTGGAGTAATATGCAACAAAAACTGATTTCAATGCATGTTAATTAAAAATGTTTACAAATGTTGTCTCGTGTTTTCTAACTTATGTGTAAACATTTTTAATTAACATGTATTGAAATCAGTTTTTGTTGCAAGTTGCAAGGTAGATATCTTTCTCAATCTATATTCTTTCGTTCTTCGCATATTTTCCTTGAATATTTTTGTATCCTATATTGTATTGATTTTGCTGTCAACTATTATACAATTTCTTCTATGACCAATGGTCACATGGAAAACTATTCTTTGCATACCTGCATGTGATTTGCTGTAATTATATCAACATAACAGCTAACACCGTCATTTTAGCTGAGAGGAGGTAGATAGTTTATTGAAATTAAACTCGTGAACTGACTAATTAAATGTACTAGTGAGCTATGAAGACATTGATAGGCAATTGGTCCAGTATTAAATTTCACGAGAAGAATTTGTACCCTCATTGGTAACCATATATGGTTAGAGAAAAGATCGCTCCATTTCTAGAGAAGAACACCTCAGGATGATTTTTTTCCAAATTAAATTGTGGATGAAAATTGCTATATATATAGTGATAGTAATTTGGAATTTGGAAACCATACTCCCACATAATACTGCAAGAAATAATAACAACATGGACACACAAATGAAAACACTAAATTAAAATTGTTATTATACTTTCATGAAGGCAAAACACATCCTAGAGTCCAGGCAAAACACATCCTAGAGTCCTAGAGGTAATTGTAAAACACATCCTAGAGTCCGAGAGGCAAAACACATCCCAGAGTCCAGGTAAAACACATCCTAGAGTCCAGGTAAAACACATCCTAGAGTCCAGGCAAAACACATCCTAGAGTCCTAGAGGCAAAAATAACAAAGAATGTTCTCGAACGAAGTATATTAGGGGCCTTGAGAGTTAAAATTACTTTCTGAGTATATAATTGACAATGGAAATTTGGCAGTAATTCAAAAGAAACTATATAGGAAGAAAGCAAAATGTCAGATGCATGTATATGTGACTAAGGTGAAATTGTAATCAGACAACTGCATATTGCATGAATCGAACACCAGAAGCAGAGGTAAAAGATACACGAAGTGGGACTCAAAGAAAATTAACACGTTTTGCAAAATAACATTCCCCGCCTCGCGACGCTATTGCAAAAATAACACACGACCTATAAATTCTGGAAAACAGAGATTGTCAATTGCCATATTTAAAAATAGAGGTGTGTGAAAATAATAGAGAAAGATCTACACAAATATGACATATTTTCAGTGTAAGAGGACTTTAACTACGACAATGTATCCAAAATTGCGTTGCAAGTTGCAACAAGAACTGGAAAATTATTTAGTGAAAATTATATACATTTATTAGACCTAACCAGGAACAGCTGCGAAAAATGCAACTAAGGTCCCTGCAGGAAGCTATAGTTGCATTTTTCGTAGCTGTTCCTGGTTAGGTCTAATAAATGTATATAATTTTCACTCAATAATTTTCCATCTACAAAACCTTGCCATTATTACACAACCTCGTATGTACAACATCAAGCATTATTTATTTTTTGCTTGTACAAACTGTCCTATTGATAATATCTCGAACGTGTGGTGGCAGTGTATAGGTAGCGTGCATGTTCAACAAGAACTTCGAATTTTCGAGTGAAGGCTCTTCGTCTGGAAGTTAGTAGGAAGGACCTTCGCTCGAAACGTCAAAGTTCTTGTTGAATTTTTCAGGTAGATTGCTCCTAAAGACCCGAAGCTTATATGAGTCCTATTGAAGATGTGATTGCATCATTTTGTATGTTAGCCTGATGCTCGCCAGTTGAGCTAATGGACTTCAGTAGATGTAAATTCGGGTATCCAACCCTTGGCCGCTGACTAAGTGATGTAAGTCTGGTACGAATGTAGTTATTACCGGTCTACAAGTCGCGATATCAGTCAAAATCTCTAGTCAACATGAACGTAAGGATCACAAGGCTTCAAAGCTCGGAATTGCAGAAATCCCGCAGGGTGGCATCCTATTAGAGAGCTGATATAGTAGTTTAAAAAAAATTTTCAGGTCTAGACATCAATAATTATTAAGGTTTTAGTGAACCTTAAACGAACCCCTCCATTGTAAAACACTTCAACAGTATTTAAGAATGAACATTCTAGATCAAGATAGTGCCATATGTCTTTCGTATTAATGATTGCTGGAGGCTATTTTATACTTGCATGGTTGCACAAATATTGTTGGGGAGCGATGTCACAAACGTGCAATAATGAAGTGCAAAGACTTCAGAATAGAGCGGCACGTATTGTTCTCAAAAGAAATCGAACAGAAAATTGTTTATCTTCCCTCAAGTGGCTCCATCTTTCGACAAGGAGAAAAGTTCACAGATGTATTTTAATATTTAAAATTCTAAATGGTATTGTTCCACTTTATCTTGACAATTATTTTGTCAAAAACGTTAATATTCATAATTTCAATACAAGACATAAAGAAAATTTCGTATTACCAAGAGTAAATAGAGAATTTGCTAAAGATACGTTCACACACAGCGATTTTTCGGGCCGATTTCAGATGCACGTTAATGATGTTTGAAAAATACGTGGTAAATGTCATCTGGCGACATCATCAACTGAAATTATTCGTCATTAACATTCAGCAAAACCTAAAATCGGCCCGACAAATCGCTGTGTGTGAACGTACCTTAAGCGAACATTTAGATTTCAAGGTGCAAAAGACTATAATGAGCTACCAACTGAAATTAAGAATGCTCTAACCTTAGCTAGTTTTAAAACTAGAATTAAACATCATTATAGAAATAGGTTTAATATAATAGCATAATTTATGTAATAACTAATTATATGCAGGGCCCCTCTGGATACCAGCTAACGGCTAAATGGGCTACCCTGCTAAAATAAAGTTATCACATCACATGCATGTAGCCAGAGAGGATTGAAAGAAGAGAAATAATTGTATTTTCTGTCATTGTTACAGTCGATTTCAACTAACTTTTCACTAAAATGTTCCGACTCAACGAATTTCCGAAGTTCGAAACGAAGTTCGAAACATTTTAGTGAACAGTTAGTTGAAATCGACTGTAAAACATTTCCATATCTCGAAATAGAACGGCCGACCTTTTTCAGTCAAGAAATATTTTACCTCGAAAGTCCAAACCTTGAAGTTTTTTTTAATTTTTATCATCAAATGAATATTGCCCGAAAGTATTGCTCTTCTCTAATAACGATACAAAATTCGTAAGTCAAATTCTTTTAGGATAAAATAAATTTTATTGGCCTGTATGCACAACACTTGGACAGAAATTTTCCGAACAATTTTTCAAATGTAGGCTACTAGAAAATGTTCATAATTTTCGTCAGAATATCCAGTCTCTTTGAATTTAAGCATTGGCTAGACAGTCAGTATTGTAGAAAGTTCTGGACTTTCATTTAACAGGAATTGTTCAGAAACAATTTACATACAATAACACATGCAGAGATTAATTACAACAACGACAAACACAATGCGAATGCTAGAACAAAATGAATTCATGATACATACATTATGCACACATGAATATGACAAAAAACTTCGCACACCTAAAAACTGATCTCATCCTTTATTTTACACAACATCGATTTAACATTACCGACGAACGACTGTAACTACATTACCTACATCATTGAATAGCTAATAATAACGAGTAACAACTATATATACTCATTAAATACTTTTGTACAATGCTCTATATTCATAAAGTATAAGGTCTTAGTTATAATCACAATGAAATTGTCTTGGTTTCTTTAAGATATGTAATTGCTTCATTGTCCTATGAGCGATTCATTAACCAGGCACTTCACTACCATTAGGTTGTTACTTAGTTATTATCTTTTTACTAAATTGCTTCTAAAAACTAAAGAAGTATGGTTTCTTGCCTTTTGAAGCTAAGTAAATTTGGCAAATTAGGTTGGATAAGAAATTTCCCACAAGAACACAGAAATTAGGTGGGCCGGCAGTCCTGGAGAGACGAGATCTAGAAGACACTATCAGTATCTGTGCACCCACAACGACTTTCGTTTTAATCATTGTTTTAAGGAGTCAAAATATTGTGAGGCAAAAAATCAAAGCAATATATAGGTAAGCCTCGCCGGCTAACCACTATCGCCACAGCAGACGGCGGTCAAGTTATCAGAGTGAGAAAATAATGATAATCTCTCGTGTTTGGTGGCAAATAGAAGATAGAGAGATTTAGTTCAATTTACTGTAGCCCACTGTCTTATAAAATATCGAAGCAGCTTTTACACAATTTCGAAACCATATTTCAAAACGATGTCACGCATGATTCTTATTTGAAAATTCCGGCTTTAATTTACATGATTTTGGATTTTGATCATGAAGAAAAGAATTTAAAAACAACTGGTGTCTGTGTTATTCTCCGAGCAACTAATAACGTTGGCAATATAGATTATATTTCTCATGCATTGTTTAAACACAAGGTTAAAATTAGCCCTTCTAGAAAGCTGGCTCATTGAAACACAACCCCCCAGAATACACCCCCTAGCAATCGTTCATTGAATGGAACATCCAATTAAGGGTGTCATAAAACCAAAATAGGAGATTATAATGCCGCCTAAAATTTTCTTATTATTCATCACGATCATATTTCCAATTTGCCTGAAATAACTAGACAATCTACTCTTAACAAAGTTCAACTGAACAAACGATAATATGGAGAATATTCCAGAAAGCTAACTTTCCCTTTTCGCTCAGAACTCGCGTGACAAAAATGTACTCAAACTGGGAAGCTATTGTCTACAAGTGAAACTCTAAATTACTACGACTAATTAGTAAGACTACAAATCATGTATGCATTAAGATTCTGATGTTAATGCGTTAGAATAAATACCTAGTCTATATAAATACTATATAATGGTGACTTTAGTTAATATTTGAATCACTTCATGCAATATATTTATTACTGGCATGGTTCTTTTCATGTGATGTCATATATAATGATTCAAGTTCATTAGGTTAAAGGCGTCCTCATAAAATAGGACTGGCAAAAGATTATCCCTAGTGTGATAAATCGTGTTATTGCAAACACCACAGTGTGTGATAACTAGTCATCTAGACTTGGTTACCTGTGCAAGGCCAACAAAATGCCATC
Source organism: Trachythela sp. YZ-2020 (assembly GCA_016169945.1). Lineage (NCBI taxonomy): Eukaryota > Metazoa > Cnidaria > Anthozoa > Malacalcyonacea > Clavulariidae > Trachythela > Trachythela sp. YZ-2020. The sequence continues at coordinate 1,805,721 of JADLSH010000341.1, read as the reverse complement.
ACTAAAACACATCCTTCAAACGACTGCCATAATTAATCTGGTAGAATTGAATTGATCTTCTCCTTTTGTGTTTCGTTCAATTCCATTGGGAAGTTGACAGTAAACTCGACAAGAAGGTCACCCCGGTTTCCGCTCCCTCTCGGCATTCCCTTCCCGGAGATTCGTTTCCTAGTGCCATGACATACGATATCCTGGGTACTAAGTGTCAAAGATTCACCGTTAAGCAGGGGAATATTAATATTACACCCGGTCAAAGCTTCTCTAAGGGTAATCTCAACCTTGTATATCAAATTATTCTCATCGTCACGAGTGAAGCAAGGATGTTGTCGCTCACGGATGACAAAAATAACATCTCCGGGAATTATACCCGGCTTTATGTCCCCGGCGGAAGGTACTATGATTTTTGTACCATCCTTCGACCCGGCGGGTACGTCCATTTTCACGATCTTTTCATCCGTACGCGCAATGCTGAAATCATCGTTGAAAACTTTCGCTGCGATTTTCATTTTTTTTGTGCAGCCACGCGAGAGTTCCTCGAGGCTCAGGAATATTTCGTGGACCACGGGTTTGTCACGATAGTGCGCGTCACGGTGGTACTTTCGCGTCTGGGATTCCATCTTGCAGTGGTACTGATATTCAAAACGCGCGCTTTCGTGTTCCTTCATTGGCGATAAAATTTTAACAGAAACGACTAGAAACCCGAGGCTGCTTTTTCGTAGGAAAAAAACTGTTCGTTTGGCAGCCAAACCTTGTATAGGAAGGCCAACTCCCACACGTTCGCAGGGCTAAGCTTTGTAAACTAAGGTCAATCAGAAAGGGTTTTTCCGTTGAGGCAAAATGGACGCAATTGCAATACGCTTTCTTGTCTTTTTCGGAGATGTCAGTATCAGTTCTTTTCTGCTTGCACGCTTCGTCAGCTCAGCAGACTTGTGCAACACTTTGTAAAGTTGCGTAATATGGGTTTTAAAACAGCCAAACCAGAAAACAAGTATAGGTGCTCAAGTCCTGCTGGAGAGGCTGGGTTGTTTGTGAATTCAAATCAAAATTCGACAGGAAAATGTATATGCACGTACTTGAATCGATGCACACAAACTCTCTGAACACCAAAAACTTGCACGTTCTTGAATGGAAACTCTTTGAACACAAAAACTAAAAAGGTCAATCCCTGGAGGTCCAAAAATCTGCGGTCAACCTCGATAAGAGAATGCGTCTGTTAGGTATCAAACTCTTACAGATCAGAAATATGCTGTAAACAATATAGAAATGGCCAGAAAACCTTTCTTGAACCGTAATTAAATACTGTGTATAGACTTTTTCGTCACCAAAAACGGGAACAGTTTAAAACCGAGACTCCCAGTTAAATTGAAGCTTCAGCTCCTAGCTTTGAATCCTCAACAGTCGTGCTCTTGCTGATGCACTAACTCTTTCTGCAGACTTGTGAGACTTGGTAGTCTAGAAAAGTCTTCGCCTCAAGCTAAGGACACGCGCGGTGTAGAAAGAGCCAGAAACGTTAGTAGGAAAACTTCCTCTGGAGTAAACTTAATGAGGTACCGACACCCGGTCGGGCATTCACACCTTCAGAGGTCTTGCAAGAACGGCTTATAACACTGGCTATGATGCCTGAACGGAGTATACAGTTTGTATAATTGAATGATACCAATAGAAAAGCCTTTAGATTTCGATATCTTCTAGGTATTACTTCAGTAAATCTCTGTCTCAAATATTAGTATTATGCATACGTAAACAAATGTGGCTGTATTAACCTGTCTACCTCGTTCACCGTCGCTCTTAGCAGGCCAGCCTCCGCAAACGCGCCAACGCACAATTCCCAAGCTTTGTCTGGACTAGAACCAAAGACACAGTGGATGTTTGAGGCGAAATTGCCAACGTACGCCGTTGTTTTGCCTTGGGTAAAGTCAAAATACCCGAGCATCTGCGGTGTTGTGTTGTTTTGGGTAAAAGATCAAATAGAACATTCTAGAACGCGTATGGGACACTTCCGTGCGAATAGACCTGCATGAAACTGGTTTAATTAAACCGCCGATATGCGCCAGTGCTTTTGAAACTCGTGCCTTGTATAAATACGATGAACTAGATTACCTAAACTACCCCTAAATCAACTCAACTTTATATCTATTCCCTCATTTCGGTCTAAACACAGCCTAAGACATACTATACATCTCAAATTCACAAAGTCAGTAAGCGAAATTGGCTCTCGTGGCAAGACCCCCCAGTGGACGTTATCAGTTGTCAATAAAATGCAGTATTGTTTCATTGGCAAATAAAAACCGCAGTAAATAGGAAAGTAGACCAAGGATCCGTTTAGCAGGCCGCACAATGCAGTCTTATATGCCCAATTTGTTGCACCGGACATCGATAAAATTTATTCAGGTAAAATACTGCACTTTACTGTGTATTATTCGTTTTCCGGAGGAACATAAAGATATAAGTGTTGTATTACTGGAACACTGTTTAGTGAAGCAAGAAATTCAGAATTTTTTATTTTTATTAAGCTTAATGAATGTAGCATTTCGGTTGTCGGTATTGAAAATTTCATTTGACTTAATTATAATTATACTAATGCTTTGTTAGCTTTGAGTTTTATTAAAATTGCTCTTGGCGTTCTTCAGTTATTACAAACATCGGAAATTAAATTTACAGCAAGTATAGTTGGAAGATATGCCAGACAGGCCAATTCTATTTTTTAAATGCGTAGAAAAAAACGAAACGATTTGTTGCGAAAACATTACAAACATAATCATATCGTCACAAGGTACGTTCACACGTTGCGATTTGTCGGGCCGATTTCAGATGCACGTTAATGATATTTGAAAAATACGTGGCAAACGTCATCTGGTGACATCAACTGAAAATATTCGTCATTAACATTCAGCAAAACCTAAAATCAGCTAGATAAATCGTTGTGTGTGAACTTACCTTTACGCGGCAAACGCTGCGCCAAAGACAAGGTATTATATTCTCACTCCGCAAGTCTAGAACTACAATATCCACTCAAACTTCGGAAGAAACTCGTTTGTCAATATCCGACATATTTGACGTTTGTCGGCGCAAACATATTTGACGTTTGTCGGCGCAAAATTTATCGCTAGTGACTTCGACGAGTTACTGGTGCCTATTTTGGTGAAAACGATTTATACGCGAGTTCTTGAATTGCTTAGCCAATCACAAGCGAATTGGATTTGTCACATTACCAATATGTTACAATGACGCAAGCAACACTTGGATGTAAGCAACACATTTTCAAGGATATTGTCGGTGAAGAAGGCTAAGGCAGTACTGGTCGATAGTTTAGGTCTGAAGCCAAATTGTTGAGATGAGAGGATTTTGTTTTCAGTTAGATAATTGTAGACTTGCGTGTGAACAAAACGTTCAAGTATTTTACTCAGGACAGTAATAGGTCTGTAATTTGACATGATTGATCGCTCTACCGTCTTTCCAGATCATGGGGAAAGTATTAGATTTTAGCGATTAATTAAATATTTCAGTTAGGTACGGGGCTATATCTGCGGCAGCATCTTTCAAGAGTCGGGCGCTGATACGATCGAGACCGGTAGATTTGTTGGTTTTAAGAGTTGATAGTTGTTTGATGACAGACGAAACTTCAATCTCTCGGAAACTTAAAGTAGAATTAACTCGCGTTGTTGGATCAAAAGAAAACTTAGATCGCGTACGTTTTTGTTTGATCGCATTTGCCAAAGTTATTCCAACACTGGTGAAGAAATTATTGGAAAGAGATGCAATGGATTTTGTGCTTCTGTGTTCCACACCATCCGATATAACTGAGCTTGGGGCTGAAGATTGCGGGATGTCAATTCATTCAGAATTTTCCATAGACAGAGGGATTATTGTTGTTTTCAAATCATATTTTGATTTGCAGTCACGCACTTTCTTGTTTACAAAGCAGCAAAGCTTGCGGTATGTAGACCAATGGGTTTCTGACTGTGTTTTTTGAGCTTTCTTTAGATGATAATCCCGATCTTGCATTGCTTACTTAACTCAGCAGTCATCCATGGAATGCTGACTCCCTTGACTTTCATTTTCTTAATTGGCGCGTGCTGATCCGCTAAATCAGTGAAATGTTGGCACCAGTTGTTAACGGTGGCATCAATATCGTTGTGATATAATAAGGCAGACCAAGTGGTGTCCCTAAGATCTTGCAAGAAGGACTCTTTATTGTAGTGTTTGTATGAACGGTATTCAATTGTACGCATTGTACGCGGTGGAGCTTTAGTAACACCAGCTTTATAGACGCAAAAAAACAAGAGAGTGGTCACTTAGCGAACACGGAATCACGGAATCACTTATTGTGGACCAGTCTGAACCCCTGTTCTTATTTAAGTCGCGACTCACTAGAATTTGACCATTTATACGAGTGTGTTCGCGTCTTATATAAGACGCGTCTTATAGTACTTTTAATGTAGATATGACATGTACTTGGTCGCTCATAAGAGACTGCCCCTGTCACCGTACTTAAGTCCTAAGTTATATATGTATTGTATATATTCTGTATAGTCAATAAGTTTGTTTTCACTAGTTTAGCTTTACAGGGGTGGTGCCCTGCATGGGTCTCGTTGTCCCGTTTGCGCTAACCCCATTGGACGTATACCCTGTAATTTTCTTTGTTTGTATAATATTATGTCCAATAAAGCTGATTAAAAAAAACAAAAAAAACCTTATGAACGTGACATGCGACACGCGCCCTACATAATTCAATATGCCAACGCCCATATAGGTCAAAGAGGTCATCCATCTGGATCGCAATATCGCATACGTCAAAATTGAAAACAACCAATCACGTTTTCGACTCTTGATTATTTTACGTGGTCAAATACGTGCGCTGGTTACGTTGCAAGCTGCGCCCTGGTTCAAGTGAGCGACAGTGCACGTTTATGCATCTCACTGTGGTGGATAATAACGTAAATAGAAAATTATATTATCAAAGATAGACCTGGTACAATACCTTGTATCCATAGTTCGTGACTTGAAAGACTTTTGTAATTTGCAGTCACGATCTAAATATAAAAATGATTAAAGTATGTTAGTATACACATTTAAAATTATTTTATAAAATGAAATATAGTTGTTTTTTATCGTTGTTTATTATACATTGTTTATTATACATTGTTTATTATCAACAACCAAAGTATCACTATAGTCAACTCCATGAAGAAGGACTTCGCCAAGAAGGACTTATACTCTATAAATGTACTTCACGTATTAAGGAAGAGGTACACGGAAGAATATGATTTCATTTCTTGTAAAGGAAAATATTAAGCACAATATACAGTCATATATTATTCAATCCTGGCTAAAGCCTAAAGCCATATAGGTACTTAAAAATCAAAGCAAGTATATATAATTCTAAGATGAAACAGCACGTTAAACCATTTAACTACAGTCAGAGAAAACAATTTTTACAAAATAAAATTGAAATTTCATGATTACTCAGAAATTGAAAAAGAAAGCGGATCGCATAAATACATCTCCAAACAAGGAAATAGAAGTCTATTTCTCAAGTGTAACACTTCCTATACATGTAGGTTTATACAAATATGCATATTTGAATAGATATTAAAACATAATCAATAGACAACACGTTTCACAATAACCCCATATATAATTTATATATATTTCGCCTCTACATTTTCGTTTGTATTAAATACATTTTGATCATTAGATATATTAATTCTACTTATTTAATTTTATTAAATATAAATATATGCCAATAAATATTTCATCTTTAAATTTATGTTTAAATCTATCCTCTCTAAAATGTCTTTGTTCAAGGCTTTCGTTATTATATTTTTCAAATATATGTCTTTATTAATTAAGCTTCAGGCCAGCTGAGCTCAGGTTATTCATTACCATTGTTCACCAGGGTAGGTGGAAATTTCAGGGGGGAGAAATCCCCTAGTGTAAAGTTATTCTAGCATTACTATATCTAGAATAACCATGCAATTAAGCTCTTAGTTCATCCACTTCAACCTCACCTCCGTAAAATAACGACGTTGGAGGAGGATTCCGGGGGAGGATTCCTCTCCTTTGTTGTTCCGTTCGCCATCTCTGATCGACTGGATGGTATGGGTAGACATATTGCACCTGGTGACGGGGGGAGGTAGCCACTCTTTCACTGAGGTATCCATTCTCAGACCAACTCCCCCTGCGAGCTTCTTCGCGGGCTTTGCAAGCATCAAGTTCTGTAGTTAACTTTCTGATAATTTCCTCAGCATCTTCCAGTTTATGTTTGTACTTTTCCTTCTCTTCGTGTAATTTTTCCCGATCTTTTCTTTCCTTCTCAAAATCCTCCTTGTAAACAATCATTTGTGATTTCAATATTTCACATCGCTCTTCCGAGGGAATTGCATTGCTGCCTTGTTGAGCATATAAAGCTACAGCTAGTCTTGCAAGTTCACTTTCCAAAGGTCCCTGTCGCTTTTCAAGTTCATTTATACGTATTTTCAATTCTTTTTCCTCATCTTCCAGTAGTCTTTTCTCTCCTTGAAGCATTTCAAAGCGCATTTGTAGTTCCTCATAGTCTTTCTTCCAGCCATGGTTTATTTCAACCAAGGCTTCAAATCTCTCCTTATATCCTTTATCGTCCCCGGCCGTACCCGAGTGACAGCCGGTGCCACTCGAAAGTCTATTTCGCAACGATGATTTAAGCGCTTCATTTTCTTGCCTTAAATCTCTGATCATTTTAGCCAATCTTTCGTTATCTTTCACAGAAGCAACTAACTTCTCTGCAAGCTCTTTACAATTGCATAATTCATTTTTATTTTCGTTACTCATGTTAACAACGCGTGTTTTCAATATCCCAGTTCCTTGTCACGTTTATTTCCGATCTCTACACGAGTTCGAATCGATATGAACGATCGGAGGCGTTCGTCGTCGTTATATACATTCTGCATTCTAAAAATTTGGAAATGACGTAATGCTTGCACGCCCACTGAATATTCCAGATATTTTCAGATGCGTCAGTAAAAAGGTCAAGTAAGGTCGTGGTTTTAGCATAACAAAGCGCTTCTTAGCGATTGTAAGCAAATAGCTGGGTAGCTAGGGGTTTTTTAATACTAATAGTTATCACTGAATATAGCTTACTTCAAGCATTACCCAAGTAACATTGTAGCAAGTTACTTTCGGGTCCTCGCTTTCGATGTATTGTAGTAAGGCATTCAAGCACGTTCTTATAGAAGGGTAATACCATTGCCTTTATAGGGAAGAAAGTGAATATTTATTTCCCCTTTTTATGCCCTTTTCTGAAGATTCTGATCATGACAGAAAATACATCAATAGGTAGCAGGTCTAATATGGGGAATCAGTACTGAAATGCTGCGGGTCTTTTGGATCAATCTACCTGAAAAATACAACAAGAACTTCGACGTTTCGAGCGAAGGCCCTTCGTCACTAACGTCCAGACGAAGGACGTACGTCGAAGTTCTTATTGTATTTTTCGGGTAGATTGATCTAAAAGACACGCAGTATTTCGTATGGACACTAGACGTTGGAAATAGTACTGATATGGGGGTGGAGTGGTATATGATTGAGCGCATGTTCCAACTCTAATTTTCATTCTTATTTTCAAATGTTGTACGTCAGAATTAAAACTATGTTTTCCTCATTCCTGTGATTACAAAGCCTTCAGTGAGACTCAGGAATTATATCAACTTTATATGATCTAATGGGGGAAAACCAGTCCCCCCAGGAAACGTTGGTAAACTATATTATCTGTTTTTGCTGTAATTTTGACAACGAAACTGTCCAGGTTACTAGATTAGACATGGTTGAGTTTGACTCTATCATGATTGACTCCGGTTCAGTTTGAAAAGACGATTTTCGATCGTTCTACATGGTCTGAAATCGTTCACGTTGACGTCCGATAAGCTTCAGCGTGTGCAAAACATTCCTGGCTTGACAAGAATCCATAGCATTAGATGCAGAGGAGGCTATTCTAAAGTATGGGGGTGGGATAATTCAGCTGTGTTTTCACTTGGAGATAAATTGGTTTACAGCCCACACTACAGACTGATCTGAAGGTTGTATAAGGTACGGTTTGTTTTAGATTGCGAAATTATCTTTGAGAAATTACAAAAATACACTGGGCTAGACCTATTGAATAGAAACTTCCTAATTTGTGTGTTTTTCATGTTATATTGTGTTGTCTTTGCCCAAAACAATGTCTACAGGTCATACATTTAGACTGATCAGAAGGTTCTAAAGCACTATATAATATCTGTTGCTAATTGGAAATTATCTTTCAGAATTTTTAAGAATTATTTTATCTTATTAGAATAACTTAACATCTCTAATCTAGACCTAAATGTATCGTGTACAATCTACAAATTTTCTACTAAAAACGACCCATATTGCTATAACCATATCTTCTTACTTTTGAAGAACCTGCTATTCTAAATTTTTGGCATCTGATTATAGATCTTCTTCACTTGAATCATTAGACATTAAATACATTAACTTCGATTATATTATATCAGCAGATACATCGATATGATCAAATTTTAAAAATAATTCGATCTTTCTTAATATTCAGTATACAAATTGAATAGCCATTCTGGGTTGTTCGGACACTTCGGTCCCATATACTAGCTCAGTTAACCTATATAGGGCATCGGCCCCAACATTCACAATGTATAGGCATACAATTTATGCGAGATATATTCCTCATTCTCCTTGGGCATGACAAAGGCGTTATGAAGTGCGTATATTATTTGCTTTTGATGAAGTGCGCGGCGGAAAAGGAAGAATGCGCCAAAAAGTAGGGCAGGCCTTCCTTCTGATACGTCAACGGTAAAAAAAAGTTATCCCATTCCCAGCTCCCAAAAATGCATCCTCCTTTTCCCTTCCCACTTCCATATAATTTCACTCTAACGGAGTATTTGCATTGCATCAACCGGCAGTTGCATCAACCGGCAGTTATCAGTTCACATTGCATCAACCGGCAGTTGCATCAACCGGCAGTTGCATCAACCGGCAGTTATCAGTTCACATTGCATCAACCGGCAGTTGCATCAACCGACAGTTATCAGTTCACATTGCATCAACCGGCAGTTATCAGAATGATCAAATAATGTTCATTAATGATATGTAATAATCTTATAGTTGGTGGCAAATAAGTAGAAGACAGAAACTATCTTAATTTGGTTTCTCGTTCAGAAACTCCTTACCGAAACCTTACCATATTTAGTCCCCAGCTGTTGGCATGCAAAAATAACTATCAAAGGGTAATCTCCAAATAAAGCTATTAAACATAAACAAACCCGTGGTTCCCACGATTCATTCCGTTCTAGTGGAAACCATAAAAATCTTTCTTATTCTAAGCCCATTATAGACAATCTACTTTCGATAACGACAGTTTTGTCCTATTTTGGTCATTTCAGAAAGAAGTCGCGTGCCACTTCTCGGTAGCTACGCAACAATTACACTCATTGTAATAGTTATTGTGAGTAGAACAAAGATAGAATCTTTGAGATCATTCGGTGGCTCATTGTTCAGTATTTAAATTAGCTGGCTGCCAGGCAACCTGTCAAATATTGGCTTCGCCACATACTGTATTTGCATATAATAACTTCTATAATATTCAGGCGTGTTTCGTCTGGAATATACTTAAAGAAAAGACGTAAATATGGTAAAGCAGGCCAAAGGGAACTACACAGCATATAAAAGAGAAGGATGATGGCTGTTCGTTTGTACTTGTAGTTTAAAGTTGATTCATTGATAAGCTTTATTATGGTGTCTTATTTTCTAGTTGTATCGATGTTGAAATGTTTCGCAGGTCCACACCTGCTACGTAATGATGATTGTAAGAAATGCGGCGGGTCTGGAGGATTCAACTACCCGTGAAAAATACAACAAGAACTTCGACGTCGTTCGAGCGAATGCCCTTTGTAGTGGCGAAATTGTAAGATAAGCTAACGTCACGCAATATGCTGTACTATAAATTAACTTCATGAAACCAAACATATTATTCTTCACTCTAACTCTTGCGTGAGTATGATACGGCTAAAGAAGTAGAGAGCTTGGCACGTTATAGCTCTACCAGTTCTGAGAGCTTGGCACGTTATAGCTCTACCAGTTCTAAACTGTTCCTCCATGAAACCGGAGTACACGGAGAAAATGTGGCGGTGTTTGGCACAACCAAACTTACAAAAGACAAAATTATAATCTGACAACTGCGGTCTCAACCCCATCAAGCTGATTATTAAAATACATCCTATATGTGGGGAAACATTTTTTCATTTATAGGATTTTCGGGCGCGCTCAGCTTCCAACTGTGCAATTGGTGGGTTTCACCACGTGTTACAGGGCAGCAGATGGTGGTCAACTTCAGAAATGTTGACACTTATAGGAGTTGAACTACATCTCTCAATTCTATTTATTTGCCTTCAAATACAAGACTACTATGTATAATGAAAACAATTATCATTATTTTCTCACTTTGATAACTGCAGGTTGACCACCATTCGCTGCATGATAATGCTTAGTGAGACCCACCTATACTGTGCAGTTTGCTGGGAGAGGACAATAATAGTGTTTATTAATTTAATAGCACTATAGTGTATTTAAATTGAACCAAGCTATCCATCATTTGTATAATCAAGGTATTATTTGTGCTTCAGAAATACAGCATACCCAAATGGTGAAATACAAATCTGTTGCGTCACTATTGCGTAAAGTATTGCAACATCGCCCCCTGTTTGTTATGTTTACATATTTGCAATGTAATACATTCTTAATAAGTACGTGGGTTATAAGGCCCGGTCAGTTTATTTACTTATCCACCTACGTATTAAGCAAGTCATTGTGACATGGTAAACATCTCAGAGTTTTGCAATATATCTCCAGTTACGAATGAGTAACAGAAACTATTGTTTTGCAATAGCTTGACATAGCTGCGCATAGCCATAGCTTTTCAAAATTATACATGCAAGGGAATTTACATTAGGAAAGGAGTTTGAAAAACTAAACCTGTCTTTACTCGTATGTATGGTTAGGCTTGCAACAACCTAACCAAGTTTTAAAGTCAATGTGAATATGTTTTTGTACATGCACGTGTTTGCATTTTTTTATCAATTTTACATATATATTTCAGTAAATCGAACTTTTGAAGGTTTTCCTATTGGAGATTAGGATAACTTTAATAGTGCTTGATTTCATGTGTGGCAGATAGAATTGCAAAACTACCATGACAGTGCTCATGGCTTTCCAGAAATCAATCAATTTCACAAGTTTGTAGCAATGACAATGTAGGCATAGTCACGTTAATATCTCGAACATTGTAGGTAGCGTCTATTCGATAAGCTTCGACGTCGAAGTTCTTGTTGTATTTTTCAGGTAGATTGATCCTTAAGACCCGAAGCTTATAGTCACATCATGCACTGGGTTAGGGTTACTTCCGTGTGTGTCATGTGAGTCAAAATATGGCTAGTATAATTATTGTCATATCTTGCTAACACAAGCTAACACAAGACGGAAGTAGCCTGTTTTGAAATGTTTGGGGGATTAAAATTACGTAAAGTTTCAAATCCGGAAATGAATATAGAGTTGTATTCTTACCCTTAAAAGATATGGAACTGATATACTTATTGGGGAAATGCACCTTGTATGAGACTAAGTATTCTCCTGCCTGAGTACATAAATTTCCCTATTCTGTATCTTATGTCCTTATCAATATTCATGTAGCTAATGCAACAATGAAGCCTTTGGGAATTGTCTACCAAAATCATCGCGAGCTAGCTCATTTCCGAACATTTATATCGAAAGTCACTAAATGTTTCAGTTGGCTAAATGCAGTTTCAGTTTAAAACAAAAGAGTAAAGGACAAATATATCAAAACGAAAATACAAGCCATATTTAGACCGTGAAGTTGCATGGATTGCTCGGGATTTCCGGCTAATTTTCGCACCCACTTCCGGTTCGCGCTTAAGCGGGTATTCAAGACATACTAGCAATGACACAAATGATACAATTGTCAACCCATGCTCAATTTCAAGAACTATCGAGTAAAAATGGTATATAACTTATACATTATTCTTGCAATAGCACAGTGCTTCAACTGAATTTCAGAGCCATCATATCTGAATATTAAAGTTCAAATCCGGCTTGAGTCTTATGCTACTATAAATATATAGTGGTAATATATTTCCTTAATGAATGGCCTTGAAAGAGTTAACGAGGCTATTACTATATAAAAAACCTTCTTAATTTTCTGGACCTATCTGAAAATAACGCATTGTGAGTATAGTTTTCCTGATCAATAAAGATATTAACTAGTGATGATGACAAGCCTTGGCAACAGCAGTCGATTATCTCGCCGTTGTTAGAGAATCGCAACTGGTGGGCGTGTGAAACAGTTCTTTCACTACGGTTAAACCTAAATATAGCTAGCCTATACAGAGAGTAGCAGTCCCTCATTAAAAAAGTTTTTATAATTGGAAATATAACGAAACTCTCGCTTTGCATCTGTTTATATTTATTTTGTGGTTGACAGCGAATTAGGCCTACACTTTCAGTTAGGAAACCACGCATTTTCGTACCCGCATGAGGCATATAACCATTATTGTTTTTAGGCAAAGTTTCGGAAGGTTTACAGCAGATCTATTATTGTTAAATTATATACTGACTATAGACTTACAGTTGTTGCACAAAAGGCCATATCTCTCAAGAAAGGTTCATTTGTGATTCCTTTGCGAAGCATGGATTCTAATAAAAGTAGAGTAAATTGAAGTATGTTAAAAACAATTTCTTTTGATACAAATACTCGAATGCATATAAATTTATAATTACAATAAACTAGTGAGGTATCTGGCTGCTATCGTGAACTAACAACCTTAAAAAGATTGAGACAACATGGACGTTTCAAGCAAAGGCCCTTTGGCTTTGTCAAGTTCTACGTCGGGGGTGGAAGCGGAATATTTGTGACTCAATTACTCATTATTCATATTAAATATTTCTGAATTCGTTGTATTTTTGGAGATATTCATTCACATTTTTGAAAAGGGGTGCACTTGCACCCGCTCCACCCATGGTTCCGGTGTCACAGCGGATTTGGCCCCCCCCGCGGATTTGGCCCCCCCGGACCATATCCGCTAGCGGATATGGTCCGGGGGGACCAAATCCGCTAGCGGATATGGACCCCCTTCCGCGGAAATGGTCCCCCCTATGAAATCATAGGCAGACAAAAACTTTGTAAACAATAAGTATATTATTGTTTACAAAGTTCTCGCGCAAAAGTCTACAAGTATTTTTGAGCTGCATATGATTTGGTTTTAGAGTAATTGTCTGAATATTTTTCTTCGGTTAAAATTTTTGCCATATTGGCATAAAAATTAAATATCTGACGTTTTGATTAAAAACAACAACAAACATTTACGAAAGTTAAGTAGTAAATTTGAAATTAAGACCACGTTAGAAAATATACTGCTGTATCACCGCCAAATAACAACTACAATGAGTTGGTTCGATTCAATGGTCGCGCGTATTGATATGTATTCTGATCACCATTTTTATCTTATGAGTCATCACCTATTGTTTATGGGATTCCATTCAGAACCATTTAAGTTATCTAAATTGAAAGTTAAAATTTACATAACTGTAGGCATGGTATTTAAACATGGAAACAGACACAAATAACAGATTAGTAATCGTTTCCAGGACCGAAGCAGAATTAAGAGAAATTTTTCTGTCTACCACTAGTAAAAGCGCATGAAAATTAAATTTACGGGAAAATGGCACCGAAAAAATCAATCAATTGACAATTGTCAACAGAGTAATTGCTGGCACATGGCCTATTTCTAGATAAGTATTAGCTAGTATTTCTTTGGTTGCGTACTTGCGTTCAAAACGTCAGTTTAATTGAAATGATTAGTTTATTTAAATTCTGTTAACATTTACAACTTTGTATTTCCCACTGCTGAGACATAACATTTAAATGGGAACTGTACTATGTATAGTTCTGATTGCAATAAAATCTACTTCTCGTAGTTAAATATATCATAGTGGCAGTGAAATATATTTTTGGCAGTGAAATGCAGTTTTGGTTGCAGCAAAATATAGTTCCTGCAGTCCAAAACCGCGAGAAAATTTACAGGAACATTTTAATCCCAAAAATCTTCGTACACTTTTTCTCTGTTAGATGTAAAGATGATTCAAAACGTTTTCATTCGATATTTAATATGCCATACGATAGATTCGCGAGGGGGGTCCAAATCCGCGAGAGGGGACCATATCCGCTAGCTGATATGGACCCCCATAGGACCATATCCGCTAGCGGATTTGGCCCCCCCGGACCATATCCGCTAGCGGATATGGCCCGGGGGGGGCATTTTGAGGGGGGGCCAAATCCGCTGTGACACCGGCATCCCTGATAGTATAGAACGCATGGATAAAGCGTGGATAAACGTGCTCAGACCTATAAAAGACATGTTTCTAGATAACTATTTCGGTTAATTGATTTGTTTTTGTGAAAAACAATGAAATTACGAGGTTACGAAGTCACGTCTCGCTCTAGATAATAAATATCTGGGCTTTAATTTGAATTGTATTAAATTCGCCATATATTCACTATTATTACACAATTTATGGCCAGGAATCCGCAACAGCATAGGTCAATTACTGAGGGCTTTTTTAGATCACAAACTCGTGACCTTCTCACGATCATCATGGCGCATGCTAAGTCAATCAATGACAACGTGAATTCTCGAAACTGTGATCTGACAATGGGTGTCCATTGTCCAACTAGAAGCGCAAAATTGAGCGCTAGAACCAGTGGCTAGAACGCACCACATGCAGACCACATGTTGTCTATAATTGCGTATTCTAAAAATTGACATTGACTGACATTTTGATTTAAATATTTCCTAACATTTATATTTCGTAAATAAATGTTTCCTAAGATTGAAATATTTTGCAATATTGAAATATTTCCTAACATAAATATTTGGCAACAGCATGTTGCGCAAGTCATTTGGTTGTAAATGTTACTCAATGTTGAAATAAGAGACGTGGCTTTTCTCAGCCAAGAATATTTGCAGCAAATATTTTGTAGGGGATGCAGGCAAGCTTGAGAATAAAAAACCTTAAGCCCATACAGTTTACACGAGGAGAACACGAACCTCTCGTCCTGAACTAGTATTGTTCCTAAAGGTACGTTCACACGTTGCGATTTGTCGGGCCGATTTCAGATGCACATTAATGATATTTGAAAAATACGTGGCAAACGTCATCTGGTGACATCATCAACTGAAAATATTTGTCATTAACATTCAGCACAACCTAAAATCGGCCCGACAAATCGCTGTGTGTGAACGTACCTTTAATGGTGGTTTAACCTTTGATTTATTGCTTAGCATAGGAACAAGTTTGCTGTCAGCAATCACATGACAAGAATGCTGTAAATAGCAGATTGAGCAATACTGGCCAGAGAATAATAATACTATATAATTAATAATTAATTTGAGCTACAAGCAAATAATCTTGTGCTAAAACCATTAAAAGTGTGGGAGCATTATGCATTATTGCACAATTAATTTGGGGAATTTAAAATTGCTTAAAGCAACTTGCAGCTATAGTGCATTTATGTAAGACCAGGCTTGATGACATAAGCATCAATCAATAGGCATCAATCTAAAAGAAAATGCTGTAAATATATCACAACATAGACCTGTCTTTGATACATGCAGGGGCTTCCGTGGCGAAGTGGTTAGCGCACTTGCCTTTCACCTCTAAGGCCGCAGGTTCAAGTCTCAGTGAGAAGTTTCTCAATGCGACTCGAATCCAGTCCTCAAGTGAAAAGAGTAAAGTCAACGCTCTGCCGAAAGTCGTGAGTTTTCTCCGGGTACTCCAGTTTCCTCCCACAGGGAAAGTTGACAGGGTGGGTTACGTAAAAGGGCCCACTGTAATTGGCATATGCTGTTGTGGTGACCTTGCCCTAGTTGGCGAAGCTAAATAAATAAATAGAAAAATAAATAAAAAGCCAAAGTCTTTTTAATAAGCTGTCATGGTTTGTGTCGGACTACCTGAAGATTAATCTCTTTCACGTTTTGAATGGGAGCCCTTCAACTAACCTTCTGACAAAAGGTCTTTGCTCAATATGTTGAAGTGTTTTTAAACTATTTCACATAGTTCAAATGCAAATGCCTTCATCAGGAGGTCAATAGGTGGTCTGTCTCAATATGGTATTTATATATAGATGCATTTCTTATTGTGTTGATGGCTATGTAGTTATCAGCACATTCAAGAAAGACCTGAAGGTTAATTGAAAACATATCTCTGTCTGGTGATGCTTCAATGTGGTATAGATGGATCAGGTATTAACACTGTTGGTGGCAGCCTAGGTCAAGGCATCCTATATATATTTCAGCACTTTTTTAAAAAGTCTAGGGCCCAAGAGATTTGGGGGTAGGGCAGAGGAAAGGCAAAGCAATATTTCCTGGTTATTTCACCATGACATCATCATCAGCTATTAGCCTGCAAATATAACATGCCCGCTTTAAAACTGCTAAAACCTGCCAAGTGGTCTAGGCCGTGTTGGTGGTAGGATTGAAATTCTTCAATCCAGCTTGGGTTCCAAACTGGGGAGAAAATATTGTAAAACAAAGAAATTCCATATATTATCTGCACTCTTCAACATTGGTACTTTGAAAGCGTTTCAAAATTTGAGAGCATGACACCAGGCCAGATCACAGAATAACCAAAAGTAAGGTCTTTACCATCAAATGTAAAAATGAGGTTTTCTTGACACAAGAATCCCTTTAAAATATACATTTCATACCACATACAGACATAACTTTTTAAGACCAAATTTGTAGAAAGAACAATCTTCACAAAACAATGTAAACTTTACACTACATAAACATTTAAATCACAACAATAAACAATTAAATTCGCAAAGGATTATGGTGTAATATTAAGACCAATTAACATGGAAAACTACAGTATTAAAGTACCAACTTTACTTTGAAATTTACTAGACAAATGTACGCAACAACAAACATTAATTGTTCAGAACTGTACAAACAAGATATATTTCTTATTTTGTGGTAATATATAGTTCAATTCCCCTTGCGTAGGTCTTTATAAAATGATTTTTAAAAGTCTAAAACAAACAAGATTTGTAACAATTCGAAAGATGGCTGCTTGTAGCCTTACCTTTTCCCCATCATTTAAACGTAAATATGTTTCAATTCCGTTGCAACACATTGATATACTGTCCGTCATTATGTTTTAAGAATCTAGACTTCAAAAACATTTGAAATTTTTGCTCTAACTGTGTATAAAGCTGTTGTGTTTATAAATAACAATATAAATAACAGCAAAATATTTGTGACGGCTTTATCAGGACAAGTTTGGGCGGGAAAAATTTTGACCAATCAAAACCGTTCTTCTAAATCTCTCACACTGACCTATATACACTACTTGAGAGATTAAAGTTGTCTAACGGTAAGGTAACGATAAAAATCAAACAATATTTCAGTGGTGAAATGCATTTTGCATATTTATTCACATGTTGATACAAATGACTCATTTTACATTTTACAATTTCGTACGAACTGAGCTCGCTTTGATAGGAAATTAGGAATCATAGGATTATCTTACGATCATTCGACCTTAATTTGAAAATGCATTGCTCATTTGGCACATTCTAACATATACTAACATGCATTACATTAGAAATTCACAAGCTAACTATTGGTGGGTTTCAGTAAGTGCAAAGGAGCAGCAGATGGTAGTCAACTTCAGAAATGTTTATACACCTATATAGGAACAAACATCTTAAACTAAATCTCTCAGTAATTCTATTTACTTGCCTCCAAATACAAGACAACTGCATACAAGACAACATTATTTGCTCACTCTGATAACTGCAGGTTGACCGCCATATGCTGCACGCTATAGTGTTATGTGAAAATTACCCACGGCCACCTCTACAACATTGAGGTCCAGTGTAGGTAGTATTCTACAATATCTCGAACGTGCGGTGCCAGTGTGGGTAGAGTATAACGAAGAATTGGCGGTTGAGTTGTGTAAAACTACCTGAAAAATACAATAAGAACTTCGACGTTTCGAGCGAAGGCCCTTCGTCTGGAAGTTTATAGTCTACTACTAACTTCCAGACGAAGGGTCTTCGCTCGAAACGTCGAAGTTCTTCTTTTCAGGTAATTTTACACAACTCAACCGCCGAGTATTCTACAATAAGCTGTCGTTGTTTGTCTGAATTATATGAAAAAGAGTAAGAACACCTCGAGGATATATCTTTCTCAGATACTCTGATCAAAACCACTGCAGTTTATATACACCATTTCCGTCCGTGTGATGATGATAAATATTTTTTCATTCAATTCCCAAAAGTCTCTCTTGTATGGTAATCTGCTGAATTTTTAGAGATGTCGTAGAACATATTTTCATCCAACATGGCCGTTGGTGAAACGCATCTCCACTTGTAACCAGTATCTTGATTGCGGATAAATCTTGCATAATAAGTTAATGCAGTGTCATTGATGTTTTTTTCACACCATTTATCTCGGAGATTCTGCACTCGGTATTCTGAAACAGAAATAACGTAAACATAAAATGAAACCTATTTCTACTGGATAGCTCTAAATACTGGAAGAACAGTATAGAATCAGTTATAGTCCAGTAAGTACGTTCACTTATATTGATCCAGTGTTACTACAGAAGAAAATCTAAACTAAACTAACTTAATTCTAGATAACTCTATCTCTTCTATCACGGGCGTAGGAAGCGGGGAGGGGGGGCGCGGCCTCCTCCCCAATATTTTATAAAGGGGGGCCGAATAGCTTTCAACCCCCCCAAAAATAATTGAATTTTAAAAAATAGCCTCACAAATCATAATGAAAGAATTAATGAAAGGTCTTAACGAAAGAGGTAGAGAAGACTCTGAAAATGCCACACTGAAAAATTTTCCACTCGGCGCCAACCATGGTGGCGCCTCGCGAGGGCGCCCCCCCCTAAGCTTAACAAGCTTCCTACGCCCGTCTTCTATACTAGATGCGAGGGATGAACCAGGCGGGAATCGTAATCTTATAATGAAAATTAATGCCCAGCATAATGTAAGTAAAAGAGCCATCATAAAATGAAAATATTTTAAAATATTTATTTAAGAACTAACGTTTCGTCTTTTGCTAAAGATATCTTCAGAGTTAATGATATAAAATTACAAAGCTATACGAACATATTACGACTATTTACAAGTATGATGAGGATAGCGGGGACGAAGGGGGTTACACAGTGTAGAAATGGGATTATAGTAGAAGAAGAGGGACAGAACTGCCTTGTTTGTTCAGGGAAGGTTTGAATTTGGAAATGAGAAGGCTTTCGCTAAACTGTTTTCCTTGTAAGGGTCATCTCTAATTGGTCCAGCGTTACAACTAAATACTATATGAGGGAACTAGAGTACCTGGAGAATACCTGAGGTGTTTGGTAGAGTCAAACTGGAAGCGCGGAGGCTCCCTACAGTTATAGTACAGTTTGAAACACGATCTATATAGATCAGACGTCACACTCGCGTGGAATCTTCGTGACCCGGTAAAATTTTGAAACAAGCCACGGGAAGTTATTTTCGAGACTTATCTGCGAAGAAACCACAACTTTTTCATTATAATCGTAAATCTTTGAAATTCAAACAGTACGTATGTTCTTAACCAGTTTCTAAGCTTTCTTTTAGTATGTTTTTTACGTATTTATGTTCAGTATTATCTTTTATAATGTTCAAAATCTTCGACTTGTTGCAGACTAAAAATGCTAAAATGATATTTTACACTCTCGTCAAGGCACTCTAGAACTGTCGAAGTAATATAATTCTTTAAAGCAATCAAAAGTTTAAAAACTACTGCATACAACCACAGTACAGACAGTTAGGACTTACGAGTTGTCTTATGAAAATTTGGACTTGTTTGAATGTTTTGAATGGTTTTCATACCGATTTCAACAATAAAAACAAAATAAAAACCACCGACAAACCAGACCAGAAAAAAGACCACCAACAAACAATCTTGGGTCCAACAAACCAAGGGTAACGAAAACGAAGAGAATTTTGCTCGAAATTGTACATAATTTCGAAAAAAACAGCCTGTTTTACAGCGGCGCCAGCGAGTGACTCAAACACGCGCCCGCAAACACTATATCGTGATCGGCCAGTATTACTTTTAGGCTTTTCGCGAGCAGAAAATGGCATTTTGAGGTTCGTTTTTCTCGTTCGTTTCTCCGGTGACCATATCTCAAAATTTGACTACGTATTCAACGTACTAAGTTCTATTAAATCCTTAAATTTAAAAAAAATCGCCAGTGTAGTTTTCGTGAAACTAAATTGCTTTTAAAAAAAACTACACTGGCGATTTTCAAAAAAACTCAGAATCTCATAATAATTTACTTTCTGCAAAAAAAAGAGTAGGTCACCGACCTTATTTTTCCGCTATCATACCTTCTTTGGCTAAAACCACCAAGATAAATGATGACGTCATGTCGCCATGGCAACGTCAAGAGTAAAAAACTTGTGTTGAAATTATTGCTTAATATACGAGGAATAAAGGGCTTACGCAAAAATTTGAGTTTTCTAAGCTTATAACCTTTCAAAGAGCTTTCAATTCAAAACACTGATATCTAATGGAAACTGTAGGGAGCCTCCTTAAGGCTCTTTTCCACTCATCGCAAAACCAACTCGCAAACTCGCTGCGAGTTCTTGCATGTAATTAAAATAAACTGTCGAGCATTGTGATTGGATGAAAGTACTCGCAGCGAGCTTGCGAGTTGGTTTTTGCGACGAGTGGAAAAGAGCCTTCAGGCTCCTGGCTTCCTGCCAGAGGGCCTAAGTTGCATTTTTCGCAGCTGCTTCTGGCTAGGTCTAAAAATGTATATCAATTTTCGTTCGAATATTCCATCCACAAACACCATCAACTATCACAAAATATACCTGGAATCTCTGCTTCAGATCTATTCGGTATAGTCACATCACCAAACACATGATTCCTGAAATCTCTCCATTGAAGTAGATTGCCATTGACATTCATAACTCCAGATGCCATTCCTTGCACAACATTGGCTGTCAAAAAATGGCTCCAAAAATTTAACCCCGCGAGGCTTCCTTTAAACGCCTGAGAGCTTTTAAAACTCCCACCATACGAGTCCAATTCTTGACCAAGTACGACAATACCGCTGGAGGGTATATTGTACCCCTCCGCTTTGTATTTGCTTTCTAGTTTTTCCCCATCTTGATAAGTCTCGATCAAACCATCTGCACGTTTCCACTGCATGCAGTAGAAATGCCACGATTCATGTGCAGAGATCTTAGGTCTAAAAGAGATATATTGTAAATGTAAAATTATTGTAATGCATATACTAAACTGAACTAGTATATTTCTACTGGATAACTTCATCAGTTCTAAAATGTTTTTCCTACAGGCAGACCCTGTCCTGATCAGTGGCCCAGCTTTACTACAGACGGAAACCTGAACTAAACGAACCTTAACTAAACTGGATAGCTCCACCAGTTCTAAACTGTTCTCCCTAGAGAACATCATCTCTCATTATTCCAGTGTTACTACAGGAGGAAACCTAAATTGAACTAACTTTATATATAATATAGATTGCTCTGTCAGTTCTAAACTACTATATACCTAAAGGTCCAGTCAAGGCCATCTCTTATTGATCCAGTGTTACTACAAGAGGAAACCTAAACTAAACTAACATTATTTAAACTGGATAACTCTATCAGTTCTAAACTGTGATAACAAAAATTTGGACAGTGTACACCAGCAAAATAGGTTACTACTAACCCTTCCTTTGTCCAGTCGCCCTTGATACCAAGGTCCAACGCGTGGTTGGAATACAAATAAGCTCCAATTTCTTCGTCATGAATCGAAGTCGAGTAAGTAAATATGGCACAATCTGTTTTCAAAAATTTCGCCCAGAAACAAGCGGAAAAGACCGTTGTTTGGTTGAAAAAGACGTTTTCTATCTTGACGTAGTTTCTGGTTGAAGCCTCGGGAAAATCCATCTGATACACAGACCTTGATCCTGGTAAAAGGAAAACATTAAATATATGGATTAATAAGAGACTAGAAATGGAAAATATCGAATAGGATATAACGCACCGCGCCGCACCGCAGTACACTACACTACACTACACTACACTACACTACACTACACTACACTACACTACACTACACTACACTACACTACACTACACTACACTACACCGCAGTACACCGCACCACACACTACACTACACTACACTACACTACACTACACTACACTACACTACACTACACTACACTACACTACACTACACTACACTACACTACACTACACTACACTACACTACACTACACTACACTACACTACACTACACTACACCACACCACACCACACCACACCACACCACACCACACCACACTACACTACACTACACTACACTACACTACACTACACTGCAACACAATGCATTTCTACTGAATAATTTCTACTTACGACTGTTGTTTAAATCACTCGGTGTCTCCTGAATGTTCAAATGTCCCATAATCTTTGACTTTATTCCATACCAAGCAAATACATTGCCGTTTTCAAACAATGGTCCTTTGTTTGCCATTAATGATAAAACATGTCCATCAACTTCATCGTCCCATATATTGAGTCTGCTCAGACTGCTATTATATTTCCTGTATCCGTCTAGCCCTGAAAACAAAAATTGAGAAAAGTACTTTATGAAGAGTTCAATGTACATCATTATGGACTAAAAATGTCTCTTACCCAACGATAGTTGTCCTCCTGCGGGAATGGTAATACCAGAAGCTACGTCATGCATGATGGAGACCAACGAACCATCCAGATAGATCTTCCAATGACCTGTATCACTTGACCATGTGGTAGCGATATGGTGCCAGTATGCTGGATATTCATACCAATACCTTGGAACCCTAGCTTCTCTAAATGTTTAAGAGATAGGTTAGTAGCATAATGGTTAGTACACTTGCCTTTCACCTCTGTGACTGGGCTTCGATTCATGCAATATGTAAGTCGCGACTTATTCTCACCCGTATACATGGCCCTAATGTGACTGTACTTCCAATTTGACTCTACAAAACACCGCCGTTTACTCCGGGTAATCCTGTTTCTTCCTGTAATAACACTGAACCGAAAAAAGAAGGCCCTTACTGGACCTCTAGGGAGAACAGTTTAGAACACATAGAGCTAGCTATCCATAGTTTAATAAGTAATTTACCAATACATCGTTCTGACTCTCAAAGCTAAACTTTCAAAACCTACTTTTTAGGAGCTCCAGCAATTTCCAGAGTGAGAAATTCTGCCACAGAGTAAAATGAGAGTAAGGTTCCCGCGTCATCCGAGTAATGAACATATCTCGTATAGCTCACATAACCAAGTTTTACCCAGATTGTGATAGTGAAAGCCTCAAGACTTGTAATATTTTCTGATGTTATGATATTGACGTTATGATTAATTGGTGATGGTGCTATAATGACATCATACTCATTGTCTAAAAAAGATCACATGTTAGTACACAATAGAACATGCGGAAACCACTCTGCCTCCCACAGTTCAAGATGGAAAAACTACACAGGGGAGTTGGTGTATGTGTCTTTAACCTCTACAACTGGGGTTCGCTTCTTGAAACATACAGTTGTCTGAACGTTCGCTGAGGGGTATACCCATGTTGCAATTACCATTTTAAGACTTACTCTTACGAAGAGGATTGCACGAACTTGGCTGTTCCTTGACGACCATACCGCTTGCCCTATCCTCAAGAGCACTCCAGTTTATGATAGTTCCAACAGTACTAGAACAACTTTGGCTTATCGATTTCATATCGACACCAGCAGTAGATACAAAATAATTCCATATATTTAATTGACTCAGTTTACCAGAGAATGAACTCTCGAAAGTTCCACTGGTGCTTAACAGTTCCTGACCTATAGCAAAGACACCGTCAGCTTTCAATGGTACAGCCGAGCCAAGATCATCTCCACTGTAGACCAATGTACCGTCGAGGTAAATAGCGTATTTGCCAAGAGACCATGACACTCCCACGTGATGCCAATAGCCATCATTGATTGGCGGGACTAGAAAATGCCTGAAACAAGATTGCTAAAACTTTGGCGTAGTTGTCAGAACAAGTGCGTAAGTAAGTAAGTAAGTAAGTAAGTAAGTAAGTAAGTAAGTAAGTAAGTAAGTAAGTAAGTAAGTAAGTAAGTAAGTAAGTAAGTAAGTAAGTACATAGGCATTATCATACTTCTGAGAGCTAAGCTGAATTGCGAAGGACACAGCTCAACGTGACCAAGTCGAAGGCATTCTAGGCGCATATGGCAGCCACCTTTTGCTCGCTATCACGGAGCACAGCTACGGTGGAAGGGCCAGTTAGGGGTTAAACCCAACCCACCCTGTCAACATTCCCTGTGGGAGGAAACCGGAGTACCCGGAGAAAACCCACGACTTTCGGCAGAGCGTTGAGAACGGGGATTCTTGCTGCGGACTCATTACACTTTAATATGTGAAAAGAATCGATCAACGCTCTACCGAAAGTCGTGGGTTTTCTACGGGTATTCTGGTTTCCTCCCACAGGAATGTTGACAGGGTGGGTTTGGATAAGCCCCAAACTAACCCTTCCATTGTAGCTGTGCTCCCTGACCAGACACGAGTCATACGGTGGTAGCCAGAGGCGCCTTTAATAAGCCTTCGACTCAATCAAGTTGAGCTGCGTCCTTCGTAATTCAGCTCAGTTTTCATCTGCAAGTAAGGATGCAGGGTTCTGCCCGCGATGGGCGGCGCCGGACGGCAGTGCCCAGTACTCAGCAGTACCGCCCGGCACTCGCGCCAAAGCGGACTCTTCCGTCCGACACTTGAAAGGCTTCAAATATGCAGTACGAAAATCCCAATGTTGTACTGTGTAATAGATCTTTTGTGCAAGTAATTTTGTGTTTTTTTATCTTTGGCGAATTTTGTTATTTAAACATTAGTATCAGAGGAAATTCAGTACTACAATGCGCACAATAATAGTTACTGATGATTCGGAGAAATACGCTGTACCCCCAAAGTCAGAAAGACGTCTGACGAACGGCTCTAATCACTTTGCACTTTGTTAATCGACGTTGCGCTTCAAGCTACTCTGAGACCAGTCTATTAAGTTTTAAAAGTTGTCGGCAGGGTGGCAGGGGGTCATGCCACCAGGGCTGCAGGTACCCGGCACTCACATGGTCCTGGGCAGAACCCTGAGGATGATTAGCATCCCCCCCCCCACACACACACTAACTTACTTAAACTAACTCTATTTATACTGGATACCTCTATAAGTTCTAAACTGTTCTCTCTAGAAGTTCAGTAAACTTGCGGTGTTTGAGATAGAGTCAAACTTGAAGCACTCTTACCAGATGCGAGTGAGACGAAATTATATTCAGAGAGAGTCGCAGAGAATGAATGAATAATGAATAACTGTATTTAAGTGATATATGAATGAATATATGAATGAATAATGAATAACTGTATCTCTCGCTATTTGCATCTAATTGGGGAAGCGTGTAAAAGTCAATGTGCCTTTAACACCTGTTCAACCGACACTCCCACATTCAGACTATGCAATTCGGCTAAAATTTCAATAAAACAAAGCAATGTTTTACTTACGTTTTTAATGATTGGACTCGAAGAATGATCTTTTCTCTCTTAATCATGACCCTAAATTCTCCAGCGCTTTCGTCCACAGCGTAGGATAAAACTGTCATTTTGCCTGCTTTCACTGTGTTGATCCAGAACACGAGTGTCATATCAGACATCTCTGGCACATTGTTGTCAAGTAAAATAAAGTTTTGAACGTTTTCCGATGGAAAATTCAGATCGAAGTTTCCATTCGTTTCTATAAGTTAACAAGCAGATAAAAAGATCATATATATTGAATATGCAGGGCCATACATGTGAAAAACGCACAATTTGTTATAAGCCTGCAGCAGACTAACGCCTGCATTCTAAAAGCTCACTCACACTCACATTCAAAGAGTGAAGGTTCAATCTGAGCTTCCCTTGAGTGTCAGTGCTGTTTTTGAATAGCTGGAGGGTTAGTGCTGCACCTTACTATGTGAGTACTCACCCTCCTGCTATTCAAAAACAGCACTGACACTCAAGGGAAGCTCAGATTGAACCTCCACTCTTTGAGTGTGAGTGAGCTTTTAGAATACAGGCGTTAGACTTGCCACAAGGTTTCCCCAACAAGGAGATATAAGGTTAAGTTTGCACTGCTCTTTTCACTTATCTGAAAACACTCTCCATCTTCCCATACATTAACAACGTACCTTTATCAGTAACGCAACTGCTATTATATTCCTGCCAAAAAAAAGAATACTCTATCTTATGTTTAAGCGATGGTACAACATTTACTTGTTAGGTGTACGAACACCACAGAATAATGGTGCACATCCATGCATGATACAGTGTTACTGAAGGAAGAACCGAAGTACCCAGAATGAACCTGTGATATTTGGTAGAGTCAAACTGGAAGCACTCTTCTCGCATGCAACTGAGGTAAAATTCCAATCAGAAAACTGCATATTGCAGGAATGAAACTGAAGTCACAGAAAGAAAAGGCATATTAACACTATATGCACTAATCATTGTATAATGCACCAATCTGTATTGTTTTACCTTTTGCGGTTCATTAAAGTAAACATAATCGTAAAAGCGATTCTTCTCAAACTCCGATGAAGTGTTATAGAACACATCATGTAACATCTCACAGAGACTAGCTTGGCCTTGTGGTAATCTTTCTCTGTAGTTTAGAGATCTACAACATGGCTCTTTTACGCACGACAGTATGCATTGAATCTTGCTTGAAACATCTCTTTTCTTCAGAATTGGGCTATTAAGTCGGGAGCCTATAAGAAAGTAAACAACTCAACTAAATCAACTTTATTAATACTGAATATTGCTCTATCATGTCTAAACTATCTCCTAGAGGTTCAATAAGGGCAATTCCTTTTTTGGCCCAGTGTTACTTGACAAGAGGGAACCGGAGTACTTGGAGAAAACGTTCGGAGTGAGCCGGTTATAATAAGACAACTGCAAAGGCAACTGCATGCACTAACCACTTTGTCAGTGACATCACCCCGACAACAACACACAAAAGAGCCCGACGAAGGGCCTTCGCTGAGTTCCTCTAAAGGCCCAGACACACCGAACGCGATTCGGCAACGCGACGCGATTTTTCTGAATTTTAGAAGCGAAAAAACTGTCCCTGAAAGGAACTTTTCAAAGCTATGCACACCAGACGAGTCAAAATGTATTATCGTTAAGTAATTTTGAAAAACGTTATATCAGGATCAAATCCTTGGGCCTTGAATGTCGAAGTGTTTTTAACCTTTTGCAGGTGACACAAACGAAGGCAGCTTCTATATTTTCGTCTAGATGTAAGATGTATAGATGTGCCGTGCATGTCGTTACCTTCTAGACTAGCATTAAAGCAGAAATCCAAAGATTCAATTCCACGTAGGAGTAGGGCCAGAAAAAGAACAAGTACTTGGACTTCATACATCCTGAGTTGAGGCATACAACTTCACCGTCCTGGTTTTCTTTTACTTTTTGGAAACTTTCCCTCAAACTTTAAAATTTGGAAGAGAAAATATCATCAGTTAATCAAGTCCAAATGAAGGTGATAGTCCTCTTGAGAACAGCAGTATTATATGGTGAGTATAATATAGAAGTACATCATATTGGAAGCCGCTGAAACATTTTCGTGTTTATTGTGAACAATTATATATACCCTTTTAAGTTTCGCATTAAATATTAAACAACTTTTCGTCTAAAGCCTACACGTCTGGCTCTGTTGATAGTAACATAAAATTGTTTCTTTAAGACTTTATGCATTAACACACGCAGCTGTCGTACACTGTAAAATAAATTCAACGTTTTATTGTTTCGGTGACTATTGAATTGCCTGCATAAAAGTAAACTATTCGCAAATACACAAAACAGAATTAATATTATACAGAAGTCGAAGCCAGCAAAGCAGTTCATTATAAAGTTGAGTGCTAAAGACATGCAATACTATTTCGCACATAAAATATATGCACGAACTTGAAAGAGCGTTTGGCAAAGATGGACACACCCGAAAACATTTGTCAAAACTCAGAAATAACGTCGGAGTAAATTGTCTGTGGTCAGTTAAGGTACGTTCACACGTTGCAATTTGTCGGGCCGATTTCAGATGCACGTTAATGATATTTGAAAAATACGAGGCAAACGTCATCTAGTGACATCATCAACTGAATATATTCGTCATTAACATTCAGCAAAACCTAAAATCGGCCCGACAAATCGCTGTGTGTGAACGTACCTTTACAACAAATACTGGCTGTCCTCAGGAGATACTGTTTGAACTTTCCCAGAAATATCTTTTTTGTTTCTGCAACTTTTTTGTTTTTTTGAGTGGTAAAGCAGGGAAACTTTTGAGAAAACACTATCAAGATTTTCAAATGTTTCCCCCAACAACATCCATGCCTCGTTTTCATGAGGATAGTATCAACGGTCATTCGAAACAGTTTGAAAATTCATTCATTTGAAATAACCACACACTGCAGGAAAACATTCGGCATTAGTCTTTAGACTAAAACGCTCAAGTGCTGCACCTGCACTGTTGTGGAACCCTGTCATTAAGGCCCCGTTTACACTATACCGGATACGCATGGTCACGACATCAAATTGAGCCATAATCAAAGCGAGTTTAGCTCCCAAAATTATAATAGTATGATCGATTCACCAAAATAAGCTAACTGGCAAAAGCTATAGGGTAAGGGATGCCGTAAAACGGCTTAAATTGATGTCGTGACGATGCGGATCCGTTATAGTGTAAACTTAGCAACCGTTAATTTAAAAGAAAGAAAAGCATTCATACCTTAGTACAATATTATCCAAACGTCATACCCTGAATTCTGAAATGAAAAGGAACAGTTTGTCAACTCAAGCAGTTTACTATTTTACATCTGTGAACTTGTAATGGAGAATAATGTAAATAGTTAAATATTAATATGGCACTAATTAAGTGGCGTTAGACGCTACACTAATAAGCCGAGCAATAGTATACTAAAGATTTCTACGGAAACAGTACTATATATAAGAGGTTGATTACATGGCGGGTGCTTAAGTAGGGCAAAGTGTTACAAATATAGAAAATATAAGTCTGATGGTAATTTGGACCTAACTCATGTATATATTGACTCATGTATATATTGAGAATGTCTTCTGAGAAATGTATGTGCAAATGATGAACGCGTATTTCTGATAAACGCTTCCCACATTTCCATATATATCAGCAGGTGGGATTGAAATTACCCGCCATGTACTTATCCCTTAAGTGGGCCTTAACTCCAACGGCTTGAAACCAGTGAGCTCCATATATATCTGGAGTAAGAACTTCTAATGTTCGGCCAATAGGCCAAGTGAAGCCAAGATGGCGGCAATTGACGTCCAAACTCATGAAGGTCATAAACAGTTTTCATATCATTTTTTCCTGCTAATTCCAGTTGTTTCTAACAGATCGCATCGCTAATCAAGTTATTAGTTCATAAAATCATGATGTTATTGTTTAAATCGGAGTAAAAACACGAAATTTCGGCACACTCCTTGCCGGCTTGTGCAAACCGCGCGGTCGAAAACAATAGAAAGGGATTGGCACTGGACGTCAATTTCCGCCATCTTTGGCTTCACTTTTTGGACATAAGTTCTCACTCCAGATATATATATATAGAGCTCACTGCTTGAAACTTCCTTACGCTCCCCTTGCTCTAACACTGTGAGCCTGGTAACGAGTATATCATTTCAAACCCTGGTAATGATCGACTAACTCATGTGTATGCCCGTTGCCACCTAATTCACTTTTTGGGATAACTCGCCTGCCTGTTTACAATTGCTCTGATAATAGAATAGACAAATGTAATCAAGCATGCAAATTATTCACGTTCATTATATACATACCTTATTCAAAGATAACCCCTAACGTGGCCAAGTACAAGGCATCTGCCAAGTCCAAGAATTAAAAACTCTTAAGAGCTTTCACGAAATATATGACATTCAATACTTCAGTATACATGCAATCCCAGTATCCCACACGAATGTTCGACTATGTTGTTTATTATATACCATGCATATCTAACGTTAATATACAGCTTTAATCAATAAGTTACTACTTTGAAAGTCACAAATTAGGAACGTTTAATGCACTATATTTTACAACACTATCAAATTAATTTCCTAGTTTTTCTATAAATAATCAATATTCTATTTTTAATTTAGATTCGATTTTAAATAAACAACATCATCATCATTAGGTGTTACTCTTTTAAAACAGAATTTTAATCTATACCTCATATAATTTGATTTAAAATTTAGTGAACACAGACATTAAGACTTAGGAGTGTAACCCATTGTCCTATTTGAGTATAATGTTGAGGTCTAACAAATGCACATGCAGTTATCACAGTTTTGTTACAAATAGAACGCCACGTCTATGACTATAGTTAGTATCTTTCATCGTCGCTTGTCAATGATGTCTTGCTGTTAATTTTTCTTCTAAAGAAACAGAACATTGTGTCAGAGAGAACAGTTCAGAAAGGATAGAGTATATATCAAAATAACATGCCTGTATACTTCTTCATCAGAATCATTAATCATCGACATTGACGGGTTATCTTTGAAAAACGAATCTGCAAGAAAGACGATTGTTACAGTAAAAATGACACTAAAACCCTGGTTACACGAGGATGAGAGTTGGCAAGCGAGAGTTGGCAAGCGAGAGTTGGCAAGCGAGAGTTGGCAAGCGAGAGTTGACAAGCGAGAGTTTGCACGAGAGTTTCATCAACTCGCATGCCCTGGTCAAATGAGAACAAGAGTTACACGAGAGTTGACTGGTAGCTATAGAAGAAATAGGATCTTACCATAAAGCGCATTTCTCGCAGGAGAATAAACAAATGACATCGTATAGAGATAAAAATTTAATAATCCATAAAACATTAGGAATTCAGCTGGTGATGCAGGCTAAGGAAAAATAGTTAATAAAATGCACACGCGTGCTTGCTCATACACATGGCCTTTCCAATTCTCTCATTTGGAGGATAAAGATAAGGTATAAAGGCAAAAGCTATTATAGGTAAAGTAACTATATAGACGTTGTCGCATAAATACAGTATAGCTCAAAAATAAGATGCCAGAAAACGCGTTTGGAACGCGTTCCACAATGCGTTTCATATGCGTTTCAAACGCGTTATAATTTGCGTTCTATAGTTCAACACTGTACTCCCAGGAGAGCGATTTTGAACAACATTTTTATGCAAAGGATATTGTTTTTGTAAGTTGTCTCAAGTTCAGCAATGAAGTTATTCTGTAAAACTGTTCGTCCATATCTTAACATCACAAATATAAACCTGAAACATAGAATATTAATAAATTAACTGAAAGAGGTGCAATGCCGGTGGAACAAATTTGGAAGGAATGGTTTAAGAATAAACACTGTTTATAATGCGTATATATAGTTCACTTACGATACAACCACGACAACCAACATTAAAGCAGTTAAAAATTTAAGACGAATATCTGTAAAGGTAAAAGGGTATTGTAAATAGATCGCGACTGGAAAGCACAATACAAGTAAAGCATTTACTTTCATACCGAAATATGGCAAGCCTTTGATCTCAGTATAAGCTTTGGCGACCAAATATATCAAGTACACAAGATATATCGAGGCGATTATGAAGAAAAATATCTTAAAACCCTACAAAGGAATATTCAAAAGTGAATTCGTAACTAAAGAAATTTGGTCATACTCGTTTTAAATACCCAAAATGATAAGGGGTGAATCAACGCTTAGCTGATTGAAGGGCACAGATTTCTCAGGGGATGCACCCCTCACTTCCACCATGCTATATTTAGTTAGAAGTGCCATAAATCATTAAAATATCTGGCAGTATATGCACTGGTTGATGCTGACTTTCTGGGGCGGGGGTTGTTCTGAGGGATGCACACCCCCCTGCACTCCCAGAGAGTCCGCTTATGTTTATAAGTTGTCAAAGTAAACTGTCTATATCTTGTTTTTGACCATGCACGCTTGCATACGCAGCTCTAGATCGCCATAGAGTGGGTGTAGTGCGTCAAAAACTAAAAATCATAACAACTTTCGTTATTTATGTAGAAATGTGTATTACCGTAAAGTTAGATATATCGAGTTTAGATTGGTAAGCTGGATCACGAAGCTCGTTGTATCTAGAGTAAATGAGAACAACATTAAAATGACGAAATTATTCAAAACACAATCAAAAATACTTCAGAAAAATTTAACAATGTTATCAAAATATCTTCAATCTATCAGATTAATCATTATACATTACATTTATCATTATACCTCTCAACAATATAGCCCTAGATCATAATTATGTATATATATATATATATATATTCAGTATTTTGTATAATAAATGAGCGAATAACAAAATAAATTTTTTTTAAAAACTACAAGTGAGAAATTGGTGCAACATGCAAAGGTACGTTCACACGTTGCGATTTGTCGGGCCGATTTCAGATGCACGTTAATGATATTTGAAAAATACGTGGCAAACGTCATCTGGTGACATCATCAACTGACAATAATCGTCATTAACATTCAGCAAAACCTAAAATCGGCCCGACAAATCGCTGTGTGTGAACGTACCTTAAGATATATTGATGGTACGTACTGTTGCCATGTAGTTAGGGTAAACGCAGATATGCCCACGAGACCAACCAACATAATCTTGGGCATATAAAAACTGAACAAATGTCTCTCACTGACGCGGATACCATGAAATGCACACAGCCAGAATAACAAGATGGCGGCCAGGAAGATCGCGCGGAACATGGACTCGAACATCCTCGGCACCCAGGATTTCACCAAAAAATGCAGCGGGAATATTGGGTCTGAAAATATATGTAGATGATCCTCGTTCATGGAAAACAATTTGTGTAAAATGTAACCAGGCTCGTGACTTGACCAAACCTCTTGCATGCTGTTTTTAAATTAGAACTTATAAGATTGTAATTGTAATTGTAATTGTAATTGTAGTTGTAACTGTAATTGTAACTCTAATTGTAATTGTAACTGTAAGTGTAAGTGTAAGTGTAAGTGTAAGTGTAAGTGTAATTGTAATTGTAACTGTAACTGTAATTGTAACTGTAACTGTAACTGTAATTGTAATTGTAACTGTAACTGTAACTGTAAGTGTAACTGTAATTGTAAGTTTAAGTGTAAGTGTAAGTGTAACTGTAAGTAAGTGTAAGTGTAAGTGTAACTGTAAGTGTAAGTGTAAGTGTAAGTGTAAGTGTAAGTGTAAGTGTAACTGTAACTGTCATTGTCATTGTCATTGTCATTGTCATTGTAACTGTAATTGTAATTGTAATTGTAATTGTAATTGTAATTGTAACTGTAACTGTAATTGCGATTGTAACTGTAACTGTAACTGTAATTGTAATTGTAACTGTAATTGTAATTGTAATTGTAACTGTAACTGTAACTGTAATTGTAATTGTAAATCGTATGTTTATTCATCATTTGGGATCGCAGTAATTGGCCAAAAGCTGTTGTGATTACCCTCTCACAATTTTTGTAAATAATGTATTTTCATTGTTATATGTTATGTAATAATTAAGTTGTGACAAAGCGTATAAAATTAAAATTAAAAAAAATATTAAATTTGAAAAGATTTACGACAAAACAATCGTTAAACGGTGTGTTCTCAGCGCTGGTATAGCGTTCTTTCATTTCTTAACTCTTAAGGTACGTTCACACACAGCGATTTGTCGGGCCGATTTCAGATGCACGTTAATGATATTTGAAAAATACGTGGCAAACGTCATCTGGTGACATCATCAACTGAAAATATTCGTCATTAACATTCAGCAAAACCTAAAATCGGCCCGACAAATCGCGGTGTGTGAACGTACCTTAACTCTTAAGGCGATGTTACACGGGACAACTGTTGGCGACAACTCGCGGAATGCAAATGAGGTTATACGAAATTTGATTGATTCTGCAACGATTGTATACAAGTCGTCTCATAACTTCTCAAACTCATTAATAATTCATGAGTAAAACACAAAGGAAATCACCACCGTATCGTTGTCTTGATACCACGGTAATAAACACCCATAAATTAACTCAACTTTCGCGTTGAATTTCTCTTTAAATACTGGTTTGTTTGAGAAGCTATATCATACACTCGAAGTCGTTTATTATAGTGATTTAAAAAAGAAAAACTCCTCAAAGTATGTTAAAAAACTCGGGTAGCGCCTTGTTTTTCAACACACTTTTCGGTGTTTTAAATCACTATAATAAACTCCTTCTCGTGTATGATATATTACATCGCCTTTATTTGTGTTGGCAAGCGAGAACCTAGTATCAGCGGCAACCAAGCTAGCTGATGGTATAAGTAAAATTTATATATACAGCATTTTTACCATTAAACAGCAACAACAATGGAAGCAAAGCAGACATCCACCTAAAATAAAAGATACATTTACAATGATGTGGTAATGAATCAACAATACAGTTCTGCTCAGCCTCAGGAGTACTAAACAAAATCGCGTGCGGAACGCGTGTTGATTGCGTCCAGCTTGCGTTCGATCAGCGTTCCTTGTCGATTCTGTTCGACACAGTTCGAGAGACAATCGAAATGGGAACGCAATGTTAGGTTATTCCTCACAAATATTACATAGTCTAGAACTAATAACCACACACTAACACCAACACCAACACCAACACCAACACCAACACCAACACCAACACCAACACCAACACCAACACCAACACCAACACCAACACCAATGCTAAACAGACTGCCTTACCTTTGTTCAATGGACCAATCACGAAATGGAAATCTTCTCAACGAATGTGCGTAGATACACTGCATAAAGTACAATAGGTGTTAGTTAATGCTTAAACGTACTATAGTACTTACTGTACAGCAAGTAATGAAACATTTTGTATACTTACAGACACCATAAATGTAAGAACAACGAAGACAAAACGAAACCATATTTCAACTTCAGTAAAACTCACATTGTAATGGCTAAACTGAAAACAAAATACACAAATTTAACAATGATGAAATTTTCACTTCAATATGAAATTTTCTCATCTGTACCCAAAACGACATTCTACTTAAAGTACTAAACTCATCTATTTCATTTGTTACTGGATAGCTCTATCACTTTTCTCTAAACTATTTTCCTTTGAGATACAGTCTGTGACTGAGATGAACTTATACAGACAACTACAGTACATCTTGTAGGAATCAAACCAGGGTCACAGAGGTTAAAGGCAGGGATGGATTTACTGGGGGGGTGCAGGGGTGTGAAAATATAATATCGGGCCATTGATGGGCCTTTTTGACCATCTAGGTCATCTTATTTTTGAAATATTTTCTGACAAGATAACCCCCTTGACCCTCAACCCTTGGGTCTCAGTGGTAATTCACCCTTCACCAACCCTGGTTAAAGGTACATGTGTCACCAACACCCCACCTTTTACTATGCCTTGATTTAGAACACAATAATCCAGGGATGGATCCAGCTTGATCTGGAAGGGGGGGGGGGGGTGCTGAGTGGGCGCTGGTCATGAAGCAGGGTGTGACTATCAACTGAGGCAGGGTGCATCATCACTGAGGACCCCCGGCAGCAGCTGAGCTTTGTTTGAAAAATAGGATTGCCTAGATGGTCCCCAATGGCCCAATATTTTATTTTTGTTTGATAAATGCCCTGCCAAATCCAAAATTTTGATTTGATATGGAAATTGGCATCCCCCTGCACCCCCCTTGGCCAAAGCTAGGGGTACACACCACCCTCCACCCCACCAATAAATCCATCCCTGCAATAATCATCTTACTGTAAAAACAACATCATCCAGTTTTACTCCTTTTGGCATTGAATTCAGATTGGTCATAGCAACAATTGCTAAGTAGGAATGATAGTCCAAGTAGCCCAGATGAAATACAACAAACTCATCACAGCCCTATATTGGCAAGAGAAGTACGCACAGGGACTTTCAGTGTAAAAATCTGGAAGGACTGTGTGCAGGTCATTGCAGGTCATGTGCTTAGTGTTTCATGCGCTGGTAGTGTTGGCCAGAGCACTCGTGGCTTTTGAATGAAGGTCTAACATGCTGCATCTTGCAACACTGACCTTCAATTTCATGCATCAACCTTCATCAGATTAGACAGGACTTGTATTTGTGCATGCAGTGCACTGTGGGATATTGCAGACTTTTTCTTAACTCAAGTTGTTTTTGGGAAGGCTTACCGAATTAGCACAACTGACTTCTCTGGAGTGGTTAAAGAAATGTGATGACAATGGTCTGTAACTGTTATCTGACACTTCATACATGATCTGGACATTCACATGAAACTTGTGCTTAAATGATACTCCTATATAATTACAAAGTTCAAATATTTATATGTTAAAGTAATTTTCACAGAAAGGTTATCCCATAAACCATAACGGCATCTGCTGAAGGTCTCATGTAAAGTAATCCAATTGTTACACATAGGGGGGTGGGTGCAGATACTTTTAGGGGTGCTCCCTTCCACCACCACTTAAATATGTAAAAGTGCATAGTTCATTTTTTTTTATAGGGGGGGTGCTGACTTCCTCTGGGGGTGCCCCCCCCCCCTCCCTGTATCACTATAGAAAACTGGCCTATAATTTTCAGGATAGAGAGACCTAATATGCAACAGCTTTACATTTTGAGATAGCCTGCAGCCTATGCCAATAACCTGTAGTTTGAAGATTTTTATGTGTAGAGAGCCTACGTTCATATTAAATCCTCTACCACAAAGGATGAATATTTCATCTAACCTTCTTCAACTCCATTCAGTTTAATCAAGCATGTTAACCACAATTGTTGACTGAAGGTTGATAGTGAACCAGAGTCAATCTTGAATACAGTATTCTAAAAATCAAAATTGTGAAGGCACACAATCATGTCAACCAGAATAAGTTTAATGTAGTTAATATTAGCATTGATATTTGTAAAAACAAAACTTACTGTTAGGCTTTGATTTAAAGGTAGAAGAGATTTCATAGATTGTACATCAGAAGCAATAACAGAAGGGCCTACAATAAGAGCTTACAATAAGGCCTACGTTAAAAATACTTAGCCAACATAAGTGCAGCGACAATAATCCCCAAATGCAGTGACAACATTGTATAATCCCAAAGAAATCCCATACATTATATGCACTACACAAGTTGTTCCAAAAGTTGAGCATGTGAGGTCACTATATTTGGTGAGGTTATATATTTGAGGCATTTTTCTAGGGGATAGACTCTCCAGAGGGTGCTCCATGGGGGTAGATCTGGATGCAACAGATGTAGGTCAGTATGCAATGGATATAGGCAGTTTCACCAGGACACTCCTTGCTAAAACTTCCTATGCCCTTTGCAGTGACATTGCCCACAGTTGCATAGAAACTGAGGGGAGCATAGGGGAAGCCTCCTCCCCCCACAAGTAGCCTTTTCTCTAGCTAAAACAATGGAAAAGAGCCTTTTCTTAATAGAAAAGGTGACCTTCAGATGAAATGCCTCCCAACTTGAAGTTGCTTCCTACGCTCATGATGGCCCACATAAGGCAACATGTTCAATTATTAATCTGGTATGAATTAATAACAGCAACATTCAATGACTTTATATTTAACTGATACATCATAGCAAAACACCATTTTAATGTCAGATATCATTAAAACAAACTTAAGTACTACAAAAACCTTTATTAGACAGGAAATACAACAGTCTAAAGCACAATTTTAAGCCGTTTATAAGGTCTTAACTTACCAGCTAACCCGATAATCGCACAGGCTGCAATGCACGTAAAAAACACAACAAAAACCAACACAAATTGTCTCTTAGTAAGAGAATACAACTTCATCTTTATAGACCTACGAGAAAACATGTTTTATTTGAGTTTAAAATATCAAAAAGCTTGCATCTATCGGCACTTATAAGATCGATTTGTGCAATGATCTGTATCAAATTGACGTCGTCAGCATAGCATATTTTATAATCACAAATCACTTACGATTCCATGGTAAATTTGATGCAGAATTAAAACGTGACGTAACTCTTATATGTTTTCATTCTTTTCCTTCATTTCAGTTGCCTAGCAAAAGTGATAATCGTAAAATTTACAATGAAAACAAAACCACGTACTTTAGTTGCAAATGAATGTGTTTACATGAACATTACGCCCGGCTCAAGATCAACGATCATGCTTTGCACAGCGGTACGACTACATACTTCAAATAATGTAAGGTATAAAGTACCGAAGAGGTGATTTGCCTCTAGAAACTCTGCAAGTCTACACAGGGTGCCACATTCCCCTATTCCTCATTCAGCACCAGTTGATAAGCCACACCTTTTAGTAGGATTCACCGAGCCAAATTCTCGACATCAACAGTAACATACAATCTTCTAGTTGCTTTCCAGTGGAAAGTTTGGAATAATGGGGTATTCCCTTTAATTTCATTTTTGTTAAAACCCGTACATGGTGATAACGACGGCTCTCCATCATGGTGTAGATATCGATATCACCATGGTGGGTTAATACTGATTGTGATTCAGATGGACAGTCTTTTTTCTTCTTCAGATTATGCACAGTTCATTTTGACGGATGATCCGTCTCTGTTGATATATGAACGGATTGTCGAACTGAGGTCAAGAAAATATCAGGCATGATATGCCCGAGAACCATTCAAGTATTGGCGTATTGCCAACATGGTCACGTTATTCTACAACCTTGGACATAACTGGTTGAGACTACTTTTCCCTCTATGCAAAATTTGCATATCCCTTGTGATAAGGGTATTCGCATACGATCATGTTGCGCTTCTTAAGCCCCCACTCCCCCAACCCAAATGTTGAGGTACTCAAACTTCAAAAGTTGTTTCGGGGTTGTTCACAACATTGAACTGGGGGAGGGGGTCACGAAATTTGTTTTGTCAGTGTACATTAACTGTGCAATATTGCGTATAATTGTCTCAAGGGTTATGTCCAAGATTGCAGCGCGACTTCTCATCGATGAAGCATCTTCACAGATGACCTGTCTCTAGTTTAAACTGGGCCATTTTTAGCACCATGCATAAATGATTTCTCACCAAGTCTGATGGCACTACATTATGGTCAGGAACAGTCCTGGCTTTGGGCCAAATATTTAAATATTGAAAACACTGTGATATTCAGTATTCCCTCGAAGTTCACGAAATAGCTTTGGCATTCGCTCTCTTCTTTCTCGCTGTAACGGCTATTACATACTGACCACCACATTGATGACAATTTGAATGTAATGCATCATTTTCACTAAATCAGTCCTAATGTGACAAACAAACTACCAGCTGAGGATCTAGTGTCAAATTACTGTTGACATTTCTCGTTGACACAGGCTGACATGTTGGCTAAGGTATAACACAATTTGCTTTGAGTAATAGGGCACAAGAATAAAATTGCAATATATGGTTCATACTCATCAAAAGCGGTAATAAAGTCAATGTAGGGGCAATATGTGGGCGATCTAACTGATAACGCCGAGTTGCTATAGTGAATAATTAATGGTGTTCTTCTTAACAATAACAGCGCGCTGTGATTGGTCGAATGTGGTCACATGAGTGGTAAATTAATTGTTTGTTGGACCACCTGGCACTTGGCTGTGTTTTATGTTTGCCTATCGCGAACTGGAAGACAGAAATTTAAAAAACACAATTTGGCTGGAAAATTTGGTTTCACCATCGAAACTTGTTGGAACTAGTATCGTTCAAACCTCGCTCAATCGCTTCGGAAAAGTGTTGGATTAAATAATGTCCAATTCATCGGCGGCTACGAATCATGCAAAACCGTACAACAGCAATTTTGTTGAGGAGAGCACAGCACCACATCACAACGACGCCATGATAGACTCCAACTCGACAGTATCTAGTTACGGATATTCAAATACAAACAAAGGACAAAAGCATTTAATGAACGAACTAAACCGAAGAACGAGTCAACGAAAACGAGCAAAAGTAGGTCTAGCACAAAAATAGCCGCATAAAAATTCGGAGTTTTTAAACCTAGGGTTG
The DNA here is from genome assembly GCA_016169945.1 of Trachythela sp. YZ-2020. Classification (NCBI taxonomy): domain Eukaryota; kingdom Metazoa; phylum Cnidaria; class Anthozoa; order Malacalcyonacea; family Clavulariidae; genus Trachythela; species Trachythela sp. YZ-2020. Next base: position 1,765,555 of record JADLSH010000341.1, on the reverse strand, counting down.
TTACCTATGTTAATATTTGACATGAAGGTTGCATACCGCCGGAATAGAATTTACATTTTTTCAGGAAACTAGATGAATTTCAAAGGCAAAAATGAAAGCAAAAATACACTTAATACTACATCAATTTTAACTATTTGCACTACCTTAGGCAAACTTTAGGCGTTTCTTTGTAAAATATAAACAAAACCCCACTTTATTTTGCGTACTTTAAATGCTGATTTTGGCAGTAAATTAGCGGGAAAATTTCGCGGGAAGCGTAAATATTTTGGTCCCCAGAGATTTGCTAAAATTGTATAATGGGGTCAAATGGTTAATGTTTTATTATTTTGAGAGATTCTTGTGATATATTGATGATATTTGATTGATAATAACGGCCCGGAACTTTCACTGGCCCGTTCAGTTGTCAACCAATGTATAACCTTTTATATGATTTGACATACAAAAATTGGTGAAAAAAAGTGTTATTACAGTAAGTAAGTCAAAATCATGCAAAGTATTAAAATATATTTGCTCTACGAATAATTTAAGATATTAATATATAAATGTTCCCTATTGTTTACATGTCGACAGTTTAAGCGTCTTTGTTATGAAGCACATGGCGATTGCATGCGAAGCACGGGGGGAACGCATCATTTCTTGATGATTAAACGATAACTATTGAAAATTTTGCCGCTATCAAAGAAACCATGAAGAAAAGTATTAATCCCGTAAGATTTACAGGCATTTTATGTTATTTTTAGTATAAATATAGCTAGTTTTTAGCTCCGTTTGCGAAATTGGTAGGTTCATTATTAATTTCAATATGGCGGTCTGCAGTACAAAAGAATAGATTTCGTGAATTTGTTGTACACATGGGATTTGAAATGATTCAAGAATAATATTGTACCCCCTTGGGAATTATTATCGAGGATATATTTTTCCCGAGGGATTTGGTAATTTATTTGTGGAATTTTAGTTGTGCATATATATAAAATCGCGTATTAAAATCCGTAAAGCAAAGATTATTATCATTTTTATATATAAGCAAAGTTTATAGATTCCTCGCAATTTTTTCGCATAGATAAGATATTGTGCTGTGGTATTTAGTGTGTAGGAAATTACCTAGTTATTCACTATTTTAAATAGTGAATAAATGGCTAATTTCCTAGACTGTAGTCTGTAGATTATATAATATATATAACTACATATACTGCCAATCGTTCTGGGAACAAAGTATATTGATAGTTTGTCTAATGCCATATTGGGCCATATTGATACACATATGTCAAAATGAACTATGTACACAAGCTCATCTGAGTAGACGAATTATGCAGATAGTTCATCTTGACTCAAGATCCATCTGTTTGTTGCCAAACTATCATTTCTTTGCCCAAGTTCATCCGGAGCGATCATCCGTATCTTGTATAAATCGGACCAGTAATGCATATTTCTATGCAGGTAGAGTACACTGAAGTGGATGAGAAGTTAGCAAAGTTAACAGATGATGAATTATCAGACTCAGAGCTCTTGAAGAACAATGGTGTAGACATAGTGGAAAGACAGAATTCAAGACAATCTGTGAAAGAAGTGCCAGAGAATGATGATGATGAAGAAGAGGATGATGATCTACCAACTGGTATGTAATACGTGGTTTTGAATATCGAGTCCTGGTTTTTTGAAGTGTAAATATGCGTAAGCCTATTCTAGGTTATCTTAGAACCTATTCCAGAGTATGGTTCAAATTAACCTGGGTTATATGCATTCACATTTCAAAAATCTAACCTGGAGAGATAACATGGAGCAAACCCAGGTTAGTTTTTGTATGGTAGTGAAATATATATTCAGGGGGAAATGTATATAAGTCATCTCAGCTAGTTATGTTGTGTTTCAACATTTGACACAGGGGCGTAGCGTGACCATTTTGACTGGGGGGTGTAACGTCTAATATTTACCGACGAACACATGGTCGTGCCCCCCCACCAATAAAGTTATACGCATACAATATCCTCCGTTTATATAGCTTCATGTTTTAATGTTTATTTTACATGTTAATATTAAATATTTATATATTTGATGGTTTTACCAAAGGCTCCATACATTACCGACCCCATATCCGCATTTTATTGACTGTTCAGTAAAAATTGGGGGTGTTACACCCCACACACCCCCCGTACGCTACGCCCCTGTCAAACATTCATATTGTCAAACATTCCTATGTTCAACTATATTACCAAACCCTTATGTACTCTAAAGTACCTATTTTTATATATAACATTTATTTAACAAGGACAACACTCCTTGCTTCCCCTACTTCATCAGTGGTTCTGGTGGTGGACCTGATTATCTATTCAGCAGCGCTGGAAAATATCTGGCAGCGCCAGCAGCACCGCTGCCAGGAATTTTTTGACAAAAAGTCTTGACAGATAATTAGCTTGTTTGTGATATAAAATAAAATAAAATATAAAAAATATATGGTATCATTAGTATGCACTTGTACTGTATGATATATATTTACTTACTGGCAGCTGGGTTGTAAAATTCTTTCAAGCCCGATGTACACAGGAAATTTTTGTTTTGGGATTTTGCTGCCAGGAAGGAAAACAGATTATCTAGGCCTGATCTATTGTTATATACTTTGAATATATTTGTTTTAGGTCTTGAAGGGGCTGCATTCCAAAGTCGTTTGCCATACGATAAAATGACAACACAAGAAACAAATTATTTTCGAGATATTTCAGATGGACAACCAACACTTCAAAGGCAATTCTTATATGTCCGAAACAGACTAGTATGTGAATAGCTCACTTAATGAATATCTGTTTTGTACAGTACAAATTGATGTGATTTATGCTGTATTTCACTGTAATATTCAATTTCTATTTAGCTTCAACTTTGGTTAGAAAATCCAAAACAACAGTTAATAGTTGAACATGCTATTCGTGAAATGGATCCACAGCAAAATGGTGTGTAATCAATGTCTTCAAAATATCTTTGCAACTATCTCCACTACCCTGCCCCCACCATACATATCTAGGGCAGCTGTGGAGCAATGCCGGAACCCCACTACTGGAAAGTGTACAACACGTTGCCAGATGAGCCCAGATTCACCCTTTCCCATATGGCAAACTGATTTCCAGTTACCATATTTGACTATTTTTTAATTGTTTATACAGTTGATAGCAAGCTAGTGCATCGTGTGTTTGCATTCTTGGAGAGATATGGTTCAATTAACTTTGGTGTATACAAGCAGTTGAAACCCATGCCAAAATGTAAGTTGTAGTAGTTGTATGAATTATAGATAACATCTGACACCATTTACAATAGGGCTGAGCTATAGTTATTTTAACAACATGTAAACCTTTTGTATTTTAGTAACCAATTCACCAAAGATCATAGTGATTGGTGCTGGCATAGCTGGGCTAACTGCTGCTAGACAACTGCAGTCTTTTGGTTTTAATGTGACAATGATTGAATCTAGGGTAGGTACAGTAGAAGTATAATGTTCAAGAAATATATCTCCTAAGTCTTTTTTGCTCTCCTCACGAGTAGAACAGTCTGTTATTAGACAAAGAGAAGTAGAGCATACTAGGGCACGTTACAGGTTAATGGATTAAAGTTTTCTTATTCTTAACTTTGGTAGGAAAGAGTGGGCGGTCGGGTGGCAACGTTTCGTAAAGGACAGTACATTGCAGACCTTGGTGCTATGGTTCTGACTGGACTGGGTAAGATAAATGGTTCACCATAATCTTATATCTATGTATGGTGTCCTATTCCCTCAGATGGTGGCTCTGTAACATACCCTACTATGACCATACTGGCCCGTTTGATATAATGAAAGTATGAAAAGAATGTACTTACAGTTATTTTGTTTCTAAAGGTGGCAATCCTCTCACAGTGTTGAGCAGTCAAGTTAGCATGGAGCTACACAGAATCAATCAAAGATGTCCACTCTTTGAAACTAATGGAAGAAATGTTCGTGAAAGAATAATTAAAAGTGGATTTGTTCCTTAAAAACATCAACAGCCTGATTTATACTTGAGATGGATCCCTGAAGACGCACCATCTATCACGGATCATCCATTTAAGGCTGTAGCGTATTTCTTTGTTTCCTGAGCACTCAGATAGACCTACGTTACGTCACAATACGTTTGAAGTGTATAAAGCCCGTGTTCCACTTCAAACGTATCGTAACGTACCGTAGCATTTTATTTTGTGTCGAGGTCATTAGTTCTACCCGAGTGCTCTGGAAACAAATAAATACGTTCACGTTTCCGTACGATACGGTTGAAGTGGAAAACAGCCTTAAGGCCGTTTTCCACTTCAAACGTAACGTACCGTAGCATTTTATGTTGTGTCAAAGTCATTAGTTCTACCCGAGTGCTCAGAAAACAAAGAAATACGCTACGTTTCGGTACGATACGGTTGATGTGGAAAACGGCCTTGTACCGTATATAAGTACAAGACGAATTTTCCTAACGTATTTGTTAGAACTGCGCAGTCTGTACAGGTCATGCTAGATATGTTCCAGGTAGTTCGTCTAATAACGTATTTACACACAGACGAACAAGTTGGCCTGTGAAGACAAACTATGCAGATACTGTAGTTCTCCTTAATGATCCGATTGGGCCAGTTTGTTATCTTTAAGGGCTATCAGTTTTCTTATTCCCTCATTCTAACGCTGTAGGTTCCCAAAGACAAGGATGACATGGTCGAACAAGAGTTCAATCGGTTACTTGAAGCAACATCATATATTACACACCAGCTAGATTTTAACCAGATTGATGGCAAGCCATTGGCACTCGGTCAAGCACTCGAGATGGTTATCAAGTGAGTTACGCTGCTTTTATAAAACACATATAAACGTAAGGTCCAGTGTACGCAGTTTTCTACATTAAGCTGCCATGGTTTGTGTCTGAACTACCTGAATGCGTTTGCTAATCATTGGTAAAATCTTCGTTAGATTACAAGAGAAGCAAGTTAAGGAGCAACAGATAGTGCATTGTAAGAAAATTTTGGAAGTTCAAGAGAAAATGAAGTTAGTTCTCGCTCAGGTATGACGCTCAGAAAATACTCAACAAATGCTCAAATAGGTCATTACACTAAATGACAACTTCTGCACCTACAGGTTTGGTGGCATTTTGGTTAGCCATTTTGGCTCACTGTATGAAATAATTTCTGAATCTATTTCATCTATTAATATATTTATTAGATGAAACAAGTAAAAGAGAAACTTACCATAATGCATCAAGAATACCAAGAAGCTCAAAAAATCCCAGAACCAAGGTGAGCTTGCATACATAACGTCAGAACCTCTATGCATAACATGCATGTATCCAGACATATTGATCTAAAAGAGCAAACGAAAGTTTAGCAATGGTGACATAATCAGCGTTCACTCGAAATATTTTTGTTTTAGAGAGGTCGAGGTAGAATTTGAAGTAAGAAGTAAACTACGGGACATCTGCTACTTGTGCAAGGTACGAATATATCTCTGTAACTATCGTGTTTGAATCGCGATTGTACCAGAAAGTAGAGAGATGGTGGCATTGAACTATAAGTAAACTGGAACGCTGAACGTTTTTCTGAGTTTTGAGTTGAAATACTTAACGCCGAACATTGGGCTGTATATGAAATTGAAGCTATTAAAAAGTTATATTTTATATAAAAACTTCAAGACTTTAGGTAAAAGGGAAATACTTAAAACTTTGAGGCAAAATTTGCTGTATTTTACAAATTGTTTTTGTATTTTTTAAGTATTTCCATTTTTCCTAAAGTCTTGAAGTTTTTATATCAAATAGAACTTTTTAATAGCTTCAATTTCATATACAGCCCAATGTTCGGCGTTAAGTATTTCAACTCAAAACTCAGAAAAACTAGCTTGGCTTCAACGAATCATAGGACTTGATCATAGGAGTTAGCGTTCCAGTTTACTTCGAGTTCACTGGATGGTGGACGTGGAACTAGACTTGCCACATCCCCGCCTCAGATTTTTTCCCCGTAGGTTTTTACGTCATTTGAAAAAGACCGCGAAAGTCTGGGTTAGAACCTGCAACATTGTTTTCTGAGAGATTAGGAGTGCTACATACTTCATGAAAATATATTAACTTGTGTAATTTATAACAACACTGTGTCATTGACGTCGTTTTTGATAGGAGTATGATGCATTGGATGAGGAACAACATCAACTGGGAGAGAAATTGATTGAACTGGAAGATAACCCACCAAGGTATAGATATAATACCGCTCAGAAATAATCTAACAAAACCGAAAATGCGGTAGATCATTAGATCGATCGCGAATCGACCACCGCAACTGAGCCGCGTCCGAACAGCAAACGAACCGCTTCTAAATCACAATCGAATTGCAGCAAAACCATTACCGCATGGCAACCCCATGACCGCATGGCAACCCCATGACCTCATGGCAACCCCATGACCTCATGGCAACCCCATGACCGCACGGCAACCCCATGACCACATGGCAACCCCACTATGGTACGTCTGTACTGTTCCTGTATTTGTCATTTTTTGTTGTATTGTACTTTATGCTTCTGTATGTAACTGAGCCACCACTTTGCGTAAAATCAATCCAAAGATAATTTGCAAGAAAGTATTGTATCGTCTTGTTGTTATTCAAGTCTTTAGAGTTGAGTCCAACATGTCGCTTCCATTCGAAGTCTGCAGTTTCATTCTGCTAATAGTGAGCTTAAGCAAGCGACGTTTTTGTCAACACGGACGTCGCCCGAAAATTGGTATATCTAATTTTGGCGGCATTTTGCATCATAGCGCTCGTGTAAGGAAGCAAAAAACTTTTAAAATCTTATGTTTTGTCATATGTGTTGAAGATTACCACAAACTGATACAAACACAATTTTTAATCCAGTCCCCCCTCGGCAATCTGACGTCGGTGTTGACAAAAACGTCGCTTGCTTAAGCTCGCTAACATCTTTTCTAGTCTTTACTTCTCACTACTGTTGTTAAGGTACAGAAAATTTCAGTTTAGGTAATTAACTCATCTCTTACATTCCTAGCGATGTCTACTTATCATCAAGAGATCGTCAGATTCTTGACTGGCATTTTGCTAACTTGGAGTTCGCGAATGCCGTACCATTAGAGCAATTGTCATTGAAACATTGGGACCAAGATGATGATTTTGAATTCAGTGGTAGTCATGTGACTGTACAAAATGGTTATGCCTGCCTGCCCGCAGCTCTTGCTGAAGATCTGGACATCCGCCTGAATACTGCTGTCAGGCAAGTCCGCTACAATCGTTCAGGTTGGTATTGCTTAATCTCCTTCTATTCATTGGCGAAGAGCCGCGGTAAATTGTGGACATCAACGCAGTACAAAACTAACATGTTATACTAGATAGCTCTATCAGTTCTTAACTGTTCTTCCTAGAGATCCAGTAAGGATCATCCCTTGTTGATACTCCTCCCTACTACAGGAGGAAACCTAAACTAAACTAACTTTATTTATACTGGATAGCTCTATCACTTCTTAACTGTTCTTCCTAGAGGTCCAGTAAGGATCATCCCTTATTGATCCAGTGTTACTACAGGAGGAAACCTAAACTAAACTAACTTTATTTATACTGGATAGCTCTATTAGTTCTAAACTGTTCTCTCTAGAGGTCCAGTAAGGATCATCCCTTATTGATCCAGTGTTACTACAGGAGGAAACCTAAACTAAACTAACTTTATTTATACTAGATAGCTCTATCACTTCTTAACTGTTCTTCCTAGAGGTCAGTAAGGGTCATCCCTTGTTGATTCTCCTCCCTACTGCAGGAGGAAACCGAAGTACGCAGAGAAAACCTGCGAGTTTTGGTCGGGTTGAAAGCACTCTTCTCACATGCAACTGAGGCGAGATTATAATCGGACAACTGCATATTGCAGGTATGGAACAGAGGTGAAAAACATACACTAACCGCTGTGGCCTACTATTGCGTAGACCACGACGGGACGGGTTAGCGCCGAATTTTCCATTTCTTCCCTCGCGTGTTGTCCCGTCGCTCTTCACGTAACCGTGTAGCAAGCCAAAGCGCCTGGGTACGAGGCTGTGTAGTCAACTCGAGGTACCTGTCTTTTCTAGGTGTAGAAATAATCACGCAAAGCACAACTAAGGCTGCCATTAGTACGACACAAAGTTTCAAAGGTGATGTCGTCTTGATAACTCTACCACTCGGAGTGTTGAAAGCAATGCCAGAGACGGTCCAGTTTCATCCACCTTTGCCAGAATGGAAAACTAAAGCTGTTGACAGGATGGGATTTGGCAACTTAAACAAAGTGAGTTTAAGTATTATCTTCTGTAGCTCGACCTAACACAGTTTGTCTCATCCTACCTTACATTACCTTCATGTACCATATCATACCATGTCATACCATACTTTATGTTACCTTACCCAAACACCTTACATTATTCTTACCTTACCTTACCTCATCTCACCTTACCTCCCCTTTCCTTCCCTCACCTCACCTCACCTTACCTTACATCACCTTACCTTACCCTACATCACCTTACCTCACAACACCTTACCTCACAACACCTTGCCTCACAACACCTTACCTCACAACACCTTACCTCACAACACCTTACCTCACCTCACCTGAACTTAGCTTACCTCACAATACCTTACCTAACTTTATCCAATTACCATACCATATTTACCACAGTACATGTTAGCTTACCATACCATTCCATACTTTACCTTGACTCACATACCATACCATATATACCTCCCTTTTCCTTTCCAAACTAATCTAACCCAACCTAACCATTCCCATTTACTTTCAGGTGGTCCTCTGTTTCGATCGTGTGTTCTGGGACTGCTCTACTAACCTGTTTGGTCATGTAGGAAGCACCACAGCAAAACGTGGCGAACTGTTCTTATTCTGGAATCTCTACAAGACTCCAATATTGATTGCTCTGGTTGCTGGTAAAGCGGCAAATGAACTGGAAGCTGTTGCTGATGAAATCATTGTTGGACGTTGTGTGGCTGTACTCAAGGGCATATTTGGCAGTGGCAATGTACCACAGGTGAGATACACCATTGTATAAATAATTGTTTATACTAGATTTTTGCGAACACGTTGTGTTAACAGGCCTGCAATCGTCCGTCAAAACGAAGTATCTGCGTAGATGGTCCACTCAGACGAATTCGCGTGCGGTATTCGTCCTGATGATCTGTACAGGAAATATCAGGGTTGATTTTTTCCAGAACCATTGCCAGTATAGATCGTAGGGATAATTCGCCTTGTTTACACGAAGACGAATGATCCATCGGATAGATGATGAGTTTAACGGATGATTCGTCTGTAGTATAATTCAGACCTTCTTAACTAGTGTGAAACCAATTTCTCTTGCAGCCCAGAGAAACGGTAGTAACCCGGTGGAAATCAGACGAATGGTCTCGTGGTTCATATTCCTACGTCGCAGCAGGCTCCTCAGGCAACGACTACGATCTGATGGCTTCACCCGTGGCTAATTCCACTCCAGTTGCAGGCACGGGGCCTGCACAGCCCCGAGTATTCTTTGCTGGGGAACATACTATCAGAAACTACCCTGCTACAGTTCATGGTGCATTACTGAGTGGTCTCAGAGAAGCTGGAAGAATTGCTGATCAATTTTTAGGCTCGCCTTATAATTCTGCACGAATGTGAATAGATGACAATGAATGATAGCAGGAACTGGTTTAGAGTCTTTGATTTGTTTCAAGTGTGAACTGAGCAATCAACAAAGACTGTTTGATTATTTGGTTATTTACTTGATTGATATTTATTGCGAAGAACGTAAATGCCAAAAATATCTTTACCTTTAATTTAGACAGAGTCAAGGCATCCATGACAACCTTGATTTCCTTTTGTTAAGATGGATACTTCCAAAATTTTCTTGAGTGCATACAAAACAATTGCTTGAATTAGAGGCATATATTGATTTATATAAATAACGAAAATAATTTATATCATATCCACACTCTGATACCTATGCACCATACTTGAATGTCATACTCACTGCAGTAAGTCTGTTGGTAACTATGGTTGGTTATCCCAAGCCTCAACAGTCTCCTGCCATAGTTCAATTCAAGTGTACTCATTAGAAGTTTGGGAAGACAGTTGTTTGTAAATGTTTGTAATAATGTAAATATGTTAAAGATTGCTAAAGTAATTACATATCAGAATACTGTTATATTTGACTGGTTTACTATCTGTATGTGTCACTGTTACCATGAACTTGTCTAGCGTGACCCATTCGGAGCACCGTAAGATTTATCGTATTTGATTGGGCCTACTTAGCTGGTGATTTAACGGGGTTGTTTTTGTCATGAAGGGGTTGGGGGGTTGAGGCATGCTTGGGTATCATATGATGCAAAACTAGATGCAAAACTTGATTAAGGGACTTGTCAGAAATTACCAGGGGGGGTGAGACCCCCCAGCAAGGACGAGCATGAAATATTGTGACCCTCCCCTTGGCCGTGGCCAAGAAATTCATGACCCCTCCCCTTTCCTGCTGTGCAAAATCCTCCCTTATGAAAATTATGGCTTAAATTTTTATGACCTTCAGGGTTCAGGGTTTAAAGACCCACCCTTTTGAAGGGCTGAAAAAATTAAGACCCCCCCTTTCTCCACCCGCCTCCCCCCCCCTGGTAATTTCTGACAAGTCCCTAATTGTACACAAAACAATACTACAATTCAAGTTTAAATTTTTTATTTGACAATTTCTTTACCACACAATTTATTAACATAATTCTCAACACTCCACACAACTTGGTAATAAAACTTTTTACAACTCTCTAATTACCATAAGCTGAAATATATATTATATACAATAATGATACATATTGGAACTATTACAAGTGCTGAGGAATAATTTTCTTCATAAGCTCCTGTCAAAATAATGTTAAATATTGTTGAAAAGCAACTGGTGAACAGTTTACCACTTAAGGCAGCATTCGTCCTAAAGCTTCTCTTTCCCTCTGAGATAAATTCTCTGGAATGCATACTTCAAATGTCACTAACAAGTCACCACAGCGATTGGGCATTTTCGGCAGTGGCAAACCCTTGCCGCTTATTCTTTTTGTCGAGCCAGGTTGAATTACTGAAGTTAACTGTAAGCTCTCTGTCCCCCCTTCCAGTGTTGGAATTTGAACTGTGGATCCTGTGAGGGCTTCTTTTAACGATAGTTTACATGTGTATAATAGGTTATTGTCTGAATCACGTTTGAATAGATCATGTGGCTTATCTTTTATTACAAAAATGATATTAGCAGGAGTTGTACCGGGCTTCTGGTCACCTTCCTCGGCAAATGTTATTTTTGTTCCAGCTTTCCAACCTTTCTTAATGTTAACTGATAAAACCTTCTCTTCTTCGAATGTCATTCCACCTTCTGTGACGTTTCTTCTAATTTTCATTTTCTTTGTTGTACCATTTAATAAGTCCTCCAAACTAATGGGCAGGTCTCGATAGATAGGTGGGTCCTTTGCCAACTGCGAAGGAACATTTTCGGCTGAGTGAGAATGCCCAAACATACCAAGACCACCAAAATTTGATGGAAAAGCTGGCATGCTCGGACCTGCACCACCAAATCCACTATTTGTGAAGAAGTCTGAAATAAAAAAGAAATTCAATTTAATGTTTTGCAATACTTTTAACTACAGTATGGTCTTATGCACTGTAGCTGTAGCAAGGGGTGACCCTGCAAGGGGAACTGGGTGAGATTTTCTGTGGGAGGGGATGCAGGGGAGAGGTGCATACCCTGAAAAAACTTAGCATCAACCAGTGCATATCAGAATTTTTTATTTGTGCCATTTTTGACATAATTTACAGTGATGGTGGTGGTGGGGGGGACATCCTATTGAAAAATTGGCACCCCTCTATCAGACTATCCTCCTGGTTCTGCCAACTGGGTCCGCCCCTGACAACGAATATAAGTTATTGTGTTAATCAATTCTTTGTTTTGAACATGAGAATAAGTTGGATAACAGAAGGATACTATATTTATACTTTAAGAGAGACATACCTGCAAAGCCAGGAAAGGGATCTTCATCTCCGAAAAAGTCATTAAATGTTCGAAATGGATCTCCACTAAATGTGAAAGATGTAAATCCAGTTGGCATCCCCTGACCGCCAAAACTAGGCTGTCCTTTCAGACCTTCTTCTCCATAGTTGTCGTATACAGCTCGTTTGTCTTTATCCTTTAATACTTCAAAAGCTTCAGCTACTTCTTTGAACTTATCCTCTGCATCTGGGGCCTTGTTTTTGTCTGGATGATATTTCAATGCCATTTTTCTGTAGCCTTTTTTTATCTCATCGTCTGTTGCCTTGCGTGAAACGCCAAGAATTTCATAATAATCTTTTCCCATGCTTTCCAAACTAATGAACTGCTAATGTTTCCGAGCTTTATACTTAAATATTTTCATTCAATATCGAAATGTTCGCTTTTATATCACAGCAAAAATGAGACGATCGATTAGACGAAGGTAAAATCTATTTTTAGAACTCTACGGGAACCAACCAATAGGATTAAAGGAATGGGCCAATCAGAGTATAGCTATTCCATATATGGTATATGTTCTAGACTTTTCCTTCGTAATGTCATAATGAATCAACATTGAAGTGAAACAGTATATATAGTGGAATTTCAGTTCGTTTTCAACTTGTTAGTGATATTTTGAAGTGAAATTGTGACTCAGCATGAGCTTTGATATTCCTATTATCTTCGACGACTCTCCGTTTTTCGACTGGGGTGAAATGCGACTTCCTCAAGGCAGGCGGAATTACCAAAGCAGTAGCAGACGGCAACCCAGTGTATTTGGACAATGGGTAGAGCCGGAGTTTTTCAACGAGTATCCTACTAGAAAACAACATTACAGGCCAAATTATGGTGAAAGGCAACGGGGATATGATAGGCAATCAGGCGAAGAAAACAGATTTGAAGATGAGGGGGCACAAGAGGATATCTGTGACACTGATGAACATAGAAGAACACCGAGGGGTAATTTTGGTTATGATGGCTGGGACATACCGGTACAATATATGGATAAACCTAGCCGGGTTCACCACAAACATAAACATAAACACAAACCAAAATCTAGCAAAACTCATCAAGATATTAACAATGATAGCACCGAAACCGCAGACCTTAAACAATCCCAGAGAGAATTAAGTGAAGGTATCAAGACAAATGAGATCCCTTCTAATACTGAGAATACAACAGAACGTAGCAATGGAGGGATGACAGTTAGAACAGACAAACAATCGAAAACAATCCCAGAAGAACTGAATATGAAACGAAAATCTAATGAAAATCCTGACACCAAAGGCTTGTCCCAAACAACTGAAACCTCATCCCAAACAACCGAATCAGAAAACAACGAAAGTACCGAAATACCTATAGTATACAACCGCCCGAAAACACACAGACGGTTATCGAAGCGCCTGAGCCAGTGCGATCCTCCATCCCCTGCAGACATCAAACTTGCAAGGATAAAGTCGATTGTTCAAAAAACCGAAGGGATTGAGGAAAAAATTGTGCAGTTTGTTGATCCAGTCCAAAACAAGAACTATCTACATATTAGTGAGACTCTGATGAAGATACTGCTAGGTTTAGATACTGTGGATTCAGAAGGATTTGACATTGTCCGCAAGGCTCGGAAAGAGGGCGTCCGAACTGTGCAGGCATTAGTTGACAAGCTTGAGAATAAATTAGAAGAGAATAAAGGAAATTCAAAAGCGGAGTAGCTAGCTAGGTTAGGTTGAGATTGCATATTAATTAGAACAATATTTTTGCAAGTTAATATGCTTGAGTTAATATGCTTATTAAAATGTTATATAATAATGCACTGGATGTTAATTGGAACAATTATTTTACTATTATTGTTAATATTGTGTTTATATTCTAAATAATTATTGGATGAGGTTGAGTGATTTTCGCGTGATATCGAGAATTATCAAGGACTCGGTTGAGGAGCGTGCTGTCTCGATTTTCCCCATGTGTACTGCACGCTCCCCCCAGGTCCCAGGGGCGGATTAAGGCAGCGCGTGGCCCGTGGCATTTTTTTTCACGCGGGGCCCCTTTCTGACTGCTCTATAACCTGAAAAATATAACCCGTTTTAAGTATATATGATTGAATTGCAATCTTAATTTGAAAGATGTAATGACAGTAACGTATCTGATATTATAACATTCACTATTGGTAATTGGTCTGTCACTTTTTCTTAATAAAGTTTGAGCGCGGGGCCCCTTGAAGGCGCGGGGCCCGTGGCATATGCCGCTTCTGCCATATGGTTAATCCGGCCCTGGCTCCCCCCACGCTTCACGAAACCCTTTGTAAGACGACTAAATATTTCGCAAGCCTCTGCGGAAGAGAGTGAATGGTTCCCCAGTGGAGTCCGTTAATTAACAGAGGTTCGACTTCATACGTTCTCTGCCAACATCGCAATTTCATCATAGTCAGGAAACTTCTTCATCCCACATATATATGCGTGGGTCCGGCGTCTTCAATATTTTTACAAAATTTCTGACCTTCCATGGGCATACTTTCAAGGATTTACCATGCAAACCCACAAAAACGTTGACAATTGTAAAAAATTTCCTGAACTACGGTAAATGGCGCTTTATGATATCCGTAATTCATTAGTTGTCAAGGTCCAAGAGCTCTTTCCTTCGTGCATGGAGGCTTTGCCTTTGTTATTTTGTATTATAGATATGCAAAATTGGCTGAGTGCTAGAGCGTAAGTGAGAATTAATGTTAACTTTTGCCAGCCATAAAATGCCACATCAGTCTACGGAGGAGAAAGCTACCGAGGGTGTTGTTTCTTCAAACGTGTGTATATGCACGTTTTTCTGTCTAAGGCCGTAATCAGACTCGATTAGTTTAAACCTGGTCAGGAAATCCCACGTTTGCGTAGGTCGGTATGTCCTCAATTGTCTTGAGGTCAAAACACTTACTGCCCTTACAAGTATCGATCATAAAAACCCACAAAAACTTTATAATGTTTGCAAAGATTTCCTGGACTTCTGTTAATGGCCGTTAAAAGGCCTCCGAGAACGTGCTTCTTCATCAAGATAGTGTATATATGCATGTTCTATTCTGTATTAAATCTTGATTAATCTTGACTTGATTAGTTTCATCATAGTCCGGAAACTTCTTTGTCAACCCACATATACGTGGGTCCTCAATTAAATTCTCCTTAGATCTCGCCTGTAAAGATTTCCTGAACTACTGTAAATGGCGTTTTTGATATCTGAGCCGAGGCTGTCGACAATGCATGTCAGTGACGTATATTTACTAGGAGTGTTTGTATTAGCAAACCAAGGGTCACGTATTTAATTAGGGATAGTAGTGATAGACTGATAGTACACGCATGTATACTCGTAAGTGCACATGTAGTGATGTAGGCCATCGGCCATCCTAAAGTGCGTATGCATATTGTACTAGCTCTTCACTCATGAGTCATGTGAGCCTCGCAATTTATATATAGAGCCTTGCTTCATGCGAGTATGTGCCTTTTATATAGACAATACTGCTCGGATGTTGATGAGCTATGGAATGATTTGGTTTCACTTTCAATGCTAAAATATAGAATAGTTCAGTTCCGCATCCTCAAAGGCTCTCTCGTGTTTTAATAAGCTCCCCCATATTACTTGAAACGACAACCTCGGTCCCTTGGTTCCGTGATCTTTGCTGAGTGGTATACGTATAATAAACTATTTTTTCCTTATTGCCTACCGGACTATTTTTGGGAACTAAAGTCTTAAAGACGCCCCCAAAATCTCGCTTGTCACTCTTCTCTTTGACCTTATTCACCGTTATTAAACTCTCGTGTTGCCAGGAGGACATCCGAGTCCTTGACTGAAACAAAAACCAAATTATATATAGATCTTGACGTAACAAGCAAAACTACTTCGTCAGAGTTTAGCTTGAAATGACATACAAAATAGGCGCAGTATCTTCTTAGCTTTATCCTCCGTAAAGGAAAACGCCTTACAAGACTTGCGTATTAGTAGATAAGTATATCCGTTTTAATAGTGGTTTTAACACAAAAATTTTCAGTATAGATTTGGCATTTTGGGAAGTAAATGAGAAGTTGAGAACATTGTAATTTCATGTACGTTGCGTTATCATTCGTATTAGCTCTTATCTATAATTGACCTCTGATAAGGTATGAGGCGATTTGCCGTGTAACAAGATTTACATTTTGCTATTAAACAAGGAAAGTCTATGTATATATATATACACAGCTGAGCCCCAATTGTATAGTAATATAAATAATTTAAAAAGTAATAACAATATTAATGAAACGACCGGATTTAAATTAAGGATCTAAACCTGAAGTGAAGTGAGGCTGTATAGCAACATAATTTGTACGGCTTACAATAATCCGGTAGAAAATATTCTGTAAAAATACTAAAACAGTTTTAATTGCTTATTTTGTAGTAGATACGTTATCAAATTATTTGTACCGATTCTTTTTACTACTCAATATTATTCATTTTTAAGCAATTCAGTAGTTCTGTTCTATTCCCCAGTTCACCTTTCAAGCTTTCCAGGCTGATTCTCGCGTACACTGATGACAATACTTTATACTTTTTACAAACATCTTGAGAGTTTATATTGATTTTATATTGATATTACTGCCTCCTCCACAGGCTCTTCTACATATGTTAATATAGTACATATAATTATATATAATCAGTGGTTCGGAATGCGCGGGCACTGCAAGCCCGATAAAGGTGCACGCCTTAAGGCTCTTTTCCACTCATCGCATAACCAACTCGCAAACTCGCTGCGAGTTCCTGCATGTAATTAAAATAAACTGTCGAGCATTGTGATTGGATGAAAGTACTCGCAACGGGCTTGCGAGTTGGTTTTTGCGAGGAGTGGAAAAAAGCCTTTAGGCGCACGCCCTTCCTCCCCTTTCCGCGCGCCCTCATTAATTATTCTAATTATTCGTTTGCCTCGTTAATTATTCGTTTTTTCCTCATTAATTATTTGTTAGCAAGTTATTCGTTTTTTCCTCATTAATGACATTAATTATTTGTTAGCAAGCGACTGGGGACGAGGCAGTTGATATTATACACTTCATTATTATTTTAATTTATCTTTTGCCGAAAGGCGGAGTTCGAGGAATGATGACAGAGGAAACCTCTATTTTACTTTACAAATCAACAAACAATTTCAATCTAATCAACCATGGATAAGACCAGATCTAAACACTGATAACTTTCGTTTCAGAAACATGAACATTTTAGGCAGACATTTGCTGAAATTTAAGTTCAATGCAATATTCTATCCAGATCACAATTTGAGATCAGTCCTTATGCAAATGTTAATCATTTGAGCAATTTTTGTTCCATTGAAATGCGGAAAGATATTTGAATGACAATAGTATATTAGTGATCGCTTATAGCAGATGCTCATGTAGATTGCTTATAGCCAGCTGTAGATTGCTAGAACATTCTACTGTACAGACTATTACTTTCGATACCTAAACTTAATATTCTAATTATGTTATACAGGATTTTTCTATCACTTCGAAACTGGAGGATATTGGAGGAAATTGATGTACCTGGAGAAAATGTCCAGTGTTTGGTACAGATCTCTGGGTTCTTGCAAGGACTGGTCTCAAATGGCGAAATTATAATCAAACAACTGCATATTGCAGGAATCAAATCTGGTCACAAAGGCGAAAGGCGGATGCCCTAACCATTGTGCCAACGAATTCAAAACTCACAAATTTCAGAAGCTAGAGGTTATATCACGATCACAAACTTGGAAAGTACCAGAAAAGCTATAGACTGGTGGGCGAACTAGCGGCGCATAGTCTCTATAATCCTTTAAGCCCTGCACAGACGAGCAAGTGTTAACAGGTTGTAGTTATTCATGTGTGCAAAACTAATAGACAAGTTTGATTGCATACATATATACGCTTACTTCTGCTAACGTGGTATAAGCTCACGTAGCCTCCGTAACTAAATAGCTATACGTGACACGTTCATATGTTTTAGAGACTTTTCGTGCAAGAGGCTTAAGACTGAGAAAATGACTATGGTCTACACACCCTGTTTACGTCTACGACTATACAATACTTCCCAAACCTCCCACGGTATGCGTAACTAAGCCAGCACTAGCCAGCACTACGTCAGTTCATAACCTTAGAATTACGTCACGTCAAAACTCGCCATCCTATTGGTCCGTCTTCACAAAGGATATCGTTGCGCCGCACTTCCCCGTGAGTTACATAAAAACAGAAATCTGAAGAGAGAATAATCAGTTGAAATACACAAGCAAAGCAGGAAGACGTCTTGTGTTTACAAGGAAAATAAATTGTCTGTCTAAATAACTCGAGGGAGAATTGATTTTGGTGGAGAAGTTACCTAACAAGGAAGCTCCGAAGGTAAGCTATCTTCAATTATTGGTTAACGTTTTAACAATATCATGTGATGTGATTTGCTAGTATATAGCTTTTAGGCTATATAGGAAAGGCTGATCACTGATCAAGCCGAAAGTGAGTCTGGTTTGATTGGCTTGCTCAAATGTAGTGTATCACTAGGAATGAAGTCAAAGTGTACACATACTATATATAAAGTGTGTGAGAGAGAGAGAGAGAAGATTAATTTCTTGTTAGGCTACGAATGACTCAATCAAAGTTGCTGACTCAGATCTCGTACGTGCCCGTGGCTGTGCATCACATGCCATCGGCAAAGTCACAATAATGCTAGTCTACACGAATCAATTCTATGAGTTTGAGCCAAATATGTCAAATATATAATACACCTTAGAAGTCGCCCATGAGTCATAAAGAGCCTTGCAACTGACCCTAACAGCTGTGTTTTGACTAAGACAAAGACTCTATACAGAATAACTACTGTAGATTTGGCAAGCTTTTGGCTTTTACCAGCAATTTCTAGGCCTTGACCCAAATATATTGAGAGATAATACCTGTAATATGCAGTATGTTTTAATATCACTACGTGACCTAGGTTATGTTAAATATTGTTTACCAAATCTCACTATTTAGTTCAATTATAACCCTATCTTATTTATAGATTCAAAAACTTTAAACATAAAGATAAAATCAGTAAAGCAAAAGATGGAGATGAGTGCGCTTCCTGGCTATAGACCAAACGCGATCACAGAAAATCGACTTCGAGAATTGTATGCCATGAAACAGCTAAGCCAATTAGGAGACTACAACTTTCCACCTACGAACGCACCACACACAAGAGTCCACGCAAATACATCAAGCTTTTTTGACTGTCTTGATCTTGTTGACGATGCTACACTCTCGTTTATGATTCACGAACTTGGACTGTATTCATTGCAAGAACTTCCCGATTTACAAGTCATGTTTGGAAACGCGACGAGAGCAAAATCGTTTCCTCCACCTCAGAGGAGATGGCCTGTTAGGCAATGATTTATATAGAATACGAAATAATGGGATATATATAGTAATAATAGGATTGTAATATATTCAATAGAAATCAGAAATAACTTAAATTCCATAAAGTTTGGTAAAGAACTATTTTCAATTTCACTTTCAAAAGTGTGATGCAAAATCTTAATGATTAACTATAGGAAGTTATCGTGCAGTGCGAACTGTTGATTGATGGTCATTTCTACCAGTTATTCTTCGATGAAAGTGATAGATACTATATTTATTATTGATTATTTGGCAGTATTTATAGAACTTCTAGTTAAACTTCCTAAAGTTAAGAAAGTAATGCTGAATAATTAGAACATGCATGTGTGATTTGTGATAATAATCTTCTAAAATCTATTAGAATAGTTTTAGATCATATGTCACAAAAGCGTTCATGCATATATAATGACACAACAACAACCTTTCTTTAGAAAATTTACAGATATATTGCCTATATTGCTAGGCTATGCTAACAGTATTAAGTCACTCAAATGTATAGCAAAGCAACTTAGCGAAAAACGTGCTGCATTGCTTGTCTTTCAACAACCCATTCAGGATTTTGCAATTGTGTGTTTTTCGATCGTTTATAATGACTAAGCGACATAATAGACCACGCATTTTTGTGTGATCGTGTTTTGCATATTTGTGTGTAACAGACAAAATAGAATAAATGTGAACTATTTAGAGGCTTGGCTTTTGTACAATAATGGGTAAAATACGCTTCATTTTCTAAACAAATTTTGTGTTGTTTTTTTAGTTCAAATAACATGTTGATAAGTCTTATAAAGCGGGTGACAAATTAGCGGAAGGGAATATAGTGTGTATATATAAATATGTAAATTTTTATATTCGGTTTTGTATACTATGAACAGTGGCTGTACATAATAGAGAACACGTTGAGTTGTAAACTAAGGCTATTGTAAAATATATAATTGGAACGTGTGTTGTGTGAATTGAGAATGATATAATGATTAGTTTGTATAACAAGTGTTGTCCGTTGTGCTTTGACCATATGGCTTTGACCTTGCATGGGCCATTCACTATTATTCTCTTATGAGGTCAGAGTGTTGCTATAGCAACAAATACACATCGTCAGCAATCACATTGCGCAAAGACTTTCTTCAATGATGAGATTTCTACAGCCCACAACAAGATGAATCCTGGGAGATAGGTGGACCAATTTTACGGCGTACGTAAAATCTCGTATGCGTGTTCATGATTTTGGAAGCTATTAAATTATAACTTCCTCAAGATTTATATTTATAATATTGGCATGATCTTCCGGTGCATGGTCACAGGACGATTCAATTCATCTCTATTATGACTATTAGACGTTTATCTCCGTCTTATATTTCAATCAACATTCTGTAATTTTCCATATATATTCCTGACTCCAAATGACGTCATAATATAACGTGATTTGCCATAAAGTACTATATTTTACTGCCTTTAGGGAAGTTATGATTTTTTTTATTTAATGCATTAGTTCCATATCCATTAATACGGCTTATGTAATTTTTTTCAAAATTAAATTCCCTGTCATTTATTGCCGATCACTTAGTAACGTGTGTGTAACTTTGGTTGACATTCAGTAAAATGGGGAAAAAACTAACGACTGATAAAGATAATGATTTGACTGAGTGTTTCCTGACTCTTTCCTCTTTTGAATTGCCTTGCGGAACACTCTTTTATAAAATCACGCAATTGCAGTGTAATTAAGTGACCTGGATCGACTGGGTAGGCTCTTTATGTAGCCGTACACGAAATAGAAGGTTTAGGTGGATGGATATTTCGAGTGAAATAATATATACAATATTTTAGACCTGAACGGGAACGGCTGCGAAAAATGCAACTCTAAGTCCTCCGACAGGAATTGAACCTGCGGCCCTGCGATTCCGGTGCAGCGCTCTGACCACTGAGCTACAGAGTCCAGTTGCCAAGCGTTAACCACAAGTTCATGTATATATATAGATGTGGGTACTGCGGGTTGTGATAAGGTAAATTACAAGATGTTTTTTTCTGCATCTCACTCGATTGAAATTGATGTAGAAGGAAATAAATTTCATCAATTTCAATCGAGTGAGATGCAGAAAAAAACATCTTGTAATTTACCTACACGAAATGTATAATTTAACCCCCACCCTAACCCCAACCCTATATATAATCACAGCACAGACATGACTCGTGTTAGTGGTGTAGGGCTACTATAAAGAACCAACCATCGACTGTAGCCAGGGTGAGATGACGCAGTTCAAACGAAATCACTAAAGAGTAAATTGTAGGCTATAGACTTCAGTGACAAGCAGCATAAATTAAGTCAACTTTCGTGTTGAATTTTTCTTCAAATAAAGTTTGCATATCGTACACTCGAAGTCGTTTATTTTAAAACAACTCAAAATATGTTGAAAATACTACTAGCAACCTCGTTTTTAAATTAACACACTTTACACTGCGCCTGCGGTCGTTCAATTATTCTTGTCGATCCAGTGAGTCAAACTGGTCGCATTCAGTGGTCAAACGAGAATTTCAACTTCCCCCCAACTTTCATCCCCCTTCAAATACGAATTTACCAAGTTAAAGGTGATGTAAAGTCCCGATGTAAACAAATCGGCAACGTCCGTTTGTTTACATTTTAAACACGCTATATCAGTGAAAATTATGATGTGTTCTGGTTCGCTAAAGGTTCGCTATGCTTTAAATAAATACAGATTCGAGTTTCTGATTTAGAAGATGTCGAATTTTAGTCGAAACAACGCGATGTTGGTACTCGCATGAGATCGGCAGTGTTAACAATGCGCAGAATTGGCTGACGCTGTTGTGGACTCCCTGCCATTGAGGCGAAGTTGAATAAAATAGCTAAACTTACCCATATTCTTCAATTGCAACTTGGTTCCATATTCTTTGATTTTGTAGATTTGGTTAAATTCTCGATTCAAACAATAATATAATATATATTAGGCAACAAAAGCGAAGTTAAAAGAATCTCATAAATTCGACAAAACACCAACCGTTTCAAGAATATTTAGGCATTTAGAGTGAAATTACCTCATAATGCTTTGAGTAAAGTTTCGGTGAAACTGAAAGTCATGTTGTTTTATAACTCATGCTCATTACAATTTTCCCGCCACAATATTCTTGAATAAATTGACCAATGGGAGCTCTGTATTTACAGCACGTGATATTGCACAAATCCCCATATAGGCGGAATAGCTAAAACTCAGTAGGAATTATAAGCTTTTAAATAATAAGTGTCACTCAAATTCCATGCTATTAAAGTCATAAGGACACTCAGAGATTTATATGCAAAGGCTCTGTGCCCACCTAAAATGGCAAAGTAAAGTAAAGTAAATAAACAATACTAACTATATATTATACATGATAGCCTATCAGTTCTAAACTGTTCTCTCTATAGACGTCCAGTAATGACCATCACTTATTGGTCCAGTGTTACTACAAGAAAACCGGAGTTTAACTATATATTCAAATCAAAATCCAGAACAGGATTCAGTCTGAAGCGATCACTTGTCAGTATGGAGCTGCCAAGTGGCGTGGCCGTCCATTATCAACGGAAGACCTGGCCATAAAGACAATGTATGATCTCTTATTACAAACAGCGCCGAAATAGACGGCGACCAGAGAGGTCAATGACCTTTTGCATTCGGAAAATTTGCATGTCATGACATATTAGCAAGGGCCTTTTGAAACACGAGAGAAGTCCGGCGCAAGCCATGGCATATTTATTAACCCATTTCACCACTGAATAATTGATGGTGCTAGATAACAATTCCATGAATTCAAACCCACGTCATTCTTCGTGTCATACTGAGAATGTTAAAATCCATTTACTGAAGCTATGTAACATTTCATGCCGCGGTGTAGGATTAAAAATCGCAGTTTTGTGTTTGAAATTTGGGTGAAAAAGTAATATTGTTAGTTGATGGTATTTAGTATAGCCTCGTTTGATTGTTAATTTATTGGTTGGTTGATTAATTAGTTAGTTAATTAGTGGTTGGTTCATTAATGAGTCGGGTAACAATTTCTTAATTAGTTTGTTAGTTCGCAGTTTTTAACTTAAAAAAGTTTGGTCGCATGAATATTTCACGACAACAATGTTTCGTCATAGTGGTTGCATATCTGTTTTAAAAGATGTTTAAGTGTTTAACCCCACAATAATTACATAATCTAGTTCATGTTTCGCATGTCCTAATTTCCTGCAGCAAGATCTTGCCGCCATTAATAGACGCCACTCATACTCCGGAAAAGATGGCAAGTGAACAATGATGAAGCAATCGAAGTAGATATTCACATTTCCTGATATGAAATCTAAATACAATACATGGACGCGCCCTAGTGATATGGAACATGAACATGCATGATAAAGAGACAGTAATTTTCCATTTATGGGGCTTCGGTGGCGCAGTCGTCAGAGCAAGCGCCTTTCACCTCCGAGTCTTGAGTTCGATTCTCGTTGAGGACTTTACTCATCACACTCATGTGAAAAGAGTAAGTCAACGCTCTGCCGAAAGTCGTGGGTTTTCTCCGGGCACTCCGGTTTCCTCCCACAAGGAAAGTTGACTGGGTGGGTTAGGATAGACAGATTAGGAAAGTAATATCACAATTGTAAAAATAAACAATGTAGGCCAAGTACATAATATAGGTAAGCTAGATACTTGATGTAATCGGTCACTGAAAAGTCCCAATGGGGAGAGAGCTGATAAAAAAAACAATCAGAGAGATGAGATAGAGAGAGAACTGTATTCTTATTTATTTGAATACTTTTTAATGTGTGTGTATATTGTTTTCCTTTTGCTCTGACGACTGCAGTGAAACACCGATAGCTACCTGTATAATTGCACTGTGCACTGTCCACTCTATTTTGTAGACCACTCACCAGTGCATATTCACCGTTACAGCTTTCTTAAAATAGCCAATACAATACCTGTTCTACAGGATATCTCCTTAGTGACTTACTACTTATATTAAGACGATAATCTTATCAATCCGTTGCAGACAGATTTCGAAATAATCACCACTATGCATGTGGTCGTATTTTTAGACACTTTATTTCAAAAAAAATTCAAATGCAACCAAATTCTTCCCGCCAATCTAAAGGCGATGCCTGCAACGGGATGCTACATTTTAGGTAGGTGAGCGTTTTTGGTCGTTCACTTCAAATGTATCGACACTTGTGGGAGCAAGCAAACGATTATTAATGCTTCATTACAAAAATATATAGCGAAGAATTTATAGTGAGGTGACCACCATGGGCTGTACTGTCTACCTCGTAGAACTGGTCTAAGTTGGTCCATATTCACAAAACTATTGAATTTGTAAAGAACTATAATGTATAATAACGTAAATAACCCTGTCATCTGTGCAACGTGATCACATTATATCAAGCATTACGCAAGTATCTATTTTCATCATGTATATATTACAATACGGCGGTTGACTGTTGTGTAAAACTACCTGAAAAATACAATAAGAACTTCGACGTTTCAAGCGAAGGCCCTTCGAAATTTTCACTAACTTCCAGACGTATTTTTCTTATCGTATTTTTCAGGTAGTTTTACACAACAGTCAACCGCCGTATATTTGCTACACTCTACCCACACTGGCACCGCACGTTCGAGATATATTACAATATTTAGGTACAATTGTATATTTGCGCAAACATATTTTGCGCGCTTTTGAATACTTTGCACGCATTTTCCCGTGGGTTGCTTGCGCAAACTACCGCGTCATCTGGGCGGGTCGTCCAGATCAGGAAATTTGCATTGAGATCTTAATCCTAAATACCTGTCTATGTTTACATTTTTACTCTCCCAGCGTTTTGTCCGTGGCTTTGCACCGTCCGTCTTTGCGCGTTGCCAGTTTGTTGCGTCGCTCGCTTATTTCGAAATAGCTGCGTGAGGTCCGGTAATGTGTATAAAGATTGTAGTTCAAGTTTTTCAATCATTTTTGTAAGCAAAACATCATCGACCATGTCTAAACAGTCTAGGAATTCAGAGTTTGATGACCTTGGATAACTCGAATAAGTCGTATGTGTTTGTGCCCGTAGTTCGTTCAGTCCAGGATGGTACGGAGTGCGCGACACTTGCTGTTGGAGTATAGCTTTCTGCATTTTTGTCTTCCTAGTAACTCGTATTTTGTCTTCTAAATTCCACAATTAATTTCCTACAGAAAAACAAATGATATTAAGTTACCAACCCAATATACAATTACAGTAAGATATGATCATGCTTAATCAATAATATCAGTACAAACTAGAGATATACGATAGCGCCGTAAATATTCTTTGATTTCAAAAAGCCTTTATATTACTAATTATTTTAAATTGCAAATGCGAGTGAAGTGTGAAAACATGCCAGGAATGCGCGGAAGTGCTTTGCGAACAAAACCACACTTAAAACATATTTCCCACAGGAAAGCTTCAATCTAAATACTTTCTGTACTGGAATTTTTCATTCCAGTCAATAGTTTGCGAGAATATCTGTGCTCTATTACTACGACAGAGATCTGAATATCTGAGACTCAGTTTCTGCACTCAGAATGTGTGTCAGTAGAGCTCTGTACTTTGAAACTATTCATGCACTGTGTCTTAGTGTCTATTTATAGTCTGATTCGAGAAGTTGGAATGGTATATTATGCGCGTATGAGACAGTTACCTATTTTCTAATCAACGCAGAACACGAATCGAAACTACCCATGTTTGGGCGCACTTGACATGGAGCCAAACTAATTAGTAAAATATTGCGAAAATAGCTCTATTAACTTTACACGCAGACTTTCTGATCGATTACCATATGCATAGCAGACAATTGAGTCAAATAAGTGAACATGAATTGAATATACGCGTACTGAATGAATAATCTAAGGACAAGCATGTTATCAGTGAGCAATATGGCTTGACACGAACTATCATTATACCAATATTTCTCTTATCTCTCTGTTTCTTGACTCAAAGCTCTAACAAACACTTCAACATAAACTAACCTTAATATTGATCCTTCAATCTTGCTTGTGTCACAGAATCAAGTTGGAATCGCGCAGATGTTTATCCCAAAGTGCGCGAGCACAGAATCGAAACGGCAAAGCAGCGTAGCAAGCTTGTGGAATGTGCGATTGTTGTATGACCTTATTTTACACCGTCTTTGCTTCAAAGTTCCGTCGTGACCTATCATCTGCTACATTTCCTGTTATTTGCTCTCAAAAAGGTTCTGTAGTATCATCCAGTCGTCACGATGCCATAGCTAGTGACGCAATACTCAGACCGCCAGGGAAGATTGGTGAATGCTGCCAATTTCCGGTCTGGATAGTTTCGTGTTGATATTTCACCAAAAGTAAATAAATAAACACGTATGTCACCATAAAATACCCTTCTAACTGTACTGTACAAAATAAAACAATGCATAAACACTTCGAATCGTACTGTACATTAAGTTTTCACGGATTTTTCTATAGAATGTCGTCTTGATATTCGCTCTATAAACTTGTTACTATGGGCTGAAGACATTCAAAAAATCTTATCATTCATTATCTTGAAAGAGGCTAATTTCCTGAATTCTTCTCTATGATTATTTGTTAACTGTTTCTTTGACTTGTGCGTGGGAGGGTGTAGCCTCGAAACAAAAATTTGATGGCCCGGTTAATGGTACGGTAGGTTTTTTGTACCTTACTATATAGTACTTTATTGTGCTGGGGTTGTTCAAAGCTCGATTACCGCTAACCCTGGGTTAAATTT
Organism: Trachythela sp. YZ-2020; assembly: GCA_016169945.1. Taxonomy (NCBI): domain Eukaryota; kingdom Metazoa; phylum Cnidaria; class Anthozoa; order Malacalcyonacea; family Clavulariidae; genus Trachythela; species Trachythela sp. YZ-2020. Next base: position 1,738,409 of record JADLSH010000341.1, on the reverse strand, counting down.
TAACCCACTGTTTTGGGTTATGTATTTCTGCATGGCTGTTCATTTCAAAACTTTAGAAAACAAAACTTCTATTGATCCAGAAAAGATTTCTGGAAAAACATATTCAACTTTATAAACAAGCTGTTGGGAAGTTTGATTTGAAGATTTTCGTTAACCCAGGGTTAGGCTAACCGGCTTTTGAACAACCGGCCCCTGTTCTGTATTATACTATATTGTACTGTACAGTTCTGTTCTTTGCTGTGCTCTACTGAACTGCATTGCACTGGACCAGTATGATACCAATCTTTGTATACCAAGTATTGCACTGCATTGATACCTTTAACCAATAAATGTTTCTTCCGTTTAAAAGGGAAAGGCTTCGAGTATTCAAAACGTTCACACACCTACCAAAGCATAAAGGAAGGACCACGCCCAAAAGTCAACACCCGACTTTCATATTCGACATAAGACACTTAAATGGGGCACTTGGGTTTATTGTTGCTCAGGTGCTTTATAATATATAGCTATAGAGGATATTACACGGTGGCGAGAAGATATGAATATTATTTTCGAGTGAAAAATATTGTTTTTTCTTTTTAATTATATGGACAAAAATGAAAAGAAACTCAATAAGAACAGTCTTTATTTGACAACCGCGCGAGGAAACGGTCGCGCGAGGAAACACACGCATTACATATTTTTTTTCATATTTCACTAGTGAAATATGGAAAATATGAGTGTTTTAGTTTCCGGTAAAACACCCATATCCATATAATAAATGGTAATATTACCGCAGGAAAAGTGCTTCGCCTTTAAATAATATTTCAGGGAAATACGGAAAATATTATGACTATTATGAAGTAATTAAGTCACTGCGATAAAACCGCTAATGAAAATGTTTTACATAACTTCATAGTTTAACTACTTGGATTGTTTAGTCAGCATTTCAGAAATGACAGAGAAATATCCAGTGCTTAGAGATTTCCGGCCTAGGGTTCTCATATCTCATGGGAAACATTGGGAGTGCTTCTTTACCGTCTGCTTGCGGTTAACGTCTTCAATGATAATGACCAATATGTACCATAGATAGAAATGAGTTATATAATTGATCTATTATCTTCAATTAATACTTATACGATTTTAAGTGGTCAGGTGAAAAACATCAAAACTCTTTGTATTAAATATTACTCTTGTTTAAACTGAACTAACTCTATTCGGTGGCGCAGTCGTCAGAGCAACCGCCTTTGACCTGGAGTTCGATTCTCGTTGAGGACTTTACTCGTGAGTCACACTCATTTGAAAAGAGTAAGTCAACGCTCTGCCGAAAGTCGTGGGTTTTCTCCGGGTACTCCGGTTTCCTCCCACAGGGAAAGTTGACTGGGTGGATTAGGATAAGTAATATCACAATTGTAAAAATAAATCAGTAATGTAGGCTAAGTACATAATATAGGTAAGCTAGATACTTGATGTAATCGGTCACTGAAAAGCCCCAACGGGGAGTGAGCTGAATAATGTATGTATGTATGTATGTATTGATACTGGATAGCTCTGTCATTTCTAAACGGTTCTTCCTGGAGGTCCAGTATAACCCATCCCTCACTGGCGCCGAGGAGCAAACCGTAGTATCCGGAGAAAACCTGTGGTGTTTGCTGGAGTCAAACTGGAAGCAATCTTCTCACATGCTGCTGAGGTGAAATTATAATCTGACAACTGCATTTTATAGGAAAGAAACCCGGTCGCTAAACACTGCGCCACAAACACTCCAAAAAATCTCGTACACCTCGAAACAAAATCCCTAAAAATCCCTAAAAAATCTCTATTAAATCCCTAAAAATTCCTAGAAAATTTCTATTGAACCCTAAAAATCTCTAAAAATTCCTACAAATCCCCCAAAAAATCGAAATCCACAAATCCTTCAAAAATCTCGAAAAAATCCCACGGGATTTTCAAAATCCCAAAAATCTCGTACGCTTTTTTGGAGTGATACACCCCTCGTATTATTGAATGGAACTATTTCCCGCTCGTCATCAGCGATGGCTTTATTAAGTTTATTTCAGCATATAACGACACACACTCTAACTTGCTGAAGCCAAATGAGAGAGTTCTTTGTTATATATTGAACGACAAGGAAGATAGGTACTCACGAATATACGCAAACGGAAATTGGTCGGCATTCCTTTTTCCTGTTGAGGTCAGGTTTATACAAGGTTTGGCTTTGGCGAGGTGGGGCCTTTGAAAATAGCCGCGTTGTGTAGGAACGTTTGAGCTCCATGCACCACTGGAGTGATACATAAGGTTTTGAAAGTGACGTCATCAGTCGACCAATACACGAATCGCGAAATTCGGCTGCGCATCCAAATGACGCGTTCTGAGTCGGGCAAAAATCGCAGTTAAAGAAAAACATGTAGCTGTGACTGGATGATTTAAAATATGCGTATTAAAGTATTCAAATGTTCAGTCATGCATTCGTGTTTTTATTGTTGTGATATGTAATCACGAATGCATGACTGAACCTTTGAATACGCATATTTTAAATCACCTAGTCACAGCTACATGTTTTTCTTTAACTGTGATTTTTGCCCGAATTTCGCGATTCGTGTATAAGGTATGGTGAAAGTGACGTCACCAGTCGACCAATAAGGTATGGTGCTTTATATTTGAGCTTTAAGGTGAACAGTTTAGAAAGAGAAGAAATATCCATTTGAAATAACGTTAGTTTAGTTTCAATATGTTCGCAATCTCGGGAAAAACATTAAATTAAAATTATCAAATCACAACACAAATTTATTTAAAGGTTTAAGTCTTCGTATATAGCAATAGTTATTTTCTATATACAATGTTAAGTTAAGAGGGTTAGCATTAAGACATTAAAATGCATTTCATATAATACACCTTTCACTCACTTTTACAACGTTCCTGCAAAAAGCCACCCTACTGCCTACTGATAATGATTATATAATCATATAGCAAAAATACATTGTGACAAGTATTTTAGCTTTAAAAAGCTACCTGCGAGAGCCTATTAAAATGATTATATAATCAAACACGCAGTGAGAATATGCTGTAACAAGTATGCTGTAGTTATCGTCAGGCCTAAAGTAAAATGTCTGCAATGAATGTCAGTCATCAAGCGCCAACCAGTGATTACTATCAATTTCCAGGAACCACGATATATAATTCAAAATAATACATTTTGGAAAGTATATTGCCTTGGTTATATAGCCTCATTATCGTGATTAGGATTATAGATCCTCTTATCTCGGTATTGGTGGAATATTTACAAAATCACAAACCTAGGGCTAAGGCAGGCAGTGTAAGTAGTATTCTCCAATGAGAAACACTTTGACGTTCCAAGCAAATGCCCTTCGTTTGGAGCTAATGTCACTCACACCACAAACCATGGCGAAACCAGTTACAATAGATAATGTAAAATACCTTCACATAACTACGTCAACTTTGACAAGATAAAAGGCTCAAAAGCATAATAATTACAGGGCCCTTTCTTTGTTTTTTACACCTCATCTGATAAGAGACATTTCACTTCTTACTAAGTAGGATAGAAGTTCTAAAAGTTACGTCCTCTTTTCTGGATTAAGTCTGGGAGGTTTAAGAAGTTTTCCTGCAGTTTTCTTTGGTTTCTTTTTGCCATGTTTAAAATCTCTCCAACTGTTCACACGTTCTTGACGGCTTTCCTGTATATAGCGATGAAAACGATTAGAATTAATGCTTGTCCTTGGGCAGTTATCATGAGGATGTGGCAGGGCCAGTAAGGCAGTATGCTTTTGCAGACTGTTTGTGTGTGTATGTGTTTTTTATTGTTGTTTTATAAGCTTCCATCTTTTAACATTCACCTGTAATCTTGTTATTTTGTTTCCTTTCAAAATAATCCTTTCATAATTTTTGGTAATAAAAATGCTTTGTTGTTATCATAGAGAAGTATAGCAGTTTCTTTTTCGTTGCCCGTTTGGACAAGTACAGACAGGTTTGACAGAGAAATATCCTCATCTCAAAATTATGACCCTAATTTCATGGTCATGGCAAACACAGAATTAGGAAGGTATTAAACTTATTTACTGAATTATACAGTTGAACTTTTCTTTCCTGAACATTCAATACATTCAGCAGCGAAAAAATCTGCCATATTTGTCAGCGACTCAGTGTATCGCCATCCCCTTTCAATAACATTTCCATTAAAAGACACCAAAAATTATCAGGTGTGCAAAATTATCAATTATAACAAAAAACGTTGAGGAAGTTCAAGCATTAGAAAAGACAAGAGACAAAAAATGAAGGACATAAGCTCTGATTTAAGAGCAATAACAGGGTCCATAAAACTGCAGTCATGAGCTGGGGAACAGAAGGAAGAAATCATTCTGCTTTTCATTGGGCTTTTCTTGGTAGGATTGAGGACTAGCATTAGGTATGAGGAATTTTCAATGTTTATGTACTGTACCTCCCAATTTTTATCCCATTCTTTCTTCTTTTTTGCACTCTCTTCCTGCTGAATTTCTTGTTCTCTCTGTCGTTTTCTGAAAAACCACAGAGCTTTGTAAATCTCTTCCATGTGAATTTCCTATTAACTATAACTAGACTGGGTGGCTCATTTAGTTTTCTATTTTTTGGCCACCCAACCCAGTGTAGCAGCATCTCAACTTCATTGGACACATCGCTGGTATGAATACAGTATCTTCTACATAACCCAGGGTTCTCCTTATCAGGCGGTAACCAGCAAAATTTACCATTTCCATGACTACTGATTACCGCCTGGAGAGAAGCTTTGTTGTATAAAACCATTGAACGTATAAAATACAGTTTTGTGTAAAACAGTGGTGTGTTTTATAATTGATATGACGTTTTATTGTTATAATTTTAGAATTATATAAAAGCTTAAAACTTCCCTCAAAATGCAAGATTTCAAAACTTTCCGGAGGATCATGCCCCAGACCCCACTAGAGGTTTGTAGCGGTGGGACGCTTACCTGTTCAGAAACCTCTTTTACCTGCCCCGCTCACAACTGTGGAGAACCCTGATAACCCACCTTTCCTTAGTATCTCTTTGTTCTAAATGTTTTCTTCTCAATTCATAATCAGCAAATAACTTAATGGTTGTTGTCCTTACAAACTTTGTATACTGAAAACAAACATGATAGATAAATCAAACATCTGCTGGGATGTAGTCAGCCTTGTAGCCATTGTTAGGGTAGATAAGTGTGGAATTTCTGACTCTATTAACCGGCTGTAAGAGACTAGCAGGCAAGGGAAACTTACTGAAAAATATAAGCTGCCGTGGTTTGTATCTGAAATACATACACTTTGACATTTCAAGTGATGACACTTTGTCTGGAGGCAAATAGCCATTAGTAGAAGGGTTTTCCCTTGAAATGTCAAAGTTTCTCTTCAATATTTTTCAGATAGTTCAGACACAAACCACAGAGATAGATTGTCTAAACAGACACTAACCAGTTCTGGTTCATCTTCCTCAATTGTCATTTTTCCTTCTTTTTTCGCCTGTTTTCTCTTTTCTGACAACTGGAAGAACACAAACATGAATCACATAACAGGAATCACATAACAGGAATTGCACAAACAAGAATTGCACAAACAGGAATTGCACAAAGGTTTTGTCTGATTATTTGGGTAAAGAGATACGAGGGAGAAAGCTTAATGATTTAAGATGATTCTTGATCAGACCTTTTGTTCAGCCAGAGCTCTTCCTTCGTTAATCATTTCCTTCACTTTAACGACTTCTTTTTCATCGTTAACAAGCTTGTATGCCTTATTTAGCTCTGCAAATTTAAATAAGGACAAAATTGTCATGTAAAGACAACTACATTTCATATTGAATTCAGGCAAATTATTCCAAGTCTGAAATTCTTACCATCAAATGCATTTTCTGCGCGGTCTCTATCATCAGCATTTTTATCAGGATGTATAAGAATTGATAACTATGAATTGAATATATTGTTTTTGTTATTGTTATTTGTAAACACTAATGTATAAATAAAGTTATTAATAAAGAAACACAGCATAAATAAAGTTATCCCAGAACAAAAAAATAAATACCTTTCTATATTGCTTTTTGATTTGTTCAGGTGTGGCTTCTTGGGGTAACATAAGAACCTTTAACCAGAATTGTATTCAAATTATTCAGAGCTCAATCCTGGGCTTTTCATAAACCATTAAAGCTAAAATATTTATACCTCAAATGGATTCAAATTGAGGTATGTAGAACCAGGCTTCAACAGTCTGTCTATTTGCTGCTTGCTTGTCAAAACCGAGTCCCGCTGCTCAATCGTTTTCACCTGAAATGTTTAGATAGATCTATAAGTTTTTGTTTGTTCTATGTTTATTTTGTAAGCAATTTTTAAATAGAAATAACATCTAAAATACCAAAATATCTGCTTTATAATCAATAACGAACAATTAGATAAATCCTTCTTAAATAATTTTTTACTCAAAATATAATGCTACCTCTTGCATAAAGTTTTCAAGTCGACCATCTTCTTGATTTTCACTTGAAGAGGCCGCCATTTTGAATTTTCGAAAAAGAAACAAGATCCAAATTTATCCATAATAGTTCAAAGCTACTCCTACAAATCCATACTCATCCTGTGAGATTCATGGCATCCCAAATACTCCCTAATTATCCAACAACATTCACAAAAGGCCATAAATATCCACATCAATCTGTAACTATCCATTTCAATCCATATATATCCATAGCTATTCATAAATATCCACAGTGTTCCATAAACATTCCTAGCAATCCATTATTATCCACAGCACACCATTATTATCCTCAATGCTCAATTATTATCCATAGCAATCCCTAAAAATCCACGACACTCCATAATCATCCATAGCCATCCATTATTATCCACATTACTCCGTAAACATCCATATTTATCCACAACCATCTACAAAACTCCATGAACATCCATAGTACTCGAGTAAGCCAAATTTATCAGTAAAAATTTTATTTTTTTGTTTTTTATAGCTTTGTAGTAAACTTGAATACTGGGCAAGGAACTTGTTATGGAAAACTTGCTCGTCTAAAGAAGGAAAGGCATTCTTTTCTTCATTTTCTCTCACAAAACAAAGGTACTTGTGCACGTTGAAAAATATAATTTTCAGCAGAGCCCAACAACTTTTTAAGCTGTAAATTGTATCTTGCGAAAGCCATTTTAATATAGGTGAAAGAGAAGGGTCTTTTTCAGGTAATAACTGTAAATATTTAGCAATATTTTTTGTAATTTTATGATTTTTTTTCAAATTTTGCTCTCCGGACATACGTCACCTAGTTGCCTGTCCCGCGCTTCGCGGTTGAGAACGCGCCGGTATCCGGTCAAATTGAACAAGGGACTACTCAGATCAGCAGGTCTTGCCCTTTAATGAAATAAAACCGTTTAAAAATTAAACGATACATCAGTTCAAAATGAACACTGGCGAATATCTTAACCAACTACTAAAAGATAAAACCACCATTTCAAAAATGCCCAAGATATTTCTACATTTGGAACGGCTACTGGACGAAGGTGAGTTGACATTATTTACATTTCGAACTATTAGAAAATTTAAAATACCGTTCAACTTGTTGGATTTTCTCGCTAACATAGCGGCTTTCTAGTATAATGGTAAGCGTATTTTCGGCGTAAAAAGCGCCCTAAATAGCGTGTGCTTTGATCGTTTATATTTGGGATGTCCACTCCAAAATCCAGGCTAAAATCTTGATGCGCTATTTGAAATGTAACATGTTTACAAAATCGATCAACTAGCGTTTCAAATGAATAACATATAGATTTCACGGTTTAGGTTTATACTTGTTAATTGCATACTAATGCTTTAATAACAAGAATCGTAAAATAGCTTAGTATACTAATCCTAGAGGAATATATAAACAAGATTTACAGCTTTTTTCTTCCAAAATCGCGGTACAAAAGCACTTGGCGTTCGAGACAATAAATAATATGCTAACAAGGTACTAGATTTTTTACTTCTCCGCGTGGCGCGTAATTTTACTTGTAATTTTCAGGCTTTTGCATGATAAATGTACATTTCACAAACTATAATTTTATCAGTTTGTGAATATCGTAGCCCTAAATATACTTCTTTTATATTTTATCTTCGCCTCACCGACGATTTGAATATATAAACACACTTGCACTCCCAGACTTAACATTCATTTTAATACAAATACAATCGCAAAATGCAAAGCTGTTTAAATTGCGTTCCTGTGATTAATTTTACCGCTTCATTTAAAGCACAGATTGAAGGATTTTAACAGTTTACAAGATTCAATCGCAAATTTTAACCACGATCGGCTGCAGATATTAGCCTTCCCCACTCTTTTGACATGTTTACCTGAGCGAGTGTAGCTAGCACCTGCTTGTTCGCGGGTAACTTTTATGCGTATTTAAAAGATACAAAACGAAAAATATTATTGTTTTTGTGCCCTTCCCTCGCGTAAACAAAACTGTATAGTCCTGAAAAAGAGCAGTACTATTAAAAACTGTATATTTTTTACCAGTTTTCAGCGCGAAAGCATAAAAAGTCTGCCCCTAAAACGCGGTTGTAAAGTTGAATGGGTAAAATTAATTACGCTTGTAAAGCTGTCAAAAGTATCATATTTCTCAAGACGCTCATTCGTGTGTATTGTTTTATAAAGCTTTGAAACGGACTTTGCTGCCCAAAAAATTTATAAAACAATAAAAAATAGGTCCTATTCTTCCCAATACAGGCAGAACTGTCATTTTAACTGAATAAGGGATGGTTTCTGCGGGTTTTCATGCATTAAAATGAAAGTGGCTCCTGCCAAATTGGCAAATTCCATAGCAACATAAAGCCGTTTCACATACAAACAACTACTAATTAATTTCCTGGCTTTCTTGCAACACATAATAGCGTTATGTCTCAAATTTGTGGTATCTATTAAATCTTTTGAAATATTTCTATGTGTTTATAAATTTTCAATAAAGGTATATGGTAACAAAATTTTAATATGTTAAGGCTAGTATATACTTTGTGTACAAAACATGAGGATTAATAGATTAAAGTAAGGGCTATCAATAATTTTCCTTGTAAAAAACTTATCCTAAGCTAATTAATGATACCAAAGCTATCAAGGTACTTTTAAAGGCCATTTTGGGCTTGTTTGAAGTTGGGATTGCAGGATAACTTGTTCCCCCCTCTTCCCTGGCCTTGTACATTGCAACTAGCAACATAGGAAAGGGGAGGTGGGCAACAATCGTAGTTTAATTAAGCCACTACCATATAATAATTGATTTCCTAGTGCAATATGCCTAGATGGCTTAGCAAAGCAAATATATTGCTTCTATTTGTCTAGCTTTGTTTAAACAAAAGGTAATTTATGCAACAGTTTTAATGAAAATTGTTAATTGAAGATACCACTTATACATGCATGAATAAATTAATATTTTAATTAATTCTGATATTGGTGACCTTTCAAATGTAATTTACATGCAAGCATTGTCTAGCTGTACTTATGTTTAACCGTTTCGCCCTAGCAACCCTGGGGTTGAAAAAATAACCAAAAGTATTTAACCTAGTAATCCACAAAAAATCCTTTCCAAATTTCTCTGCAGTACTATATTCATTGGTGTAACTTAACTTTTTTGACCACTTGCGATCAGGGCAATTTGGACATGAATAATGGTTGCCCTGAATAAAATTCACTTGCTTTGAATAAAATCTAGCTTTGGTTCACATAATAACATAATTTGAAGCAAATGATTCCAGTAAGCATGATATGCTGATAGATAAGTACAACCTGCATTATATATAACACCTATCTACACTAATTCACCATTCTTCTATTTTCCTTTCGTAGAATTGTCGGACAATGTCCGTCGAGGCATGTTCACGTATTTACATTTTTCAAATTATTCAGCAGAATGAATGGTTAACTGGCCTATATTTTACTCATTTAATACTAACTGTATTTGGGGATAATAACTCAGAGATGGCCAGCTTGTTCTGGCAAAGCTGAAACAGAAAGCAACTTGCCCGATCAGGCAACCAAGAGGAAACTTCTATTTGCCTGTAATGATTTTCACTTGCACCGAGCAAGCGTTAAGTTACACCACTGACTATTCCATGGCATTTAAAATTGTCTGGTGTTAGACAAAATAAAATATCAAAGTAGGGCAAGTTAGGGCTTGAGTTAGATCATGTAATGGGTGACTTTGCCAGGAAGATAAATGGACACACTAACACTCAAACAGCATTACCATCATCATTATCAAGCCTAATACCTAACAACTAATGTTAACCTCTTACATTTAGAGATTAACCGTATTCGAACTGAGTTATTCCATGGTCCATGCAATGGCCTGCCTTTACCTGCCTCTGCGCCACTTAACCTGCCACCATCTAACGGTAAAAATGTTAAACTAACCGAAAAAGTGTTTGCTCCTGTGAAAGAGTTTCCAAAGGTCAGTTTAACACGACTAACATCGTCAACTTGTAACCTATTAATTTCAACCTAACATAGTATAGCGATCTTAATAATGGAACAAAGTAATGTCAAAAATAACAAACTTTAGACAAACTGCATTCACAGTTTTCTAAACTAGTCTCTGTCACAAATTTATTAGTTCAATTTTGTTGGACGAATTATTGGTCCAAGAGGATTAACATTAAGAAAAATCGAAGCGGAGACCGGATGTAAGCTTTTGGTTCGTGGAAAAGGATCCATGAAAGATAGAAAAATGGTAAGGTTTGATATGTTACAAGGCTTTTTCAAAAGTGCTTCCAGTTAATTTTGTCAAAAACTGCATGTTTTCTGTGGGTAATCTAGTCTCCTCTTGTAGAAGCACTGAGCCAATAAGAGATGAGCCTTACTAGATCACTAGGGAAGCTAGTTCAGGTCTGATGGAGCTATCCAGTCATGTCAAACATGTTCATTGTTAGGAAGAAGAGAAGCGTGGTCAACCAAACTATGAGCATTTGGAAGAAGACCTTCATGTTTTGATAGCTGTCGAGGATACTCAAGAAAGAGCAAGTGTGAGATTGGAGAGAGCTGTAAATGAGATTAAAATGCTCATGAAACCAGTGGTATGTACTGTATGAATGCAAGCTAGTAGATGGATATTGTGTTAAGTCTAGTAAGAAGAAGAAGAAGAAGATTTATTTTCGCACATTGTTAGTTATTTACATATGAAGAAAAGAAAGGAAAAAAACTTTTTTAATGATTACATTGTTTGAATTAATAAATTTAAAATTATGTGCGCAGTAGCCAAAGTAGCGTGAGCTTTCGAGTTGGCTACTGCATGTCAATGTATTGTATAGAATAATATAGGAAGGTAGAAAATCATGATATAGTAAACGTATCCATACTGAAATTATAGTTCAAATTAGCAATTAGGGAGGATTATATAATGGTAATATAAGTGCATTAGATAATTGGCAACTTGGTTATCAAATCTACAGCATTGTTAACCATTGTTTCTCCTAGTTTCTTTTATAAAATAAAGCTTAAACCTTTTAAACTGTGTAGGAGAGTGGTGATGATGAGATAAAGAGAGAACAACTTGGAACATTAGCTTTGATTAATGGTACCTACAGACCTCCAGGTAATACCAGCTCAGCTATTCTGTAGAACAGTCTACTCATGTAGTCTTCACTCTTGACCATTATGAAGGTGACTGTGATTAATTTTGTAACTTAGGCAGCAATGGTAATATAAACATGCTCAGTCCTCCTGTGACACCCGTGTCTGGTGCCTTCCCTGGAGTACGATCATCTGCAGGTAATTATTACACCTGAAGAATTATTGGTTGTATTCAGATTTTCATTTGCTTCAGTAGTAATGTACTGATGATCTTTAACATAATTTGACAGCGGCAAACCATTTGTCAACGGCAATGGCAGGAACAGACTTTGGATTCTCTCCCCGTAGCGGTGTAGTGGATATCTCAATGGACGGATCCTTCATAGGTAGGACTGGATATGATGAAGATCAGAAAACCCAAGATATGGATTTGATAAATATTGTTTGTTTAGAAAATGGTCTGTTTGGGTTAGGAGGAAATCCCAAGCTACGCAGAGGTCTGGTGCGGGAACATCCATATTCAAGGTAATGTAATGGTATGTAATACCACCACCTGTCACTCTGCCTGTCAGTCAGTGACAGTCCATCAGTCAGTCAGTGACAGTTCATCATTCAGTCAGTCCGCTAGTTGGTGATAAACCTGAAAGTGGGAGTTATAATAATGCTTGTTACTCATTTACGTTGTTTGAATTTTAGATTTCTAGTTGAAAATGATCATGTACAAAGGTAACAACCTAACCTAACCTGGACAACCTGAACATTTATTGTATGTAATATTTAGCGAGGCAATTTTTGGCATTTCAAGTCATCCCAGACAAGCCCCATCATGAACAGAAGGAAAGAATATTTCTTGCCCCAAATTTTTGTAACATGAAAAAAATAGTAGCAGTAAAACATTATGCTTTATTGTTAAAAAGAAAAACCGTCAAAAGTAAAGCAAAACAATGTTTAATTTGTTTTGTTTTTGTATACTGTATGTGTTGTATTTATTGCTGAAATTTGTCTCTCGCATATAGTAACTAAAATACTAAAACAAAAATACACATAATATGTAAAATACTTAATGCTTAACTCTAACATTAAAGTATATATAGTAAATGAATTATTATTATGTTTAATTTAAAATTTTAATAATGTGGAAAGATAATATATATGGTATTGTTTAATATATATAAAGATGATTATTATAGCTGTAAGATTAGAAACTAATTACTATAGAATATTGATTGTAAAATTGATTAAAATTGATTTATTATATTTTGAAACTATGTTTCTGTTACATAATATTGACTTTTGTCATATGCTTCTTTGGTGTTGTTGGGTCAGAGCCTTGCCCAGGAAGCGCAAGTGGCAAGTTCACCGGTTCATTCTCAGGAGTTGCTAAAAAATTTCTTTCTGGATATGTAAATAACATATAGTGTATATTTGTATCTGTTATGGTTTTCTAATTGCCAATTTACAAAGATAGAGACAGAAATATTAGTTTTCACGTTAGCATACTGATTATAAAGGGTGGACAATGTTTCTATCTGCGACTGTTCATCTTTAGTTGCAAACGACGGTAACAGTTTTGTAACGTGTTGCACGATACGATTAACGTGTTGCACGCATGTCCTTGACGCCTATTTTTTCGCGAAGAAATACCAGAAATTTTCTGCGTAGATTAGAAGCTGCCAAACTGGAGCGGCCATATTGATCATAAACAAACGAACGATATATTAATTCAAAGCAGACAATGTTATTTGCAAATTATTTAATTCATTCTGTACACCATGGAAGAGGCAGATAATGTTTTTGAAATAGAAAGTATTCTTGAAAGCTCGGTTAAAAAGGTTAGTGGTTTTATGTCATTTGAAACTTGGATACATATTTTTGAAATCTCAAATCTGTAGTTGTAAACATTTTTGTGTAAAATTATACAGAAAAATTCCAACATGTGACGCATCGATAGTTCGCGAGAGTGTTTGACTATTAACTAAATATCTAAATATTTATTGAATGGGTGATTTATTTGGTGTAATGGTTACAATTTGATAGTATTATAAGCAGAATTATATCAGTTTTAATGCGTACTGGCCTGCACTACTAAACATTACGTGTCGGCCAATTGCCCAATTAATTATAGCAATAGGTTCAGTCATGCAATTCATATCCTGTTATAGATATTCTTAAATATATTACTATTTAAGCTTACTGCTTTCACAAGCATTGAGGGTCATTACAGGTAACCGAGTATCTGGGTCCATATTCAAGTTTAATGCAAAACGTCAAATTGATGTTTTTATTTAAACCAACCCAGCCTTGAAAACATCAAGCATTGGCATACCTTACAGTAAGATTCAGGGTTCTCCTTATCAGGCGGTAACTGGTAAAATTTACCGTTTTCACGACTACTGATTACCACCTGGGGAATCCTAGAGTTTGTGTAAAGGCATTTTGTTGTAAACACAGTTTTGTGTAAAACAGTGGTGTGTTTTATATTTGATATGACGTTTTATTGTTATAATCGTTAGAATTCTACAAAAGCTTAAATCTTCCCTCAAAATGCAGGAAATGGCATTTCAGAGACTTCAGATTTCAAAATTTTCCGGGCGATCATACCCCCCTAGAGGTTTGTCGTGCCTGTTCAGACACCTCTTTTACCTGCCCCGCTTACAGTTGTGGAGAACCCTGAAGATTCTTAGAAAATATTCATTTTGCCATGGTAAAAATGTCACAGCATAATAGTTTTGACCCCAACCCAAAATGTTAATTTGATATCTTGCATGGCAACTTATTTATTTATTTATTTATTTATTTAACTTCGCCTCAATGGCAGGGAGTCCACAACAGCGTCAGCCAATTACTGTGGCCCCATTGTTAGTTCCTAAGGGTTAGTATTAGAGGGAGGAAACCGGAGTACCCGGGGAAATCTCTACACAGGAGAGAATCTCAACTTACATGAGTTATTTGAGCACACTGCCGATCTCATGCGAGTACCAACAGTGACCTCGACCTGTTGTGAAACAGGCTCAACTCAGTGGTAAGAGGCAGCGCGCTAACCGCTTCCGCCACCCGTGCTACCCTAAATAATATGAACATGGCCCCTAAGCCCAACACTCCTAGTAATAAAGTGAGAACTATCCCATCATAATCTTCAGAGTATACCCCTAGAATGTTAGGAATCATATCCCAGAATATAGGAAATGGCATTCTAAGAAATTATCCCTTTCCTGAAAAGCATGCTCTTGATGCTTTCGTTCTTGAGTCTTTGGTGCAAAATATTCTTGTTGACCCGTGTCTGAATACAGCACAGCATGTCTCAGGTAGTGGTTAGGAAAATGGTTCCGAATCAGCATCAAATTTCCAAATCTTTCAATTCTTTGCAATTCTGTTTTTTCAGGGCGCAAGATATTATCGAGTGCGGTGGAAAGGTTTTGGTGAAGATGAAGACACTTGGGAGCCAGAAGAAAATTTGTTTGATTGTAAAGATGTTCTGGATGAATACTGCAAGAAAAATAGAAAAAACAAACAGGCTAAGGTAGAAAAAGAATGTATTCCTTAAACAATCCATTATCAAAAATAGAACCAATCAGCCGGCCTTAAAATATCGGTCGGTATAGCCGTCTGACAAAATGTCCGATGACTTTGAGTTTGGGTCGGACATATGTATGATGATGTCCGACGACCGGAAATAAGTAAATAAGTTTTGGCTCGGAAATAAGTAAAAATGACACAAATTAATATCAGCACAATGTATTAATTAAATTTTGAACAGTAAATGTTGTGCCGATATTGAATAAGTTGTGTCATAACTGTCATTCGTACTTATTTCCGGCCAATACTAACTTTCCTTGCCACTTGAGAAAAAAATTTGTGCACAACTTGAAGAGCGCTGAATAATTCATTGCTTTTCTCGCCCTAAATCCGTCGTTAAGATTTGGGCAATGGATATCAGTCCATAATATCCAATCCATAATACAATCAGGTCGGACAAACAATAAACCTCATTTTCACTTGGGGCGGACAGAATGTCCGGTGCTTTCCGCTCTACGTCGGACAATTTCACAAATGGGTCTGACAATGTCCGTGACCGACCGATATTTTAAGGCCTGGAACGAATTGTTATTGACTGCATTGGCCCAATGTTTTGTTAAAATCATTGTAATGTTACATTTTACCAATTCTCTTCTTGTTCATCTGGTATGTAAGACGTTTCGAACTTTTACTAAATATGTGTGCTTGCTTAGCACCATTGACAAACAAATACTTTACAAACTTATTTTCAGGTTAAAAAACGCAAGTCTGAATCAACATCCCAATCTCAAACCAATAAGGCAAAGAAAAAGAAGAGTGGGAGAACAACAAACAATAGCACCATTGCGCGTATTGACTCAAGTTCATCGCAAGATGAAAACATTATTTTCCCCGAAACAACATCTTCTGTTAAGCATGCAAAAACAAAAAGAAAACATGAATTGGATAAAGAAATGGACTCAGAGAACAAGCGCTTGGACACTAGCCAAGAGCACAAGAGAACAGATAAAAGCAAGGGGAATATCGTAAAAAGGAAGAAAAGTAAAAAAGACTTTGCTAAGCATTCATCTCTTGAAAGCAAATTAGATCAACCTCGTCAAGCAAAACAATTATTAGACGAGAATGAAAACCCTGAAGACACTAACATAAATGCTGGGACTTTTATTTCACCAGAGAAAAACACGCCAGTGGTGATCATTGAGGATGAGCCTGATTTAAAAAGCACTAGAAAGGAATCATCTTTACAGCGTGAAAATTCTCGTGAAAATCTGAGGAATAGAAGTGTAGGGAAAAGAAGAAGCTGGTCTTCCTTTGAGCCTTCACCTGAATACGTTCCTGAGTATTGTGATGAAACATTAGCTTATGATATTTGTAGCGAAGAAGAGTTTGAATATTTCGGCGATACGGCGTACTTCGTCAAGGATAGTATTGGTTATGAAGAAATAAATTTTGAAGCAACAGAGGCATTGGCTATAGATGAAGGTCACGTGAAAGATGATGACGATCATGTGAAAGATGATGAAGATCACGTGAAAGATGATGAAGATCACGTGAAAGATGATGAAGATCACGTGAAAGATAACGAAGATCACGTGAAAGATGACGAAAGTCATGTGAAAGATGATGAAGGCCACGTGGAAGATGATGAAGGTCATGTGACAGATGATGAAGGCCACGTGGAAGATGATGACGATCACGTGAAAGATGATGAAGGTCATGTAAATGACGATGAAGATCACGTGAAAGATGATGAAAATCATGTAAATGATGATGAAGATCACGTGAAAGATGATGAAGATCACGTGGAAGATGTTGAAGATCATGTAAATGACGGTGAAGATCACGTGAAAGATGATGAAGATCACGTGAAAGATGATGAAGATCACGTGAAAGATGATGAAGATCATGTAAATGATGATGAAGATCATGTGGAAGATGATGTTGATCACGTGGAAGATGATGAAGATCATGTAAATGACGATGAAGATCACGTGAAAGATGATAAAAATCATGTAAATGATGATGAAGATCACGTAAATGGTGATGAAGATCACGTGGAAGATGATGAAGATCACGTGGAAGATGTTGAAGATCACGTTAACGATGACGAAGGTCATTTGAACGATGAAAGCAAAACTGAAGCAGTTTCACCTGGGAAGGAAATAGGAACAGAGGAACAAAAGCAAGGGGAGGACAATGAAAAGAGCTGTAAGATTCCTCCTGTTTCCTCGTTGGACACCACTGCCAATACGCTAGGGGAGGACAATGAAAAGAGCTGTAAGATTCCTCCTGTTTCCTCGTTGGACACCACTGCCAATACGCTAGGGGAGGACAATGAAAAGAGCTGCAAGATTCCTCCTGTTTCCTCGTTGGACACCACTGCCAATACGCTAGGGGAGGACAATGAAAAGAGCTGCAAGATTCCTCCTGTTTCCTCGTTGGACACCACTGCCAATACGCTAGGGGAGGACAATGAAAAGAGCTGTAAGATTCCTCCTGTTTCCTCGTTGGACACCACTGCCAATACGCTAGGAGAGGACAATGAAAAGAGCTGCAAGATTCCTCCTGTTTCCTCGTTGCACACCACTGCCAATACGCTATGGGAGGACAATGAAAAGAGCTGTAAGATTCCCCCTGTTTCCTTGTTGGACACCACTGCCGCCAATACACTAGAAGTGGAATATCCATTGAGTAATTCTACCAGCAAGGATATTGGTATAGAAGAGCGTGCCATTCTAAAAGATGATAATATTCGGCTGTTTAAGGAGGGAGACATTAAATTGACTGACAGAAATGCTGACTACTTAAACAGTAAAACTACGCCCGCATTAACCTCCGAAACAGGCACCTCCCCAGAGAAGAATACTGTTCCAGAGCCCAAGATGGGACGTTTACCACCGGGATTTTCAGCACCTATCGATGAACGCGGTGACGTTTTAAAAACACATAGGAACGACGATATCGGGCTTAACCAAAGCTTGTTTTGTGTTGGTAGTGATAAAACTGTGAATGTTGATCATAAAATGATTCAAAGGAAGGACAACCTGGGACTTAGAATGAGGTCGAGTAGTTCTGGAGACAGTACAGATCTTACTGACAGTGAATGCATGTCACCAGAGTTTGGAAAATTAACTGAACCACAGAAAGGTGTTTTTGACACAATTTTTACTGCCAGAACGGGTGATGGAAATGCAACAGAGGGATTAACACATGAAAAGGAAAACAAAGGTAATGAAATCAGGAAAGATAATTGTAAAGATGAACCGGGCAATACTAATGTACATGAAGTGTGTAGAAATGACTCATGTCATGAGCCGAAAAGAGAGTCACATACCGAAGATGGGGAAAACGATCACACAGAAATCGTGGAAAACAAAATTGAGGACAATGTACAATCGGTTTACAGTAAAGGTGAGCCAGTTAACCATTCGCAAATTCTTGAGCTAAAAACAGCTGACAGTTATAAATTGAACTCTGTTGAAATGAAAGAGGAGAGTCATGAAAGTGAAAAGAATAGTGGTGAAATATTGGATATATCTCAAGACAAGTCTGTTTCAAATGCAGATGATGTAAGAGAGAAAACATGTCTGAAGGCAAGCCTTAGTCCCATCGACAAAAATAGGATGTTATCTGACGAAGAAACAGCATACTGCTTGTTGGATTTGTCAAGTGTGAAACCTGGAATAACAAATACAACTGGGAGTAATGAAAGAAAGGTTCAATCTCCGAGCGAAGGCCATATGACAAATTCTAACGTGACAGATTTGAGTAAATTGGACAAACTATCCAAATTTGGACAAATAAGTAATCCACCTGCCAGCCTAGCGAGGAATAAGGATAAAAACGAAAGTAAGCAACAGCTTTTTCTAAAGAGAAAATCAGATGAGAACAAAAATGAAGATTATGGGAAAAAGAACAAATTACTTTTAAACATACCTTTTATCGAAGAAGGCAGTCAAGAAGTATTATGTCTTCTTGATATTAATACAAAGCCAGCTCAAGAGAGTGTAAAGAATTTGAGAGAGAAATATTTGTCATCCACTGAAAGTGAAAGTGAAAGTGAAAATGAAAGTGAAAGTGAGAGTGAAGCTGTCTCGAAAAGCCAGTGTTTACCGGCTACTGATGAAAGCAGGGCTTCAGTAACAGACCCGGTGGTAACTAATGAATCCCAGATAAAACAAAATGTTGCAGTGGTAACGGCCACTTCTGAGTCATCTTTAGTCAAAGTTACTTCAAGCATCGCTGCAGAACAGAAATCGGCGTCACATTCAGAAAATGCGCATCAGAAAACTCCTAAATCTCCACCAAATATTAAAAAGAACGAAACGCATCCAGTCCCTAACGAAGAATCGCCCTCTAAGAATACTTCGGAGAGGAAACCCGAATTGATTGTGGTGGGGAAAATTGAAACAGAAAAGGATCAGAAGACTGACTCAGTTACTTCTTCAAGTATAGAGAAAAACAAATCAGACTTGGTTTCTTCTCAACAAAGTTTAACAAAAACCCAAGAAGAGCATGACTCAGTCAAAACTGAGAAGGGCTTACATCCACAGTATACCCAAACTACGGCAGGATCTTCCGTTTCTTTGAAACAGAGCTCGCCATCAGGTAGCCATGATGCAACCATCACAAAGGTTTATGGTAAGGGAAGGTATGAAGCGTATAAGCAAGGAAATGATTCTGTATCATGGAGTGGTGACACTAGCAAGACGTATCCTTATTCAGCACAGTTTAGTCCCCCTTCAGTAAACCATATAAACCAAAACCTATATTCAGCAGGTGCCAACCCCTTTATAGTAAGCCACTTAAACCAGAAAGGCTTTTCACCACAGCCAAATTTCCCTTTTACAAACCATTTCAATCAACAACCTCAGCCCAGAAACCCTGTACCAAACCTCGTGAACCAAAAACCATTTTCGGCAGTTGCTGGTATAAACTGGTATCCTGAGCTAAGGCTCATAGCTCCACCAATGTTTGTAGCAAGACCGCTGTATTTTGTACCATCTTTTCCCACGTCCCCGCAGTATTCCCAACAAGTATTGCGAAATAATATGTTCGCCAGAGCCTTACAGGAGATGGCAGAGAAAAGACAGCCTGAAAATTTACGTCAATCAGTTTCCACAGGTTTCAATAACAAAGAATATTCTTCATCAATTGATGCAGATAAGGCATGGTATGCAAAACATGTAGGAAGTACTAGTACAGTTAATTTATCGCAAAATATCAAAACCGAAGAATGCTCTACTTCGTTGTTGAAAGAGCACAAAGCTGGAGAGACTATTATTAGCCAAGCCGAAATGAGAACTAAAGTTACAAGTGATATAAGTCGGTCAAATAATGTAAAGGTAAGCATCTTAAAATCCAAAAGCAAAGACGATTTTTCATCCGCAATTGTTAAGACGCATCCTTCTATGGAGAAAACCGATACAAAATCTTCACTTGCTGAGGCCAATAAAGGCCATTTAAGTGCTTCACCACAAAGTGGGTCTTGTGAAGTGATGGAAAAGGAAAGCAGTTCTAAAGACAAAGAGGGGGAATGTTCTACGAATAAACACGAATTCGACAAGAAACATCATGCAGAAGCGAGGATTTCAGGCGAAACGTCCGTAGTAGATAACAAACCTATATCTAAGGTAGAACATGACTCCTCTGCCGACACTGGTAGGAACAAGCATGGTGAGACAACAGAGAAGATTGTCTCGACAAAAGAGACTTTAGAAGCAACCTCAGTTAAAGGTAGCAAAACTACATCACAATCTAAGGCTGGTTGTAGTTTATCTACCAATAGCACAAAGCCTTTGGACCTTACTGTTAGCAAATCTGCAACGAACCATTCGACAGATACTGTCAGTGCCATTACTCAATCCAAAGATAAGGCCATAGATAAGGACAAAGTTAAACGTAAAGATAAACTCACTTCAAACTCTGAATCAAATAAAAAATCAACATCTCACTCCATACCAAATTCTAAACAGTCGTTTTTGAAGGAAACCAAACCTTCAACCAACAACAAATCGGAGAATCGATCAAGTGCTAACAGCTCAAGGAGTGGTTCCATAGAGAAAGAGCGAAGCCGGGATTCTTCCTCAAAAGATCAGAAACAGAGAAGAAATGATTCCGAGAAAACGCGTGGTAAAGAAATTTCTCAGAAAAAAGAAGTTTCATCAAAAACAAGTTCTCGCTCTAAGGAGGAAGATCGACGGAGTAAACGCGATACAAAAGGAAAAGAACTTAAGGTCGGTATATAAACATAGATACAGTGGTGTAACTTAACTTTCTTGACCACTTGCGACCAGGGCAAGTTGGACACGAAAAATGGTTGCCTTGCATCAAATTCACTTCCCATCAGATCTAGCTTTGGTTCACATAGTAACAATGTTTGAAGCAAATGATTCCAGTAAGCATGATATGCTGATGATAAGTTCAATTCGCATTATATAACACCAATCACCATTCTTTTATTTTCCTTCGTACAATTGTCGGATAATGTCCGTCGAGGCATGTTTATCTTATTTACATTTTTCAACTTATCCAGCAGAATGAATGGTTAACTGTCTATATTTTACTCATTTAATACTTTACTTGAGGATAATAACTCAGAGATGGCCAGCCTTTTCTGGCAAAGCTGAAGGAGAAAGCAACTTCCCCGATCGGGCAACCAAGAAGAAACTTCTACTTGCCCGCAATGATTTTCACTTGCACCGGGCAAGCGTTAAGTTACACCACTGAGATAACTGTGTAAATGTAAATGTAAAGCATAATGTTGCATACTAAACTTATGTTGTGTTGGTTTTATTAAGAAACAAGAGTCTGATTCTGAGATGGAGTTTGATTTAGATGACTATAGTCCAGGGGAGATGATCACTCACAAGGTTTGCTCTTTGATCATATTAGGGACTTTAAGATATGCCTAATCTACGACGCGGACGTGACGAAAAACAGTCGTTAATGTTTGGAAACCAGTTTTAATTTGTTTTTCTCGTGTCTTTGACTTTGTTTACCAACCGGAGTCCATAGTTTTTACCCGTGGCCGTGTAGTTGAAACTGTGAGAATAGCGACTGTTTTTCGTCACGTCGGCGTCGTAGATTTAGCATTTCTTAAAGTCGCTACTATTACCTACACTAAGACGAAACTAAAGGACGAAAATCGTGACAATTTTTTCACGCTGTTTTTTTAGCCAGAGATAATGGAAATAACACAGAGCGGAATCCCCATGGCCATGTCATTGCGTAAGTAATTTGAAAATGTCTTTTGGCAGAGTGAATTAGAAAACTAAACAAACTTGATTTATTTGTTGGATAGCTTAGATATAGGCCCTAAACTATTCTCCTTATATAGGTCCAGTAAGGGTTATCTCTCTTATTGATCTAGCTTTAGTACAGGAGGAAACTGGAGTACCTTGGGAAATCTTTCGCTGTTTAGTAGAGCAAGAATCCTGGCAAAAATTATTGTGGACCGCGCGTGCGCAAATCCATATACCTAATAAAATATTAACTTTACTTTCTAAATCAAGTTTCTGAGTCCCCTCCCCCTCTCAATAAATGAACAAATAAGACGTTGCCAACATATAACCACCCTTTTGGTGTTGCAAATCTCAGTTCTTAAAACATTTTTGACTTAAATTTCATGCAAATTTACTTAAGTAATAGCCTATCAAGGCTAGCCTATCAAGGCTATTGTGGTTGTAAAATCATTAATACAGCTTTGTCGCACAGTTAGTCAGCTATCAACCAAAGGCTTTGAGAAATTATTTCCACATATTTGGGAAATATCCGCCACTGATATCATCTGCAATCTGACCCATTGTTATGCAGAGCAAAACAAAGCTAAGACACAAATGATTATATTCGAAATTCGAGTGCTATTCTTGATTGAAACAGGGGAAGTAAAATTCGCTATCAAGCAAGGCAACTCAGCGACAGTCTTGGCTTCACTGGCTGGCGGAATGAATATTGACTCACAAGATAGTGTCACAGGAATGACGTTGTTAATGAGAGCTGTATCCTCTGGCCAAGAGAATATCGTGAAATTATTATTAAACCATGGCGCGACTATAAACATCAAGGATAACACTGGAAGTACACCATTAATTGCAGCCTGCGAACAGGTAAAGGGATGGATGTAGCGCTATTAGAATAAACTGTAGTGTTTTTGGTCGGAACCAATCGAAAAATATTGAGAAAACATCTTCAGATTTAACTTGTTGCTTGCTTAAGAGGACCAGCCCTTCATGTTGGGTTCAAGATAAACACATTAGTGTTGAGTTCCAGAGCAGGCATACTTGAACTTTATTCAAGAAATTGGTTGAAGGATACAACTATACTTGAGAAATTGCGCACCCTAATACTTGAATACTATATTCCTTATTCCAGTGCTTAGAGAACTACAGCCATCATCATTAATCGTAACTTTTATCAATTTCTATTTTCTTTCTCCTAGGGTTTTGAAAATATCGTGTCCCTCCTGCTGAGTGTTGAAACTGATATTAATGCTAAACAAACACTGTCAGGTGAAACAGCCTTGATAAAGGTCAGTCTACAGTCTTGTGTCAGTATATATATATATTTTTTTTATATAAACAATATGGGGGCTCACGTAAGTTATAAATTACATTTACGAGCACACAAAGCACACACAATTAACAAAAACACATAGAAAGTATACCAAATTGCTTCTGAATTACAGCAAATTTTGATTTAGGTTCGGCACATGAGTGGAGCGGCTCAGCGGCGTATGAATCAAGGTCGCTCCAACGTCGCATAATGCGACATGCTCTGTCGAACTTCTGCCGAACTTATGTCGCTCCAAATTCTGCCGTACCTAATTGATTCATACGTCGCTCTTCTGTCGCACCTAATTCGTCATTTAAGTTCGGCGCATGAGTGGAGCGGCGTCTGAAACTTTGTTTCTTTAGGCCTGTATGAAAGGACATTATTCCGTGGTCGCCATGTTGCTTGCCCACGGTGCTGATTGTCAGATGAGAAGTGTGTCTGGATTGACCGCTGCTCAGCTGGCTGTGCAGTGCGGGCAGTTTGAGATTCGTGATCTGCTTGAATCACATAGCAAAAAGTACGTACAAACAAACAAACTAAAGGTACGTTCACACACAGCGATTTGTCGGGCCGATTTCAGATGCACGTTAATGATATTTGAAAAAGACGTGGCAAACGTCATCTGGTGACGTCATCTGGTGACATCAACTGAAAATATTCGTCGTTAACATTCAGCAAAACCTAAAATCGGCCCGACAAATCGCTGTGTGTGAACGTACCTAAATACAACAATTTTTCCAGGATTGATGGTGTGACAAACACATCATGTGACCAAAATACAGCAATGTGATTGGTTAATTTTTCACATTAATGTTGAACTATATATCTTATTCTTTTTCAGGCTTCAGCGTGGTGTTGAAACAGCGATCGCAAGTTGTTTGTTTGATTCAAGTAAACTTATGTATCCACCATTGTTGCCGTTTGTCAGTTTGTACCCATCGGAGGGACAGAAATTCACGTACCATTTTCACTGCAGTGACATGCTCCTAAGTACGTTCACCTTTGGTTTTTATACATATATATAAGTAATAAAGATTTCCTCGCAGAGGTGTAGGAAGCAAATTTGAGGTATCGAGTCAACGAGTGCCAAACTGGTTAATGTTTGCATTTTTCACCTTTTCAACCGGAGTTCACTTCTTATATGTAGTTATCTGGTTATAATTTCGTCTTTGTCGCGTGTGAGAATTGTGCTTCCAGTTTGACTATACCCAACACCGCAGGGTTTTCTCCGGAGACTTTGGTTCCCTTCTGTAGTAACACTGGACCACAAGGGATGGCCCTTACTGGACCTTTTAGGAAGAACAATTTAGAACTGATAGAGCTATCCAGTATAAATATAGTAAGCACTGATATTCAGTTCATTCAACATTTTTTAGGTAAGACAATCTTGCTGTTTTGTCTTCGTGCTGTGTTCTCGAGAAGCGGTCAAGTTGATCTAAGTTTCTCTAAAGACAATGGAGTGCATACAGTTTTGTTGAATGGATCTATACAATCACCTGTTTTGCCAGTAAGTTATCTAACAGCTCGTTTTCTCTTGCATTTTCGTTATAACCAGGGACCGGTTGTATAAAAGTCTTAACTACATTTTAACTACTCGTTTTGTAGTTAAATAGTAGTTAACTCTAAAATGCGCGATATGATTGCTTAACCTTCTCACTAACTATAGTTATAACTTTAACTACTTTTTTATACAACCTGCCCCAGATATTTAACTATGTTTCTTGCCATCCTTCGAGCTAGATGCTCATGCAATGCGCCGAACTTTAACAGCTTACTTTGTCTAAAGCCAGAGGATTTTACACGTTAAGTTGGAAAATGTTGAATATCTGCCCATGTAGCTATATTATTACCCTTTGAGCTGCAATGCGCCCAAATACCACCCGTGAGGAAGGTTTACTGGCATTGAGGAAGGTTGAAAGTGAAACATTGCAAAGCAGTAAGTACTAGACTATAGTCAGGCTAGTATTAGTAGCAACAGTCAGCACTCAGTCAGACTAGCAGTACTACAATGGACAACTGGCAAACGTATACCCAGGCAAAAACCTGCATGTCAGAATATTTTGAGGAAGGGTGGGAAAACACAAAATCCTACCCAGAGTAAGGTTGAAAACATTTTGCAATTCTGTGTCTTTGGCCATTAAATGGGTTAATATAAATTATTTTTATAGAACAATAAATCTGTGTTTGTACTGCAACCAAAAATGGATACCAATCGACTCATTCTACAGACATACCAATCACATGTTCATTTACTGGTTTGTATATATGCCGCTGAAATAGACGAAAATATTGAACCGAATGCAACGACCACGTAATTTATTTTTTTAGAAAAAGTACTGTATATAGATAGATTATTTATCAAGGTTGATTTAATTATATAGACTAAATTCTTAGGTATATAACACTTATAACTGTTTCTAATCGATCACTAATAACTTTTATCAAGTTGCTACAAGGTTGTCACTCACAACTTGTTAACAAGTTGTTGAATTGTAGGGACGATAACCAGTTGTTGGAGCAACCTTGTAACAAGTCTGTTGAGTCAACAACCTTGTAGCAAGTTGTCAACAAGTTAGAAATAAGCAGTGTGAACTCATCCTGATAACAAGTTGAAACAGCATTGGTACAAGTCTGCTGCATATTGGCTACAACACATTTGAAGTTGACCACTATATGAAACACTTTCATGAATGTGCCTATATGTGAAAACGTTCGAATATGTATATATAATATTTAGATCGTAAGTTTGTGATACAGTAGTTGTTGGTGTTTGGTGGAAAAAATATTATTCGAATATGTATATATAATATTTAGATAATAAGTTTGTTATAGTGGTTGGTGTTTGGTGGAAAAAATATTACTATTTTGATAAGGGTTACCTTCATGTTTGTAATTGTATTATAGGATTATTTAAGACTGTATATCATTTTTAAAATGTATATCTCGCTTTATTAATATTCTGTTAATTAAAAGGTATTTCTGTTAAGGCAATTTTCCATTACAGCGCCTGGAAGTTGAACTACATTCAACTTTCTTGGCGTGCCCGCGCGACTAATTATTCACGTGATTCGACCGTAATGGAAAATGGCCTTTAGGGTCAATTGTACATAAGTTCCAGTTTTAATGTTAGGGTGAATACACAGAGTATGGAAAGAGTTTGTTTATGTAATATTCAATACTCATGTTATATACTATATAAATTGACACAGAATGAGCACGGGCTGCAAAATCTGCAGGTTTTCTCTGGGTTGTACTCCAGTTCCACGAGGCCTACAGTACAGTTTAGAACTGATAGATCTAACCAGTATATATATATTAACAATATTCCATATAAATATTATTCCACATAATAATCTATATCCAATCTAAATAAAGTTTAGTAATCAGTGCACGTCAACTATGTACTTCTTCAAACAGTGAACAAAATGGGTCAAATATCGTGACATCCACTGGCTCATGTTCTAGTGGTATCTTAAGTTGTAACATCATTCGATATGGCTTGGTATCTGTCTTTCCTGAATAAGTGTAGTCTCCGAGAATTGTATGGCCTATTTTTAGACAGTGCACCCTGATCTGATGTCGACGTCCTGTAATAGGCTGAATAGAAAGTTTTGAGGTAGGCTTGCCATTATAATATCCTCTAGTAAGGACCTGTATTCTCGTTTCTGCTGGCTAGAAAGAGCAGATAAATAATAATTAATTCACAACTCTAATAACACTGAAGGTTCAACTGTACTTTATACCCATGATTTAAATTAGCCATAGACTGGTCAGATTAAAACGTGTCAATTGCTCTTGACAAACATGATAAAAATGTTTCCACAATGTTTTTATCTTACTATCTTCAGATGCAAGCGATGGTATACCTTTGGATTTGTGTATTTGGTGTCGTCTGACGTCATAGCAAATCCTGTGACGTCACTAGAATCTTCTCCAATCATAGACTTGATGATTTGAATATCTTCTGATACGTGACCACGCACCTTAGAGATAATAATCACATAAATTTAGGATGCACTTGAATTTCCAATACAAACAGCAAGGAAAAACAGACAATGCTCATTTTATGACTCCTTCCTACCTCCATAGGCGTGGCACTGGAAAGAGTACCATTTTCAAGTCATAGTCTATAGAGCACACTAAAGTCAGTGCTAAAGCCTAAAGCTGTGTTTTAACTGACTGCCTGATTAATCTAGACAGCCAATCAGTGAAGCAAAATTCTGGTCATGCTTTTCATTTCTTATTCCTTACCATAGCCAGGTATTCTTTTTCCACTTTCCTTTCTTTAAACAGCCTTACAGCCTCGCTCGTAATCTTTTTATTCAATGTTATGCACAATGCTCCACTTGTGGCATAGTCCAACTGGTGCGGGAAGCGAAAGCCTGAACACACACGGTTATCAACTAGGTCTGGTCTTTGATGACTTAATAAACTGGCAACGGTTTTACCATGTGTCTGTAGTTCCTTTTCACCATTAATACACAAGTCATAAGGTTTGTCGATAATAATGTAGTTTGGAGTTTCAACAAGAATGGCTATAAATGGCTCTGAGACTGCAGAGTTCATAATTTTTTCCTCAGTACATTCCAACACAGCAACAGACCTATCTTAAGTCTTAACCGACAATTACACATCCAATAGCACCCCCCCCCTGCAATTGATCTAGATCTCATATGTCTTTTGCGTTCATTTTACATTTTCAGGGGGGGAGTATAATAATTTTCACAAGGTTGTCAGTTGCACTTTGAGTGGGGAGGGGTTGATCCAGGCAAACCAAGTTTTTGACAGGGGGTGTGATGAAATGCTCACAGAATGAAATACCCCTTCTTATTAACTAATTATACCCTCCGGAATTGTACCGCTGGCCAGCAAAACACTAGGTACCGTAGGCTCGTCCATGCTTTCAACAACTCTATTTTCCAAGATGTCTTTCGCTTCTTTTCGTAAAATAACTGGAATTTGTTCCTATTTTGGATCAAGGACAACACAAACTACTTCATTAGTAAGATTCTACAGATGTTCAACAATAGTTTTTTATTCTGGTAAGTAGTTTCTATTTGGAGATCTCTTTAAAAAGTGCATTTTTCTAGATTATTGTTCACCCACTTTTCACCCACATGATTCAGAAACTTGTTCAATTTTTACTTTAGAGCAATCAAATCCAGTACAAAAATTTAATAAGCCCACAAATGACATCAAGAAGAAGTATGCAATTGCAATCAGAGCTCTAAAGAAAGAGCTTGAAAAGACAAAAACAGCCCAGGTCAAAGTTGAATCTGTGTACAAGGTTCTACCAAAAGCAGAGAAATACATCCCAAAGTCGGAAATACCAGTTCCAAGATATATTTGGAAAGAGCAGAACTGGCCAGAGGGGTTTCCCTCTTCGCCCGAGGAAGCGAATGTGGATTTGTTTACGTATTTGGAACAGAGAGATTGTTATCGAAGGTTGAAGAAGATGCAGTTTAAGGAATTTTGTGTTGGAAGTTTTGTGGAAGTTACTTATGCTGATGAACATGCAACTGGTGGATCTAACAGGTATAAACTAGGATTAGTATGTATGACCCCTCCATAAGTTATTGCTATATTGAAATGCCTCCAGGGCCGGACCTACGGGGGGGGGGTTGGGGGGGTGTCACACCCAGAAGTGCTATTTTAGTCGGCAGGCAAAAATATTTATGATGACTAACAGCAATGTAGTCCATACAAGTTCGTTAGTCAGTCGGTTGAAAGGACCTTACACCCCCTGATAAATTTTCTGAGGACGGCCCTGAATGCCTCTGTGGTCAATTGGACTGATCAAAATGAGAGAATATTAATGAATCTAAAACATTAAAGTTATTTTTCCTAGGTTCCGTGGAATTTGCATTTACAAAGGCCATTGGCAGAACAGTTTGGGCGCTTCATTTACTTTGAGAAATGTCATTGACAATGAACCTTTGGAAATCAACTTTCAACTCTATTCTCCTTTGATCCAAGAACTGAAAGTGCTAAAACATCAAAGATTTAAAGAACATCAGTTGAAATATTTACGTGACTACCCGCCAGCGTTCAGTTATGTCAGCGATAAGATGAAAGAGCAGCCTTATACTGAAGAACCAGAACTGTTTGAGTTTAATGAAGAACATAGAAAGAAAATAGATAGATGGTTCTCTAGACTTAATCAAAGAAAATTGTAGTTCTGTGGAGAATTATTTTAACTATTAAATTAAATTAAACAAATTTAGGAACCGTGCGTGTTGCATCCATGTCATTTGCGTGTTATTATGACTATCATGCGTGCGTGTTTGTTTGCGTGCGGTGCGTGTTGCATCGTGCAGCCACAAAATATGCGAATCGGGTGGCAAAGGTTGGGGGGAAACTGGAAACTAATCTTGTTCGCCATATTGAATTTTACAAATCTTAGTTTTGCATTTATATCATTTCCTTTGCAAAAACTCGATAAACTGTGGTGATTTTACTTATATTTTGGCTTGAAAACAATCTACAATGCCAAGGATACTTATTAAAGGCGGTGTCTGGAGAAATACAGAGGTTTGTAAGGAGAAATAATGCGATTTATTATGAGAACGTTCTGTACTGTATTCTTATTTAAAACCACTGTCTACTGACTACTGTTTATGTTTAGTATTTATATATTTGTTGATGTATTTCTACAATATCTCTTGTTCTGTCAATGTTAGGATGAAATTCTTAAAGCAGCTGTGATGAAATATGGCTTAAATCAATGGTCAAGAATTGCTTCGTTGCTTCATAGAAAGTCAGCTAAACAATGCAAAGCTAGATGGTAATGATATTGCTAGATATCTCTATCAGTTCTATGTTGTTCTCCCAAAAGGTCCTGTAAAAGCCATTTCTTCATCTTAATATAAAGCCTCATTGACCTCGTTCAGGTTAATAAATTCTATTCAATTTCAGTCACAGAAACGAGGCTGATAAGGCTTATTAAGATGCACATAAAAGAATATTCATTTGATAGAGGGGGTGCAGATTTTTCAGGTGGGGTGCACCCTTCCACCACCAGTGCAAATTATGTCAAAGATGCCATAGGTTGTGAAAATTTCAGTATGGACTTCTTGATGCTGACTTTTTGTGGGGGGTGCTAACGTTTTCTAGGGGTGTGCGCACCCCCCAGTAGATCCGCCTATGTACAGCTGTACAGGGAGAAAAGCTGCATTATTTGGTACAGTCAAACTGGGAGCTATCTTTTTTGCATGCAACTGAGGTGAAATTATAGTCCAACAACAGCATATTGCAAGAATCAAACTGTGGTTGCAGAGGTGAAAGGCACATGCACTAACCACAATGATTCGGCGGTTGACTGTTGTGTAAAACCAGATGAAGGGCCTTCGCTCGACAGTCAACAGCTCAACAGTCGACCACCAAATCTTTGCTACACTCTGGCACCGCACGTTCGAGACTAACCACAATGCTATCAACATTAGCCACTCACAATGTAGAATCATCTGAACCACATAGTACATACAGTAGTTGTCATGTTGCAACTTGAGGCTTTGGATAATTTTTTTTAATTTTTGTTTATTACTAAATTCAGGTATGAGTGGTTGGATCCCAGCATTAAAAAGGTAATGTTAATATGACAGCTAGAAAACAGTTCTGGTGGCCAAGGTTGCATGGGAGGTATATCCAAGCTTGTCTGATGGAGGATGCAGATTTTTGAAGGAAGATGCACCTCATGACCACCACTGTAAATTATTTCAAAATACCATAAATCTTGAAAATTTAGTATTTGAATACCGTATGCATTGTTTGACACTTTACTTGTATCCAGGAGAAAATGTGCATATGTATAAAACATTTAACAAAAGTCCTTAAAATATATAGTCTATCCTAATTTCTTACATCGTATTATCCAGACTGAATGGAGTCGTGAAGAAGATGAAAAACTTCTACATCTTGCCAAACTCATGCCAACGCAATGGAGAACAATCGCACCATTGATTGGTCGTACAGCATCTCAATGCCTTGAGAGATACGAGTATCTGTTGGATCAGGCTCAAACTAAAGAAGGAGAGGAGACTGGGGATGACCCCCGGAAATTGAGACCTGGAGAAATTGATCCGAATCCTGAAACGAAACCTGCCAGACCTGATCCCATTGATATGGATGAAGATGGTGAGTATATTTTGATGTTAGGAGGACCCCCCTTACCCTTAGCTCACCACTTGGCACGTGAAGATTCATTGAAACCATCCTAATTTTTCATTTTCCAATGACATATAGAACTTGAGATGTTATCAGAAGCAAGGGCTCGTTTAGCCAACACACAAGGAAAGAAAGCGAAGAGGAAAGCCAGAGAAAAACAACTGGAGGAAGCAAGAAGATTAGCTTCATTACAGAAACGTCGAGAATTGAGAGCTGCTGGCATTGAGTACGTTTTAGATACTAGCACATTGAATGAACTGGGTTTTGGAAATTTTGATCAACAATTCTATAAAAATTATAAATTGCACAGTGCTTCTATTGTTTTAATATCTTCTGTGAATGTTTTCAGAATAAAGAAACATAAAAGAAAGAGACGTGGTGTGGATTATAATGCTGAAATACCATTTGAAAAGAAACCTGCACCAGGTAAATAGTACTAATGTTAAAAATTTCTCTTTTTTTACATTTTTTGTTAAATTTTTAATGTGGTATTGGTTGGTTTCAGTATGTGTTACGGGGCAATAGATGGTGTTCAATATCAGAACATGTTTACACTTATAGAAGAAGGTGTTTGTAGATGGAATATTCAAATGAAAATTTATATACATTCCCCAGACCTAGCCAGGAGCAAAATGCAACTTTAGGCCCTCTGGCAGGAAAATGCAACTTTAGGCCCTCTGCCAGAGTGCCTAAAGTTGCATTTTTTGCAACTGCTCCTGGCTCGGGTCTGGGGAATGTACATACATTTTCGTCCAAATATTCCATCTACAAACACCTTCTCCTGTCACTCCTATCGAATGAGATGCAGAGAAAAAAAATTCTTGAAATTTACCCATTGCACTTATAGAAGCTAGCAAATTGAAGTAAATCTCTTTGTCTTTTATTTCTATGAACTCAAATACAAAAGCAGTGCATATAATGAAACAAATTAACATTATTTTCTCACTTTGATAACTGCCAGTTGATCAGCACCTGCTAAATGGAAGTGCTTAGTGATACCCTCAAAATCGTAATATAATTTTTTCCATTTACCCATTTTCTTTAGGATTTTATGATACGGCTGAGGAGAATGTGGCCCCAAACGAACCTAATTTTAAGAAACTGAGACAGGATAATCTGGATGGTAAAATGAGAGATCAGAAAGAGGCAGAGGAAAGACGGAAAGACAATGAAAAAATGAAGAAAAGAAAAGAAAGTGATTTACCTGGAGCTGTTATGCAGATTAATAAGTAAGTTAATAATAAGTGTAAAGTTCCCATCCCCTTAAAGATTTTGTTCCAGGAATGACAAAATGTTTTGGTAGCCCTACCTATGGTTATCAAAATAGCTAATGTTCATATTACAATAGGTTTGTGAATTAGATTAAGGGAGGGGTCAAATATACGTTTCTGCCAAAAAGACGTCAATATGACGTCTCTTACAAACCCCCTCCCACCCTACCAAAAACGTCAGGCTCTAATAGCGGATAATTTGTATAATTAAAAATTCTGTATTGTTTTTAAAGTAGACTAGTTATAGCGCACACGCCTAAATGTTTCTCATGAAAATTGGAAGAGGACTATAGGACACTTTTGCTTTATACAACTGCGCATTTCGTCATACAGTTGGGGTTTGTTATGAAATGAGATTCAGAGTTTAATTCAGTATTTTCAAGCGTATATTTTGAGAAAAAAAGACGTCATGCCTATAAACCCCCTCCCCCCCCAGACGTCATATTGACGTCTTTTTGGCAGAAACGTATATTTGACCCTTCCCTAATACAAAGATCATGCAGATGCTTTTTCATGTCCCTTGATTGCCACATGGTGTTTTCTTTGTTGTTTCTTTGTTAGGTTAAACAATCCAGATCATATTAAGAAGAGAAGTAAGCTTGTCCTTCCCCAACCTCAAGTCTCAGATGCTGAACTTGAAGAGGTACTTGAGAGCTTGAAATTCAGTTTAAAAAACGTTCTCCCAGTAAGGGCCATCCCATATTAGTATAAACTTAGTAATAGACTATCACTTTTCCTGCGTTCTGATTGGCTACGCTACTCGTAGACTATTAGTGATAGTCTACTAGTAGCAAAATTCAAAACAATGGCGTGAAAATTCACGTTTAAAATTAATATTAATACTTTTGTATTGTGTTCCCTAGTTCTCAATAAATGCTATAGTTTATACTAAAACAATTAGACAACTCGGCCTCGTTGGCTATGAGCGAATAGTCAACTCGGCTTCGCCTCGTTGACTATTCGCTCATAGCCAACTCGGCCTCGTTGTCTAATTGTTAATTAGTATAAACCATTGAACTATATACAAACTGGAACGCTAACTCAATACGCCAAACCCGATAATAGGGTGAAGCCAAGCTAGTTTTTCTGAGTTTTGAGTTGAAATACTTAACGCCGAACATTGGGCTGTATATGAAATTGAAGCTATTAAAAAGTTCTATTTGATATAAAAACTTCAAGACTTTAGGCAAAATGGAAATACTTAAAAAATACAAAAACAACCGCAATTTTGTAAAATACGGCAAATTTTCCCTCAAAGTTTAAGTATTTCCCTTTTACGTAAAGTCTTGAAGTTTTTATATCAAATAGAACTTTTTAATAGCTTCAATTTCATATACAGCCCAATGTTCGGCGTTAAGTATTTCAACTCAAAACTCAGAAAAACTGAATTAAGCTGGCTTCAATTCCCCCCCCCTGCGTTAGCGTTCCAGTCTATTATAGTTCAATGGTATAAACCTACTAGTAGGCTAATGCAAATCCAGCGTTCTGATTGGCTACGCTACTAGAGGGCCACCAGGCATTAGCCGACTAGTAGCGTAGAGCGATAAAATGTCCTACTTTTTATTCTGGAATAAAACTAACAAGTGATCTTCGAAACTGCAAAAAAGATAAAATTTTAATAGTTTTACAGTTTTTAACATGAAATTGACTGGCGAATTTATGAACTTGGACAAGTTTTGTTTATATTTAGTCAAACTGGAAGCACTCTCTCATGTGACTGAGGAAAAATTATAATCAGACAACTACCCCTACAAGAGTTAATCCCTTATCACAGAGGTGAAAGGCACATTCTAACCACTGTGCCTCTAACATTCCATCTCTATGTAGGTAGTGAAGATGGGTTTTGCAAGTGAGACAGCTCGAGCCAGTGTAGAAGAAGGAAGCACAGCATCCGATGCTCTACTGGCTGAATACTCCATTACTCCTGGGAATCTTAATCAACTGAGAACGCCTCGAACACCCGCAGGACAAGATACTGTCCTTCAGGTACGTATATTATAGTACCTTTAAAGGTACGTTCATACACAGCGATTTGTAGGGCCGATTTCAGATGCACGTTAATGATGTTTGAAAAATATGTGGCAAACGTCATCTGGCGACATCATCAACTGAAAATATTCGTCATTAACATTCAGCAAAACCTAAAATCGGCCCGACAAATCGCTGTGTGTGAACATACCTTAATATAAAACAAGCAGTCAATTCATTATTGTTTTCTACTTAAAGGAAGCGCAAAATATCCTAGCTCTCAATCAAGTGGACACGCCATTAAAAGGAGGAATCAACACTCCACTTGTGGAGTCAAGTTTTGAAGGTGTTACACCCAAGAGAGCTGAAGTCAAAACTCCTAACATGATGCTTGGAACACCTTTCAGAACACCACAGAGTGAAGGACAAGGTAATTGAATATCATTCCCGCGTTCATAGCTAATCAACATATGGTCTGCAAAGTGCAAACTTCGCAAACTCCAAATGAGCTATAATTTTATGTTGAAACAACTTCACTGTATGCAAATCTTTTATCAAATTTTGCTTATTTCTATATTTGAATATTTCAACAACATAGTTGAGTGATTCGACAAAATGTTGCCATTGGATGAAGGCTTCACTTTACCTAAAAATTCAATGTCTTCACCAAACATAAGTTTGCATTTTAGAGCAAAACATGAACAAAAAGACTTTTCATATCTTGATTGACTGCTTGCGCTGTACTGCTATGTCTAGCCTTAACACACAGCAGAAAATTTAATAGGCTTTTGCACTACTGTTGCTTGGAAATATTGTTTTATCTTTATGGCAATAAACTTTGAATTTTATAATTTCTAAGGTCTAACACCACGTATGGGCGGCACACCAGGACCCAAAGGGCCGATGACACCTGGACGAGGATCAGTGAGGGATAAACTGAGTATTAATCGTGACGACGCCTTGGTTGATGAATACGAGTCTGCGCATATGGCCCGACAACAGCAGGTTAGTTGACTGACATTCTGTCCACTTGTAGTAAATGAAACTAAACGTGTAGTGCCAATGTATGTAGCTTAAATCTACAATACTCTTCGGGTGTTTAGGATCAGACTACCTGAAAAGGTCAACACTAACCCGGAGAAAATTAGTCAAGGCATGGTCTGTTACCAATTATGATCTAGATTGCTACAATTTCCAATCTTTGTTTGTGCTCTATCTTAGGAAGAACAAAGGTCACGACTTAAAGAAAGCCTTTCCAGTCTTCCAGCTCCATCCAATGACTTTGAAATTGTTGTTCCTGAGGTAAATATTTCCCAGTAGTATTCGACTTTTATATCTTAGTAATTCATCTCCAATGTTAAACTTGTTTTATAATAGACCTTGGGGCCTTGCCACCAACTCACATGCCTAGTTACGACTAGCTGTTCTGATGATGTACAGGGGCCGGTTGTTCAAAGCTCGATTAGCGCTAACCCTGGGTTAAATTTTAACCCACTGTTTTGGGTTATGTATTTCTGCATGGCCGTTCATTTCAAAACTTTAGAAAACAAAACTTCTATTGATCCAAAAAAGATTTCTGGAAAAACATATTCAACTTTATAAACAAGCTGTTGGGAAGTTTGATTTGAAGATTTTCGTTAACCCAGGGTTAGGCTAACCGGCTTTTGAACAACCGGCCCCAGCAAGCATGGAATGGAACAAATGCAACAAGTTGGGTTACAACGGGTATAAATACGCGTTAGTTGATTAGGTTTTGTGTTGTTCGTGACTTTTCAGTCTGCGCCTGAAGAGAAGGAGAAAACCAAAGATGAAAATTTTGTTCAAGATGCTTCAGATGTTGACGCCAGAGCATTTGCACTCAAAGTTTTGGAAGGTGAGATTAGTTTGCCTTTGTTCTACCGACGTGAATGGATTTGATTAAAGCGTTTTGTGCCATTCACCTCTGTGACCTCAGGATTCTCCACAGTTGTAAGCGGGGAAGGTAAAAAAGGTGTCTGAACAGGTAAGCGTCACGTACGCCCGAAGCTCGACAAACCTGAAATCTGAAGTCTCTGAAATGCCATTTCCTGCATTTTGAGGGAAGATTTAAGCTTTTATAGAATTCTAAAGTTTATAACAGTAAGATGTCATATCAATTATAAAACACACCACTGTTTTACACAAAACTGTGTTTACAACAAAATGCCTTTACACAAACTCTAGGATTCTCCAGGCGGTAATCAGTAGTCGTGGAAACGGTAAATTTTACTGGTTACCGCCTGATAAGGAGAACCCTGGTACTGACCGGGGTTTGATATGCAGTTGTCTGGCTATACTTTCTTCAGTCTGACTCTTCCAAACACCGCAGGTTTTCTCCAGTACCTCGTGCAGTTACACTGGACCAGTAAGTGATGGCCCTTACTGATAGTTTGCAGGATTCTGCCCACGGTGGGCGACGCCGGGCGGCAGTGTCCAGCACTCAGCAGTGCCGCCCGGCACTCACGCCAAAGCGGACTCTTCCGCCCGGAACTTGAAAGGTTTCAAATATGCAGTACGAAAACCCCAATGTTGTACTGTGTAATAGATATTTTATACAAGTAATTTTCTATTTTTTATCTTTGACGAATTTTGCTTTTTAAACATTAGTATTGGATGAAATTCAGTACTACAATGCGCACAATATTAGTTACTTGTGATTCGGAGAAATACGCTATCCCCCCAAAGCCAGAAAGACGTCTGACGAACGGCTCTAATCACTTTGTACTTTGTTAATTGATGTCGCGCTTCAAGCTACTCTGAGACCAGTCGATCAAGTTTTAAAAGTTGTCTGCAGGGTGGGAGGAGGTCATGCCATCAGGGCTGCAGGTACCCGGCACTCACATGGTCCTGGGCAGAACCCTGAGTTTGGCATTTATAGAGCTACCCCAGTATAGTTAAGTTAGTTTAGTATATTTCAATTTGATGTTACATCAGTGTAAAAATAATTGTATGTATTATGTAGAGGAAAAAGAGCGTAAGTTATGGGCACAAGCTGTTCAACGTGACATGCCGCGTCCTTTGGATGTCAACATAACCGTCCTACGTCCGGTGAACATTGAGCCACCGTTAACGGCATTGCAGAAGGTATAAACTAATGTATAATGCATGTGTCTTTCACGTCTGTAACTACATGGAGTTCGATTCATGCAATATGCAGTTATTTGATTATAATTTCGCCTCAGTTACATGTGAGAAGAGTGCTTCCAATTTGAATCTACGAAACACCGCAGGCTTTCTTTAGGGTGCTCTGGTTTCCTCCAATAAGGTGTTGGTCGTACTGGACCTCTAGGGAGAACAGTTTAGAACTGATAGAGCTATCCAGTATAAATAAAGTTAGTTTAGTTCAGGTTTCCTCCTGTAGTGACACTGGATCAATCAGGGATGACTCTTACTGGACCTCTAGGGAGAACAGTTTAGAATTGATAGAGCTATTCGGTATAAATAAAGTTCGTTTAATTTAGGTTTCCTTCTGTAGTAACACTAGCGACTTTAAGAAATGCTAAATCTACGACGCGGACGTGACGAAAAATAGTCGCTATTCTCACAGTTTCAGCTACACGGGTAAAAATTATGGACTCTGGACTGAACAAATTCAGAGACGCGAGAAAAACAAATTAAAACTGGTTTCCAAACATTAGCGACTGTTTTTTCGTCACGTCCACGTCCTAATTTAGGCATATCTTGAAGTCCCTACTGGATCAGTCAGGGATGACCCTCTAGGGAGAACAGTTCAAAGCTGATAGAGTTACCCAGTATAAATATAGTTTGTTTAGTTCAGCTTAAGGTACGCTCACACGTTGCGATTTGTCGGGCCGATTTCAGGTGCACGTTAATGATATTTGAAAAATACGTGGCAAACGTCATCTGGTGACATAATCAACTGAAAATATTCGTCATTAACATTCAGCAAAACCTAAAATCGGTCCGACAAATCGCTGTGTGTGAACGTACCTTAACGTTCCTAACTGTCTTATTAGGCTGAAGAGTTAATCAAGAAAGAAATGATCACAATGCTTCGTAATGATATAGTCAACCATCCAACCAGCAGTCAGGTGGAACTCCTTAAACAGAAAAAGACCCGCAACTCTGTTCAGGCAGTGATTGCTGCAAATCAGGCAGCACTGGTGCGAAACAAACACGATAAATTCACTGAAGAAGAAATGGCGGACGCTAAGAAATTGCTGGTGAAAGAAATGGACTATGTCAAACAGAGAATAGGTCATGGAGATCTACCTCTAGAATCTTACTCTAAAGTATGGGAGGAGTGCTATGCTCAGGTGAGCTCACTTAGTATTAGATCATGCGCGCTGCATCTGAATATGCGGTTTCTAAAAGCCCTGGGCAAACGAGGATGAGAGGTGATGAGAGTTAACGGGCTTCGGGAAAAGCTTAATCTTTCAAATGTTTGCAATAGCCAAGTCGAAGCTAGATAGAGATTTTATATGGCGGTGCTCAATCTTCTAGTATTGTGGTATGTCATTTGGAGAGCATTATGAAAGACCAGATTGCTGAAACGGAGTCTCTTGGAATCACCGCCTCTTGGAATCACCGCCTCTTGGAATCACCGCCTCTTGGAATCACCGCCTCTTGGAATCACCGCATGTCATCAGCTCTCATTATCAACTCTCATTTTCGTTTGGTCGGGACTTAATACTTTATGTCGACACAATAGTGTTAGGTTTTCACTATGAATATGCGGTATCATTGATTACACTATTATTTCACTAGGTTATGTTTTTACCCTCACAAAAGCGATACACGAGGGCTGCATTGGCCAGTAAGAAAGACCGATTAGAATCACTTGAAAAACGACTTGAGGTAAACCATTTATCTATTACCCGCTGTGGATTGTGTATGCTCAATATAGGTCTACTGCCAGAGGTCAGTTGCAGAGTTGTTACTAAAGTTAATATATAGATTTTTCTGTCCCTAGCTCAATCGTTCACAGATGGCTCAAGACGCAAAGAAAGCCTCGAGAATTGAAAAGAAATTGAAAGTTCTGTTAGGAGGATATCAGGTATGGTTAACTAAAACTAAACTAAATCTTATTAACACTGGTATTAATTGACAGTTAGCAAATTCTATTGGTTGTTTCAGTCACGTGCTGTTGGTTTGATCAAACAATTATCAGATGTGCATGATCAAGTGGAACAAGCTTACGTCGAGAAACGAACCTTCGAAGAACTGAAGAATCAGGAGACAAAATCAATACCAAAACGTTTACAGGTTTGTTGATAGTTGGTTTGTTAATGGTTGATTATTTATGTACAGGGTGTATAAAAAAAGTTTGTCTGGTTGCTGTGCGTCAAATACTGGGTTAAATGATTTAATTTTTACATAGAACGAAAGAACAACTCTTTAGCTTTCCAATGATGCTTTTCTTGTTTCATTACGGACAAAATTGACCGAGTACTTGTCTGTTAAAAATTGTTTGTCGAAATTGCATTCTTCCACCGATGGGAATTAACCCGCGCAAATCGAGGCAAATTTAATTCCCAAAAGGCCCAGTTGAGCTCAAATGGAAAGCATCATTGGAAAGCTAAAGATTTAACCCAGTATTTGATGCACAGCAACCAGTCAAAGTTGGATTACCTTTTTTTTATACACCCTGTACATGTACTCTTTGTAATAATCAAATCGAAATAGCGAATAATAAATATAATTTTTCTCTTACCATTCTCAGGCACTCGAAGAAGACGTACAAAGACAAACAGAACGTGAACACGAGCTACAACGACGATTTGGCGGATTTTTGGTCGAACGTGATAACCTAAAGCATTCAACGTCGTCATAGCAACATAACAATGGCGTGTATATAGATCAATGAACTCCATACACATCTCTCTACGTAGAGTTCATTATGGATATTGATTAGACTAGGGAATTAGACAGATTTCTCCAAGTCGCAATATGAGACTTGAGTCTCAATCTGAGACTTGAAAATAAGTTACATAACTGTAACAATGGGTTATGTATAACCTGCCAGAGTGATTTATATTATTAGAGGATCTTAATGGTGGGGGTTATCAGCTGTCAGTAATATATTTTTAATATGTCATATAAAGGTATTTTGTCAGTTGTCAGGAAAATGCCAGGTCAGGTGTTGAGACCCTTTACCAGGATAGCATTTCGCCGGAATAATTTATGATTTATTTCGGTTAAATAGTTCGAAAATATTGGGATATTATAAGGTTGGCATTAATTCTGATATGCGTAACTTTTTGTACTTTTTGGTAATTTTATATATCGATGTTTGGCTGTGAGCATGCGCATAAGCGCATTGCGCAATATATGCGGGAAAATGGCGGCAAGATCGGAAGTTGAAAAAGACGAAGATTTTAAACAACTAAAACTTGTTGTTTTTGGTGCCACTGGTGCCACAGGAACGGAGGTAGTAAAGCAAGGTTTAGAATTTGGACATAACATTACTGCTATTGTCAGAACTCCCGAGAAATTTGAGTTAAGGTGAAGTATGATTTGAAAATATGTGTTTACATTATTAGGTGTACCCCCTTCCTTGATTTTGACAACAAGTCTAAGCGTTAAAATGTTATTAATAGTGTTTTTGACATTAATTAACATAAAATCACAAGGGCCCACAAGTACAACCCACCTAGAATGGGGTGCAGCAGGGACAAACCATAGTTAATGTATATTAACTATGGACAAACATTCCCTTCTAAATGGTCTATTAGAAAGTCCAGGTTCTCACAATTTTTCAGAGTTGGGTGGGGTGGCAATTTACACAAGACTGCTGCATAAAACCTTGATAAGTATGTCCGCACTTTGTAGGCATGAAAATTTGAAAATTGTCAAAGGAGATGCTTATAAAATTGATACCTTCGAAGCAGAACTCTCTGGAAAAGATGCGGTGCTGTCGTGTCTTGGATCAACAGCAATTGGTCCATTTGCAACCACTACATTGTATTCTGATACTGTGAAAGTTATTTTTGATGCCATGAAAAGGTGAAACTGCAAAGAAGCTAAAATGTTTTTGAAACACGGGGGTCCAGTGTAGGTAGTATTTTAATAAGCTGCCATGGTTGGTGTCTGAACTTAATCTGTAAAAGATTATTTTAAAACACTATGACAGTTGGAATGAATTCCCTTTGTCAGGAAGGTAGAATATTTTTTACATGCTCATCAAAAAAGACAAGAAAGGGGGGGATGATTTTTTTTTGGTAATAGAGGGTTACAGAAAAGGGGTGGGTTGATTTAAAAAAGGAGGGGATGAAGGAAGTGTTTTTTTTCTCCTAAAAATAAATGTTGAGTTCATGTTAATTATTTTGTTCATGGAAGTTTC
Source organism: Trachythela sp. YZ-2020 (assembly GCA_016169945.1). Classification (NCBI taxonomy): domain Eukaryota; kingdom Metazoa; phylum Cnidaria; class Anthozoa; order Malacalcyonacea; family Clavulariidae; genus Trachythela; species Trachythela sp. YZ-2020. The sequence continues at coordinate 1,696,070 of JADLSH010000341.1, read as the reverse complement.
TTTGGATATTACACAACCTTAATATTAATTCTGCACCATTTGCAGGTGTCAACCTGTCAAATTTTGCTCTCTGAAAACCGTTGTTGTAAAAGGGGTGGATGAAAAGTTTAAAAAAAGGGGGCCATTGGTAAAAAGGGGGGGGGGGTATTTAAAAAAGGGGGGATAAAACCCCTTTCCGAACTATGTCCTTTTGGCTGGGTGTAGAAGCTGGCATTCAAGGAAAAGCGTTGTTTCATTAACCCCATAAAGCTGCAATGAGCCCTAATTTCCCTACTTTGTTGGTAACTCGATCTAACACCAGACAATTTTACTAATGCAGGGGAGACCATTGGGCATTATGCCATTATTAAGTTCTAACTTCTTATTCTAATAGACATTCTGTATCGCGTTTTGTTGTGCTAACATCATGGTGTACAAAGAAAAGTCCAGACAATCCATGGTACTTTGAGTGGATATTAAGACCATTTCTACTGGCTGGACCACTGAGTGATATTGTGATTATGGAAGATTTTATAGAGAGCACTGATCCAGCAGAGATGGACTATACTATTGTCAGACCTCCTCGTCTAACTTATGGTAAGATTCTTCTGAAAATATAAATAAATAAATTGTTTAATAAATCAATTTTCGCAGTCATAAAACTGAATTATAATTGAATTTACAATCTTTTTAGAAATAATTACGTATTATGTAGAGTAATTACTATATTTATAATCGTATTTGATTAATTTTATAGAATATTTAAATAACTACTATATATTCTACAATAAATAACACTAATTTTATCTATGTGCTGCTTAACCCATTAACTGGCAGTACCCTACCACTGACGAGTAAAATCGTCTGGCATTAGTTAGACAGAATAAAAAAATTAAGGTGGGTTCATCTGGGCGCATTGCAAGCTAATGGGTTAACAAGGGACACTGGCAGATAGTTTTGTACTTTTGTTAACCCATTAACTGGCAGTACTCTACCACTGACGAGTAAAATCGTCTGGCATTAGACAGAGTAAAATACTAAAGTAGGCGCATCTGGGCGCATTGCGAGCTAATGGGTTAACTAGATGCCACTTTAAGATAGATAATACTTGTAGACATATGTTTAAATTGATTTGTTTTTGTAAAAGATACCCATTTATTCTTACCACTGATCCTAGAGCTATGTAAGTAAGTGTGTTAGTGTATGTGTTACCCAAAACATATACGCTTAGCGTACCTATTATTTTCTATTTCAGCCACAGGCAATGCTAATTACCAGATTGATGAAGGTCAGTTTAATACTAATACTTGGGCAAGTATACCACGTGCTGACGTTGCACATTTCATGCTTGCTGCATTGCAAACTGACAGGTATTATCGTAAAGCGATGGCCATTGCAAGTCTGTGACAAGATAATCGCACACTCCTGGATACGTAGTGGCCCGATTTATACCAGAGACTGGTGATCCATCTGAATGAACTTGGGCAAAGAAGAGATAGTTTCTCTGATAATTCGTACCATTGCCAGTATATATTGTGCTATTCTAGTTCGTCTGTGTAGTTTCACTAGTTTGTCTTGTGTTTAAGGTACGTTCACACACAGCGATTTGTCAGGCCGATTTCAGATGCACGTTAATGATGTTTGAAAAATACGTGGTAAACGTCATCTGGCGACATCATCAACTGAAAATATTCATCATTAACATTCAGCAAAACCTAAAATCGGCCCGACAAATCGCTGTGTGTGAACGTACCTTAAACGAACCTTTACACTAAGATGGACGATCATTCAGACGGGTGATGCGTCTCTAGTATAAATCGGGCCAACACTCAATAGCAATAAATTTTATAGAATTTAAATGGAACTAGATACTGATGATTCCAATAGAACAAATTGAAATATAACTGGATATAATTCAAATAGAACGAACTCGCAATTTTCTGTATCAATGTCGAGAGTAGTTTGAAAGCGCGTCCGTCTTAAAGTTGCGTCATACTACTAAAGGACGTCAATTGAGAAAATAATTAATATCAAGGACTTCCTAGACAATAGACAGCTTTAGCAAACACAATGGCGTGGGCACATCCATAGATGGGCATATTATGCCATTTTCACGTCCTCTTTGACGTCGCGTTGTGTTTGCTAAAGCTGTCTAATAGAGGGGTTATGACCTCTGAAACAATATTTATTCGTGATCTAGCGCACGTGGATAATCTTATAGTTATATATTCACAATTTAAGCCTCTTACAGACGAGCAAGTTTTCTATGACAAGTTTTTACATGACAAGTTTTATTTGCCAATCGCACGTGTGTACGTACAACAAATTTTCTATGACAAGTTTTTGGTTTTTTGACCGCAATGATAGCTAATACAACAATAGATTGCTGACCAACCGTACCTAAGTGCTCAAATTACTTTGACAAGTTTTCCTTGTTGACCCATACAGACGAGCAAAATTTTACTTTGGCAATTTTTTCTATGACAAGTACACTTGTCATAGAAAAAATTGCCAAAGTTGCGTATACAGACGAGCAAATAAAACTTGTCATATAAAAACTTGTCATAGAAAACTTGCTCGTCTGTAAGAGGCTTTAAAGGGCGTAGTAACGATCTCAATGGATATATTCTTACATCTAATTGGATAAACTAAAAATCCTATATAATAATGGTACATTTGGAAATGCAAATTTATTTCTAAATTTTCTGATAAATTTATATCTAAAATGAATTTCTCTGCAGTTTAAGGTTTCACACAGCTGTGTAGTTCGATGTTTATTCTTTGCTTTTGCGTGTTTTGCAAAACAATCCTATTTCAGCACATGCATCTGAATGGCTACAATCTCAAAGGTCATCAAACACGTCTTTAAACACATCCGTCAGATTTATCGTGCAGGAAAGCACGAAAGATGTCAACAGACTAAGACCGCTCAAGACTAGATCGAGACGGAGAAGAGAAGTATTTATTCATCATCGTTTACATTGTATTTGACTGAAGAAAAATTCGTACGGAGGATTTGTGTAGATAAAGAATGAAATTGGTAGTTTTCGGTGGGACAGGCCCAACTGGACGAGAGGTCGTGAAACAAGCGCTAAAACATGGTCATGTTGTTACCGTTATTGCCAGAACACCAGAGAATATGGAAATTAGGTAATTATAATTTAGGATGGTTGGTCCATTTCTTATTAACCGTTACCAAAAGTAGAGTAAAGTGTTAGAACACCGCTCCACCCGTGTACCCATTTAGCTATTTAATTAAACTGCTCTGACGGTCAAATATTCTAGTACTGCAATGATGTACTGGAATTTATCAACTATATATTTGCGTAAACTTGACGCACATAGGCATTTCGCATGATATTTAAATCAATGAATATTTACAAATCATTCTATTTGCGTCAAACGCGATATCCTAAACTGCGCATTATTTGTAACATGATGAATATAGACGCATATTATGCAACGTCGGTAATCGATCCAGTTGATTAATCTCTCTAAATTTTCCAAACGCTCCCGGGCATTCTGAAAACGTGACGCGTAGCACGTGCGAAGAGCACTTCCAGTTTGACTCTACGGGCACACTAGCCTGCGTGGCAGGCGTTCTATTGTGGGGGAGGGAGTTTTGTTCACACCGGCTGTAGTAACATTGTATCAACAAGGGAGGTCTCTTACTGGACTTCTGGAAAGAACAGTTTAGAACTGATAGAGCTATCCAGTATAAATAAAGTTAGTTTAGTTTAGGTTTCATCCTGTAGTAACGCTGGATCAATAAGAGATGACCCTTACTGGACCTCTAGGAAGAACAGTTTACAACTGATTGAGCTATCCAGTATAAATAGAGATCGAGTAACGAATTCGAATCTTAACTTCTCATCAAGTTACAATATAGACCTTCATCTCCTTTTAGACATGCAAATCTTCAAGTAGTCCAAGGAGATGCGTGTGACTTAAGCAGTTTTGAATCTACACTGGCTGGCAAGGATGCAGTCATGTCATGTTTGGGATCAAAGGGCACTAAAGGTTTTTTTGCCTATACCACGTTGTATTCTGATTCCATCACAAATATCATCAAAGCCATGAAAAGGTAAATGCGTGTGAACATTTATCGTGTTAGGAAGGAAATCACCACCGTATCGTTGTCTTGATACCACGGTAATAAACACCCATAAATTAACTCAACTTTCGCATTGAATTTCTCTTTAAATACTGGTTTGTTTGAGAAGCTATATCATACACTCGAAGTCGTTTATTATAGTGATTTAAAAACACCTCAAAGTATGTTAAAAAACTCGGCTAGCGCCTTGTTTTTCAACACACTTTTCGGTGTTTCAAATCACTATAATAAACTCCTTCTCGTGTATGATATATTACATCCAACATTGGCCATTGAAGTTCTTACTCCAGTTGAATATATAGCTCATTGACTCATAATGAGTTCATTAGATATCCTTGTACTCCACTGATTAGTCTATGCTACACAAAGCTTCAGACGAGACCGAGTCATGATGTGAAATAGTCTGGATCTATATTTAATTGTCTTTTGTGTTCTGTATGCAAATCAGTCTTAACTTATTACAGAGATTACAACTATAGATATATCGATCGTTATTACTATATAATATTATATCTGTCACCTAGACATGATCGTCACGATCAATTGAAAAGCAGGCTTTATCGCTTTCAGAGTTCGTCAAATGTACAATATGAGCGCTAAAAGAACGATGGGAATAATCATATAGTTTAAATAACACATCAGTAGCCTCGTGGGAATACAAATATAGTATCTCAGTAGCCATTTGTATTCCCACGGAGCTACCGATGTGCTAAAGTTATTTAAAACTATGATTATTCCCATCATTCATTTAGCGTTTATATTTTACATTTGACTATTGTCTGCAGTGCTGGAAAATGTCCGGCAGCGCCAGCAGCACCGCTGCCAGAAATATTTTTGACAAAAAGTCTTCACAGGAAATTTTTATGTCTCACAGGAAATATTTGTCACTTTATAAATACAAACAACAGATAATTAGCTTGTTTGTGATATAAAATAAAATTTAATGTTTACTATGCACTTGTAGTGTACAACATATATTTACTTTGCAGGAAATTTTAAGTCCGACGTACACAGGATATTTTTTGGGGGGATTTTTCTGCCAGGAAGGAAAACAGATTATCTAGGCCTGATTGTCTGTGACAACCTTAATTGAAATAGCTGTATCAGTGTATTAATTTCTTCTTGCATTCATATATAGGAATAAAGTGAGCCGTATCATAGCAGTTACATCGTGGTGTACTCAGCCAGGCCCGAACAACCCTTGGTTTATTGAGTGGTTCTTAAAACCATTCATCATCGGAGCTAACTTACGAGATATGGCTATTATGGAAGAACTTCTAGAAGATACAAAACCCGATGAAATTAACTATACTGTTGTCAAACCACCTGGATTATCACTAGGTAGGTAGTATGCAAAACATGCTAGGCACAGGATATTAGTACGCGGTGGGAGTCCAGTGTAGGTAGTGTTCTACCGGGTGGGGCAAAAAAAAGTACGACTGTTTGATTTAGTATAACTTAAACACTAAATGAGATATTACACTTAAACAAGTTTTGCTTTGCATTCAGCGATGTCTAACTTAAATTGTGATATGTGCCATGTGCATTGTCATGCAATATTGACTGAGATAGCTGCGTTTAAACTTGAGTAAACATTTTTGGAAGTGTCGAGAATTAGCTAAAAATGGCCTATTAAATAATTTGATAACCGTTAGCATTTTACGCAAGTATTCGTTTCAATGAAGTGAAGTTGAAGTTAGAAGGCCAAATGTTAGAATAAAAGAGCATATCTATTCAAGAAACATTTCTAACTTCAACTTCACGTCATTTAAATAATACTTACGATAAAATGGTAACGGTTATCAAATTAGTTTAATAGGCCGTTTTTAGCTAATTCTCGACAGTTCCAAAAGTGTTTAGTCAAGTTTAAACGCAGTTATCTCAGTCAATATTGCATGAAAATGCACTATTAAGTGTAATAGCTCTTTTAGTTTGTAAGTTATAGTAAATCAAACATTATTATGACGGGGGGCCTTATAACGGTCAAAGTGTTTTCAATCTTTTTCATGTACAGTGTTTTTAATAAAAGGCGGTTACGTGCGGTTTACCGCCGCCTATTAGGTCTTTCATAGCCACCCGCCTATGTCTTTGTTTATTTGCAAAATCTATATTTGTCTTTCATCTGGAAATCTTGAGCACAGACGCCTATTCTTGAAATTCAGCCTTCTATTACAATAATTATTGAAAACACTGCATGTAATGCAAACACTAACCACGACAAAATATCTTACCACTTTATAATTCAATCTATCTCCTACCAATCTGGCAGAAATTCCATGCATTGCTCGGAAAATCAGTACGCTTATGCCACTATACCCGCATGTAAGCACGGGATATACTCCGATTTTCGCCAGTGGTAATATTGATGACTATACCAATAAGAGATTGCCCTTACTACATGAGCTATAGTCTTGACAGACTAGGCCTAGGGAGAACAGTTGAGACAGAACTGATAGTGGTACCTGCAGTGGTTTTAATTCCTGGGATATGAAATTATAGTTGCATGTGAGAAGCGTGCTTCCAGTTTGGTGAAAACACCGCAGGTTTTAATAATAATAATAAATTTAATACTTAGATAGCCCTATTTACCATTTACCAGATCAATAGCGCTTCACAAGAGTTATATACAGATAAAATAGTTACATTGTTAGTTAGTTATGTACAGATAAAATAGTTACATTGTTAGTTATAAATTAGTATTATTTGAAATTTGATGTCCTCTTTCTATAAAAAGTTAGTGAAAGCTTGTCTAAAAAGATAATTTTAACAGATTTTTTGAAAATGTTAATGGACCGGATGTACGTATACTAAGTGGAAGACTATTCCAAAGTTGTGGTGCCACCGCGTGAAAGGATCGAGCACCCAAAGTAACAGGTTTCTCCTGTAGTAACCCTGGACCAATAAAGGATTGCCCCTTATATACTGGACCTCCAGAGGAACAATTAAGACAGAACGGAAGACAGACGAAATTCATTTGTGTTTTTTTTTTCATTTCAGCTGAAGGTAATGGTAACTATGAAGTGGATGAAGGTCAGTGCAATGTTGGTACTTTAATGCGTATACCGCGAGCTGATGTTGCTCATTTTATGTTGAAAGCATTGGGAACTGAGGAGTATAACCGTAAATCATTGGCTATTGCAAGCAGTCGTTAACATTAAACACGGACCGTTGCTTTATCGGATCGCGTTCTCGTGGACAAAGTATTTTATTATGGTTTGCAGGTTTTTATATATACAGTTAGGTGTATTAAAGTTACGAGTTCATTATCATAATATCAGGCATGTTTCACTACACTGGTTTAAGTAAATGAATGTAAACGTATTGTTGTGATTTCAAAGAGAAAAAATGAATTAAGTTTAAATCTAAATCTAATTTGAAGCAAGGTGCATGATTCTAAATCTCATTGTTCCAGTGTGAGGCCACTTTATATGAAGTATACAGCCACGTTTGATAATGATACAAATCAACAAAGCAAGCGCTTGAATATGATATTGTTATTTACTCTATATAGACTATATATACTTTTATTGTGTAATATATATGATTGCACGGTCGTTGCACATCTTCTCAGATCGGCTGGTTAACTCTATCTGTCTACTTCATGCAATACACACAAGCATATCTCGCTTCTTACGCTTAAATGTTTGCATGCTTATTTAACATAAACTTAGAGTAGTATTTTAATTTTCTTCATTTTAAATGCAAAGTCAAGGCTATGACGATGTTTTTAACTGTTATTAATAAATAATGAAGTTCGTCACGGAACAAAGAAATGTAAAACAAAGAGACTTTTAGTGTTTCTTTTAAAACATTTTATCAAGTCCTTAACTTTTAAGGGCATATGTTTCCTCCCTATTCTGAGCTTACATGTATAAAAAATGAAGAATTTCTATAATTAACATATTAAGTTTTTAAATATAGCAACAATGATATGTTCATGCACATCCGTACATACGCGAGTGTATATTGTAATTGTGAGGACTTCGCTAACCTACGTCTTGAAAGGGCGATAGTTGTCTTAAAAATATTAGAACTGTACACAAAGTATATATAATATTAATTGAATCATATAGCACTATATTAAAAAACTTAAATACCATTATCGGAAAGCTTAATTACAATAAACCTAGTTGTTAATAAGTGATATTATAAGTATTGAGTGCGGGCAAATTATCTGGAATATAAACCAGTTCTGTGCTAATTAGCTTTGTCTACGGGTCGGCAGCGACAAATAAATTCAATAGAAAACCACTAGTTTAAACAGCCAGGCTATAAGCCTTTTGAAGCGCAAAAAATGGCTATTTTTCCCATGACATTAAGTTGCAACACTCAAGTATTCTATAGTTATATTCGCGCAAATTTACATACCCCACCTAAATTGTTTTAAGAAAATTGCATCAAAGACAACAACGTTTCAAGGTTTTCTTAAATATATATTTCTTAACAAATCTTTGTACCATATAATACTTTTAATTTTATAAATAAATGTACATATATACTCTAAAATCTTTGAATAGTTCTCTATTTCATAGAGCTGTTAGCAATGTCACAGTAGCGCGATGTCTTCAAACTGCACAGGTCTCATGGATGTCTGGATTAAATATGTCTGTCTAACTGTACAGGTTCTTGAAGTCACCGTCCATTGGGATGCCTAGATTTAATATGTCGATCTAAGTCTCTTCTTCTCACAAGAACTTTGCCACAATACTGACATTTATACGGAGTATCTCCAACAGCATGCAGACGAATGTGTTTCGCCATATTACTTGGATCTCCAAACCTTTTTTGACAATACTTGCATTTCAGAGGTTTGTATCCAGTGTGAATTCTCATATGTATCTTTAACCCGTACTTTCGAGTGTAAATTTTCCCGCATAGTTCACAAAGGTACCCTTTATTGTTCACTTTTTTCGAGTTTAATTCATTTAAGACATCTTCATTTTGTCCGTTTTTCGATGATTGTTTCATGACACCGAACTGGTCGTGGTTCATGGACCCACTTGGACCCATGTTCGTCAATTCAGGAGGAAGTTGCGAGCTAGGCGCTCCAAAACGGTTTCCTATGTTCATATTTTGTTCGTTAAATAACATCGAGTTCACTGAAGGTTGATTGCTGTACGGAGACATGCCTTGAAACCCAGGGTAAGGTGATTTATAGTAAGGCATCGGCGAGGTGGTTTGTACTTGTGTTCGGGGAGGAAGGAACACAGATGAGTTAAACATGTCCATGTGGTGTGGAGGAAAGTTGGCATCGGGAGATAGTTTGTAGTTTAAGTTGTTAAAATCACCAAGATTAAGTCGATTTATATCAGTTGAGGAAGTTGGAATCGCAAGAGAGTCTAAAGATTTTAATCCATTTAGATTGCTTCCGAATTGATTCTGAAATCCCGGTGAAGGCAGACTCCCTGTTCGAGGATTATGGTCGTTTTTCACGCTAAAACTCTCGCTTGAAAAGGAACCAAAGCTAGAAGGCACTAGCGGTGTTAGGCTAGGAGGTTCTGACGGTATATCTCTGTCGTGATCATCACATTTCTGAAGATCGGGGCCTTGCAAGCTTGGATGAGTCGCTTCGATATGGTTGGATAGAAACTGTTGTTGTGGCGAAGTCTTCTGCGGGCTGAGTGTATCATTACTCAAAGCCGAATTCAGGTTGAATTTCGCAAAAGGATCGTTGTTAAGGTTTGGTAGAAAGGGAAAATGGCTCATCGCGTTTCCGAAGCCGTTCATCATTCCGTTCATAGGACTTAACGAGTTTAGACCGTTAGCAAAACCGTTAAAGCTTGAACCGTTGGAGTGTATTTTGTCCAAATTTGTTAGCGATGTGGACGAATTAGGACAATCGACTTCACTGAAGACATCATGGTTTTCAACTTGCCTTGCGATATGTGGATCTCGAAGTTCGGGGAGAGCATCTTCATTCTTGGCGATAGTGATGTTAGGGTTATCTAGTCCAGGCGTTAAATACATCGTCATTTTGTCCCGGTGCTTGTTTCGTTCAGGTTGTATGCTGGTGATACTTGCTGCCTGTAGGCTAGTCTTGCTCTGCCGTGTCCGAGGAAGAATAGCTTTTATACTGGTATTGCATGCGAGCTTATAGTTCCCGCATGTCAATGAGATATGCACTCGGAAAGAATAGCTATAGTGAAACAGTTGTGAACAGTGGAAACAACGGTAGCCTCGCTCACCTGCAAAGAATGAGATAACAGGTGGATTGAGTGAAGTTAATGAGACGTACAGGCATTTGGAATTAACCAATCACAATCAAGTATTCACAGTCGCGAGCACGCACGTGGTGCATTCGAATGAACGTATCGGCTTTGTTCTTATTTATGAACGAATCGCATGCATTGGATTTGAGCTTAGGTCATTTCTTATTTATAACACATGCAACCACTGGAAATAATAAATAAGTGTACATATATGGTAAATAGTTCCCTTAATCTGCTATATATGTAGTATAATAACTTCTAAATAGAATTAGAAAACCGTTTAGAACACGAACGTATAGGTGGTGTGCCAATTTACTACGTTGGCATGCGAATCTTTGTTTTGAAGGGGATTTAATCCAGGCCGTGCAGAGATAAACATGAAATTAACATTTTTGTGAACTGCTCGATTGTTCAAAAACAGCAGGCAGTAAAATGACTGAAAAAGACTGCCTGTTTAATAGCCACACGAGTTCATGGAACTTTAGTTAAACGTTCGATCGAATGTATAAAAATGTTCGATCGAACGGACTAGTTACAATTAGAACGAACACCAACAGCTGTGATTTTCGTTTGACAGAAGGGCAATTTACAAATTATCAGATTGTTTTTATGAAGAGCTGTCAATTACCCGAGGACAATAGGCAAGACAAAAGCGCGTGCAAAGCCACGAGGTTCTCAGTCTTTAACTAATACACACGAGATTCCTGCAGTCGACAGCTGTCATAGCGCTTCGTTTTGTTTAGAAGTTACTAAATAGTGTTTATTAAACCGCAAAAAGGCAAACGGATAGACAGATAGCGACTGTGGTTTTTATAAGCTATAGCCTATAGGAATTTGTTGGAATATGTTTAAGCGTAGGGCCAATATAGTTGCTATATTGTTGAGTATCTAATTAGTCACGAAATGTATCAATTCTAAAAATCTGTAATATGGCCAGGACTGTATCCAGTCCGGACTGTATCCAGTCCCTCCTGTGGCCGTAATTGTAACACTTTAGGAACCATGAACAGTTTTTGAAATTCTGCTTTACACTGTCAAAGTTTCCTTGATCATGCAAATTGCCATAATTTCACATAATCATAGTTTGAAGGAAAACTTTATGAAGTAAATGGTCTTTGAAAATGTTGCACACTGTTATACACATATCGACCAAGCTAACTGACTTGTATCTGATTTATATCCGTTCTAAACTGTTTTTTGTAGACTACAGAGGTTCAGTAAGGACCGTCCTTTATTGGTTATAGTGTCAAATAAACTTTAATAGTGTAAATCAACCCTTCTATATGGGACATTCTATAAACGAGTGGCGTTTTCCTTGTTCCTGAAGCTCGGCTATAGAACTATAAAACTATAAGAATTTTACTGCCATGTACAAGTATGGTTTTCGTAACAAGCTATCGTAGTAAACATTTATTTCTCCATTTATTATGATGAAACAGCACGATATAGAATATTAAATTCGTCCTGGGTCACGTGATGAATATACTTATTTGCTAGCTGTAGTGCATGAGGATATTAAATACCTCACTACGTTGTTATTTAATTTCTTTTGATGTGGGTATATATTTTGATTAACAGGGGCCCGTACATGCTGATTTATATGTATAACTAAAATTATTTTGAATTTGTCGAATATATTGGTTGAAAGTATTCAACAATTCTTTTTTTTTCAAACTAAATAGAATTTCACTATGCAAGAATTCGATTCATTTATGTCACATAGGGTCAAGCCCAACTTGAACTAAAATATAAGATAGTTTTTTTAACAAAGCATAAAAAGAATTGTGTCTGTTTTGTGGTTTAAAAACGCTCTTAAGATGTAATAATTTATTAATGTGTTTCAAAGGGACCTGCTGTTATTGCTTTGTGAGACCGAAGCTCGTTTATTTTAAGTAACGGATAATTGTAAACAATAAGAGTACATTAAATTACTTTATATCGTTGCTAGCACTTTATAATTACATCCGAAAAATATATATATTATACATGAAATATTAATTACTCTGTTAAACTTGCTTGCAGAAAATATATTGCGTTTTCATATATTAGGTTCTTAGGCAGTTAGGCTTATTGTATTATATTGATTATTGTATTGTACTATAGATATAAGTTAATTATATAATGTGTTCTTTTCGCATACGCGCGCACTGTTTACAACGTCGATGGATTTATATTCAATTTCAGGCATTTGGCTAAATATTCCCAATAAAGATTGTACCCGTTACTACCGTTAGTTAGCGGTCACTCTGACCAAATTGCTATGGCGCGTTTGTGGTCTTATTCAATGTCCCCCTTCATACATTTTGAGTTATTGTTTCCTAAACAGTAAAATATCCTACAATATATATGTACTGGATATAAATTTGCTGAACCATATAATAAGCTTCTGGGTTATAAGAATCGTTCTAAAATGTAAAACCTTATGAAAAGGTGCACTGAGATTGCTGGCTCGCGTCATTGTTTGGTTGTCATCTCAGATGGACTGGGTTCGACCAATAATGGTTCAACTTGGGTCCAGGCTGTTTATTCAAAACACCCGGAATGGGACGAACATTATTCAAGGCTAGTATTCCATCGATGAATAATTTGAGTGATATATATTGGGCAAGTCTTTGGAAGGAGTTTGCGTTAATGAAATTTTGGAATATATTTCAAATAGAAAAATAAAACTGACCTTTTTCCAATTTCTCTTTCTTGGTCAATCCTAATTCATTGCACAGTTTCTCCTCAAACCAGACCAGCAGTTCTTGTCCTTTAATAACATCCTTTACAACCTGACAGTAAAACACTCCATTCTCACGATATATCTCAACGTTAGTTTCCTCTTCATTTCGAGCGAAGTTCATAAAACGTACCCACCACATGTAATCAGAATCACCACAACGTACTTTGCCATTCTTGTAGCTTACCTAAGGTGAAGAAATAGTGGTTAACATTTAATGAATTTTATGGAGGGAGTCTTAAATTTCAGCCAATTGTTAGTAAGTTATTTTGTAAGATGTCAGCTTCATCGTTTGTGAGCTATCGCTTTGTCAGTTTAAGGGCAAAAGTCTGAAGCCAGTTACCTCCATTTGGACCCCTATTTAAGCAACAATGCGCCCTCTTCCAGAACAGACGATTGTACTCCTCCATGGGATAGCAACGCTATCTGTCCATGTCTCGTGTTAACCCAACACCAGCTCAATGTTTACCCATGGCACGCCTTCCATTCTTATACACTAGATGATGCTATTGCTTACCCCAGAACGCAAGACCGTTATTGGTTGCGTTCAACAGCTGTGTTTAGTAGCAGTTTATCTGCTAACCTTCCAAGATGCTTCGACACCTTCAGAAAGAACCAACACTCCTATCTGGCCATAAGTGGATAAGCAATCCAAAGAAAGCTACATTCTATATAAACTGCGCACAGAGGTATTCCAGATAGATAAGTGTGTATTACATTCGAAACTCGATTATATTTTGGACATGCTGGAAACGCTTCCACTTAGAATACACACTTCTTCTTCGCACAAAGGAGCCAGTTACCATAGAATATTCTTCATTCAAATTTCTTTCATTAACCTCTTATTTAGATGCACTATTGAAAAAGTGCGTATATAAGATGCACGCCGTCTTATAATGCGAACATGCAGGTAACGACACACTTTTGCTGGTACTCGACAAAAAATAACAGCCAGAAAACAGGCGATTACATTACCATTAATTCCATAACATACGAAATATTTCTCGGTGATTCACTTCTCTTCATAACAATTCGATTTGCTTTCCATTTAAGGAATCTTCCGTTTTCTCTAACTAAAACCTTCGCAGCATTTCGCCTGTACAGGTACCCCAATCCTGGCGTTGGTTAGAGAAGAGCAAAGAAAAGCCGACCTTATACCATCTTGTTGCGATAAATGATTACTATAGATGCCTATGTTTCCCAATAATCCTCATTGATGCTTGACAATCGTAAAGAAGTTGTGTAGTTGAAGCTTTCCAGCATTTTCCAGTTACAGGTATCATATAGCCCAAACTGGTGTTGGTCGCTTTAATTGACAGTAAATTGCTGCCGTATACCATACTTCTAGGCTAAATATATCCTTTGGACGATTCCTGGTTTGCCTATAGAGTATCCTCGGAACTTTCACTCGAGTTTCAGTGGTTTGGTATTAACCTTTCGCAGTGTAAAAGTGCTAAGAAGTAGTTGACATTGAACTTGTCATAAGCACTACCAGTTGCGAATGAAAACAGATCCGTTATATAGCTATGTTAACATCAAGGAGCCACAAGTTAGCTGAGACCGCGAAAGACAGGTATTCGCTTGCAAACTACGGGTGGTTGGAACTCTATCTTAGCTTGTTTTTCACTCTAAAACCTTCAAAACTACTCTATCTCTTACTAAACTACCCCTTGTATATCTCGCTTGGCCTTATCTAAGTCTTTTACTAATATATACTCAGTTCTATGGCGTCTGTAACAGACGGAAAGGGGAGGTTCGGTTGACTGGCCATGAGTGTTAAACATGCGGCCATTATGTATATAGCCTTGTAATGCAATCACTCGTATCAATATTAACCTGTAAGATTTTTAACTCCACAAGTAAAGTAGAATATATTTAGGAAACTTTTTGACATATGTAAATTTGAAATGTGCCAGAGGTTGCTTTGATCCTTTATTAATGTCATATCTAAATGTGGATCTAACATACGGAACGCAAATTATAAGCCAATCCAGACCCAAAATATTTAATCTTATTGTACTTTCAAAAACCACATGTTAAATGGCCTATTTGTTATATAATCATGTTACGATGAATGCAAGAAATATCACTCCGAGAACATCTTAGAGACGAGGAGGTTGGAAGAAGAGCTAGAGTATAAACCATTGTCAAGAATGTAGAAGAAAGTAGAGAGGTTATTTGAGAGGGCTGAGATGTCAATGTTATGATAGATACAAGGAATGTCACTCCGAGAATGTCTTACAAACCAGGAGGTAAGAAGAAGAGCTGGAGTATAAAGCATTGTCAAGAAAGTGGAAGCAAGAATGTGATGGTTTGTACATTTGGTTAGAATAGATGATAGAAATTAGCTAAGAGAGCATGGCAGGAACCTGTCAACCTTATACTCAGGCTATTCACCTCCGGGTCCGTCCCCCTCTGGAATTGGGAACCTGTATGAAGAAATAGATCCATGCAGAGGAAGGCATATATCGTATGGGGAGACAAAAATAACACTACTCTGATGAATCACCTTCAAACCCTACAACATAACGCTGCCAGAATTATCCTTGATCTTCCCCGCCACTCCTCTGCTACTGAAGCTTTACACACTCTTGACTGGAAACCCCTTTCCCTTCGCCGAAAATACCACCGTTGTATCTGTGCCTTCAAATCCATCAACAATATGGTCGACTTTGATTTTCACCTGACAAAAAACTCCCAAATTCATACCTATGAAACCCGCCAAAATAACCACTACCATCTACCACTCTCTCGAACAAATTGGGGAAAACAACAATTTGTATACCAATCTCTGTCTGAATGGAACTCATTACCTCTTGAACTAAAACAATCTAATAATTTTCAGCTTTTTAAAATAAAGTTAAAACAATTAATGTAATTGAACTTTCTATACGTAATGTATCACACTTTGTAAATATTTAAAAAATTTTAATATAGCTTAGTTTTAGTTTAACTTTTATTAGCATGACAAAAATGCTGGCTGGGATGCTGATTGAGGTAGAGAGTGATTCATAATTAATTGTACTGCAGCACAATTAATAATTTTCCCAAAAAAAAAAAAATGAATTTTGTCATGCTAATAATAATAATAAAAATAAAACAAACTAAAACTAAGATACTCATGGTATAGGATACAATTATATCGTGATGTTGTATGTTGACAAATTGGACTTGCCACCCGGCAACTCGTCCAATTTGGCAAATTCCAAAAAAATCACTCATTATTATTAATAATCTACTATTGCCATCGCATGATAACCTATACTAATATTGAATGATATATATCCAGGACCTTCTTGTAAAACACTCCGGTGAATGGAGCTTCCTGAATAAATATTATTATTATATTATTAAGGCAAAGGGTAAAATGGAGTGATAGAATTGCGAAGATGATTTACGAAAAATGGACTTACGAAGGATAATGCAAGCTAGAAATCAAGTTACATGGAGACGATACACACCCCACCCCACCCCAAAATAGAAGAGAAAGGGGAAGAAGAAGGCCTGTACTGTCGATTATCTACCATTTGTCCACATTCCATACAGTTTACATATATAGATCAGGATAAAGCATCACAGACAATATAAATAGACCTAATATATAATTACCTTTAAAGCATAGGACATTTTTCTCTCCTCCTTTGCCTTAACTAAAATATTTGGAATTTCATGAGACGGACCAATCTTGCTACCAGCTGGAATATCTGAGACCGCGATCACACCGATGTCTTTTTCAGACAGCGATTGCACGTCGCACCATCTTGGTATTCGTAACATGTTCATGCTAAAGTAGAAAAAAGCTTGTTAAAGTGGCTCCTTGTAGTTTGTTCGTTGGGTCGGAGTGTTGGTGGAACACTACATGTACCTTTCACGTCTGTGACCGGAGTTTGATTCCTGCAATATGCAGTTGTCTGATTATAATTTCGCCCAGCTTTAGATCTTAAGATTAGCTAGTTATGGTAATTCTTGTAAAGCAATTAACCGAGCTAGGCAACCCTTCGATCGGCTTTTTATTCAATTGCTTTCTGAGTCAACACAATAAAAATACAAAATTCCCAATTCAAATTAGTGTATACTTTAGTGACAGATTATACATTCTGATCATTCAAACTCGTTCCAGACAATGTGCTTTTAAAAGCTTGTTTAACACTAAATTGTGTGACAACGACGTCAAATATGTATTATAGTACAAATGTAGTAAAACTAAAAATATATTTTAAAACCTATAAGTTTACTCGATTTTATGATTAGATATTTATATTGCGGTGAAAAAATTGAATTTGTTTCCATAATGTATTATCTATAATACGACACTGAAAAGGCAAGAATTAGCATAGTCCATTGTGCTGATCTGTAGCTCATACACGGTTAAGTAAGCCAATATTCTAAAGCTAACTTTGTATAGAATACATCTTCGCCACTGTAACATTTTCTTATAGTTACAGTTAAAGACATAACGGTTACATAGTTCTTGACTTTGCGCTAGTCCACCGCAGACCATAGTCCAAAAATACGGTTAAGCAATTTAAAAATACTTTATCTTACTCCTATAGCAAACTTTGTACAAAATTCAATACTATCTGCCCGTCTTAACATAGTGATTAATCGAACACAGTTCAACAAGTGAAGAAAATTTGCATATAGCATTGTCAGATAGTTTTTATGCTTTAACGGTTGCCCAGAAACACGGCCGGTTGAACTACGAACTTTAAAATACTATATCTATGCATCAAACTTTTGTATACCTTCACATTTCAGAACCCGACACGATTTTAAATTTTGGACAGAAAAATTATTTTCTGAATATTCCTTAAACCATATAAAATATGATAAAAAAAGCGAACTATAAATATTACGCCACGTCAGAGGAGAAATAATATTCCACTAACTTTTGTTCACAAAATTTCTATAAAAGTAGTGAAGCTTCACTTGCATGCCAATGATATTTAAAGGTATTTTTATGGAGTAAATACGAACAGGTACCATGTAACAGCTTTTAAAGGTAATTTTACAAAAGCGTGAGATACCAGTCGTGTACGATACCTGTTAAGACACACATACGATTAAACTTCTGTATAGAGAAGCAGGTTTCTTGTGAATGCACTCCGTGTAGAAAAACTCAGATCCTTTTTACTCCATAGATTCTGCAGAAAACCTCTTCATATTATACCCAACTTAAACGCAGTAACTTCTTGTTAAAGCTCCTACAACTAAATGCACACAATGTATGCATGTTCAAATAAAAGACAAAGCATTTTCGATATAGATTACCTAGGTGATGAAATGCGGTTTAAAACACTTGGCGCAATGAACAAAAGTTCGGTCGTCAAGGTACAGACTGGACGTTTTAAAACTTCTCATAATTTCGTGGTAATTAATCCCTTTTGAGGTTTGGGTACAAAGTTAAAATAAGACAAAGTTAAAAGTGCAGTGAAAACTCATTATGTATTCAAGTGCTTTGCCAGATGGGCCTCACTTAGACTGAGCAAAAAGCCATCTTTTCCTATGCTAATTTGTTTTAACGCTTCCCGTTGTCTTTGAGGGTTATATCACAGAATAACAGGTTGTATGGCCCCAAACAATTATAATAATGTCTTCATGGTATTTTAAAGTTCGATAGAACTCATATAGCCTTTTCACAAGTAAAATCGTTATTCGTCCGATTTTAAAGTCCATTTCGGCCTCTCTCCAGCACAGCTTTCTTGTGTTCTAACACTGCGACTTTCAATGAAGCTACTCAATTTTGAGAAATTCTCGCCTTTCGCCCGGACACCTCTAATAGGGACACCTTTACTACGGATATTCCCAACATACATAATGTCACAAGACCCCTTATAATCCCCCCTCCTTTTTCACGTGTTTGCCTCTGTCCTTAAAGATTCCGTAGTTTCTGTAGTGAGCTCTGGACTCTCCACACAAATTGTCTCTGGAAATAGTAATTTCTCACTACATTGGAACTTTAATCCAAGATAGTCACAGATCGTAGCCGCGTCTTCGAACGGGTTCTAAATAGAAAGATACGAAAGTTGCAAACATAAGAACATTGCACTACGGTCTATTCAGCCCATTGAACTATAAGTAAACTGGAACGCTAACGCAGGGGGGGGAATTGAAGCCAGCTTAATTCAGTTTTTCTGAGTTTTGAGTTGAAATATTTAACGCCGAATATTGGGCTGTATATGAAATTGAAGCTATTAAAAAGTTATATTTGATATAAAAACTTCAAGACTTTAGGTAAAAGGGAAATACTTAAAACTTTGAGGGAAAATTTGCCGTATTTCAGTTACAAAATTGCGGTTGTTTTTGTATTTTTTAAGTATTTCCATTTTGCCTAAAGTCTTGAAGTTTTTATATCAAATAGAACTTTTTAATAGCTTCAATTTCATATACAGCCCAATGTTCGGCGTTAAGTATTTCAACTCAAAACTCAGAAAAACTAGCTTGGCTTCAACGAATCATAGGACTTGATCATAGGAGTTAGCGTTCCAGTTTACTTAGAGTTCACTGATTCAGCCCTTGCAAGTGACGTCACAATACATCATGTGATGTTCTGTTTGGCCACCGTCATGGGTGGCAAATATTTAAAACTAATTAAGAACAGAGTTTGCGTCAATGCCATCAATTACACACGTAAAAATCTCACGTCTTGTCAACAAGATATGTTCGCAACAGACTTGTAGCAAGCTTGTCAACAAGTTGGAACAATGTTGACATTTTATCAAGTTGCTACAAGGTTGTCACTCACAACTTGTTAAGAAGTTGTTGAATTGCAGGACGATAAGAAGTTGTTGGAGCAACCTTGTAACAAGTCTGTTGAGTCAACAACTTTGTAGCAAGTTGTCAACAAGCTGGGAACAAGCAGTGCGAACACATCGTTGTTGAAACAGCATTGGTACAAGTCTGCTGCAGGTTTGTTACAACTTGTGCGTTTTTACGCGTGTAGCCGTCAAAGCAAGTCTGAGGTTGTTGCTCTTGTGTGAGAAATTAGAAAGGCCACTCTCTGCCGAATGTAATCAGGCATTATCGTTCCTGTCGAGAGTGCTCGCGATTATTTTTGCAACCCAAAATGGCGGATTATTTAGCGTGACGTAATATTCTCGAGTGCAAGATTTGAATAGAGGCCGGAGGTCTCTCTATTTCTAGGTTAATTTTGAATTGGATAGTCGTTCTTATTTTCTGGCATTTTCAATGTATTTTTTAGATCGTCCTTGTCCCATCTTTCAAATAGTCATAGAGCCGGAGTTTTCAGATAGAATTGACTAGGAATTCTGGATTCGTGATTTGCGTGTTTCGTCAAATCTAAAGTTCTCTAAAATAACGCCTTGGACATGTCTGATTCAGTATTGTTTTGTCAATATCTTGTATACTTGCCTTTATTTCTGATACTGTACTTTCTTTTGATGTGTATTCTCTTAAGAAATAATTATTACCAGCCTGAAAATGTAGAGAAAGTCAGCTCAGTCGAGGGTTCAAAACCTGATACGAATACAGATATGTGAAAATTTCATCCAATCACAATGCTCGACAGTTTATTTTAATTACATGCTAAGAACTCCAGCGAGTTTGCGAAGATGTGGAAAATCTTAACATGTCTGAATGAGTATTGTTTTGTCAATAGATACTGTACTCTTGCATGTGTATTCTCTTAAGAAATAATTATTACCAGCCTGAAAATGTAGAGAAAGTCAGCTCAGTCGAGGGTTCAAAACCTGATACGAATACAGATATGTGAAAACTCACCATACCTCATAATGAATTCTTGTATCATTGATACGAACTAAGACTCCATCGACGCGAAGATAAAATCTTAACAGAATGAGGAAACTGCCTTGCATTATTCTCTAGAAAGGATAAGGGAAAACTCGTCTTGAACCGTTATACAATCTGTGTCTGTACAATCAGCGTGTCTAAAGGTTTGTTGCAAATTTAGTAGAATACAGTATCGCTCAGAGATAACCTAACAAAGCACAGTTTTACAGCACCGAACCACAACTCGACCAAGTATAACCGCAACTTTACCGCTACTAAAACGCAATCAAACCGCAGCTAAACCACAACTGCACAGCAGTGTTAGTTACTTCTGGGCAGTGTTAGGTTACTTCTGAGCAGTGTTAGGTTACTTCTGGGCTGGGCTGTATTGTACTGTATTGTACTGTACCATTTTCACATTAAGTAAAGCACAGCCATTATCGGCCAGCTCATCTTCAAACAATATGACATCTTCAAAGAAATAGATCTTCTCTTTCTTCTTCAAAAGTTCTATATCAATCGTTTCATCTGTTTCAACAACCTGAAATTTAGAAAAAAATATCCAATCTTATGTATTACACCCAAAGCTGCTGGGAGTGCATGTTTTTAGAAAATCTGCCTGTGATATGCGAGAGTCCACAATAGAGTCCCAAATCCTGTGCCCAAATCCCCCAAGTTCTCTATAGTTTTTGCTTGTCCTGCGTCCCACAACATCTTACAAATCCCAAATCCAGCCATTTAACCAAAAGAAACTTTATGTCCTACAAAAACCTATTGTGGAACCTCATACGCATATTGAATACCTTAAATCGTATATCTCCCTTGTCTATCAAGGATCCTTTGTAGTCTGTTGTGTAGGTCCAATCAAATGGTTTCACTATGACTGTGCTTTGTTCACCATCAGATCTGAATGATAAAAATATAGAGCTCTACTCTTGCTTAAGGTACGTTCACACGTTGCGATTTGTCGGACCGATTTCAGATGCACGTTAATGATATTTGAAAAATACGTGGCAAACGCCATCTTGTGACATCATCAACTGAAAATAGTCGTCATTAACATTCAGCAAAACCTAAAATCGGCCCGACAAATCGCTCTGTGTGAACGTACCTTTAAATAAATGGCAATTGTATATGGGCAGAGACTGTCTTTGTGGAAAACTTTGTTCAGAACAACATCAATGGTTCAGTTGGTATTGTATACTTTAGCGTGGTGTGGTGTGGTATTGGTATGGTATATGGTATGATGTGGTATATTGGAGTATGGTATGACCTGGTACGGTACACTGGCATAGTGTGGTTGAGTATAGTGTAGATCAGTATGTAATAATGTGCAATAGTTATAATTGTGGCATGGTGAAGAGGTATTGTATGGTATGTTATTGTATGGTATGGTAAGATATGGTATGGTGTGGAATGGCACATACAGTAATATGGTAAGATATATCACATGGTATGGTATGATATGGTTTTGGTATAAGACACTTTATACTACACAGCATACATTGATTTCCTATAAAAATTCTGCAAAATAACTTTGTTGTTTACAACTAGTTTATATACTACCACCATTCCTCTAAGCTGTTTTATTCACCTTGACTTTTGCCAGGCTTCCGCACATGCAACTTTCATTAAATCTCGCTCACTATCAACAAGCCGTAATGCATCCAAAGCATTAAACTCCAAACCAAATCCAGCTTGATGTTCAATTCGAAGACAATTATCACCAAATACCATCTCTGGTAGTGACGGAAGCTTCAGTTCATTTGAAAATCTGAATAGTACAATAATAGTATTTTCAGTGTTTTTCTGTAGATGATCTCAGGGATAGATTTACTGGGGGGGTTCAAGGGGTGTGTACCCCTCCTAGCCTTGGCCAAGGGGGGGGCAGGAGGGTCGACGATTTACTCATGTTTTGCGCACAATAGGGTTAGGGCATAGTGATTAGAGTTCATATCAAAGGGACATTATTCGTGCGCGAAACGTGAGGATGTTATCTAAAATGCATAGTTATGCAACTTTTTGAGATAACAGGGATGGATTTACTGGGGTGGGTGCAAATTCCATATCATGGATTGTGGATTTGACAGGGCCATTGGTAGGCCTTATCTGGCCATTGATAGGCCTTTTTGACCATCTAGGCAATCATATTTTAACACACATATTTTTCACAGTGTGTCCCCAGTGATCATTCTTCACCCTGCTTCGGACGCCGGCCACACCCTGCTTCATGACCAGCACCCGCTTACCACACCCCCCCCTATCAGATCACGCTGGGTCCATCCCTGGGACTCAATGGTGATGGTTCAGTGAACAGTACTGTAACAATATTTTGCTGGTTACTGACTGTGTTGACGTCCATTCATTTTTTCATACCAGTGTATGATATAATCTAATAAACTTTAATTTCTTTTCATCCCTGGTATTGTATTCTATGAAAGAAACTTGTCATGATGTGTACTATCAATCTTAAATAAACTTTAGCGGTGTCTGTCACTGTAAATTATTTTAAAGATGCTTAAAAATAAATTTGTATTAATAATATAGTCTACAATTTCCTTGTCTTTTTCTTTTCAAATGTGTTTTTTTTTCTCTTTTTTTGGCTTATTTTATTATCTTTTTGCATATTTTCTGAGTTGAAACCTTTCATTACATTGAACATGTTTTTTTTTCATACAGTTCATTCATTTTCGTTTCAATTGTTCAAGTTTTAAAGACGTGCTAAAATCAAAATTTGAAATAAATTTGCACTTGTCATGTATATCAACAATTCAATTTTTGGCCAGGAAACATGTTATGTAGAAGGTACTGGAAAGGAACCTGACATGAATGCCTTTTGGAAATATTATTCAATCAGTATTTTAAGCCAGACTAAATAAAATGTACAACTATTCTTAAATAACATCGCTCTGTGACCGAATTTTGCTTTCCCTACGAGAAAAAACCCTGGAAAAATGCTTGGGAGATTTTTACTTTTCATCTTAGACGAATTACAGTAAGCAAAGATTTGATCAAAAGATATTCTCCCAACAGTTTCTAATCCATTTCTGATTGGACAATCTCCACCAATCACAGCTACGAGCGGGAAAATATTGCTGGGTGAAGACGTTGGCTCGTTGAATTTTGGGGCATTTTCAACATGTCGGGTTGAAGAGAGGACTTATGTCCGTCTGCTGAAATGAAAGAAACCAAAGCTTCAAAAACGTTCTCTCTTCGACCCAGAAATGCCTTCAACTGTAACAGGCAAGTATAAATTTGTTCTTTCTTGACTTTTTCTGATGTTTTTTTTAATTTTTAGGCCGGAAAAGCGGACTCAAAGTCGACCGTTTGCTCGACCGGACCGAAAACGTTTCGTCACTTTCGGCTTTGTTTTTTGTTTTTTTTCGTTTTACTTTTGTCTCCATTGAACATGGAAAGACCTCGAGAGAATTTTGAAAGAATTTTTGACCATTTTGAGCCAAATTTCGAGCCTGAATGCGAAGTTTTTTCAAGCACTTGACCGAGCGGTAAAATTTTCCGGCTATTTCGCCTTTTTTCGCTTTTATTTCGAATAGTTTTTGACACCAAGTGAAAACAAAACTCGGAAACAGACTTTTACGAAGTTTTCAGAGGTTTTTTAGGAACAGTTTGATGAAATTTTACTATTTTAGTCGAAGTCGAAGTCGAAAATTTTTGACAACTTTTCGCGCGCGCGGCAAAGTATTTCGCTTCCTGTTCGGGCAAAACAGCCTTTAGTTTCCGGGTTTCAATAAACCCAGGAAGATTTTAAGAAACTTTTTTGCGAAACCAAAGACAAATAAAGAAAATTTTGGCCAAAACTTACTGCTCATGTTCAGACCTTTCGTTTGGAGTTAGCAGCTCTAGTTTTCTGAGTTATTTCGGTAAATTTAAGGCAAATTAAATACTGAATTTATTAAAACATGTAATTATTTTAATTAGACATGGAATTAATATGCTTAGCACCAGCAATTGTTTCCAATTAATGTGCTTAGTACCAGCAATTGCCAATTTGTTTATTCTTTTTGTTGTTTTTAATACTAACAATTATTTTGTATTCTATTTCAGGTTGAAGTCAATGGAAAGACTGGGCCTAAATGCACACAAATACTTTAGAAAATCTTTATAAATTTGATCATTTTGAACCAAAAACTTTGAAGTTTGGCAATTTTGAGGGGAAAAAACACTTTGAAATTTGATTTTTTTATGCAAAAAAATTAAAAACCTTACATTACTAATAGGTTAGGTTGGAAAAAAGTACAAGGGCAGTGGCATTGCATTCTCTTTATTTTTCCAAGGTCTCTGCAAGACTTTCAAACATTCAGCAATAACAAGCAATACATGTGAAGAGAAAGGCACCGCTTTTTGTGTGTACTGCTAACCTTTGCTGGCTGGTTGGAAGTGTAGCAGGTATCTTGGGATATCTAATCAGGTTGCAATGTTATTTTCGTGGCTGTTCCTATAAGGGCTGCAAGTGCTAATTGCTATATGCTTTAGCAAAAAAACTTATGTGTATGTGTTTTTTCCATTGCTGTGTCTATAAGGACAGCAAATATGCTATTGCTATACGCCTTAGCAAAAACGACTTAGTTTGTGTTTTTTCTATGCTGACTGTGTATAAAGGGCAGCTGAGATAAGTGCTATCGCTTTACGCCTTAGCAAAAAAAAACTTAGTTTGTGTTTATTCC
Organism: Trachythela sp. YZ-2020; assembly: GCA_016169945.1. NCBI lineage: Eukaryota > Metazoa > Cnidaria > Anthozoa > Malacalcyonacea > Clavulariidae > Trachythela > Trachythela sp. YZ-2020. Next base: position 1,670,612 of record JADLSH010000341.1, on the reverse strand, counting down.
ATGCTGTGTTTATAAGGGCAGCAAATGCTATTGCTATATGCCTTAGCAAAAAAGACTTAATACATGTTTTATCCATGCTGTGTCTATAAGGGCAGCAAATGCTATTGCTATACGCCTTAGCAAAAATACTTAGTTTGTGTTTTTCCATTGCTGTGTCTATAAGGACAGCAATTAAGTGCTATTGCTATATGCCTTAGCAAAAAGGACTTAGTACATGTTTTTTCCATGCTGTGTCTATAAGGGCATCATTACTGCTATTGCTATATGCCTTAGCAAAAACTTAACTTAACAGTGTATTTTTCAACAAAACTGAAATGATAGTTTCACTGTTGTTTCTATAAGGGCAACAAAGTTGTTATTGCTATATGCTTTAGCAAAATTGGCTAATTAATTGCTACTAGCTTCCACAAAACACTAGTTACTAGGATACACTGCCCAAGGATGTCATTTCTATATGGGTGTCATCTTTATAAGCTAAGCTAGTAGCAAATATTATAATTAGATTAACAATAGCACATGTATTTCTGTATTTGTGTTCATTTGAATATGCTCACGTCCAAAGTGGTTCCAAGATGTGGCATACTTAATAAATCAAGTGTGGATTGTGGACATACCGTGTACCATATGGCAATCTATATGTTGGACTACCACTTGGGTAAAGATCAGGGTATTGGATATCATGGATAAAAGATCACGGTATTGGATTTTTATAGTTAATTGTGTATATTAGCTTTCCGTCTAATAGTCTTCAGATCAGCCATTTTTGATGTGCTGTTACAGGGAGCTGCCAAAGAATAAAGTCAGGCAAACATGTGTAGTTTATTAAGTTCGATATACAAGAGTTAAATCCCCAGCATTTTATCACGGCCTTTGTGTCAGTGTTAAAACTCAGTTTTCCCCCGCAAAGTCCTGTTAAAACCCTGCATTACTTGTGGGTGGTCAGTTGACTAGTGCATTATGTGCGGGTGCAGATATTTCAGTTGACACGTCATGGCAAGCAGATGAAAGTTTTTTAAGGGGTGGACCATAAGATATTTGATGGGGGTTGCACAAATGCAAAAAAAATGGTACAAATGGTACTACAAGAGCCTAGCTAGCTTAGACAGACGTTGCATGTGATAATAATGTAAATGCCATCAAGTATTAAGTGAATAGGTTAAGAAATTGGTTCAAGAGTAAACTTGCATGATCTGGAGTACAAAATGTACCAAAAAATAAAATTAGTTTATCTAAAAAGCAAACACTTAAAACTTAATTTTAGACCTGCAATTAATGTGTTTTAAGCATCAACAATAGACTCTTTCGATAATTACGTCATTTGGCCTGGGAGCCTCACTCCCACGAAGAGTGGGCCAATCACGTTTTGTCTTGATGCACGAAAGCGAGGTTCCCAGGCCAAATAGGCGGATGTGACATAATTATCGAAAGAGTGAATTGATGTGTTGATTGTATTCTATTCCAGGTTGAAGTCAATGGTTGGAGCCTAATTAAAATGCACACAAATACTTTAGAAAATATTTATAAATTTCTTGGGCGAAACACTTTGAAATTTGAAAACTTACATTACTAATAGGTTATGGTTGGAAAAAAGTACAAGGGCAGTGGCATTGCATCTCTTTTATTTTTCCAAGGTCTCTGTGAGACTTTGTCAATCATTCAGCATTAAACAAGCAATATCATGTAAAAAGGAAGGTGCCACTTTCTGGGTGTATACTGTTTGTCTGTGCCGAATGGTTGGAAGTGTTGCAGGTATCTTGGGATATCTAATCAGGTTGCAATGTTATTTTCATGGCTGTTTCTATAAGGGCAGCAAGTGCTATTGCTATATGCCTTAGCAAAAAAAAACTTAGTAAAGTATTAATTTCATGGCTGTTTCTATAAGGGCAGCAAAAATGCTATTGCTATATGCCTTAGCAAAAAAGACTTAGTTTGTGTTTTTTCCATGCTGACTGTGTATAAAGGGCAGCTGAGATAAGTGCTATCGCTATACGCCTTAGCAACTTAGTTTGTGTTTATTCCATGCTGTGTTTATAAGGGCAGCAAATGCTATTGCTATATGCCTTAGCAAAAAAGACTTAGTACATGTTTTTTCCATGCTGTGTCTATAAGGGCAGCAAATGCTATTGCTATATGCCTTAGCAAAAAGACTTAGTCTGTGTTTTTTCCATTGCTGTGTCTATATATAAGGACAGCAATTAAGTGCTATTGCTATATTGCCTTAGCAAAAAGGACTTAGTACATGTTTTTTCCATGCTGTGTCTATAAGGGCATCATTATTGCTATTGCTATATGCCTTAGCAAAAACTTAACTTAACAGTGTATTTTTCAACAAAACTGAAATGATAGTTTCACTGTTGTTTCTATAAGGGCAGCAAAGTTGCTATTGCTATATGCTTTAGCAAAATTGGCTAATTAATTGCTACTAGCTTACACAAAATACTAGTTACTAGGATACACTGCCCAAGGATGTCATTTCTATATGGGTGGCATCTTTATAAGCTAAGCTAGTAGCAAATATTATAATTAGATTAACAATAGCGCATGTATTACTGTATTTGTGTTCATTTGAATATGCTCACGTCCAAAGTGGTTCCAAGATGTGGCATACTTATCAAGTGTGGATTGTGGACATACCGTGTACCATATGGCAATCTATATGTTGGACTACCACTTGGGTAAAGATCAGGGTATTGGATATTATGGATAAAAGATCACGGTATTGGATTTTTATACTTAATTGTGTATATTAGCTTTCCCTCTAATAGTCTTCAGATCAGCCATTTTTGATGTGCTGTTACAGGGAGCTGCCAAAGAATAAAGTCAGGCAAACATGTGTAGTTTATTAAGCTCGATCTACAAGAGTTAAATCCCCAGCATTTTATCCTGGCCTTTGTGTCAGTGTTAAAACTCTGTTTTCCCCCGCAAAGTCCTGTTAAAACCCTGCATTACTTGTGGGTGGTCAGTTGACTAGTGCATTATGTGCGGGTGCAGATATTTCAGTTGACACGTCATGGCAAGCGGATGAAAGCTAGTTTTTTAAGGGGTGGACCATAAGATATTTGATGGGGGGTTGCACAAATGCAAAAAAATGGTACAAATGGTATTACAAGAGCACTTAGACAGACGTTGCATGTGATAATAATGTAAATGCCATCAAGTATTAAGTGGATAGGTTAAGAAATTGGTTCAAGAGTAAACTTGCATGATCTGGAGTACAAAATGTACCAAAAAATAAAATTAGTTTATCTAAAAAGCAAACATTTAAAACTTAATTTTAGACCTGCAATTAATGTGTTTTAAGCATCAACAATTGATTTGTTGATTGTATTCTATTCCAGGTTGAAGTCAATGGTTGGAGCCTAATTAAAATGCACACAAATACTTTAGAAAATATTTATAAATTTCTTGGGCGAAACACTTTGAAATTTGATTTTTTATGCCAAAAAATTTTGAAAACTTACATTACTAATAGGTTAGGTTGGAAAAAAGTACAAGGGCAGTGGCATTGCATCTCTTTTATTTTTCCAACGTCTCTGTGAGACTTTGTCAATCATTCAGCATTAAACAAGCAATATCATGTAAAAAGGAAGGTGCCACTTTCTGGGTGTATACTGTTTGTCTGTGCCGAATGGTTGGAAGTGTTGCAGGTATCTTGGGATATCTAATCAGGTTGCAATGTTATTTTCATGGCTGTTTCTATAAGGGCAGCAAGTGCTATTGCTATATGCCTTAGCAAAAAGAAACTTAGTAAAGTATTATTTTCATGGCTGTTTCTATAAGGGCAGCAAATATGCTATTGCTATATGCCTTAGCAAAAAATACTTAGTTTGTGTTTTTTTCCATGCTGACTGTGTATAAAGGGCAGCTGAGATAAGTGCTATCGCTATACGCCTTAGCAAAAAAAAACTTAGTTTGTGTTTATTCCATGCTGTGTTTATAAGAGCAGCAAATGCTATTGCTATATGCCTTAGCAAAAAAGACTTAGTACATGTTTTTTCCATGCTGTGTCTCTAAGGGCAGCAAATTATGCTATTGCTATATGCCTTAGCAAAAAGACTTAGTTTGTGTTTTTTCCATGCTGTGTGACAGTATAAGGGCAGCAACTGCTATTGCTATACGCCTTAGCAAAAACTTGATAAGTTTCACTGTTGTTTCTGTAAGGGCAACAAAGTTGTTATTGCTATATGCTTTAGCAAAATTGGCTAATTTAATTGCTACTAGCTTACACAAACTACTAGTTACTAGGATACACTGCCCAAGGATGTCATTTCTATATGGGTGGCATCTTTAAGCTGGTAGCAAATGTTATAATTAGATCAAATAATAGTGCATGTACCACTGTATTTGTGTTCATTTGAATATGCTCATGTCCAAAGTGGTGGATTGTGGACATACCGTGTACCATATGGCAATCTATGTTGGACTACCAATTATACAACTTGGGTAAAAGATCAGGGTATTGGATATTATGGATAAAAGATCAGGGTTTAGAAATACTGTGTACCTAATGGCCGGACTACCAATTATACATTAACTTGGGTAAAAGATCAGGGTATTGGTGTATGTCATAATGGTTTTACGTGCGGGGGCAGATCTCAGCTGACATCTCATGGAAAGCGTATGAAAGTTTTTTAATTTATTATACTGCATGTACATGTTTTACCATTTGATTGAACAGTGCATGCAAGGCTTGGTGGTCAAATTAGGTTGCATTTACACACACTCAAACATATATTTTCAGTGATAATTATTAAGCAAAAATTTCTTTATTTGGCTATTGTGTGTAAATACTGCCTAAAATTTATCATAAGGTGATAGGCTAGACTAGCTTAGGACAAGCAATTAAAGATTTTGCCAGATTAAAATATATTGTGTAATTATTAACGTTTGGCAATATATCTGGCAAAGTCTTGCTTGGATTTGTAGTTAAGCAGAAGGTACAAATGGTACCACAAGAGCGTAGCTAGCTTAGAAAAATTCAGACAGATGTTGCATGTTTCATAATGTAAATGCCACCAAGTATTAAGTGAATAGGTTAAGAAATTGGTTCAAGAGTGTTTTAAACTTGCATGATCTAGAGTACAAAATGTACCAAAGAAAAAGAAATTCGTTCATCAAAAAAGTAATCACTTAAATGCTAAAAAAGGGGGAGGAAGTGCTTATAACACAAAAAACAGTTTGAAATGAAATAAACAAAAATAAAAGATCCAGTGCCTGAGCTGGCAAAGCAAAAAGAGTACCAATATGTACCAAAAGTACCAATATGGCAGAAAAAAAATATGGCGGGAAAAAAATATGGCGGGGAAAAAATATGGCAAAAAAAAATATGGCAAAAATGGAGATTTATACTTGTAGTTTCCGTATTGTTGTAAATAATGTAAACAATGTCTCCTGTAGGAGTGGTAGTTGTCAGATTCAGAATGTAAATATAGCTAAATTATTAAATTGACTGTAATATTTAAATACAGAGGAAAAAACTTTTGTGTAATGTGTTAATTCATATATAACTATGCAAATATTAATTAAAACCACAAATAGTCATAGCACAGCTTGTTCTACTCCTTTTCTCATAACATTCTACTCTCTTGCAGTTCATAAACACTTAGTTTGGTTAAATATATAATTTATACAGTTATTGCTTTGTATACTAATTCTCTTTTTTCTTTCTTTTAGGTGTAGTAATTTTCTCTTTTTTAGGTTTACTTAATATTACATTGTATGCTTTGTTTTCTCTTTTTTAGGATTTTCTCTTTTTTAGGTTTACTTATTACAGTACATTCTATACTCTTCTCTCTTTTTAGGATTTTCTCTGTTTTAGGTTTTTACTAACATTTCTTTCTTTTCCAGGATTTAATTATTAAACTTTGTAAATAAGAACTTGTAATTAATGCATCCATTGTGTGAATAAAAGTCGTCTGTGTCTCAGCTGTCCTTGATTGCATGAGAGAGGGTTTTCCTCCGGGTTGCCCGGTTTCCCTCTCTATATATTTACACTTTTCTGATTGGCTTACACATGCACATGCTACAAGTCTGGATAAGTTGCATTAGGGAAATATAACTCAGTATAGAACCAATAAGGCTTGCCATTTACACCATATTATACAAACATGTGCAAACCATAGATATAATATATCTTATATCTATTGGGAAAACACCAAAACAAAAACAAAAACAAAAAACAGTGTCCGTGTTTCGGGACCAAGACTGGTTATCGGGTTAGATCCCCTGTGCACTGTCTTGCATATGGATTCATGATTGTGAAGTTATCGGACAAATATCAAGGACTAAAGGTTCATTCTTTCTGGTCTCTCATTGGTTGAAAGTTAATCAATTGTGATAGTCATGTGCCATGCAACTGACGTACAGATCTTATATATTTTGCAGTTTCGGAATTGTGTTGTTAAAACTTAAAAGTTGAAGATTATTATATTAAATGAAGAATAATTGGGAGTTGGGAAAGCAGTATGCTTTGTGATCCAGAGACCGCCTATGTTTCTTGAGGCTTTGCCTTCACAAAACATACAGTTTCCTACTTTCCTTCAATGCTCCATATTTAAACATTTATATAAAGTAATAAAAGTTATCTAATTTATATATACTATAAACTATACTATATATTAAATGACAGTCAATGATACCTTTCTAAAGTGTCAGCCTTCAGGATGGTTCCTTTCACAGACGTAACCTTCCATGGACCAAAATTAAATGTTTCAGATTTCTTCATTACGATTGTAAAAACATAATATTAAAAAAACAACAAGAAAACAACAACAAAAATGTAAAGCGAGCCTTCGGGTAGACTTCAACAGCAGTTACTATAGCTGAGAAACCTCATGTAAGCACTAAGCAGTATAAAATGATTGTAATCACTGATCTATATTATATTACTGGAGAGACTGCTCCGGACACCTCTAGTGATATATATAGGTCAGTGACGAATATATGCGACGTTCTGATTGGCTGAGCGTGGTCATATGGTATAAATCTTTGGCGGGGAAGAAGCACGTTTTGCCTTGTTAGAATTTTTGATTTTCGCGGAGAAAATAAACAGCTATAAAATGACAGACCCTAAAGAAAATGGTTAGTAAAGAACAAGCTTTATTGTACATTTTACACTGTTGTATTTAGATCTTTTAATTATTCGTACATTTTGTCTAACGAAGTATGTTTATTTCGTACAAAATTGTACAGAACCTTTTGACGATGCCGTCGAGGAGCGGATTATTAATGAAGAATATAAGATTTGGAAGAAGAATACACCGTTTTTGTATGATTTGGCTATGACTCATGCCTTAGAATGGCCCAGTTTGACAGTGCAATGGCTGCCAGATGTGACTAGGTATAAAATTTGAAATTTTATAAAGTCTCAGAATTAATGTTTGATTGTCTATAAAGGACCGGTCATAAAGTATGTGTACTGGGGGGGGAGGGTATTCCAAAATACTACCATAAAATTTGGCACCCCCCCGAAAACCGTCGGAAAATATTTAATATCCCCCTCAAAGGTGATGAAATGTTTCGTACCCCCCCACCCAACCAATCACCCTCCCCCCCAAAAAAAACATGAAACAAATATAAATGCCAAAATGCCATCTAATAATCAGTGGTCGTGACGTATTTCATATCTTTTTCAATATTTAAATCATTCTAAACGAGTAGGGGAGCTACCCGACGGTAAAATTACATAATCAAAGACTGTTCAGGTTGCAGAGATGTCAAACTAATAGGTTCCGATCGAGACACTTTCCGATAAATGCTACTGTGCTGCATTGCAATTTAACTGTTATAAGAACATACACTCAATTTTATTAAAGTATTAAAGTTTGTAGTTTTAATCATAGACATAGTATTAGACTCATTTTTTGTTTCGTACCCCCCACAAATGTTTGTTTTGTAACCCCCCAACTTACCCTCCACCCCCCCACAGTACACATACTTTATGACCGGTCCCTAATGATCAATAGTTGATCATTGTTATTGAATGTGTTCGTATTCTGCTTTAATAGTATTATATATATGTAACTTTGACTGTTATTTTGCTGTCATTGAAAAACTGCATATGTACGGTTGTTTTTTGTGGGATTTAATTGCGATTGAAAATAAAATCCATTATTACCAGTAAAACTTTAACTACCTTACCTTGAGAATGAGAACAATACTGGAAATTTATTTAAAATCTCATCTTTACAGAATCATATATAAACTCTTCGAAGCTTGCAGGCCATTGATTCTATACCCTGGGATTCTATGTAAGATGGCTGAAAATTGACATCAAATTGTTTCAAAGAAGACATGAACAACAAAGAAGTTAATATGCATGGTCTTAAAATCAACATTTTTAATGCGACAAAAGTTCGAAATTTCACTATTCACTGTAATTGCACCAGCCAGCCGAAGAATAATAGCGAGCCGCTCCGGCGAATTGATAATTTGTATCAAGATGAAAAACTGCAATGCATCATGGTATATTGACACCTCCTCTGGGGTGGGACAGCTATTAAAGGATCAACTTTGCTGATGGTCAATGTGGCCAAGAGGGGGGAGGGGGCAACTTTCCCCAGGGCCTCAACTTGATGTGATAAAGGCCCTGGGGAACATTTTTATCCATACTGTGTAAAATCTCTCAGCAGCCCTGGAGATCATGGACAAAATCTATTTCTCAAAGGCCCCCTAATGCCAAACAATTTCCCCTTGGCCTTGATGATTTTGATTTAAGTCATCTCGTATTAAACACAGTTAAATGATACAGTGGGGTGCACAAACTTGTAAGAAGTGGTATTCTAATTAATGAGAAATTATATCAACAAGTTGTTAACTTATATAGACCTGAAGGAAAAGATTACTCAAATCATCGGCTTATATTAGGAACACATACGTAAGTTTGTACACATCTATATAATTTGTAGCTTTACGCATGTAGATTGTTTTGTATCAAGCAAAGCTGAACTGCTTCAATAACTTAGGTCAGATGAACAGAATCATTTGGTAATTGCTACAGTACAACTTCCAAACGATGACACACAACTTGACGCTAGTAGTTATGATAATGAGAAAGGAGGTAATGCAGAGGTTGATTTGATTCAAATTACATATAAGGCGAAATTTGGATAAGCTTAGTATAGATTGGGTTCCGATAACATTAACATTTGTGCACTCTTAGATATCTGATGATGCAAGCATGAATCCTGCGCTTCATTGTTCTCTAGCTGTAGTGTCAGAATTAATATGAAACGACTTAGATTGGATTTAGTTAATATAAAATTAGATTAAGATTAATCCAATCTTGGATTAAAACAATATTTCTTGTCTATTCAGAGTTTGGTGGTTTTGGTTCAGTGGGTGGCAAAATTGAGATTGAAATAAAAATAAATCATGAAGGAGAAGTAAACAGGTTTGTTCTTCCAGTGCAATTCTATTTTTTTTTTTATATTTTATTATAGCTTTGCCAACTAGGGCAGGGTCACCACAACAGCATATGCCAATTACTGTGGGCCCTTTTACCTAACCCACCCTGTCAACTTTCCCTGTGGGAGGAAACCGGAGTACCCGGAGAAAACCCACGACTTTCGGCAGAGCGTTGACTTTACTCTTTTCACTTGAGGACTGGGTTTGAGTCGCATTGAGAAAGTTCTCACTGAGACTTGAACCCGCGACCTTAGAGGTGAAAGGCAAGTGCGCTAACCACTTCGCCACCGAAGCCCCCTCATGTTCATCTTGATTGTTCTCATTAGTGATTAGACGTCACTAGTCATTGGTAATAAACAGATTGAACGTTGCTTTGTGTTGTAGAGCAAGATATATGCCTCAAAATCCATGCATCATTGCAACCAAAACTCCATCATCAGATGTATTAGTCTTTGATTACACAAAACATCCATCAAAACCTGGTGAGTTTTTTTGTTATTCTTTGTACATTAGCTTTAGCCATACTTGTCCAAAAATATCTTCAAGGTAAACCATTTCAAATATATGCATACCTTGTGTTCAGTGATGGACACTAGGGGGGGGGTGGCCCCCCAATAATTATTCAAAGCCTTTGAGTGATAGCTGATTAACTGTGTAACAAAGCTGTATCAATGATTTTATGATGACGAAAGTCTTGATAGGCTATACTTCTTGTATAGAAGATTTTCAGCAACAAAATGGTGATTATATGTTGGCAACCTAAAGGTATGTTTACACACTGCGATTTGTTGGCCCGATTTTAGGTTTCTCTGAATGTTAATGACGAATATTTTCAGTTGGTGATGTTGTCAGATGACGTTTGCCATATATTTTTAAAATATCATAAAGTGCATCTGAAATCGGCCGACAATTCGCAGTGTGTAAACGTACCTTAAGTTTGCACTCCCAATATTTTACGAAGTGTCCCCCACTGCTTGTGTTAATATTAATGTCTTTCTTTCCAGACCCAAATGGAGGCTGTAATCCTGACCTTAGACTAAAAGGCCATCAGAAAGAAGGGTGAGGATTTTGTTTGATCAGCATATCTGGCTGTCGTTTATCATTTCTGAGACTCAAAAAAACTTACATATATTGTTGAATATTTTGTAGATATGGTCTCTCATGGAATACCAATTCCCATGGACTTCTATTGAGTGCATCAGATGATCATGTAATTATTATTTAATACTGTACTGCACATGAATTTTTGTATATTATAATTTGTAAGCCCTCTTCAAGCAGCAGTTAAACTCATTAACTTTCATTTTTAACTTATTTTAGACGATATGCTTATGGAATATATCTGCTTCGATTAAGGTACTTTAATGTTTCTAAACCTGACATAATTGGCTAATTTACATTACTGAAACTCTAGCTTCCACAATTTGTTTTAACAGGAAACAAAAACGCTTGATGCTCTAAGAACATTCACAGGACATGTAGCTGTTGTAGAGGTAGCTATATAATTCTACATTTTGGTTCGGGAATAAAGATTTAGAATTTACAGTATCTAGTACTAAGATATAGTATCTTAACTTTTGAGGATGTATCTTGGCATTTGTTGCATGAAGCACTTTTTGGATCTGTTGCTGATGACCACAAGCTAATGATGTAAGCTTATCATGAATATTGCTGTCCTGTGTAAAATGGAGTGGTTAGGTGGTTTTTGCTAGACTTTGAAGTATTCTATTTTCTTTAGTTGGGATACAAGGTCTTCCAGCAGCAGTAAACCAACACATTCAGTTGATGCCCACACAGCTGAGGTATATTTTTAATGGTAGACAAACATTTTTAAGTCATACCTGTGAAGTACATGTTTTTCTTGGTAAGGGTACGTTCACACACAGCGATTTGTCGGGGCGATTTTAGGTTTTGCTGAATGTTAATGACGAATATTTTCAGTTGATGATGTCACCAGATGACGTTTGCCACATATTTTTCAAATATCATTAACGTGCATCTGAAATCGGCCCGACAAATCGCAACGTGTGAACGTACCTTAAGATGTGCATGCTGATTTTGCAATTTCCTATGGTTACATTTCAACTGATCACATGAACAAACCTGCTGCAATTAGATACTTTTGCCTAAGCTCATGCAAGTCTTCTTACATTGTTTCACTAGGTCAACTGTTTGTCGTTTAATCCATACAGTGAGTACATTTTAGCCACTGGTTCTGCAGACAAGGTAAAACACCAGATATATATATATTATAGAAGTTCTAATAAATCTGTCAGAAGTTGCCTTATGGGATCTACCTATGACCTAAATGACCTATACTATGGTAGCATGATATATTTTTAGACTGTGGCCTTGTGGGATCTACGAAACCTAAAGTTAAAACTTCATTCATTTGAATCTCATAAAGATGAAATATTTCAGGTAGAAATAAATGGTTATTAAACATTTTAAAAAGCTTCCACACCAGGTCTTTGCGTTATGGTACTGCTAACACCAATGTATATCTAAATTTGATAATTTAAGGTTCAATGGTCGCCACATAATGAGACAATTCTAGCTTCCAGTGGAACAGACAGAAGACTACATGTTTGGGATTTGAGGTAAAATGAAATTTCAAAGGTCTTCAATATTTAGAGTTCACTAAACGTTCCTCTGTTTTCCAAGATTATGTTGTAACCTTCTGTTTTATCATTTACAATTTCAACAGCAAAATTGGTGAAGAACAATCGCCAGAAGATTCTGAGGATGGTCCACCTGAACTTTTGGTAAGAAATTTCCTTGTTTTATGTTCAATTGGTATTGGCACAAATATTAACTTTCTATTTCCTTAGTTTATCCATGGTGGTCACACTGCAAAAATTTCAGACTTCTCTTGGAACCCTAATGAACCATGGGTAGTATGCAGTGTTTCTGAAGATAATATCATGCAAGTTTGGCAGATGGTAGGTATATAAGATTAAGATCCATACGTATACGCATTCATTTGTTATTCACAAAGCACTGATCTGTATGGGTGGATCACAATCTGTGTTATGCTGATCGTTTTCAAAAGATTCTGCTTTCACTCAAAGTTCCCACTTTCAAAAGCGTTTTCGGTTTGTGTATTTGCCGGACACATGTGGAGAGAATGGTAAATCCGCAAAAAAGCGTTGCCTATTCAAACGAATCAGTATACATGTGGACGGTATAACTAAAGGACATCATCCTACGTAATATTTCATTACTCTAAAGACACAACTCAAAAAACTCAGTGTGTAGATTGAATCCACCTCTGGAGTTCTAAGGATGCAGGGCTCAAAATAACGGCCGATAGGTCTCCGGTCAAAATGACCAGTCAGCTCCTAGAAAAAGCGGAAGGCATGAAAAAGTGGCCGGTCAAAATGACCGGCGAGGTTTAAAAGTGACCGGTCAACAGGCATTTTTGGTCGGTCATTGACCGTTGACCGGCCGTTATTTTGAGCCCTGGGATGGGTGCCAATAGTTCTTGCAAGTATATCAAACAACTAACAGTGAAGTTGAAAACTAAACCGATCACAACAAGAATTACGATTACCACTTCTAATTTTACTTCGTTATTCCTTAGGCTGAAAATATTTATAATGATGAAGAAATGGACACGCCTGCCGCAGAACTGGAGCAAACAGCGTCGTAAAAACGTCAAGTCACGAACACTTCCAACTTTCCCGGTTGAACTCTTTGCAATCAAAAATGGCTGACTCGGTGATGATTTTTGGGCAGCCTATTTTGTACCATATCCTTTGCCTACTATAAGTTGTAGTATTAATATATTTTACTTTTTAGTAACACTATGATAGTTACGATATCTTTTCTAGACTTTTACTTTTAGTGCTGTAGATAACCTTAAGCTTGACCTGAAATATCGGTCTGAAAATACTAAGGACTCGTGCATTTGAATAGTTTTGTACAGAACACATGGGGTAGATCATATATAGTGAATAAACTTTAGTAATTTAGACTTCTGGTTAAAGAATCCCATAATAACGATGCCTATTTTTTTTCTTATATGTACTATCATGTGACATGTTAAGTTTCAAATAATTCTTACATAAAAACGTGTAATGGGCTTTTATCATAACAGTTAATAGCATAATAAAGTGTTATCCAATCACCATTCAGTGACTGGAATGTTCCATTGTCTTTTCATTGTTTGGAAAATTCCACTCTTCTCCGTGCCATCCGGTGTGTTTGAGGCAATTTACATATTAACAATCTTAATCCCAACAATCTTAATCCTAAACCTAAATCCCGATCCTAACCTAGGCCTATTATGCCAACCTTCAGGTCAATCGTCACTTATGAACATCTGTCCTTCAAACCGCAATAAATTGTGGCTTTCAGACGTAACATATTACACACTCGATATACTCATTCATTATTCATTACATCAAGATATATCATAACGACATATATTATAGAGTATCCTATTATACAACGGCGAGAGCGCGTCCTAAGCATTTGCTGTTTGCATATAGTCTAAAAAGCCCAAAGGATTTTTACTGGGAATTACTCAATACTGTTGGCTTGTGACCTTTTGTCCAAACTCTGCCTAGTACTGGTTTTTGTCTTGGAGTTCTGAACGTTACATCAAGACACATGAAAGTTTAAGCGTGTTTTGTACTTTGTAGCATCTTTTGTATCGATATTCACAACGATGTCGGAGTTTCGTCGAGATTATTTCGAGCTGAAGCGAGCAGAAGCTATGGACATTGCTGACCCGAGGTCTTTTGCAGTTCATCGCAAAACAAGTTTATTTAACCGATCTGAGCACAGACCGCGGAAAGCATTCTGTACTTTGCATAGTAACCGAAATTGCTCTGAGTGTAAAAAGAAGAGATATTTAGCACAAAAGAGACGAAGGCAAAGAACACTAGGAATGGATCTACTTGTGAATGATTTTCATGGATTTAGCTGGATTGATCCTAAAGTGAACGAACATCAAACTTTAAATATTTCTGGGAAAAGTATGGGAACGACACATGATATTTTCAATACTGGTGGAGTATTTCAAAATAATAGATTGTTTTTTCCAGAACTCGCTCTAAATCGTCCAATTCTCCTCACAGAACAAGCGGGGATATATAGAAAGAAACCGAGAGAGAGAAATAAGAAGTTGGAGGGATTTGAAGACAAGGAAATGTTGCCTGTACTTCCTGTACAACCGGGAGGGAGAAAAGAGAGTTTTGAAGACGAAAAACGGTTACCCGTACTTGATACGAATCAAGGTTTAAATATAGGATCTCCAAGCGAGTTGAAAGTATTGGAAAGTACGAATAAGGAGAAACGAAGGATAAATGTAGTTCTACCAAGAATCTCGCAGGAAATTGGTTAAATGTAAAGGGAACCATCTCTGTTGACCAACTTGTGGTAGTGGTAGTACTAAATTGTAACAGTTGTGTATACTATGTGTAGATTAATTTTAATTATTTTTTTTAATTATTTTTTTTAATTTTAATTTAACAACTATTGGATAAGTAACAAAAATCCAAGCGGAAAGAATGCGAACGGGACTCGAAGACCCATGCGAGGCATTCTCCCGTTTCAATTAAATTACACAAAAATAATAATTAATATAATGTCTAATCTAGATCAATGCCAATTGCTTAACAGAACTACACACCACTAAGCACATAGTTAAAATATTCACGATAAAACTAACCATATAAAAGCTGCTGTTTAGAGACAATGCTCAATAGACAACAGAGAATATTACAAACATTAGAGTGTTACAAAAATATAATGTCTACTAAAGATGTCACATTCAATTGTTTGTTAGGTGGAGAAGCTAGACCAAGTTGAACTATATTTATATCGATAATAAATAGTTTGTGGTACTACTAACGTGTAATGGTAATAAGTTGCGATAGTCCTATGTTCACGTTAGAACACTCTGTCAATTACTATTATAATTTTACTACTTCAGATATTAAATTTTTAACGCAGCGATGAACATTATTACAACTTGTTTTTGTGTTGATCTACCTTGTAAAGTATGGCGACTAATTCGTTTTAGCAATAGGTGCACCTGCATGCAGTTATCAGAGTGAAATAATTAGATGTGAATTATTTTCATTATATCTATTAGTCTTTGTATTTGGAGGCAAACAAATGAAAAGGGAGCTGAGATTACGTTTAATTTACTTGCTCCCAGAGCTTGCTCCTATATGTATAAAAAATTCTGAAATTGACCATCATCTGGTGCCCCGTAATGCTCCTCAACCAATTCCTCAACGTCGCACCCAGGCCTTCTCAAGCTGCGACGGTGGTCACGTTACCTATGACGTCACAACGGGTTTCCCCCTTGCGTCTTATTCTAAATATACCCAAATATGTAAATATATACCACAATTTATATTCATAGCAGACGGCGAAATTAATATTTGTGTGTAGTTGTGTATTACATGCGATATGGCTTCTGTCGCTAATGCTGACGAACTCGATGCTGTGACCTGTTCTGTGTGCAAAGATGTCTATAAAAATCCAGTGAAGCTATCCTGTGACCATACGTAAGTGTAACCGTTTCTTATTCCATTATATCTTGATATAAGTGTTGGTTGGAAATGAGGAATCTTACTTTCGATTTCATATCTTGTTTTTTTCTGCTTTCGCAAAGGTGTTTGTCTTTGTTCGAAAAACATCGTTCAAGCAGAAAGAAAATTGCGATCTAGATTTGTAATTTCTATATACGATGTACGCATTCCAATGTACTATTATCGATATTCGGTATGAAATGATGAATAATGGGGCTCCATACGTCTTATGAATACTATAACCTTCCCCTGATCTTGTCGTTTTGTCCAGAAAGCAATCTTTAAGACATCGAACTTAGACTGATTGTAAGGTTGCTTGTTATAATACGAGTAGCAATGAAAATTCACATGCTTGTACGTGAATTTTGTTGTCGTTTAACTACCATGTTTTTCAACTGCTGTATACGGGAGTGAATTGCAAACTGAAAGTAATTAAATCTCGCTTCACTTTTACTACTTTTACTCAATTAATTTACAGAAAACGTTCTCTGTTGATGGCTATTTCATTTTATACGTTTAAAAGTATTAGAAATAAGTCGAATTGAAGCGCAAAATCACATTTTCGCTTTAAATTTTTAAAGTGTTCACATTCTCGTAAAGGGGATTCCAAGAAACCGGTGATAATATTCACCTAATTTATTCGCATAATTAACAAAGTTAATTTTAGTGAAATATTTTAGTATGGGTGTATAAATTTAATAGAAATTCGCGTTAATTTTTAAATTAATGTAAAAAGTGAAATTATAGTGAGATTGGTCATAGTTGCCTCCACCCATGCCCATGGCCTCCACCAGGAGGTTATGTTTTGACCTGGGTGTGTGTGTTTGTTTGTCTGTTTGTTTGTCTGTGACAGGGTTTGTATGGCCCCTGGAAATCCTGGAAAGTCCTGGATTTTTCTTCTTATCCTGGAAACCCCTGGAAAAGTCCTGAAATTTCAAACTAACCCCTGGAAAACCCTGGAGAGTTGAACTTGTATTAAATATGCTTATCTAAATAAAATTCAAAATACAATAAATTGTCGACATCTTGGTAAAAGTATTTTTGTCTTGTTTCAAATCCCCTGGAAAAGTACAGAAAAACGTCCTGGAAAGTCCTGCATTTTTAAAATTATGAAGGTGTACGAACCCTGCTGTGAACACGATAATAAAAAAAATATCAAACAATTTAAAACTAAAATTTGTGGAAACTAATGGCCAAAGGCCAAGGACAAATGGATTAAATTTTAGTTCAGTTTGGATGAAAATCGGATGAGAAATTTACAAAAGTTTGTCTTGCTTTTCCTGGCTGAACAGAACTGAATGCGTGATCAGTGCATGTATAATTATGCATGAATATTTGACTTGATATATCAGTAACATAATCCTTTCTGCTCTGACCAGGTTTTGTGAAGACTGCATCAACCAAACCTGGCAAACCGGCAATGGTAATCAGACATGCCCTGTTTGTCGCAAAGCTACAGATGGCATAAAAGAAACTGACTTTGACATGATCCAGAAAATGTCCATACAATCTATCACTTGCAGCAAATGCCAAAAATATGTAAGCAACTATCAGTGGTTTTATCTAACACTGGACCCCACATTTGAGATAGACATTATCTATGCTCACGTGAAACTTGTCAACAGCAATTGACAGCTTTCAATCAGTTCAGCCAATCGTGTTGTCTAATTAACCCCACATTGAATGGCTGAGCTAACTGAAACCTTCAAATACTCCTTTGAAGTTTATCATGAGAATAAACAATCTGCGAATGTTTATCCTTAAATGCAAACGAGGATACAAGTCATTAGAGAAATTTAGATTCAGGATGATCCAAAATGTATATCTAAAACTCGATCTAAAATGTGTGTTTGCATTCAATATTTCTTCATTGCCAGGTGATTTTGACGGAATTCAGACGCCATGAAAGGACTTGTGGAAGTACTGCTAGTTTTCATAATGGACCTTCAACTAGGTATTGTAGTTGATCAGTGTGTAAAATATAAACTTTGTGGTTTTACTAAAAATAATCATCGTCCATTTTTTCTTAGCCTTGGATTGGGAGATAGGGGGGGAGCCAACATCTATACCTTTCCTTGTCCTTACTGCCCCAAGAAAAACTTCGACAGAGCAGATTTATTGCGTCATGTCCTTGGACTACACAAGGACGAAGAACCAAAAGTGGTATGTATAGAGCGCTTTCATTATTAGTGAAATCCTTGTTCCTTCCGTAGTACATAGTTGTATCTGCAATTCATTGTATAGATTCCCTACATCTTTAATATCCGGATATATGGGATATTTGTTTCTTACTAGGTGTGTCCAATTTGCAAAGTGATGCCTTGGGGAAACCCTGGCCAGCACAGTGACAACTTTCTTGATCATATCAAATTGCGACATCGCTTTGACTACGATCGCTTTGTGGTAAGAATAATATATATATATTATATATTTGTCTTCCCATTGCATGATACCATTTCGTTTGATCCTTTCTTGTAATTACTTTGGTCAAACTTAAGAGTATACAAATTTAGTATATTCTCGTGTATTCTATATACAGGATTTGAATCAGGATGAAGATGCTGCTCTGAAGAATACTCTGGTATTGAGCATGGAACAACATTGAATATACTCTGGATGGCTGGCGAGATTTAAAAGCTGCGTTGATTTCGCGTATATTGAGATAGTTTGAAGTCATATTTACAACATATGTTGAATTATATAAGTTGTATTTGCACATATAAAACTTAAAACTTATAACTAAAAATTATAATTCATTGTTTATTGAACATATCTTTAATAGGAGTAATATCATAAGACAGTTGACTATATAATGAAATGTGAAGCCATAAATGGTGGATACAGAATCTAAGTTTTAGATGCACGGTTTCACCGTGTATTTGAGGTGTTACTGAGTCGGATAAGGTCAAATATTTATTTGCATGTGGGGATAAATTGAATATTGTTACAAAAAAAACAAAGTGTGTCTACTTAAAAATCACCAGTAATAGCACAGGTTGTAAAGATACCTTTATTATTTGACATATTTGTTTATGAATAGTACATATATAACCAACAGTTTGTTGTGTTTATTTATATAACTTTTGATATATCGGGATATAGTTCTGGCAGATTTGGGATTTGATTATATAATTTTATAAATTTCAATGCCTTCACTAGTTTTTATCATTATAAATATTCAGCACTCAAAACACTAGAATCTTCCTAAATTTCATTATTCACTCTTAAGTATACACATTCAACTATAATATGTTAAATATATATATAGATTTACATTTTACGCTTTCCCTGTAAAAAATATACGCAGTTCTAAAACTGTATTACCTACTAGACGCATATATCCGTAATTTTTTTCCTAAAGCATATACATTATCATAAATTTAAAGATTGCTTAAATCTTCGGATGACTTCGACTTGAAGAGATCTTCCTCGCTTTGGGCTATATCTAACATTGGGCCCCAGTCCCCGTTATGAATCTCCTCTTTCTCAAAGCCGATGTCTAAGAGATGTGGGTTTGATCTTGATTTTGCAAGCCTGGAAAAAAAGGGAACGTTTAGCCAGGACGCTAGACAGCAAAATGTAATATCTTGCATGCGCGAATATTCTAAGAACTTTGAGACTTAGCTGCTTAGGAACTTACTTCGTAAACTCCTCGTCGAATTCATTGTCGAATGCAAAATCCTAGAAAGAAAATTTAAGAGGGTAAATTGTTTTCATCGATTGCCACGTATACACTAGGAACGAATGGTTTGTCTTGACGAAATTGGGAAAGGAAAAGATAAATCATCTATCAAGACGAATTATATGATCCGTCTATTTGTCCGAACAATCATGAAAATACCAGGCATGATATATTCCCAGAACCATTGCCAGCATAGATGGCGCTATTCTAGCTTCTTCATCTCTATAGTTCCTCTTGTTTTTATACTATTAAGACGGATGATGCGTCATGAACAACCAAATTGCAAACTAACAAAAATGTTCAGATTATGGTTATGTAAGTAAAGATGGCGCATACCAATGTTAGAGGTTTCTGTGTTCTCCTGGGTGGTGGAGGTGTTAATTGAACTGAAGGTGCAGCTGAGAACGACGAACTTCTACCCGAATGATCATCAAGATCTAATAAGCTGTCACTAAGAGGTTCTGATGCTCTTCTACCAGTGTGTACAGGTGAGCCGTTAAACAGTCCAGGAGCACCATTTGTTTGTGGTGATGGAGGCGTTGTTTCTATGACTGGAACAACGTTAGGTGCTTCCGCTTTTTGTTTTCGTTCTTCCTTCATAGTCTGGGAAAATGGAAAAGATTAGTTCGTTGCCACTTTGTATGTGATACAAGGCAAGTGAATCTTACCTCCCATGCTTCAAATGCTACATTGAAAGCTTGAGCAACTGTTAGAGCAATAGCTTTGGCCTATAATATATAAAGCAAAAGATTTTAGACTCGAGGCTTTATTGCCTTTCACCTCTACAACCGGCGTTCAATTCCTGTCGTATCCAGGTGTCTGATTATAATTTCGCTTCCGTCACATGTGAGAAAGGTGCTCCCAGTTTGAGTCAACCAAACACCACAGTTTTTTCTGGTTATCCAGGAATGACCCTTACTGGATCTCTAAGGAGAACTATTTAGAACTGGTATAAAATCAATATAGTATAGATGAAAGCGGAGATAAAGAGCTTGGCTTCTAAAGTACGTAAAGTTTACAAAAAAATTTAGAATCAGTACAACACAAGACTTACTATTTTTGGTTTCATGCACAAAAAAGCTCGACATCTGATTTGAAGACTTTGTTTTTCTCTTGAGTTAAAGGCGAATACTTTCGGAACGTTTGGATCAGCTGTACAATACGATACCCTGAAAAAACAGTTTAGGCTGGCTATTAATAATGTTTACATACGTTTTCCGCACCTTAGCGAAAATTTACCAATGATTAGATTGTACGAAAACACTCGCCCGAGCGGCTCGTGTGCGCTGTAGTTCCTCGGTGTTCTCGCTCTTTTCTATGTGCGCAGGCGCATTGACTCCGTATTTCAACATTGTCGAAAAGAAGGAAAATGCTTGAAAAGAAACAACAAAATGAACAAATTTTATGTTTTTGTAAGGGGGAAAATGTGAAAAGAACTACCCAAAGTTGCTGCAAAAGTTGTTTTAATATCCAGAGAAAATAAAACTGGTGGAGTCCTAGAAAACTTTGTTCGAAAGTTGCAATTGCGCTACAAAAAGTCGAAAATTATGGAAAAGGTATGCGAAAGAGATGTTTGTTTTAATTCTTTTGAAGAAGTGTTTGAAAAATCTTCGCACTTTACACAGTTAAGTGACTAAAATAGCCCAGTTAATAATACCAATAAATGGTCATGCATTGCAAAGAGAAGCATTTTTTTTCTTGTCGCAAAGTTGGCAAAAACATTTCACTTTGCTTACCGAAAAATTGGGATGACTTCTTCTGATGTCTAAATAACAAAAAACGTTAGTTGTTAGTTGTTAGAAATAACAA
Organism: Trachythela sp. YZ-2020; assembly: GCA_016169945.1. NCBI lineage: Eukaryota > Metazoa > Cnidaria > Anthozoa > Malacalcyonacea > Clavulariidae > Trachythela > Trachythela sp. YZ-2020. Next base: position 1,649,168 of record JADLSH010000341.1, on the reverse strand, counting down.
ATATTCAAACCTTTTATTAAAATTGCTTAATCCTACACTAAGCCATGTTTCCAAAAGTTGGGAAACCATTTAAAAGAAACATTGTTTCCACAATAGAAATGGGAAACCACAAAAGTTTCTGAATTGGTTGAGAACATTTTGCTTTTATGGGGAAGCAAATTATGTTTTCACAACAATGTTGTTTCCAAGGCCAAAGGTGGATGAACAGGGAAACATATTTTGAGGAAACAACGATTTTCAGATGTTTCTGTAACAATGTTTTCAAGGGTGGACAAACAATTGAGGAAACAAGAATTTGTTTTGATGAAAATCAAGAATTTCACATTCCACAATGACAATGTTTCCTACTTTGCCCAGACCTTTAGTCAGGGATGGATTTACTGGGGGGGTGCGCACCCCTCCTAGCCTTGTCCAAGGGGGGTGCCAATTTCTGTATCAAATCCAAATTTAGGATTTGGCAGGGCAATTATCAAACAAAAATACAATAATTGGGCCTTTGGGGGCACATTATTTCATGACCATGCCCTTTCATCAGGAAAAACGACCCCCCCCCCAATGTTTAGACTTAATTTAGGCTCCTGGTCATGCCCAGCTTCATGACAAGCACCCACTTAGCACCCCCCCCCCCTACCAGATCAAGCTGGATCCATCCCTGCCTTTAGTCCCAATGATGTTATCTGAGGGACTTAAATGGTGTGGTGGGGTACACGGCCACATGCTTCAATCAAAGTTTGCATCTTTCTTTTATCAAGATAGCCTGGATTCACTGATAAAATATTTAACATAATCATTCCTGAAGAGTTATTCTGATCAGAACTTACTTTTGTAGCGAGATCAAGTATTCTGACCTCTTTTGGTGTAATTAAGAGAACAACCTTTTGTAATTTCATATCTCCTTTTGATTTCTTCATCTGCAGAAAGATTGTATTTTTAAAGTCGAGTTATTTGCTCTGGCTTTTCACTTGCCTCCAATTTTCATGTACTGATATTTTTACCTACCTTTGCCTCTGCTAACAATCTTTTTACTGCTTCATCGGTCACACCCTGGCCCTGAGCACTCACAGCAGGAACACAGCCCAGATACTAAGGAAATGAACAGTATAGCATTACAATTATGCCAATTAACCATAAATGTGCAAGAGTCGCTCAATGACAAGTTAAGTTGCATTGGTGCTTAATGAGTTAAAAAATGTTCTCGTGAACATACGAATACTGTACCTTTACATAGAATGGGATTCCATCAACCAATGCCTCATTTTCATGCAACCAGTCTTCCTTTAAAGCTGCAAATTGAATTAAAAAGTGATGCACTGCTTTAGTTATTTTTCATTTTATGAACACCAGTGGCATGGGAACTGCCCCCCTCCCCCAAAAATGTTTTCTTCAAAGTGTCCTTCTCTCCAGCTAAAACTACATGGGAAAAGTGCCCTTGTCTAATAGAAGAGGTGCCCTTAAGACGAAGTGCCCCTCCAACGTTGCTTCCTATACCTACAATGAGCACACTTCCTTGGAAATTTAATGAATCTGGGTCTGGTGAATCCAAAAAATGTTATGGAGAGATTCATTCCAAAAAAAAGCACATTCCAAAATCAGGAGGGTGTTCTTGTTTTCACATAAAACAATTATTACGACATGTAACAAAGAATGTAAAAATGTGTAAAAATTGGTGTAGATTGTTAAAGGGAAATTTCTCCGACCGAAAACTTTTTTGAGTAGATGTATTCTGTAGATCGGCATTTTCCTTCTCTTCAGAGTCTTCTCCAGGTCCTTTCCTTAATATATTTCAATATGTTGATCAAGTAGTCCTTTATTTAAAGAAATTTTTAAACAACCCAAAAAAGTACAAAACATCAACTGCATTACCAAATTAGAAACTGCATTTTTACAACAGAGTTGACTTAATTTTACTCAAAATAGAAATACTGGAAATACAAAAGAAGCAGCAGAGCAAAAAAGAAGAAAAAAAATATCTTCTGGTTTTCATTTCTATTTCTATCATTTTGAATTTTTTATATTTTTTTTTTTTTATTTTTAGGATGTTGGAGACCAATTAGTAAGTAGAATTTTAACAATTTGGACCCAATTTTTTTTTTTGGCTTGACACCCCACCCTCCCCTAATGTGCCCCTGTATGGGGATCTAAAATATTCCCCTTTGCATTTATGTCAAGTACTTTTTTGATTGAAGGCTTATTACCCAAGGTAAACTTCTCTAACAATTACTTTTCAACAAGATCAACTACCATATATCCTTACCACTTTAATCAAACTGCCAAATAAAATGAATTTGAAATCTATTAATCCATAATATTAATCTAAACAAATCCGATTAGATTTGAAAATATCTACCACGAGTTATCAGGAGTTTGATTTAGTCATTAGTAAATTGTTGTGATGGTATCATGGTGATTCATTCTGAGTTCAATATCTCAACTAAATTTAGTGCATTATATTAACAACACAAAAGAACATCTCTTTCACAAGAGATAATATATAGACCCCCAGGTTAGCTCCCCTTCAGATGTCACTCAAGAGTGACAGCCTTGCTGCCAGGCTACCATCATATTCCCCTCAGGCCAAGTTAGATTCTTCTTTGTAATTGGTGAATTTGTGTACCAAGGCTATACTGTTTAGAATTTTATCCCTAACCAGGAGTATATCGTCTGTATATGTTAAAATCTTGTTTGCCATCTGGCAGCAATCAAACCTGCGACCTATTACGAAATATGACCCTTCGTATTTACACATGTAAAGTATGTCCTCAAAGTAACATGATCAAACGTGTTACAAAATGTCACAATTTAAAATGTAACATTGATCATTGCTGTCGCTACATTAGCAGCCCTAAGTATTCCCAAATCTTTCAAATATTTCCCATTTACATTCTTTCTATAGATAATCTATATAAGTCGGTCAAATATTCAGATACTTCACAACACAACATATACACAATAGGAATATCTGCTTAAAGATTTTAAATCCCGATAAGTCACTGCACGCCCAATTCACACACTAACTAATCTATATTTATAACCTTGAATCACAAAATTAATCAAATTTATTGACTAGATTGTGACTTTTAAAAAAAGAAACATTTACCAAAGATTCATCTAAATCCGATCTCAATAAAGTATAAATCAATAGCTCTCAACTTAATAAATTATGTCGGAAATCATACACACTCTAAGACCAATTTCAAACATAAGCAACAAAACTTACTTTCGTGGCTACCAAATTTTCTTTCTATCTTTTTTCGTAGTACTTTAGGACTCCTTTTTACAGCATCGGCGACTCGTCCTGCTTTCCCTATAAAAGCCATAGTGAAACCGCCAATGGTCTTTAACTCGACTGACCGTTTCTATTACCTATACTAATTGCTTTTCAAGATGAAATCAGAGAGTCGCTGAATCTGTGCTAATTTGCATACGTAACATCCCTGATATTTATATTTACGTCGTTCTTCTAGCGTGGGCACAACAACAGTTTAGGCTTAAATATTGAGCTTCCGATTTATGACCTTCCGTCCTTATAAACACGAAATGTATCATGTGATATGGTGACCTCAATACTTGAATGTTAAACTAGCGCTGACGTGCACTACAATTGTATCAAATTTCAACCGATTCCTCAGAATTGGTTCTCACTCAGAATTGGTTCTTTTACTGAGATAGCTGTCTTAAAATCTTCGTCTTTGACTTGATGATGCTTACTCTTAGATTCTCGTTAGCCTAAAATGGCTAAATACGAGAGGTTTTAATTTGGGGTCTATTTATTATGTGGGTAAATACTAAGATTTTTCTTGGCATCTCGTTCGACGAAAATAATAGTTGATGGATGTTTGTGGATGTAATATTCGAACGAAAATTTATATACATTTTAGACCTAGCCAGGAGCAGTTGCAAAAAATGCAACCTTAGGCCCTCTGGCAGAAGGGCCTATAAAGGTTGCTGGCTAATTCGAGGCTTGGTCCTTTAATGGAAATTATAGACGATATCTGTAGAAGTCAGTTCTCGGTTCTCAGTTGATCCTCATGTTAGTCACCGCTATCTACTTAAATCGAGAAAGGGAAGACCAGAAATGATCAAAATAAAAACTATCTCTTAAATATTGTTACTAACTTGGAAGGACTGATCTTCCTTAGGTTCCCTGGTTGAGCTTCCTGAGAAGCATGATTTGAAAATCTATGCTTTTGTTTTGGTTCTGACCGCAAAATTAAGAGAAACAATTATGTTACAATTATCCACCCTGTTGATTAATTTTGGCTACCCAGCGTGTACGGCAATAAATTATACATATATAACACATAATTTGTTTGCTATGAAACTTTGTCATTGAATGTTATAACGCGAAATGAACGTGAAATTGTAGTATAGGGCCAATTACACATTCAAAAACATCCATCCAGGGTACGTAGTTACTAACATTGGCATAGCATAGAACGTCTGTTCTACCAATGGACATTTCTAGATTTAGACTTAGCGGTAACTTTGTTTCCGATGCGATTTTCGTGCCTCATCTTAGCCTATATATAAATATATCGTGGGCGTGAGGAAATTGCCCGCGTGGAAACAACTTTGTCTCACTTATAAGATCATCTTTCATGTGTCATCTAAAGAGGAAGGTCGAGACACGAGATCGAGTATTCTCTATAAGGCCTGCCTACACTAGGCCTGCGGCTACAGGGTTGCCAAGCCCAATTGTCAGAAGAGTTGCTAACAGAGCTAGTGATATAACCACCGTTATATAATTTTATAAAAAACTTTGTTTAAGCTTACTAACTTCCTGGCGAATTTCTAATTGCTCAAAACTTTTTTAAACCCTCAATTAACTGTGATTAACCAGTTCCCCACCCCCACTGACAAATAAAGTCATCTGGCGTTTGGCAATAATCCATCCAGGATTCTTCTGGATTGACTTTGCTACCTATAGTTCCAGCTCAGTTGTCATAGCTATTGGCTCGGTAACAAAGAGTTTTCGGAAATTGTCAGGAAATGTAAATCCCTAATTGTGATTGAATTTAAATTCTTTAAACAACTTTTACTGTCTTTAGAGATATAACTAGTTCCTGCTGTGGAGTAAAAGTCTAAAGTGTCGTAAAGTTGGATAAAAGGTACAGATAATAAGATGTTAAAACATGAATGTTTAGTTTGGTGATTTACAAAATCAACGGACCTCTTGGACTGAAAGATCTCAAGTACATGCATGGACGTGAAACTGAGTATGAAGAATTTGAGATTCTTCTTAGGCGGAGTGAGAATTAAAACCATGAAAGACTTTTACTCTGCGCCACTAAAGTCTCTTTGACAAGCCTTTTCTCGAAACGTCGGGAACCTATTCTTGTATTTCTCAGGCGTTGATGACCTTGAGAACTCAGCCAACGACCTTTTTTTCATAACTGGCACGAGTGGGCTGATTTGAATTTTTCCGTGCACACGACCTATACGTAAGCAAGTTTGAAGAGGCTGCGGTGAAAACATCCTTTTGTAAACAACTGAAACACGCTCTAATTACGTCTCATAGCCATAGGAATATTTTGGCTACCTTTCCTAGAATGAGGAAATAGGTGTCATTCCAATATTTCGCTAGAATCAATTGTTCTTATGGCACGAAAGGCTGCGAGGGGAAACTACAAATTCGCTTGATAGAAAATCCTGCAATAAATTTGCAAAACACCATTGCCAAAGGCAAAATTCATATTATATTACATTCATTAAAGAAATAACTGGATATGAACTAATTTCTACCAAAATCAATGCACAATTCGCGCGATCGGTTGTATTTGCGGGATCCGCGAAACGAAATCACCGAATCAAATGTCTACTTTTATAAATTCAGCTACCCGCGCATATATTTATCACATTTATTACACAGTCAGCAATGTCTGTATATCTTAACACCAAAGACAATATGAATACTGCCTACTGTAGTTTACACAACTAGAACACGTCAAAGAATGGAAACTCAGCTTGTCCTGGTTGTAAAAGATCTATCAGATAACACACCGTTCCAGCTACACCTTCATATAAGCTGTATGGAGCATCAGGTGTTCTTGCTCCGTGAATAAACTCTTCAGTTGTAAGGAATGTTGCAAACTGCAAAGCTCTGTGGAGATACTTATCATCATTTGTGACACGGTACAGCAATAGGAAAACATAGCCATTACCTGGAAAAGAAAATCCTGATCATATATACGCTCGGTTTATATAAGAGACGGATCATCCGTTGAGGCTCTATTAGAGACGAACTATCCAGACAAACTAGGCTAGAACAGCATGGTCAGCAATGGTTTGGGGAACAAATATCATATCTGATATTTCCCTCACTGACAGTTCGTCTAATGTTTATATACATAGACGGATCATCCATCAAGAAGAATTACGCACACAATTTTCGTCTTCAGTAAGACAATCTTATAGGGAACTTTGCCGTAGAGACGAACGCAGATAGTTAACAGACCTAGTATAAATTACCTAGAATTGGGTCTAAGGCGTCCATCTGAGTGGCCGAGTATCATACCACTACCACAGTATAGAGACGACCAGTAGGGCCACTCATTTGAAATTTTGTGTGGCCGCTCATTACGCATTGGCAGCCAGTCAATTGCTTTTTCTGGCCAATAAGCAAGCTGGACTAACTTTCCTGGCCAGTAAACTGCATATTTTTGCATAAAAAGCCGGCTACATGTTGCATCGGCGAGTGGCCCTACTGGTCGTCTCTATACTGTGCCACAGACAACTCATAATTATCAGACAAGTGTCAATATGATCAACCTACCACCAACACCATGACATATTCCTGGTCCTTTAGTCAACAAGCCTTTCTCCCAGACTACATCACCACATTCAAATGCAGCCTTGAGGTACTTCTCTTCTCTCCACTGTATGTATGCTTTTACCATCAAATAAACCACCCCTGGGGCACCATGACACCAGTGTACCAACTCATCACCATCACCTCGCTCTTCACCAACGGCTGCAGGATAGTTGCCATTGTCTTGTTTGCAATGTAGTATAAAATCAGTTGCATTTTTGAGGTCTGTTTCAATCTCTGATTTGCCATCAGAAAATGCAGGAAAGCAGAGAAGCATTTGGAGTATTGAGCACAATCCATGTGCAGCACCTATTGGTAAAAAATTTTAGGAATTTGAAGATTGTGCTATCATGTTTTAAGCTGGATTTACACCATGAAAACTAACCAGGGTTCGACCTGGGTTTAATCTAACACTTGTTAATTCGTTTTCTTTAAGTGTATTCTATTTAAACACACCTATTTAAACACACCTGAAAACAAGGTTTAAAGCCTTAACAGCTTGTACAAGTGAAATAAACTTATATCTAAATATTCTTTATATACCTAAATATTCAGTGTTATAATAAGAATACATCAATGGTGACTGTGATCTGTGTTCACGAGAATATGATCTGCCTTCTGTCACAATTGCATTAAACAGAACCTCCATCATGTTAGGAGGGACAACATTTTCCCCAAGCATTCTCTGCATCCATCTTGCCATACAGAGATAACCTGCTCGGCCAACAAACAGCTCATTTGCACCATGACGCAACAATCTTTGATTAGGTTGCAAAAATTGACCCATCTCCAAAATTTTTTGAATATACTTTGATTCATTCTTAGCATCTCCTAGGAATAAAGCAGTGATGGGTTATTAGTTTCAACCATGAATTGGTTAACCAAATTATCTTCCCATGTCTCCCATAATTTTTTAGGTCCAGCTAGAGGACCTAAAAACTGCATGAGGGTGTATGCAATCCCCCCTGTATGCGGCAGTGGTTATGGTTTCAGGGGGGAGTATACCTAGTTGATGAAAAATTACACTTGCTAGACCAAACACTCCAGCATGACCAAGAAGAAATGAAGCTCCAATTCCACCACTACTTGACGGAGATACCCTCTCGGCTTCTTCAATACCAACCTAGAAATAATTTCCATTAACCCATCAAAGGGCAAACTGGTCCAATAAGGGTCTTAACCCTTATTGATCCAGTGTTACTACAGGAGGAAACCGGAAAGAAAACCTGCAGCGTTTGGTAGAATCATTCTGGAAACAGTCTTCTTACATGGTGAAATTATTATCAAAGATGTGCGTATAGGTCAGTTACAGAGGTGAAAGGCACATGGACTAACAATTGTGGGGGGGGGGTCTAACAGCTGTGCTGCCTACACCCCCTGACCCCCAAACACCACACAACATGAAAGGTGTGTCCAGGGTCTTTCCCTTGTGCACACCTTGACATAAGTCAGAGCTTTTTTCAATAATTCTTCATGCTTTTCTTGGAAACATTCACTGCATGCCATTTTCAAGAACATGAAAGCCACTCCAGGTGCCCCGACGTAAAGCCCCCCATCTGCATTGTGGGGGGTGGGTTTAAACCTCTCCTCGATTTGCTGTACGTAGGATTTTATCAGATCTTGAACAAAATCATAGTTTCTATCATTTTGGCTACTTGTTGAGTAATCAGGTAGATAATTTTTGAAATATCTTTGTCTTCTATACATTTTGCACAAATATTGGAAATTTTCATGGAAATTTTCATGGAATGTCCTTATTATATCTATATATGAGAATGTCCCAAAGAAACTTCCACTTTAAAACGTAGAATTTCCCTTGATTATCAAAATCCTTTCAACTTGTGTTTACATGAAGTATTTCAAAGCTACATCAAAACAATCATGGTGTCTCCATTTGTGATGATGGCGACAGACGGTCTGAAAATTTAGATGAACAACGATAAGACGCTTCTGTCGAATAAAACTCTTGTATAAAACACAAACTATGGCTTTGAAAGCTACGGTCTTGTTATTCTTGGTTCTTCTAGTTGAAACTAACGCAGGTATGGCACCAATTTCGCTGTGTTTAACGTATGATACGTTTCGTGACTTCGGAGACTTACATATTACTGAGGGCAACATAATTATAGGCCTTTTGTTTGTGTGATTTGGCAAATAAAATAGTTGCATGTTTAAGCACGAAATTACTTTTACGAGGGAAAATATCGTTAAGGGCTATATCAAAGTGTTCATATTCTTCATTTCTTCTTTAGGTTTAAAATTCATTTATTTAGGTTTGCTATTTTTAATACACTCTTTCGATAATTACGTCACATCCGCCTATTTGGCCTGGGAGCCTCGCTTTCGTGCATCAAGACGAAACGTGATTGGCCCACTGTTCGTGGGAGTGAGGCTCCCAGGCCAAATGATGTAATTATCGAAAGAGTCTATTCGCGTGATTGCCGTGATATAAAACTGACATGCCAACTTGCAGGTCACGCAATTTGAAAACGGGTGTAACCAATCAAAATGACACATTAGATTTTCTTTGTCTGATAGACCAATCAGGTTAAAAACCGGATTGTGACTTTTTTACATGCGGCCACAGAATCTACATATAGTAGAAATACATTTTGTGCCATATATGGCGATCATGCAAGATTTTTCAGTGACTGACAGTGTATGACTGATTCCACATGGCCACGATATGTTTGAAGGCGTAATGATTTGGTTGTATTGAAATATGATGCTGGACTTAAACGAGGCCAAACAAGGATTTGTATCAGGCCTTCTTTCCCTTCCCTCCACCCGCACTTAAGGAAGGGAAATATAGGCCTGATACTCAGGTTAGCATAAACATGACTATATCACACTACTCCTAACTGAACTAAAACTAAATTTACTTTATGTGTACTGGATAGTCCTAGCAGTTCTAAACTGTTCTCTCTAGAGCCCAGAGGTCCAGTACTGAGTGATCCCTTGTTGGTGCAGCGTTACTACTGAAGGAAACCAGACTACCTTGAGAAAACTGCAAGCACTCTTCTTGCATGTAACTGAGGCAAAATTATATAGGAATCTTATCCCGTGGATATCGGGATACTGCAAATTTCAGACCCTGGTAGAGGCAACAAAGGGTTGCTGTAAATCACTCTTTCAGTGACCCATTGAGAGGAACAAAATTGCACAAGAACAATTGCACCTCAAAATACAGAGTTCATCAGGTTTTAAATTTAGTTCATTTCTTTTTTTTATTTATAGGTTTCCTACCTCCCTTTCCGAAAGACAAGGCTCAGGGGCCCTCTAAAACAATCATTTGCAACTGCAACAGGGCGAAATGCATGTCTTTGAAAATATACAACTGTACGTCTGCAATTGGCTGTTCTGCAACATTCCAAACTGAACCCCAATTTCGTGAGATTTACGGCTGCATAGAAGATCTTCCCCTGTCCAAAAACCATAGTCCTCGACTTAGCTGTCAATATAAACTGACACAAAATAATACAGCAAACTTAAAGATTGTCACAGAGTGTTGTTATGAGGACAAATGCAATGTGCCAAGTTTAATTGAGCACTATTTTCCAACAGAATGTAAGTATATTCTAAATTATGAAATATTGTCTTGGAATATGGGGTCGGCCACTCTGATGTGTCAACACTAATTAGTTCTATCCTGGCCTCTTCACAATATCTCATCCTTTGTCTCCCAAATGTTTGTCCTCCTTCTATTAGATGTCTCCATGCTCACTTGACTGGATCTTCCTCTACACTCTATCTTGGACATCCTCTTCTCTTAGGTTTAGTACCTTCAACTCTCTCTTCACAATATCTCGCTCTCTCATCCTTTGTCTCCCAAGTGTTTCTCCTCCTTCTATTAGATGTCTCCATGCAAACTTGACTGGATCTTCCTCTACACTTTATCTTGGACATCCTCTTCTCTTAGGTTTAGTACCTTCAACTCTCTTTTCACAATATCTCATTCTCTGTCTCCCAAGTGTTTGTCCTCCTTCTATTAGATGTCTCCATGCTAACAGACTGGATCTTTCTTCTCTCTGCTACTTTAAACCGTCCCATTCTCGCTTTTCTAATATTTTCTGATATCACTACATGCCAGCTTCATAGTTTATGTCATCATCTCCAGGTCTTTCTCTCATATTATAGCGAAAACATATTCAGTGAAACTACCAGATTGCAAAACTTTATTTTTTGTTGTTCATCATTTCAGCTCCAGAGTCAGATGAGTCATCAGAAACTATGGAACTTATTTTTTCAATCTTTGGCGCAATACTTGCCCTGGTTTTGCTACTTGGACTTCTGTACATCTCACGTCCATACTTAACGAGATGGCAACGAAAGAAAGAAAGTGGCATAATGTCGCCAGGGGAAAGTAGCGGAGCCAGCTCATGGGGTGGGTGTGTTGACCCCTCGTCAGGTAGTGGGTCTGGGCTACCCTTGCTTGTACAGCGGTCTGTCGCTCGGCAAGTTGATCTCCTAGAGATCATTGGGAAGGGACGTTATGGAGAGGTGTGGAAGGGAAAATGGCATGGTGGCTACATTGCCGTAAAAATGTTTTCTTCTGTAGACGAACAATCGTGGGTACGTGAAACTCAAATCTATCAAACCGTCATGATCAACCATGACAACGTATTGAGTTTTATTGCGTCAGACGTTGCGACAAAAGATTCAACTACTCGAATGTGGCTTATAACACAATACCATTCCAATGGGTCATTGTACGATTTCTTGAACAATAACACAGTTGATGCAGAAATAATGCTTTCTCTTGCAAAGTCTGCGATTGCAGGAATCACGCATCTACATACAGAGATCTTTGGTATGACTGCTAAACCAGCAATAGCACATCGTGACATAAAATCTAAAAATATCCTCGTGAAACAGGACTACACGTGCGCCATTGCAGATCTCGGACTTGCAGTCATCCATCAGAAAGAAAGGAATCAAGTTGATATTGATACCAAGAACAATCGAGTTGGAACCAAGCGATACATGGCTCCTGAGGTGCTTGATGAAACCATGGATACCAGTTGGTTTGATTCGTACAAGAGAGTGGACGTGTACGCCTTTGGTTTGGTACTGTGGGAGCTTTGTTTGAGAACTGTCTCTCATGGTTAGTTGGTTAAAAAAGCTTATGTTTCTCATCAGGCTTTTAGCCAGGATGCCAAAACGTGCTGGCCAAAAAATACTGTGGGTGTGGCCACCAATTTTCGCGGCGGTTGGTAAAAAAACATGGCGCTTGAAATTAATTGTCAGATGCTTATAATTCAACGTGTTTTCAACAAAAAAGCATCGAAATGTATGCAATAGCTAAAGCAAACGGCAGCTAACAACTCTGGAAGTCTTCAAGAAATATAACAAAGTTTATAAGTTGCCAATTACATAAAATATTTTCTTAGGCCGTCCATGACTGTCTATTAAAAGGTAGCCGTTTCTGTTTCTCATAACAAATAGAATTGTCTGGCTTCGGACGAAGTGATATAACAAAACAGGCACATAAGGGCAAGTGCGGGCAAGTAGATTAACAAGAGCAGTAAAATCTCTTGAGCAGTAAAATCTCTTGAGCAGTAAAACCTTTCTCTTGAGCAGTAAAATCATCTGGCATTAGACAGAATAGAATAAGAAAGGGTGGGATGAGGTAAAATGCAGATGAATGAAGTAATATATAACGCTTCCTGATTTGCAAGTTTTGCATTAATTACATATCAAGCTAGTTACATAGAAAATAGCACAGCCATACCGTAAAAATAGGCCGACAATGGCCTTTGTTTGGAATGATGATAGGTGTTCTTGTGTTTTCAGGAAGTTCAGAAGCAAACACATCAGCTTATTGTAGAATTAAGATTTTTTTCATGGTTTAGCGTGCTCAATGGAGTTATTGAGCACGCGGAAAGTTGGGAGAGCACCGAATGGAGAGCACGAAAAAGCGTAAAAGTGCTCACCCAACTTCCCAAGTGCTCAATAACTCCATTGAGCATGCTCAATAACTCCATTGAGCACGCTAAACCATGAAAAACCATAGCATGAAAACTGAAAAAATATATTTTAGTTGAACAAATATCCCCCAATAAGTGATTATGAAGATCTGTAACATGCAGAACAATAATTTTGCAATGTTTTGTGGTTTTTCTCTCTAGACATCAAAGCTAAAGAATATCAACCACCGTTCTATGATATGGTGCCTCATGATCCAAGTTTTGAAGTGATGAAAGAAGTTGTCTGTGTGCGGAAGGAGAGGCCTGCATTTCCAAATGAATGGAGCAACAACAAGGTGTGCGTAGTAATGTACAAACAATAAGATACTACCATTTGCGAGCTTCCATGAGGCGTGCATTTTAACTAGGTTTCAAGAAGTTTCTCAAGCAGAGTTTCTCATTCAAAACTTTTTGTTTTGCTCATAATAACATTTGTGGGCGTGGTATCAAACTAATTGCTTTGCACGCGAAATTTTTACCTTCGCATGTTTCACACAGGCTCAATCATGGCAAAATGGCCACAGTGAAAGTGAAGATATTTACTACAAGTATTACACAAAAGTTATTTTACAATTCAAACGTGTTTCGAGGCCAAAACTAAAAGTTTTGCATGCGAAACAATTAGTTTGATACCACGCCCGCAAATGTTATTATGAGCAAAACAAAAAGTTTTGATTGACTAACTCGCCACGAGAAACTTTTTGAAAACTTGTTGTAAATGCACGCCTCGCGGAAGCTTGCAAATGGTAGTAGTAGTATACAACAGATTATTTGAAGTTTTCAGAAGTTGCCCCCTTTCTACATCGAATATATTAAAGTTTGCAGCCGGCTTAGGATAACGAAGGTTTAATAGGATAAAGGTTAGGGTTAAGGTTATGATTAAGATTAGGGTTAAGGTTAGGATTTGGATTTGGATTGTAAGAATAGGAAGGGTTTAAATGAATGGTGAAATCGCTGCATTGGAAATTCACCCAACAACATGATAGTAAATTTTCAGTATACTGTGAATGAACATTCAAGCTTTTCAGAAGTATATTCCACACAGATACAAAGATACTATATTCCACACAGATACAAAGAAATTTTCCACATTTGAAATTATGAGTATGATATATCATGAGTCATGGTTTGCCAAATTGGACTCCAACACAGTCAGTTCACAGCAAAAAGCATTTATATGTGTACGTATTTGCTTCAGATGGATCTGGCTCATGAAGAAATTGATTGATTTCCTTTTGTCAAATGACAACCATTGACACACTTTTGTTTCTTTTTAGCTTCTTCAAGGTATGATGGCAATCATCAGAGAATGCTGGAGTCAAAATGCAGCCACTCGTTTAACCTCGTTAAGAGTTGACAAGAAACTAACAAAGTTGCTGACAGACTGTAAAAGCCCAACAGTTATATCAGTAGTGGAACAAGATATTATGGCTTTGCTAAAGCCCTCATAGGCAAAGAAGTAAAAGAAAGCATATAGGACTTTGTATAGCTATTTAACTAGTTATTTAGTTTTGCACAATGCTTAGGATTTAGGGAAGGGTCAAATATACGTTTCTGCCAAAAAGACGTCAATATGACGTCTCTTACAAAACCCCCTCCCACCCTACCAAAAACGTCAGGCTCTAATAGCGGATAATTTGTATAATTAAAAATTCTGTATTGTTTTTAAAGTACACTAGTTATAGCGCACAGGCCTAAACGTTTCTCATGAAAATTGGAAGAGGACTATAGGACACTTTTGCTTTATACAACTGCGCATTTCGTCATACAGTTGGGGTTTGTTATGAAATGTGATTCAGAGTTTAATTCAGTATTTTCAAGCGTATATATTTGAGAAAAAAAGACGTCATGCCTATAAACCCCCTCCCCCCAGATGTCATATTGACGTCTTTTTGGAGAAACGTATATTTGACCCTTCCCTCACTTAGGGCGCTTCCATTAACACGGTCAGACCGGTCAAATTGTTAAGGGAAGCCTCGCATCTCGATTTCGCCCACGAGAAACGTCATATGGACGGTGGGGGGGGGGGGGGTTGGTGGCTGTGACGTTTCTCTGTGTAACGTCGTGGAAAACATCGATAGTTTTTCAAAAGTCTTGTCATTTCGGGATCATTGCAGTTGGACCATTAGAAGAGTATTCGAAAAATTTAACAACTTGATAAAAACGGTCCATTTATTCTATACATTATATCATTTTTATATATTTTCAAATTTTTTTAATGTGTGGTACTTGATTGATAAGGGGACAAGCACAAAATTTTCGGGACAAAATTACATAATTATGTACGAATATCAAAATACTAGAACCACAAATTAATACATCTAGAATTTTCAACACATGAACATTTATATTGCCCATAAGACCAGTTGATCACACGCAGTCTTTGAGATTTCTGCACAAATAAATCCATTAAACGGACTCAAAGAGCCTTGTTATACATCGATACACAACACTAAACACATCCATAATGATGGCATTGAGTCTCTGTATCAATAGCGTCCATCCAAAAAATGTACGTTTTTTTTTTTTTAAAAAAACTAGGGATTTTTTTTGACTTTTTCGAGATTTTTGAGGGTTTTTTTTTTTTTTTCTTTTGGGGATTTTTAGAGATTTCCCAGAATTTGCTAATTGCTATGGCCAGAGATGTTGACTTCATGGAAAGTCGATCTCAGCAGGCGCTCCAACAGCAAATTTCTGTTTTGATATTCCCGCATTTATCTTTCCGCCCGTGCGTCCGCTCCCTAATTTTCCCAGCCCGCTCCAATTAATAAAGCTCCTGTGGGGGAGGTACTAACAAATTCCTACCTTGATTCCTGGCGACCAAGGACGCTTTCTGTTGTTTATTAAATTTTTATCAATAAGTTGCAACGAATGTTACTTAGCTTGCTTTTCTAAACAATGCCAGAATTTTCGAAAGATGTTCTTAAAGAGAGAGTGCAAAAATTCGAACGTCTTTTACGGGTATGATATAAATTAATAAACATTCTGACTTTCTGATCTTTTGAAATGTTGCAAATTAACGAGTGCTATCTATTGCAGGCACGAGAAGAACGGATAGTTGCCTTAGAAACAGAAAATGCTATGTTGTATCTTAAACTGGCTGATGTACGTGAGTAAACTTTGAGAAGAAAACTCGTGAATCTTGTTCCTGCCCCCTCTAATGGGCTATTACATTTAATACCGTAACCCCCCCCCGGTCGATTACCTCGATTTCCAAGGGGGTTAATTACTCCAGACGGGTAATTGAAGAAAATGTGGGAAAATTGTAGTTTCCAGAGGAGTTAAAGTGTAAAAATGCACTTCCAAAGGGAGTTGAAGACTCTTAATTCCAGAGAGATCAGTTACACATATTTTTTTGGCAAGACAGAGGGGTAAATATCATGAAAGGCACAGGTCCTCGACAGGGGGGGTATGGTTTTTAAATGTAATAGCCCAATATTATGGTGGAATAGCTCAGAAGTTGTTTCAGTTCCTCTTAGTTTTATTCCTTTATATATTGTTGTATAATATTTATTATTTTTGTATGCAATAAATACTTGATTAAACTAACCTTATTCCTCCGCCTCCCAATGAACCTTGATCCCCCTAACAAATATATACCTTCATCCTGCCCCTTTTATGAACCTTTGTTCCCCCCGCCCCCCGTATGAATCTTGTTCCAGCACCCTGCATCCAAGGTAGTGCACTATCACCACAACACTATAATTACTGGCTGGGTCAACCTAACCTTGTTCCGCAGCCATATCTGTACTCCTTGGTCATATATGTGTGGTGAATGTATACATATAGTGCTTCTGGGGACCTCAAACGGGTGTCCTGATTGCCAAAGGTGGAGTAATACGAGCAACAAAATTGCTGCAACTTGCAACAAAAATTGATTTCAATGCATGTTAATTGAAAATGTTTACAAATGTTTTGTAACTTATGTGTAAATATTTGTAATTAACATGCATTGAAATCAGTTTTTGTTGCAAGTTACAGCAATTTTGTTGCTCGTATTACACCACCTTAAGTGATCAGAGCGCTGGTACATTTAGTTCAATTCTTGAGTGGCTTAGAAATGAATTTTTAACAAGTGATTTGACTCCATTTGGACAGCACAAGGTACTATTCCTATACATTACAATCATTACTGCTTGAATTTTCAATTGATTTCCATTGTATTTTCAATTCTAGTGTCAAGGCTCTTTTCACCACTCCAAGTCTGAATCATCACATCTTAGAAGATTATATGAAAATGAACTCAAATCTAACAATAATTTAGCAAAGAACTTCAGAGGATTGGCTAATAAAGTTACAGTCATCAAAAGAGATCTGCAGAATTTGTCTGAAATGGTGAAACGTTTGCCAATAATGATGGAGAAAGAGATTAATAATGCGAGGCTGGCCAGTGAAAGGCTTTTGTCTGGAACTTCAAACTTAGATGGTAAATAAAAAGTAATGAAGATAATAATTCTGAAGATAACATTGGATATGCTTTTGATCCCAGCATTTTATTAATGGTCAATGAATCAATCCATTTTAAATGTAAAAAGATTTTGCATGCATGAATGATATCTGATTTGATTCTAATATTTCCTGTTCATTGGTAACATATGATTTTGCAACTTATATCCACTAATTACTCAGAGTTTAAATTATTCTTTTCAGATGTACAGGCAAAGTTACTGGAAACTGAGATGGCTCTTGACGAAGCTTTACAAAGGGCATCCGCTGAGAAGTACAGAAGACGAACATTACATAATGTTTTAGTGGTAAATTGATTTGAACTTTTATAAGGCTTTATAAAACGCATTCTGTTGGGAATTTTAATACCGTTAACGATTATTGCGTGCTCATTACTAAGGCCTTGTCCACACATTTTTTCCCCATTTTCAAAAAAGTCCACGACCACACTAATTCAACGTTCTTAAAGTTTTTGCACTCTGGAGATCGTTTTCAAGTTTGCATTTTCGGTCAGCATTCCGTATTTAAACGAATCCGTATAAGGTACTGCACGTTGATACTGCGTAGAAATAACCTATCAGAAAACGCACCAAAAACACGTTCTAAATTGCGTTCCTAATTATCTAAATTGTGTTCTTATTGAACTAGAACGCACTCCGGACGCGTTTGGAACGCAATTAGAACTCAATCAGAACGCAATTAGAACGCGAATGTAGTATTTCTGAGCAGTACTGTATGTGTGGACCAGGCATTAACTCACTTACAATTTCGTTTCATCACCTTCACCAGGAACTGCGTGGAAATATCCGTGTCCACTGTCGTGTGAGACCTTTAATAGCAGCATTAGATTCTGGTGGAGTTAGCAAAGATCTTGGCAAGGCTGGAACAGCTTTTGAACAAGTTGTGAATGTCGTTGATGATGAAAATGTGTCTGTTCTACCTAACAAAGCAATGACTGGCTCAATTCAGAAGAAGAAGTTTGAATTTGAGAGAGTATATGCACAAAATGCCACACAGGAGTTTGTCTTTGAAGATGTCTCACCGCTTCTCACTTCACTACTTGATGGGTAGGTGATACTTTGGAAAATATAAGGAAGTGGAATGCGTAGATCTTCTTGACGGATGATTCATCATCCTGTAGGTTATAATAGTATCTAACTCAGGGTTCTGCCCAGGACCGTGTGAGTGCCGGGTACCTGCAGCCCCGAGGGCATGACCCCCTCCCACCTTGCCGACAACTTTTAACACTTAATGGACTGGTCTCAGCTATGCTACTATAAAGTAGCTTGAAGTGCGACATCAATTAACAAAGTGCAAAATGATTAGAGCTGTTCATCAGACGTCTTTCTGGCTTTGGGGGATAGCGCATTTCTCCGAATCACCAGTAACTAATATTGTGCGCATTGTAGCACTGAATTTCATCCCTGAATACTAATGTTTAAAAAACAAAATTCGCCAAAGATAAAAAATACAAAATTACTTGTATGAAATATCTATTACAAAGTATAACATTGGGGTTTTCGTACTGCATATTTGAAACCTTTCAAGAAGTCCGCTTTGGCGAGAGTGCCGGGCGGCGCCGCCCACCGTGGGCAGAACTCTGAATTGCCAAGTAAAATAATCTGGCGTTTGAAGTGAAAGATAAAAAAGTCACCACCAGACTAAAGTTCTAAGAGTGAGAGAATTAAGCTAACTTACACCACTTAGATATGTGATGGATGACTCTATTGGATCCTTCCTAAGTAAGAAACGCATAAAGAAAGTCATTTGTACTTCTTTACATAGTTATAACGTGTGTATCATGGCTTATGGTCAGACAGGCTCAGGGAAGACACATACTATGGTTGGTGGACATACCTTGAATGATGATATTGAAAGTACGGAAACTGATTATTCTATGGAAGGAATAATACCAAGAGCGGCTAGAGAGATTTTCAGGTAAACGTACTAACGTAGACATGCCTAATACCCCGAAACACAGGAGCGACGTGGCCCACCCGGAGATTTCCTGGTGAGCCATGCCGCCCCTGGGTAAACGTACTAACGTAGATATGCCTAATACCCCGAAACGAATAATACACAACTGATATACTAGATGTAGAAAAAATGTTCAAGACACTACATATCAAACCAAAATACTAATGTGCCAATTTTTTCTTTGGGTAACATAGGTTAATGCCTGAACGTGAAAATCAGTCAGAGTCCTATGCAATGGAAATATCAATATGTGAAATTTATAACAACGACGTCCGCGATTTACTGAGTGATAAATCCACTAGGGTGAGCTTCAATTACTCTGTTTCTCTGTGACCTGTGCTTATCTGTAACCAGGGTTGATCGTTATCTTCTCTTTCCCTATAGACTGAAAAGAAAGATGTGTACATTAATAGTGATGGTTCCACAGAAATACCAAGTTTGACTACACGGTAAGTTACTGATGTAATAATATAAACCGTCTGATTTTTAAGCCGTCTGATTTATAAACCGTCACATTTATAAAGTAAAACCGTCTGATTTTTAAGTACGACTTACCTTTATGGTATAGTTAGTAAACTTTAAATTTCCTAAATTTTAGATATTAAAAGTTGTAACTTAAGATATGTATTTTTATCTTATGATTCATTAACAAAGACCAATAATAATAATAATACTATAAAGAGTGATGATATAACGTTGGAGATCCAATATAGGTAGTACTTGTATTCTACACTTAGCTGAAATAGATTAAAAACATTTCAACGTTTCGTTGGCTCATAATAACATAGTCATAGCAGATGGCAATCGGGTATGTCGTAGGCCTGTGGACAAAAGACTGCAATTGACTTGGTGGTCTACTCCCCCTCACCTGTGGTGGTTTTGGTCGAAACTACCTGAAAAAGATTAAAAAACTTCGACATTCAGAGCAGCTTATTGTAGATAATACTATGTACACAGAATCCCCATTTTGAAATGTACTACCCTTATCATGTAAATCTAATGCTGTTGATTATATTTTTCTAAACTCAGTTCAGTGACAAGTGTTCAAGAAGTGATGAAATACGTAGGTTACGGTATGAGAGAACGTCACGAAGATGCGACCAAAATTCATGCTCACTCCAGTCGATCTCATCTTATAGTTCAGATGACATTGTATACCTCATCCAATCAGATCTCACCGCCTGTGAAAGGAAAGTCCGTAGCACCCTCCCCTCCTGTCACACCACGAGGTCTGAAGAGAGGAGGGTCTTATGATAAAGATCCAAGGAGCAGATCAAAGTAAGATTACAGAAAGTATATTACTGAGGTGGTATATAGTATATTACAGAAAGTATATTATCAGATCCTGGGAACCTAGTTCCCAGAAATATTTTTGGATCTAAACTTTTGCAGAAACTTTTAACCAAAATTTATAAAGTTAATAATTAACTGATGAGTAATAACAAAACTAGAGTATGCTCTAGTCTAGACTAGTAATTGTAATGCATTTTTTATTCACTATATCAAATTGAACACCACTGAATATCAAGAAACAACACTCCAGTCAGTTCAATGTCAAAATCAATCAATGATCATTGAACCTCATGAATTATTAATTTTGAGTCTGAAACCAGGTTCCCAGAAAGAAAAAACTTTTTCCACCTCTGGTATATTAAACCGCTTTTAATTTATATTTAGTTGTTTCCAACTAAGGTTGTTTATTCCTTAAGGTACGTTCACACACAGCGATTTGTCGGGCCGATTTTAGGTTTTGCTGAATGTTAATGACGAATATTTTCAGTTGATGATGTCACCAGATGACGTTTGCCACATATTTTTCAAATATCATTAACGTGCATCTGAAATCGGCCCGATAAATCGCTGTGTGTGAACGTACCTTTAATGGCTGTAATGCACTCAACTTATTGTTCCAGGTCCCCTGCTCCTCCAAACAGCTCCCATCCAAGTTCCCCATCACCCCCTGATACACCTTCATTAAGTACAATGGTTGTAAAAACAAAATTACAACTGGTTGATCTGGCTGGCAGCGAGTGTGTTGGTATGTTTGTTTTCACATTTAACCTAGATATTACATACGGTGTTCATTTTGTGCTTGTACCAAATAAATATCGTTTTACTTGTAGGTCTATCTGGTGTGACTGGCACTGCTTTAAGAGAAACATCTTTTATTAACAAGAGGTATGAACTACGAATCTTTCGTGAACCAGGAGAGAGCACATGAGAGAATTGTCAGAATGTAGGCTCAATCAATCAATCAATTTATTCAGGGAACCTTAAAATTAATAAATACATAATAGGCCCCTGCAGGAGGATCTAAAGGTTAGCTATTATTGATCCCCCCCAAAAAATTTAGTAGCTAAAAAATTAGTAAAGATTAGTTAACAATACAATACACGTTAGCGAATGTCTATATATCGCCTTAATTCATGTTTGAATAGTTTTAAATTGTTCGCTTCCGCAACATTTGGAGGCAAAGAATTCCATGCACTTATAATTCTCACGAAAAAGGAGCATTTGAACAGTTTACTCTTGATAACTTTACATATGATAAGTATTTATGCTTTGCTCTTGTTCTCTGGTATTTCTTAAATTCCAAAACATCATTAATTTAAAATTCACGCCATTCAGACCAAAAATCGTTTTGTAGCACTCTATGAGAGACAAACACTCCCTGCGTCTTTCTAAAGTGTTCCATTTCAGTAGCTTACACCGATCCAGGTAAGGCATCACATATTTCTTACTTATATCTTTACAGTTTGAGCGCCTTGGCTGATGTCTTGGGAGCTTTGGCTGGACACCGCTCGCATATCCCATATCGGAATACTAAACTAACACATGTTCTTCAAGACACCATTGGTAAGAATCTGTACGGATTGGAAAGAACGACGTTTGGAGTGAATCTTCTCTTATATTATTTGATCTGATCCGGGCTTATGTCGAAGGCTTTGCGTGGTGTTTTCCACAAAATGAAATCAATAAAACTAATTTTGTTTATTCATACAGGGCGCGAAATAACGGCCGGTCAACGGACAATGTCCGGCCAAAATGAGTAGTTGTCCGGTCAAACTCTCGCATGATCGGTCATTTTGACCGGCTACTTTTTAAAGTTTACATGTAATTCAGTTGCTAAATAAAGCGAACGTGCAAACTATTTTCATGCAATTTTCTCATGGATTAAGTTTCGAAGTTGCTGACAAGCGAAAATAGCCGGCACGCAGTGGCTGCAACTGTCAAAACTTATGTTCTTTGTTAATTTCGTCTGAGGTTGCGTTTACTTTGAATAATATTTACTGTACGGACTTTACAATAAAACTCAGAAGTGATTCTTGCCTTCTACAGACATTTTTCTAGTTACATTAAGTATTTTACATTTAAGGGGACTTTGTCAGGCTTTAGTTTAGCTGAATAATTTGACCGGCCAGAAATGCAGGATGTCCGAGCTAAAGTTGGTTTGGCCGGTCACCTTGACCGGCAACCCTCCAGCCGTTATTTCGCGCCCTGTCATATTGGATAGCTTTATCAGTTCTGTTTT
The DNA here is from genome assembly GCA_016169945.1 of Trachythela sp. YZ-2020. Classification (NCBI taxonomy): domain Eukaryota; kingdom Metazoa; phylum Cnidaria; class Anthozoa; order Malacalcyonacea; family Clavulariidae; genus Trachythela; species Trachythela sp. YZ-2020. The sequence goes on along the minus strand of JADLSH010000341.1, from coordinate 1,626,439 downwards.
ATCTGTTCTTCCTAGAGGTCTAGTAAGTGTCATCCCTTATTGACCCAGTCCTATACTATAGAAGCCAGGGCACTCTACCAGACCTGGCACTCTTCTCCCATACAACTGAGGTGAAATAATAATCAAACACCAGCATATTGCAGGAATGGAACCCCAGTAGAAGGCACGCACACCAATCACTGTGTCACCCAGAGGTGGAAAATGTTTTTCTTTCTGGGAACCTGGGTTTCAGACACAAAATTTATAATTAATGATGTTCAATGACCATTGATTAATTTTGACATTGGACTGATTTGAGTGTTGTTTCTTGATATTCAGTGGTGTTCAATTTGATATAGTGAATACAAAATGCATTACAATTACTAGTCTAGACTAGAGCATACTCTAGTTTTGTTATTACTCATCAGTTAATTATTAACTTTCAGAAATTTCTGAAAAATTTTCTGCAAAGTTCAGATCCAATAATATTTCTGGTAACTAGGTTTGCAGGATCCGTTACTTTTCCACCTCTGGTGTCACCAACAATCCACAACCTCGCAAACTTTTCATGTTCAAACATTGTCTATATTTTACTTTAGGTGGTGATGCTAAACTGTTGGTCATGTTGTGCGTATCACCTGTACAGCGGTTTATCACCGAAACTATGCAGTGTCTAGGATTTGGTTCCAGGGCAAGACAGGTCGCACGCGGTCAGGTAAAGAAACGAAGAGGAACTGCCGCCCCTCTGCAGCAGTCCATAGGTAAGCTGTGTTGGTTTGAATTTCTATGGCTCGGTCCTGAATTCACTATGGAGACATTATGGTCTCATGTATTCAGCGACTAGAGACATTGAACGACAGGAAATCGTCTCGCTTTGATTTCGTCCTGGTCTTTTGTGTAAACTGGCCCTCTCCCATTTGTATGCTTTTCCTCAGCAAAATCCGCAAATTATGCAGCTTCAGAGACTGTTAATTAGGCTTCGCGAGCGAAAATTCGTACGCTGGGGCGAAGTTGTTCAGTATAAGAGTACAGCGAGTAAATGTTTGCATTTTCACAAATTCAAAATATGGCGGGTTTATTTTCTATGCGATGAAAGTAACAATCTAAAATTACTGTGTGACCTACGGAACGTAACGTAAACCTCCGTGTAAAAGATGTTTTATGTATTCGATACTTGTCTTTTAGATTTAAAAGAAGTAAATGCCGCCCTTAAAGCAAGTGGGAGCTTGTCCAGTAAACTTACTGTACCAAATTTAACCAAACGTCGCGGATCTAATCACTAGGAGCATCTTTTGTACATAGGACTTTTATAACTTAGAAACTTGATAGAAATTATTAATACAAAAATATGGTGTACACATTGGTGTACATTTGCAATCATGATACTGTACATATTGGCTTGATTATCTAGAGCACAAAATATTTAAGCAATGATTTGATCACAATTTGATTTAAAAACCTTTTTTATAATCCAATGGCAATGATATAATCAAGATTTTTATAAATAACTTGGTCAATATTTATACTTAATTTATTTTTATATGAACGTTTAATTATATGTTATAGTTGTATATAGAAATATTTATACCTATCATTGTTATAACTATGGAATTTTTAAGTGTGTTTAGACCTAAGTATGTATATATTTTTCTTATTTTGTCATGTATTTTTCTGTTTCTAAAAGTGCACGATTAGGGAAAATATGCAATACTGTACATAGTCTTTTTTACATAATTTTTGAATAAATAACTATATACTTTAACTTTGATTTTTTATTTCATTCCATATATCCAAAATTTGAATATTTCATATATTTTTATTCCAAATATTCTTCATATGTAACACTAATCAAAATATACAGAACACAATTCTTTGGAATAATTTATTAACTAAATAGTTACAACAATCCTAAGTTTTCTACAACTATTAAATTACATACATGTATTACAATGGTTTTCTAGCTACAAAGAAAATACAATTATAAACAGTCTCCAACATTGACTTTTTATTTCCAATATAAGTAGACTTCACCCTATCTTCTTTAATTAATTCAAATTTAAACTCATTGATCACTAAACTTCTCAGTTCCTCATAACTAATCTCAATAGATGACTCATTGGGTACATCTGCAAAATGGTACAACAATGGTCCAAGGTTGATCCAGTATCCCCCTGGCTTAAGAATGTTATAAATAGTCTCAATGTATGAAACAATGTTATTAGCAGTATCGATAAAGAAACATGTTGAAATGCAATCCCATTGGTTCTGTTCATTATAAATTTCTGTAAAGTTTCCAGCATTCATAGAAAAGTTAATGTTTGCTGGTAACTGGGTTGGGTCTACGTCTGGAATTGGAACAGGTCTGACTTGATCCTCGGCCGACATGTTATTACAAGACTGGTGTACAAATGGGTGTATAGTTGTGTGGTATGTACCTTGACATTTATTAAGGAGGTAATTAGAAGCTATAAGCATGAATAGACTCCATTCGTTTCCTTGTATGGTATAACCAAACTGTGCAAGATCAACCATTAACCTTGCAAGGCCAGCACCAGGGACTAGTATCGACACATCACTAGGCTTGTACTTGTCAGCTGGATATAAATTTCTGATCTCATCTACAATGGGTTTGTAACACATATCTCGTTCTTCCCGACCTTCGTCACTCCAGTCTCGGACAAATTGTCTTACGGTGGTAAGGACTTTTTCCATAAAGAGCACAGTGATGTTTTGGTCATAGGAATCTGCATTCATATCAACATGGTGGTCGACGTTCTCAAATATATACCCTAAAACACAATTACATTGTTTGACTTAAGGTGACACTTGAGTCTGTTGTAATCTGACTTAAGGTGGCTCACTAAACTTTTTGGAGTTTTTGCAATAGTAGGTTACTTGACTTAAGGTGTCTCACTAGAGTTTTGAACCAGCATGAAACCCACTTAAAGTGGCTCTCTAGAGGTTTGCCACTTAATGTAGACTGTACAATATACCTGACTAACTAAAGGTAGCTAACTAAAGTTTGACAATTTATAAACCCTGATATGTAACCTGATTTAAGGTGGCTCTCTAGAGTTTAACAGGACTATATTAAGTTTCCTGACTAACTTAAGGTGGCTTTCTGTAGTTTAGTCAGTTTAGTACTAATATAAAATATCAAAGGTTTCATCCTTACCAGTGTGCTCAATGATCTGCTTAACAAATTCAAAATTCTTAGCGACACATTGCCTTTGTTTGTCTAAATTTTCCACAAATTTAGGCAGTCTTTCGCGGTCCTTTGCAGCAAGCGAGAGGAAATCCTTCTTTGCTTTGTCGATTCTTAAGTTTGAATATTTCTGATAGTGTAAAAACGCACTCACAACCTTCCTAAAATGTTCTCTTTCTAAATCTGCCTTTTCGTCATTTTCATAGCAATTATTTGCACCGTTTTCGTTCTCAGATGCCATCTTTTACTTTGTGATTTGCAAATAATGCCATTCGTTTTAAGGCGATCGGAGAAAAGTCGGAAGTACTCGGAAATTTGATCGGAATCTCACGAGCACGAGCCAACTCTTCATCTTCTGAGTTCTGACATATGTATGCACTTTAAATTAATACGCTCAAGAATTCTTGTTCTCGCATGACGGGGGCGAGATTTAACAATCCTATCACATCATTATCGAAATGCAAACAGATTTGTGACAGTTTTGTACTTAGCAACCTAATAGGTAAACCGCGAGCTATTTTTATATACGGGGCTCTTAACTGTGAGAAACTGTTCAAATTGTGACAAGTGTGTAATAAAATTATAATTTACGTGAGCAAAGAAAATATTTCCAAAAATATAGATTAATTGCAGTTGTTTGACAAATACAAATAACTAGTTTTATTCCGTGTAAAACAATACTTCACTGGCGATGCTTGAGAAGCTGAGTTAAATCAATTTCAGAATTTTTTAAAGTTTTTGCATCTAGAAATGGCTGACCGTGTAGTGTTCGCGCCATCTGAACTGCGCGCGAGCTCGTTCTCTTCATGCGCGAGCTCGCCGGGAGCGCTTTCATCCAATGAGAATGCACCTGAATTGGTTTTAAGAGTGAATGGAGACATTCATTGTGAGCTTACTGTAGTGAAATAGGTTCTGCGATTAGTGAATAAGGCTAAAGGGGTCAATCCATTTATCTGAAAGAGATTGACTTGGTCGATTTGCTGAGATTGTACAATATATTCTGACGCATGCGGTCATGTGTCAACTACTGCTCTAACGACTTAATATATAAGTAGCCATACACTATACAGCTTGTACTGGACAAAAGAATACAATTTTTACTTTGACCACGTGGATACCTTTTCTTTCATTCATTCACAAAACTCATTTTAATATTCAAATTTTCATTCATTGTTGAAAAGATGCACTCTAATTTTATCGTTATCTGAATTTATCCTCAAATTTTGCAGTCAAAATATGAACTTTTAACTATACCACTTGAAAACTTTGGGAAAAGAGTACTGAAGAGTTATTTATGGCATTGTGTGGCGGCTGTATACGATGATTTTGAATAGATTTTGAAATGAATGACTTTTCATCTTTCTTTATCGTGGGCGTCTACACGCAATAAAGGCCAGGTAAATAATGACAAAATGTTATGAAAAGTTTTAGTTTTATATTGAAGTTATACTTAAGTTCATTAAATATAGATACATCTTTATAGACATTTATATTCCTGATGCAAAACCAATTCGTTTTCGCTTTCTATGCATTGTGATATTTTTAACAAGCCAAGTAAGACAGCCACTTGTTGCATGCGTCGTAAAACGCTAATCTCTGATCTTTTCAATACAAAGCGACGAACCGTAACTTGCTTTGTCTTCTAATAGAATGTTATTTATTCAAAATTTGGCGACTTTGAAACACACAAATCCCTACAGAAAACATTGACTGTGTGTCTGTGTCATTTGAGTTTTGCTCTATATATAGATTATAGTACTTCCTATATTGTATTAAGATGCACTAGCCACTAGGACTGTAATTTCGTAGTATATTATTACCTATCGGGCTATTGGGAAGCTTTTATACGTCAAGATTTTTGCTTCGCTTTTTTAATTAAGAATATTTGCATGTCGCTTTGCTCTTGTTGATATCATGAAAAGTTAGCTTTCGGTTTCGGTTTCATGATTTTGATTAGAAAGTTCGTTTCATACTATAGTATAGTTTGCAAACATTTAAATGCAGTAATCTCTCTTTGCCCATTATATTATATTTTGCATTTGACACATTCTTTCTCTTTTGAGGAGAGTGAAACTTACATGACATACTAACAGGTTAATATACAGTAGGAATGGAAAGCAATTGTTGCAAATTTGTCAATCATCTCTCCTTTTAAGCCTGTTTTTCACCACAACGCAAGCATTAATAGTCTTTACCCTTTTACGACACTATGTGTTATGCATTCCTTTCCTTTTGAGGAAAGTAAAAAACGTACATGAATATTATTGAATACTGCGTACAGTATATAGGTTTCGGTTCATGATTTTGAATAGAAAGCTGTTTTGTATTATCGTACTGTTATTGAAATTTAAGTCAGTATATGATGTGTTGAAAACTTTTCAATGAGCCTTCTCTATCCATTATCATATCTCTATCCTCTATATATCGTGACAAGTGAGAGTTGCATGACATGTTCGTGACTAATGATAACTTTGCATGTTGAATATTCAATCTCGATTTCCGCTATCACAATTGAATTTTATAGCGGGTGGGAACAAGTGAGAAACTATTCAGATATTACACCCGCGATGGACAGTATATATAAAGCGGATATGTGCAACCGACTTTGCATATAGAGAATCTTTGTTGTATAAAGTGGATTGCTAGAAGCCTTCTAGACTAAAAGGTTTTTAAGACAATCTTTGGGAATTGAAAACAGATTTCATGATAAAATTATTGTTATAACAAAGAAGATAAGAGGAATAGATATAACGGTTTTTGGTTTTGCATTCTGGTAGGTAATCTTTTGAATATTTCAGATTTGATGATTCGTATTTATTTGTATCTACAGGTAGATATTCCAATATTTATATCAAGATTCAAATATTTATCAAGATTATGTATCTATGTGAAGAGTTCTATACTGATGTTAAGATTTATTATGCGTTTGTCAAGTTCTGTCTTCAGACGTCTTACGACTATATTCCATTTTAACTTTCAGCGTTATTCTTTGTATCATTGACGAATTAGGAAGATGAAGCCATATTTTGTAAGTACGGTTATCGTTCATTAATGTTGGTATATATATTTCCTTGTTCATCAGTTAAGCCAAGCTCCGAAGTGTAAGAGCTTCAGAGATTTAACTCCACTTACATACACGAGTCCATAATCATTTGCCATTTGGGGTTAATCTGACTGTGACAGCTTTACTCAATGAAAGGGAGTGTGCATGCCATATTTACACTACATATAATGAATGCTCCTCTATATTCAAACTATATGTAAAATGCTTATCTTCAATTCTTTTCTACAGTACGAAGATCTAAGAGCGATGTCTCAACCCGCAAGAGAAATGTGGATGTGTGAGCAATGTTCGGAGTTTGGAAAAGAGATTGAAAATTTGATGACTGTTAGAGAGAGAGAAAGTTTTACTGAAGAAATGTATCGTAAGCTTCGTCAGGTCACGAAACGTTGGACATCATGGCATCATAAGTCCTTTGGGAATGTCACCTCTAGACAGTAAGTACAGGCAACTATGAGTTGTTTCATAATTTCTTAGTGAACTGACTCTCAATCGACCAGAGTGTTATTCCTGCAATATGCAGTTGTCTGATTATATGATCGCCTCGGTCGCAAGTAAGAAAGGTGCTTGCAGTTTGACCCAACCAAATACCACAGTTTCCTCGATTTCGTCCTGTGATAATACCGGACCATCTCTGGATCTCTAGTGAGAACAATTTGTCGGTAGCACTGATATAACTATCCTGATTAAAAGAGTTAGTTTGAGTTGAAAACCTCGTAAATCAATGATATTTTTAGCAGATCATTGACAAATAATCTAATAATTTGTAATCACTTCCACTTCAGGTCGGTTGCTGAACTGTTAGCTTGGGAACAGAGCACAACGTTACTCATCAACCCTGTGATAAAGACAAGAAATATAGCTCCGGAGGAAAATATCCTTGTGAGATTCCAAGAACTGTGTCAGAAGCTAGAACAACTCCACGAGAGCTTCACCAACGACATTCTTGAACCGATGTGCAAATTCTTCTGGCCATCATCCCAGAGGGTAAAACTAGACAATATCCTAGAGAGTCTCAAAACTTTACTTTCCCAATGGAAGAGTTTGCTCAGTCCACAATCGTGGACATAACAGTTGATAAAATTGCTTAAATTTTCCGGAACACACATTCGACTAACTTCATTAGGCTTTCGCCCCCCTCTCCCCCTACCAATGTTGCTATTATTATCCCCAGACTTAAAACGCAACATAACAACATTGTCTAGGGGGAAGGGGGGATATCCAAGGTCAAATACAGAAATTATAGTACAATTTATACTCTGACAGATGCACCTTGGAATTTTATTAACAAGTTATGTCCAGGATTGTCTGAGAACGGACCTTAAAATAGCGAGAATATGTTGGGTTATATTGACGATTTAACGTCTGAATTACTCTGCTACGCATTAGATTGTTATAAAACAGACCGTGTTGTAAAGATTTAAAAGGGATTGTGCGATTATTTCTTTCTTAAGTGTTGCATAAACATATAATACGCGAAATTGACTGTTGCAATTAATAGCGCGCGTAACAATTATATTGTCAAGGTAATGAGCGTGCAGGGTAACTATTGCCAATATCGTACATAGAACGTATGATCTGTCCTTATTTGGCTACTATCATCTTGCAGTGTAAGCCACTCTAATTTAAAGTCAATTTTAGCCAATTTTACCGACATTGCTGACGGAAACTGAAGTAATTTGCATTATAGGCCTGTTAAATCTTGGTCGAAATCACCATGTCTTAGTTTATACCGTTATATACAGTGTTTATAATAAGCATATAAGGAGAGTTTAAAAGCATTTATAGGATATAAAACAGAACTTGCTATGTACTAGTGCATTATAAATTCGAATAACTTAGGTTATATGAGTGTGTGCGAACATATATCCGTAGCAAAAGTCGAATGTAATATGATGCGCACTTGATTGAGACTCAATGGTAATAACTCGACGGTTAACCGCACGGTTAACCATTGCTAAATCTTAATTATATTTAAAGCAATGCTATAAATTTATACCTTTGGGACTTGATTCTTTTATTAGATATAAAGGAACCCTTAAGAAACGTTTTAGGAGCAATTACTGTTACCATTGGCGTATTCCAACGGTTAACCACGGTTAACCACTATTTTGTATATATAATTGAGTCTTTAGTATATTTAAATTACAGTGGTTAACCGTGGTTAACCGTCGTAGTTTTGAACAATTCATTGTTGTGAACACTTGATTCTTTTCGATGGTTAACACTATGTTTAGAAACAGCACAATATGCTAAAATGCAGGCACATTTATCGCCACAAAGTCCAAATTTCTCATTATTGCTTATGGTTAACCGTGGTTAACCGTTCGGCGCCACTGGATACCAGTAGGTCTTATTCGCCCCAAAATGCGATTTATGTCCACTTTATATTTACAAAGCATCCCAATTAACGGCAAAACACAGATATTAAATTCTCCTGATACATTTCTTACAAAGTATTTTAAAACTTTAGGTTCATGTACTGCATACGCATGTACTTGCACTAAAGACGCTCGTGAGCAATATTTTGTCCAACTCACATATATAGTCTTTATCAGCATTGCCTTTGCTTAAACATTAAAAATGGTTCAAAAACTTAAAGGTTAGCATCATTTGAAAGCTTAGTGGTCTGTACTTAAACAAATGTGTAAAATGGGCCTTTACGATTATCGGTAACTGATTGCGTGTCACTTCGAAAACTGCAATGTATCACAGACAATCGTGGACATAACAGTTGATAAAATTGCTTAAATTTTCCGGAACACACATTCGACTAACTTCATTAGGCTTTCGCCCCCCTCTCCCCCTACCAATGTTGCTATTATTATCCCCAGACTTAAAACGCAACATAACAACATTGTCTAGGGGGAAGGGGGGATATCCAAGGTCAAATACAGAAATTATAGTACAATTTATACTCTGACAGATGCACCTTGGAATTTTATTAACAAGTTATGTCCAGGATTGTCTGAGAACGGACCTTAAAATAGCGAGAATATGTTGGGTTATATTGACGATTTAACGTCTGAATTACTCTGCTACGCATTAGATTGTTATAAAACAGACCGTGTTGTAAAGATTTAAAAGGGATTGTGCGATTATTTCTTTCTTAAGTGTTGCATAAACATATAATACGCGAAATTGACTGTTGCAATTAATAGCGCGCGTAACAATTATACTGTCAAGGTAATGAGCGTGCAGGGTAACTATTGCCAATATCGTACATAGAACGTATGATCTGTCCTTATTTGGCTACTATCATCTTGCAGTGTAAGCCACTCTAATTTAAAGTCAATTTTAGCCAATTTTACCGACATTGCTGACGGAAACTGAAGTAATTTGCATTATAGGCCTGTTAAATCTTGGTCGAAATCACCATGTCTTAGTTTATACCGTTATATACAGTGTTTATAATAAGCATATAAGGAGAGTTTAAAAGCATTTATAGGATATAAAACAGAACTTGCTATGTACTAGTGCATTATAAATTGAATAACTTAGGTTATATGAGTGTGTGCGAACATATATCCGTAGCAAAAGTCGAATGTAATATGATGCGCACTTGATTGAGACTCAATGGTAATAACTCGACGGTTAACCGCACGGTTAACCATTGCTAAATCTTAATTATATTTAAAGCAATGCTATAAATTTATACCTTTGGGACTTGATTCTTTTATTAGATATAAAGGAACCCTTAAGAAACGTTTTAGGAGCAATTACTGTTACCATTGGCGTATTCCAACGGTTAACCACGGTTAACCACTATTTTGTATATATAATTGAGTCTTTAGTATATTTAAATTACAGTGGTTAACCGTGGTTAACCGTCGTAGTTTTGAACAATTCATTGTTGTGAACACTTGATTCTTTTCGATGGTTAACACTATGTTTAGAAACAGCACAATATGCTAAAATGCAGGCACATTTATCGCCACAAAGTCCAAATTTCTCATTATTGCTTATGGTTAACCGTGGTTAACTGTTCGGCGCCACTGGATACCAGTAGGTCTTATTCGCCCCAAAATGCGATTTATGTCCACTTTATATTTACAAAGCATCCCAATTAACGGCAAAACACAGATATTAAATTCTCCTGATACATTTCTTACAAAGTATTTTAAAACTTTAGGTTCATGTACTGCATACGCATGTACTTGCACTAAAGACGCTCGTGAGCAATATTTTGTCCAACTCACATATATAGTCTTTATCAGCATTGCCTTTGCTTAAACATTAAAAATGGTTCAAAAAACTTAAAGGTTAGCATCATTTGAAAGCTTAGTGGTCTGTACTTAAACAAATGTGTAAAATGGGCCTTTACGATTATCGGTAACTGATTGCGTGTCACTTCGAAAACTGCAATGTATCACAGACAATCGTGGACATAACAGTTGATAAAATTGCTTAAATTTTCCGGAACACACATTCGACTAACTTCATTAGGCTTTCGCCCCCTTCTCCCCCTACCAATGTTGCTATTATTATCCCCAGACTTAAAACGCAACATAACAACATTGTCTAGGGGGAAGGGGGGATATCCAAGGTCAAATACAGAAATTATAGTACAATTTATACTCTGACAGATGCACCTTGGAATTTTATTAACAAGTTATGTCCAGGATTGTCTGAGAACGGACCTTAAAATAGCGAGAATATGTTGGGTTATATTGACGATTTAACGTCTGAATTACTCTGCTACGCATTAGATTGTTATAAAACAGACCGTGTTTTAAAGATTTAAAAGGGATTGTGCGATTATTTCTTTCTTAAGTGTTGCATAAACATATAATACGCGAAATTGACTGTTGCAATTAATAGCGCGCGTAACAATTATACTGTCAAGGTAATGAGCGTGCAGGGTAACTATTGCCAATATCGTACATAGAACGTATGATCTGTCCTTATTTGGCTACTATCATCTTGCAGTGTAAGCCACTCTAATTTAAAGTCAATTTTAGCCAATTTTACCGACATTGCGGACGGAAACTGAAGTAATTTGCATTATAGGCCTGTTAAATCTTGGTCGAAATCACCATGTCTTAGTTTATACCGTTATATACAGTGTTTATAATAAGCATATAAGGAGAGTTTAAAAGCATTTATAGGATATAAAACAGAACTTGCTATGTACTAGTGCATTATAAATTGAATAACTTAGGTTATATGAGTGTGTGCGAACATATATCCGTAGCAAAAGTCGAATGTAATATGATGCGCACTTGATTGAGACTCAATGGTAATAACTCGACGGTTAACCGCACGGTTAACCATTGCTAAATCTTAATTATATTTAAAGCAATGCTATAAATTTATACCTTTGGGACTTGATTCTTTTATTAGATATAAAGGAACCCTTAAGAAACGTTTTAGGAGCAATTACTGTTACCATTGGCGTATTCCACGGTTAACCACGGTTAACCACTATTTTGTATATATAATTGAGTCTTTAGTATATTTAAATTACAGTGGTTAACCGTGGTTAACCGTCGTAGTTTTGAACAATTCATTGTTGTGAACACTTGATTCTTTTCGATGGTTAACACTATGTTTAGAAACAGCACAATATGCTAAAATGCAGGCACATTTATCGCCACAAAGTCCAAATTTCTCATTATTGCTTATGGTTAACCGTGGTTAACTGTTCGGCGCCACTGGATACCAGTAGGTCTTATTCGCCCCAAAATGCGATTTATGTCCACTTTATATTTACAAAGCATCCCAATTAACGGCAAAACACAGATATTAAATTCTCCTGATACATTTCTTACAAAGTATTTTAAAACTTTAGGTTCATGTACTGCATACGCATGTACTTGCACTAAAGACGCTCGTGAGCAATATTTTGTCCAACTCACATATATAGTCTTTATCAGCATTGCCTTTGCTTAAACATTAAAAATGGTTCAAAACTTAAAGGTTAGCATCATTTGAAAGCTTAGTGGTCTGTACTTAAACAAATGTGTAAAATGGGCCTTTACGATTATCGGTAACTGATTGCGTGTCACTTCGAAAACTGCAATGTATCACAGACAATCGTGGACATAACAGTTGATAAAATTGCTTAAATTTTCCGGAACACACATTCGACTAACTTCATTAGGCTTTCGCCCCCTCTCCCCCTACCAATGTTGCTATTATTATCCCCAGACTTAAAACGCAACATAACAACATTGTCTAGGGGGAAGGGGGGATATCCAAGGTCAAATACAGAAATTATAGTACAATTTATACTCTGACAGATGCACCTTGGAATTTTATTAACAAGTTATGTCCAGGATTGTCTGAGAACGGACCTTAAAATAGCGAGAATATGTTGGGTTATATTGACGATTTAACGTCTGAATTACTCTGCTACGCATTAGATTGTTATAAAACAGACCGTGTTTTAAAGATTTAAAAGGGATTGTGCGATTATTTCTTTCTTAAGTGTTGCATAAACATATAATACGCGAAATTGACTGTTGCAATTAATAGCGCGCGTAACAATTATACTGTCAAGGTAATGAGCGTGCAGGGTAACTATTGCCAATATCGTACATAGAACGTATGATCTGTCCTTATTTGGCTACTATCATCTTGCAGTGTAAGCCACTCTAATTTAAAGTCAATTTTAGCCAATTTTACCGACATTGCTGACGGGAAACTGAAGTAATTTGCATTATAGGCCTGTTAAATCTTGGTCGAAATCACCATGTCTTAGTTTATACCGTTATATACAGTGTTTATAATAAGCATATAAGGAGAGTTTAAAAGCATTTATAGGATATAAAACAGAACTTGCTATGTACTAGTGCATTATAAATTCGAATAACTTAGGTTATATGAGTGTGTGCGAACATATATCCGTAGCAAAAGTCGAATGTAATATGATGCGCACTTGATTGAGACTCAATGGTAATAACTCGACGGTTAACCGCACGGTTAACCATTGCTAAATCTTAATTATATTTAAAGCAATGCTATAAATTTATACCTTTGGGACTTGATTCTTTTATTAGATATAAAGGAACCCTTAAGAAACGTTTTAGGAGCAATTACTGTTACCATTGGCGTATTCCAACGGTTAACCACGGTTAACCACTATTTTGTATATATAATTGAGTCTTTAGTATATTTAAATTACAGTGGTTAACCGTGGTTAACTGTCGTAGTTTTGAACAATTCATTGTTGTGAACACTTGATTCTTTTCGATGGTTAACACTATGTTTAGAAACAGCACAATATGCTAAAATGCAGGCACATTTATCGCCACAAAGTCCAAATTTCATTATTGCTTATGGTTAACCGTGGTTAACCGTTCGGCGCCACTGGATACCAGTAGGTCTTATTCGCCCCAAAATGCGATTTATGTCCACTTTATATTTACAAAGCATCCCAATTAACGGCAAAACACAGATATTAAATTCTCCTGATACATTTCTTACAAAGTATTTTAAAACTTTAGGTTCATGTACTGCATACGCATGTACTTGCACTAAAGACGCTCGTGAGCAATATTTTGTCCAACTCACATATATAGTCTTTATCAGCATTGCCTTTGCTTAAACATTAAAAATGGTTCAAAAACTTAAAGGTTAGCATCATTTGAAAGCTTAGTGGTCTGTACTTAAACAAATGTGTAAAATGGGCCTTTACGATTATCGGTAACTGATTGCGTGTCACTGAAAACTGCAATGTATCACAGACAATCGTGGACATAACAGTTGATAAAATTGCTTAAATTTTCCGGAACACACATTCGACTAACTTCATTAGGCTTTCGCCCCCCTCTCTCCCTACCAATGTTGCTATTATTATCCCCAGACTTAAAACGCAACATAACAACATTGTCTAGGGGGAAGGGGGGATATCCAAGGTCAAATACAGAAATTATAGTACAATTTATACTCTGACAGATGCACCTTGGAATTTTATTAACAAGTTATGTCCAGGATTGTCTGAGAACGGACCTTAAAATAGCGAGAATATGTTGGGTTATATTGACGATTTAACGTCTGAATTACTCTGCTACGCATTAGATTGTTATAAAACAGACCGTGTTTTAAAGATTTAAAAGGGATTGTGCGATTATTTCTTTCTTAAGTGTTGCATAAACATATAATACGCGAAATTGACTGTTGCAATTAATAGCGCGCGTAACAATTATACTGTCAAGGTAATGAGCGTGCAGGGTAACTATTGCCAATATCGTACATAGAACGTATGATCTGTCCTTATTTGGCTACTATCATCTTGCAGTGTAAGCCACTCTAATTTAAAGTCAATTTTAGCCAATTTTACCGACATTGCTGACGGAAACTGAAGTAATTTGCATTATAGGCCTGTTAAATCTTGGTCGAAATCACCATGTCTTAGTTTATACCGTTATATACAGTGTTTATAATAAGCATATAAGGAGAGTTTAAAAGCATTTATAGGATATAAAACAGAACTTGCTATGTACTAGTGCATTATAAATTGAATAACTTAGGTTATATGAGTGTGTGCGAACATATATCCGTAGCAAAAGTCGAATGTAATATGATGCGCACTTGATTGAGACTCAATGGTAATAACTCGACGGTTAACCGCACGGTTAACCATTGCTAAATCTTAATTATATTTAAAGCAATGCTATAAATTTATACCTTTGGGACTTGATTCTTTTATTAGATATAAAGGAACCCTTAAGAAACGTTTTAGGAGCAATTACTGTTACCATTGGCGTATTCCAACGGTTAACCACGGTTAACCACTATTTTGTATATATAATTGAGTCTTTAGTATATTTAAATTACAGTGGTTAACCGTGGTTAACCGTCGTAGTTTTGAACAATTCATTGTTGTGAACACTTGATTCTTTTCGATGGTTAACACTATGTTTAGAAACAGCACAATATGCTAAAATGCAGGCACATTTATCGCCACAAAGTCCAAATTTCTCATTATTGCTTATGGTTAACCGTGGTTAACTGTTCGGCGCCACTGGATACCAGTAGGTCTTATTCGCCCCAAAATGCGATTTATGTCCACTTTATATTTACAAAGCATCCCAATTAACGGCAAAACACAGATATTAAATTCTCCTGATACATTTCTTACAAAGTATTTTAAAACTTTAGGTTCATGTACTGCATACGCATGTACTTGCACTAAAGACGCTCGTGAGCAATATTTTGTCCAACTCACATATATAGTCTTTATCAGCATTGCCTTTGCTTAAACATTAAAAATGGGTCAAAAATCTTAAAGGTTAGCATCATTTGAAAGCTTAGTGGTCTGTACTTAAACAAATGTGTAAAATGGGCCTTTACGATTATCGGTAACTGATTGCGTGTCACTTCGAAAACTGCAATGTATCACAGACAATCGTGGACATAACAGTTGATAAAATTGCTTAAATTTTCCGGAACACACATTCGACTAACTTCATTAGGCTTTCGCCCCCTCTCCCCCTACCAATGTTGCTATTATTATCCCCAGACTTAAAACGCAACATAACAACATTGTCTAGGGGGAAGGGGGGATATCCAAGGTCAAATACAGAAATTATAGTACAATTTATACTCTGACAGATGCACCTTGGAATTTTATTAACAAGTTATGTCCAGGATTGTCTGAGAACGGACCTTAAAATAGCGAGAATATGTTGGGTTATATTGACGATTTAACGTCTGAATTACTCTGCTACGCATTAGATTGTTATAAAACAGACCGTGTTTAAAGATTTAAAAGGGATTGTGCGATTATTTCTTTCTTAAGTGTTGCATAAACATATAATACGCGAAATTGACTGTTGCAATTAATAGCGCGCGTAACAATTATACTGTCAAGGTAATGAGCGTGCAGGGTAACTATTGCCAATATCGTACATAGAACGTATGATCTGTCCTTATTTGGCTACTATCATCTTGCAGTGTAAGCCACTCTAATTTAAAGTCAATTTTAGCCAATTTTACCGACATTGCTGACGGAAACTGAAGTAATTTGCATTATAGGCCTGTTAAATCTTGGTCGAAATCACCATGTCTTAGTTTATACCGTTATATACAGTGTTTATAATAAGCATATAAGGAGAGTTTAAAAGCATTTATAGGATATAAAACAGAACTTGCTATGTACTAGTGCATTATAAATTGAATAACTTAGGTTATATGAGTGTGTGCGAACATATATCCGTAGCAAAAGTCGAATGTAATATGATGCGCACTTGATTGAGACTCAATGGTAATAACTCGACGGTTAACCGCACGGTTAACCATTGCTAAATCTTAATTATATTTAAAGCAATGCTATAAATTTATACCTTTGGGACTTGATTCTTTATTAGATATAAAGGAACCCTTAAGAAACGTTTTAGGAGCAATTACTGTTACCATTGGCGTATTCCAACGGTTAACCACGGTTAACCACTATTTTGTATATATAATTGAGTCTTTAGTATATTTAAATTACAGTGGTTAACCGTGGTTAACCGTCGTAGTTTTGAACAATTCATTGTTGTGAACACTTGATTCTTTTCGATGGTTAACACTATGTTTAGAAACAGCACAATATGCTAAAATGCAGGCACATTTATCGCCACAAAGTCCAAATTTCATTATTGCTTATGGTTAACCGTGGTTAACCGTTCGGCGCCACTGGATACCAGTAGGTCTTATTCGCCCCAAAATGCGATTTATGTCCACTTTATATTTACAAAGCATCCCAATTAACGGCAAAACACAGATATTAAATTCTCCTGATACATTTCTTACAAAGTATTTTAAAACTTTAGGTTCATGTACTGCATACGCATGTACTTGCACTAAAGACGCTCGTGAGCAATATTTTGTCCAACTCACATATATAGTCTTTATCAGCATTGCCTTTGCTTAAACATTAAAAATGGTTCAAAACTTAAAGGTTAGCATCATTTGAAAGCTTAGTGGTCTGTACTTAAACAAATGTGTAAAATGGGCCTTTACGATTATCGGTAACTGATTGCGTGTCACTTCGAAAACTGCAATGTATCACAGACAATCGTGGACATAACAGTTGATAAAATTGCTTAAATTTTCCGGAACACACATTCGACTAACTTCATTAGGCTTTCGCCCCCCTCTCCCCCTACCAATGTTGCTATTATTATCCCCAGACTTAAAACGCAACATAACAACATTGTCTAGGGGGAAGGGGGGATATCCAAGGTCAAATACAGAAATTATAGTACAATTTATACTCTGACAGATGCACCTTGGAATTTTATTAACAAGTTATGTCCAGGATTGTCTGAGAACGGACCTTAAAATAGCGAGAATATGTTGGGTTATATTGACGATTTAACGTCTGAATTACTCTGCTACGCATTAGATTGTTATAAAACAGACCGTGTTGTAAAGATTTAAAAGGGATTGTGCGATTATTTCTTTCTTAAGTGTTGCATAAACATATAATACGCGAAATTGACTGTTGCAATTAATAGCGCGCGTAACAATTATATTGTCAAGGTAATGAGCGTGCAGGGTAACTATTGCCAATATCGTACATAGAACGTATGATCTGTCCTTATTTGGCTACTATCATCTTGCAGTGTAAGCCACTCTAATTTAAAGTCAATTTTAGCCAATTTTACCGACATTGCTGACGGGAAACTGAAGTAATTTGCATTATAGGCCTGTTAAATCTTGGTCGAAATCACCATGTCTTAGTTTATACCGTTATATACAGTGTTTATAATAAGCATATAAGGAGAGTTTAAAAGCATTTATAGGATATAAAACAGAACTTGCTATGTACTAGTGCATTATAAATTGAATAACTTAGGTTATATGAGTGTGTGCGAACATATATCCGTAGCAAAAGTCGAATGTAATATGATGCGCACTTGATTGAGACTCAATGGTAATAACTCGACGGTTAACCGCACGGTTAACCATTGCTAAATCTTAATTATATTTAAAGCAATGCTATAAATTTATACCTTTTGGGACTTGATTCTTTTATTAGATATAAAGGAACCCTTAAGAAACGTTTTAGGAGCAATTACTGTTACCATTGGCGTATTCCAACGGTTAACCACGGTTAACCACTATTTTGTATATATAATTGAGTCTTTAGTATATTTAAATTACAGTGGTTAACCGTGGTTAACCGTCGTAGTTTTGAACAATTCATTGTTGTGAACACTTGATTCTTTTCGATGGTTAACACTATGTTTAGAAACAGCACAATATGCTAAAATGCAGGCACATTTATCGCCACAAAGTCCAAATTTCTCATTATTGCTTATGGTTAACCGTGGTTAACCGTTCGGCGCCACTGGATACCAGTAGGTCTTATTCGCCCCAAAATGCGATTTATGTCCACTTTATATTTACAAAGCATCCCAATTAACGGCAAAACACAGATATTAAATTCTCCTGATACATTTCTTACAAAGTATTTTAAAACTTTAGGTTCATGTACTGCATACGCATGTACTTGCACTAAAGACGCTCGTGAGCAATATTTTGTCCAACTCACATATATAGTCTTTATCAGCATTGCCTTTGCTTAAACATTAAAAATGGTTCAAAAAACTTAAAGGTTAGCATCATTTGAAAGCTTAGTGGTCTGTACTTAAACAAATGTGTAAAATGGGCCTTTACGATTATCGGTAACTGATTGCGTGTCACTGAAAAACTGCAATGTATCACAGACAATCGTGGACATAACAGTTGATAAAATTGCTTAAATTTTCCGGAACACACATTCGACTAACTTCATTAGGCTTTCGCCCCCCTCTCCCCCTACCAATGTTGCTATTATTATCCCCAGACTTAAAACGCAACATAACAACATTGTCTAGGGGGAAGGGGGGATATCCAAGGTCAAATACAGAAATTATAGTACAATTTATACTCTGACAGATGCACCTTGGAATTTTATTAACAAGTTATGTCCAGGATTGCAGGTACGATTGATCAGTCGCTGTTCTCCGAACCAAGCTCCAAACACCTGCACACTTTCACCTTAAGAGGAAGGATCTATGATTATGACTCCGTGATAAGACTTATCCCAGATCTCCTCGAGAAGGCCTCTCTTGCTTTGAACGTGGTTCGCAAATGGCGAGTACTGTACAAAGAATTTTATCTTGCAAGACAAAACACCTACACTCTGCTAGGATCATCACGGTCTAGCACGAAATCCAAATCGAGATCTCACGAACAGTTGGGCTTATTGGAGAAGCAATCAGACGAATTTCAAAACCAATGCGATAACTTAAGAAGTGAACTAGAAAAATGCCGTGATAAGTGTCAAGGTTTAGAGAAAGAATTACACTTTTATGCTGATCTTTGCGACCGTTTGGAAACTGAAGTAGATAAGGCAAAAGAGGCTTGTAATACCGCTAAAGAAAGACTGGATGAATCTAAAAGTAAAGCCCAAGAAAATTCTGACCCAAATACTCAACAGTATCGCCAAGTTTTACAACAAGAACTTAATGCATCGAAAATCAAGTTTTGTACTCAGAGGATTAAACTGATCAACGCTCGCAAGCGATGTGTCGCGATCTCCGATCAGCTTGAGAAAACGCGAAAGGAATACGAGACACTCAAAATGGAGGATGCCATTTCCCAGAATAACTTTAAGGTTCTTAGAAACCAATTGGAAAACTTTCGAAGAAATATAAAGATCCAAGGTGGTATGGTAGACAGTCTCCAACAACAGTGTTATGCCCTAAAGAAAGAGTTGGACACTTCCAAAGCGAGTTGTAAGAAAGTCACTCAGGAGTTGACCGAGGTCAAGACGAAATGTGGGGGACTGGAGGAGAAATTGCGTCATAAAGAGGAGGAGTGTTTTAAGATAAGGAATGAGTTGAATGAAGCACTCAGGAGAAATGAAAATACTGAATTAAAATATATCAAAGGTAAGAAATTGTCTAAAATACCAAATATTGTCCCATAGAAATCACATTGATAACAAATATTCGGATCCTTATTATCTCATTCATAACTTAGGAGGCCGGCTGATAAATGAATATCACTCAAGTCTTATAGGAACTCTTTGGATAATTTTCGAACATATTTGGATGCAAGCAATGTGTAACCGTAACCTCCCGACTTGTGCATTTATTTTGGTGGTCTTTAAAAGAATGCCTCTGCTACTTTTTTGCATCCTTACCTAATGGTATTTATGTTTTCTCTGTTTTAGCACAAGGAATGTCCTCGGATGAAAGCAGTTTAACACCAGTTGAAAGATAGTAAACGTTTTCAATCTTATGAAGAGAACACGTTTGGTTACTATGGTTAAATCGTCTATTGTGCCAATGTTTCAACAATGCTGATATATATTTAATGTTTGGATTCGTTCGAGATGGATGACTTTCAAAGAAAGAAAGAAGAATGGAAGTAAAGACAAACAGTAGTGATGAGATTTATACAAATTAAGGATGTTGCATATTCAATATTATTTCTATAGTAGACCTAGATTAGATATATAAATAAATAGTAAAATATCAAAATTACTTTATCTTGTTAGTATTGTCAATGTAGATTTTACGATGATATTTATGAATAAAAACAAATGAAACGAAATAAAGCTCTTGCAAGTATAAAATACAGTTAGTCAAATGTTAATACACTAGCCTGCATGCAGATGTCTTGCCAACCTCGTTCCAAGGCTTTCTAGGCGGTTAGTAGCAAGCCCTGGGAACAAGGGATTGCTACGAATAGTGTCTTGCTCGTCTTCAGTACACAACCAATATATATAAACCGCAAGACAGCGGGAAACCCTATGCATCGTTGCCTGATCGAGTTGTTTATGCCAAATTTTTGGCTTGAGTTCCGAGTTACCAACTGGGAGCGCGATCTAAATTAGTCTAAATTCAAACAAACACGATTTGCATTTGAACATCTTGACACAATGCGCTTTTTGCCGTATGAAGCGTCCCACCCTTGTTCCTATTCGTATTTACGAAGACAGCAGAGAGAACGAGTATACCAATTTTCTGAAGACTTATATTAACCAAGAAGTAATATTTTTGCCGCTGTGCGTTGAGAAAGGCTCTTTGGTCCAACTCGGTTGGGGTTTGAACCCCAACCTAGCCTAGCAGTAGGTTGTGAGCACTCGAGCAATAGGCTACTGTTCACTTCACAATATAACCAATATAGACTGACATGTAATCGTCTGTTACCTATAACCCACATATAATTGTGGCAATTATACACTGTTATATTACCCAGTGTTGCAAGTTTGTATTTCAAGTGTTATAAGTGTGTATATCAAGTTACCAAGATGCAACGTTCATCGTTACGACGTAAAAGCAAGATCACAACAATGTTGTTTGTGTTTGAGGTATTCATTCTAACAATGTATGTTGTGTTTATTGATTATGGTGAGGAGCTTTTGCCTGTCGATCCACCTGATATAAATCATAATCATGAAAAAGATCCTATTAGATTGAATGGTAAGTAAATGGTTTGTTTTTATTACCAAGTAAAAGTAGTCTGACATTAATCTATCAAGATTTTGGTGGCATCTCACTCGATTGATGAATTGTCAAGATGGTGATCTTCATGTCCGATCAGATAGAGATGTTAAACCGTAGTCTTCGGACATCTTTGTCAATTGTGGTTAGTTCACTCCTATGCTTCGAGGTTTTTTCTCCGGGTCCTCTGGTTTTCCTACCTCACCATAAACTAGCCCTTAGGCTTAAGGTACGTTTACACGCTGCGATTTGTCGGGCCGATTTCAGATGCACGTTAATGATATTTGAAAAATACGTGGCAAACGTCATCTGACAACATCACCAACTGAAAATATTCGTCATTAACATTCAGCAAAACCTAAAATCGGGCCGACAAATTGCAGCGTGTAAACGTACCTTTATCCTCAGACGCGGGTGAATTGGGCAACCACATCCTGTGTAAGGCATATATGTTATATTTCCAGCATTTGAAGATGTTCATGTTATGGTTTTCGTTGGTTATGGTTTTCTGATGATATTTCTCAAGAGATATGGTTTCAGTGGATTAGGATATAACTTTGTTGTTGGTACTGTGGCGATACAATGGTCTGTGGTCATGGAAGGATTCTTTTATCTGAAAGATTCCAAGATACAGCTAACAGGAGACAGGTACGCCTCCACAAAGGTCATGCCCTACGGAATGCACCCTTTTCTTAATCGAAGTAAGGCTAAGCTGAATTAACTTCATTTATACTGGATAGACATATACTTCTAGAGTTCCAGTAATGGCCATCCATAATATGATCCATTATTGGTCCAGTGTTACTACAAAAGGAGTCCGTAATCCCCGAGAAAACCTGAGGTTTTCTGTAAACTGGAAGCATTCTTTTTGCATGCGACTGAGATGAAATTATAATCAGACCACTACATATTTAATCAGCACCCCCCTGTTGAGGAAATATGCTATCCCCATGGGAAGACCCTCCCATGGAAATTCCAAAAGGATCTTAAACCCCCTCCCACTTGGAATTCCAAGGTTCCTCAACAGGGGGGGAGTACGGATTAAAATTGGAATAGCCCATTGTAGGAATCGCCGAGATGTACTGCACAAGCAGTGACCACTATGCTACGAACACCCCCTGATATTCAAACATGTGTTAATCTTATTTGTTGAACTTGTTTGCATTTGTATGCTATGTGCCAAAATACTGTCTATTTTTTCTTAGTGTAATCAAAGCGGAGTTCGCTACAGCGACAGTTCTGATCACTCTTGGTGTGATCCTTGGCAAGGCCAGTCCTATACAGTTGTTCCTGATTACTGTCGTCGAAGTCTTCCTTTACTCAATAAACAGGGGTGTGTGTGAATATATCTTGGAAGCAATAGATCCGGGGGGAGCGATCTATATTCACGTGTTTGGTGCAATGTTTGGTTTGGGTGTGGCTAAGATGATCTTCAATCCACGGTCTGTTGCACACGAAGAGGAGATATCGTCATATCATTCTGATCTCTTTTCCATGTTGGGTAAGTTGAAATTGTACCGTCGTTTGCATCTAAGGATGAACAGTTCATGCAATATCATTTTTCCTATAGGAACTTTATTCCTATGGGTCTATTGGCCTGGTTTCAATTCCTCGTTACTACTTGGTCACATAAAGCACAGAGCTATCATCAATACATATTTTGCGTTGGCAGCAAGCTGTGTTACTGCTTTTGCTTGCTCTACTGTTTTGACGAGAGAATCCAAATTTAGTATGGTACGTGTTTGCCTTGTACTCTTTGTTCGTGGTCGAGCAACTTCTTACTTTCTTCAAACAGAGGGCACTGGGCTATCAGTATCTTTGATACTGTCATGTAAGATTGTAAGTTTTATTTAACTTGAACTACTTTTTATATCTAAACGAATCTATTCTCACTGTAGGTCCATATTCAGAATGCAACGTTAGCAGGTGGAGTGGCTGTCGGTGCTGTAGCTCACATGATAATCCATCCTTGGGGTGCGGTCTTAATAGGTCTGATAGCTGGAGCATCTTGTACTGCAGGCTATGAATATTTCCAGGTGGGTTTTGGGCTATTGGTACAATCAAGACTTGCGATTGGTACAATCAAATATACGTAATCGACTAACTCGTATTTATGCCCGTTGCTGCCCAACTCACGTAGTCATGAAAGTTTTCCAAATTCCAATTTATCTATTGTATTATGTTTTCCAGCCCTGGTTGATCAAACAGTTCAGTATGCACGATACATGTGGTGTGACAAGTCTTCATGGCATACCCGGCATATTGTCTGCAATATGTAGCGTGGTTATCGCCGCCATCGCTGGATTCCCTCAGTACAAGAACAGGTAATGGGTCAAACATCATACCAGATATTCACAATATACGCGTTAAACTATGTCTCAATGTTTTTTCTCTTTAGTTTATACAAGATTTACCCTGCGCGGGCACCAGCCATGAATACTACGGAATATCAAGAACTAGTGCTACATTCTCCAGATATCAGTGCAGGTCAGGGAAGATCAGCAAATATTCAATGTGGTATACAAGTGGCAGCTTTGGTGATCACTTTAGTAATATCCTTAGTTGGCGGACTTTGTACCGGTTAGTAAAGTCTTACTGTATTACTATTTAAGAAATAGAAAACATTTTCCGTGTTTCTATACAGTTTTAGTAGAATCATACTAGTATACTATTGCAAATGCTGTAATTTGATTGGCTACGCTACTCGCTATCTAATTGTCGATAGATATCGAGTAGCGAAACAGCCATCTCCTCGGCGCGATTTTTAACGAATTTATTTCAAGAAATTATGAAAAACGTTTTGAAATACTGTTTTCTTGCTGGTTTCTACTAAAACAATTAGATTATTCGCTCTCGATTTCTATGAGATGATAGTTCATTCGGGCTTCGCCCTCATCAACTATCACCTCATAGAAATCTTGAGCTCATAATCTAATTGTTAAATAGAAACACGCTTCTCCACCAATCAACGCTCGCGTACTATAAATGTTATATTATAAATGTATTTAAATAAAATGCTAAGATCTAAACTGTTCTCCCTAGATGTTCTTGCATTATATTTGTGACCATATCAAAGATCTATGTTTTTACAGGTTTTATTGGAAGGTTGAAGTTTTTTGATCCTCTAGACGACAAGGATTTTTATTTAGATGCACCGTATTGGGAGGTAAGGGTATTGAAATTGTGTAAAGATTATGTTAAGCTGCCGTGGTTTCTGTCTGCACTAGTGCACCAGGAAAGATTTCCTCTCCTGGTCTTAAAAACTGAAACATACTTTCGATTTTCATATCAGATTTTAACATTTATGTCTTTCCCAGGTGCCAGATGATTTTGTTGAGGCAGGTCCCCAGATTCTCATTCCTCAAGTACCTGGCGTAGCTTTGACAGAAGAAGATGATGAAGACGGAGAAGATGATGAAGACGGAGAAGATGATGACGAATATGGAGAGGGAGAAGGCGAATATGGAGAAGATGAAGGAGGGGAAACCATTGCGTTGAAGAAAAGTATTGATTTCTCACATGCACTCGTCTAAATCATCTCTGGAGCATGTTCACAAATAAAATGCACAAGTTTAAAGGCTATTCGGTTAAAATTTTAGTACAGTTACAGTTTTGGCAATAGACGCAATAGGAAGTCTGAATGAAGTCAACTGACTACGTACGAATATGTTACCACAACTGCCCATATTTTTTGACAAGCGTCACAAGCTTATAATAAACTAGGAAAAATATGGACTTACATTTTTAAACAACTTTTAAACTGCTGTTACTGAATGATATGTCGTTGATTGTTCGAATTATAAACATAGCTCATGCATGGTACTTTCTGAAATCATGCTGAAATGCATATAGCGAGTAATTAACATAGTTCTGGTTTAGGAAGATGTTATTAAATAGAGATACCAGGGTAAATGTTGAGCCCACAGGCTTAACCGCTGGTCGATTTTTGATATAACATCCGTTTAAATCCAAAACTCACAATTTTACCAATTGACCAGTATGTGGATAAATTTGATAAACAAAGCTGAGGTTTTTACGATTTAAAGAGAACAACAATGCCTGGGTCCTTGGTAGCCTATATTTGGGAAACTTTCTTGTATTCATATCCTACAATGCACAATGTATTAAATAATGTTTAGAAAGAAAAGTAAACGTAGTGAAAGCAAGCTCCCAGAAAGCAGCATACTACTCTTCAAAAAAGCTGTCCAAAAACTGCCTATTGACCTAAATGATAGCCAAATTCAAAGCTTAATCAAAGCAATTGAATACATCAGTTATGAGACGACAGAGCATGTAGTTATTAAGCGTAATATTTCACCAGGATTGTACGTAGTTGTCTCCGGAAAAGTTGAAGCTGTTAGCAATAATGGTGGGGTTGCTTTACGACTTATAAAGAAGGGTGATTTTTTTGGTGAACTTTCAACATTTTTTGGTACCATTACTCCTGTGACTGTCAGAGCACAAGAGGGGTGAGTACTTCAGTGGTATTTATATACAATTATTTCTTATGATATATACAATGAATTGTGTCCCTCCCCTATCTAATTTAGGGACGGACCATTAGAAAAGTGATGGTGGGGGTGGGGGGAAAGCAAAAATAAAATTTGCGCAAAGGAAACGGAAAAAGTGCAAAGGGGAGAGCAAAGAAAAAAGCCTTTAAAATTCCTATAAAAGAAATTTGTGCACAAGCAGACAGTCCCCAAAAAAATTCAAGCATGCTGAAAATTCCCCACCCCGCCATCACTTTTCTAATGGTCCTTCCGTTAGGTCAATTAGGTTGGGATTATCTTTTGTGGTCTTTATGTTTTCCACACAAAACCTGGTTATAATTTCACGTCCAGTAAGCACAGATAGTATAAACTGTAACCCTAATTCAAGCCCATGGGACATAAACTTATTACCCAAAACCCCACCTTAACCCTATAAACCTAAACCCAATCCTCAACCCTATACCCAAAACCTTAATCTCAACCCCAGCCATGACAGACTAGTTGCCTAAAACATATATTTATATACATTGGCTTATGTCAATAATATGGGTAGGTTAATTTGCTTGTTTTAGAGCCGAGTTACTGTTTATCAAGTCACAAAGTATTTTGAATGTGTTTACGGAGAAACCTAAACTTAGTTTGTTTCAGTGGTTTATCAAAAGGTTAGTATTGGTTTTGTATTGGTTTTTCTGTCTCGGGCCAGACAATTTTATATATATATATTTTTTTTTTTATATAAACAATATTTTTAAATTAAATGCAATTGCTCCAAAAGCGTTGAAGCTTATCTAGGGAGCTTTCGCTAAATATTCAAGAGAATGCTTTAATTTGAAAGGAATATTGAATATAGGAGATATGTGGACACGGCAAAGATTTTTCAAGAGCATGCTGTATCAAAAGAACTTGCATATCAAAGTCTTCAAGAGGTTGGAAGTAAAATATACCATACATTTATTTATTTATATAGATATTTATCATAAATAAAAAAATATTCCATATTGCATTCTAGACACCAATGTTTCACAATTGGAGTTCTGACTGTCTGCACTTTCTTGTTGAACAGACCTTGCCAGGTTTAATCTATACTTACTGATATTTCACTACTTTTTATACTCTAGTGTCGGTCCCATCTGCAACTATGACTGACAATCTTTCTTACAGAAATCATCCTCCTGTTTCCTGCTGGTAGTTATATCTGGCGTCAAGGTTACCACGCACGTGAGATATTCATCCTCGTACATGGTACTGCTAAAATTTTGACGTCAGATAAGAAAGAACTTGTGACAGTGTCTGCCAATAATACAAGTTTCTGTATGGGAGAAGAACAGTTCTTTAACCAGTTGAGAAGAAACTTTGACATTCGGTACAAACCATTGTTCTTGTCAAGAATGCTGAGAAATTACTGCAGCTGTATATGTACAGTTGTAATATAGTATTTATCTTTAGGGCAGAAAGTCCCTGTTTGGTGTTAATATTAAACAAAGACCATTTGGATAATTTATTTTACAGTGATATTCAGGTATTGACTAATTATAATAAAAATATTAAAGTTTTTTAGTTGTCTATAATTCCTCAGTCATTTGTATGATTTAATGATAATCAGACCATATAAATATTCTTTTATAGTGTGCTGAGGAACGTGAACTGTATGATTTGCTCTCGCATCAGTGGAAAAGTGTTCTGGTGCGAAAAGATAAGACAATTTATTCCAAGTACTCTGGACAGCTAGATCTGGAGGTCATAAGTATTGTAAGTGTACATCTTATTTCTTCCCGTTTTCCTCCTTGACTTTCTTGGTTAATCCTTTCCAACCATTCATCATCCCTAATCATTTGTACTTTTCGTCTTTCTTTCATTCCTTTCATATATTTACTTTAATCATCATCCGGACATTCCTTTCACTTCCATTCTTTCTCCCATTATTTCATTTATTTGTTCATTTATTCATTCTTTCATAAGATTTTTTTCATTTGCCTATAAAATGTGCATAATTCCTTAATTCCATCCTTCTATTGACCCATTCAACTTTCCTTTCATTTTTTCTGCATTCCTCCACTAGATATACTTGATATCATAAATTACTTTTGCACACACAAAATAAACTGAAAGTATGTCCTGCTCCTTATGTGTTTTAGAGACTGTGGCAAGCATTGCAGCAGGTAAGGATCGAACTCTTGGTATTTTCACTCACAAGTACTGGCTAGCTGATACATATTTTTTGTTCAATTTATTAGAGAGGCCTTCAAATTCCTTTTCAAGCAGGATTTTTTCATGCTTTATTCCTGTCTGTTAGTGCTATGGAAATTGATGTGGGCAAAGAAATCTTGGGTGCAAATGAGTTATGTATGTACTATGTAGGCCAATGTTTTCATTAGAGTTTGTTTATAAAAGTTATTAACTATAGCAGACATTTTATACTATTCTCACTATTTTGCACTGTGTTTAGATGATGTTATTGTCATGATGTTAAAAGGATGTGGTGAATTATACACTGAGAACCAATCTTTAGGGACCATTGAGGCTGTTGGATTATACTGTGAGTACTACTGAGAAGTCAGGCATAGAAAGTTTCACCTATATAACACAGGTTTAATGCTCAGTCAACATAGCCTTACAAAGTTGTGCCCTTAGAATATTTACAGCAGTTTATAACCAGTCTGAACCAGTGAACTCTATAGTTCACTGGTCTGAACTAACAACCATTTTGTTAATTTTCACAAGTACCAAGTGAGAATGTTGTCAGTGGTAGTTGGATAAAAGCAACACAGACATCATTGGTTATTAAAGTCCCAGTGTCAGTGGTAAAGAGTGCACAGGAAGACTATCCTGATGTCATTGTTTTGTGAAGTTTCCATTTAACCCTGATTTTACAAGAGGAGAGTTGCGTCAATCTGTACACAGGCTTACTATTTTTGCTGTGCTTTAAAAGACCAAGTACTGGCAGTTTATTAACATTAGTTTCAATTTATACTTCTATATTTTACACTGTCTCCATCTTTCTTGTAACAGTTCCAGTACTGTACATGCTTAACCAAACTAAAACAAAATCTGATACTTTTGCCATTTACCACAGTTACAATAACAACATACCCATATTCTCCAAGCTGTATGTTGCTTAATTATGGTACAAATCTTTACAAAACTCAACACTGTCAGATTCTATTCTGAAAGTCATGTGTTTCTCTGTAAATACTCATCTAATCTTTCGTTTTTTCTCGTTTCTCTTTGCATCAAGTTCATTTTCAGAAAATTCATCTTCACTTCCAACCTCTTCAACTAAAGCTTCCAGCTTCTTAACTCTTTCAGTTAAATTGAGCAGCATTGAATGTGTCTGTTAAAAATAAGAGAAAGAAAATGTAAGGTTGGATACAATTTACAATCTACTGTATATGAAAGCTTACAGCAGTAGCCAATTACTGTAGCCTAAAAATATATATAGTTAAATGTATTTTATTGGTACAATAAAAGGAATTAACAGGGAATTAAGATTTGTTTCCGGTGCATGAATGGTATGCAAATAGTGGGTGTAAGGGTTGAATATATGATTAGTCGCCATCAAGCTATGCACACAGTTGCTTCAAGCTTCCCACCCAGGATTCTCCTGCCCCTTGTCCTTGCCCTGTCAAACTTGTATTGCATGCTCAGCTCGCCTCAATATTACGATTCCATCCCTATCGGCGACAGCGGGCATCTTAGTATAGTATAACGAATATAATAAAATGTAGTGTTATTGGTCTTGCGTGGCTTGATATCGTATTCAATGTTAACTCTCTATAAAGCAAACACAAGACACACTAACTAATTGGCATATAAGGCAAGGCAAGTTGAGTTGTATATACCATTAATTCTGCATCTTGGACCTCTGGCTTGATATTTGTATTTTTGTATTGTCCAAGTTGATAACTTTTTACTTTGTTCCAGTCCAGTGTATACAGATCTCTAAATATAGAAGATATATAATGATACATCAACGAATGCTAAAGAACAGCAGAGCAAGATCTAAGCTAATCTGGCTAAGGACACACACATTTTCCAAGGGAGGGCCTGGTTAAGCACTCTGACAAAAGTTACATGAATCATAAAAAGTGTTGTACACTGATACGTTTTGGGGGCCGCTGCATCTGATCAGACTGAATGGCTGGTGCGATCTATGCACCCCCTCCTTCTAGGATTGCCTATGCCACAGCCAGACTGCAGAGTATGGCAAGTGCACACTCGAGAAATTTTTTTGTCCAATGACTTTGCACACTTGATCAACTATATTTATGCCCGCACAGCTTGTATTTGTTGTGCATTATTGGCAGTTTTAAACATTAACACCAACTTAAGTGCACACTTGGCTAAAGTTTAGGCTGGTTTGCACACTTGCACACCTAAATTTATGTCTTGCACACCCGAGATCTCATCGAAAACTGCTCTACTCTGCAGTCTGGTGCCACAGTATTGATTGATCTTGAATTTCTTGCCTGATACTGTCCAGTTTCTTTGGTGTTGTGTCATACATACGGCCAATAGGACGGTGACATGACTTGCATTCCAGAATATGAAAGGTGCTGTAATAATTCATGCAATTAAATCAAATACCTTTGTATGCACTGCATAGTATAATCAGGTTCAAATCAACTGGTGATATTGATTTATCATACCTTCCTCTATCCTCTCCATCAGCAGCTGTCTCACATTCCGGAGTTATTTTCACAGATTCAGTGACCACTTGAGAAACATGGATAGAAGTTAGAACCCAGTGAGTTATTATTTTAGGGGGGGGTTAATCTTTTGGATTTTGCAGGGGGTCCACCCTCCCAACGCCACTGACCACTACAAATTATGCGCATTTGATCATATACTATAGCATGTTAATTTGCGCAATATAAATATTAAATATTATTATTATTATTACAAATTGTGCCCAGAAAATATAACATAAAGTCTACTAACATAATCTGCTTCTGGGGAGGGGTTTAGAAACCAGAGATGGTTGAATTAATGGCCCAACAGATATACCTAACCTCGTCTTGGGCTTATCATTGATGCAAAAGTTTGCTTAATAGATATAAATACAGATATAGAAGATATTAACTGCTCTGAATGTTATTGAAATTTCATCTATTTATTAAATACCAACCATTAAGTGATATGCTTTTTAAATTTTTGTTCATCCTAGCCGTTGCCAAACTGTCTCCAAAGATTGTACGACAACCCATGCAATAGAAAACATAATATCTTTGTTCCTGGCCATCATCATGTAACTCCTCAGCGGCGGCCATATTGGTCGATTCGAAACACGTGCGTTCGATTTGCGCGCGTGAATTTTGCGGGAAATTTGCGCGCATATCTTCTGTGACCACAAGAGCTTTTTTTACATTGAAATAGTAAGATTTTATACTAAACAATAAAGAAAAAGTGTCACACTTACAGGCTTGACATTTTGCTTCTGGAAACCTGCACAATAATACATTTGTACATACGGTACATATCTTTCCGATCAGCAAATACCCTGGGTACGAGGTTGCTTTCCGATATGCAAGATAGACTGTTATACGATTGAACTGCAGCGTGTTTTTGTATTTTAACTTCTAAATACTTTCCTAAATGCAGACTAAGTACGTACTCAAAATGCAAAAAAAGCATGAAAAATAACATTTTTGTAGTGGAAACACGCTTCGTCTTGTAAAATTCCCACAATGCATCTCTTCAAAGAAAGTGTAAAAGCATGGCGTTCAAATAGTCGAAGAGAATTCAAAGCTTTTTGTCGTTTTTAAGCCACTTTTGCAATGTCCGAGAAAACTGAAGGTACGCGAAATGTATAAATATTTACTTTATCTTTTGAAATATCAAAAATTTGTGCGTGAATGTGAAATATTTTCGTCTTTTTATCACCAGGAAAAGGCGATAGTTCCAACTCTGTTCAAGTAAAAGGCGAAAAAATGGATGGCCCGTCTTCTCCGAAACGAGTAAGTCTTGTTTGCGAAAAGCTTCTAAAAATGCTTTCTACGATTAAAAATTTGTTCATTTACAAGCTTAGGGTTTTATAAACAAATTTTATTGACAAACAAGGCTTGTTTTTTGGGTCCA
Organism: Trachythela sp. YZ-2020; assembly: GCA_016169945.1. Classification (NCBI taxonomy): domain Eukaryota; kingdom Metazoa; phylum Cnidaria; class Anthozoa; order Malacalcyonacea; family Clavulariidae; genus Trachythela; species Trachythela sp. YZ-2020. The sequence goes on along the minus strand of JADLSH010000341.1, from coordinate 1,594,198 downwards.
ATTTTTAATTGTTTGTATTTGCAGATCAAACTGACGGAGAGTGTAAATGATTTGAAAAAGATGAATAAAGATTCGTTGCTAACGAAGTAAGTAAAGCTGCACTGATATAATCTGTTAACAATACATGTTTATATGTTTGTAGTTTGTATTTTTAAGTACATCCACTCTAAATTTTCGAAGATTGTACAAATGAATTCAGAATGTTTCAAGTTCACGCACATGATAATTGATAAACAAATAGCCACATAAATGTTTTTCTGAAATGTATATAAAAATATATAAATTTTAAACTTCTTGATCCTTGGGGCCATACACATGTCCAGTTCCTGGTCACCCTAGGGCATAGCTTGTGAAATCCTGCTGGACCCTTGATTCCCCCCTGAAACAAACCATATATTCTGATGCATTAATAGCACATATTTTATGAAGGGTGGGGGTTGGGGTTGAAATATAATGCCCCCGGAATACAACGGAAGAAAACTGACAACAAAATTTATATCTAAGTTGTCCCACCCACTATTTTGGAATAAGCTGATTGTGCTTATCTTTGTTTACAACAGGTTTCAAGAGCAAGATAAATATATTAATCATCTTGAAGAGAAAATGAACCAGACTTCAAATGGTTAGTACAAGAACTATAAATGTAGCAGGCTAGAAATATTGTAGTAATATACATTTTACTAGGGGGGGGCAAGATGATATTTTGGGAGGCTTCCCCTTTTTGAAATTCACATTTCATTATAAATATAAAGTTCTTTCTAGTCTGAGTAGCATGTTTTCCTTAATTTAAGGATTCTGTTGTAAGATACATCCTAACGAAATGTAGCTTGCCTTGGTTACACAGCCTCTGTTATGTGATTGAAACCTTGTAGCGTTTCATGAACCCATACCAAGACTTTAAAGCCAATGTCTAAACCCTAAAGTAGAAATAAACTGTAACAAAGGCAATGTACTTTTCCAGAAAGGTGTTTTTTTTCCAATACAGTCAAACTTCTAACTAATGGACATTTGAAATATTTCCAGTTAGAGTCCGACCTTAATTAGAGATATTTGTTGGATAGATTGCCCATTAATAGTAGGTCCAACTGTACTCTTGTTGACTTGAGTTTGTTAATTTGGCATATGTAGCTGGTGAACTTACATCACTTCGTGAGTCGGAGGAAAAGCTAAAGTTGCAACAGCAAGAATCAACTCGACGCGAAAACGTTCTTGTGATGCGCTTGGCGACCAAGGAACAAGAAATGCAAGAACTACTGGTGAGATATTTATATGGAACACTTATCTCCTTTTCAAATTCGGCTGTTGCAAGTACATGATAAGCTTCCCAAGTTTGCAAGTACTAGCGGTCTTCAATGACACTTGAACTGCACAGCTGATTGAGGTTCAGCCTATTCAACAGCAAGCATTGTCTCGGACAGTTTGTCTAGGTGAAGTTGTGTGAAAGTTTGGGACAAAAACGGTGAGATCTGAACAATAAATTCTGAACTTGTTAACTAATTTGTTAACTAACTGATAAGCATTAATCGGTGAGGGCTGAACTGTCTATCTAACTTGGACATTTATATGGTTATGTCTGAACTATCTAACTGTAAATCTGGTTATTTTGCTCAAATGCAAGAATTATGTTGGATCCATAACTCCATTATCTCATCAGAATAGCAACATTCTCTTGCATTTGCCAATAAGCTAGATTTGCATAAAATAGCTTTTTAAAAACTTCCTAAAACAAATTATGCCATTGAAAATGGCCGAAAATATATGAGCAATGAACAGTTGAAAATCTACTGGAGGACAATAGTAGCGATGGTTAAATTAAAGCATCCAATTGAACTGAACATTTTTTAAATGCCTATCAAAGAACATTCTGGTGAACTCTGAACACTATATAGCGGTCATTTTACAATGAATTCCGGACATTAAACAAATGAACTTGAGACATTATAAACTTTATATTAAACCAATAATGTAGTGCTTAATAGTGGGTCATAAACAATAGTAGCATAAAGTGTTTAATTTAGAAAGCTAGTGTTTATATTTACTATACGATAATGTGTTGTTAAATCAACAACTTTGCTTGTGTTTTAAATGGTACGAGAATAATATTCAACAGAGTAATCATAACTCATAACAAAAGTGGTTTCTAGATCTATCAGTTCTATTGTTTGGTAAATTGAAACTGTAAGCACTCACAACTGTGAGACAAAATTATAATCAGACAACTGCATATTACCATAATCGAATTGGAGGTGCAGAGATGAGAGGGACGTGTACTATCTCCTTAGTCACCAACACCCTATATATTCTGCCTATTGCACTCTGCTCTACAGCTATGGCCCATGTCTCACTTCCATATACAATCACACATCTCAGGCACATTTCATATAGCTTTGCCATAAATGGTGTATCATTATTTAACTTCGTCCACACACCCTCTCCTTACATTCAGCTCTCCTATTTTCTCATGCAACACATCTCCTAAGTTACAAACCTTTTGCACCCCATTTCATAGCTTTGTACCCTCATCTACATCCTTCTGATCCACATAGTATGTGTAGCTACACTAGGGGATGGGGAGGGTAGTGGAAAAGTCTTTTCTCTCCTTTCCTTTCCCTCGCGTCTTTTCTCACGTCCCCTCCACGTCCCCTCCTCTCTCAAGCTCTCCTACACATGGTGTAACCCCCACTGTTGCATCACTAGTCCAGATAGTCTCTGTGATCTTGTAAGGGCTTAATTAAGTATATAGACAAATTTAGGTAACACTTATTTATAACATTGCTATCCATTTCAAATTTGGATAACTCTCATGAGTTCCAGTCTGTGGAAGCATATTCAATAAAGGTAACTCACTATTATGGAATTATGCAGTAATTGGGTCTTCTGCTTTTCCAGAGGGGTGCATCATTGCTTTCCATTGCATTTACCATTGGTAACCACATCTTCTTGGAGGGATAGGTGTTGAAGATCACATGGGTTGAGGGGTACTCCATTGCACTCCTATCCCTAAATTTTCCATCCTTGGCCCCCCTTAAATTGTGACTTAGATTTCCTTTCTCGTTTAGACCCAAATCCATGACTTAAAACAAGCTCAGAATCCTGCAGGTGCACAGCTTCGTTCAACTCTACTTGATCCCGCTGTAAATATCGTCTTTCAAAGAATGAAATCTGAACTAGATGAAACCAAGGAAAAATTGGAACAGGCACAAAATGACTTGAGTGCGTGGAAGTTCACGCCTGACAGGTACAATACTGCAAATTTCTTGTGTGTGAAATTTATATATCAGGTTACTGGGTTGTGCAAATTTTGATGCTTTATATGTTGACAGTTCTTGTAAATGTGCTTGCAAAAATATAAATTTGCAGCTAACACGCGTAGCAAATTGCACAGCAACGCCTGAATACTTTTCTGGCTATTACAAGCACGCGCTCAAGAGATATTTTACAACTTTTCTGTATCCATCAAGTTATAACCGATAACGAGAGCTATATACTCTCTAACTCGATTTGTGTTTTTATATCGAGGGCGTTTGCTTTATGGCGAGAGTATTTTTAAACAGCGATTCGTTTCATTTTAAGTATATGAAGCTGAGCTTCGTCAATTATATAAAGGTGAACAATTCCTGGCCTCCAGCTTCAATTTGCTTCAAAGATTAGAAACGGTGTTGAAAGGTTTACCCTGCTTATATATACATATAAGTTTTGCATGAAATCGAGCCTGAAATGAAATTGAAGACGGAGCAAAGAAACATCTAACGAGCTGCTCTATCGTTGCGCAAATGTTAATACAGCCTGAATGTTGTATAGTGTTACAGGGAAAAAGTTGATGGCAAAATGCCGTATGTTGATTCAAGAAAACCAGGAACTTGGTAGACAGCTTTCGCAAGGTCGTGTAGCACAGCTTGAGGCGGAGTTGGCTTTACAGAAGAAATACAGTGAAGAACTCAAGACCAGTCAAGATGGTAAGTTTGTGTTAAGATTGTAATAAAAGTTTATAAATTAATCCTTTTTCTAAAACTTTCACCCTTGCTCATAATAGTTTTTTATCAATCAAAATCGCTTATTCAAGGATTGTTCAAAGGTATAAATTATTTTACTAGCAACTTTTGTAAAATATGTAAAACTGTCCGAAACGTTGATAGTAAAATAATTTATACCTTTGAACAATCCTTCAATAAGCGATTTTGATTAATAAAAAACTTTTATAAATTAACTTTATCTATAGAGGATAGCACTAAGTATGTAAATAATGAAACTAACAAACCAGGCAGTGGCCATGTAGTTATATACTAGTATTGCTGCATGGCTATGGTATTCCGTGCATAGCCTTAAGGCTCTTTCCACTCATCGCAAAACCAACTGGCAAACTCGAGTTCGTGTATGTAATTAAAATAAACTGTCGAGCATTGTGATTGGATGAAAGTACTCGCAGCGAGCTTGCGAGTTGGTTTTTGCGACGAATGGAAAAGAGCCTTTAGTGTGTAGTCTAATTTACATGAACATATAGCTGTAGTAACATTTAGATTGCACTTTAAAGATTAGTTTGTACTTAAGTTGTTCATTTGTTTACTAGTACAAGTTGTATAGGTTGTATATAGTCGCCTGCAGAATTTAGGAGGAGGTGTTTTTTCGCATAGTAGTTAGGACTATCCATGGTAGTTAGGGCTATCCGGCCACCTATAGTACAATATAATTCTTATCGTAATTCTTATCAGTATACTCTTGGTATAAAACTGAACAGCTGAACCACATGATCTTCTTTCTTTAAACAAAGATAAACACTTTTCAACATAATAATTCCTTTAATTCTCATTCTGTAGAACTCAATGAATTTGTGATCCAACTGGACGAGGAGGTCGAAGGAATGCAATCGACAATCCTGACCTTACAACAACAACTGAAAGGCGTTAAAAATGAACTGGTGGAGGAGAAACATAGCGGTGAAAACCACGTAGAACAGATTCGTATCTTGGAACGAAATTTAGACCTGGCTAGAACTCAACCGCCAAGCCCTGTGGAGGGCGGAAAGCCGACTACAGTTGAAGAAATGCAATGTGATGCTATTGATAGGACAGAAGCTGAAAACCCGGGGTCTGGGCACGAAAATATGGAGACCGAGTGCAGCAATATAGAGCCTGGGGAGGAAAACATGAAGCCAGAAGACAGGGACTCCAAGCTTCAGAGTGTTGAACCAGAGTTGGACAACGTGAAGCCAGATGTTGAAAACGTGTTCTCTGGGTACAAGAACGTGTCTTCTGAGGCAGAAAATGTACAACGTGAAGTCAGAAACGTGCAACCAGAAGTCAAAAACGTGATCACAGAGGATACTAACGTGTCCTCGGGAGTAAGGAACGTGAACCCAATGGTTGGAAACGAGAAATTTGAGACAAACAACGCGGTATCCGCGGTTGAAAACGTGACGTTTTGGAGCGAGAACGTGCGCTGTGAGTCCGAAAACGTGCATCTGGGCACGGAAAACGTAAAGTCCAACACGGAAAACGCAAAGATCAATACGGAAAACGCAAAGTCCAACATGGAAGATGTGCCATCAAGAACCTTTGGAAGAGTCAGTCCGTTTAGTTCAGCCCTTGAACCAAATCTTCGGAAATCGGCCGGTACTCCCCCCTGCTCAACGACTTTCTCCATCAGCCAAATACTTGGGGAACCCAAAAGGACGCCCTCGCCTGACATTCCACCGGGGGGTGATGCCATTGTGACTAAGATTCCTTACATAGGGGGCTACACTGACTCAAAAGGGGAAGACCATACTTTAAGGACCGAGGACTCTGGGATACTGAACGGGGAGGCAAAGGACGGTACCCAACCCTTAGTGACGTGAGGAGATAGATTAGGTTGTAGATGGTAATTTAGGGATAGATATGCTGTCATCTTCTAGTTGTTTTTGTCTTTTCTTTTTAAATGGAACTGACCAAAGATATTTGAATAAAGTGAATTTTAACATTCAAATGTGTGCTACCTTCCTTAATACAATATTTAACAGTTATTCTACGAACTCGAGTCGTATATGAGCTGATAGCTATCAGTCATATATGACGAGAGTGAGAATAACTGTTTTATTATATACACAATCTCTGGATATGAACAGAACATTTTGGCGTACTTTTTTCAAGTAAAACTTGAATTTCCTCTTCATTTAATTGTCCAAATCTGCCAGCCATTTTTCTACTTTTCTCTACTAGCAGGATATGAGCTAATATCCTGCTAGTAGAGAACCAATCAGATTGCAAAATACCTCGTATCCAGAGCTTGTGTATATAATAATTATTATTAAACGACACATCAGTAATCAGGGGACTGTTTATATGAGTCAGGCGCCGGTAAATTCTCATGGGGTTGTGCTCTAACCTCCAACATCTCCTGGGATACAAACATAGTAGGCGTTCTCGTAGGGGACATTTTCTAAATATCTAGAACAAGAATAAGACCACAGCATGTGCAGTTGTCTCTCGCTCAAACAACCGCGGTTTTTCCGGCAGGGCAAGCCGTCTTCAGCCCAATTACTGCGAATACGCGCGGTTACTGTGATTTTGAGGTTTTAACCGGATTAAATCGTTCCTTATTTACTTTGATAAGTTCACATTAAAGTCGACACGAACCGCTACATCCGTATAAAGCCATTTTTGGCGCGTCTCTTTGTTGCTTTATTAAACAATTTTGTACTCCAACGCATATGTGTCTCGTGTCTGTACCGAAAACCGGAGTCTGTCGATTAGATGACAATCATACTTTGATTGATGCGTTGCTTGTGCAATTCAATAAAGAAATTGAGATTTTTGTAGATGAAATGTAACTACGCGATTCATGTTTTTGTTGCTGGAGTAAAATCGTCTTGCGTACTCAAATTTAGCTGCGAATTTTGATTGGCTAGATCATGGCTAGATATATGTGAACGTTAAATCCAACTGGCATTGCCATAAAATATTGTACATTCATGAATGTCACAAAAAGAATTTGTCCAACTGTGAAATTTTAGGTTGCATTCCTGCCCTCATTCATGCCCAGTGTATTAGATAAGTAATAAGAACCTTGACAAGTAATCAATCAACTCGAACTTAGGGTGCAAGTAGCCTCCTCCGCAGGCAACTCTGTGTGTTCCCAAGATTCTTGAACTAATATTTTATAATAACGAAAGATTTCATACAAAAAAACCCGATAAAATACAATGATAAATACCTTTTATGTTATATTTTCTTTACGACAATAACATAAGAGGTATTTATCATTGTATTTTATCGGGGTTTTTTGTATGAAATCTTTCGTTATTATAAAATATTAGTTCAAGAATCTTGGGAACACACAGAGTTGCCTGCGGAGGAGGCTAGGGAGGGTGCAAGCAGCATTTTATAATAAGCTCCCGTGGTTGGTGTCTGAACTGCCTTATAATTAACACGTTAGAAATTACAGTTTAAGTGCTATTTATTACAGTGTGCACTAGCAAAGATCACACGCAAGGAAAATGATTAAGAACGCAGGAAATTAGGGACCCACTGCGCGAGCTCTATAGTATTAAAAGGGTAGATATCTGAAGTATAGATTTTAGATAGGCCGCAGTATTTTTTCATTTCGCGCTGTTTTCTTGTGATCTCCGCTGGGGTATCCAGAAAACATGATTGAAATATGAGATATGTTTATACTTTAATTTAAAAGTTATAAATATGTACTGTACAACTTATTATAGATATTAGAAATTTCGCAGAAACCATTCGACTTAGCGTTCGTTGCTAAAATAATACTTTTTGTAAGTAACACAGTCGATAATAATTGAATGTGCTCATATATTGATGCTATATTTATGATATTTTCTTTACTCTGCGCTCAATATAGTTTTATGGATGGCGCATTGAAATACTAATTCTACGTATTGTTTAAAATGTCTGCAGTGATAAATTGACAGCCATGCCCATGACCAAGGAATATATATTTTCTATATTGTTCATAATTGATTTCAATACTTTAGGCTCTTTCTCGATATATGAGCAACCAAAATAAGTGTTAGGGATTATTAGGATTAGGTTGGGGGTTAGGCTTAGGTTGGGGGTTAGGCTTAGTTTCTCATATATCGAGAAAGCGCCATACTTGAAGACACTTCAAGGAAGCCTAATACAATGTTTGAAAATGTTGAAAAAGTTTTTCGAATATATATGATAACAGCGCATGCGCGTATGAGAATGAGATGCGCGTATTTTAGGGAGGACTAATTGGGCAGAAGAATATAAATTTTTACGGTTTCCGACGCATGATGGCTCCTAATCTTTTAGGCTGCTCCAACAAATATTTTCTATAATTGTCTGTGGGCTAGCCATAATAATATACATCTGTTAGCCTCCTTCTGTGTATAAATCTATACATTACAAGGGGGCCAATATAAAAATATAGGACTCGATAATCAATATTAGATTTGTAAAAGCCATGACAAATTGGTTAGAATGCAAAGGGCCATTAAATCCATTTGAAAGCCTATACAGCAGTTGAGAATTTTAAGTTCATTGAGTATATAATATAATATCGACTATAAAGCGCAAACAATTGTAATATATATATTGTCATTTAGCAGACGAGCTAATGATTAATACCTTCTGTTAATATACTCTATAGAACAAAATTTATATACTGTCTTTAAAAGCTTTGTTTACAGAACGCACATAGCGTCTCTTACTTTAATTATAGCATTGAAAACAAAACCTAGGCTGAAGTTAATACAAGCAGGTTAACCTGTATATGTTCGTAATATATCATAGATCGTTTGGTAATCTTCAACCAAATAATCAAAAGAACATGTTTGAAACGAATTGGAAATCGTTGTCCATTAGCCAAAATAATTTTCATAAGTTAGGCCAATCCTTCAATCCTCTGCCTCCACCCAGTTCTTTATTCGGACGCACATGCTGTTAGTGGGAGTTGGTACTGTTCCTTGCCTGGTTCCTTGCTTCGCACGCTCCCTCCTCTTCACTTTAGGCCGTTTTCCACTTCAACCGTATCGTACCGAAACGTAACGTATTTCTTTGTTTCCTGAGCACTCGCGTAGAACTAATGACCTCGACACAAACGAAAATGCTACGGTACGTTACGATACGTTTGAAGTGGACTTAAGGCTCTCGAAAAGTTTTTACCGTATTCAGGCGCATGATAGATTTCCCATCAACTACAGGATCAGCATATACGAAGTTGTCGTGTGGGTATTCATGTAAATTTCCTGTTCTATTCTATTCCTCTGTTCTATTTGAGGTCAACAGTTTGTGGGCAAATTAGAACAGAAGCGTCTACTAGAGAACGCCAAATTAGAACATTTTAACATAGAAACTACTTTTAGTATTTAATTTTTCCAACTTGTATTTATCGTAGATAGGAGGCCCATAATGAAAACTACTGGGAAACAAGTAATGTATGTTAGCCTCATTAAATAAAGTATTATTATTATTATTAGTAGTAATTCCTGCATTGCAAAGCATGTCGTGTCATTGGGCAGCCGTTGTTAGGTTTCGCCTCGATCTCATCATCTGAGAAGAGTTCCTAAACCCTATCAAACACCGCAGGTTTTCTCATGGTATTCCTAATTTAAGGGATGGTCCTTATATACTGGAGTTCTAGGGAGAACAATTTATAAAGACAACTGCATGATGGGGCAATCCAGTATGAAAAGTTCGTTCAGTTTTTATGGACATTTGGTCGAAACTTGATTTCCAACACGAATATGCTTTTATCACATTTGGGGCACAGACTCTTCAATTTGTTTTGCATTTTTTCAGTTTTACAAAAGATCAATGGAAATGCAGCATTCCAAAAATCCATAAAAGCATTTGCCATGTGCCTCTTGAGTCTTGTTGATTGTCTTTGCAAACTGTCAAAGTAAGCTTCTTCATGAAATTAATATTGTGTTTACTTTTTGTCTTTACTCTTTAGAACAAATCAACCGCATTTACTCAAATTTTAGTTGTTTTATGACAGAGATTTGCTCCTGAAAACATGAAACTATACTTCTTGTTTTTTTCTAGCAGCAACTGAATAACTTTACCTATAATAAAGGCTATGTTTTGTATTGTCTTGTGGTTAAAATATGAGGCATTAACCACAGCTATGTGGCAACACATAGCTTGAAATAAATAAATTAAAGCTGTGCCCGTTGTCGTTGACATACTGCAATTAATGTTTGCGACAATAATCATTAAAAATTTACATAAGCAATTTAAATTATAATCTCACACTTCCTTTCGCAACGGCTTGTCAAAATCATCGTTTGTTTGGTTTTCTGCTCAAGTTCTATCGCAGAAACTTTCAGAAAAAGTCACGTCACCTTGACCAAATAATCTCCAAGTGCCAACAAAGTGGGTTAAATGATCGGAAAAGTAAAAAAAAACCTGATAGACGCATTCTGTCTAACCGTGCGGAAATAACGCCGATGTTTGACTGACATATTGGGCGCAGACATTCAAGGGGGTCTTACAATAAGTTTTATTTGATCTACAATCAATGCTTTTAATCATAAAATTTGATAGAAATAAGAAACGCAAGCAAGTGAAAGGACTGTTATGCTTAATAATTATTTCATCCTTTTTTTGGCGGGTCTGTTTTGAAAACAGAACCGTTAACATCCTTTTTAATACAACTTTAAACCGGAAAACACCAATATTACAGTTATTAATTTTCTTGCAAGCGCAAAATTGTAACTTTTTCGTGCGCAAAGTTGCAATGTGAAGCGCAAAGTATTGCAATGTAAATTTGAGTAAAAACGTATAACAGAATTTTCTGGCTAAAGTTCTTTAAAGTTAAAAAAATTTACGCAGTTTTATAAAACATAAAATATTTTTACAAAAGTAAATATAATTTACGTGCCCAAAATATTGTTCGTTTTATATTTTTGTATTCCCTAAAGGTAAATTTTTTGATAATTTTATTAGGCACATAGCATTTGTTTTGATTGGTAAATATGAAAAGGTATTAATTTAAGAGCGAGGCCTTTATTTCTTTCTCTTATACAGCGAGACAGGTGTTGGCGCGCAACTTAAAGGAGAATATCATATATATTGGATATTTTTGGCGCCAAAGAACGATTGAGCTTTTACTAAGCTTTTATGCATCACACTTCAGTGACACTGAAGTCGATTAATCTCGATATTTTTGCATTCGGTGCTATCTTTTTCAATTAGTCACTCTGTTTTGTTCCTATATTTATCCATGGGGTTTAATTTGCGAAAGCAATAATCCCACTAATTGCTCATGATGAAGGTTAATTGTGACTTGTTAATTGTTCTGGTAAAATGCAGCCCATTCACTTTGTGTTCTTACCGGCCCACTCACTGTATCCGGCCCCGTGACAGGTGCGCGGTCGGCAATGGACAAAGTGACATTATAAAGCGACCCAAGATTAAAGGCAGTAATTCAGTTACTGCAAAACCACATAGGCGTACGAAGCTTGAGGCGAAAACCACAATATTTACTCCAGCCTTTAGTGGAAAGCCGAAAAATCAGAGGTATGTATTACATTTTGAACTTTACGCATGTTTTGGGTTAATGATACGAGATCGCTGGCAAAAAGGGGAGGCTTAATTAGGCTCAAAAGCATTGATTTGACGATATGAGGTTTTTTATTATCGATATTGTATTCCACACCTTTCCTTTCGATGTTTTACTTACTGAAAATCATAGCTAGAAAACGCTACAAGTGAATAACGTCTTCATTAAAGAGTGAAAAATGAAAAACCAATCCTTTAAAGCATACTTTTTTCATGCAAATTTTGTTAAAAATTAAGATGTTGGACTGGGTTGGACTGCGTGAACACTGTGCGCTGAATATTAATTGTGAACAATTTCATTTTCACAAAAGAAACACCTTTGAAGTTTTGTTCCGTGCGTAGGTGTACAGTTTGGTTCTCGGATATAGAAATGGGCTCGGCCAAACCGTTATTTTTCAAATAGAATGAAAAACGTCGATCTAGTTTTCGTTGCAGTTTTTTTGCAGTATGTAATTGAAAGTAGTAATTTGAAAATCAATAGGTTTGGGAGTAGTATAGTTAATATCATGCTGACTCGCAAACCGTCTATTATATTTCACGGCTTGACTTTGGGTTTCAATCATTAGTTCAGTTGAATTGATCGAATTTCACTTTACCCCCTCATGTTTTATTTGTATATGACAATTCATGTTGGGAAAGTTATATTTCGTTAAACGTAGTTTCCACTGAATGGAACCGTTATCAAATTGAGTTCACTATACGAAGCCTTAGCCATTGAAGTACAAATTTCATTGCATGGGCGTAGCAGTTAAGTCGAAAAAGTAATTTCGAAATGACTGTAAGTGCAGTTGAGTGCCGGTCGACTCTATACTAAGCCGGTATCAAATCAAGGTCAGCTATTGAGCTTATCCATTTATAAAGGTAGATCAGTTGATTGGATTTGCGTTATATTTTGGCATAGCGGTTAGTCTTGGAAGAAGTAATTTAAAAACTATAATATGTAAAACTAAAAGCAGCGATACCGAGTAGCAATTGTAACTTTAACTGTAGCAATTACTGATTTGTGGTGTCAAGCAGTCTCGGGGTCTAGACTCCCCTGTGGAGGAAAAAGCCCTCTCAATTTCAATAGGTTAGTACTTATTCTGCTTGTGAAGATGTCACACCAGGCAAATTTCTGTTGCAACGCAATTTCTGACAGAACCATGTTATGTAAAAAAGTACTCGTAGAAAAGCGGTAAGCATGGCCCATGTTTCATTTTAGTTCATTTGCCTCTCGGGTGAGTTAAATAGGGAAAAAGTGGCGGTGCTCTCTCCTCCATAGAAGATGCCGCCTAGCTTATTGCTCTAATGTTTTTCCTTTTACCTCATTAGTTTGAAGTACCTTCTGTCGGTCCGCTAGAAAGCATCAGAGGAAACAATCGGCGGAATAAAACATGAGCCATGCATCCAACATTGCAAGGAAAGTTGCCTTGTTTAGCATTACCTTTGACATACTAACAACGCCTTAACTTTGACTTTTGTAGGACTGAATATGAATTACAAGTTAGTATTATTGGTACTAACATGTAGCGTCCTGAGTTATGTCACTCCAGCTGCTGTGAAAGAAGTCCAAAATGATAAAACAGTGGCAGTTAGCGAAGAGGTGACTCATGAAGAAGTAAACCGAGACGCCAATGAACTCCTATTCAACGATAAAGAATCGGGAAAAGCTGTGCAACAAGATGAGAGAAAGGCTGAAGAACTCGATAAAGCTCAAGGTAGATTTGGTCGCAGTGGCATCCTAAACCAAGGTCGGTTCGGACGTACTGAGAAAACCCAAGGACGTTTCGGAAGAGAATCTGATCAAGGTAGATTTGGTAGAGAAACCCTTAAGAAAGAAAATCTTGAAAAAGACCAAGGACGCTTCGGCAGAGAGTCAAGCATGCTAAATCAAGGTCGGTTTGGTAGAGAAAAGACCAGTAGTGATGCGAAGAACTCAGAACAGGGTCGCTTCGGTAGAGAATCCACCGAACAAGGTCGATTTGGAAGGGACAATGTCCATATCAACGCTGGAATTGATGTAAGCAGTTTAGATCAAGGGCGTTTTGGACGAACGGCCCAAGGAAGATTTGGACGCGAAGACATGACGGTACAAGGACGTTTTGGTCGAGAGAAAGAAAACATGCACCAAGGTAGATTTGGAAGAGAAAACGAGCAAGGCAGATTCGGTCGAGATAAGACTGACAGTGATGATTTTGAACTTCAAGGTCGCTTTGGTAGGAAGTACGAGAACCAAGGACGGTTTGGTCGGAAACTTTCGAAACAAGGTCGGTTTGGAAGGAATTATGACAAGGATACTGAACAAGGGCGATTTGGAAGAGAGTTCTCGGAAAATGACGAGCAAGGACGGTTTGGCAGGGAGCTTTCAGATAGTAACGAGTTCTCGGAAAGCCAAGGACGGTTTGGAAGAGATTTTCTGGAAAATGAATATCAAGGTCGTTTCGGCAGGAAAACCTCGGAGGATGAACAAGGAAGATTTGGTAGAGAGGAGATGGAAGATACCCAAGGACGGTTTGGAAGAGATTACACGAAGAATGAGGACCAGGGAAGGTTTGGTAGAGAATTACTGGAAAACGATGATCAAGGTCGATTTGGAAGAGATTATTCCGAGAAAAACGAACAAGGAAGATTTGGTAGGGATTTCGGAGAGAACAAGGATCAAGGCCGTTTTGGTCGTGAATTCTCTGAAACTGAAAATCAAGGAAGATTCGGTCGTGAATTCTCGGAGAGTAACGAACAGGGCCGCTTTGGCCGCGATTCCGTTTATCAAGGCCGTTTTGGTCGGATGCTTCGCGAATTACTAAAACATCAAGGACGGTTTGGCAAGAAATAAAAGAATAATAGTTCAAATATAGATTATGTGGCAGAGAAGTACATGGATATTGTTACACTAAAAATATTGTGCCTATTAAAATTAAATTATAATTCTATTCTCTCAAAAAGAATGTCATAGAATATGAAGAGGTTTGTTATTCAAACTTTTTCCTGATCACAGGAGAATTAGTGTAAGAAAACAAATCTAAATGATTTTAAATCATCAAATTTGTGAATTTTAATAGCAGTAAAAGCCACAATGTGTGAATAGCTAAATAAACACCCGATGTGATGTTGATGTGTGTTGAATTTTAATGACCTTTAATGATGTTAGTCTTCATGGGAGCATGATTGAAAATTTATGGGTTTTGCATGATAAATATTTGCTATATTATACAAGGATAAAAATTTCAAACTTTACTTCCAGCATAAATTCAAAATTTAAGGCGAAGTTCAAGTGTGCACTCATTAAGTGATGGGTAAATATCAAGATTTTTTCTCGGCATCTCATTAAGTGAGACCGTTGTTTTGTCTAGCGCCAACAATGACCTGACCTGATGAATGATTACCTAACCTTTGGATTGTGTATAAATTTGGGACGGATGTCTGAAATCCTTGTATAAATTTTCCCAGCTTAATTCTGCATGTTACTAAGAAAATAATTTGGATTGACTTTTACTCTGTTTTAAAACAATAAATGTTCTTAATTGTGGTTTTATCAAGTTTTGAACGACTACAAAGGTTAACTTCAAAGTGTAAGTAAACAGTTTTGTGGCTTTCTCGTAAAATGATAACCTTACCCTAGGCCTATTACGGCTAATATTCAGACGAACATAAAAACACAAGACAAGAAACGAAGTATGAAGTATCATAGGATATATTTTCTGATTTTTGCGTCTCTACTTGCTGTATAAATATGTCTGTTATTAGCTCGAACTTTATAAACTGAGTCGCAGTCAGGTCCAGTAAAACATATGTCTTGTTCGTCCTTCTCTGACCAAACAAAACAACATCCACCACCTTAAAACAACAAAAGCAGCATTTTACAATGTTTATCATCTTTTGCGTTCTCATTAATATTCAAGTGGCTCCAGAGGACTAGGTCACAGAGTAGACACTATACAGAGGTCTCACTTCAGGCAAAATGCGTAACCGGCCGCTATTCTGTCTGATGATGACTTTAAAATAGAGTGGAAAATTCACAGTCTCTCAAACTCGTCTTGTTTTATTCATATTTTGAATTTCCAAATGACATTATTCTCCGAATTTGTTTTTTTTCTTTATTTTCTTAAATTATCGGCCGGCCGCCATGTTCCTAGCCAGTGCGGTAACGAGAGGCATTCCCCCCCCCGAACAAGATGGCGGCCGATATTTTCGGAAAATAACCAGCATAAGAAACCCTTGTTACTTTCTTTATATCGGTTTACCTTGACTGAAGTTGTGATTAACAACATTAAATAGTTAACTCGAATTTTTGCGGTATTTTTACGTCTAAAAATGCCCTCCATTTTGAATGTTTTCGGGGGGGGTGAGAGCCTCTCCTTTGCGCACTGGCTAAGCATCGGTTACGCTCAAAACATTAGGATTTGATACACAGTGAAACCTCTTTATAGTGTCTACTCTGTGACTAGGTCGAGTCTCAAAAAATAATCTTGAAAAATAACTTTTTGGTATCCGAAAATTAGTAGCTTGTCATAGGAAGAAAACAATGGAATTAAATATCGTTTTAAAAATTAGTTTCGTCAGGTTTCAACAAAACACTGGTGATAATGCCTGTTCGTCTTCGACTACAGAAAGCAAGCGAAAAAAGCCGTCTGGCGTATAGAGTTAATACGTAAGTATACTCCATATTTTTCCTTGTTTTTTTTACATTGGAAACGGTTTTGTACAAAAAATTTAGTTCAAATAGAGCCAGTTTCCATAGTTAAAGCTAGTTCTTAAATTTTTATCTTCAATTCTTTATATTTTACTCACTATTTCGACGAAAATATTTGTCAAATTTTCCAAAAAAATGTTTCAGAATTTTCGCGCGCTTTTTTGCCCTGCTGGACGACTGAGCTATATATAGTTCGGGAATGCTCAACCGGGGTAACGGACGTCGGACGAGCACACATTGTCACCCAATAACTAGTTTTCATTATTTCATATTAGACATATACTCTCTTTTATAACAGAAAAATAATAATCATATATTATTTTTATTATAATTTATCATACCTGTACTAACAAGACTGCCATTTTCTGAATTTACCATGGATAAAATTGACGAGCCCGGCGTTTTTACGATATTAAGAGGTGCACTAAAATTTAAATATAGAAGATGTGAGATGTAATCTCATTCAAAATGAAAGTCAAAGACTTTCACCATACTTGAATTGCAAGCAAGTAAAATTATTTGGGAAATTCATCCAATATGGCGGCATGTTTGAGTCATTGAACTATAATATAGACTGGAACGCTAACGCAGGGGGGGAATTGAAGCCAGCTTAATTCAGTTTTTCTGAGTTTTGAGTTGAAATACTTAACGCCGAACATTGGGCTGTATATGAAATTGAAGCTATTAAAACGTTATATTTGATATAAAAACTTCAAGACTTTTAATAGTTAAAAGGGAAATACTTCAAATTTTGAGGGAAAATTTGCCGTATTTTACAAAATTGCGATTGTTTTTGTATTTTTTAAGTATTTCCATTTTGCCTAAAGTCTTGAAGTTTTTATATCAAATATAAATTTTTAATAGCTTCAATTTCATATACAGCCCAATGTTCGGCATTAAGTATTTCAACTCAAAACTCAGAAAAACTAGCTTTGCCTCATCCTATTATCGGGTTTGGCGTATTGAGTTAGCGTTCCAGTTTGTATATATAGTTCAATGGTTTGAGTTTACCTCGTATTTCGTATATCATATCTATACAAGCAACCATCTTGCGTGCCAGCCAAAATGTTAACATCTGATGTTAAACAGCATGCATTGAATGCAGCAGAGCCGGATACCTCAAACACCTTTATAGAAACATACATAAGAATAATATTGATATAGTGTGGACACGCTCCCTGTAAGAAAACGGGCGAAAAAGTGTGAGAACATGTTTTATTTAACAAAAGCATTAACATGTTTTGTATACCAAAGCACCTTCTGTCTGGAGTGAAGACCAACTCCTTGTAATATCTTGTCTTCTCTCGCAATCACCAACAATTTTCCAACCGTTCCAGTTTCTCTGTCGCCTGGAAATTCAAACAAATTCATGGTCTTATAATTAGGCTGTGGGTGGTGGAGGACGGATGAAGATGGTGATGGGTGGACAAGGATGTTTGTGGATTGATAACGATGTTGAGATGGCTTCCCATGTATGGTTACTTGCAGAGGTGGAAAAAGTATCGGATCCTGGGAACCTAGTTCCCAGAAAATGCTTCAGAAATTTCTGAAAGTTAATAATTAACTGATGAGTAATAACAAAACTAGAGTATGCTCTAGTCTAGACTAGCAATTGTAATGCATTTTATATTCACCATATCAAAATGAACACCACTGAATATCAAGAAACAACACTCCAATCGGTCCAATGTCAAAATCAATCAACGATCATTGAACCTCATTAATTATTAATTTTGAGTCTGAAACCCAGGTTCCCAGAAAGAAAAAAACTTTTTCCACCTCTGGTTACTTGAGTTAAAGATTAAAGCTTCCTCAGCTAACTGTTTATGGATGGGTCTTCCAAAACGCTTAGATATATGTTACAACACACGTACTTATTTCCTCTTCTCTTGAACCCATATCCATTCCTCGATTGGCAATTTCCATTGCGCATGCGTTGATGGGACACGAACACTCCGCAATCACACCAAGACAGGTAGATGTCCCACAATCCCATAGTCGCGCTGATCCATCACGTGAACACGCTGTAATAAATTAGGTCCAAATATGATTAAATATGATCCACAATGCAGGTGGACTGGGGTCAGGGGCGTAACTAGGGTTACAGCATTAGGGGGGTGAACAAATTTTGCCCGACGAAAAATAAATAAAACATTTTCCCCCCCAAACCCCCCACCCCCCCAAATTTTTCGGAAATATACTGTAAAAATTTCGCGACACTATTATGTTTCGCGACATGAGGAATCACAATTCGCTCAATTTTCCCCTAATTTTTAACGGTTTTTCGATTAAAAATCCCCCAAATGTTCTTAAAATATTACAACAACATTCTTGGGCCTCATTTTTGCCCGACGAATTTGGTAAATTAGCCCGAAAAAGTGGCCATTTCTACACATTGGGGGGGTGTCACACCCCCCCACACCCCCCACTATTTACGCCCCTGACTGGGGTGGGTGAAATAAATAATGCATTACAGAAGTAATGTAGAAATACGCACATAGCACATTTCTTCCTTTGTCTATGACGGCGGAGTCTGTAATACCTTTGAAAAGAACAACAAGATTCCGAGTTATACAAAGGTAGTGGTAGTATTTGACAATACCTTTCATTGCGGTTCAATCGCGGTTCAATTGCGGCTCAATCGAGGTTCAATTGCGGCTCAATCGCGGTTCAATTGCGGTTAAGTAGCGGTAATGCTGCGGTTCAGCTGCGGTTAGGTTGGATATGCGTAGTTGCGGTGGTTAGTCCAAGAATCTACCAAATATTAATTATACGTAGCCAACTTTTCAGTAGTTCAGATAAGGGCACTTTCTAGTTTCTATAGTCAGACATGATGGAGAGAAAAGTAGTGAAGGAGAAAGCAAAATATGGAAGATAATAACTCACCTCCTCTGTGTCCTTTCAATGTAACAGGACAAGAACCATCCTCTGCTGACCATATCTTCAGCTGCATATCTGATCCACCAGTCAATACCACCACACCAGACGGAAAGAATTGACATGACGTCACTTCTGTCACATGACCTTTTAGTTCACGCTAGAATATACCACGTTAACATTTGCGGACAATAATTTTCGAACGAAGCTTTTAGGTATAGAGGTTTTGCACCATCACGTGACCAAATTCTAAAATCTTTAACGTGCAACCTATAAAGCTGGCTGTTAAACATGTTTTGTATGTCATTATAACAAGTATTCATAACAAATTTCAAGTCGATACAATTATTCTGAATTAAAGAGGTTTGAATAATTCGTATTGCTGACGTCAGCATTATTTCTAACTCCGTTAAAAACTACGTTTTTTCCAAACCTAACGCGAAAAACGTAGGTTAGCTTTTAAAAGCAAAAAACAGTATCATAGTAAATAGAATATAGAATTTTGTTATAAAACATCTTTTCTTGAGCATTTGTATTTTGGCCGCCATGTTGGATGGCAGGTGAAATTTGTTATGAATACTTGTTATGACATACAAAACATGTTTAACAGCCAGCTTGATAAGTTGCACGTTAAAGATTTTAGAATTTAGTGACGTGATGGTGCAAAACCTCTATTGACGTAATCCGTTAACATGTGTTTGTGTCCGTTGCCACCCAACTTACTCAGATATAGAATTTAAACGCTTGGTTTACCTTTGTTGCATTCTATGCTTACATTATCAGAACAGTGACAACTAGGCATGTGAGTTATCCGAAAATGTGATTTGGGGAACTCGCATGCTTAGATACCATTACGATAATGTAAGCATAGAAGAAAAAAAGGTAAACCAAGCATTTATATGATATATGTGAGTGAATTGGATGGCAATGGATTTAAACCCGCGTGAGCTGATAAGGTCAATTGGCTCTATGGTCATCTTTTGCACTGTCTGATGAAGATTGTAAGTTTTGCGAAACATAAGCGCCGTGTTCTCCACAAACAAAAGCCTTCGACTTGGTCACGTTGAGCTGTGTCCTTCGCAATTCAGCTTAGCTCTCAGCTGCAAGTAAGGATAATAAGCACACCCCCTTACTTACTTACTTACTTACTTACTTACTTACTTACTTACTTACTTACTTACTTACTTACTTACTTACTTACTTACTTACTTACTTACTTACTTACTTACGAAAAACAAACAATTACATGTAGTCTTACCCGGACTGTGCCGTCAGAAGTTTGCCATATATTTAAGCTACCATCATCACTGGATGAAACTCCCAATGAACCACCTGGTGAGATATCAAGACCATGGACCTAACAACGTGTGGAGACGATGTCAAAGGTATGCTACGAAGTTTGAATTCTAATTGCAATTTAGAAACAATAAAGAATAACAAAGAAAATCTTACACTTTTAGAGTGAATGTTTGTAAAGACATATGAAGGAGCGAGAAATTTGGTAGAGCATTTCCATTCTGGATAAGTTACTGTGATGCTTCTCTACACAAATAGAGTAAGTTCATTTATATTCATCCTTGATTCGTCCGTTTTTCATCAAACAATTTAATGTCTTTTGCCTATGTGATTATTTTCCAATGTATATTGCTAATTTTTATATCAGTTTGTTTTTTGATCTGTTTCAGTTGTAACACTTTTCTATTATGCTCATCTAGTTAATCCCTTCAACACTGAACTTTACTTGTTTCATTAACTATTCCATTTATTCCTGTTTTATTTTTTCCAATTTCCACTTCATTTCCAATTATTCATTTAACTTAAATGTATTGTTTTGTGTTCTGATCTCTTATCTTCTATTCTTTTCCATTATTTTCTATTAAGTCATGATCTTTCTATCCTATTTCATCTCATTCTGTTATATAACTTATGTCCTACTCCATTCTAATAAATGCCCCCTTGGTACATACATGGCAGCCAGATATTATGCACTCTTTTATTAGCTTTTATTAAATTTCTACTCATGCTTATTCAATGTTTGAACCTTGTCAAAACATTCAATTTCAAAACCATCTGTTGCATTCAATTCTTTTTCTTCTCTTTCTCCATGTGAACTTATCTCTCCATAAACTGATGGATTCCCTGTATTTTGTAGGAAAGATTTGAAACATCGAACAAGAGATTAAGAAGTGTATTACAAAGGATATTATAGTATGTATGGAAAAACATATTTAAACAGAAGCAACTACCTCTCTCCTCCGCAGAGGCTTCGGTGCGTTCTAGAGGAACCACTGATCTGAAAATATAGTACCTGGATCGAGCTTCTATACCACTGAGCTTAATACATCATGGTATAGAAGCTCGATCCAGGTACTATATGTTCAGATCAGTGAGAGGAACGAGTTAGATATGCGCTAGAGGAGCGAGTTAAACCATAGTTAACTATGATTAAACATACTGAGGAAAACCACTGGAAATTGAAATGCTGGCGACGCGCGAGGGAAAATGCGCGAGGGGGCAACTACCAGAACCGTAGATTTCTGGTAGTTGCTAGATTTCCATTTAGTCACACAGCTGTCGCTAGAAATTCCGGAGGGAGGGTGTAAATAAGCCAAATTCCAGGGGTAACAATCAACTGGTAAAGGATGTCCCCAACCCTCCTATGCGGAAAATAAATGCAATCTGCCATTTAATATTACTGTCTCATCACTCCTATATGACAATCTCACCCTTCTTTGAACATGATATCCACACTTTTTCACCAGAATTCCTACAAAATAATAAACTTATAAGTACTCTACAAGCTACCAACCAATGTATTTCATTTTCCTTGCCTTAATATCTCCGTCCAATCGCACTGAATGTTCAAATATGGTTTAATTTTTGCCGCCATGTTGTTTTCCGTGAAGCATATTTCCCGTATAAGGTACGATCGCCCGATGGTATTTTGATAACGAGAACAAAACCCGGGGGGACGCCTGGATTGCTTGGAGCATTGTTTACAAAATGGTTGGTAATTAGCAACAACAAAATTGTAAATTTAAAACACATTTATGTGACAGGCACGGCTTTTTAGTCTCAGGTTAGTAGAAAACTTTGCAAGAAATATATTTATGTACTTTCCTTAGAGATTTCATGTATTTTTATTGGAAATTTCAAATTCCTAGTTTTACGCATGCTGTACATTCCAGAAATGACACATAGACTTGTACTTGGACACGTTTGTATGTGTGTTGTTCAATTTCATGGCTTAAAGGGTCTTATTTTCTATTGCTTTTCTTGACACTCATTTGAAGAATGGTTCCTCTATGTGCAGAAATGGTGTATACTTATTTTAGCATTAAAAACTTACAACATCCTGATATATAATATTTGTTCGGTTTCGGATTATGTGGAATTAATGCGACAAATCGGTGTTTATATTTGTATATATTTCAATATTTGTGGGTATATATTATGAATTTCTTTACAAATTAATGTACAAATATCTAAGCCTTTAACCCAAACATTTTACACCAATAACGCTTTTGAAAATGGTATTAAAATTTCCAATAACCTAGACAAATTCCAAGTGTATTTCTTACATATTTTGTACCGCTAATTACAGTTTATTTATTTAAAGATAATTGCTGTATGTCTGTGACTCATTTCACCATCCCTTGAAGAAATTTTTGCACCAAAGTGAAGTGGTTTAAAGCACTCAAACAGGGCAGCCATGAGGAAACGGATGAAATCGAAGTTGGCTCCCAAGAATTGAACCAGGTCGATGATTTGGACAATTCTTGGGAGCCGTCCCAAGATGGAATTATTGCAGAACTAAGGTATGAATGTTTGAATTTAATATTTGCTTCAACTACAACTTTAAACTTGCTCCAAGTCTGCCTCTTGTTCGCTTCACATTCAAGATTTAAATACCTTAGAGACAGATACTACAGATTTGGCAAAAATCCATGTTAACCAATTAAAAGTCTGCCTTCTACCAGCTATATCAATCTCTGATTAAGATCTTAAGTCTGAAGCAAGCAAAAGCAGGCTTGGAGCAAGTCTAATGCAACTTTTATGTAATTATGGAATAGTTCAATCTAGTCTCTCTAATCTGGACTTTTGATATTTGTTAAACTGCCTGAAAGATATATAAAATTGTGTATTTTATGCTACTGTATATATTTTGTTGATGTGGCAGGTTTTGTATCATGATATTTAGTGTTTATATTCACATGCATATAATTTTCAGAAAACTCAAACATTAGTACTACTCATTTTCTATTTTTAGTCATGATTCATAAATTGATTAAAATGCAAATTAGTGCATGTACAGGTGCAAATAAAAATGTTTGTCAGAATAAATTTACAGCTTCCACATAGTAAGCTTAAAGCAAGAATTACTGTGTGCAGAACTGAGTCCATTGCATGTAAAAGCTTAACTTGGTTGGGTGACATTCGTGCACCTTCAATTGTGTGGAGTATTTAAGAGTGAAAAGTTGGATGTGAGATAAATTAGAAATCTTATATGTGAACAGGTAGGAAAAATCCTTGTTCTCTCATATAATGAACCAATATTTTGAGCTGCTAACATACCCCAGTGTCTGAGATGTAGTAGCTCGATCACAACCTAACACTAGTCGCCCAAGGTTTATCAAAAACAACAAGTATTCCAATGATCAGTTGCGAAGAACCAATCCTTTTTGTCTCTGAGTACTCTGTTTAATTATAGGAGCCTGCTTAACTTTACCCAAAGTCGGATAGTCTGGACAAAAACCACAGAAATGTTCATCGTACATTTGTGGCTCATAAAATAATTGTATCATTATAATTTTAGCTTTTTTGTTGAAGGTTTTAACATAGTTTATGCATTGAATTAGACTAGTTTCGTGAGTTCAGTATTATTACTCTTCACCAAAAAGATGTTCTATTTCAAAATTGGTTTTTGATATTGCCACCTGCAAGCTAAAATTCAAATGAATTTTTAAGTTAGTAATAATTCATACATGTAGAGTCATACACATAGTTGTAGTTGTTGTATTTATCAGCCTTCACGCTCAACAAGAACACTTCTCTCTTCTTTAGTAGAGTGTTCCAATCACGAATGCCTCTATAATATTCCTTGTCAATTATGCTCAGTGTTTGTAAAATGAGATTTCAAGCTGCTATATTTTTTCATGATGTACTCACAGTCTAGTTAGGACAATAAAATTGCATGTTGTACGATTGTTTGTTGTGTAAAATAATTATTCCTCTATTGTATTGATCGAAAATACATATGAAATTAATGCCGTCTTCAAGGGACTTGTACAAACTTAATTAATATTGACTTGTCTCTATGTTGATATCACTCCAGATATATTATTTGCATAATTGGTTCACTGTCAGTTTATTTTAACATTATATGAATATACTAGAAGGACAACCAATATTGATAAGCATTAAACAAGGCTTATTATTGAGTTAAGATGCCCATAACAATTAAGTGAGTGATACGTACTCATACAGTCTTAAATTAATGTTTTCCAAAAAAGGAAGGTGTGTATTTTAAACACTTTATAATTATATGCCTACCTTGTGCAAAAAATAATAGAGCGTTTTTTTATTTAGTATCTAATTTGAGAATGTATATTTTTTTCCTCTAGAATATTAGCAGAAGTGAATGTTTTATGTACGTCAGAACAAGGAGCTCAATGGGTGCCTTTAATTGACAGTCTTATTCCAATTCATGCTACCAATACACAGGTAAATTATATTTTACTACCTTAATGAGCAGCAGTACAAAATGAGTATGGAGTATAGACAATAATAGATCAATCATCAATTTACAATAAGATGTCATTGTTGGTGTCTGAACAACTGAATAAAATTGAAATTACTCCATGTTTTGGAGGAGACTTAAGCCCTTCTTTAGGAGCTATTCAAGAGAGTACTAACGTCCTGACAAAGGAAGTATTGAAGAATCTTCCGTTTCAAAGTTTCCAGAAGTTTCAGACACCATGCAACCATGGCAGCTAGTTATTGTGGAATATACTACGTATAATCCAAATCTATTTCAACTTATTTTCCAGAACGTTTCAAGTGGAACTTCAATCATTCATCTTGGTGCTGATGGTGGTGAAGAGACCTCGTTGGATTTGCAGATTACTTTGTCTGGTTAGAACGTTTTGTTAAATTTAATTCTTCTTCCCAACCTTAGTCCAGTGGTGCCCGGGGCTTAAATACAAAATTAGCCAAATATTAGCTCTGTGATGCCTCTATCCTCTGCAGAGATGGATCCAGCTTGATTTGATAGAGGGGTGCTAAGTGGGCTTTGGTCATGAAGCAGGGCGTGGTTGGTGACCGAGGGAGGATGAATCACCACTGAGGACCCCCTACAGGGTCAAGGGGGTTATCTTGTCAGAAAATGTTTCAAAAATAAGATTGCCTAGATGGTCAAAAAGGCTCACCAATGGCCCATTGTTATATTTTTGTTTGATAAATGCTCTGTCAAATCCAAAATTTGGATTTGATATAGGAATTGGCACCCCTCCTGCACCCCCCTTGGCCAAGACTAGGAGGGGTGTGCACCCCCCAGTAAATCCATCCCTGATCATCTGCATCTTCTTCACTTAGGTTTAGTATCCTCATGTCTCTTTTCATATCTATTTCTCTCCATCTCGTTCTCTGTATCCCAACTATTCCTCTTCCTTCCATTGGATGTCCGTCTTCATGTCATCTTAACTTGACGTTCCTTGTCTCCTCTTCGGCTCTTGTAACGTGCCCAAACCATCGCGTTCTCGCTTCTTTCTTTAGTTTAAGAGTTCTTCAATATTGTTTCTGCTATAATTGCTGTTTTGCTTTTAATTGTTTTCTTTGCCAGCTTTTTTTCCTATTTCAATTTTATAGGAAGCAAATTGAAGAAATGTTCAGAATGTTTCGTGCGTTGGAAAGATGTACAAAGTGGTTGGTTTCCTCTTTTTATTATTATATCAAACGAGGCAATTCGTTTTTATTGAAGCAACGTCAATTTCTCTTTTACTTTACTTTTAGGGAAAGTTTGGGGACTTAACTTCTTGTCAGAACAGGAAGCCCTTGAGTTTATGTCATTTTGTGAGGTAAGTCAAAGTTTAATTTAACGTCCTGCTAATTGGCTTTATCGTAACGCTAGGGTAATCATAGATACGTCATTGTATTGGCTTTAGTTATGATCTTTTGGCGGTATATATTGATCTTAGGTTTTTCTTGATGATGATATCATCTGGTGACCAGGTGTGTTGACACGTCTCAAGGATCGGTCGGTAGTTATATATGAGAAAACTCAGTGTTAACGCTGTGTCATCATATCTAGTCTAAATGCAATTAAAATTTATTCAAACTTCAGTCAAGTTACACAAAATTCTATTTTACGTTGCAACGTATTATATTACCATTGGCAACAGAAAAGGTTTCAAATAGTGCATGGCAGATGGGTATAACAACAAGTTATAAGGTCAAAAAAGCCAACTAAATTCATGTTTGAATTCAATTCAAATCCGATTATCTATATATAGATTAAGATTATGTCAAACCAAGAAAAGATCAACTGTTCATGTTTCGCAGGCTCGATATATTGCGTACATGCTTATAAACCAGAGCCTAGGTTTGAGAAGCAGCTGGGAAATTTGTTACGCATGCGCTAGTCTGGCTTGCGTGGAGACCACGCAATTATTTTCGCGCGCGGTGGCGGGGCATTTAAATTCGTAAACAAAAACATGTCCGGCCAATTTTTTTTCTGTGTCTTGTTTCTTTGGCTTGTTTTGAACGCTGTTTTTGCAGTTCCAAATAAAAATAACCTTTATTGTGCCGTGTGTGGCAAATGCTGCAAACAAAAGTTAAATTCTACAAGAAATAGCCTTCCACAAAGCGCTCTTCTGGAGAGTTGCTTCGGTGTTTCGCACGAAGGGACAGGGATATTATGTTCTACTTGTCGAAGAGCTTTGTATATATACAGAACCACAGGAAAAACGTCCTTTCAGGTAATTTTTTTACAATTTTTAATAAGCCAAGTGGCAAGTAAAATTCAAATTATACTAAAAAGCACAGTGTCTAATTTGTTTTGGTTTTCTTATTATGATAGTTGGTTAAATCAAATAAAAAAGATAAAGCAGGAAGACCAAAGAAAACACAACTAACTGTCCCAGCTAGAACTTCGTCGGATACCAATAACGAGGGATGGGTGGCAGAAGACACATGCTTTGGAGTGTTACGGAGAGGGGCCAATGGAGACGTGCTTATGGCAGCAGAAATGTATGATGATATTACGACGCAGTTCAACTCCCTATCTGGAAGTATGTACATACTGTACTGTATATTACATGCACAAAATGTAAACAGACTGTAACAATACTCCATGAGTATGGAATGGGTATTTGCCCTGGACAACATGCATGTTGTGAGCTCCTTGAGAGGAGGCTTTACAAATTGTGGTCAAATTGCCCCCAATGATACTATGATGTTGTTATAGAGGCCCCAGTGAAACATTTGCCCTGGTCTCCAAATCTTGCCATTATCCTGGTTAACATAACATTACAAATTAACAAGTAAATAACAACAAATGACAAAGTCAATGCTTTTCTTGCAGGATGTGATCTCAAATTGGAGCTGGAGAAAATAAAACAGAGCATATATGAGAACTTTGTTCTTGGAAACCAACCAGCAATATATCAACCAAATGAATTCATCGATTTTTGTCGTCAGGCAGGTGCTCCAAATATATTTGAACACATCTTGCAAGCAGTTTCAGAGGACCGTCATTCCCACAGGCGCCAGGATCTCAACCGAGTAAGAACAGTGTCGATAATTTATACTATGTGCTACTGCCGCAGCCAGATGTGTAATGTTATGCAAGTAGATAATGCACTCTATCTGAACTCCAATAGGATGACTCAAGAAGGCATAGATACACAATATCGGATGGGACATACATGCAGCCGTAAAACATCTGACATAATCCGCAGCCAACTGTCGCAAATCATGAGGAAAGTCTGAAAATTTTTTTCAACCAAGCAATCCAAAATGAATGGGTTTTGGTACTTATAATCGATGACTTCACCAAAATTCACACCTATCGAAGACCAGCCATTCTGAGAACTTGCAATCCAATGAGCATGTGTACAATTGTAGTAAAGGCATTCAAGCAATTGAGAGCAATAAAGGTACCATCAAATATTTCCAGAATCCATTGCCCAGATGGTGTTGACATACCAGCTTGTGTTGATGCTATAACCTCCTGAACAGGCTGCACTGTTAAGCAATAGCTACGCCACAACTATGCCAAATTGGTAGACCACGCAGTTAATTACACCGGATCTTGAACGACACATTCTAGAAGAACATGGCTATGGTGACGAGTCTGGAGTTCGAATGATGAGAACAATGGATGATTTGCATCTAATTGACTTTGTCGAGTTACAGTTGAAATCAAAGGGTGGTTTTTCCAAAGCATATGATACAATTGTGGCATCAGGTTTAGCAGCTTATTTGAAGAAGTTTGTCATAATTCAGCCTGGTGACTGGCCATGCCAATTTTATTGTAGACAACTGATATACGAATCTCTCACCCAGTATCAGCAATCATGTGCATCTCAACAGGAGCATCAGTCATCCTCCAATACTGTGGAAAATTGCAACTCCAGGAGTGGTCAAATCCCTGCCATAACATCTCTCATTCCCACTATGGGTCCATTGCACATTTCCCTAAATAGTAGAGAAGACATTTTTCATACATTTAGACCGTTCTTCAACCAAGTTTATAGTTATTTGTTCCCAAACAGTAAGCTGACAAAATCACCCAAACCCTGGAGAATAAATCTCATACTAGAAACAGTGTATGGTAGTTGGACATTAATACGAGATCAAGTGATGACCAAATTTCAAAATTCCAAGGACACTCAATATGGTACACTACTCAATTTGTTAGAAAACTATATCCCACTGGTTTTGACAATTTATACAATCACTTTCAAAAGAAACAATTTTAAAGAATACTACAATTCAATGATCCGGATATGGGTAATGTTCCTGTGCCTAAAGCGCCGTCATTACAATAAAGCTCCCCTTGTGTGGTTATCAAACACTTCCCACTGGAAAAGCAAGTACAATGAGCTTTATGAACAATTTTCCAAGTGGCCCACAATTTTTGATGAATATCCAGTGGAGAATACACACAGCATCATCCGAGCCCAAACTCAGCCTTCCGACACTGCCGCTAAACTTCAGGAAAGGGCAAAGGGTATATTTCAATCCAAGACCAAACAAGCTAACTTTCGATTAAATTTCACCCCTCCAAAACACTTCAGTTTTTCACAGCAGCAACTTAAGTACCTAAAGGTCCGATGTGCAGAATTTTTGACAAACATTTTCATTGTGATAAATGATAACATTGGCTGTGCTTCTAGTTTTATAAGAAGGAAAACAAAATATGTCCGCTTACCACACATTTTTGGACAAGCAGAAGTTAAATACACAGCTCTTCCTCTTGGCTTCAGCGCAAAGCAGGAACCAAACCAAGATTGCATATGTGACCTCCACTGCACCATTAACACGATGAACCATGGATAATTTTTCAAGGGTGTTGGCATTCATTCCATGTTAAATGTCTCAATGGCACTACTTTCTGCCCAATTTGTCATGCATTTCTTCAAAGTAAAGTGGAGGAGCTTGGTAAAGTTGCCAAAGATGCCATTTTACATCCAAATCCAGCCAAGGAGGCCCAGCTTGATGATAATCCTGATGATGAACCAGCCAATATGGAAACTCTGCCAACTGTTGATCTACAAAGTATAGATGAAACAATAAACAAACTGAGTGACAAAATTGCAAATTTACACCCACCACCAAAGCCTTCTAATCACCATCTGCAACAAGAGCAAGCACCACCAGCTAATTCTGATTCCACTCAGCATAACAGACACAAAAAGCGGAAACCTCTTCGAGAAGTTCAAAATTTAGTTAACCATGTAGTGCAGCAGGAACCACCTCAACAATCACAGCAAAACACAAATGGAATCATGGAATGGCTGTTCCCCACAAGTATCTGCCAAACCCAAATAGGTGGAAGACCACTGGCAAGTAATGCTTGCACAATTATTGCTTCAATGTGGTGCCGAAAGTTTCTGTTAAAAACATTGGCCATCCCATCTAATGAAAGTGATATCCGAGCTATGACAAGCAGCTACAAACAAACAATTTTGAATGGGAATTTATTGTACCAAGGTTTGAATCTACCTCATAACCAACCAAATTTGGAAGTTCGAGATGTGGTCTGCAAGATTAAGGATCTGAACTTACAAATTTTGCACGATTTGGGATTCTTCAATGTGGATGACATTAAAGAAACATTTGTTCAAATGCTTCAAGGAGGGAAAAGGCATGCTGGCGTTTGGATTATCCCACCAGCTAATTCAGTGGCCATACTTATTGATAATGGAAACCTAGCTGTGTTTGACAGTCATCAGCATGGCAATGAAGGTGGCCTAGTTCTATGCAAGCTTGCAGAAATAGATGAACTTTTCAATTATCTTGGAGAAAAACATAACTTGTGTGGCAGCAACTTTGCCGAACTTGCTATGAATGTATAGTGCATGACATCATTTGTTAGGAAATGTTCAATTGAAATAAAATATTGCAAATCAATGTATAAGGGAGTCAGTAAATATATCGTTTTCAATCATTTCAAAAATTTGTGTTGAATTGTACAATTAGTGAATAAACACAGGCATATGAAACCATCTAAAATCATTCAGTTGGTTGATTAAGTTGAAACTTAAATAAACATAGCAAGGTGATTACTGTACATGTGAAACAAACCAGTGCATTTCATCAGACAAATATCAAATGAGACTCTATTTTTGAGGGGAAAAATTGTATAAAGGTTGAGCTCAAGTTTTGTATGACATTCAGACATTGAAAAGCCTCTGGAATTTTAGATTTATTTATTATTAAATTTATATGACCAAGTTTGGTTTTGAAAAAACATAGTCGAAATATAAATGGTACTAAAGTTACTTCCAGCAATAAAAGAAAGCTAAAAATGCCTATTTGTAGTGGGAAAACATTTGAAACTATTCGCGTGAATCGCGCCAAATAAGGGCACGGTATAGTAATTTCAGCCGAAAGGAATCCCAGTTGATTGGAACGTGGTTCAACAGCTAGCTTGCTCACATTGCATGCTTACTAGCGCGCGTTTTAAAGGCGAAATTTGCCTTCAAGGGCAATTTTTCACTCGAAACGATTATGAATTTATTTTTTCCACACCTCTAGAGAATTCAAAAATAGGGGCATAATTTTGGAGATTTCGGTTAGATTTTTTGTAATTTGGCTCTGTAGGGACTCGGTTTAAATACTGAATGAGACGAGAAAATACGACGAGATATAATTTAAAATATTTTTTGTTCTAGAAGGAGTAACGGGTTGATTTTTCTATACAAGAATTAACAAATTAGAACCAGAAACTATAACAAAAGATGAACCTAGTAGTTCAAATAGATTTGCGATCCTTTTATCCAATATACCGGGCATCAAAAGTGAACCAATATGCAATGTTTGAAATACAACCCAGGATTTCAATCGGAAGGGCGATTTTTATGTCAACAAAATACTGTTTATCGAAAGCAACAAACGATGGGAATACAAAATTTAGTACAAAAATTTGGGAGATTTCGTTAAGATTTTGAGCTGTCGGAACTTGCTTGCTATACCCCCTGTCCTGGACCTAGAACGTCAACAGCTGCGAAGGCATGTGAACTTTTTCCTCACCCTGTACAAACGTGAAATTATCTGGGGAAAACACAACCAGAACTGACACCTAAAGTTGTAAGGAACATCTTGCGTACCTTTTTCTGGTTTCATCACACCAACACACAGCAGACAGTCCTTCTTTCAGCACGCGCGTGGCAAAGTTGTGTTCATTTCATCGGTCTACTTCTTCGTGTATAAATGTGGTCATCACTCGCACAGATTTGGCTCAAACCACTTGAAAAATCGTCCTCTATCAAACCATGGGTATCAGTTCACGTACAAGTTTGTTTTACGCCATTTAAGCAATCGAGTTGCCGCACAATTCACAACTAAATACAACAGTTCGAAAGGCACAACTACAAGTCCAAACCAAGGTATCTTTGTCGCCATTATTTGAACAAAATTTACCGTTAAAAATGACATATTTAACATCTGAAGCAAAGTTGGTGTGCTAATAAAAAACTTCCCATTCTTTAAATATCTTGATCATCGGTCAGAGAAGTTCAGATCTCAACAAACTTTCTCTTTGTAGTTCTGATTCAAAATTCGAATTCCAACGAAAAAAACAGGCTGTGCCAGCAATTTTTCTGCACAGCGACAACAAATTTCCCAGCTGCTGGTTTGAGATCAATTAATACCACAGGAACAATATTTCAGTTTACCAGACGTTATTAGTCATGACCTCATACAGATGGCAAACTTCAAAAACTTATGTTAGCAGTATTATATATTAATGTATTATGTATTGTTAATTAAAAATGCAAATTGGTCTGCATTAATTTTGTCGATATTGTGCTATGTTTAACATCGGCTACACATCTGAATTCATTACAGTCAAAGTCATTGTAATTGTCACACAAATAAATGTTCTCAACTTTCACTATTAATAGCGATGACGGCTCGTTCCGTTATATATTGGTAGTCTTTGCCGTTCTTGCTTCAAAAGCTTTCCACTATCAGGTCCGTCGCATCTACGTGTCATAAGGCAGATTGCTATATATGTACGTGGCATAGATTGTTGCAGAGCAGCACAGATAAGACAAGCGATAGGCACGTTCCCTCGCACCTGCTGAGTTAAGCATATACAATCATCCATGCAGACTTACGTGCTTTATCTAATCTTCATGTAAGTAGAGTTAAAATTGTACTTTCCAGTTGATTCAACTGTGGAACGACTACGCGAACGTCTGGTGGGACTTGTCTGGGATGGACCACTATCTCGTCCAGATGCATGGGGTCATTGGCAGTAATCCCCTCTTAGCAATACACATTGCTTCTTATAACTTAGAGTTCAAAAGAACAATCGGCTACGGGCGATATTCGGCAGCTTAAGCATCTTCCCGGCAGTTTCCAATATAATATTAAAGACAAGTCAAGTTTTTCTATTGGACCAAAAAATATATATTCTGTTTCTGGTCAGTGGGTTTGTGCATAATTGACGCGGCGACGCGGCTTTTTTTTTCGCCATACTTAATTTTTTTACGAAAAATTACGAAAACTACTTTTAAGAGAAATATGATACAATTTCTTTTAAATTGATTAGTAAAACCGCACATGATGTGATCATGCACTGTTAAATTTTGTCATTGTTTTAACAATTCTTGAGGTGACTTCAATCCATAAGCTTGAAGGTTTCTAGACATCACCTCGGCACTATATTTATATTATATTAATTACTTATGTAACAAAATAAGAAACATTGTAAAAGTTTTGTGGCAAACGTAATAAGTTGAGTTTTGCCTTTTGACTTTTTAGGATTCTCATTGTAACGTTTCCTCTGGTGCCAGTAGCCAATCATTGAACAGAAAATCCACGAGTTCACTGAGTTCTTCTTTAAATCAAAGAGATTTTCCTCGAAAACCCAATTCAGTACAACACTCGCCAAGACCGACCCCCGGGCAAGATCCCAATATGCCTCAGGGTGAAGCGATTTTCAATAATAACCGGAGGAAGAGATTTCCGGTAAAGACGGAGGGTACGGACAGTGGTGTGGGTGAAGATGAGATGCAGGAAGCTGCCCAAGATGATTTCAATTTCACGGAGTTTAATTATTTTCGAGAAATGGAGATATTCCATAGCGCAGTCAATGAGAAATATGTAAGTAGCTAAAAGTATGGATCAAACTAGCACGATACTTGATGAGGGTTGGCAAATGAGAGTTTGCAATAGTTGCGTTTTCTCAACTTTTATGACTTGCGCAAAGGAGTAACGAATGTTAAGGAAGAATCGGACGCGTTTAGTAAGCTACTATGCAGTGGTGTAACTTAACTTTTTTGACCACTTGCGATCAGGGCAAGTTGGACATATTGAATAAAATTCACTTGCCGTCAGATCTAGCTTTGGTTCACATAATAACAAAATTTGAAGCAAATGATTCCAGTAAGCATGATATGCTGATAGATAAGTACAACCTGCATTATATATAACACCTATCTACACTATTCACCTGCATTCTTCTATTTTCCTTCGTAGAATTGTCAGACAATGTCCGTCGAGGCATGTTCACGTATTTACATTTTTCAAATTATTCAGCAGAATGAATGGTTAACTGGTCTATATTTTACTCATTTAATACTAACTGTATTTGGGGATAATAACTCAGAGATGGCCAGCTTTCTCTGGCAAAGCTGAAACAGAAAGCAACTTGCCCGATCGGACAACCAAGAGGAAACTTCTACTTGCCCGTAATGATTTTCACTTGCACCGGGCAAGCGTTAAGTTACACAACTGTACTATATCTTATTGCTACCTAAAAACACTTAATCGTTTCGAGCGACAGCTTATTCTAGAACACTACATACATACTATAAGCTGAGCACTGTGCCTGTGGTTTTTGACTGAACTATCTGAAAGGGTGGAACTTAGTCAAAACCTGATGTCATTACTTTGGTTGTATTCTAGTTATCAAAAGACAAGGCAAGAATCGAGGATGAAAACATAAACAGAGCGGGGGACACGTCTTCAGGAGGTCTGCGTAGATCAGGATGGCTTTCCATGAAACATATCTTGATCTGTGGTCGGAACGGGAGAGTCGAGCAAGCCAGTCATAGGAAGTGGAAAAACTACTGGGTGATATTGAAAGATCATGAGTTAAATCTTTATCAATGTGTTGAGAAAGATGTAGGCTCTCTTGATATGAACTCTCCTAGTGTAGTGGTGAAGGTGGATGGATGTCTTGCCCAGGCGATTCCTGAACATGTCAAGTTAGAGAACGTGTTTGGTCTAAGCATGAAACATGGGGATGTGTTTTATTTCCAGGTATGTTTTATGCATTTCTTATCTTCTATGGTGTCATTCATCCTAAACGGCCACACCGCACCCAACCTGAGAGAGTCGTTTCGATTACACAATGAAATGGATATAACTTACGATCTCAGAAATAGAGAAACCGATTTAGCCCTTCCTATGCCGAAAAAAGAATTCGGAAAAAGGTGCTTCCTTTATAATGGTGCTACACTTTGGAATAGTCTGCCATATGAGGCCAAAATTGCACAATATTATAAATCAAACAATGAATTGAAACTGGCTTGTCAATCGGGCTATTAGCGATATCTATTTTTCCCTTTCTCTCTTTGACAGTTTGTATATTTTTGCATGTATTGTCTGACCACGCCCCTTATGGAAACCAGCTTTTTTAGTTGTTGAGGCCAGCGTGCCAAAATAAAGTTTGTATGTATGTATGTATTCAAGTGTGAAAAGACGAATCCGTATAAGTCTCGTACGGTTACGAATTCTTCTGGTGCTCTGGAAACGTAGCCAGAAACTTTCATCTTATATAATGACCTTATTTTAGGGTTCAAGTCAGTCAGAGGTCGAAGTTTGGATCTCAAGTATTCATTCAGTATCAGCCGTGCATTTTGCTGGTGGTAAAGAACAGACCAGATGGTTGCTAACTTCTAAGCTCGAGAAGATTCAGGAGAACATTGAGTCTGATTGCAAGTTGAAGAAAATGGCAGAATTACAGTTGACTGTGGTTACAGATAGCAAGAATAAACAAGTTATTACGGAGCAGGTCAGTTACGAAACATGTTCCAATATATAAGTTTTTGTTTTGCTATAGTAAAGATTGTAAGTATACTTAAAGTAAACCTAACCCTTTAACATTATTCATAACGTCTCTCTAATCCTAGCTCTAATCCTTATCCTAATCCTGTTATTTACCCTTATACTTATCTGCAAACCAGCTTCACATAAATTTTAATAAAAATCGTAATTTAGATCCAAAGCCTTATACATGCACTAAATCTTGTTCCTAAACCTACCTTACTCTAATAATGCTTCTTCTACCTTTCAGATTTCAAAATGGGAACAAAACTTTGAGAAACTAAGTTTAGATTACTACAAACTCCAGTGCTATCTATCAGCCATTTCAGGCTGTTCACCACCGAACCCTCAGCATGTTCTAGCCTCTGCTTTAAAGACCACGAAACAGAACATGTCTCGTCTTGGCGTCTTCTCAGTCACTTCATTCCATTCGTTAGTGTGCTGTCGTGAGACTGGCAGCGCACAGTTGGGAACTGGGGTGAAAGTGAAACGCTCAAAAAGTGGTGCAGGTAATTAGGTTTATACGTCATATTTTGTACAAAGTTAGAGGGTGCTTATCTTCCTTTATTACAGCTGAGAGCTCAAACGTTATCGTGCATTAATAAGGGGCTTACTAAGGCAGCAGATTAAAGATATACCTTAAGGCACCTCTTATTGCCATCATACCACCCATGTCTGATAGGCCTGCTCTGGGACCTCAACTCGCCTTAAATTGCCTTAAATCGCATCGGTTAAAAGTCCCAATTTTCCTTAAATCGTCTTAAATCGCCTTAACTCGCCTTAACTCCCAATATTTCGCCTTAAGTTGCCTTAAATCGCCTTAAATTGCCTTAACTCGCATTGCTTAAAGTTCCAATTTTTCCTTAAATCGCCTTACCTCGCATTATCTCGCGGCGAGTTAAGGCGAGTTACCGTCCCAGAGCAGGCCTTCTGATCACGAAGCACAGAAAGTGGAATGGTAAGTTTTTGGTGAGGGAAGAAAGACCGGAGAACCCCGAGAAGAACTTTAAAGCACAGGAGAGAATCAACTACAACTGTACTTACGCGAGTTTTCCAGCACATGAACTATGTGCGGGTCCCGTATGTTCTTGATTGTAATCACCCATCCTAAGTAATACGTCCCTACCTTCGACCTGCAGAAACAGGCTTAAGTCAGCGGTAAGGGGCAGCGCGCTAACCACATCTGCCACGTGACACTCAGTGTGGATATAACGGTCGGCATTCGGCTATTTGCCGAACAAAGACACACGAACGTTTTAACCGATCAAGTAAAGTACACAGTTTCCCTCCAAAGTATAATAACAGATACGAACAATACCAAAGTCTCTTTGAAGGAAAGAGTGACAAATGTAAAGATTGTATTTTTAATGCAAATTATCTGTTGCTCTATAGGGCATTTTCATGTAAATATTCGTTTATCATGACGCATCAACAACAACGTCGACATGTTTCATGAGTAATGAGTTATCTGACCAGTACACGTAAAAACTATTACAGGCAAGGCCGACCATTCTTAGGCAATGTCCGAGCAACTGCCTAGTTGATCGGACATTTGTCAGACCCAAGCGAAATCGTTATAATCCGCACTCCGGCCACCTCCCGCCAAGATCAGCTGTAATAAAGATTATTATTATTAGGTTATGGTCGGTTGAAATCTGCTCTGATGTCATCTCTGAAGATCACAGACAGTTCGACTGCAACCAAACTCCGAGAACAACACTCCCCTAAACTCACACGCAAAGAAACCGAAGATGACCAAAGAGATGACGTCTCTATGTTCTCAGATATGTCCGACTGGAAACAGATGGGAAATTTTCTACGTGTTGAGTTGCCCGGACATGGCAGTACAGTAGTGTCGATGAAAGAAGATATGACATTTCAGGATGTCGTTCTCGCAGTAACTAGTAAGAGACAGTTGGATCCTGAGATGTATTTTATTATGTTTGGAGTGGAAAAGCAATCCCAAATTGGTAATTTTTATTAAAAAAATTCATGTTAAAGTTTTTGACAGTACAGTATATTTATAGATCGTTTTGGTCATAATTACCAGAAAGAGATAAAGAAAATTTCGACCTTATGCAGTGATTTTATTATTTTAACTTCATCCTTATGTAGAGTATTACACACCTCAAGAACAAACATTTATTGAAGACCAGGTAAATAATGAATTCTCTCTAATGAATGAATTTATTTAATTCTCCCAGAGTCCCAGTTTAGATTGATATATAAAAAGTAGGATACAAGACATTTGTTATACTTTTTGTTCAAAATAGAATTTTGGTGTTCTCAAAATGTGTAAGAAGAGTGAATATACTGTACAATTAACGAAAACAAGTGAAGATTGTGATATTAACTTTGGTAGGTACACATATCCATTATTGAAATGCCCTGTAGAAAAGTGTTTCCTTCTGTAGTAAGGGATGGATTTTTTGTCTGTTCGTCTATAGTAATCTTAATATGGTTAGCCACAAACAGTTTGATAATATTTTTATGTTGTATAGGTTTATCACTGAAGGTAGAAAATGATCGTATGATTGTTAGTCGTGTTTTGGACGGCAGTGCAAGCCATTTAAGCGGTACATAAAGTAGAAATGTTAATTTTTTGCCATATACTATACTAGACTAATGTCTCGTCGCATTTTCTATCAGTTATCCATGTTAATACTTATATACGTTTCATTATCTGTTTATTTAGGTATTCTTGAGGGTGATGAAATTTTATCTGTAAATAACATAGATATTGAACAAGCTGAAGATGATATAGTGGATTTACAGAATGCTCTTGCAGGTATATCATATGTATAGCGAGCTATTGTATAGTAAAATGCGAAAATAGATTTCTATTAGAAAACTACTTCGAGTTCTTTTGTTACCTTATCACCTGGATTAAATATTCCTTTCATTTTTTCATTCATATACTTTTTCCTTTTCTGTTCTAGAGCCATTTGTAAGTCTAAGACTACGTTCTCTAAGAGAAGAAGTTCCAGAGCAAATACGAAAAACAACTGAAAGTATTATCAGTACTTTGGTTTGTCCACCTCCTCCAAGAACAAGGTACGCTTATTTTCAATCTATGATTGTGCTTTTAAGCAATTAAAGACATTTAATTAAGCAATTATTTAATTAATTAAGCAATTAATTAATTAATTAAGCAATTAATAATTAATTAAGCAATTAATTTAAGACAATTGTCTTCGGTGGTGGAGGGTCACAGGAGTGGAGGCAGGGGCATCTTATAGAGAGGCCGAAATGAAACATGATATTTTATTTTTAGCTCCTCAGAGTTCCTCGATCTGGCTGAACTTATTGTTCCTCCACCTGAGTTAGGTATTGTAAACTGGATGATTATTTGTGATTTTCGGAAAGAAATTTGGATTGTTGTAGTGGAAACTAGTATTTCTAGCTTGTTTTCATGTTGTTTTTAGATGATATCAGCAGTGTTAAGGAAAGTCCAGCTCGGAATTCCTCCGTAGTGGAGGATGATGGAGTATCTGTGAATGTATTGCTGCAGGTACTGAATATTCGTTTAGGGCATAATAAGTATCAAGCGATTTTTTCTGACTGTTGACAGATGATATGTTTCTATATGTACAGTTTCTGTAGATATTATGTATATAATTATTCTCTATTTGACAGAGTGCTGAAGAGGTGACAACGTTCTGCCGTCAACATGATTTCTTGCGTGAAATTGAGAAACACACTGAACTTTCTGATGCGGAGAAACTTCGAAGAATTATATCAGAACTTGTTGATACTGAAAAGAACTACTTAAAGGTTTGTAGAAAACTAGCCTAATGTTTATACTAAATAGCTCTATCAGTTCTAAACTGATGTGCAGTGAGAGCCATCCCTTATTGATCCAGCGTTACTATACACGAGGAAACCAGAGTGCCTGTGCAGAGATTTATACAAGCACATTTCTACTAACGGTAAACGGTAGTAAATACTCAATCTTAAATTGAGTTTTGAAACTCAATTTTCCATCATAATTATTTTTCACAACTTATCCGAAAGAAGTTGTGGCAAGTGTGAATATTTTTTTGTGGAAGGAAGAAAATATTCGATTATGAGTAAGTTAAAGTTTCTAAAAAGTTCAGACGTTTATATATGCATATTACTCTTCCCTTAGAGCCATTTTTCGGGAAATTTCTCACAGAGATCGCCGGAAATGTACTGTCTTCTGGAATCTGGGGCTTGTGAAAGTCAATAATTTTTCCAGGGAAACATATCTCCAGCACCCCCACCCCCTAATGTGGGGTTTGCCGTGAGACCACACTTCACAATTGTAACTAAAAACTCAATCTTCTTCTGAAAAGCGGTAGTAGACTAAAGCATAGTCCCTATAATACAGTGTCTGGAAACGCGGCAAACTTGAAAGTTTATAGCCATGTCCGTGGGTTAATGTTGAGGGTGTACTGAGAGTGCACGTTTTCTTTGTTTTACAAATGTTAATATTCAGCTGCAGGGATTTTATTGGCTGCTTCGTTCATTATGCTGAGAGAACAATGTATTTACTGAGCTTGAAGGTGCACAAACATGAACAAAAACAAAGAAAAAAAGGTTTAGATGCGTTTCCAGACACTGTGTTGTAGTAGGAACTATGACTAAAGTGATTGTATAAATCCCTGCCTCACAGTGGTGTTTGGTGGAGTTAATATGTATGGTAGAGTCCAACTGAAAGCACTCTTCTCACATGCGACTGAGGCGAAATGATAATCAGACAATTTAACTGTATATTGCAGAAAGCTAACCCCGGTCACAGAGGTAAAAGACCCATACACTAACCACTGTGCCGAAAGAAAGGACCAACGTTAGAGATGAGCCGATATTAAAAAGAGCTGATTTCCGATACCGATTGTTCAAGAGCCGATACATGCCAACCATCGGCCGATAAATCGTGAAAACCGATGATTGGTTTACCTGATGCTCACGTTTTGTCGAATTGTCATTTTAGTGTTTTGCTCGACTTAACTCGCAAATTTCGCAATGAGAGGTTGCCATCAAGAAAACTCTCTATTTTGAACACGACAAAAGTACAATACAAACAGAAACTATGCAAGTATTACCAAAACTGCGGATGCTTCCTCTCGCCCGAAATAACGTGTCATGTTTTCGCGTCAAAAATTCAGGGTGTGACTACATTCCGAACGTCGTGAAATTCACATCTTGGGAATGGCGACATCGATTGGTCCGCGCGAAATTATGCTGAGACTGACCGATCCGATTGTGAACGATTGTGATAAAAAGTAGCCGTTAATCGGCTCTGCCGATGTTTTGCCGATAATCGGCTCATCTCTAACCAACATCCCATTGACCAATCAAATCATCCAAATCTTATTTTGTATTTAGGACGTGCAAACATTGTTAAAACGATACTTGGAACCTTTGAGACATGAAAAATTTTTACCAACGGAGGAGGTGAATCCTTATACTTTCCTATGTTAGGTTTTCATTACGATTTATTGCCGTTCATTTAGAATTCAATCCATGAAATATCTTCAAGATAATTTAAGCTCTCTTCTTGATTTATAGGTTAAGTCTTTGGCGGAAAATGTTTCTCAGATAATTGACTTCCAGAGTGGTTTTTGTTGCGAAATACAGCAGCTGATCGACTGTGAAGAAGATTTCAAGAATATCAACGAAGTTCATCTATTTCAGGTACGTCACCAGTAAGTTTGAGCAAGGGTCTTGTTGGATGGCCCCTATTTGTTTGAGAGTGTTGACTTATTTTTCTGATTCCTTCAGAATGTAATATACGGGATTGGAGAAGCATTTTTACAATATGCAGACAAGTTTAAATTGTACAGTTCATTTTGTGTTACTCATTCAAGAATCATACATATGCTTCAGCCAGGTACTGTAATAAATATATCTGATTGAATGGTTTGGCATATAATACGGCCGGGTTTTACGAGTTTCTCAAGTATTTTTCCGAGCCCGCCGCGGGCAATGGAAAATGCGAGAAACGGGTAAAATACCCGGCCGTATTATATGCCAAACCATTCAATGAGGTTTTTATTATATGACAAAAAATCCGTATTTTTGTTCTGTTTAAACCGGTTTAACTGGTATAGAAGAGGAGAAATACGGATTTTACCATGCAATACGGCCTGGTATTTGTTCTGTTCTCGTGCCCTTATATGGAAGAATTACGTCATAGTCATATAATAACAGATCTGATTGTACAGTTATTTCACTTCCGTCGCATGTGAGAAGAGTGCTTCCACTTTGATTTTACCAAATACCCAGGGTGTCAGCTACAGTAAAAAATTGGGCGTTATACGCCGTTTTCCCAATTACGTTTAGCTTGCAATTTCCCAATTTAGATCTGCCAAAAATAACATAACTATTATCAAAAAAATAAACATATAAGGTTGCTCAACTTGGGCGGTTTAAATTCTGCTTAATAAACGCTGCCCAAACGCGCGGTAAAAGACGCGACGTTCAGAGTTAAGTAATGTCTCCTAACGAATTTCCCAATTTCATTATTAAAATTGCCGAATTTTTTCCCTTCTGGCTAACACCCTGATACCACAGTATTTGGTACTCTGGTTTCCTCCTGTAGTAGCACTGAGCCAACGGATAGTCCAAAGTGGACCTCAGAACAGTTTAGAACTGATAAAGCAATCCAGTATTAATAATGTAGTGTAGTTCACCCTGCAATCACACAATTGATATACAAGTGTTGTATAAATGTGGTTTCAAAATGGTATTTACCACATTCTTTTTTCATCAGGTTCAAATAATGCGTTGGAAGAGTTCTTAAATGCAAGAAATCCAAAACAACAACATTCAAGTAAACTGGAGTCCTATTTAATAAAACCAATACAGGTACTGTATGCAGGGCCGTCCTCAGAAAATTTATCAGGGGGTGTAAGGTCCTTTCAACCGACTGACTAACGAACTTGTACCGACTATATATACATTGCTGTTAGTCATCAAAAATATTTTTGTCTGCCCACTAAAATAGCTCTTCTGCCGACTGAAACTCCAAGTAGAATTTCTGGGGGGGGGTGTGACATCCCCCAACCCCCCCGTAGGTCCGGCCCTGACTGTATGAATAACATGAGGGTTCTTTGCAAGTACTTTGAAAAAAATTCAGTATTTTAAAATCTTTTTTTTTTCGTAGCGAGTTTTGAAGTATCCTTTGCTGTTGAACGGCATGTCGAAATTGTTGGATAAAGAGAGCGATGAATATAATTGTCTAAGTGGTGAGTGAAATAGTTTTATATAAATCAGTATTTTCTTTAGTAAGTGAATTCCATATTTTCGTTTTTTTTCTGCAGAAGCAATAAGTGCGCTGGAAAATGTGGCGGAACATATAAATGAGATGCAAAATATTACAGAGAAATTTCTTCCAATTTTCCAAGAATTGGCGAGCACCAGACAAGGTCTTAATGTGAGTACAACTGTTGCCTGTTCAGATTGCCCATTGCCCCGTATCAGGCGTTTTCGTTGCTTCCTTGCCACTGCATCAGATTGCCCACTGCCCCGTATCATGCAGGCGTTTTCGTTGCTTCCTTGCCACTGCATCAGATTGCCCACTGCCCCGTACCAGGCGTTATCGTTGCTTCCTTGCCACTGCATCAGATTGCCCACTGCCCCGTACCAGGCGTTATCGTTGCTTCCTTGCCACTGCATCAGATTGCCCACTGCCCCGTACCAGGCGTTTTCGTTGCTTCCTTGCCACTGCATCAGATTGCCCACTGCCCCGTATCATGCAGGCGTTTTCGTTGCTTCCTTGCCACTGCATCAGATTGCCCACTGCCCCGTACCAGGCGTTATCGTTGCTTCCTTGCCCCTGCATCAGATTGCCCACACAGGTGCGTTTAGGCAGGGCCGGATTAAGGCAGCGCGGGGCCCGTAGCATTTTCGCGCGGGGCTCTATAACCTGAAAGGTTTAATTGCAATCTTAATGACGTGCGGATACGAGTTCCTACGTCGTGCTTCGAATCCTGGCAAGTACATTATCGTTTTTTCGGGTTTTTTTCTATTTTTCTTTCCAGCCTAAAGCGCGGGGCCCCTTGAAGGCGCGGGGCCCGTGGCATATGCCGCTTCTGCCATATGATTAATCCGGCCCTGCGTTTGAGTAGTACACAGATAAGCACCGTACAGAAGAGCAAGTTTTCCTTGACGAGTTTATTTGTTCGTGTGTACGGCAAACAAGTTTTTCGATCAATTTATCAAAAGCTGGTATAAGTGGGTTTTCAGCATAGATATAGGAGGTTTTTAGGCTAACCTAGTCACTTTGTCGGAGCCGTGACGTCACCATGAAAGGGATGGAAAACGTCCTTGATCTTGGAAAAATTTTACGCATCGTGCCTGCATAAACTGATACTTATTCATACTTTTAAAATATTGTTACCACGGATTTCTTATCAAACCTGGGGGGGACGAAATTTGGTAAAATTTTTCTCGATTTAGTAAA
Source organism: Trachythela sp. YZ-2020 (assembly GCA_016169945.1). Taxonomy (NCBI): domain Eukaryota; kingdom Metazoa; phylum Cnidaria; class Anthozoa; order Malacalcyonacea; family Clavulariidae; genus Trachythela; species Trachythela sp. YZ-2020. Next base: position 1,549,917 of record JADLSH010000341.1, on the reverse strand, counting down.
ATTTGAACACAAATTTAGTAATAACCGCTGGAAAAATCTGGTCATACTGGGATAATTTGTCAAGGAAAACTTGGTCGTCTGTACGGGACTATACTGTCGTTTAATCATAGTTGATTGAAATTTGGAAAGTAATCCAACCTACAACCCTGATATAATTTAGGTGTCAGATGTTGATGTAGATAAACTTGTCATTCATAAGAAAGTCACGTGGTTAAACTCACCAGAAACAATAAAAGCTAGCAGTCTACGATGGAGTCCAGCTCCTTTACGGAAAATGAAAAATGAAACAAGCGTACGATGTTTTGGTATGTGTGATTTATAGAAAAGTTTGACACAGGCTTGTATATATTGCTATATCGCCAACCATGTAACACAGTAAACCACATCTTACTCTACTCTACCATACCATACCATACCATACCATACCACACCATACCACACCATACCATACCATACTATACCATACCATACCATACCACACCATACCATACCATACCATACCACACCATACCATACCATACCATACCATACCATACCATACCAAACCACACTTTGCTGCACCATACCGTACTCTACCGTACAATACCATACCACACCTTACTACACCATACCAACCTTACTACACCATGCCAACCTTATTACACCATACCTTACCATGCCATACCAAACCACATGTTGCTAGACCATACCATACCTTACCTTACCATACCATACTATACCATACTATACCATCTGGTGCCTTCCATGCATGAAATACTATATGCTAAACTATACTATCTCCTTGTTTTATCATTGGTATAGCTTAAAACTATACCACAACTCAAAATTCTCACTCATAATTACCAATATTTTAGTGTTTCCGAAGGCGGTCATTCTGATTCAGTTGGAAAAACGACAAAAGAAAAGGGACAAGGTAAACCCGGCATTATAATGGTAAAAGCTTAGTTATTTTTTCTCTTTACTTCAAAATGAAACAAAGTAACTAGCATCGCTTTTCATTTTAGTCTTCGAAAGGGTCACTAAAAGTTTTTGAGGAAATTAATTTCAAAACATTGATACCAATATCATCTTTAACACTACGAGACAATTCTTGGTGTGATAAAGGTAAGATTCTTGGTAACATTTACAGGACCATAGCTTTGAGTATTCATTGATGTGTATAAATCTATACTTCTTGAGAATAATAACGGAAAACGTATTTTTTTGTAGATCTTTTTTGTGCTTGGGAATTAGTTGATGTGTCAAGCCCAAACGGTGGGAATGGACAACAAGAGACGTTGTATCTGTTATCAAGCAAGTAAGTAGTTGTAATACGCATTAATAGATCATACTAGTATACTATTGCAAATGCTGTAATTTGATTGGCTACGCTACTCGCTATCTAATTGTCGATAGATAGCGAGTAGCGAAATTTTCAATAAATTATGAAAAACGTTTTGAAATACTGTTTTCCTGCTGGTTTCTACTAAAACAATTAGATTATTCGCTCTCGATTTCTATGAGATGATAGTTCATTCGGGCTTCGCCCTCGTCAACTATCACCTCATAGAAATCTTGAGCTCATAATCTAATTGTTAATTAGACAGAGTAATATACAGTACTATAATTATACATATGTACTGATGAGATTTTAGTTTTGTTAGTCTTCTAATATTTTTATCTAAAAGCTTCAGTAAATTTTATAACTACAGAAACGTTAACGTACATTACTGTATGTTTAGAAATTCGGAGGAAAGAAACGAGACTGTTCGTGCAATTAAAGATGCCATACGACAAAGTATGTTGGAGGATTCCAACTACTTATCTCGACGTAAACCCTCCATAGCAAGTATTTTATCTACAACCTCCATACATCTTGCATTTCCCAGTGAGCCGGCATACCTCCGTAGTAGGTCCTTCAGTGAATCAAGGCGAGCTAAGAGCAAAAGTCTCGGGCGGCAATACTCTGTTAGTGAAGTTGAAATGTTTGGTGGAGATAAGAGGTGATATTGGGCAATAGAAATAGCTGCTAATGGATCTGTTGGCATAGATTGGATCTATTGGTATATATCTCATTTTAGCAAAGTAGCCGGAATGGAAACAAGTGGTTTCATGGAGGCTGCATAGTTTTAGTGGTTTTTTCCATGTGAGAGAAAGAGCATGGGATTTTTGAAATATGGTAAGGTCCTTGCTCTATTTAGTAGATAGTCTTGTCCATATTTATTGCCAACGTTAAAAAGTTGCCTAAGTTGTAAGATGATACAGTATAATATCATACCACACAATGTCATATATCATATATACCACATCATAATATACCACACCATAACATATCTGTCACATTATGCACATAACATGCATTGCCATACAATACAATACAATACCATGCCATACCATACAGGACCACACTATACCATACCATGCTGCCTACTATGCCATAAACCATGTAGATTGTACAACACCATACATTCTACCATGCCAAACCACAGCATATGCATACCATATATATATCATGCCATACACAATACCATTCAAACCAAACCACATCTCAGCTGTACAGTGCCCTGCCAATGACTGAGGTGTACAAAAGTGGACCTGCTTCTAGACTGTTTCCAAGAATTGCAGCAGCAAATGTGAAGACATAAATTTTGTACACATAATCCATTAATGTGAATAGTATATACATATTTTAGTTAAACTATATATATATATAACAGGTATTGTAAACAATATATTTAAGCTAAACTAATTTATAATATATTAGAATTTAGACTCAAATAGATTTTGTTGCTATTAAGTCTAAAATAACATGCACCAGCAAAACAGTTTGAAACACACAGTTAGATTTAGTGTTCATCTTTCCATGTCATTTAGATTTGTCATATTTTGTGAGTTTCTTGGATTCCAGATTTGAAAATACCATTGGCATATTTCTTGCTTCTTGGACACTAGCCCTATCTTGGTGCTGCTACCACTCATACATTGCCTCTACTTTAGTGCCTGCTACCTCAACTTCTGTAATGCTACCCCATTGCAATATAAAAACCCAGTAGAGTGCCATATTATTTAGTTAGGTTTGGTGTCAGGTTTTCGTGTTTGCACCATGTGTCTAGGTAAACTACGCAATGGACGTTCTTTAGTTCCTTCTGCCTCATCATCGTCACACCAATGGACAGTGATACTTGGCTGACTGCCTGTAGGTGGGTGAGCTTCATATGGTTCATCAGGTTGAAGTTGAGCTACGGCGGACAGGAGGTCGTGATTGATTACAGGGGAACCTTCTGTGATTGGTTTCCAGTTGACGGGTGGAGAGGCGGGCGGTGAAATCAAGAACTGTTTGACAGGTGGGGGAAGTTGTAGGGTGCAGGACTGTGATATGTTCGGGATATGAGGTATCTGAAAAGGAGGTTAGAGAGGTTTATATACTTTAAGTGCAAAAGATATTTCAGACGCTTTGAATTTCTTTGAATTTGAGGGGTGCACACCCCTCCTAGCCTTGGCCAAGGGAGGTACAGGGGGGGGGGAGGGGGTGCCAATTCCCATATCAAATCCAAATTTTGGATTTGACAGGGCATTTATGAAACAAAAATATAATATCAGGCCATTGATGGGTGTAGGAGGTCCTCAGTGATGATTCACCCTTCCTCAGTCGCCAACCACGCCCTGCTTCATGACCAAAGCCTACTTAGCACCCCCCTATCAAATCAAGCTGGATCCATCCCTGAATCATGGTTGATTTAAATTATGATCTTTTTTATAGTGCTATCTTAGCCCATGACTTCTCCTGATCTACCTGTGTAAAATAAACTCCTAACTGGTTTTCTTCCAATGTAAAACCATGAAGCTTATCCTTTGCCTGACATGCATCATTTTCATTGTGATAAATAACTCTTGCCCGACTGAAACTTTTTAAGTAGATTATAGACATGATACCACCATGTTGTTTGAACAGTTCTTCAAATACCTCCTGCAACAAACATACAGTAAAATATGTTGGTATCAGTTGATAACAAGCGAACAATGTTTAACCACTGAGCTGCAAAGATTCATGTGAGTAGTACAATTTACACTACAAAAACTATCCAGGTTCACCTCCAGTTAGCTCTGACCTGGATTCCAGAGTGTGAACTCATAATTTGGTTGTCAAAACCTTACAGTAAGGGGCCGCCGACAAATAGATTTTGTCTGGCAATCACAGACTTGTTCTGCAATGAGGGGTTTATGTAAGGGTTTCCTATGAGATGTAGATTTATTCAGCCCCTGTTTTAATACATTAGTCCTACCAGTAGGGCTGGTTTTCACCTCGTGTCTACAGGATTAAATGGCCGACATGCATCATTTTAATGAGATCTGGCCCTCCTCTCACATAAACGGAAACAATTTTTAATTGGGATTTCTATTAGCATGCAGGGTCTCACCTAGGACTGGAGGACCAGCCCTTCATGTAGGGCTTATATAAACAGGGGCTCAATGTGTTCGGTCGCCACTTGTTTCCATCTACCAAACTGACGTTACCTCATTTTTTCAACTTTGAAGTACAGTTAAAATCTTTGTAAAACCTAACCCTAACCAAATTGATGAAGAAAAACGAATATGAAAATCGGGAAAATTGCGTAACGTCAGTTTGATAGATGGAAACAAGTGAAAACCAATGTGTTCACGCTTAAAAGTTTCACATTTTTCCAAATAACATCTTTATAATGCTTCGCTTATATTGCTTATATTAAGACATGAACTCGTAACTACCTTTACTTTGTCTGAGGTAAAAACACTTGTAGGAACATTCGTGACTGTCAAACAGCTTTTCTCCGTCCGAGTTGATCTGTTCACATCTTCGCATGTTTCAGCAACAGTCTCATGGTTTTCATCAGTTGAATCTGGGTCAACGTTGACTAACATTTGGCGTTATTGTTTTGGCTCTTGTATGAAATTCGATGTATAAAAGCCCCTCCCAAAATTGTTTTTTATCGAGTATAGTAGGGTTTTCACTTGTTGTTGGGAATTCTGGGAGTGTCCACGATCGGAAACCGTTAGGTGGGGTTGATGATAATGAACGCACAAATCGCCCTGACCGCTTTCCTCTCCAGACATGCTGTTCTTCCGATAATGTGTCTGCATCATTCATATTCTCTTCATCTTGTTTTGAACTCTGTGCTTCCTTTCGATCCTGCATATCTTTGTTCCTTGTTGCTTGAAACACAAGTTGTCGGTTGAGTAATGGTATCAATGGATACTTCTGCAGCTTGGGTTTATTCCTGCATAGCAGTAATAATCTGATTGCAACTTTACTAAATTGAATGACAACAACAATTAGCCATTTTCCAATTTCACCCCAGAGCCTTTGTGCAGCCATCTCAAGAAAGACCTCGACGCTCTCGAACACAGAAAGATACAACAGCAATCGCTTTTCGTCTTCAGCTCCTGGATAACTTGGCAAGGTTAGGTTACAGCGAAATATATAATCGTGTAATAAGGCTAGCAAGTTCGACAGGCCGTATAAAAGTTCACCAAGTTCTTTCGAAGCGACAAAACGCCCAGGAATAACATAAGACGCAACGCGAAGCAGCGCTTCTAGACGAGTAGAAATTGCAGGATCTTTTAGCAGCAGACTTGAGTACATGTCCCAAACTTTTTTAAATTGAATCTGGAATAATTTCATTGCGTTTTCTGGCGCATTTCGTAGGACATTTCGAAAGCTCGTGTAGTCAGCCATTTCGGCCGAAAGATTGTAAAGATGTGACGTCACATGTAACGTCATCATGGTTATGGAAAGAACCGGTACTTTTTCACTCCGAAACTTACTCGCACTTTTACTAGACATTTGAATTCAGTGGTTCCACTTTGAAGGAAATTTCCGTTTGTAAGGAAATTTTGACAAATGATTGAAAATTTAAGGAAATGAAGTTTTGAAGGAAATTTGAAGGAAATTCCAGAAAAACGAAGAAAATTCGAAGGAAAATGTAGAATATTCGAAATATTGACATATAAGTGTATATAACTCTCGCCATAAAAGTGTATAAAATTATATATAACACGGTCACGCAATCTGTTCCATTATATCCTGATTATATTTTTCTCACGCACGCTGTGACGATCACACGTGCACAGTTAATGTGAGCTTATTAGAATGCTACATGAAGCATTTTGTAAATTTGTGCGTTGAAGCCGCGGATTTTCAGATTAGAACTTAGCAGGCTCAGTTGAACGAACTCGTGTCCACTGCTCGTGTCATCGTGTGGTACCAGAGTGTGTAATAATAAAAATATTTAATATTTATATTGCGCAAATTAACATGCTATATATAGTATATGATCAAATGCGCAAATGTACCGTCGTTAGGAACTAAGGACGAACGGCTACAGATAAAAACACAATCTCGTACCCAGAGCCAAAAGGATCACAGGCTCTGGGTACGACAAAAAAACATTGTTTATTCTCCCGTGAAACTTCAATGTTTGTGGTTTAAATTCGCTCAGCCAATCAACACGATTGGCTGACCAGATTATAAATACCTGTCAAATCAAATGCTCTTGACAAACATTAGACCTGAGTATTATACCGTTAGAGTTATAAATTTGAACACCCAGGTGAATATTTTGCTCACAATAGGCTATTTCGTTCTCTTTTGAGAAATATTCAACTTAATTTCAGCATGGATTATAAAAACACTACAGTCACTGTAAGTCATGGTATGCTAATTTGTAGTGTGGTGTGCGATGGCACAACCGCACATGACAACCACACTACAATCACTGTAAGTCATGGTATGCTAATTTGTGCGATGCATCGCACAACCGCACATGATAACCACACTAGAACCACTGTAAGTCATGGTATGTTAATTTGTGCGATGCATCGCACAACCGGACATGACAACCACACTACAATCACTGTAAGTCATGGTATGTTAATTTGTGCGATGCATCGCACAACCGCACATGACAACCACACTACAATCACTGTAAGTCATGGTATGTTAATTTGTGCGATGCATCGCACAACCGCACATGACAACCACACTACAATCACTGTAAGTCATGGTATGCTAATTTGTGCGATGCATCGCACTATGGTGTTTTTATAATCCATGATTTCAGCAAACTTTTTGAAGGAAATTTCGGTTACAATTCCATGACACGCACGAAATAGGGTTAGGGTTAGGGATTGGGTCGGGATTGGGGTCAAGATCAAAGAGAAATATTCGTGATTGCGTGTCATGGAATTATAACCGAAATTTCAATACTTTTTGATGGAAATTTCGATCCAATTTAGGACAAAAAAAGGAAATATTCATTTTGGAAAATGGAAGCACTGATTTGATGAGAACATCTGAACATTTTACATATTAGCAAAATCGCTTATTTATATCTATTATTTTTTATTTCTGTTTTAGACAGGATATTTTCCTATTTGCTTGATATTTTTGGCAATTGAATTGATAGTGGCATTCGACAAAAATTTCGCTTACACAAGGCACTTATAAATTTCTTACATAAAGTTTTAATCTTCTGTTGTCAACATACTTGTAAAATGTAAATGTTGATTTCAAGTTCAACGGTTCACAAAGTTTTATTTTCAAATGAATTCAAACCCAAGAAGATGGTTTTATCCTGCCCAAGTGTTTGCTCAATTGACCTCAAGTGATGAGCAACCTGTCAAGTTTATGCAAGAGGACAAAAACACACGGGAAAACACGACAAATACTTCAAAAGACCAGGGCATGACATCTGATATTCAAATTTATGAGACAGGAGAGATGACAATTACTCCAGATTATGCTCAAGTTATCATAGTTTGCACCAATGTTAAGGTAGTGTAAATTTTACTGAAATTATTGAAGCAGCATTCATCAGTTAACTGTCCATATCAAGGGTAAACCAAGGTGTGTGCAGATTTTTTCGGGGTGGGGGAGGATGGCAGGTGTCATTCCGTAACCTAAGCACCCTCTTACCACACTCTTACTGGACCTGCCAATATTTACCAGTGATAGTGTTATACTAAATTCAGATTGTAATTTTCCAGGATACTGTGGAAGAAGTCAAGACTAGCGTCAACAAACGTGTTGAATACATCTTACAAACTTTGAGATCACATAGCATAGGCAAGAACTGCTACACAGTGGATAGATCTTTGATGAGAAAAGAGTCAAAATATGAGTTAAGAGTGGAGATATCTGTTCAGTTTACAAACTTTACAAAATGTCAAGAAGTTAGTAATTTCTTGGTTGAAAAACTTGATAACAGTGTAGAAGTTTCAAGACCAAGTTTTCATTATATACCTGGCAAACTAGAGAGTTTAAGGTTAGCTATCAATACGATGTAGTTCTATAATTCTTGTGTTATGACATTATGCTAGATTACATTACGTTATAGCCTGGCTTTTTTCTGTATTTTTAGGAGACAGTCGTGTATACTGGCTGTGCAAAATGCCAGAGTCAAAGCTCTTGAAATAGCAAACTCATTAAACCAGAGTCTTGGACAAGCAAAACATATCAATGAACAATCAACAGAAGAATACACAGGAAGAGAGTTTGAAGGGAGAAACACAGAAAGAACCGAAACATTTCAAGAACTTATAAAATCTGCTACAGTTACTGTGGTTACTAAAGTTTTTGTGGCATTTGAGTTGAAGGTTAAGACAAAGAAGAGGGCAAAATAAATGGTTTGGTTTTACTTCTGAAAGCCTATAAGGAAGGAGCACAAATATAATGACATTGTAGCATAGTTGGAGACTAAAGTCTAATTTGGAATGCTCTCATTCTATTTTTGTGATTTTTGCCTGAACTAAGCGCATAGAACAGCAATGTATATGCGCTATATAAATTTTATTATTATTATTATTAACTTATTAATAATTTATTTATTAAGAGTCTTTCTTTTCACCCTTTGACTTCCATGCTCCGATCAGTCTCACTGCATAATACAAGGCAGTTATCTGCATTTGAACAAGCAAACCCACAACTGCTAGTTTGATCGAAAGTCCTCGCAAGTCCAGTGTTCCTCGAGATTCCTGTTGCATGTACAACATGACTGTCTTAAGATATTTTGTTGCTCCATATACCATTGGGCCAAACCCAAGTATAAGACATCCAATGACATACAAATACATTTGATTATGTTTGTTCTTCGGAAGACTGTTTAGTCCGAACATGACTGGAATTATAGTACAAAGCCAAGCAAGATGCCAGTCTTGTGGTTGATACTGCACCACCCTATAATTGTAGGAAAACGAGTTGCAAATTAAAGGTTGATTGGCAGTAATTGTGTGTTTTCCAGGGGTGGGGTAACCTGCTGTCAAAATTTCCATTCATGAAGGAAATTTAGGAATATTTTACCGAAATGTCAAATGTACAAGTGGAAGCACTATCCCAAATTTCTGAAAATTATTGTGGCTTCGCCACATACTCGATCAAGATTTTTTAGAAATACTAAATTATATAACTGATTTTAGACTCATAATCTTTTTAAAAAATGCCAGGTATTAATTATTTATTTATTTCCAAACTTACTTAAAATGACCTAAAGCAGACCACAGTACTCCCAAAATGATACAAAGTAAGTGAAGTGATAGATTCAGTTTTAATTTACTTTTCCATTTCACACTATCTTTATAATGTGAGGCAACTTTTTCACGATGACTGAAATCCGAACCATCAGTACCACTCGCTCTTGGACCACTTCGGGAAGACATTTTGAATAAATAAATGCAACGATAAATTAGCTGTGTCTTCGAGATTTCTCGTAGTATACTCGGGTGCTCTCGTATTTTTTCGGCCAGCTAGGAAAAAGTCAGAGAAAAAGTTAAATTACACCGTTATTTTTTATAAAGAAGGATTGATATTTTAAGTTACTGAAAAGTAAGTATTCTTTGTGCAATATTATGATAGGAAAGATATTTTCAATATCAGAAAAAGGTTTTCAATGTCAAGGGTCAAGATACTCGTGAACGGTTCGGGCTCTCGTAACATCTTCGGAACAGCTTCGGTAGGCTCATTTCATAGCGAGCACGTTTCTTGATTTCTGCGGCAAAATGGAGGGCTAAATGTTATGTTTTGTTATTATTTTTGGACTATAGTTTAACTCTTGGGTGTTTTACAGAAGAATACCGACGACAAAAGGTATTTGCAACTTGTTTATTATTCTTAATGCTGGAAAAGGAGCGTATTTGACGATTTTATTTTGCATTTCAAGTCTTTCAACCAAGTTGAAAATTGAAATTGTCAACATTTCCATGGCAAACGAGATCGGGACGTCAGACAAGTCTTCATCTGAATTATCGGACAGTGAAGGGGAAAAGGACAAACATAGAGATCCTTCTAGGTCACATTCACGGAGAAAACATAAAAAGTCAAAGCATTCTAAGAAAAAATCAAAGAAAAACTCAAGTAAAAGGAAAAAACACAGAAAGAGATCAAGAAGTAGGTCTGAAGAGAGACACAAGGCTAAGAGACCTCAAGATAGCTCACCAACTGAAAAAGATTATGTGGATGTAAATCCTGACTCCAAACTGCGGATTAATGAATTGGCCAATCAGGAAGTAGCTACTAATTTATTAGCCAATCAGGAAATAGATAATTATGCATTAGCCAATCATGATGTGGTTCAAAGTGACAAATTAGCCAATCAGGAAGAAGCTAGTATTGAATCACCCAATCAAGATGGGTTTCAAAGTAATAAATTAGCCAATCAGGAAGAAGCTAGTTATCCATCCACCAATCAGAAATGGTTTTGCAATGATAAATTGACCAATCAGAATGGAGCTGGTTATGCATCGGCCAATCAGGATGAGGTTACTAGTACAGTAGCCATAAAGGTTGAACCTGGTACTGCAGAGCCAAGTAAGGTTGAGTCCTTTACTAGAAAGTGTGAAATAGATGAAAATAGGTTGTGGCTAAATGAGGACTTCAAGGAAACAGAAGATGATAGTTCACAAATCTATGATCCTGGTCTATACATTGCTAATATAAAAGAAGAAAATGACTCAGAAAATGAAGGTGCAAAAGGTGTAGAGAAAAGATCAAAGTCAAAAACAAGGTCTGTTTCTAGAGAGTCATCTAGTCCAGTAAATAGATTCAAGTCTGGGGAAAAATCAGTGTCAAGGTCTAAAGAGAGAAAGTCAAGGTCGAATGAAAGGTCAAGATCAGCAAAGGATAAGAGGTCTAGGTCAAAAGGGAGGAGGTCAAAAGAAAGATCAAGATCAAAGGATAGAAGGTCAAAAGATAAAAGGTCAAAGTCGAAAGAAAGAAGGTCAAAGTCGAAAGATAGAAGTTCAAGGTCAAAAGATAAAAAGTCGAAAGAAAGAAGTTCAAAAGATAGAAGTTCAAGGTCAAAAGATAAAAGGTCAAAGTCGAAAGAAAGAAGGTCAAGGTCAAAAGATAGAAGTTCAAGGTCAAAAGATAGAAGTTCAAGGTCAAGGTCAAAAGATAGAAGTTCAAGGTCAAAAGATAGAAGTTCAAGGCAAAATGAAAGCCGCCCAAGGTCAAAGGGTAGAAGATCAAGGTCAAAGAAAGACGGTCAAAAGTTAAAAGGTCAAAGGAGAGGAAGTCAAAGTCAAGGGAAAGGTCAGCAACAAGGTCAAGAAATAGATCTAGAGACAGGTCACCTGAAAAGTCGAGATCAGCAGAGAAGTCGAGGAAAAGATCAAAAGAAAAATCAAAGGAAAGATCAAAGGAAAGATCAAAGGAGGGATCAAAAGAAAAATCTAAAGAGAGATCAGAATCGAGAAAGAGATCAAAGGCTAGATCAAGTTCTCCAAAAAGGTCAAAATCAAGAGAAAAGTCCAAAGAAAAATCTAAAGAACAGACAGATAAAAGATCAATATCAAAAGAGAGATCTAAAAGGTCCACAACTCGAGATATATCCAAAGACAAAACATCCAGGAGGTCAAGAGAAAAATCTCATTCAAGACAAAAATCTAGCAGAAGATCAAAATCCAGGGAACGTCGAAGGTCAAAATCCAGGGAATGTCGAAGGTCAAAATCCAGGGAATGTCGAAGGTCAACATCTTTTGAAAGACGCAGATTTGTTCCACGTTACCAAAACAATTCAAGGTTCAGACGATCAAGATCAAATGATAGATGGCGTAGATCAAGGTCAGTTGGTAGGCGGCAACGTTCCAGGTCTGTGAACAGAGGCCATAGGTCTAGATCTGGGAACAGATATAGGTCCAGATCAAGGTCCCCAAGAAAGTCAGATCGTTCTAATGATAGAAAAAGAAGGTCAAAGTCTGGGGGGCTGGCGCGGCATCTGTTCCTGTGAATTTGACAATTGCATTGGGTGTACCAACTACTTCAGTGACGACCACAACAGCAGACACTGCCAAATCAAGTAAAAGTATAGCAGATTTTACAGCAATGTGTAAAAAGTTGACAGAATCCAAGCAAGATGAGAATGGAATGGGTGAAAATACAGTTGTAGATGAAAAGATCACTCATGTCTATCATCCATTCAGTGTGAAACCAGCAAAAGAAATTGTGATACCTCGTGTGATACTACCAGTAAGGTTTCAAATAATTGTTGTTGTTTTTGAAGATCTTATGAACCCAGTAATTTTTGAAAAGATGCACTGTAGCCTTTTATTCTGCCTAATCTATGCCAGAAGATTCTATATACCCAAGTGATTAACCTTAATATGTCTTTGACTTCATGGGTTAACTTGTAAAAAGTACAGTACTGTATGTGTTAATGTTTTATTGTATACATTGTTTAGGTGCCAAAGACAGTTGGACCAGCTCGGCCATTGGAACAAGCATTCCCAGTGTCCAGTGGCAACCAACATAAAACAAAGGAGAATACAAATGAATCTACAGTTGAAGGTGTTGATGGAAGTGTTGCCGCTGCTGAGAAAGTCTTTCAAGCTGCTGCAGAGACAGAGGTTAGATTATTACTGATGCCACTGAAGTGTTCAAACCTCGAAAAATCTGTACAACTGTGGCAGTCCCCCCTGTAAAAATCTGTACGACTGTGGCAATTGCCCCTCCCACAAACGTTTGTTTTACAAATGTTAATATTCAGCTGCAGGGATTTTATTGGCTGCTTCGTTCATTATGCTGAGAGAACAATGTATTTACTGAGCTTGAAGGTGCACAAACATGAACAAAAACAAAGAAAAAAAGGTTTAGATGCGTTTCCAGACACTGTGTTGTAGTAGGAACTATGACTAAAGTGATTGTATAAATCCCTGCCTCACAGTGGTGTTTGGTGGAGTTAATATGTATGGTAGAGTCCAACTGAAAGCACTCTTCTCACATGCGACTGAGGCGAAATGATAATCAGACAATTTAACTGTATATTGCAGAAAGCTAACCCCGGTCACAGAGGTAAAAGACCCATACACTAACCACTGTGCCGAAAGAAAGGACCAACGTTAGAGATGAGCCGATATTAAAAAGAGCTGATTTCCGATACCGATTGTTCAAGAGCCGATACATGCCAACCATCGGCCGATAAATCGTGAAAACCGATGATTGGTTTACCTGATGCTCACGTTTTGTCGAATTGTCATTTTAGTGTTTTGCTCGACTTAACTCGCAAATTTCGCAATGAGAGGTTGCCATCAAGAAAACTCTCTATTTTGAACACGACAAAAGTACAATACAAACAGAAACTATGCAAGTATTACCAAAACTGCGGATGCTTCCTCTCGCCCGAAATAACGTGTCATGTTTTCGCCAAAAATTCAGGGTGTGACTACATTCCGAACGCCGTGAAATTCACATCTTGGGAATGGCGACATCGATTGGTCCGCGCGAAATTATGCTGAGACTGACCGATCCGATTGTGAACGATTGTGATAAAAGTAGTCGTTAATCGGCTCTGCCGATGTTTTGCCGATAATCGGCTCATCTCTAACCAACATCCCATTGACCATCAAATCATCCAAATCTTATTTTGTATTTAGGACGTGCAAACATTGTTAAAACGATACTTGGAACCTTTGAGACATGAAAAATTTTTACCAACGGAGGAGGTGAATCCTTATACTTTCCTATGTTAGGTTTTCATTACGATTTATTGCCGTTCATTTAGAATTCAATCCATGAAATATCTTCAAGATAATTTAAGCTCTCTTCTTGATTTATAGGTTAAGTCTTTGGCGGAAAATGTTTCTCAGATAATTGACTTCCAGAGTGGTTTTTGTTGCGAAATACAGCAGCTGATCGACTGTGAAGAAGATTTCAAGAATATCAACGCCGTTCATCTATTTCAGGTACGTCACCAGTAAGTTTGAGCAAGGGTCTTGTTGGATGGCCCCTATTTGTTTGAGAGTGTTGACTTATTTTTCTGATTCCTTCAGAATGTAATATACGGGATTGGAGAAGCATTTTTACAATATGCAGACAAGTTTAAATTGTACAGTTCATTTTGTGTTACTCATTCAAGAATCATACATATGCTTCAGCCAGGTACTGTAATAAATATATCTGATTGAATGGTTTGGCATATAATACGGCCGGGTTTTACGAGTTTCTCAAGTATTTTTCCGAGCCCGCCGCGGGCAATGGAAAATGCGAGAAACGGGTAAAATACCCGGCCGTATTATATGCCAAACCATTCAATGAGGTTTTTATTATATGACAAAAAATCCGTATTTTTGTTCTGTTTAAACCGGTTTAACTGGTATAGAAGAGGAGAAATACGGATTTTACCATGCAATACGGCCTGGTATTTGTTCTGTTCTCGTGCCCTTATATGGAAGAATTACGTCATAGTCATATAATAACAGATCTGATTGTACAGTTATTTCACTTCCGTCGCATGTGAGAAGAGTGCTTCCACTTTGATTTTACCAAATACCCAGGGTGTCAGCTACAGTAAAAAATTGGGCGTTATACGCCGTTTTCCCTATTACGTTTAGCTTGCAATTTCCCAATTTAGATCTGCCAAAAATAACATAACTATTATCAAAAAAATAAACATATAAGGTTGCTCAACTTGGGCGGTTTAAATTCTGCTTAATAAACGCTGCCCAAACGCGCGGTAAAAGACGCGACGTTCAGAGTTAAGTAATGTCTCCTAACGAATTTCCCAATTTCATTATTAAAATTGCCGAATTTTTTCCCTTCTGGCTAACACCCTGATACCACAGTATTTGGTACTCTGGTTTCCTCCTGTAGTAGCACTGAGCCAACGGATAGTCCAAAGTGGACCTCAGAACAGTTTAGAACTGATAAAGCAATCCAGTATTAATAATGTAGTGTAGTTCACCCTGCAATCACACAATTGATATACAAGTGTTGTATAAATGTGGTTTCAAAATGGTATTTACCACATTCTTTTTTCATCAGGTTCAAATAATGCGTTGGAAGAGTTCTTAAATGCAAGAAATCCAAAACAACAACATTCAAGTAAACTGGAGTCCTATTTAATAAAACCAATACAGGTACTGTATGCAGGGCCGTCCTCAGAAAATTTATCAGGGGGTGTAAGGTCCTTTCAACCGACTGACTAACGAACTTGTACCGACTACATTGCTGTTAGTCATCAAAAATATTGTTGTCTGCCGACTAAAATAGCACTTCTGCCGACTTAAACTCCAAATATAATTTCTGGGGGGGGGTGACACCCCCCAAACCCCCCCGTAGGTCCGGCCCTGACTGTATGAATAACATGAGGGTTCTTTGCAAGTACTTTGAAAAATTCAGTATTTTAAAATCTTTTTTTTTTTTTCAGATAGTTTTGAAGTATCCTTTGCTGTTGAACGGCATGTCGAAATTGTTGGATAAAGAGAGCGATGAATATAATTGTCTAAGTGGTGAGTGAAATAGTTTTATATAAAATCAGTATTTTCTTTAGTAAGTGAATTCCATATTTTCGTTTTTTTAAGTGAATTCCATATTTTCGTTTTTTTTCTGCAGAAGCAATAAGTGCGCTGGAAAATGTGGCGGAACATATAAATGAGATGCAAAATATTACAGAGAAATTTCTTCCAATTTTCCAAGAATTGGCGAGCACCAGACAAGGTCTTAATGTGAGTACAACTGTTGCCTGTTCAGATTGCCCACTGCCCCGTACCAGGCGTTTTCGTTGCTTCCTTGCCACTGCATCAGATTGCCCACTGCCCCGTATCATGCAGGCGTTTTCGTTGCTTCCTTGCCACTGCATCAGATTGCCCACTGCCCCGTACCAGGCGTTATCGCTGCTTCCTTGCCACTGCATCAGATTGCCCACTGCCCCGCACCAGGCGTTATCGTTGCTTCCTTGCCACTGCATCAGATTGCCCACTGCCCCGTACCAGGCGTTTTCGTTGCTTCCTTGCCACTGCATCAGATTGCCCACTGCCCCGTATCATGCAGGCGTTTTCGTTGCTTCCTTGCCACTGCATCAGATTGCCCACTGCCCCGTACCAGGCGTTATCGTTGCTTCCTTGCCCCTGCATCAGATTGCCCACACAGGTGCGTTTAGGCAGGGCCGGATTAAGGCAGCGCGGGGCACGTAGCATTTTCGCGCGGGGCTCTATAACCTGAAAGGTTTAATTGCAATCTTAATGACGTGCGGATACGAGTTCCTACGCCGTGCTTCGAATCCTGGCAAGTACATTATCGTTTTTTCGGTTTTTTTTCTATTTTTCTTTCCAGCCTAAAGCGCGGGGCCCCTTGAAGGCGCGGGGCCCGTGGCATATGCCGCTTCTGCCATATGATTAATCCGGCCCTGCGTTTGAGTAGTACACAGATAAGCACCGTACAGAAGAGCAAGTTTTCCTTGACGAGTTTATTTGTTCGTGTGTACGGCAAACAAGTTTTTCGATCAATTTATCAAAAGCTGGTATAAGTGGGTTTTCAGCATAGATATAGGAGGTTTTTAGGCTAACCTAGTCACTTTGTCGGAGCCGTGACGTCACCATGAAAGGGATGGAAAACGTCCTTGATCTTGGAAAAATTTTACGCATCGTGCCTGCATAAACTGATACTTATTCATACTTTTAAAATATTGTTACCACGGATTTCTTATCAAACCTGGGGGGGACGAAATTTGGTAAAATTTTTCTCGATTTAGTAAAATTTGAACACAAATTTAGTAATAACCGCTGGAAAAATCTGGTCATACTGGGATAATTTGTCAAGGAAAACTTGGTCGTCTGTACGGGACTATACTGTCGTTTAATCATAGTTGATTGAAATTTGGAAAGTAATCCAACCTACAACCCTGATATAATTTAGGTGTCAGATGTCGATGTAGATAAACTTGTCATTCATAAGAAAGTCACGTGGTTAAACTCACCAGAAACAATAAAAGCTAGCAGTCTACGATGGAGTCCAGCTCCTTTACGGAAAATGAAAAATGAAACAAGCGTACGATGTTTTGGTATGTGTGATTTATAGAAAAGTTTGACACAGGCTTGTATATATTGCTATATCGCCAACCATGTAACACAGTAAACCACATCTTACTCTACTCTACCATACCATACCATACCATACCATACCACACCATACCACACCATACCATACCATACTATACCATACCATACCATACCACACCATACCATACCATACCATACCACACCATACCATACCATACCATACCATACCATACCATACCAAACCACACTTTGCTGCACCATACCGTACTCTACCGTACAATACCATACCACACCTTACTACACCATACCAACCTTACTACACCATACCAACCTTATTACACCATATCTTACCATGCCATACCTAACCACATGTTGCTAGACCATACCATACCATACCTTACCATACCATACCATACTATACCATACTATACCATCTGGTGCCTTCCATGCATGAAATACTATATGCTAAACTATACTATCTCCTTGCCTTATCATTGGTATAGCTTAAAACTATACCACAACTCAAAATTTCTCACTCATAATTACCAATATTTTAGTGTTTCCGAAGGCGGTCATTCTGATTCAGTTGGAAAAACGACAAAAGAAAAGGGACAAGGTAAACCCGGCATTATAATGGTAAAAGCTTAGTTATTTTTTCTCTTTACTTCAAAATGAAACAAAGTAACTAGCATCGCTTTTCATTTTAGTCTTCGAAAGGGTCACTAAAAGTTTTTGAGGAAATTAATTTCAAAACATTGATACCAATATCATCTTTAACACTACGAGACAATTCTTGGTGTGATAAAGGTAAGATTCTTGGTAACATTTACAGGACCATAGCTTTGAGTATTCATTGATGTGTATAAATCTATACTTCTTGAGAATAATAACGGAAAACGTATTTTTTTGTAGATCTTTTTTGTGCTTGGGAATTAGTTGATGTGTCAAGCCCAAACGGTGGGAATGGACAACAAGAGACGTTGTATCTGTTATCAAGCAAGTAAGTAGTTGTAATACGCATTAATAGATCATACTAGTATACTATTGCAAATGCTGTAATTTGATTATCACGCTACTCGCTATCTAATTGTCGATAGATAGCGAGTAGCGAAATTTTCAATAAATTATGAAAAACGTTTTGAAATACTGTTTTCCTGCTGGTTTTCTATTAAAACAATTAGATTATTCGCTTCGATTTCTATGAGATGATAGTTCATTCGGCTTCGCCTCGTCAACTATCACCTCATAGAAATCTTGAGCTCATAATCTAATTGTTAATTAGACAGAGTAATATACAGTACTATAATTATACATATGTGCTGATGAGATTTTAGTTTTGTTAGTCTTCTTATATTTTTATCTAAAAGCTTCAGTAAATTTTATAACTACAGAAACGTTAACGTATATTACTGTATGTTTAGAAATTCGGAAGAAAGAAACGAGACTGTTCGTGCAATTAAAGATGCCATACGACAAAGTATGTTGGAGGATTCCAACTACTTATCTCGACGTAAACCCTCCATAGCAAGTATTTTATCTACAACCTCCATACATCTTGCATTTCCCAGTGAGCCGGCATACCTCCGTAGTAGGTCCTTCAGTGAATCAAGGCGAGCTAAGAGCAAGAGTCTCGGGCGGCAATACTCTGTTAGTGAAGTTGAAATGTTTGGTGGAGATAAGAGGTGATATTGGGCAATATAAATAGCTGGTAAAGGATCTGTTGGCATAGATTGGATCTATTGGTATATATTGGATCTATTGGTATAGATTGGATCTGTTGGTATAGATTGGATCTGTTGGTATAGATTGGATCTATTGGTATAGATTGGATCTATTGGTATAGATTGGATCTGTTGGTATAGATTGGATCTATTGGTATAGATTGGATCTATTGGTATAGATTGGATCTATTGGTATAGATTGGATCTGTTGGTATAGATTGGATCTATTGGTATAGATCTCATTTTAGCAAAGTAGCCGGAATGGAAACAAATGGTTTCATGGAGGCTGCATAGTTTTAGTGTTTTTTTTCCATGTGAGGGAAAGAGCATGGGATTTTTGAAATATGGTAAGGTCCTTGCTCTATTTAGTAGATAGTCTTGTCCATATTTATTGCCAACGTTAAAAAGTTGCCTAAGTTGTAAGATGATACAGTATAATATCATACCACACAATGTCATATATCATATATACCATACCATAATATACCACACCATAACATATCTGTCACATTATGCACATGACATGCATTGCCATACAATACAATACCATACAGTACCACACTATACCATACCATGCTGCCTACTATGCCATAAACCATGTAGATTGTACAACACCATATTATTCTACCATGCCAAACCACAGCATATGCATACCATATATATATATATATCATGCCATACACAATACCATCCAAACCAAACCACCTCTCAGCTGTTCAGTGCCCTGCCAATGACTGTGAGGTGTACAAAAATGGACCTACTTCTAGACTGTTTCCAAGAATTGCAGCAGCAAATGTGAAGACATAAATTTTGTAAACATAATCCATTAATGTGAATAGTATATACATATTTTAGTTAAACTATATATATATATAACAGGTATTGTAAACAATATATTTAAGCTAAACTAATTTATAATATATTAGAATTTAGACTCAAATAGATTTTGTTGCTATTAAGTCTAAAATAACATGCACCAGCAAAACAGTTTGAAACACACAGTTAGATTTAGTGTTCATCTTTCCATGTCATTTAGATTTGTCATATTTTGTGAGTTTCTGGGATTCCAGATTTGAAAATACTGTGGGCATATTTCTTGCTTCTTGGACACTAGCCCTATCTTGGTGCTGCCACCACTCATACATTGCCTCTACTTTAGTGCCTTGTACCTCAACTTCTGTTGCTACCCCATTGCAATATAAAAACCCAGTAGAGTGCCATATTATTTAGTTAGGTTTGGTGTCAGGTTTTCGTGTTTGCACCATGTGTCTAGGTAAACTACGCAATGGACGTTCTTTAGTTCCTTCTGCCTCATCATCATCACACCAATGGACAGTGATACTTGGCTGACTGCCTGTAGGTGGGTGAGCTTCATATGGTTCGTCAGGTTGAAGTTGAGCTACGGCCGACAGGAGGTCGTGATTGATTACGGGGGAACCTTCTGTGATTGGTTTCCAGTTGACAGGTGGAGAGGCGGGCGGTGAAATCAAGAACTGTTTGACAGGTGGGGGAAGTTGTAGGGTGCAGGACTGTGATATGTTAGGGATATGAGGTATCTGAAAAGGAGGTTAGAGAGATTTATATACTTTAAGTGCAAAAGATATTTCAGACACTTTGAATTTCTTCCATGATCCATATTTACATGTTAGGCTAAAAGGACTGGAGGAGGGAAAACGTTTTGGTTGACTTTCCATAAAAAATGTCCTGAAATTCACAATAACTTTGGGGTACAGTTATACATTAGTTTTAGGTTGGGATTGGGTCAGTCAGAAGTAAAGTAAGGATTAGTGTTAGGATTGGGATTAAAAGGATTAGGAATATAGTTTAAGGGCCAGAAATTGCTAGATTTAAATCATGGTTGATTTAAAGTAAGGAATAGTGTTAGGATTGGGATTAAAAGGATTAGGAATATAGTTTAAGTCAAGCTGGATCCATTTAAATCATGGTTGATTTAAATTATAATCTTTCTATAGTGTTGCATCACTCGATTGAATAATAATTAAAGTTTTTTTTTATAGTGCTATCTTAGCTCATGACTTCTCCTAATCTACCTGTGTAAAATAAACTCCTAACTGGTTTTCTTCCAATGTAAAACCATGAAGCTTATCCTTTGCCTGACATGCATCATTTTCATTGTGATAAATAACTCTTGCCCGACTGAAACTTTTTAAGTAGATTATAGACATGATACCACCATGTTGTTTGAACAGTTCTTCAAATACCTCCTGCAACAAACATACAGTAAAATATGTTGGTATCAGTTGATAACAAACGAACAATGTTTAACCACTGAGCTGCAAAAATTCATATGAATAGTACAATTTACACTACAAAAACTACCCAGGTTCACCCCTAGTTAGCTCTGACCTGGATTCCAGAGTGTAAACTTGTTTGGTTGTCAAAATCTTACCTCAAAGGGGCCGTCGACAAATAGATTTTGTCTGGCAATCACAGACTTGTTCTGCAATGGGGGGGAGGGGTAGCAAAGAATCCGCAATTACAAAATAACTAGGAAATTTCCAGCCCTACTTGGCGAGATCTTGGGTAAACAATAACGAGATCTGGCCCTCCTCTCATATAAACGAAAACAATTTTTAATAGGAATTTCTATTAGCTCGCGGGATCTCGCCTAGGAGGGCCAGCCCTTCATGTAGGGCTCATATAAACAGGGGCTCAATGTGTTCGGTCGCCACTTGTTTTCATCTACCAAATTGACGTTACCTCATTTTTTCAACTTTGAAGTAAAGTTAAAAACTTTGTAAAACCTACCCTAAGCCAAAACCTAACCCTATAAACCAAATTGATGAAGAAAAATCAAGAAAAACGAATATGAAAATCTTTGAAAATCGCGTAACGTCAGTTTGATAGATGAAATCTATAGTGAACATGAACTCGTAACTACATGAACTCGTAACTACCTTTACTTTGTCTGAGGTAAAAACGCTTGCAGGAACATTCGTGACTGTCAAACAGCTTTTCTCCGTCCGAGTTGATCTGTTCACATCTTCGCATGTTTCAGCAACAGTCTCATGGTTTTCATCAGTTGAATCTGGGTCAACGTTGACTAACATTTGGCGTTATTGTTTTGGCTCTTGTATGTTTGGTAGATTATAAAATTTCATTTGAAATTTTTCATCTGTCAAATTTTGGGAGCAAAACAAGGCCGGCCTTCTTCTCGCACCAGATTCTCGTCAGGCGCGCTCGGTCGCCAAGGTTCTGGAGCATTCCCCATTTAAGGTGGCTGAATTTATAAAAGTAACCCAAAGACAGAAAGTAGCAAAAACAAGCATCTTATTCATTAAAGTTTAATTTACGCAGTTAAAATGTTGATTTATGACCAATCAATGTCATAACCTTGTTTGTGACAGCTATTATAATACAAAGTATCGATCAATTATGTTTGTAAACTTTTATACATCGAATTTTAACTATTTGATTATAAAAACAAACATATCTGATGTTAGGTAGCCAAGGGTGGTCAAAGTAAGGCTGGAATCATTGAGCAACATTTATTTTTGCAACTACGATAATGTTCTAATTAATATCCATTTCTAACTACAATATAGTCCCTTGGAGTTAACTAAAATCCTTTTCTACAAAATCTAAAGTGTAATGTTCTTAGTAACTCTCTTACAGTATTGACTAATCTCAGCCAATTAGCACCAATTATGGCACTAGGTGTAATGACCTTGTTTAACCCTCCCACAGTATTTTCTGTTCTAATCAATCTATGAGCACCAATTATAGAAATATGTTTTCTGCCATGATGGGAGATATTCCAACAATGGTCGAATAACAATTGACACAAATGGAACACTATCAGCAAGGCCATTCAATACAATCAGGATCTTTTCCTTGGTATGCCGATCATAGAATGGTGATCGCAACAGATAAAACAGCATGACAACAAATCTTCGAGAAATTTCAGTCTTTTCCAATGCTGTCAACCTAGGGTTGGCTTGGGTGTGAAGTGACAAGCTTGCAACGTCAGCAAGACAAGATAATAACCAGGGCGTCCAGGATTGTTCTCCAAACACAAACATACTTGGTAGCTGAAGTAAGGGTCGGATGACATACAAAAACTCAGCGTAAAATTGTTTTTTATCGAGTATAGTAGGGTTTTCACTTGTTGTTGGGAATTCTGGGAGTGTCCACGATCGGAAACCGTTAGGTGGGGTTGATGATAATGAACGCACAAATCGCCCTGACCTCTTTCCTCTCCAGACATGCTGTTCTTCCGATAATGTGTCCGCATCATTCATATTCTCTTCATCTTGTTTTGAACTCTGTGCTTCCTTGCGATCCTGCATATCTTTGTTCCTTGTTGCTTGAAACACAAGTTGTCGGTTGAGTAATGGTATCAATGGATACTTCTGCAGCTTGGGTTTATTCCTGCATAGCAGTAATAATCTGATTGCAACTTTACTAAATTGAATGACAACAACAATTAGCCATTTTCCAATTTCACCCCAGAGCCTTTGTGCAGCCATCTCAAGAAACACCTCGACGCTCTCGAACACAGAAAGATACAACAGCAATCGCTTTTCATCTTCAGCTCCTGGATAACTTGGCAAGGTTAGGTTACAGCGAAATATATAATCGTGTAATAAGGCTAGCAAGTTCGACAGGCCGTATAAAAGTTCACCAAGTTCTTTCGAAGCGACAAAACGCCCAGGAATAACATAAGACGCAACGCGAAGCAGCGCTTCTAGACGAGTAGAAATTGCAGGATCTTTTAGCAGCAGACTTGAGTACATGTCCCAAACTTTTTTAAATTGAATCTGGAATAATTTCATTGCGTTTTCTGGCGCATTTCGTAGGACATTTCGAAAGCTCGTGTAGTCAGCCATTTCGGCCGAAAGATTGTAAAGATGTGACGTCAGATGTAACGTCATCATGGATGGAAAGAACCGGTACTTTTTCACTCCGAAACTTACTCGCACTTTTACTAGATATTTGAATTCAGTGGTTCCACTTTGAAGGAAATTTCCGTTTGAAAGGAAATTTTGACAAATGATTGAAGTTTTGAAGGAAATTTGAAGGAAATTCCAGAAAAACGAAGAAAATTCGGAGGAAAATGTAGAATATTCGAAATATTGACATATAAGTGTATATAACTCGCCATAAAAGTGTATATATATATAACACGGTCACGCAATCTATTCCATTATATCCTGATTATATTTTTCTCACGCACGCTGTGACGATCACACGTGCACAGTTAATGTGAGCTTGTTAGAATGCTACATGATTAACATGAAGCATTTTGTAAATTTGTGCGTTGAAGCCGCGGATTTTCAGATTAGAACTTAGCAGGCTCAGTTGAACGAACTCGTATCCACTGCTCGTGAGTCGTGTCATCGTGTGGTACCAGAGTGTGTAATAATAAAAATATTTAATATTTATATTGCGCAAATTAACATGCTATATATAGTATATGATCAAATGCGCAAATGTACCGTCGTTAGGAACTAAGGACGAACAGCTACAGATAAAAACACAATCTCGTAACGAGATTGACAAAAAAACATTGTTTATTCTCTCGTGAAACTTCAATGTTTGTGGTTTAAATTCGCTCAGCCAATCAACGTGAGGCTAGTTGAACATGATATGCTGACCAGATTATAAATACCTGTCAAATCAAATGCTCTTGACAAACATTAGACCTGAGTATTATATCGTTAGAGTTAATATAAATTTGAATACCCAGGTGAATATTTTGCTCACAATAGGCTATTTCGTTCTCTTTTGAGAAATATTCAACTTAATTTCACCATGGATTATAAAAACACTACAATCACTGTAAGTCATGGTATGCTAATTTGTGCGATGCATCGCACAACCGCACATGACAACCACACTACAATCACTGTAAGTCTTGGTATGTTAATTTGTGCGATGTATCGCACAACCGCACATGACAACCACACTCTAGCTACAATCACTGTAAGTCATGGTATGCTAATTTGTGCGATGCATCGCACAACCGCACATGACAACCACACTAGAACCACTGTAAGTCATGGTATGCTAATTTGTGCGATGCATCACACAACCGCACATGACAACCACACTACAATCACTGTAAGTCATGGTATGTTAATTTGTGCGATGCATCGCACCACCGCACATGACGACCACACTACAATCACTGTAAGTCATGGTATGTTAATTTGTGCGATGCATCGCACCACTATGGTGTTTTTAATTATAATCCATGATTTCAGCAAACTTTTTGAAGGAAATTTCAATACTTTTTGAAGGAAATTTCGATCAAATTTAGGACCAAAAAAAGGAAATATTCATTTTTGAAAGTGGAAGCACTGATTTGATGAGATATCAGTGATTTTACATAATAGCAAAATCGCTTAGATATTATCTATTATTTTTTATTTCTGTTTTAGACAGGATATTTTCCTATTTGCTTGATATTTTTGGCAATTGAATTGATAGTGGCATTCGACAAAAATTTCGCTTACACAAGGCACTTAGTGGTGTATAAATTTCTTACATAAAGTTTTAATCTTCTCTTGTCAACAAACTTGTAGATGTTGATTTCAAGTTCAACGGTTCACAAAGTTTTATTTTCAAATGAATTCAAACCCAAGAAGATGGTTTTATCCTGCCCAAGTGTTTGCTCAATTGACCTCAAGTGATGAGCAACCTGTCAAGTTTATGCAAGAGGACAAAAACACACGGGAAAACACGACAAATACTTCAAAAGACCAGGGCATGACATCTGATATTCAAATTTATGAGACAGGAGAGATGACAATTACTCCAGATTATGCTCAAGTTATCATAGTTTGTACCAATGTTAAGGTAGTGTAAATTTTACTGAAATTATTGAAGCAGCATTCATCAGTTAACTGTCCATCTCAAGGGTAAACCAAGGTGTGTGCAGATTTTTTCGGGGTGGGGGAGGATGGCAGGTGTCATTCCGTAACCTAAGCACCCTCTTACCACACTCTTACTGGACCTGCCAATATTTACCAGTGATAGTGTTATACTAAATTCAGATTGTAATTTTCCAGGATACTGTGGAAGAAGTCAAGACTAGCGTCAACAAACGTGTGGAATACATCTTACAAACTTTGAGATCACATAGCATAGGCAAGAACTGCTACACAGTGGATAGATCTTTGATGAGAAAAGAGTCAAAATATGAGTTAAGAGTGGAGATATCTGTTCAGTTTACAAACTTTACAAAATGTCAAGAAGTTAGTAATTTCTTGGTTGAAAAACTTGATAACAGTGTAGAAGTTTCAAGACCAAGTTTTCATTATATACCTGGCAAACTAGAGAGTTTAAGGTTAGCTATCAATACGATGTAGTTCTATAATTCTTGTGTTATGACATTATGCTAGATTACATTACGTTATAGCCTGGCTTTTTTCTGTATTTTTAGGAGACAGTCGTGTGTACTGGCTGTGCAAAATGCCAGAGTCAAAGCTCTTGAAATAGCAAACTCATTAAACCAGAGTCTTGGACAAGCAAAACATATCAATGAACAATCAACAGAAGAATACACAGGAAGAGAGTTTGAAGGGAGAAACACAGAAAGAACCGAAACATTTCAAGAACTTATAAAATCTGCTACAGTTACTGTGGTTACTAAAGTTTTTGTGGCATTTGAGTTGAAGGTTAAGACAAAGAAGAGGGCAAAATAAATGGTTTGGTTTTACTTCTGAAAGCCTATAAGGAAGGAGCACAAATATAATGACATTGTAGCATAGTTGGAGACTAAAGTCTAATTTGGAATGCTCTCATTCTATTTTTGTGATTTTTGCCTGAACTAACTTATTAATAATTTATTTATTAAGAGTTTTTCTTTTCACCCTTTGACTTCCATGCTCCGATCAGTCTCACTGCATAATACAAGGCAGTTATCTGCATTTGAACAAGCAAACCCACAACTGCTAGTTTGATCGAAAGTCCTCGCAAGTCCAGTGTTCCTCGAGATTCCTGTTGCATGTACAACATGACTGTCTTAAGATATTTTGTTGCTCCATATACCATTGGGCCAAACCCAAGTATAAGACATCCAATGACATACACATACATTTGATTATGTTTGTTCTTCGGAAGACTGTTTAGTCCGAACATGACTGGAATTATAGTACAAAGCCAAGCAAGATGCCAGTCTTGTGGTTGATACTGCACCACCCTATAATTGTAGGAAAACAAGTTGTAAATTAAAGGTTGATTGGCAGTAATTGTGTGTTTCCCAGGGGTGGGGTAACCTGCTGTCAAAATTTCCATTCATGAAGGAAATTTAGGAATATTTTACCGAAATGTCAAATGTACAAGTGGAAGCACTATCCCAAATTTCTGAAAATTATTGTGGCTTCGCCACATATTCGATCAAGATTTTTTAGAAATACTAAATTATATAACTGATTTTAGACTCATAATCATTTAAAAAAATGCCAGGTATTAATTATTTATTTATTTCCAAACTTACTTAAAATGACCTAAAGCAGACCACAGTACTCCCAAAATGATACAAAGTAAGTGAAGTGATAGATTCAGTTTTAATTTACTTTTCCATTTCACACTATCTTTATAATGTGAGGCAACTTTTTCACGATGACTGAAATCCGAACCATCAGTACCACTCGCTCTTGGACCACTTCGGGAAGACATTTTGAATAAATAAATGCAACGATAAATTAGCTGTGTCTTCGAGATTTCTCGTAGTATACTCGGGTGCTCTCGTATTTTTTCGGCCAGCTAGGAAAAAGTCAGAGAAAAAGTTAAATTACACCGTTATTTTTTATAAAGAAGGATTGATATTTTAAGTTACTGAAAAGTAAGTATTCTTTGTGCAATATTATGATAGGAAAGATATTTTCAATATCAGAAAAAGGTTTTCAATGTCAAGGGTCAAGATACTCGTGAACGGTTCGGGCTCTCGTAACATCTTCGGAACAGCTTCGGTAGGCTCATTTCATAGCGAGCACGTTTCTTGATTTCTGCGGCAAAATGGAGGGCTAAATGTTATGTTTTGTTATTATTTTTGGACTATAGTTTAACTCTTGGGTGTTTTACAGAAGAATACCGACGACAAAAGGTATTTGCAACTTGTTTATTATTCTTAATGCTGGAAAAGGAGCGTATTTGACGATTTTATTTTGCATTTCAAGTCTTTCAACCAAGTTGAAAATTGAAATTGTCAACATTTCCATGGCAAACGAGATCGGGACGTCAGACAAGTCTTCATCTGAATTATCGGACAGTGAAGGGGAAAAGGACAAACATAGAGATCCTTCTAGGTCACATTCACGGAGAAAACATAAAAGTCAAAGCATTCTAAGAAAAATCAAAGAAAAACTCAAGTAAAAGGAAAAAACACAGAAAGAGATCAAGAAGTAGGTCTGAAGAGAGACACAAGGCTAAGAGACCTCAAGATAGCTCACCAACTGAAAAAGATTATGTGGATGTAAATCCTGACTCCAAACTGCGGATTAATGAATTGGCCAATCAGGAAGTAGCTACTAATTTATTAGCCAATCAGGAAATAGATAATTATGCATTAGCCAATCATGATGTGGTTCAAAGTGACAAATTAGCCAATCAGGAAGAAGCTAGTATTGAATCACCCAATCAAGATGGGTTTCAAAGTAATAAATTAGCCAATCAGGAAGAAGCTAGTTATCCATCCACCAATCAGAAATGGTTTTGCAATGATAAATTGACCAATCAGAATGGAGCTGGTTATGCATCGGCCAATCAGGATGAGGTTACTAGTACAGTAGCCATAAAGGTTGAACCTGGTACTGCAGAGCCAAGTAAGGTTGAGTCCTTTACTAGAAAGTGTGAAATAGATGAAAATAGGTTGTGGCTAAATGAGGACTTCAAGGAAACAGAAGATGATAGTTCACAAATCTATGATCCTGGTCTATACATTGCTAATATAAAAGAAGAAAATGACTCAGAAAATGAAGGTGCAAAAGGTGTAGAGAAAAGATCAAAGTCAAAAACAAGGTCTGTTTCTAGAGAGTCATCTAGTCCAGTAAATAGATTCAAGTCTGGGGAAAAATCAGTGTCAAGGTCTAAAGAGAGAAAGTCAAGGTCGAATGAAAGGTCAAGATCAGCAAAGGATAAGAGGTCTAGGTCAAAAGGGAGGAGGTCAAAAGAAAGATCAAGATCAAAGGATAGAAGGTCAAAAGATAAAAGGTCAAAGTCGAAAGAAAGAAGGTCAAAGTCGAAAGATAGAAGTTCAAGGTCAAAAGATAAAAAGTCGAAAGAAAGAAGTTCAAAAGATAGAAGTTCAAGGTCAAAAGATAAAAGGTCAAAGTCGAAAGAAAGAAGGTCAAGGTCAAAAGATAGAAGTTCAAGGTCAAAAGATAGAAGTTCAAGGTCAAGGTCAAAAGATAGAAGTTCAAGGTCAAAAGATAGAAGTTCAAGGCAAAATGAAAGCCGCCCAAGGTCAAAGGGTAGAAGATCAAGGTCAAAAGAAAGACGGTCAAAAGTTAAAAGGTCAAAGGAGAGGAAGTCAAAGTCAAGGGAAAGGTCAGCAACAAGGTCAAGAAATAGATCTAGAGACAGGTCACCTGAAAAGTCGAGATCAGCAGAGAAGTCGAGGAAAAGATCAAAAGAAAAATCAAAGGAAAGATCAAAGGAAAGATCAAAGGAGGGATCAAAAGAAAAATCTAAAGAGAGATCAGAATCGAGAAAGAGATCAAAGGCTAGATCAAGTTCTCCAAAAAGGTCAAAATCAAGAGAAAAGTCCAAAGAAAAATCTAAAGAACAGACAGATAAAAGATCAATATCAAAAGAGAGATCTAAAAGGTCCACAACTCGAGATATATCCAAAGACAAAACATCCAGGAGGTCAAGAGAAAAATCTCATTCAAGACAAAAATCTAGCAGAAGATCAAAATCCAGGGAACGTCGAAGGTCAAAATCCAGGGAATGTCGAAGGTCAAAATCCAGGGAATGTCGAAGGTCAACATCTTTTGAAAGACGCAGATTTGTTCCACGTTACCAAAACAATTCAAGGTTCAGACGATCAAGATCAAATGATAGATGGCGTAGATCAAGGTCAGTTGGTAGGCGGCAACGTTCCAGGTCTGTGAACAGAGGCCATAGGTCTAGATCTGGGAACAGATATAGGTCCAGATCAAGGTCCCCAAGAAAGTCAGATCGTTCTAATGATAGAAAAAGAAGGTCAAAGTCTGGGGACGCTGGCGCGGCATCTGTTCCTGTGAATTTGACAATTGCATTGGGTGTACCAACTACTTCAGTGACGACCACAACAGCAGACACTGCCAAATCAAGTAAAAGTATAGCAGATTTTACAGCAATGTGTAAAAAGTTGACAGAATCCAAGCAAGATGAGAATGGAATGGGTGAAAATACAGTTGTAGATGAAAAGATCACTCATGTCTATCATCCATTCAGTGTGAAACCAGCAAAAGAAATTGTGATACCTCGTGTGATACTACCAGTAAGGTTTCAAATAATTGTTGTTGTTTTTGAAGATCTTATGAACCCAGTAATTTTTGAAAAGATGCACTGTAGCCTTTTATTCTGCCTAATCTATGCCAGAAGATTCTATATACCCAAGTGATTAACCTTAATATGTCTTTGACTTCATGGGTTAACTTGTAAAAAGTACAGTACTGTATGTGTTAATGTTTTATTGTATACATTGTTTAGGTGCCAAAGACAGTTGGACCAGCTCGGCCATTGGAACAAGCATTCCCAGTGTCCAGTGGCAACCAACATAAAACAAAGGAGAATACAAATGAATCTACAGTTGAAGGTGTTGATGGAAGTGTTGCCGCTGCTGAGAAAGTCTTTCAAGCTGCTGCAGAGACAGAGGTTAGATTATTACTGATGCCACTGAAGTGTTCAAACCTCGAAAAATCTGTACAACTGTGGCAGTCCCCCCTGTAAAAATCTGTACGACTGTGGCAATTGCCCCTCCCACAAACATGTAGAAATTGTCACATGTTTCATGCAAAAATTATATTTATAAATCCGAAGTAATTAAAGCTTTTAATGTCTTACTCGCATGTGAAAAGTTTTGTATATTTTTATGCTCACTACCAGAGTCATATTCTACCTTTACCCATTAACTGGCAGTACTCTTCCACTGACGAGTAAAATTGTCTGGCATTAGACGGAGTAAAATACTAAAGTATGGCGCATCTGAGCGCATTGCCAGCTAATGGGTTAACAGGAGACACTGGCAGATAGTTTTGTTAACCCATTAACTGGCAGTACTCTACCACTGACGAGTAAAATCGTCTGGCGTGAGACAGAGTAAAATACTAAAGTAGGGCGCATCTGGGCGCATTGCCAGCTAATGGGTTAAACAGATAGCTTTTACACTTCCAAGTCTTCTAGAGAGCATTTTGAAACAGTGTTATACTATAACAAACTAGTACAATGCAATGGATACTTTGCTCTCAGCAGACAGACAAAGAAAAACAGTAAAGTTTTAAAATCAAAACGTGTGTTTATGGGCAGAGATTGTGTGATTTTCTGGAGCTTGTTAACACTTCGGTGACATCTGTAATAGGATTAGTGTTAGTGGTGGATAAGGGTAATATAGGATTATGGGTTAGGATTAAGGTTTAGATTGGGATTAGAAATTGTAATGGGGTAAGAAATTGTTTGATTCCCAAAATAGCACCAATCCTAATCTAATCCTTAATCCTAACCTGTTCCTAAAAGTGTGCTTGTTATGGGAATTGACTTGGAATGTAAATTGTAGAAACTGGATGTGAGTGGTCTTATTGCCAAACGAATGGAAGCACAAAACCGTCTTCAATCCAATCCACATGATTACGAAGCTAGACTTGTGTTGGAAGAAGTTAAAATGAAGATACAGAATTGGGCATCTGTAAACCTGAAGCCGGGTCAATATACTGGAGAAATGTTAGTCAGCTCTTTGACACCCAAGGAAAACATCAACAGTGGATATCAGGCTTGGGCTAGGAAAGTAAGCAATGCCAGTAAATATAGTATGGTACATTAAGCTGCAATGTGCCCTAATGCACCCTATTTTATCTAAAGCAAGACAATTTTACTTGTGAAGGCAAAGGGGCATTAATGGGTTAACCATGAAAATTGTAATTTGTTCTATTCCAAACAGGATATGTTCCACAATCTGCGACCCATCAGGGGAGGTGTAGGTATGAGGTTGTTGCAAAAGATGGGCTGGAGACCTGGTCAAGTCATTGGCAAGCGAGGGGAGGGTAGTTATGAACCAATTGCTCTGATTGTGAAAACAGACAGAAAGGGTTTGGTATCGTTTGCCGAGGCAGGTGGCAAGGGTAAAGGTGGGGGTAAAGGAGGTGGTAAAAACATCATGGCTGCACAAGCTGTACAAGGTGGGTGGCTAGATTTGATTTCTCTCATTTTTAATAGAGAGCTTAAAGAGTTCATGTTTTTGTCAACACAAATGTCACACTTATATAATTCAGCAGTTACAGTAACTGACTTCTTGCTTGAAATCAAGAATGGCAATCTATGTGGTTTCACATTCATGATTTCAAGCAAGAACACCTCTCACCATATTTTTAATAGCACAATTATGTGTGTGTGATGTCTGAGTGTTGACAATTTCCTATTACAAAATGACTTTATTGCTTTCAGGTATTTCGGCAACGCATAGCTATTTACGTTGGATTTACAATATCTGCTTTATGGAAGCAGCGTTCAACGCATGTTGCATTGAACATATGATTCCATGATGGAAGAGGTGGAGTAGCCCATTTTTATCAAAGATGATTGATTGTATCAGAATGTTTGCAAGCAGAATATGAATATGAAGTAAACTTCTGGTCCAATCATTCATGAAGCTTCTGCAACTCTCATGAAGAGAGCTTTAAGTTGGACAAGGACAGTTACACTTTTTATAGTCTGTATGAGCACCGAGATTAAGAATATCCCTCTGCTCTTACCGACTATAGTGTAGGTTTTTGTCAATTTTTGATAGGAATGGGCTGTTTGACCAGTTGAATTTTCACCTGTAGAGAAAGTAGCACAGCTTATAAGGTCGTCAATTGGAGCAATATTCCATCATTGCATCTGACTGCAAATTCCACGAGATGGAACTAAGATTCTTGGGATATGTTACCCAAGGTCCAAGGATTGGTGAGTACAAAGCACTGACCTATAAATCTGGACTGTGTTTGTCATCACAGTAGTCAGGGGCAAAGCCAGTAGCTATCAACAACTGTTTTCCCCTGGCCAGAATTTTGTACCATCTGTATATGATAATTTTCATAATAACCATGGTAGCTGCTGACTTTACTTCTTTCACTAGCATTTGCAGTCCACATTTATTGGTCAGTGTTTTCAGGGATCAATTCACTGATTCACACGCATCCCATCCTTTGCATCTAAACTATGATGAATCTGTGAATTGATTCCATTATCAATCTTGTACCCAGAGTATGCTGTTTGTAGGAGAAGTGACAGGCATACTCTGGTTACGAGATTGTTCCAGTATATGTTATATTTTTGGCATGCAAAGTGAGAGAAATACCACAGAATAGGAAATGACCAGAAGGGCCAATCAGCAGTACAACGTGACCTCTTATGCAGTTTTCTGGCCAGAAAATGCAATTGACTACTGGCTAGAATAATGGTAATGAACACGCGTAATGCAACATGCGCAGCGTCAAAAACTTCAAAGGTTCCGCCTCAAGTGGCCCTTCTAGTCATTTCCTATTCTATGGCAATACTAAAACTTCATCTACTCACAATGAAAATATTTAATTGCCTGGCTTAAGGATCCTTATACCAGCTAATGCATGTTCTTCCTTTATAAATCTTGTTCTATTACTCCATAAATAGACTACTTGCATGAATTGTATGTACAACTTATTTAATA
This sequence comes from Trachythela sp. YZ-2020, assembly GCA_016169945.1. NCBI lineage: Eukaryota > Metazoa > Cnidaria > Anthozoa > Malacalcyonacea > Clavulariidae > Trachythela > Trachythela sp. YZ-2020. The sequence continues at coordinate 1,516,062 of JADLSH010000341.1, read as the reverse complement.
TAACTTGTAATAACAGTCTTTCATTTTTGGTGAAAATTAAATCTTGCAAATTTCAATATGCTAATTTGATGCCATTAATGTTAGGTAAGCATCCTGTGTCAGCATTGGCAGAGCTATGTACGAAAAGAAGATGGAACACTCCAACATACAACATTGCCCATGAAAGTGGTCCTTCCCATCAGAAAGATTTCTTGTATCAGGTGATTGTAAATGGAAACAGCTATCAACATAATATTGCAAGTAATAATAAGAAATTGGCTAAAGCTGAGGCAGCATTTGCTGCGCTTAAAGCCCTAAGTGTGGTACCAGCGGATGCTGCTATGACATTGTGAAAATCTGAGCAACAGTTTTTGCTAAAGAGTAATGATTTAATGATTTAATGATTCTTTTTGGTCACATTTACACAAATGTAAAAATAGATATTTATATGGCTGAATTATTTGTGGCAAGAAAGTCCAACATAGAAACTAGAAGCTTATTTGAATTTGGACTCCCTCTTGTGAATAGACATTGTGACATGATTCTTGCTTTAATTCATAAGTTTTTTCATTCAGTTTTTCAATGTACTTTATCTTTCAGTGTGTCAGAATAAACATTTTACAGTTAAGATTAGGTTTGGTTCCAAATAGATTGTGGGTTTACAAGATTTATAGAATAGTTAAAAATCTAATTGTATTCCATAATCTTATATACAAATTTCAAACTATTGCATAATGTTAATGCTTGAAGCAAGATTCTCATAATTATGTTCAATTGTGTGATGGTTTATAATAATACATACACAATATGTACTACAGTTTATAGGTCATGGTTAGCACAAAACAGCAAGTATGTTACTTATCAATATTATGTCTCAGGGAGAATGATACCTCCCAGTGTTTGACAAGCCTGCAATCTCTTTTTCAAGAGCACAATGGTTAAAATTTTAGATCAAAACTATATTTATTTTCAAAATGTATTCCTTTTCAAGACGACCCTACCAAACTTGTGACCCAACCATGTGTGTAATCTAAGGCAAAAAATTCTGCACTAATTCAGACCCATATTAACGTGCACATTTCAGCAGCATTTCTTGGTTTGAACAGGTTCCTCTAGCATATCTACAGAAGGTATTCTGTCAAATCCTATAAGTTCAGCCGGCCGGGTAGATACAGTTTTAATGCCTTCCCAATCAGACTTCATCTCTAACTGTCCTCTTTGTAATCTTTTATACACTTCATTTGCTACAATATGAAATGCTTCCTCAACGTTGCATAGAACTTTTGCCGAAGTTTCTATAAAAAGCATATCATGTGCTTCTGCAAAACGTTCACCTTCCTCTGTTGAAACTTCACGTTCACATTCCTTATCTATTTTATGTCCTATTAACATAAACACACATTCTTCTTCATTCACATTTTCTCTTGCCTCTCTGTACCACTCAGCAATGTTATAAAAGGAGTCTTTATTAGTGATGTCATATATAATAAGGCAGGCAACAGCATCGCGGTAGTAGGAGTATGTGATGGATCTGAAGCGCTCCTGTCCAGCCGTGTCCCAGACTTGAATCTTTACCTTTGCTTCTTCTACAGAAAGGGAATACAGTATGTGTTGAGATTTGAGTCAAAGGTAAGCAGGGCCGGTGGATGAGAGATTTCACTGGGCTAAGGGAGAAATTTTAGCTTGGACTCATAGGGTCAAAGGACCTTTTGAAGATATGCCAAGTAGTTGGCTAAATTGCAATATAAAAAACCATCATGAGTTTTAACAAAAATGGTAAACTGGTACACCAAGAATATTGTCAGGGATACCAAGAGGAATAACCCAAGGGCACAAGTTACCCCAACCAACCAGTCTGATACCAAACTCAAGTTGGAGCCCAATATTCAGAATGAGAAACGCCTACCTTTCATACCGATATATTTGTTTTATTCACCCAGGTGATAAGGCCTAATCTGCCCTTAAGGCCCTTACATATAATGGTTCTGTAAACCAATCCTAAATGGTTGCAAATATTTGAGCATGCATTTACATGTGAATAAACACCTACTGTTGACATGTAAATATAGACACAAATGTACATTAATTAGTATATACATGTCTTAGACATTGAATAGAAACGTACACAACCACCAATATTCACAAACGACCTTTGATCTGTTGTTCAAGTGTATTAAACACATACTGCTGTATACATGTTTTGAATACCATGAATACTTTGCTAAATTCTAGATATTAAACCTGACCAAAATGCTCTGACTAAAATGCCCTCAAAATTTGGTATATTGTACTTTGAGTTTGCTTCAATTTGCGTGCGAGTTTCATCAAAATCGCTAAAAACCGTGTGTTTCTACATGTGTTGCCACACGAAATAACATATGTTGTAATGTACAAATTACGAAATACACTTCAAAACGGAAAACGCAAGTATTTTGTCAATAAAACTATCGCCGTATCTATGTATTTACTGCAAAATAATGAAGCCATAATTGAATATGATTATCTTATCTCAAATACAACATAACTGAGCTGTTAATGCTTAGCTGTAAATACGCTTGACTGATTTTCATGTAAATTGATTTTATAGGTCGGAAACACTTTGTCAAAACAAACCAAATTATACACGCGAATACTGCAAGCGTCTGTCTTATCAAGGCAGGTGAAAATGAGCGCTTTTACTGTTATAAATAAGACAAAATATTTTCTATACATAGGAAATATATACTCACCCGAAACTTCGACAACACGAACATGAAAATCGACCCCTACAGTCGGGTCGGCTGGAGTAGTATCAACAAAATTGCCCTCTGTAAATTGTCGAATCAGCGACGATTTCCCCACTGTGGAGTCCCCGATTATTATAAAACGAAATTGATAAAAATACTTCGGAGTTCGGTGAGTACTCGACGAACTTGTCCGTGAAAGAAAACGGCCTTTGTCGCCCATTGTTAGCTTGTATCATATGAATATGTCGTGACCTCGATCTGCACAAAACAACACAATGTTGCAAAATGTTACCGCTTTGTCATTCAGTCAGATATTCACCGAATTCCCCAAGGAAAAGACATCATTTTCACACAAGACGAATATAATGAATTAATCCATGTGCATTAGGATTATTTCAACGCAAATCCCCGCGTTAAAAAACGTTGAAAAACGTGCTTGATATATTATTTAGCTTTTACGTAGATGTCAAGGACAGGGGAGGAATGAAATTTGATATTTCTTGTGGGCTTGGTATGTTTACATCAAGAAGCATGTTTCCCATATTAGGTCAAAGTCGGAAAACGATCGTAAAAACGACCAGTGAACGACAATACTTTGTTCATCGAGCGTCTCCATGGAAACCGCGGGAAAAATTCGTGAAAATGATTGTTTTTGAAAAAAAGTATCTTTTTATCAAAAGAACTCAATTCAGACAATTTTCATAGTTCAAACATGCTTTTGTGACTGTTTTTCATCTCGTTGAAGGACAAATTTGAGCGTAACACTTTGTATTGTAAAAAAATAGAACTTTGAACGGTCAATATTATGGTCCATGGCCAGCAGGCCAGGTCATAGTTGATACAGGTATTCCTTACAAATATTGTTATTCATTGTTTATAGTTCTTGCTAGTTGCTATATTTTGTCTCGCTATGCAAATTTCAAATCATCATTATTCATTTCTTTAGAAATTGATTGTTTTCACCTTCAAAGAACACGAACAAGTTTGCATTGCGTGACTAAATCGGCGGGCTGGCTACGCTACTTGAGTGATGAAGTATGTACTTATATATCTATGAAAAACACCAAACTATACAATCATTGAATCCTGTATTTGTGGTATATTATTTTCGTAAAGAACTTCAATTAATTCGAGATCTTCGTTTCTTAATTTTCCTTGAAAACCACCTCCTGTAGGATAAGCTGACACTGCATATTCTTCACAGAAATGCTTCCATATTTTGTTTAGTGTAAACACTGAAATAGTAAGACTTGCAGCTAAGTGAGATCTACACACAGGGATGTAGCCAGTGCATCTATCCGCCTCTTGCTGCACTGATTTTTTCGATAATCACTCTTCTGAAATCATCTTCTATAGTTTTCCACGGAATATATAACCACAGCCAAACTTTGTTATTTAACATTGAACTCATTTCCTGATTCCCGATTCCCCAGAGCCGATTCCCTGATTCGATTGAATGATAGTAATCCGCAGAGCCGCAGAGCCAGGTGCTTACAGTAATCCATCCTGAGCTCTATAGTAATACTGGATAGAAGTCCTTCACATTAGTACTTCATCTTACCTCTAGTTCCATTAACCGTGATCTTACATAGATGAAATGGTCCATCCATCCAGTCAAACTGATGCGGATCAGTGGCCTGCTGACCTGCATTAAATTGACTGGATGCTAAATCATTTCATCTATATAAGATGAAGTAGTGATATGGAAAACTTCTATCACGGGCTCAAAGTCAATGTTCGGCATTGGTCGACTTGCTGCCGCATTGTTTCGCGGATCCGACGGAATTCCGAACATTTCCGAATTTTGAATTTTTTCTCCTCGTGCACGTGGTTCGTCGAACAAGAAACATGGCGAAGTTGGCGAGTTCTTTTCACGAATCCTATGTTGATTTGAAGGTAATATGCTGTATTTAATATCTGTTTTTGTACAGGAGTACTTAGATTTTGTACTTAGATTGCTAATAGATATGGATCTTAAGGGAACCAAGCCCGTGTTTAGGCGATTTTTCGACAAAAAGTTTGTACTTTTTACGTTCGCTATTGGTTGATTTACTTGATTGTCGACAAAGAAACCTTGTTTTAGATTAAATTTGTTGTTAATAGTATTAACCAACCTACGAAAAGGACTAAGTAAGATCTAAAGTTGCTTAATTTGTCGAAGAAAGACAGGCTTTTTTGAGATCTTGCCAGGATCATTAGAGTTTAGTAGGGAAGCAAAATTTGGATAATTTTATATGCAGTGACGATGCACCATTACCAAAATTCCGCAAAAGGAAATTTTATAAGCTGAGAACATCGTTTAACTGTTTGGCAAGATGTTACTAAAGCATTTTCGAGTACTGAAAGTCAATTATGGACTACTTGTTCATTTCAAAAAACAAAACGTTTGAGAAATCATTGCCTATAAATTGGTACATTTCACATTTGCGCCTCTGTAGAGCGACTTGGGCTGGTTGCATCAATACCCTCCAGACTGTAGCCAGTATGGTTGGCAGTTTTAAGGTTGGGAATTGAAGTGCAGGAAGGGAAAAAATAGGAATATGACATTCTGCAAAAGGAAAAAAATATGGGCAAGAAAACCCACCTGCCGTAAATTTTGCTGTTCTCCAGTGAATGGTTAAAACGGATTTAGTATTTTAGGTACTTGCCATGGGAGTGCAGATTGTGTAAGTTGCTTAATGAATCCAGTCTTAACCACACACAGAAATTTTATGTTGCCAAAAGCCAATCAAGAATAGATCAAACTATAATATACTATATACTCTATATTTTGCATATCTTTTGCAAATCTAATTTAACCCATTAACTGGCAGTACCATACCAGAGTAAAATTGTCTGATGTTAGACAGAGTAAAATACTAAAGCTAGTGAGTTAATATATTAAATCATTTGCATGTTAAATAGCAGCATTTTTCTCAAATTGATTTAGATATTTGTTGCAAGTTTAAAGAATGTCTCAACATGTTGACTGAAGTGTTGGTAACCACGAAAAATGAACTATTTTCATTATATATGAAAGGTATATAATTTTTCTTCTTTAATTTGTATCCTGCATATTTAACAATGATATTTTTAAACTAAGTTGATTATTCACATCCTTAATAAATATAAATATTTTTTAGATCTATTTGAAGTTGCAAGTTTGAAGAATGTCTCAAAATGTTGGGATCACGAAAAATGAATTATCTCAGTGACAGTACATGTAAGGTTTTAAGTACTTTTTCTATGTTTTAGTTTAAGCGTGGAATGCTTTGAACATTATATGGTTGCTTGTGGTCAGTGACTGTGTTCATTTTCAAAAATCATGGCAGCAAAATATTACCACACCTATTTTACAAATAGATTCTATTTTTTACACAACTATTTTGACAGTTCTAAATAATCTTGAAAATTGCAGCTTTTGTGGGCATTGGATGTTTGATTAGGCTTTCTTACCACAGCAACCTCTAATTTTCAAAGCATTTTATTTTCAGAACAAGCCAAAGAATGACAAACTGTTGCATGCCTCTAATTTAAAAAATATATTGTGTTGTGACACAATTTGAACATACATTTGTCCTGTCTGGCATAATAACCTGTTCCTGTATAAAAGGTTTGTCATTTTTTGGCTTGATCACATTGTTAACACAACAAGAAGAATGAGATGGTTTTACAAGAAACCCAAAGAATTTACTCTTGAACTTAGCCTACAAAATTTAGGATAACGAATTTCAACCAAAATATATTGTCAAAATCATTCATGTTTCTTTTGGTATCTATTATGTGTAGATCCTTTATAAACAATTATTTTTCATTCAAGCCTCAGGAACAGAACAATGGTTCATTGTTTGTAAAAACATTTTTTGATTGAATATTTTTAAAATAAAATATACATTAACTGGGCTTCCTTATCAAACATCTCAGTCTTCTCTTGTCTAAACTGACTTCTGATATTTGTTTGAAGTTTGGATAGTTCATTTGAAATTCACAGCATTTTTTTCAAATTTGGTTCTGGATGTTGTATGGAGCTTGCAATATTGAATTGTGGATCAATTGATGTATACAACCCCCAGACTAACACTGTTTAGAACTGCCTCGTTCCTTAATGAATTATATTTTGTTTACCCAGCAAAACTCGTATTCCTATGTTGGATTATTCATGAGTTGTAATATGGACAAAAATAGAATAGGTTTTTTGAGGAATGTTGCAGTTCTGTTCAGTGCTGACATATTGGGTTTGTGTACTTCAATTAATATACAATTTGACTGCCCAGTTTATTTCTCAAGTCAAATGTGTGATTTTCAATAGTGACTCTTCCAAGTTTAAAACAAACATTTGAAGTTAGACTAGGTTTATTAAAATTACAAAGTGGAACTTGTTTGAATACAGATGAACTGAAGCAGCAATTTTGGGGTAGTTTGAGATGGTAAAAGCAATGAAAAGTGTCAAGCATAGCAAGCTAAGCAAAGTATATCACAACCAGCCATCAACTTAAGTTCACAAGATGATGTCCTTTAGAATATGTTTTGTATTTTACAAAGAAAAGACAATGAAAAGTTTTCAAAAGTATATGATTGTTTGGTGAAATTTCAATACTTGACCATTCAAGTTTCAATACTTATTTGAGAAATTGCTGTAACCCATGTTAACACTAATTCAAGGATTTGGAATTAAAATTCTGCAAATGAAATGGCATAGTTTCGTTTTGATGGGCAGCACCTATTTTGGGGTTCGTTCATATATTCTTGATAGGTCTGCAAGGTTTTGACATAGTCAAGTCAGCACTACTTTTAAGGCTTAGAAAGGAACAATCAATAAAACTGGTAATATTAGGAAATGATTGCAAGACTTATTTTAATGTTCCTTTTTGTTACAAGCAATTCAATTTGTACTTGATTTAATTGTTCTTGCAAGTTGTTTTCCTTCAATCTCTAAAAGACTTTGAACTGCTTTAAATGGTGTAATACAATAAGCAAGAGGAAAACTATTTTGCGTTCAAACAAAACATTCCAAATAATAGCATTGTGTATAAACTCAAAATTCGAGCTAGAACAATACAAAACAAATACATTATCTATATTTTGAGATATTGCTGGATATTGTTCTTACTTAAAATATTTTAAACATTTGGCTGGTTTAGTATATATTAGTTTGGCTGTTAAAATGCATCAATATTTGGAATTAATTTAGTTGGTTTCAGTTCAACTTTACTTTCAAATAGTTCCACCTTGTAAGAGTGTGGTATAATAGTTATAATAGCAATATAAGAAAACAGGTTTACATGGCTTTCAGAACATGGTCTTTTCAACAAGTAAGTAAAGGTAAATTTATACTTCAAAGGGATTTGTTTTTAACCTGACAAGAATACCGTCCAAAATTGATCTAGAACAATGTGTTTTGATCTTTGTGTTTGGTTTTTTTAATTTAATACTACATGGTGATGAAATTGCAAAATATAGTTTTGTGTGTTGATAAAAACTCCAAAGATTGTGTGGAAATTGTTTTCTTAGATCCACAAAAATTTCCTTGTGAGGACTTGTTTACATTTGAGAAAACTTTAAAACAGTTTCTATTTATAATTTAGAACCTGCATGTCTTAGGTGATCTAAAAGCAGTTGCTAAGTTTTTTCCCAATGAAAAGTTTGTATTTTGACTAAAAAATAGAAGTTTAGAAACATGGTACAACCAAATTTTATGTATTGATGGTGACTACATATTTGCATCAGAGATTTTCCTGACTATTCTGCAACATTTAAGACGTTAAGATTTAAAACGAAAACTTTTAAAATCTAAGAAGATATTTATGGAAGAATACATCTGTTAAGAATTCTGTGTGATTTTTGGTTCACTGGATTTACGAACAAGATATGTACCACTGTTTGGTTTTCGTAGGCAAAGCAATTTGAAACGTAATTTCTGCTCAAAATATAAGTATGAGATGTTTGTAGGGTTATACAATCGTTTTTGATGAAATGCATTGTCATCACCTGAAGTTGTATTAAAATTTTCCAATCAATTTACAGTTGTCAGGTTAAAAACACAGTACAATAAGAAAGGTATATGGCTCTAAAAGATAAGAATACTGATTTGAAGTTTTAAAAAATCTATTTGGCACTTTTTTCAATCATTCCATTGATAAGATATTTTCTTCTTTACACTTACTGTGATGTTCAATCATGGAACCAATAAAGGGAAAAAGTAAGCATGCTCAATTTACCATAATTACTATATCTTTGAGCCATATTCTTTCTTTGTAATTGTGAAACAACTCTGGGTTGAACTTTGGAATTCTCGTTCGAATTTGTGCCATAGTATTTTGTTGAATTTGTCACTTAAAGTTGTTTCATAATTATTGATCTTGAAGTATAAACATTTATCTTGAAATGACCAAGTTCTCTTGTTTTCTCAAGAGTTGACGCTTTTTGGTTGTTAATTCTTGAGCAAACAAGTTGTTTTTAATGTTGTGTTTATTCACTTGTGTTGAACACAATGTTAAATGTTCTTTTGTGCCATGCTTTGTTTTCTTCTATTGTTATTTATAAGTACTAGTTATTAGTATTAATGAGTATGCAGTCTTATTCGCTCTTTATTGTTAATCAATTTGTAACAGTTACAATCTTTTCAATAAATTGTTCATTAATTATACAATGTGTCCTATTAATTAAAAATTCAATTCCCATGGGAATTGAAAATTTGAATAAAAAAATATATCCCCCTTGGGGGGAAGGCTCCTCGCCTCGCTACCCCAGCCAGCTCCCCAAGTACTAACTCTACTTTAAGTAGAAGTAGCACTCGGAGAGCCGGCCGAGGTAGCGAGGCGAAGAGCCCTCCCCCCAAACCCCGGCCAGATACCCAAGTGCCACTTTAAGTAGAAGTACCTCGTAGAAGTACTTACAGCATTTCTAGAAGTGGCACTCGGAGAGCCAGCCGGGGTAGCGTGACAAAGAGAAGACCAACCTTGCAAATGCAAATGAATGCAAATTGCTAAGTTGATCTTCTCTTGAGAGCAGCCGCGCATACCTAGCAAATGTAAAACAACAAATGTTAATAACAAATACTTAGCATGCAAATTTGAATCCCATGGCCGAAATGACAAGGTCCCCCACTGATCCCTACCCACTGATCCCTACCAACTGCCTCGGCTGCCTCATTCTGCCTAGCTGCCTCAGTTCTACGCTGTCTAAAAAAATTACGTTATAAACAAAAAAGCAAAATAAAAAGGATAAATTACGTTATCATTAGCTATCCTATAACCCACTTAGACTGAGTTTTGGATTCAGTTTCGAAACGTAGAACCTTAACTGAAAGGAGACGGGCTTTTTGTTTTGTTAACTGGTCCGAAGTGGATATAAACGGAAGACTTACCTAAACCAGAGGCTCGGTCAAATAAGCATGAGAATGCGTAGTGTTGTGCGCAAACATATTTGAATTGAAAAAGAAATAGGACATGACTGTCTATTCTTATACGAGCAATTTAAATCTAAACCGAAAAAAAGTTTATCCATATAGTGTAAATAAGTCGAAATGTATATTAGAAAAATTGATATGAAACGCAATTCCCATACTCATTTAACCGGAACGCCTTCATTTGCATGGTATATCGCAGCTGCTCTCAACCCACTCCGTAATTTGTGTACAAAAACAATAACTTAATTGTTCCATTGTTCCTACTTACTATAAAAGCGAACCCGAAAGTAACAAGAACTTATATCTAATCAAAGAGGATTCATTAGAAAGTTAAGTTTTCACTAAGAAACCACCATGAGAACGAAGCATAGTGTATTCCCATGGGAATTGAAAAAATGAATAAAAAATCATTAAATTCTATTGTTTTTCACGCTTGAAATCATTATTTTGTTTGCTTGTTTTCATCCTATGTTAATTTTATTGCGACTTACTTAAGCGCTTTTAAAAACAAAGCATAATGTATTCCCATGGGAATTGAAAAAGTTAATAAAACAATCCATCAAATTCTATTGTTTTTCACGCTTGAAATCATTCCTTTGTTCCAGCTTATGTTAATTCGATTGCGAATACAAGACTTGCTCCAGCGTTTTTTAAAGTGAATTTGGTCAAGCCTCTACTTAATTTGTTTACCATAAAAAATGTTCGTGAAACAAGAGTCAAGGTTTGCATGGGAGCTCTTAAAAATTCATGTTGTGAATGTAAAACATTTATCATTTTCACGACTGGCACATTTCCATTATCAACATCCAAAACCATAAAAATATTCTATTTGCATAAAATGCGTCGAAAAGTGCGTTACTCCAAGTATTATCATATAATAATTTGTTGTTCGGTTTTTGCTTTTTCAATGAAAAACAGAATCCTCTTTGATCTCTTAATAAGTACCTTGCCCTCCTGCACTACTTTTATCTTGGCAATGTTGTGGCTTCTGATGGTTGCGGATCGTCATTTTGCTTGTAGATTCACGAGGCTTTCATCTGGTCTTTACATCTTGCACTTTCTTTGGTCTGATTGTTCAGTCTTCTTACCAAATCAAATCCTTTTTGAAATAAATGAACTATATTCATTAGGTGTAATTAGTTAAAGTATATTAAGGTGTTGTGTGGCAATGAAAGTGAGGAAGGAGTAATACAGGTAATAACATATATTAAATAAACAAAACTTACATTTGCTCTCATCTTTAGATCGTCATGGCCTATGTTGGTCACGGTTAGTCATTCTGTTTATGTGATGTTAAATCTTGCACTGGCTTTGGTTGGTCGTCTCGTCATCACCACATTACGTCCTTGCTAAAATTAACAAGTAAGAAATATAATGAATATCCACAATATCACCACAAATAAGGGGATAGACTTGCTACAAGTCGACTGGCATTAAAAATTGTTCTAAAGTATAATGACTGGGTTACTACGGACTGGGTTAATACGGAGGGATAACAAATTGCTTAACCTAAATTAGAATACATATTCTTCAATATGCTTAAAAGGTGAATAAAAATTGGTGAAAAAATGAACTTAGGATAAAATGAAAGCAGGATTTTGTATCAAATATAGAAGCTCAATCACGGTCATGATTTACACTATATGGGTTAACGCATCTTTCGATAGAGCTTGCAAAATAGTATATTTATAACAGCTTATACTATTAATTTCATTGCATATAGCTTCATCATATAGCCCATAGTTAAGGAATAAGGGAAAATAAACATGGTATAGGAACCTAAGAAAGTTTAATTAACATCCTAACTGAGAATGACTGACTCCATAAATTGTGAACTCCATAAATTTCTAATGGACAAAAGTCACCTCTCAGTGCTACATCTCGCGGGCGCACAAACGCATTCCGAACAAATTGAAATATGCTTGCCAACGCTAAACATAGGTTATACAGGTACGCTTTTGGCAAAATTGAAGTAAAGTTATGGTTAACGTCCACAGCAAAACATATTGAACATTCGTAGTACAAAACACATTCATAACCAGTGTCAAAACACAAGTTTAATGACATGCAGTCATATTATGTCTCTCTTTCCTCTACACAGTAATGTAGAGACGTTATTCTGATGGTTAAATGAAGTATTACATGTCTATTTTCAACATGGCGGCCAAGAAAGCAAAGTTTTAGAGCGAAGTTTCTCTGTGCATTTCACTGCATTGTGGAACAGATTAGAATATCTGGTTATGCTTCTTAAACGTGGTTAAAGTATAGAGAGAGTATCTACGAGTCAGTTACGGTTTGCGCGTCTGCCGATATCTGTCAACAAGACAACAACGAGCAGAAATTGCCAATTTGGGCAGCAAACGACCTAGTATGGCAAAATAGGATACAACATAACCAAGGTAAAGATATATATATATTTCTATTTCATTGTCAAAACGCGCATGCTTGGCAGCCATATTACCCCTCATTTCTGGCCATGACAGTTTGTCAGTATTGGACCATTCCCCTATTAGACTAACTTTTGAACTAGGAAATTCCGAAATTGTATCAGTACAGCTGGAAAGAGCATCCTAAGTTTAGTAAAATTGCAAAGTTTGGTTGCGGAATGTTGTAAAATGGAACAACTTTTAAAAAAGTGGTAACGGTTTTGCGTGCGTAATACAAAACTATACAAAATTTACCAACTTCACAGGGCTATATTTTCCACATTTTACAACATTTCGCAACCAAACTTTGCAATTTTACTAAACTTAGGATGCTCTTTCCAGCTGTACTGATACAATTTCCTAGTTCAAAAGTTAGTTTAATAGGGGAATGGTCCGACAGGCTGTAGTGGATACCTTGAGGTAAGGTCAAGTAAAAACAAATATCCTGGTTTCTCATCAGCACCCACATTGCCAATAGCTGCCGCACTTGTTTTTTTATAAATATATCAGAGTGCAAGAAAGTATGTTTCATGGTTAATTACATTAGGGTATAGACTTACAACAGTAACTGTTATAAAAAAAACAGTAGCTGTTTTGCCAAAAATAAAAACCTCATGCCTCGTATACATTTTGAAAAATTTCTGATGAGAAACTGAGAATTTTTTTTATTTGGCCTAAGCTTTTTTAAATGCCAAAGAGTGCTCGATATCATATAGATAGAGCAAATATAGTTTTTGCTTGCCTCAAGGTATCCACTACAGCCTGTTTCACACAATAAGCGATCATCAAGTGGTTGTGTTTTTTCATGTTTGGTTAACATATGTTACAAATTCAGTTCAGTTCCTAATTCATTTGCAATTTTCATGATTACCTTTTCAATTTGCAAAAAATTGTTGCAAATCCCTTCATGGAATTTGCAATGTTCCTAAATCGATTCAAAGTTCTTCACTTCCTGTTTAACTCCCCTCACTTCCTGTTAACAATTCGAGCGAAAAAACTTGTTGGGATTTCCTCAAGGGATTTGCAACAAACGTTTTGAAAATTGCAAAGGTAATTAGGAAAATTGCAAACAAATTAGGAACTGAAAAGAGGAATGCTTGATGTAATTTACCTGTGAATGACAAATTTTTCTTAATTTAATAGAATATTAAAATACTAAAACACATAGTGTGGCATATCAGAAGTATTAAACTAAAACTGAGTTACATGAAAAAGGTGTGTTGTGGCAATCAAAGTGAGGAAGGAGTAATATAGTCTATAACATACCAGAAATATTAAATCAATAAGACTTACATTTACTATCATCTTTGCATCATCTTAGCCTATGTTGGTCACAGGTTGGCATTCTGTTGTCATTCTGTTGTCATTCTGTTGATGGGTCCATGTCTAGTCTTTACCACATCACATCTTCACTAAGATAGACAAACTATATTAATAACTATAATAACTACATATAATGAAGATCCACTACAACGCCACAAAATATGAAGATAGCACCATGAGCAACCATGCTACATGTATATGCAAATGCTAAAATTGAAACACCTGAACAAGATGTGGCATATTAGACTTAAAACTGAGTTTATAGAATAAGGTGTGGCATTATTAAAGTGAATAATTGAATAATGAGTAATATGGTTTATAACAAAGATAACATCAACAAAGCTTACATCTTCTATCATTTTCGTCATAGCTTATGTTGGTGGCAGGTCGTCATTCTGTTGATGGGTCCGGGTCATCCAGCACTTCTTGATCTGGTTGTACAATCTTCTATTCTATTTGGTTGGATTGAGTGGCCTTCCTCACATCACATCATGTCCATCCAGTAGATACCAAGTGCACTCAACATTCAGTGAATGACCATAAAAAAGGGAGGAAAGTTGTGTCAACTCATGTCACGATGGGCTTAGAAAATATAAATAGACGCTGGTGGCTCGATATATTATTCCTCATGTAAAATCCCTTATGCGAGAATAGCACCAACGAAGCTTTATGCTATATGCTATATGAAGAAACCTGCATGACCATTTGTTCAAGAACTTACAAAATGTCCTGATGTGGCAAGTTGCTTACACATGTTGATTAGTATGTTGCTTGTCAATTAGTCACGTCATTAAAAAACAATATGCTATATCTCATGTTGTGTCCTATGTTCAAATTTTGCATGCTGTATTGTACCTCAAAAGTCCACATTTATACAACATTTCAAATAGGAATTGTATCATGAATTACATCAACATGAATTACATCAACAAAACTTACACCTATTGTCTTTTTTGTATTGTCATTGCTTATGTTGGTCATGGGTCATCATTCTGTTCTTTTTCATCTCAGCTTGTTTCGTTTGCTTTCTTTTTGATTGGGTTGTCCAGCTGCCCTTTGAGAGAATAGACAATAGCATTTTAGAAAGACTTCAAATCACTGTAACTATTGGAGAGAATAAAGAGGAATTCATACTGATAATATAGGGTTTGACAAAATACAGAATGGGAAGTAAGTACTAATAATAGTGTGGTCTATTGGAGAGAAGTGAGAGGAGTAAAAGTCGTAGGTTGTCTCATAGGTTGTCTCAAGTAAAACATAATTAATAGAATACATGGTTTGTACACTTGATGGAACTCATTATTTATGTTAGTCTAGCTTTATGATCCATCTCTTAAGGCCAGTTCACACGGGCGATTTTTGCTGCGAATTTAGGTGCGATTTTCTTCTTCTGATTGATGCGAACGAGTGGATGAGTTAGAATGTTCAGATGATGGCACATATACTCAGAATATTCATAACTAATCCACTCGTTCACATCCATGGCAAGAGGAAAGTCGCACTAGAAATCGCAGCAAAAATCGCCTGTGTGAACTGGCCTTTATAGATCTAGTTTAAGGTGCCTCTCTGCAATGTTCTGCAATGGCATTTTGAAATACGCCCTTACAATTTTGCTTTATTAATAAGTTGCTTATATCATAGATTTTGAGCAACATTCTCAAGCCACCTTAATTGCAGATTAAAACGCCTGAACAGTTTGAAACGTCGCATTACAATACACACGTGACCTTAAAAATGTAATATACCTGAATATTCGTCTGTCCATGATTTTCCATCATTGCTTATCTTTACTCTTACATACAGTTCAACTAAATAGAGAAAATATGTTCAGTGGTAAATCTAAGAATTCATTGAGCAAAATGGCATTTTAATAGATTAAAATGTTTTTACCAGGGGCCGGTTGTATAAAAAAGTAGTTAAAGAGAAAATATGTTCAGTGGTAAGTTAACTAAAATCAAAATCGCATTTTAATAGTTAACTACTAGTTTTAACCAAAACGTAGTTGTATAAAATGTAGTTAAGACTTAACTATACAACTTTTATAAAAGTTAACTGAATCATGATTTTTACAGTTAACTACTATTTAACTAGGATATATTTGTAGGAAATAATGTAGTTATCTATGATATCCAATGATCAAGATGTAATATTGGAGGCAGTGGATGAATATTCGTTGGATGAATGTTTGTTCGAGGATATATTTGTGGAAATAATGTACAATATCTATGATATCTACAATGATCAAGATGTAATATTGGAAGATATGCAGTGGATGAATGTTCATACTAATGATCAGGCAGAAATATATATCAAAATTTCATAAAATAATGTGATAGTAAGTAAAAGTAAAATCAGTCAAAAATAATGGTCTTGTATACTTAGAATAGTAATGTATAGCTTACATGATAATACATACCACATATTGTTGACTTCCAACACCACTCAAACTATTTTCCTTTCATCTTTTTGATTGGGGAAGAAGGACACCCGCCATTTTGTCTTGGGCCACGATGACTTTTACAGTGTTTCAACGTCGCGATTTCTTCTTCATTTCACTCCCCAAATTACAACCAAACGTCCATTTTGGGTTCCTTGCCATTTGTGTGGCGTTCTATTAACATTTACTTTCTTCTGTTTCAAGAAAATGACGACTTTTGGCTGGATTTTCCTTCGATATTTTCGCTCCCTCTTGTCGGAAGGTTTGCTGTAAATGACGTCACGATGCAGTTCTTCGCAGGTAAAAACCCCGTATGTAAAATATCGACCTTTCTATACTTCAGTTTAAAGAGCTAAAATGTTTTATTTCTAAGCTTTTTGGGCATAGTTTTCCACTCATATATTTCTTATATTGTTTTTCTTGTAGGCTACTTACTTATTTCGTAAAAAAGACGCTTCTAAGAGGCGTTTACTTATTTTTTTTTATTTGCATGCTAATGAGTTCGGAAAGACATCTCCAATTTGTAAGGTTCATTAAGCTTTGCCTCCATAGCCAAATGGTTATGGCGAGTGTATTGTTGAAAGTCACACCCTTCGGTACTCTCTTGTACCGCGCCCAGGATGGGACATCGCTCTTCGGAGTTGTTCCATCAGGGGCGCGATACATAAGAAATCCGAAATTGAAGGGTGCGAAAACACTCGCCGTAACCATTTGGATACAGAGGGACAGATTAGAAATCACTTGTCAAAAGGAACTAGCCTTTCCCTCGTCTTTCAAGTCTTTCAACCTTAGAGGTTGGTCATTCGAACACCACAAATAGGGGTTGGCCCTTCGACAAGTCGAATGCAACCTCTCCTAGCCTCCTTCGCAGGCATCTCTATGGAGGTGCCTTCGGAGGAGGAAGGACAACTTCGTGTAAACCCTTCCGTCTTGCACGAACTACAGTGCAATGGTTTAGAATTAGTCTAAACCATTGCACTGTAGTGTTATATATGGCCGAGGTCGTCGCGATGATTACGGTGCAAATTTTTGCATCGTTAATAAATATTAATTTTTGGAGAAGAAAGGCTTCGTCTATAAACGCATCCGTTCAAATGTATAGGTTACTTTGCACGAACTAGAGTGAAATGGTTTAGAATTACTGAAAAATGTCCTTGACAGGACCATGCATTATTGCGTGGTTTTAGGTTAGATTCCTAGAACATTTTAAGATTTCCATATACACAGCAAGCCAAATATAGCCAAATCTAGCTTGTTGCCTCGTTGTAGATGCTAAACACACTGCTTTCCTTAACTGCAAAGCAGTTAATCACACATTGTAACTGCGTAGGCAAATCCTACTGAGTTACGCCATGGCTGCGCACGCATAAGTTAAAACAAGGTACGATCGCATACATATCAACTAATGCCTGACCAAGAATCTAACATAACATGTATCGCATCTGATTTTCTCTTTAATAACTGTAATATAATTGATAAAGCTGACCACTGATCTTTGTTATTGTTCAAAGAATCTCTGGCAATACGAAGATTGAAACCTGACCTAAAGCCTCTAAAGCCTCTAAAGCCTCTAAGGAACTAAAGCCTCTAAAGAACTTATAATATTTAACTAATGACCTTATATAGCATTTCTCATGTTTCTTCACTTGTATATATAACTTTGATATGTAATAATCTCTTCATTCCTGAAGATGACTAAAACCTAGTCGAAACGTAGAATAAACCATTTTCAAATGTTTACTGTTTTCGGAGTTACTATTGTATTGTATTTTATCAAAATACTCAGTGGTTCCTGCAATTTTTGCCTCGCTATAGGTACGTGTTTGTTTGATTTTCATTGTAATTCGCCATTTTTGGCGCAATGATGGATCACAAGAGAATAACAGTGTTATAAACTAACTTCCAGACGAAGGGCCTTGTTGTATTTTTCAGGTAGATTGATGCTAAAGACTCGAATCTTATTGTTATAACTATAAGAAGAAGCTCTTGATAACGCAAAAATATGCCTAAATATGGTGGACATGAAACAAAACATCGGCAACGAGGCATCAGCCTATATTTTGCTAGCTGTGTATATGGACTTCTTAAAATGTTCTAGGAATCCAACCTAAAACCACGCAATAATGCATGGCCCTTCAAGGACATTTTTCAGTGCCATATACAGCTCTATTAAGGAAGAAACAACCTCGAAATCAGCAAAAAAGGAAGAAAAGTTCATCTTCATTAAATTTGCACCGTAATCATCGCGACGACCTCGGCCATATATAACACTACAGTGCAATGGTTTAGACTAATTCTAAACCATTGCACTGTAGATCGTGCAAGAGGGAAGGGTTTAGACGAAGTTGTCCTTCCTCCTCCGAAGGCACCTCCATAGACATGCCTGCGAAGGAGGCTAGGGGAGGATGCATTCGACTTGTCGAAGGGCCAACCCCTATTTGTGGTGTTTGAATGACCAACCTCTAACGCTTTGTATTCGATTTTTACTTGAAAGACGAAGGAAAGGCTAGTTCCTTTGGACAAGTGATTTCTAAGCCTTCCCTGTAGCCAAATGGTTACCGCGAGTGTTTTCGCACCCTTCAATTCGGATTTCTTATGTATCGCGCCCCTGATGGAACAACTCTGAAGAGCGATGTCCCATCCTGGGCGCGGTACAAGAGAGTACCGAAGGGCGTGACTTTCAACAATACACTCGCCATAACCATTTGGCTATGGAGGCAAAGCTTAATGAACCTTACAAATTGGAGATGTCTTTCCGAACTCATTAGCATGCAAATAAAAAAAATTAAGTAAACGCCTCTTAGAAGCGTCTTTTTTACGAAATAAGTAAGTAGCCTACAAGAAAAACAATATAAGAAATATATGAGTGGAAAACTATGCCCAAAAACCTTTAACTCGAGCTAGAAAAAGAACATTTTAGCTTTGTAAACAGAAGTATGGAAAGGTCGATATTTTACATACGGGGTATATACCTGCGAAGAATTGCATCGTGACGTCATTTACAGCAAACCTTCGGGCAAGATGGATCGCAAAATATCGAAGAAAAATGCAGCCAAAAGTCGTCATTTTCTAGCAAAAGAGGAGAATAAATGTTAATAGAGTGCTACAGAAATGGCAAGAAACCCAAAATGGACGTTTGGTTGAAATATGGGGAGCGAGAAGAAGAAATGGCTGAGAAATCGCGACTTAAAACACTGTAAAAGTCAATCATGGCCGAAGACAAAATGGCGGAGTGCTTCTTCTCCAATCAAGAAGATGAAAGGAAACTAGTTTGAGTGGTGTTGGAAGTCAACAATATGTGATATGTATTATCATGTAAGCTATTACCTAACTATTCTAAGTATACAAGACCATTATTTTTGACTGATTTTACTTTTACTTACTATCACATTATTTTATGAAATTTTGATATATATTTCTGCCTGATCATTAGTATGAACATTCACCTACTGCATATCTTCCAATATTACATCTTGATCATTGTAGATATCATAGATATTGTACATTATTTCCACAAATATATCTTCGCTAAATAGGAAATCACCCCCCCAAACGAATATTTATGCAGCCCCCTCCTGGTAAAACCTTTTAATCTATTAAAATGCCTTTTTGCTCAATGAATTTTTAGATTTACCAGTAAATATATTTTCTCTATTTAGTTGAACTGTATGTAAGAGTAAAGATAAGCAATGATGGAAAATCATGGACAGACGAATATTCAGGTATATTACATTTTTAAGGTCACGTGTGTAATGCAATTCGTCGTTTCAAACTGTTCAGGCGTTTTAATCTGCAATTAAGGTGGCTACCTATAATTTTTTGAAATATGGAAAATTTATTATTTGGATATAGAGCAACTTATATAAAGCAAAATTGTAAGGGCTAAAAATTGTACGCAAAAATGACGTCATTACTGTTGCTATGGTAACAATGACGTTTCAGGATGGCCGATATTTTGGCTTTTAACGCACTTTTCTCGAAAAAACCCCACCTGGTTAGGGACCGGTCATTATTTATGGATGGGGGGGGGCTGGGCAAAAATAGGGGGGGGGGGCATAGGTATAAATAAATAGCTAAAGGTGGGTTTCAGTCGTTTTGGGGCGGGGCCAACTTTGTTTATATTCTGTGTTTACATCGTTATCGTCCCAGTCCCAATGATGGCATTTGGCGTCCTTGATTTAATATACATATCAATGCAATGTCATTTTGCTGTTATATTTGAGTTGGTTCACTTTGATATCTTATCGATTAATCCCATGTATATTTAGTGTCTGGGAATATATCTCCATCGGCGAGTATTTATGAATAAATAGGAAAGGAAATTATTCTTTTATTGAAATATGGAAGAGATTATATTGTTGAAGTGAGCGCAACGCACGAGTGAGCGTGGCGAACTCTTCAACACGAGAATCTTCAAAACGAAATTCCTAACTATGCCATATTATATTTATGTTTATTTTACAAAAAAAAAAATTATAAACAAACGACAATTCATATAGAAAAACAAAACAAATATAGATAATAATAGTAAATAGTTTTTTGATTGGCTTGGAAAAAAAATGATATTTTCACGTAAAAAATATCATTTTTTTCGTGTGTTTAAATACGATTTTTCTCAGTGGCATAAAACTCTATATAACACTTATGTTTATATAATAAGAGAAATTATCTATGAAAAAGAGGGGGGGTCAACAAGAAATTTTCTAATATGAAGGGGGGGCCCACAATTTAATTTCGGTTTTTTTAGGGGGGATCTCTCAATTGTAAAAAATTACAAAATAGAAAATTCTCCTCCCCCCCTTCTATAAATAATAACCGGTCCCTTAACCCCAATTTTTATTCTATAAAACGTTTTCCCGTAGTAAAATAGATTATCTAAACGAATTAAAAAATCTGTAGAGTGAAAAAATATTTATAATTAAAAATGTGCCTCCACAGAATGTCTTTCAACTTGTTCAGATAATCCATTTTAATAGAAAACGACGTTTTATGAAAGAAAAAGTAGGGATAACCAGGCGTTTTGTCCAGTAAAGTGCGTTAGAAGCTAAAATGTCGATAGCAACGGTAATGACGTCATGTGAACAATTTTCAACTCTTAGAATGTTGCTCAATGAATGTTATACAATTTTTTTTCTAACACAGTTCTAGTTCAAAAAATTGATTTAATAAATCATAAATTTCCATATTTCAAACATTGCAGGGAGGCACCTTAAACCAGATCTATAAGAGATGGATCATAAAGCTAGACTAACATAAATAATTCATCAAGTGTACAAACCATGTATTCTATTAATTATGTTTTACTTGAGACAACCTATGAGACAACCTACGACTTTTACTCCTCTCACTTTTAAATTTTGTTGGCATCTCACTCGATTGAATAATAGTTGGAGGGTTTTTGTAGATGGAAATTATCGAGTGTAAATTATATACATTTATTAGACCTAACCAGGAACAGCTGCGAAAAATGCAACTATAGGTCCCTGGCAGGAATTGAATCTGCAGCCCTGCGATTCCGGTGCAGCACTCTAACCAGCTGAGCTACAGAGTCCAGCTGTCAAGCTCTAACCACAAGTTCATGTATATATACCATCGTATATATAGCTGGACTCTGTAGCTCAGTTGGTTAGAGCGCTGCACCGGAATCGCAGGACCGCAGATTCAATTCCTGCGCAGCTGTTCCTGGTTAGGTCTAATAAATATATATAATTTACACTCGATAATTTCCATCTACAAAAACCCCACACACTATTATTAATTCTGTATTTTGCCAAACCCTATATTATCAGTATGAATTCCTCTTTATTCTCTCCAATAGTTACAATGATTTGAAGTCTTTCTAAAATTCTATTGTCTATTTTCTCAAAGGGCAGCTGGACAACCAAATCAAAAAGAAAGCAAACGAAACAAGCTGAGATGAAAAAGAACAGAATGATGACCCATGACCAACATAAGCAATGACAATACAAAGAAGACAATAGGTGTAAGTTTTGTTGATGTAATCAATGTTGATGTAATTCATGATACAATTCCTATTTGAAATGTTGTATAAATGTGGACTTTTGCAGTACAATACAGCATGCAAAATTTGAACATAGGACACAAATGAGATACTGACAGCATATCGTTTTTAAAAAATTGAGTCACCAGCATCTATTTGTATTTTCTAAGCCCATTGTAAAATAAGTTAACACAACCTTCCTCCCTTTTTTATGGTTGATCACTGGATGTTGAGTGCACTTGGTATCTACTGGATGGACATGATGTGATGTGAGGAAGGCCACTCAATCCAACCAAATAGAATACAAGATTGAACAACCAGATCAAGAAGTGCCAGATGACCCGGACCCATCAACAGAATGATGACCTACCATCAACATAAGCTATGAGGAAGATGATAGAAGATGTAAGTTTTGTTGATCTTATCTTTGTTCTAAACAAACACCTATGTAATTTTACTAAATGTAGTTATTTCTAGTTATTAATATAGTTTGTCTATTTTAGTGAATATGTGATCCCAACAACAGAATGACAACCATTGACTAACATAGGCTAAGACGATGCAAAGATGATAGTAAATGTAAGTCTTGTTGATTTAATATTTCTGGTATGTTATAGACTATATTACTCCTTCCTCACTTTGATTGCCACACCACTTAAATCTTTGCTGTGAAGCAGCCCTCTAATTTGAGACAAATAAATAAATATATATATAGTTTCGCTTACCTCAAGGTATCCACTACAGCTTGTTTTAATTACGACTGTTTCAGAATATAGACTTGATGATCGCTTATTGCGTGAAACAAGGCCCAGGCATTTGCAGGCGTGCATTCACCCAGGGACTGGGCATTTGTCAACATCGGATAATGACCCCCGGGCATTTGTCCTTAACAGAGAAAAGACGGCGGTCACCAGTTCTGGAGAATCCTCTGTGTAGCTTTCCATGTAGACGGCAACCACATTTTGATAAAAATTCTAGGGAATAAGTTTTATTGTGTAACACAGCGTACTTGCTTAAGCTCTCTAGCTATAGAAATGGCATTAACCTTTGATGCATTCCTGTCTTTTATAATATGTGTATAAGAGTTAGTTTTATATTACCATTGGTTTTCAAAAGTAAAAGTTAGAATGTTTGAGAATTCTTTGTTACATGACTCACATTATTTTCGACAAAGCATATTTAACATTTCTAGTATAAAATCTTGACTGATTTCTCAGCCTGGGGGTGGGACATTTGTTTTGCTCTTTTGTCCCCAGGGTGGGGCATTGTTCCTTCCTTTTTGCCCTACCCCTGGGCATTAGCAGGCTACCAGGCATTTGCACAAAACAAATTAAAATTTTACCAATGTCCGGGGGTAGGCCCGGGGGGGAATGTCGCAGCTGGAATTGGCTGATGCATATTGCGTATTAAGTGAAAAACTATATGGTCTGTCATAGCATGCGTGGCCGGCCCTTGTTGGAAGGGAAAAGAAGAGCGGAGATTGAGGGCCTGCAAGAAAACCCGCCTTTCGTGACTAAACTCTGTTCAATTTTTGAACGTAGAATTTAATTGGTCAACACCAAGAATTAATTGACATGTTTACGCACACAGCAATATATTACTACATTTCTTCGTCTTGATTGACATGTTTATGCACAAGCGAATACATTTCCTTCGGTTCGGGGTTGGTTTTCCCTATAGTCCAGCTGCATTTTTATTGGTCAATTTCAATGAGCCTTTATTAGGGCGTTTACTCACGAAAGGCGGGTTTTCTTGCAGGCCCTCAATCCCCGGTCTTCTTTTCCCTTCCAACGAGGGCCGGCCACTGGCCACACAGGCTAGGTCTGTCATGGCCAGAAATGAGGGACAATATGGCTGCCAAGCATGCGCCTTTTGGCACTGAAGTAGAAATCCAAGATGCCTATCTATGCTCCCGAGAAAACTATATCTTTACCTTGGTTATGTTGTATCCTATTTTGCCATACTAGGTCTACAATTTCTGCTCGTTGTTGACAGATATCGGCAGATGTGCAAACCGTAACTGACTCGTAGATACTCTCTCTATACTTTAACCACGTATAAGAAGAATAACCAGATATTGTAATCTGTTCCACAATGCAGTGAAATGCACAGAGATCAAACTTCGCTCTAAAACTTTGCTTTCTTGGCCGCCATGTTGAAAATAGACATGTAATACTTCATTTAACCATCAGAATAACGTCTCTACATTACTATTACGGAACTCACCGAACTGTGGAATTGCATCAAAAATCGTATCGCTACCACACCCACAAACGTCTGCGACCACACCACTGATATTTTCAGATCATAGACGGCCGGCCAACTCTTAAAAATGTGCCCAGAAAAAGTGTTTGATGGCATTGTTTGTTACAAGTTGCCAACAGGCATTTTCTTAAAGCTTATGCATTGGCGAACAAGACTATATATGTTGCCATCTCTGATTTTGAATTTACAGCCAAAAATTTGAGAGTTAAGAAATTTTTCCTATTGAATTACTATAACAGCAAAAAATTCAAAATGTCATATTGACGTTTTACAAAAATAAACTATATCATTAGAAAGTTCACAAAAAAGTATATATAAGACATTTAAACGAGTTGTACGTTTTTCATACCGTATTTTGAGTTGTTGACGCTCAAAAATGCAGAAAATGCACTAATTAATGCTATTCAGCACTAATTAATGCTATTCAGTTACTATTTGCCAACTTTAACCTTCTTTAACTCAAAACGGGCTTGAAAAATCGCATTAGCCATTTAATTGTCTTATGTATACTTTTTGGTGAACGTTCTATTAGCATAGTTTATTTTTGTTAAAAGTGAACTTGAAATTCTGCATTTTTTGCTATTATAGTAATTCAATAGGCAAAACTCTAAAATTCTCAAATTTTTGGCGGTAAATTCAAAATCAGAGGTGGCAACATATATAGTCTTGTTCGCCAATGCATAAGCTTTAAGAAAATGCCTGTTGGCAACTTGTAACAAAAAATGCCATCGGAGTCTAACTTTTATAACTTTGGCCGGCCGTCTATCAGTGGACCACACCTACATATTTTTACAGTTTACAATTCTATAAATAATAAACATTTATAGCAATTGTTACTAAGCACCGGATTGGCTGTTTGAAAATAGAATTGTAAACATGCAAAAATATGTAGGTGTGGTCGTAGACGTTTGTGGGAGTGGTAGCGATACGATTTTTTAATGCAATTCCACAGTTCGGTGAGTTCCGTAATATGTAGAGGCCGGAAAGAGATAATATGACTGCATGTCATTAAACTTGCGTTTTGACACTGGTTATGAATGTGTTTTGTACTACGAATGTTCAATATGTTTTGCTGTAGACGTTAAATAACTCTACTTCAATTTTGCCAAAAGCGTACCTGCATAACCTATGTTTAGCGTTGGCAAGCATATTTCAATTTGTTCGGAATGCGTTTGTGCGCCCAGGTCTATTTTCCCTTTTTCCTTAATTATATGGGTTATATGATTAAGCTATTATGCAATGAAATTAGTATAAGCTGTTAGTCCCTATAACACAGTCCCTATAACACGCATCTAAAGCTTTTGTTCTATGTTTTTGTTCATGTTTGTGCACCTTCACGCTCAGTAAACACATTGTTCTTTCAGTATAATGAAGGAAGCAGCCAATAAAATCCCAGCAGCTGAATATTAACATTTGTAAAACAAAGAAAACGTGCACTCTCAGTACACCCTCAACATTAACCCACGGACATGGCTATTAACTTTCAAGTTTGCCGCATTTCCAGACACTGTATTATAGGGACTATGGTTAACCCATATAGTGTAAATCATGACCGTGAAGGAGCTTCTATATTTGACAAAAAATCCTGCTTTCACCAAATGTTATTCTAATTTAGGTTAAGCAATTTGTTATCCCCTTATTTGTGGTGATATTGTGGATATTCATTATATTTCTTACTTTGTTAATTTTAGCAAGGACGTAATGTGGTGAGGACAAGGCGACCAACCAAAGCCAGTGCAAGATTTAAAATCACATAAACAGAATAACTAACCGTGATCAACATAAGCCATGAAGATCCAAAGATGATAGCTAGAAAAATGTAAGCGTTGATTTAATATAATATGTTATTATTACCTTATACTCCTTCCTCACTTTAATATACGATAATTACGTCACCGATCATTCGTTGGTCCGGGAACCTCGTTCTCATGTGAGCGAATAGCCTTTCGTCTTGATTCACGAGAGCGAGGCTCCCACGCCAAGGAAGTATTCGTGACGTAATTATCGAAAGGGTGTATTGTCACACCACACCTTTAATTGTCTTTTAGCTAATTATCACCTAATAAATATAGTTCATTTATTTCCAAAAGGATTCGATTTGGTAAGAAGAAAGCTGAACAATCAAACCAAAGAAAGTGCAAGATGGAAAGACCAGATGAAGGCCTCATGAACCCACGAGCAAAATGACGATCCGCAACCATCAGAAGCTACAACATTACCAAGATGAATGTACTGCAGGTTAAGGGCAAGGTACTTATTAAGAGATCAAAGAGGATTTTAGCGATTACACTTGTTTCTCATTGAAAAAGCAAAAAATACCGAACAACAAATGACATGCCAAAATTAGAAAAACATTGACATATATGATAATACATGGCGTAACGCAGTTTTCGACGCATTTTATGCAAATATAACATGGTATAGTTTTTGAATTTGGATGTTGATAATGGGATTCGTAGGTGTGAGCGTACAGAGCACAATATTAATTGTATGGAAAGTTTGGAAACTAAATAGATTATGTCATGAAATTTATATATGTTTAAGAGTTTCCAATACCTTATTTCAGTGTTTCACGACATTTTCGATTGTAGTCTTCTCGATCTGAAAACGAAGTAATTAAAGCCTTAACCAAAATCACTGTAAAATGCGCTTAAGTTAGTCTTGTATTCACAATGAAATTTACATACGCTGAAAACAGCAGAGCAACGATTTCAAGCATAAAAACAATAGAATTTGTTGGGTTCTTTTTATTCATTTTTCAATTCCCATGGGAATACACTACGCTTTGTTTTCATGCTAATATTGGTTTCATATAGTGAAAACTTGACTTTATAATGAATCCTCTTTGATTAGATATGATAAGTACCTTGTTTCTTTCGGGTGTGCTTTTATAGTAAGCAGGAACAATGGAACAATTAATTCATTGTTTGTGAGTACTAAAGCAAATTACGGAAGTGGGTTGAGAGCAGCTGCGATATACCATGCAAATGAAGGCGTTCCGGTTAAATGAGTATGGGAATTGCGTTTCATATCAATTTTTCTAATATACATTTCGACTTATTTACACTATATGGATAAACTGTTTTTCGGTTTAGATTTAAATTGCTCGTATAAGAATAGACAGTCATGTCCTATTTCTTTTTCAATTCAAATATGTTTGCGCACAACACTACGCATTCTCATGCTTATTTGACCGAGCCTCTGGTTTAGGTAAGTCTTCCGTTTATATCCACTTCGGACCAGTTAACAAAACAAAAAGCCCGTCTCCTTTCAGTTAAGGTTCTACGTTTCGAAACTGAATCCAAAACTCAGTCTAAGTGGGTTATAGGATAGCTAATGATAACGTAATTTATCCTTTTTATTTTGCTTTTTTGTTTATAACGTAATTTTTTTAGACAGCGTAGAACTGAGGCAGCTAGGCAGAATGAGGCAGCTAGGCAGAATGAGGCAGCCGAGGCAGTTGGTAGGGATCAGTGGGTAGGGATCAGTGGGGGACCTTGTCATTTCGGCCATGGGATTCAAATTTGCATGCTAAGTATTACTAACATTTGTTGTTTTACATTTGCTAGGTATGCGCTGCTGCTCTCAAGAGAAGATCAACTTAGCAATTTGCATTCATTTGCATTTGCAAGGTTGGTCTTCTCTTTGTCACGCTACCCCGGCTGGCTCTCCGAGTGCCACTTCTAGAAGTGCTGTAAGTACTTCTACTTAAAGTAGCACTTGGAGAGCTGGCCGGGGTTGGGGGGAAGGCTCTTCGCCTCGCTACCTCGGCCAGCTCTCCAAGTGCTACTTCTACTTAAAGTAGAGGTAGTACTTGGGGAGCTGGCTGGGGTAGCGAGGCGAGGAGCCTTCCCTCCAAGGGGGATATTTTTTTATTCAAATTTTCAATTCCCATGGGAATTGAATTTTTAATTAATAGGACACATTGTATAATTAATGAACAATTTATTGAAAAGATTGTAACTGTTACAAATTGATTAACAATAAAGAGCAAATAAGACTGCATACTTATTAATACTAATAACTAGTACTTATAAAAAACAAAGCATGGCACAAGAGAACATTTAACATTGTGTTCAACACAAGTGAATAAACACAACATTAAAAACAACTTGTTTGCTCAAGAATTAACAACCAAAAAGTGTCAACTCTTGAGAAAACAAGAGAACTTGGTCATTTCAAGATAAATGTTTATACTTCAAGATCAATAATTATGAAACAAAGTTCAACACAGAGTTATTTCACAATTACAAAGAAAGAATATGGCTCAAAGATATAGTAATTATGGTAAATTGAGCATGCTTACTTCTTCCTTTACATTACGCACTTAGTGTTTTTGATAAAGTTGCTATGACTTTCATTCGAGTATGAAAAACAATCATTTAACCATAATGTTTGATGTTTAACGAAGACGAATTGCTAAGTCGTTGGCAAGACGTTATTAAGGAATTTAATTGCTGAAAAGCAGTTATCTGATTATAGAAAACTAATCGTGTTCATATTTCAAACTGCCTTTATAACATCTTGACAACACCTAGCTTGAAAACATATATTTAAATATATTTTCAAACATCAAAACGTTACGACTAAATTATTGTTTCCATAAATGTAAAGAAAATAATTCAGTTTGCCAAAATAGGTTGCCAAATGAAAATTTTTGATCATCCTCATCTTCAAGAGCCATATATCTTTCTTATTGTGTTTTTAACCTGACAACTGTAACTTGATTGGGTAATGTTAATACTAATTCAGGTGATGAAAATGCATTTCAAGAAAATTTAGTTCAGCAAAAAATGTCGTTCCAATATTTTTGATTAAATTATTTTTGAAACAAATATTAATTTCAACTTGTGACACGTCAAATCTTGGTGGTAAATCCAGTAAATCATCCAAAAAAGGCACACAACAGATACATTTTTCCAGAAACAATTATTTCTTAGATGTTACTTCGAAAACGTTTCCGTTTTAAATTTAACAAATATTTACGAGAAATCAATAAAAGAAATTCAAGTAGCAGAAACTTCAGGAAATAAGGTTGCCCCTTCCATACAGGAAATACAGTATGTTGGTAATTTGGTTGAAGTGGAACCTTTTCATTTTAAAGAAAACTCGGTATTTTTAGATAATTAAAAACAGAATTCATGTAGTTATGCGTAGTCATAATTTGCTGAACTGACTCAAATGTAAACAAATTAAATCAGATCAATGCTCAAAGTCTCCACAAGGGAAGATGTTCAATGCCCCACAAGGGAATTGCCTGACAAGGAATTTGACAATTTGTACAGGGAGGGGGTTGGGCTATGAAAATTGAAATTTACAAAGGATAGTTAGTTAACCCACCCACCAATTTGTCAAGAAATACACATGACCCAACCTATTTTAGTGCTGAAAACAGAATGACCTATCCTTGGTATAATTTGACACACTTGCTTCCCCACTTAATTATAGTAAGTATCAAATAGATGAAAGAGATGTTTTATAAATATATCAGTTAGAGTGTTCTTTCAAGTCATAGTCCTGTGACATACAAATTTAGAACCTTGGAAAGAAAAAGTGCTGCATTTAATATAATTGCTGGTAATTTCTGTTGATGATCACATCTTGCAAGGGGAAATTACCAATTTAGTAAATATAGTAATTGTGTTGGATGAGTTCAGATATCATATTAACACTCTCAAGTGTATGGAATGTAAAGGTTGATAATATGGTGACCCCCTCAATGTAGCTTTAAAATTTGTATGACCCCCCCCTCCCCCTCACCCAATTAATATAGCCCAACTCCACCAATACTTTATGACCAGTCCCAAATATTCTGGATCTCAGAAAACAATTTCCAAACAATCCTGGGAGTTAATTTTGTCAACCAAATTTTTTTTGCAATTTCATCACCGTGTAGTATTAACATTAAAACAAACCAAACACAAACATCAAAACACATTGTTCTGGTAAAATATTAAATATCCTTCGAAGAGCAGATTCAATTTTAGTCTATTTTGGACAATATTCTTGTCAGGTTAAAAACAAATCTCTTTGAAGTATAAACTTATCTTTACTTACTTGTTGAAAAGACCATGTTCTGAAATCCATGTTAACCTGTTTTCTTCTATTGCTATATAACTATTATACCACATCCTTACAAAATGGAACTATTTGAAGGTAAGCTTAAACTGAAGCCAGCAAAATGAATTTCAAAAATAACTGCTAAATGAGAATAAACTAAAACCAACCAACTGTTTAAGAAAATATATAATAGAACATATTTCAAAGAACATTATCTTTTAAACTCAAAATTCCAAAAATAGTAGCAAGTTAACTTGATTGACTACTTCAAATGGGGGTGTCCCATCAAAACGAGAATTTGTTGTCTGAATAAAAACTATATATGCCTTTTAGTTTGGAGATCTTTTCATTCCTAATCCTTGAAATAGTGTTAACTTGGGTTAGAGTAAAACTATTGAAACTTGAATGGCCAAGTATTGAAATTTTCACCAAACAATCATATATTATTGAAAAACACCAAATATATTGTTAACTTAAGTTGACAGCTTGCTATGTTTGTCAATGTTTGTCTATTTTTATCATCTCACACTACGCAAAAATTGCTGCTTCAGTTCACCTGTATTCAAACAAGTTCCACTTTGTAAAGAATAAACCTATTCTAACTTCAAATGTTTGTTTTAAACTTGGAGAAGTCACTATTGAAAATCACAAAGTTTGTTGCAAATTTTAAATGCGCTATTCAAAATCACATATCTGTTTGGCTTTGGAAATAAACTGTCCAGTCAAATTGTATATTAATTGAAGTACACAAACCCAATATGTCAGCACTGAACAGAACTGCCACATTCCTCAAAAACCTATTCTATTTTTGTCCATATTACAACTCATGAATAATCCATTATAGGAATGAGTTTTGCTGGGTAAACAAAACATAATTTATAAGGAATGAGGCAGTTCTAAACAATGCTAACTTGGAGGTTGTATACATCAATTGATCTGCAATTTGACTGTCCACTATTCAATATTGCAAGCTGACCCTACAACATCCAGAACTAGATTTGAAAGAAACGTGATTTTCAAATGAACTGTCCAAACTTCAAACAAATATCAGAAGTCAGTTTAGACAAGAGAAGACTGAGATGTTTGATAAGGAAGCCCAGTTAATTTTTCTTTATTTAAAAAATATTCAATTACAGTAAAACATGTTTTTACAAACAATGAACCATTGTTCTGTTCCTGAGGCTCGAATGAAAAATAATTGTTTATAAAGGATCTACACATAATAGATAGCAAAAGAAACATGATTGATTTTGACAATATATTTTGGTTGAAATTCTTTACCCTAAATTTTGTAGGCTGAATAATATTATATAACATAACATAATCTATCAAAGGAAATGCTTTGGGATCCTTGTAAAACCACCTCAATCATCTCGTTGTGTTAACAATGTGATCAAGCCAAAAAATGACAATTTTTTTTATACATGAACAGGTTATTATGCCAAACAGGATAATTTTATGTCCAAACTGTGTCACATTAAAACACAATCTATTTGCTTGATTTAAAAAAAAATGCAACAATTTATCATTCTTTGGCTTGTTCTGAAAATAGAATACTTTGAAAATTAGAGGTTTGCTGTGGCTGGTGGCATAAGAAAGCTTAATCAAGCATTCAATGTCCAAGAAACTACCAAAATTGTTGTGTTATAAAGTAGAATATTGTAAAATAGGTTTGTAATATTTTTGCTGCCACAATGTTTGAAAAGGAACGCAGCCATGCACTGACCACAAGCAACCATATAATGTTCAAAGCATTTCATGCTTAAACTAAAATATAAAAATGTATTTTGAACCTTACATATACTTGCCATCGAGATAGTTCGTTTTTCGTTATAAACAAAACTTCAGCCAATCTTTTGAGACATTCTTCAAAATGGCAACTTTATAAAGATCTAAAATAAATTAAGAATATACTATTATTAAGGATGTGAATGACTTTGATGAAAAACAACTTTAAATATAAATATTAAAGCCCAGCAAATGACTTTCAAACAAGACATTTAAAATAAAATCTTCAACATCTTCAGAGCATTTTAAACTTATTTACAAGAGACTGCTATATATATTACAAATTTACTAAAACGGTTACAAAATTCAAATACCCGAATAAGAGAAAAGAACAGCAAACAACATGTAAGTACAGAAACAAGTTAATTAACTAGTTGTCAGTGTTAGTTATTAGACGTATGCATGTTAGTGCCGGGTAATTAAAATAGGTCAAGAGGAGTTGACCTAATGTTAGCATTTAAGATAGGATTAATCTTAACTGGAAATGGAACGTTTCTTTCAAGTCGAAGGAGAAACACCCATATGCTCTGAAATATGTGTGTGTATGTGTCGGCGCGTTTGACCAACACACAATGCATCACAGCATTGACACTTAAACTGATACACAGCATGTGATCTCTGAGCAGAGGGAATTCGAATCAAATAGATTTTCTCACGAAACCTGCCGATGCACATTCCGCAAACTTCAGCCAGGGGGAGGGGGCAAAGATTTAATGAAACAAGAAATAGAAAAACTGAAAACAAAGGGGGCCATAGTTCCCGCCAAATCCACACCCACCGGGTTTTACAGTCGTTTAT
This sequence comes from Trachythela sp. YZ-2020, assembly GCA_016169945.1. Taxonomy (NCBI): domain Eukaryota; kingdom Metazoa; phylum Cnidaria; class Anthozoa; order Malacalcyonacea; family Clavulariidae; genus Trachythela; species Trachythela sp. YZ-2020. The sequence continues at coordinate 1,482,872 of JADLSH010000341.1, read as the reverse complement.
TCCTCGTGCCAAAAAAAGGAGGCTCATTTCACCCAGTCAACGACTTACTGTCGATGCAATAGAAGTGTTGATCTTTGTATTCCCATATATTTCTCCCTCCGTTTGCTTGCATAATCATAATTACACTAACAGACACTTGGCCTTTGTGTAATTCGAATTTTTCATGGAAAGATAAGAATATAGTAGCAAATAGAGGACCTACTAAGGATAAAGTTCACACTTGTAAATTGCTCACAGCTGCTAATAAAATACTCTTCTGCCTATCCACACATTTCCATTTGTGTTGTTTTTCAGTTTTCTTTTTTCCTTTCAAAGACCGGAATTCCTCTGCTCTGAGATCATGTTGTGTATCAGTATAAGTGTCAATGCTGTGATGCATTGTGTAGTCAAACACGCCATACACACACATTTTCAGACATATGGGTGTTTCTCCTTTGACTGGAAAAGCGTTCTATTTCTGCTATGTCCAGTGTACTCATTACACACTTCACCAAACATCAGATTTCTGTCTGATTTTAAAAATCCTGTCCACGGTTACTTCAGGGGCGGTTGTAACATAGTTAAAGTTAACTATAGTTAGAGCAAAAGTAAAGCAATCAGAATCGCTAATTTTAGAGTTAACTACTACAAAACGAGTAGTTAAAACACAGTTAAGACTTTTATACAACCAGCCCCCGAAATAGACCTTATTCGTGAAAGCCTTTTTATATGTAAGATTAATCCTATCTTAAATGCTAACATTAGGTCAACTCCTCTTGCCTGTTTTAATTACCTGGCATGCACATGCATAGGTCTAATTACTAACACTGACAACTAGTTAATTAACTTGTTTCTAAACTATTCTATACTGACATGTTGTTTTCTCTTCTTTTCTGTTATATTTGAATTTTGTAACCGTTTTAGTAAATTTGTAATATATATAACACTCTCTTGTAGATAAGTAAACAACGAAACGTAAGCAAATTTTACTCTTTTACTTTAAATGCAGGGCTTGGCTCTGGGGGCGCGCGATCGCGTGCCCACGCGCGCGCAGGTGAATTTGCGCTCGCGATTTTTTGTGAATTTGCGCTCGAAATTATGATTTACGAGGGCCGGCCACGCAGGCCATCACGCGCCCAGCATGATTTGCGCACGCAATTGTAATCGCGCGCCCAGCATGATTTGCGCGAATGTAGCCCAGCATGATTGCTAAGACTGTAATACACCAGCATGATTTGCGCGCGTGATTGTCAGTCTTGTTTGAAAGTCATTTGCTGGGCTTTAATATTTATATTTAAATTGCGCCTTCCGCCTGGCGTGTCAATCGCTACTATAGATACGCCGGGTACAGATATACGTATAGATATGCTGACAAATATTAGAGAGGGAAAATTATATACCTTTCAGATACGTTTTTGAAGTAGTTCAATTTTTTGCAGTCAACAACACTTCAGTCATCGATCAAGTTGGAGCATTCTTGCAACAAATATCTAAAATAATTTGAGAAAATTTTGCTATTAAACATGAAAATGATCTATATTAAATTGGCATTGCAAAATATATGCAAAATAGTTTATAGTTTATTATAGTTTGACAATTAGATTACTTATTCTTTGTTGGCTTTTGGCAACATAAATTTTTCCTCTGTGGTCACCTGAAGACTGGTATTTTGGTTCAAAAAGCAGACAAAACTGAAAAGATTTTGAAACTCCTGACTCGTATAAGGGGCCACGTCCATATTCAAGTTGCCACGCAAAAGGTCAAATTGATGTTTTTATCTAAACACACCCACCCAGCCTTGAAAACGTCAAGCGTGGCTGGCATATGTTATATGGTAAGATTTTCTTAAAATATTCATTTTGCCATGGTAAAAACGTCACAGCATAATAGTTTTGACCCACTTACCCACCCAAAACGTCAATTTGACGTTTTGCATGGCAACTTGAATATGAATGTGGCCTCTAATGCATCAGTCAAATCCACGCGTGCCCATCCCCCCCCCCCCCGGGCAAACCCCAGGGCTTTTGACAATTTTCGAAAATATGCTACAAATTTCCGGGGCCAGGATAAAAAACATGTGAAAATGCCCGCAGCGGGGCAAAAAATCAGTAGCAAATCCCCCACCCCGGGGACAGCTGGACTGTTTGGCTAAGAAGAGTAGGTTATCCAACTACCTGAACATAAAGAGAATATTTTCTTCAACGTTTCGAGCGAATGCCTTCTGATTAATATATCGCCCAAGTATTTTGCCTGCGTTGCAGGCTACCAAGCATTGTGCGTCATACTAGATCTAGCACATCTATTTTTTGCGGTGTGGTTCGAATTTATGCGTTTGTAGTGGTTTTTGAAATAAAACGGAAAAACTATATATATATATATATTCCACAACATTAATTTATTAAATGTTCTGAAACTGGTATTGTTTTGTTTTATATTATTATCATTTGCAGTCGTAAAAGTCCAAAATCCCATATTTAAATGCCGCCCGGGCAAAGGTTTGAGTTCAAATGCCCAACACCCGGGACGTGCTTTACAGGAAAATGCCCTGCGGGGATGGGCACGCTTGGATTTGACTGATGCATATAAACTCAGGGCGAAAATTGTTTAACACATGGGGCAGGTTGTTCAAAAGCCAGTTAGCCTAACCCTAGGTTAACGACAATCTTCAAATCATACCCAACAGCTTGTTTATAAAGATGAATATGTTTTTCCAGAAATCTTTTCTGGATCAATATAAGTTTTATTTTCTAAAATTTTGAAACAAACGGCCATGCAGAAGTGGATAAAATTTGCTCTGTGCATATAAAATGATCCAAATTTTTCCTCCCTACTAAAAATCTCGGCAATATCTCAAAAAAGGCGGTCTTTTTTCGACGAATTAAGTAACGTTAGATATTACTTAGTCTTTCTCATGGGTTGGTTAATACTATTAACAACAAATTTCACCTAAAACAAGATTTCTATTTCGACAATCGACCAATAGCGAACGTAAAAAGTACAAACTTTATGCCGAAAAATTGCACTAAACACGGGCTTGGTTCCCCTAAGATCCATATCTATTAGATATCTAAGTACAAAATCTAAGTACTGTGGACAAAAAAAGATATTAAATACGGCATATTACCTTCAAAGCAACGTAGGATTCATGAAAAAGTTCTTGCCAACTTCGCCATGTTTCTTGTTCGAACCCCGAGGAGAAAAAAAATCAAAATTCGGAAATATTCGGAATTCCGTCGCAGACACGAAGAAATGCGAAGATCAGTCGACAAATACCGAACATTAACTTTGAGCCCGCGATAGAAGTCCTTCATTAAAGAACTTCATCTTATATACATGAAATATTATTCATCCAGTCATACAATACAGTTCAGCGGGTCACTGATCTCCATACAAACACTGGATAGGAGTCCATCACCTCAGTACTTCATCTTATATGGATAAAAAGGTTTAACCATCCAGTTATTTTAAAGCAGATCAAGGGGCCACTAAGGATAATATCGGTTTTTGCATATGGTTTTTGACAACCGAGCACCATAGCGCGAGGTGAATACTGTACTTCTGTATATCACGAGGATACCCGCTACCCACGTGCTCGTTCAGTTAGCAACTGATCTCAACATAGTAGCTCAACGCGATTTTTTCTCTATATCTGATAGTGGCTTAGCGTGGGCAGGTTGCCAATTCAATATACCCCACTTTTCATAACATTACACTCCAATTTTCAAATATACCCCTCCAATTTTATATCAAATTTCAAATATACTTTTCTCCAATATACCTCAGTTTTTCTCCAATTTTCAATTCCAATATCAAATTCCATTTGCTACTCCACTTGTAATATACTTCTCCAATTTTCAAATATATTTGAAATATATATACGTCCATTTGAAAATGGGAGGGGGGTCAATTTGAAAATGGGAGGGGGGGTCAATTTGAAAATGGGAGGGGGGTCAATTTGAAAATGGAGGGGACCAATTTGAAATGGGAGGGGGTCAATTTGAAAATGGGAAAAAATGGAGGATCAATTTGAAAATGGGAGGGGGCCAATTGAAAATGGGAGGGGGTCAATTTGAAAATGGGAGAAAGGGGGTCAATTGAAAATGGGAGAAGTCAATTTGAAAATGGGAGGGTCAATTTGAAAATGGGAGGTCAATTTGAAAATGGAGGGGGTCAATTTGAAAATGGAAGAAATGGGAGAGTCAATTTGGAAAATGGGAGGGGTCAATTTGAAAATGGGAATTGAAAATGGGAGAATCAATTTGAAAATGGGAGGGTCAATTTGAAAAATGGGAGGTCAATTTGAAAATGGGAGGGTCAATTTGAAATGGGAGGGTCAATTTGAAAATGGGAGGGGGCCAATGGAAATCAATTTGAAAATGGGAGAGTCAATTTGAAAATGGGAGGTCAATTTGAAAATGGGGATGAAATGGGAGGTTTGAAATGGGAGGGTCAATTTGAAAATGGGCAATTTGAAATGGGTCATTTGAAAATGGGAGGGAAGTCAATTTGAAAATGGGAGGGTCAATTTGAAAATGGGAGGGGTCAATTTGAAAATGGGAGAAGTCAATTTGAAAATGGGAGGGTCAATTTGAAAATGGGAGGAGTCAATTTGAAAATGGGAGGGTCAATTTGAAAATGGGAGGGTCAATTTGAAAATGGGAGGGGTCAATTTGAAAATGGGAGGGGTCAATTTGAAAATGGGAGGGGGGGTCAATTTGAAAATGGAGAGGGGTCAATTTGAAAATGGGAGGGGTCAATTTGAAAATGGGAGGGGTCAATTTGAAAATGGGAGGTCAATTTGAAAATGGGAGGGGTCAATTTGAAAATGGGAGGGGTCAATTTGAAAATGGGAGGTCAATTTGAAAATGGGAGGTCAATTTGAAAATGGGAGGGGTCAATTTGAAAATGGGAGGGTCAATTTGAAAATGGGAGGGGGGGTCAATTTGAAAATGGGAGGGGGGTCAATTTGAAAATGGGAGGGGGGGTCAATTTGAAAATGGGAGGGGGGGTCAATTTGAAAATGGGAGGGGGGGTCAATTTGAAAATGGGAGGGGGGGTCAATTTGAAAATGGGAGGGGGGTCAATTTGAAAAATGGGAGGTGGGGTCAAGTGGAAAATGAGAAGTCAGTTTGAAAATGGAGGGGGTCAATTTGAAATGGGAGGGGGTCAATTTGAAATGGGAGGGGGTCAATTTGAAAATGGGCGGGGGGGCCAATTTGAAAATGGGAGGGGTCAATTGAAATGGGAGGGGTCAATGAAAATGGGAGGGGGTCAATTGAAAATGGGAGGTCAATTTGAAATGGGAGGGGGTCAATTTGAAAATGGGAGGGGGGGTCAATTTGAAAATGGGAGGGGGGTACAATTGTAAAATGGAGGGGGGGTCAATTTGAAAATGGGAGGGGGTCAATTTGAAAATGGAGGGGGACAATTGAAATGGGAGGTCAATTAGAAAATGGGAGGGGGGGTCAATTTGAAAATGGAGGGGTCAATTTGAAAATGGGAGGGGGGGTCAATTTGAAAATGGAGGGGGTCAATTTGAAAATGGGAGGGTCAATTTGAAAATGGGAGGGGGGTCAATTTGAAAATGGGCGGGGGGGTCAATTTGAAAATGGGAGGGGTCAATTGAAAATGGGAGGGGGTCAATTGAAAATGGAGGGGGTCAATGAAAATGGGAGGGGGTCAATAATTTGAAAATGGGAGGGGGTCAATTTGAAAATGGAGGGGGTCAATTTGAAAATGGAGGGGGTCAATTTGAAAATGGAGGGGGTCAATTTGAAAATGGGAGGGGGGGGCAATTTGAAATGGGAGGGGGTCAATTTGAAAATGGAGGGGGTCAATGAAAATGGGAGGGTCAATTTGAAAATGGGAGGGGTCAATTGAAATGGGAGGGGTCAATTTGAAAATGGAGGGGGTCAATTTGAAATGGGAGGGGTCAATTTGAAATGGGAGGAGTCAATTTGAAAATGGGAGGGGTCAATTTGAAATGGAGGGGGTCAATTTGAAAATGGGAGGGGGGGTCAATTTGAAAATGGGAGGGGGGTCAATTTGAAAATGGGAGGGGGGGTCAATTTGAAAATGGGAGGGGGGTCAATTTGAAAATGGGAGGGGGGGTCAATTTGAAAATGGGAGGGGGGGTCAATTTGAAAATGGGAGGGGGGTCAATTTGAAAATGGGAGGGGGGGTCAATTTGAAATGGGATGGGGGTCAATTTGAAAATGGGAGGGGGGGTCAATTTGAAAATGGGAGGGGGGGTCAATTTGAAAATGGGAGGGGGGGTCAATTTGAAAATGGGAGGGAGGGTCAATTTGAAAATGGGAGTAAATCAATTTGAAAATGGGAGGGGGGTCAATTTGAAAATGGGAGGGTCAATTTGAAATGGGAGGGGTCAATTTGAAAATGGGAGGGGGCCAATTGAAAATGGGAGGGTCAATTTGAAAATGGGAGGGGGGTCAATTTGAAAATGGGAGGTCAATTTGAAAATGGGAGGGGTCAATTTGAAAATGGGAGGGGGGGTCAATTTGAAAATGGGAGGGGGGGCCAATTTGAAAATGGGAGGGGGTCAATTTGAAAATGGAGGTCAATTTGAAATGGGAGGGGGTCAATTTGAAAATGGGAGGGGGTCAATTTGAAATGGGAGGGGGTCAATTTGAAAATGGGAGGGGTCAATTTGAAAATGGAGAGGAGTCAATTTGAAAATGGGAGGGGTCAATTGAAAATGGGAGGGGGTCAATTTGAAAATGGGAGGGGGGGTCAATTTGAAAATGGGAGGGGGTCAATTGAAATGGGGAGGGGGTCAATTTGAAAATGGGAGGGTCAATTTGAAATGGGAGGGGGTCAATTTGAAATGGGAGGGTCAATTTGAAAATGGGAGGGGGGGACAATTTGAAAATGGGAGGGGGTCAATTTGAAAATGGAGGGGTCAATTTGAAAATGGAGGGGGTCAATTGAAAATGGGAGGGGGTCAATTTGAAAATGGAGGGGGTCAATTTGAAAATGGGAGGGGTCAATTTGAAAATGGGAGGGGGTCAATTGAAAATGGGAGGGGAAAATGGGAGGGGGTCAATTTGAAAATGGGAGGGGTCAATTTGAAATGGGGGGGTCAATTGAAAATGGAGAGGTCAATTTGAAAATGGAGGGGGTCAATTTGAAAATGGGAGAGTCAATTTGAAAATGGGAGGGGGTCAATTTGAAAATGGAGGGGGTCAATTTGAAAATGGAGGGGGTCAATTGAAATGGAGGGGAGTCAATTTGAAATGGGAGGGGTCAATTTGAAAATGGAGGGGGTCAATTTGAAAATGGGAGGGGGGTCAATTTGAAAATGGGAGGGTCAATTTGAAATGGAGGAGGGTCAATTTGAAAATGGAGGGAAGTCAATTTGAAAATGGAGAGGTCAATTTGAAAATGGAGGGGGTCAATTTGAAAATGGGAGGGTCAATTTGAAATGGGAGGTCAATTTGAAATGGAGGGGGTCAATTTGAAAATGGGAGGTCAATTTGAAAATGGGAGGGGGGGTCAATTTGAAAATGGGAGGGGGGTCAATTTGAAAATGGGAGGGGGGTCAATTTGAAAATGGGAGGGGGTCAATTTGAAAATGGGAGAAATGGAGGGGGTCAATTTGAAATGGGAGGGGTCAATTTGAAAATGGGAGGGGGGGTCAATTTGAAAATGGAGGGGGTCAATTTGAAAATGGAGGGGGTCAATTTGAAAATGGGAGGGGGGTCAATTTGAAAATGGGAGGGGTCAATTTGAAAATGGGAGTAAATAATTGAAAATGGGAGGGGTCAATTTGAAAATGGGAGGTCAATTTGAAAATGGGAGGGGGTCAATTTGAAAATGGGAGGGGGGGTCAATTTGAAAATGGGAGGTCAATTTGAAAATGGGAGGGGGGTCAATTTGAAAATGGGAGCCAATTTGAAAATGGGAGGGGGGGTCAATTTGAAAATGGGAGGGGGGTCAATTTGAAATGGGAGGGGTCAATTTGAAAATGGGAGGGGTCAATTTGAAAATGGGAGGGGGGTCAATTTGAAAATGGGAGGGGTCAATTTGAAAATGGGAGGTCAATTTGAAAATGGGAGGGGTCAATTGAAAATGGGAGGAGTCAATTTGAAAATGGGAGGGGGGTCAATTTGAAAATGGAGGGGGTCAATTTGAAAATGGGAGGGGGGTCAATTTGAAAATGGGAGGGGTCAATTGAAAATGGAGGGGGTCAATTTGAAAATGGGAGGTCAATTTGAAAATGGGAGGGGTCAATTTGAAATGGGAGGGGGTCAATTTGAAAATGGGAGGGGGGGTCAATTTGAAAATGGGAGGGGGGTCAATTTGAAAATGGGAGGGGGGTCAATTTGAAAATGGGAGGGGGGTCAATTTGAAAATGGGAGGGGGGTCAATTTGAAAATGGGAGGGGGGGTCAATTTGAAAATGGAGGTCAATTTGAAAATGGGAGGGGGGTCAATTTGAAAATGGGAGGGGGGGTCAATTTGAAATGGGAGGGGTCAATTTGAAAATGGGAGGAGTCAATTTGAAATGGGAGGGGGTCAATTTGAAAATGGGAGGGGTCAATTTGAAAATGGGAGGGGGGGTCAATTTGAAAATGGGTGGGTCAATTTGAAAATGGGAGGGGGGTCAATTTGAAAATGGGAGGGGGGGTCAATTTGAAAATGGGAGGGGGGGACAATTTGAAAATGGACGGGGGGTAAATTTGAAATTGGGAGGTCAATTTGAAAATGGGAGGGGTCAATTTGAAAATGGGAGGGGTCAATTTGAAAATGGGAGGGGTCAATTTGAAAATGGAGGGGGTCAATTTGAAAATGGGAGGGGGGGTCAATTTGAAAATGGGAGCGGTCAATTTGAAATGGGAGGGGGTCAATTTGAAAATGGAGGGGTCAATTTGAAAATGGGAGAAGTCAATTTGAAAATGGGAGGGGTCAATTTGAAAATGGGAGGTCAATTTGAAAATGGGAGGGGGTCAATTTGAAATGGGAGGTCAATTTGAAAATGGGAGGGGGGGTCAATTTGAAAATGGGAGAGGGTCAATTTGAAAATGGGAGAAGTCAATTTGAAAATGGAGGGGGTCAATTTGAAAATGGGAGGGAGTCAATTTGAAAATGGAGAGTCAATTTGAAAATGGGAGGGGGGGTCAATTTGAAAATGGAGGGGGTCAATTTGAAATGGGAGGGGGTCAATTTGAAAATGGGAGGGGGTCAATTTGAAAATGGGAGGGGTCAATTTGAAAATGGGAGAAGTCAATTTGAAAATGGGAGGGGTCAATTTGAAATGGGAGGGGTCAATTTGAAAATGGGAGGGGGTCAATTTGAAAATGGGAGGAGGTCAATTTGAAAATGGAGGGGGTCAATTTGAAAATGGGAGGGAGTCAATTTGAAAATGGGAGGGGTCAATTTGAAAATGGGAGAAGTCAATTGAAAATGGGAGGGGGTCAATTTGAAAATGGAGTCAATTTGAAATGGGAGAAGTCAATTTGAAAATGGGAGGGGTCAATTTGAAATGGGAGGGGGTCAATTTGAAAATGGGAGAAGTCAATTTGAAAATGGGAGGGTCAATTTGAAAATGGGAGAGTCAATTTGAAAATGGGAGAAGTCAATTTGAAAATGGGAGAAGTCAATTTGAAAATGGGAGAGTCAATTTGAAAATGGGAGAGTCAATTTGAAAATGGGAGAAGTCAATTTGAAAATGGAGAAGTCAATTTGAAAATGGGAGAAGTCAATTTGAAAATGGGAGAGTCAATTTGAAAATGGGAGAAGTCAATTTGAAAATGGGAGAGGGTCAATTTGAAAATGGGAGAAGTCAATTTGAAAATGGGAGGAGTCAATTTGAAAATGGGAGAGGAGTCAATTTGAAAATGGGAGAAGTCAATTTGAAAATGGGAGAAGTCAATTTGAAAATGGGAGAAGTCAATTTGAAAATGGGAGAGGTCAATTTGAAAATGGGAGAAGGTCAATTTGAAAATGGGAGAGGTCAATTTGAAAATGGGAGGGGTCAATTTGAAAATGGGAGAAGTCAATTTGAAAATGGGAGAAGTCAATTTGAAAATGGGAGAAGTCAATTTGAAAATGGGAGAAGTCAATTTGAAAATGGGAGAGGGTCAATTTGAAAATGGGAGAAGTCAATTTGAAAATGGGAGGGTCAATTTGAAAATGGGAGAGTCAATTTGAAAATGGGAGAAGTCAATTTGAAAATGGGAGAAGTCAATTTGAAAATGGGAGGAGTCAATTTGAAAATGGGAGGGGTCAATTTGAAAATGGGAGAGTCAATTTGAAAATGGGAGAGTCAATTTGAAAATGGGAGAAGTCAATTTGAAAATGGAGGAGAGGTCAATTTGAAAATGGGAGAAGTCAATTTGAAAATGGGAGGGTCAATTTGAAAATGGGAGAAGTCAATTTGAAAATGGGAGGTCAATTTGAAAATGGGAGAAGTCAATTTGAAAATGGAGAGGTCAATTTGAAAATGGGAGGTCAATTTGAAAATGGAGAGGTCAATTTGAAAATGGGAGAAGTCAATTTGAAAATGGGAGGGGTCAATTTGAAAATGGGAGGAGGTCAATTTGAAAATGGGAGAAGTCAATTTGAAAATGGGAGAGTCAATTTGAAAATGGAGAAGTCAATTTGAAAATGGGAGAAGTCAATTTGAAAATGGGAGGGTCAATTTGAAAATGGGAGAGAGTCAATTTGAAAATGGGAGAGTCAATTTGAAAATGGGAGGGTCAATTTGAAAATGGGAGAAGTCAATTTGAAAATGGGAGAAGTCAATTTGAAAATGGGAGAAGTCAATTTGAAAATGGGAGAGGTCAATTTGAAAATGGGAGAGTCAATTTGAAAATGGGAGGGAGTCAATTTGAAAATGGGAGAGTCAATTTGAAAATGGGAGGTCAATTTGAAAATGGGAGAAGTCAATTTGAAAATGGGAGGAGTCAATTTGAAAATGGGAGAAGTCAATTTGAAAATGGGAGAAGTCAATTTGAAAATGGGAGGAAGTCAATTTGAAAATGGGAGGGGTCAATTTGAAAATGGGAGAAGTCAATTTGAAAATGGAGAAGTCAATTTGAAAATGGGAGAAGTCAATTTGAAAATGGGAGGTCAATTTGAAAATGGGAGAAGTCAATTTGAAAATGGGAGGAGTCAATTTGAAAATGGGAGAAGTCAATTTGAAAATGGGAGAAGTCAATTTGAAAATGGGAGAAGTCAATTTGAAAATGGGAGAAGTCAATTTGAAAATGGGAGAAGTCAATTTGAAAATGGGAGAGTCAATTTGAAAATGGGAGAGTCAATTTGAAAATGGGAGGGGGTCAATTTGAAAATGGGAGAAGTCAATTTGAAAATGGGAGGAGTCAATTTGAAAATGGGAGAGGTCAATTTGAAAATGGGAGAAGTCAATTTGAAAATGGGAGAAGTCAATTTGAAAATGGGAGGGGGTCAATTTGAAAATGGGAGAAGTCAATTTGAAAATGGGAGAAGTCAATTTGAAAATGGGAGAGGTCAATTTGAAAATGGGAGAAGTCAATTTGAAAATGGGAGAAGTCAATTTGAAAATGGGAGGGTCAATTTGAAAATGGGAGAAGTCAATTTGAAAATGGGAGGGGTCAATTTGAAAATGGGAGAGGAGTCAATTTGAAAATGGGAGGGAGTCAATTTGAAAATGGGAGAGGTCAATTTGAAAATGGGAGAAGTCAATTTGAAAATGGAGAGGAGTCAATTTGAAAATGGGAGAGGTCAATTTGAAAATGGGAGAGTCAATTTGAAAATGGGAGAGTCAATTTGAAAATGGGAGAGGTCAATTTGAAAATGGGAGAAGTCAATTTGAAAATGGGAGAAGTCAATTTGAAAATGGGAGAAGTCAATTTGAAAATGGGAGAGGTCAATTTGAAAATGGGAGAAGTCAATTTGAAAATGGGAGAAGTCAATTTGAAAATGGGAGGAGTCAATTTGAAAATGGGAGAAGTCAATTTGAAAATGGGAGAGAGGTCAATTTGAAAATGGGAGAGTCAATTTGAAAATGGGAGAAGTCAATTTGAAAATGGGAGAGAGTCAATTTGAAAATGGGAGAAGTCAATTTGAAAATGGGAGAAGTCAATTTGAAAATGGGAGGAGTCAATTTGAAAATGGGAGAAGTCAATTTGAAAATGGAGAGGAGTCAATTTGAAAATGGGAGAAGTCAATTTGAAAATGGGAGAGTCAATTTGAAAATGGAGAAGTCAATTTGAAAATGGGAGGAGTCAATTTGAAAATGGAGAGGTCAATTTGAAAATGGGAGAAGTCAATTTGAAAATGGGAGAGGGTCAATTTGAAAATGGGAGAGTCAATTTGAAAATGGGAGAAGTCAATTTGAAAATGGGAGAAGTCAATTTGAAAATGGGAGAAGTCAATTTGAAAATGGGAGAGTCAATTTGAAAATGGGAGAAGTCAATTTGAAAATGGGAGGAGTCAATTTGAAAATGGGAGGAAGTCAATTTGAAAATGGGAGAGGGTCAATTTGAAAATGGGAGAAGTCAATTTGAAAATGGGAGAAGTCAATTTGAAAATGGGAGAAGTCAATTTGAAAATGGGAGAGTCAATTTGAAAATGGGAGAGTCAATTTGAAAATGGGAGAGTCAATTTGAAAATGGGAGAAGTCAATTTGAAAATGGGAGAGTCAATTTGAAAATGGGAGAAGTCAATTTGAAAATGGGAGAAGTCAATTTGAAAATGGGAGAAGTCAATTTGAAAATGGGAGAGTCAATTTGAAAATGGGAGAAGTCAATTTGAAAATGGGAGAAGTCAATTTGAAAATGGGAGAGTCAATTTGAAAATGGGAGAAGTCAATTTGAAAATGGGAGAAGTCAATTTGAAAATGGGAGAAGTCAATTTGAAAATGGGAGAGGGTCAATTTGAAAATGGGAGAAGTCAATTTGAAAATGGGAGGGTCAATTTGAAAATGGGAGGGTCAATTTGAAAATGGGAGAAGTCAATTTGAAAATGGGAGAGGTCAATTTGAAAATGGGAGGGTCAATTTGAAAATGGGAGGGTCAATTTGAAAATGGGAGAGTCAATTTGAAAATGGGAGAAGTCAATTTGAAAATGGAGAGGTCAATTTGAAAATGGGAGAAGTCAATTTGAAAATGGGAGGGAGTCAATTTGAAAATGGGAGAAGTCAATTTGAAAATGGGAGGGGTCAATTTGAAAATGGGAGAAGTCAATTTGAAAATGGGAGGGGTCAATTTGAAAATGGGAGGAGTCAATTTGAAAATGGGAGAAGTCAATTTGAAAATGGGAGGGTCAATTTGAAAATGGGAGAAGTCAATTTGAAAATGGAGAAGTCAATTTGAAAATGGGAGGAGTCAATTTGAAAATGGGAGAGTCAATTTGAAAATGGGAGAAGTCAATTTGAAAATGGGAGAAGTCAATTTGAAAATGGGAGAAGTCAATTTGAAAATGGGAGAAGTCAATTTGAAAATGGGAGAAGTCAATTTGAAAATGGGAGAAGTCAATTTGAAAATGGGAGAAGTCAATTTGAAAATGGGAGAAGTCAATTTGAAAATGGGAGAAGTCAATTTGAAAATGGGAGAGAGGTCAATTTGAAAATGGGAGAGTCAATTTGAAAATGGGAGGTCAATTTGAAAATGGGAGAGAGTCAATTTGAAAATGGGAGAAGTCAATTTGAAAATGGGAGGGGGTCAATTTGAAAATGGGGAGTCAATTTGAAAATGGGAGAAGGTCAATTTGAAAATGGGAGAAGTCAATTTGAAAATGGGAGGGAGTCAATTTGAAAATGGGAGGTCAATTTGAAAATGGGAGGAGGTCAATTTGAAAATGGGAGAAGTCAATTTGAAAATGGGAGAGGTCAATTTGAAAATGGGAGAAGTCAATTTGAAAATGGAGGGAGTCAATTTGAAAATGGGAGAAGTCAATTTGAAAATGGGAGAAGTCAATTTGAAAATGGGAGAGTCAATTTGAAAATGGGAGAGTCAATTTGAAAATGGGAGAAGTCAATTTGAAAATGGGAGAGTCAATTTGAAAATGGGAGGGTCAATTTGAAAATGGGAGGGGTCAATTTGAAAATGGGAGAAGTCAATTTGAAAATGGGAGGGGTCAATTTGAAAATGGGAGAAGTCAATTTGAAAATGGGAGGTCAATTTGAAAATGGGAGAAGTCAATTTGAAAATGGGAGAGTCAATTTGAAAATGGAGAGGGGGTCAATTTGAAAATGGGAGTCAATTTGAAAATGGGAGAAGTCAATTTGAAAATGGGAGGGGTCAATTTGAAAATGGGAGGGTCAATTTGAAAATGGGAGAAGTCAATTTGAAAATGGGAGGGGTCAATTTGAAAATGGGAGAGTCAATTTGAAAATGGGAGGGTCAATTTGAAAATGGGAGAAGTCAATTTGAAAATGGGAGGAGTCAATTTGAAAATGGGAGAGTCAATTTGAAAATGGGAGAAGTCAATTTGAAAATGGAGAGAGTCAATTTGAAAATGGGAGAAGTCAATTTGAAAATGGGAGAAGTCAATTTGAAAATGGGAGAGTCAATTTGAAAATGGGAGAAGTCAATTTGAAAATGGGAGGGGTCAATTTGAAAATGGGAGAAGTCAATTTGAAAATGGGAGGGTCAATTTGAAAATGGAGAGGTCAATTTGAAAATGGGAGAAGTCAATTTGAAAATGGGAGGGGTCAATTTGAAAATGGGAGAAGTCAATTTGAAAATGGGAGGGAGTCAATTTGAAAATGGGAGAAGTCAATTTGAAAATGGGAGGAGTCAATTTGAAAATGGGAGAAGTCAATTTGAAAATGGGAGAGTCAATTTGAAAATGGGAGAGAAGTCAATTTGAAAATGGGAGGGGTCAATTTGAAAATGGGAGAGGTCAATTTGAAAATGGGAGGGGTCAATTTGAAAATGGGAGAAGTCAATTTGAAAATGGGAGAAGTCAATTTGAAAATGGGAGAGGTCAATTTGAAAATGGGAGAGAAGTCAATTTGAAAATGGGAGAAGTCAATTTGAAAATGGGAGAAGTCAATTTGAAAATGGGAGAAGGTCAATTTGAAAATGGGAGAAGTCAATTTGAAAATGGGAGGGGTCAATTTGAAAATGGGAGGTCAATTTGAAAATGGGAGGAGTCAATTTGAAAATGGGAGGGTCAATTTGAAAATGGGAGAGTCAATTTGAAAATGGGAGAAGTCAATTTGAAAATGGGAGAAGTCAATTTGAAAATGGGAGAAGTCAATTTGAAAATGGGAGGAGTCAATTTGAAAATGGGAGAGTCAATTTGAAAATGGGAGAGTCAATTTGAAAATGGGAGAAGTCAATTTGAAAATGGGAGAGGGTCAATTTGAAAATGGGAGGAAGTCAATTTGAAAATGGGAGGGGTCAATTTGAAAATGGGAGAAGTCAATTTGAAAATGGGAGGGTCAATTTGAAAATGGGAGGGTCAATTTGAAAATGGGAGAGGAGTCAATTTGAAAATGGGAGGGGTCAATTTGAAAATGGGAGGAGTCAATTTGAAAATGGGAGGTCAATTTGAAAATGGGAGAGGTCAATTTGAAAATGGGAGAAGTCAATTTGAAAATGGGAGAGGGTCAATTTGAAAATGGGAGGGGGTCAATTTGAAATGGGAGAGAGTCAATTTGAAAATGGGAGAAGTCAATTTGAAAATGGGAGGAGGTCAATTTGAAAATGGGAGGGGTCAATTTGAAAATGGGAGAGGGGTCAATTTGAAAATGGGAGAAGTCAATTTGAAAATGGGAGAAGTCAATTTGAAAATGGGAGGGTCAATTTGAAAATGGGAGGGGTCAATTTGAAAATGGGAGGGTCAATTTGAAAATGGAGAAGTCAATTTGAAAATGGGAGGTCAATTTGAAAATGGGAGAAGTCAATTTGAAAATGGGAGAGGGGTCAATTTGAAAATGGGAGGGTCAATTTGAAAATGGGAGGAGTCAATTTGAAAATGGGAGGTCAATTTGAAAATGGGAGGGTCAATTTGAAAATGGGAGGTCAATTTGAAAATGGGAGAAGTCAATTTGAAAATGGGAGAGTCAATTTGAAAATGGGAGAGTCAATTTGAAAATGGGAGGGGTCAATTTGAAAATGGGAGGGGTCAATTTGAAAATGGGAGAGGTCAATTTGAAAATGGGAGAGTCAATTTGAAAATGGGAGAGTCAATTTGAAAATGGGAGGGGTCAATTTGAAAATGGGAGGAGTCAATTTGAAAATGGGAGGGGGTCAATTTGAAAATGGGAGGGTCAATTTGAAAATGGGAGGGTCAATTTGAATATGGGAGGGGGGTCAATTTGAAAATGGGAGAGTCAATTTGAAAATGGGAGAAGTCAATTTGAAAATGGGAGAAGTCAATTTGAAAATGGGAGAGGGTCAATTTGAAAATGGGAGGTCAATTTGAAAATGGGAGAGTCAATTTGAAAATGGGAGAGGAGTCAATTTGAAAATGGGAGGGGTCAATTTGAAAATGGGAGAAGTCAATTTGAAAATGGGAGGGTCAATTTGAAAATGGGAGAAGTCAATTTGAAAATGGGAGAGTCAATTTGAAAATGGGAGAGGTCAATTTGAAAATGGGAGAGTCAATTTGAAAATGGGAGAGGTCAATTTGAAAATGGAGAGGTCAATTTGAAAATGGGAGAGTCAATTTGAAAATGGGAGGGTCAATTTGAAAATGGGAGAAGTCAATTTGAAAATGGGAGGGGTCAATTTGAAAATGGGAGAAGTCAATTTGAATATGGGAGGGGGGTCAATTTGAAAATGGGAGAAGTCAATTTGAAAATGGGAGGGGTCAATTTGAAAATGGGAGAAGTCAATTTGAAAATGGAGAGTCAATTTGAAAATGGGAGGAGTCAATTTGAAAATGGGAGGGTCAATTTGAAAATGGGAGGGGTCAATTTGAAAATGGGAGGGGTCAATTTGAAAATGGAGAAGGTCAATTTGAAAATGGGAGAAGTCAATTTGAAAATGGGAGGGTCAATTTGAAAATGGAGAAGTCAATTTGAAAATGGGAGGGAGTCAATTTGAAAATGGAGAGTCAATTTGAAAATGGGAGAAGTCAATTTGAAAATGGGAGAAGTCAATTTGAAAATGGGAGTCAATTTGAAAATGGGAGAAGTCAATTTGAAAATGGGAGGGTCAATTTGAAAATGGGAGAGTCAATTTGAAAATGGGAGGTCAATTTGAAAATGGGAGGGGTCAATTTGAAAATGGGAGGGTCAATTTGAAAATGGGAGGGGTCAATTTGAAAATGGGAGAAGTCAATTTGAAAATGGGAGGGGTCAATTTGAAAATGGGAGAGAGTCAATTTGAAAATGGGAGAAGTCAATTTGAAAATGGGAGGGGTCAATTTGAAAATGGGAGGGTCAATTTGAAAATGGGAGAAGTCAATTTGAAAATGGGAGGGGGGTCAATTTGAAAATGGGAGGGGGGTCAATTTGAAAATGGGAGGGGGGGTCAATTTGAAAATGGGAGGGGGGGTCAATTTGAAAATGGGAGGGGGGGTCAATTTGAAAATGGGAGGGGTCAATTTGAAAATGGGAGGAGTCAATTTGAAAATGGGAGGGTCAATTTGAAAATGGGAGGGTCAATTTGAAAATGGGAGGTCAATTTGAAAATGGAGAGTCAATTTGAAAATGGGAGAAGTCAATTTGAAAATGGGAGGGTCAATTTGAAAATGGGAGGAGTCAATTTGAAAATGGGAGAGTCAATTTGAAAATGGGAGGGAGGGTCAATTTGAAAATGGGAGGGGTCAATTTGAAAATGGGAGGGTCAATTTGAAAATGGGAGGGGGAGTCAATTTGAAAATGGGAGGGGGGGTCAATTTGAAAATGGGAGAAGTCAATTTGAAAATGGGAGAGGTCAATTTGAAAATGGGAGGGGTCAATTTGAAAATGGGAGAAGTCAATTTGAAAATGGGAGAAGTCAATTTGAAAATGGGAGGGTCAATTTGAAAATGGGAGGTCAATTTGAAAATGGGAGAGTCAATTTGAAAATGGGAGGGGGGTCAATTTGAAAATGGGAGGTCAATTTGAAAATGGGAGGAGTCAATTTGAAAATGGGAGAGTCAATTTGAAAATGGGAGGGGTCAATTTGAAAATGGGAGGGGGGGTCAATTTGAAAATGGGAGGGGGGTCAATTTGAAAATGGGAGGGGGGGTCAATTTGAAAATGGTGGGTGGGTCAATTTGAAAATGGGAGGGGGGGTCAATTTGAAAATGGGAGGGGTCAATTTGAAAATGGGAGAAGGTCAATTTGGAAAATGGGAGGTCAATTTGAAAATGGGAGGTCAATTTGAAAATGGGAGAGTCAATTTGAAAATGGGAGGGTCAATTTGAAAATGGGAGGTCAATTTGAAAATGGGAGGGTCAATTTGAAAATGGGAGAGGTCAATTTGAAAATGGGAGGGTCAATTTGAAAATGGGAGGTCAATTTGAAAATGGGAGGGGGGGTCAATTTGAAAATGGGAGAGGTCAATTTGAAAATGGGAGGGGGGGTCAATTTGAAAATGGGAGGGGGGGTCAATTTGAAAATGGGAGGGGGGTAAATTTGAAAATGGGAGGGGGGGTCAATTTGAAAATGGGAGGGGGGGTCAATTTGAAAATGGGGGGGGGGTCAATTTGAAAATGGAGAGGTCAATTTGAAAATGGGAGAGTCAATTTGAAAATGGGAGGGTCAATTTGAAAATGGGAGAAGTCAATTTGAAAATGGGAGGGGGGTCAATTTGAAAATGGAGAAGTCAATTTGAAAATGGGAGGGTCAATTTGAAAATGGAGAGTCAATTTGAAAATGGGAGGGGGGTCAATTTGAAAATGGGAGGGGTCAATTTGAAAATGGGAGAAGTCAATTTGAAAATGGGAGAAGTCAATTTGAAAATGGGAGGGTCAATTTGAAAATGGGAGGGGGGGTCAATTTGAAAATGGGAGGGGTCAATTTGAAAATGGGAGAAGTCAATTTGAAAATGGGAGAGTCAATTTGAAAATGGGAGGTCAATTTGAAAATGGGAGAAGTCAATTTGAAAATGGGAGGGGTCAATTTGAAAATGGGAGGTCAATTTGAAAATGGGAGGGTCAATTTGAAAATGGGAGGGTCAATTTGAAAATGGGAGGGGTCAATTTGAAAATGGGAGGGTCAATTTGAAAATGGGAGGGGTCAATTTGAAAATGGGAGGGGGGGTCAATTTGAAAATGGGAGGGGGGGTCAATTTGAAAATGGGAGGGGTCAATTTGAAAATGGGAGAAGTCAATTTGAAAATGGGAGGTCAATTTGAAAATGGAGAGGGGTCAATTTGAAAATGGGAGAGTCAATTTGAAAATGGGAGGGGTCAATTTGAAAATGGGAGGGTCAATTTGAAAATGGGAGGGTCAATTTGAAAATGGGAGGGTCAATTTGAAAATGGGAGAAGTCAATTTGAAAATGGGAGGGTCAATTTGAAAATGGGAGGAGTCAATTTGAAAATGGGAGGGGGGTCAATTTGAAAATGGGAGGGGGGGTCAATTTGAAAATGGGAGAGGTCAATTTGAAAATGGGAGGGTCAATTTGAAAATGGGAGGGTCAATTTGAAAATGGGAGAAGTCAATTTGAAAATGGGAGAAGTCAATTTGAAAATGGGAGAGGTCAATTTGAAAATGGGAGAAGTCAATTTGAAAATGGGAGGGGGGGTCAATTTGAAAATGGGAGGGTCAATTTGAAAATGGGAGGGGGGGTCAATTTGAAAATGGGAGGGGGGTCAATTTGAAAATGGGAGGGGGGGTCAATTTGAAAATGGGAGGGGGGGTCAATTTGAAAATGGGAGGGGGGTCAATTTGAAAATGGGAGGGGGGTCAATTTGAAAATGGGAGGGGGGGTCAATTTGAAAATGGGAGGGGGGGTCAATTTGAAAATGGGAGAGTCAATTTGAAAATGGGAGAGTCAATTTGAAAATGGGAGAAGTCAATTTGAAAATGGGAGGGTCAATTTGAAAATGGGAGAAGTCAATTTGAAAATGGGAGGGTCAATTTGAAAATGGGAGGGGGGTCAATTTGAAAATGGGAGGGGGGGTCAATTTGAAAATGGGAGGGGTCAATTTGAAAATGGGAGAGTCAATTTGAAAATGGGAGGGGTCAATTTGAAAATGGGAGAAGTCAATTTGAAAATGGGAGGGGGGGTCAATTTGAAAATGGGAGAGGTCAATTTGAAAATGGGAGGAGTCAATTTGAAAATGGGAGAAGTCAATTTGAAAATGGGAGAAGTCAATTTGAAAATGGGAGAAGTCAATTTGAAAATGGGAGAGGTCAATTTGAAAATGGGAGGTCAATTTGAAAATGGGAGGGGTCAATTTGAAAATGGGAGGGTCAATTTGAAAATGGAGAGGTCAATTTGAAAATGGGAGGGGTCAATTTGAAAATGGGAGAAGTCAATTTGAAAATGGGAGGGGTCAATTTGAAAATGGGAGGTCAATTTGAAAATGGGAGAGTCAATTTGAAAATGGGAGGGGTCAATTTGAAAATGGGAGGGGGGTCAATTTGAAAATGGGAGGGTCAATTTGAAAATTGGAGGGGGGGTCAATTTGAAAATGGGAGGGGTCAATTTGAAAATGAAAATGGGAGGGTCAATTTGAAAATGGGAGGGTCAATTTGAAAATGGGAGAGTCAATTTGAAAATGGGAGGGTCAATTTGAAAATGGGAGGTCAATTTGAAAATGGGAGGGGTCAATTTGAAAATGGGAGTCAATTTGAAAATGGGAGGGGTCAATTTGAAAATGGGAGGGTCAATTTGAAAATGGGAGGGGTCAATTTGAAAATGGGAGGGGTCAATTTGAAAATGGGAGGAGTCAATTTGAAAATGGGAGGGGTCAATTTGAAAATGGGAGGTCAATTTGAAAATGGGAGGGGGGGTCAATTTGAAAATGGGAGAGTCAATTTGAAAATGGGAGGTCAATTTGAAAATGGGAGAAGGTCAATTTGAAAATGGGAGAGGTCAATTTGAAAATGGGAGGGGTCAATTTGAAAATGGGAGGTCAATTTGAAAATGGGAGAAGTCAATTTGAAAATGGGAGGGGTCAATTTGAAAATGGGAGGGGGTCAATTTGAAAATGGGAGAGGTCAATTTGAAAATGGGAGGGGGTCAATTTGAAAATGGGAGGGGGGTCAATTTGAAAATGGGAGAAGTCAATTTGAAAATGGGAGGGGTCAATTTGAAAATGGGAGAAGTCAATTTGAAAATGGGAGGGGTCAATTTGAAAATGGGAGGGGGTCAATTTGAAAATGGGAGAAGTCAATTTGAAAATGGGAGGGGGGTCAATTTGAAAATGGGAGGGAGTCAATTTGAAAATGGGAGGGTCAATTTGAAAATGGGAGGTCAATTTGAAAATGGGAGGTCAATTTGAAAATGGGAGAAGTCAATTTGAAAATGGGAGGGGTCAATTTGAAAATGGGAGGTCAATTTGAAAATGGGAGGTCAATTTGAAAATGGGAGAAGTCAATTTGAAAATGGGAGGGGGGGTCAATTTGAAAATGGGAGAAGTCAATTTGAAAATGGGAGAAGTCAATTTGAAAATGGGAGAGTCAATTTGAAAATGGGAGGGTCAATTTGAAAATGGGAGGTCAATTTGAAAATGGGAGGTCAATTTGAAAATGGGAGAAGTCAATTTGAAAATGGGAGAGTCAATTTGAAAATGGGAGGAGTCAATTTGAAAATGGGAGAAGTCAATTTGAAAATGGGAGGGTCAATTTGAAAATGGGAGGGAGGGTCAATTTGAAAATGGGAGGGGGTCAATTTGAAAATGGGAGGGGTCAATTTGAAAATGGGAGGGTCAATTTGAAAATGGGAGGGGTCAATTTGAAAATGGAGAGGTCAATTTGAAAATGGGAGAGGTCAATTTGAAAATGGGAGAAGTCAATTTGAAAATGGGAGGTCAATTTGAAAATGGGAGAAGTCAATTTGAAAATGGGAGGGGGGGTCAATTTGAAAATGGGAGGGTCAATTTGAAAATGGGAGGGTCAATTTGAAAATGGGAGGGTCAATTTGAAAATGGAGGTCAATTTGAAAATGGGAGGGTCAATTTGAAAATGGGAGGGTCAATTTGAAAATGGGAGGTCAATTTGAAAATGGGAGAAGTCAATTTGAAAATGGGAGAGGTCAATTTGAAAATGGGAGAGAGGTCAATTTGAAAATGGGAGGGTCAATTTGAAAATGGGAAAAATGGGAGGGGGTCAATTTGAAAAATGGGAGAAGTCAATTTGAAAATGGGAGGGGGGTCAATTTGAAAATGGGAGGGGTCAATTTGAAAATGGGAGAGAGGTCAATTTGAAAATGGAGGGGGTCAATTTGAAAATGGGAGGGGTCAATTTAAAATGGGACAATTGAAAAATGGGAGGTCAATTGAAAATGGAGGGGGTCAATTTGAAAATGGGAGGGTCAATTTGAAAATGGGAGTCAATTGAAAATGGGAGGGGGGTCAATTTGAAAATGGAGAGGTCAATTTGAAAATGGGAGGGTCAATTTGAAATGGGAGGGGGGTCAATTTGAAAATGGGAGAAGTCAATTTGAAAAATGGGAGGGGTCAATTTGAAAATGGGAGAAGTCAATTTGAAAATGGTCAATTTGAAAATGGGAGGGGGGTCAATTTGAAAATGGAGTCAATTTGAAAATGGGAGGTCAATTTGAAAATGGAGGGGGTCAATTTGAAAATGGGAGGTCAATTTGAAAATGGGAGAGTCAATTTGAAAATGGGAGGTCAATTTGAAAATGGAGGAGAAGTCAATTTGAAAATGGGAGTCAATTTGAAAATGGGAGAGGGTCAATTTGAAAATGGGTCAATTTGAAAATGGGAGGGGGTCAATTTGAAAATGGGAGATCAATTTGAAAATGGGAGGGGTCAATTTGAAAATGGGGGAAGGGGTCAATTTGAAAATGGGAGGAGGTCAATTTGAAAATGGGAGGGGTCAATTTGAAAATGGGAGAGGGTCAATTTGAAAATGGGAGAGGTCAATTTGAAAATGGGAGAGAGTCAATTTGAAAATGGGAGGGGGTCAATGAAAATGGGAGGGGGTCAATTGAAAATGGGAGGGTCAATTTGAAAATGGAGAGGGGTCAATTTGAAAATGGGAGTCAATTTGAAAATGGAGGTCAATTTGAAAATGGGAGGTCAATTGAAAATGGGAGAGGTCAATTTGAAAATGGGAGAAGTCAATTTGAAAATGGAGGGGGTCAATTGAAAATGGGAGGTCAATTTGAAAATGGAGAGGGGTCAATTTGAAAATGGGAGGGGTCAATTTGAAAATGGGAGGGTCAATTTGAAAATGGGAGGGTCAATTTGAAAATGGGAGGGGGGGTCAATTTGAAAATGGGAGAGTCAATTTGAAAATGGGAGGGGGTCAATTTGAAAAATGGGAGGGTCAATTTGAAAATGGGAGGGGTCAATTTGAAAATGGGAGGGGTCAATTTGAAAATGGGAGGGGGTCAATTGAAAATGGGGAAGGTCAATTTGAAAATGGGAGGGGGGGTCAATTTGAAAATGGGAGGGGGGTCAATTTGAAAATGGGAGGGGGGGTCAATTTGAAAATGGGAGGGGGGTCAATTTGAAAATGGGAGGGGGGGTCAATTTGAAAATGGGAGGGGGGGTCAATTTGAAAATGGGAGGGGGGTCAATTTGAAAATGGGAGGGGTCAATTTGAAAATGGGAGGGTCAATTTGAAAATGGGAGGGTCAATTTGAAAATGGGAGGGGTCAATTTGAAACTGGGAGGGGGTCACTTTGAAAATGGGAGAAGTCAATTTGAAAATGGGAGGGGGGTCAATTTGAAAATGGGAGGGGGGTACAATTGAAAATGGGCGGGGGTCAATTTGAAAAATGGGAGAGGTAATTTGAAAATGGGAGGGGGTCAATTTGAAAATGGGAGGGGGGTCAATTTGAAAATGGGAGGGGGGGTCAATTTGAAAATGGGAGGGTCAATTTGAAAATGGGAGGGAATTGAATCAATTTGAAAATGGAGGTCAATTTGAAATGGGAGAATGGAGTCAATTTGAAAATGGGAGGGTCAATTTGAAAATGGGAGGGGTCAATTGAAAAATGGGAGGGTCAATTTGAAAATGGGAGGTCAATTTGAAAATGGAGGAGAGTCAATTGAAAATGGGAGGGGGTCAATTTGAAAATGGGAGTAAATCAATTTGAAAATGGGAGAAGTCATGAAAATGGGAGTCAATTTGAAAATGGGAGGGGGGGTCAATTTGAAATGGCAATTTGAAAATGGGAGGGGGTCAATTTGAAAATGGAGAGGTCAATTTGAAAATGGGAGGGTCATGAAAATGGGAGGGTCAATTTGAAATGGGAGTCAATTTGAAAAATTTGAAAATGGAAGGGGGGGTCAATTTGAAAATGTCGGCCAAACACAACTTCATTTGTTGAAAAATATGTGGTTGAAATGAAACAAAAACAACACATAAAGTACCCACAAACCCTTTAAAACAGACAAGAAATAAAATATAAGTAAGATAGCCAAAAATAGAAGTAGTAAAGCGAGAACGCCTGTCTAAAATATCCGACATGTTTGTTAAAACTTTTCCCGCTTAAAAAAACATTCGCAACAAGTGAATGCACAATAAAGTACAAAAAAACTTCTCATACCTTCTTTTAATCTGTCCAAAGGCTTCAAAAGGTTAATAAATCCGTAAATAAGTACCCATTTCGCCGTTTCTTGTCCAAAGTTTGATGAAAATATCACAAACACAAATAAAAAGAGGGAGCTATAAAAATCCAATCAGCCCGAACACAAATTTCGACAAGAAATTGACAAATTTACACGATGTACAGTTCTGAATTTCTATTGGCTAATTCTCAGTCACGGTGGACGTTGATTGGTTAAGCATATGTACGGAAGCGAGATTATTATGATTAAGCTATAATTAGTCATAATCATTCTATGCAATGGTCATAATTATTCAATATAGGAAAATTATGATAGGAAAATTATATATGATTAAGCTATTTTCAATATAGATCATTATGATTAACTTGAATAAAAAGCTTACAAGATGTCGTTCTTTGGAATGTACTTCTTTCAGTATCCTATATTATTTCTGAGAGAAACCTGCCAACACAGAGTTTAAATTATGCCATACCTTTATTCTTGGGCATTTTAAGTGAGCTTTTTCTGTGTTTTAAAGTTCAAAACGTTGAAAAACGTGGTTGATACAGTGAAATGAATTTCACTAGGTTGATATAATTTAGCTTTTATATGGTCGCCACTTGTTTCCATCTACCAACCTGACGTTGCGTCTTTTTTCAACTTTGAAGTAAAGTTTCATTCCTTATTCTATGGTAAAGTTAAAAACTCTGTCTGACCCAAATCCAAAAACCTACTCTAACCCCTAACCCAAAACCTAAACCTAACCTAACCCTAACCAAATTGATGAAGAAAAATCAAGAAAAACGAATATGAAAATCTTTGAAAATCGGGAAAATTGCGTAACGTCAGTTTGATAGATGGAAACAAGCGAAAACCGTCGAATAGGGGGAGGAATGAAATTTGATTTTTCTCGTGGGCTTACAGGTAAATCAGTGGTTGGTGGTTGGTTACTTTATCTTTAAGCTATCCTTAGACCTCCTTTACCTTCCTTAATCTTCCTTTGACCTCCCTAGCCATCCTTAGTTCTCCTAAACCATCCTTACACATCCTAGTACTCCTTAGCCATCCTTAGGCCTCCTTCACCTTCCTTAATCTTCCTTAGACCTCCTTAGTGTTCCTTAGACCTCCTTAGTCTCCCTTAAATCTCCCTAGCTATCCTTAGTCCTCCTAAGCCATCCTTAGACCTCCTTGGTACTCCTTATACCCCTTATAGGAAAATTATAATACGAACATCATAATAGGAAAATTAATCATAATTAGTCATAATTTTTCAATATAGAAAATTATGATTAAGCTATAATTAGTCATAATTTTTTAATATAGAAAATTATGATGAAGCTATAATTAGTCATAACTCCCGCTCCCGCTCACACTCCCACAAACTCCCACTCACACTCCCACAAACTCCCACTTCCACTCAGTGGTTTTCCCATATTAGGCAATCCTTACGAGATTGGTCAAAGTCGGGAACGATCGTAAAAACGACCAGTGAACGATAGACTTTGTACGAGCGTCTCCGTGGAAAGTGCGGGAAAAATTAGTGAAAATTATTGTTCGAGTTATTTATTGCATTATTGTTTTTGAAAAAAATATCTTTTAGGACTCAATTCTCATAGTTCAAACATGCTTTTGTATATACTTGTGACTGAGCGTAACATTTTGTATTGTGAAAAAATAGAACTTTGAACGGTCTTCAACTCTGAAGAAAGACAAGAAAAGGATGGTCTCAAAACTTGTTTTGTGCTGAAGTACAGGTCAGAGTTACAGGTATTCCTTACAAATATTGTTATTCATTGTTTATAGTTCTTGCTAGTTGCTATGTTTTGACTTTTCTGAGTGTATTACTATGTATTTATATATATGAAAAACACTAAACAATACAATCATTTATTCATGTATTTGTGGTACATATTTTCGTAAATATTCATGGTCTTTTCCACAAAAACAATTCAAATATAGCATGAAACTCCATTCTTATCCATAAATCTATTGGAATTTGTCATGAAACACTGCCAAAAAAATCAATAAAATTTAGTTTCGAAATCGTTTTCCGGAATATCTCGCTTTTTGGCAATTTTAGTATTTTTATGGTGCATCGTTTGGTAAACCAGCTCCCTTGACTTCTGAAATCTGAACTTGACTTTTTGCCTCTGGCTGAGCTCTGTTCTGTGACTTCTGTGGCTGCCTCACGTGATGGAAAGTTCAAGAAATTTTCAATCACATGAATGGTTATATTTTCAAACACTAAACATGGATACAAATATTCCAACGAGGGAAAGCTCAAGTTGGCAAAAAATACGACAGTACTATAGTATAAGAGTTCGTCCTCATCTTACAAGGTATTACACTGTTTATATACATAATAAATAATTTAATATTTTAATCCCATCTTTTGTGACAATATTCATAGAGTTTGACACACTTCTGAGAACGATAAATGAATTATATTTGGTGAGAAAAATGAACTTGAAGTTTATGTAAATCAGATGTGCATGCTCTTTCGTGGTCATGACATTTAAAAACTTGTGAGTGGTTGAGTGCTATACATGAATATATTATACAAAGCTCAGAGTATTATAGAGTATTAAAAAGCCCTAATATTTTACACACATCTTGTCTTCAATTTGTTGGCCCAGGGTGCATTCCATGTAAACAACACACTAATATATGTTAAACTACCAAAAATGCACACATTAGGGCCTGCATTTATACGAGAGAAAATAAGTCACAACTTACATAAGATGCTCCTTATATAAGACGCGAACACACTCGTATAAATGGTAAAATTCTGGTAAGTTGCGACTTAAATAAGAACAGGGGTTCAGGCTGTTCCACAATAAGTCACGCGTGACTTATTAGAATTTGACCATTTATACGAATATGTCGTGTCTTATATTAGATGCGTCTTATGTAAGTCGCAACTTATTTTCTCTCGTATAAATGGCCCTAATATACGCCAGGCCATCTCGTAACTCCACACTGCATGGAGATCTTCAAACTTTTGTTCGCAGAATCCAGCCTGTTTGTTGGTGGATTTACAGGGGGATGGGGAAGCGGTGTTCTTATCCCTAGACAATTTATCACCTTCAGACATAAGCTATTACCAGACCACTGCCAGGACAAGTAAAATCTCTGTTGTTAGACAAAGTAAAATAATAAAGGATGGTACATTTCACATTCAAATGTATCTCTTGACACTAGCTTTTAAATATTTCAGGAGGTTTTTTGTTATACTAATTTGTGGACAGTGTTTGTCTTTGGTGCTATGTGCGACTGGGGTAGCAGGTCAGAAACTAGTGATTGCTTGTGGTGTCAAGATACCTGGGTTCCAAGCATTCTGTAACTACACGCTGCTTGCAATAGTGTTTACAACGCAACTCGTCTGCAAAACTGAAGAAGCAGAGAAAATTGTGAAAGAACGATGGTGGAAATACATAATAATTGCAATAATTGATGTTTATGCAAACTTTTTAGTGTTTACAGCTTATGAATATACCAGTTTAACTAGTGTTCAGGTATTAACTATATTTTAAATTCCTTAAAATTTAGCTAATTAGTTTTGCGCAATTGAAAAGATATTGGGCTTTTATTGTAGAAACAAGCTTTCCAGTACAACATGAAAATTTGTCATCTAGGAGCAATTTGCACGTAGCTGCCTTTTGTATCATAACAGCAAATAATAGAGGCATTTTTTTTTTTTTAGCTTTTAGATTGCCTCAGCATTCCAGGCGTGGTTTTATTATCAATTATAGTATTGAAAGCTAAATACAGACCAGTTCATTTCTTTGGGATTTTTGTATGTCTGGCAGGACTAGGATTTATGGTCTGGGCTGATTTTACATCCCGAAGTCAAGGTCCTGAACCAGGTATGGAATTTTACCTCAAGGATTAGATATTTGCAACAGCCTCCCCCCAATTTTGGAAGAAATGGTAATAAAGTTGGGGAATTTCTCAAATGAAATAGAGGATTCTGGGCTTCTCCGGCCGTCCAGCCCTTAAATAACATCGCAAACCTGTGTCTCCAAATCACCCCTGAATGACTAAATGCAGTCTGTTATGAGTTAAACCCTTAATCCCTGGTTTCTTGTTGCATCTTCTATAAAAAATACTTTACTTTTTGCACAGGTAATCGGCATAGTGAACTATTAGGAGACATGTTAGTGATAGGAGGTGCATGTTTATATGCAATCAGTAATATTGCTGAAGAATTTGTTGTGAAAACATCAACAATTACTGAATTCTTGGGGATGATGGCATTTTTTGCTTGCTTTTTCTCTGGAGCTAATGTGTAAGAGTATAAATATTCTATATTTTGATAATTTTTTGTGGTTAGTTTTTGGCAAGTTGACTTTGGAAGTCAGGGAGCCATGGAGCAATGTTTCCTCCATATTCTAAGAGGCTAACCCCCGAATTCAAAATGTGCACTTACAGGCAAACTCCAAAAAATAATGTGGAAGAAGTGGAGCTTGAGGTACGCCCAGGCATATATGCCCAGGCATTTATAGTGTAAAAAAACTGCCCAAGGAAGATGGGTCTAACTTTCACTTAAAATATATATTTCCAGCCATCGACTCAAAAAAAAATTACTTTTAAATTTATAGGTGTTCAAAAAAAATTATTGCATCTCCGAAAATCCCCCCCCCCCATGATGGTCCATCACTTTGCTAATGGTCCGTCCCTAAGCCTGGAGTTACTCAGAGGGAGTTACTGGCTACACCGGCATAACCTAATTCCATTCGAAGATTGGCTAGCTCCACAAAAATCGAATCTGCAGGCATGCCTTGTTAGGCCCTAAAATCTGTACAAAAACGCTTTAACTTGTGGTATCCAAATGGAGATGAACAACTTGATGAAAATTAAGTGAAGTGTCATGTTTCTATAAAACAAATAAAAATAGAATGATAATAATACAAGATAAACAACAACTAACTAGAAAATCTGATGTTCATATATGATTGTTTCACAGGGTTATATTTGAATGGGATCATTTGAGCAATATTATTTGGAATCAAGAAACAAGTAAGTATATACTATATACTTTAATTTGTATCATCCAGACCTTCCAACTTTGCCACTTGAAAATGAGTGAGGATGTGGGTCTACAGTACCTAGTATGTGTCAACCCCCCCCCCTCCCCCCACAGATATTGGCATTATTTGGAAAACCTCTCCATCAGATAGCTCTCCATCAGTGGGCCTGCACACGGGCTATATTATAGCTACACGTATGAACCCTTATTCTATTCTCTTCTCGGTAACAAAATTGTCGGATTTATAAGGGTATTTTGACTCGTTCCAGACTCTTGTATGAACCAGTGACTCTAACCAAGAGCAATATGCCTTATGCAAATGCGTGAGAAAATTGTAGTCTTGCGTGTGATCGTGAGAAAGATGTAAAATGTGTGTGTCTCACACTAAATGTGTGAGAGTTGGAAGGTCTGGTATCATCAGCATTTCAATTTACATGCCAGCTGAGTTGAATGAACTATACCCTGAACTCTAACATATTATTTATTTATTTCTAGTACTATACCTAGTACTTAGTGTTTTATCAATGTTTACATTCTACACTGTGATGCCAATATTAATCTGCTACAGTAGTGCAACTATGGTCAATCTTATGCTGCTTACTGCTGACATATATTCCTTGTTAGCTGGCCTGTATCTATTTAATTATACAGTAAGTAGCTTGATTAATACCAATCAGAGTACAGGGGCCGGTTGTACGAACCCTGTTTAGCCCATCCGGTGGGTAACTCAAAAATATCGATCAAGTCTATACATTCATTGAACAACCAAGCTAAAATATTTCAACTTGAATAGAACAATTATGTTTGCTACTACATATTAAGGGCATAAGATTTAAGTTCAGTCATTCACAAAATGTGTGAAAGTGTTTTTTAATTTTGGCTATCCACCGTTTAAGCTAAACGGCCTTCGTACAGTACAACCGGCCCCTGTACTGTAATTGTATCAGTGTCTAACATTTCTAACTAAATTTCAGTCTTTAAAGTTTGTTCATTCCCAGCAACCAGGTTTAAGATGGCTCGATTCAGTTTTAAAAAATTCAGGTGTTCAACACTTCGAAATTTTTGAACTCCGTATTTTTAGGTTTTATTCACCAGGTATCGGGGGTTTTCATATATTTTCAATTGATATTTCTACTTTTAAATTATGTTAGTTTTAGTAACACACATAGTTTGTTGCTATGGCAACATACGCAACGTTAATATTCCTGCGCGCACAAATGGCCACGCATGGGTTTGTTCATAGAGTATGAAGTTTTGTTTTCTCGATTCTTGAATAAGGTTTTTGTGATTACTATATCGAGCCACTTTAATATCATTCATGTTTTTGCTTGCTATTCTGGTTTAAGTATAAAATGAAATAATGCATTATTAAGCCTGGTCAAATTGCATTCACAACCCAATGTTTCAACAATCCCGTCTAGTGTCTTCATCCTTTTGAAGCAAAAGGCTGTTTCAACTTTAAAGGTATGTTCACACACAGCGATTTGTCGGCCCGATTTTAGGATTCTCTGAATGTTAATGACGAATATTTTCAGTTGGTGATGTTGTCAGATGACGTTTGCCACGTATTTTTCAAATATCATTAACGTGCATCTGAAATCGGCCCGACAAATCGCTGTGTGTGAACGTACCTTAAACAAGGGGAATCAGCTTTGACAGAATATGTGTGTGAAACCAAGCATGCGATTGTGTGGGATAATTCTATAGTCATCACCATGCACTAATTGAATCACTATGGTCAAAAATGTTGCCTAAAATAATTTGTCTTATTATATTCTTTCTAGTTCTCCAATCTTTACCTTTGCTCATTCGTTGTCATTGTGTTGGGTGTGATCATTTTCAAAGTGTTCCCCACTCCATCTCAGGTGGATGGAGTTACAGCAGAGAGAGAGAGAGAGAGTGCGATCAATGATAGTGGATCATATGGCGGTAGTCAAGAAGTCCACCTTTTCTAATGGAATATTTAACAGTGGTAAGTGTGTATGCATATCTTTGTATTTATGGCATTGTGCTCTTGTTGAGCAGTTCTTTGTTATGACCGAAGAAAATTTTATCCTAGTATCGATCCTGACAATACCAGTTTCAGTTTTGGATACCTGTTTTCAAAGCCTTGGTATCCTAAAGTGTATTTGGATCCAAAACATCAGATCCAACATTGAAGTGCTGGTATCCATAACGGATACCAGAAAACAATTCTAATGTCAAACCATGTGTTTAAACACCAAAGAGTAAAAAAATGCTGGCGCGAAAACAATGCTACTCCCAAAACAACTTACATTTCAAAATTACAATAATATTTTGCTTCTGGCCAAGTAAACTGTAAGTTTAAAAACACATTCATTAGTACAACATCGAGCTAAGTGGTTGAGACTGGGGCCCATGCACCAACTGGCTTTTTTGATTAAGTTTACTTCAGGTGCAATATTGTTCACTTTCAATTGTATTTTGACTCCGAAGTCTAACAATCCAAGGATATTTTCTAATCTCTAGCAGTTCCTAAATCCATGAGTGCATTGGCATTGCTCCACTTAGATCTAATCCCTGAATCCCTAAATGGTACCAAAAACTGGTGAAAATATTTTAAGTATCATTTGTAGTTTTTTATCTGATTTAAAAATCTCAAGACATAGGTGATTACAACAAACATAATAAAATTATAATCTAATAAAAAGTAAAGAAGTAATACATCATACACGAGAAGGAGTTTATTATTGTGATTTGAAACACCGAAAAGTGTGTTGAAAAACAAGGCTCTAGCCGAGTTTTTTAACATACTTTGAGGTGTTTTTAAATCACTATAATAAACGACTTCGCGTGTATGATATAGCCACAGTATAGAGACGACCAGTAGGGCCACTCATTTGAAATTTTGTGTGGCCGCTCATTACGCATTGGCAGCCAGTCAATTGCTTTTTCTGGCCAATAAGCAAGCTGGACTAACTTTCCTGGCCAGTAAACTGCATATTTTTGCATAAAAAGCCGGCTACATGTTGCATCGCCGAGTGGCCCTACTGGTCGTCTTTATACTGTGATATAGCTTCTCAAACAAACCAGTATTTAAAGAGAAATTCAACGCGAAAGTTGAGTTAATTTATGGGTGTTTATTACCGTGGTATCAAGTCAACGATACGGTGGTGATTTCCTTTGTGTTTTGCTCATGAATTATTAATGAGTTTGAGAAGAATAACATATTGAACATTTTTCAATATTTCACATCACATAGTTTACATACAGAAATATGTGTGCCATATGCCAGTGAAACTAGAGCAGTATATTTAGAACATCTAATTGTGAGACCATGTTATGAAATTTGGTATAGGCAATAGCTTAATGTAATTTTGCAAACGAATTACAGTAATGGATGGAATGAACCCTTAGGATGAAATTGGTGTTTATCTTAAGTAGTGATGCAAGAAATGTAATTTTTATAATTCCATTCCACACTGTACGTCTCATTACTGTTATCTCGTCTTGTGTTTACACACACCATATGTACAATAACATACCTATTTATAACTAGAATTAAAATCATAGACGTATTTTCTGGGAGGGTGCGGGGGGTGCTACCCCCCAAATATTTGTTTTCACCCCCCACACGAAACATTCACCCCTCTAAAACAATTTTCAACTCCCCCCCCCAATTTTTGCCATAATAAATAGTCCAACATGCAACCCTATAGAACCCTATGGGGGTTTACAGGGTCATTTAACTCTCTCAAAGGACCTGCCAAATTCATTGACTTGACAACTTCAAAAATCTTAGTTTTTTGCTTCGAGTGCCTTCTGATGTGCTCTAGAAACCTTGATTCAAAATTTTCCGGGGGTGCTTTGCTTTCTAGCCTCCCACCAGCAGCTCCACCCCTGGACCTCACTGGGGGCTGAGCCCTGCAGCACAACGTTTGGTGACGCCTTGTGTTACCTCACCAGCTCACCCTCCTTAAATTTCTGGCACCCCCTAGTAATAAATATGAAAATCCGTCTTTGATTAAAATGCTTGCACAGTGGTGTAACTTAACGCTTGCCCGGGGCAAGTGAAAATCATTGCGGGCAAGTAGAAGTTTCTTCTTGGTTGCCCGATCGGGCAAGTTGCTTTCTGTTTCAGCTTTGCCAGAAAAAGCTGGCCATCTCTAAGTTATTATCCTCAAGTACAGACTGTACAGTATTAAATGAGGAAAATATAGACCAGTTAACTCTTCATTCTGCTAGATAATTTGAGAAATGTAAATACATGAACACGTTTCGACGGACATTGTGTCTCGACTTAAATTCCACTTCAGTTCTTGAGGAAAATAAAAGAATGGTGTAGATTTGTGTTATATAATGCAAATTGTAGTTATCCCATCAACATATCATGCTTATTGCAATCATTTGCTTCAAATTGTGTTATTATGTGAACCAAAGCAGATCTAATGGCAAGTGAATTCTATTCAGGGCAATCATTTCTCATGTCCAACTTGCTCTGATCGCAAGTGGTCAAAAAAGTTAAGTTACACCACTGTTGCATGGGTACGTTTGTTCCATTGTATGCTTACATTATCAGAGCAATGGTAACTCCGCATGTGTGATATTCCAAAATGTGAATTGGGTAACAACTGGCATAAAAAATAAATGCGTTAGCTGATTAAATCTATCAGGACTATATAAAAAAACTGAGTGCCAAAGTAAGCTTATTAAATACCCAGAGATAAAAGAAACCAGATTAAGAAAAAGACTTGAAAAGTTATGTATAAAATGCGGAACGTTAGTAGTTGTTAAATGAGAACGGGTGGCTTGATTTATCTTTAGTGTATATAATAGCATCTGCCTGCATATATGGAAGACGCCTCTTTAAACGTGTAATCTATGTGTCCAAGTTAAGATTTGCTATTTTAGTTAACTATAATTGGACAACTTTAATGCTTTTCAAATGAATTAGGAAATTGATATGAATTGTTAGGTAGCATTCATTATTTATACCTGGGGTTGGCAACGAAAAGAAACTGAAAATAGTTGTAGCATTTATATTTATCCAGTCTCGAGATGACTGAAAATCTTTTTTACCAACCATCGAATATTCATTCACTAACTGTATCCAATACATACAGTACTTAGACCATAGTAATGTCCAGGGTTCTGCCCAGGACCATGTGAGTGGCGGGTACTTGCAGCCGGGAGGGCATGACCCCCTCTCACCCTGCGGACAACTTTTTAAACGTGATGGACTGGTCTCAGCCACGGTGCAATAAAATAGCTTGAAGCGCGACATCAATAAACAAAGTACAAAGTGATTGGAGCCGTTCATCAGACGTCTTTCTGGCTTTGGGGGATAGCGTATTTCTCCGAATCACCAGTAACTAATATTGTGCGCATTGTAGTGCTGAATTTCCTCTGATACTATATAATGTTTAAATAACAAAATTCGCCAAAGACAAAAAATAGCTATTACAAAGTACAACATCGGCGTTTTCGTACTGCATATTTGAAACCTTTTAAGAAGTCCGCTTTGGCGTGAGTGCTGGGCGGCACTGCTGAGTGCTGGGCGCTGCCGCCGCGCGCTGCCCACCGTGGGCAGAACCCTGAATCCAACTGAGCGGTCTGTAATTTCTGACCAATATACAGCATGTACAACAATGGTAACATACCGGGTGGCGCAAAAAAAAAAGTACGACTGTTTGATTCAGTATACACTTAAAAACTAAAAGAGCTGTTACACTAAAACAAGTTTCTTTAAATTCAGCGATGTCTAGCTTAAATTTTGATATATGCCATGCGCATTTTCATGCAATATTGACCGAGATAGCTGCGTTTAAACTTGAGTAAACATTTTTGGAAGTGTCGATGATTAGCTAAAAATGGCCTATAAAATAATTTGATTCATTTCACATAAATATTCGTTTCAACGAAGTGAACTTGAAGTTAGAAGGCCAAATGTTAGAATAAAAGAGCATATCTATTCAAGAAACATTTATCAAATTAGTTTAATAGGCCGTTTTTTAGCTAATTCTCGACAGTTCCAAAAATGTTTACTCTTAACCCCTAACTGGCCCTTCCACCGCAGTTGTGCTCCGTGATGGCGAGCAAAAGGTGGCTGCCATATGCGTGCCTAGAAAGCTTTCGACTTGGTCACGTTGAGCTGTGTCCTTCGCAATTCAGCTTAGCTCTCAGCTGCAAGTAAGGATAATAAGCTACGTACTTACTATACCTTGAGTGATGTTACTATTCGGATTATGTTTTCGTGTACTTCTTGAAATTGTGTTAATCCTAGGAATATTTCCATAATTCCCTCCTGGATTGTTTTTGCAGAAATTCCAATTTCCTGTTTTTTTTTGTTTGATAAAGAGATTTGTGTATATTTACCTAAGCTTATCCAGAAATTCAAATCAAATTAGCATAAACCACGCGGTGTTACGCAACGCGGTGATTGTTATGACTGGCCTTCCATAGCGACAAAGGGCCTCTACATATACGGACAATCAAGTCGCGATAATTAATCATACGGTAGACAAAAACAAAGTGGTATGTGATGTTTTCATGTAAGAAACCTATAACAACATTTATGTTATAACAACAAAAACATCGTATGAATGAGTAAATACATTTAATCTCGTACATTTTTTAGGAGTGATTTGCCCCTCGGGCCAGATCATAAATGACTAACCATTACTGCAAATTTCTTCAGTCAAGATCCTTACAATGGAAATAGTATTATTATTTAAGCTTATTTACACACGGTAGTCTTCCAGATGTCTGTTTTTAAAAGAGCCGTGCACATTTACTATAGATTATTATAAAATATCAAAATTATTAAAGATGCGGGGACCACCCGTGAGGAAGGTTTACTGGCATTGAGGAAAGTTGAAAGTGAAGCATTGAATAATGCATTGCAAAGCAGCAAGTACTAGACTAGTAAGGCTACTTCGTATAGCAACAGTCAGCACTCAGTCTGACTAGCAGTACTGCAATGGCCAGCTGGCAAACGTATACCCAGGCAAAAGCCTGCATGTCGGAAAATTTCCAGTTATTTTGAAGAAGGTTGGAAAAAACCAAAATCCTACCCGGAGGAATGTTGAAAACGTTTTCTAACTCTGTAAATATGAACCATATTTACCTCAGCAAGGTGCTCTGGAGAATATCTGCTTCAATTAAGCTATGTTTGATCGGGCGCGCGCTGTTAATTAGAATCGAGATATCATCGCTTCCGTGCGACAAACCTTATCACCCTCGCTGTCACATTGTGATGTATTACCAAATAAAACCGTCATAAAACAAACAAGATAGAGATCACAACACGCGCAGCGCGCCGTATGTTAATTGCACGTATATTAAGATCCACGCGCGCAATGACGCACGCGCCTACAAAACTGGCTAGTAGTCGCGCGCAAATTTTGGCCACCATTGCACACATGCGCAGATAGAGCGTGTATTTGAGCACAACTGAAAATCACATTATCACACCTCAAGGTTCAACTCTTTGACTAGGGCATGACTTATCTCATTGTGTAAAATGGCTGTCATGAGTTATACATTTTTTCAACAAGTGCACTCATGCCAGGTTAATTCAATCTTTCTAATTTTTTTTTAAATAATTATAAAGATTTTGGATTTTAACAAAAATCTTCTTTAATCTTCTTAATTATTTTTATTTTATTTTTATGTTGATTATTTTCGTCAATTCGTCATGCGTTGTTGTGTGTGGTGTTTGTTATCGTTTGTTCGCTCATCTTTGCGCCACGAGGTTGCGAAAAATAGTTAATTGCATTTTGCAGTATCAAACAAAACTCATTGAAATTCCTTTGAAAAATTAAAATTCATTAAATGTAACTTTTACAAAATCTTCTTTAATCTTCTTTAATCTTCTTTAAATGAATTAAAGAATAAAGAAGATTTTTTTCTGAAAAAAATCTTCTTTAATCCATCCCTGACTCATGCCCGCCTCCACTAATCACTATATGCTCGAAGCTTGTTCTTTATTTAACTAGCCCATATATCATGCTGACAATGATAAGTTTTGCCCAAAGGCAAGCTAAAGATAGGCGAGGTGGAACGTGTCGGCAATGTAAGAACTAATTATGATACCAAATGAATACAATGATACAAATTTTTGTTTTGTGGAAAGCTTTCGATCTGTACGTTTGAATTTTCCTGATCAGTGCGAATTACAAAAGTAGATTTTCTCAGTTATTTTATAGAAAAACAGTGCGATTAATCGGTGCATTTTTAAAATAAATTTTATTCCGAATAAAGAGTGCATAATATTAACACACAATTTTTATAACAGCATGTATTTCGAATCTAAATTTGATTCATCTTCAGCCGTGAATTTCAAGATATGTCGTTAACATTACAAAGCGTTAGCATTTAAACTAAGCTAGCGTGAATCTTGAGTGCGGTATATAGCATATACCCCACAACGTTTTTATGTCAGAGCCAGCAGAACGTGGAACACTCTACCAATATCAATAAGAAACCTAACTTTACTGTCTTCATTTAAACGTTGTCTATTTAACTACTACTTTTTATTAACTTCTAATGTTTATAACCCAGAATTGCTGCACACCTACAAGACTGTATATGTATCAAATGTCATCAAGCTCGTCCTTTGGATGCACTCAGTAACACTCTGTGCTGTTAGTGCACTTTCTTATATTGTGAGGTTATTCATTGACCTTTTTATATTTGTTCACTTTTTGTTGTGATGTACTATTTAGTGTTTAACTCTTTGTATACATGATATTTTTATGTATTTTGTACCTATGGGGAACCCGTTATTGGAGCTTCGACTCTGTGGGTACGCCCTACCTGTATTGGGTGAAATAAATAAAATAAATATACATGTTTTTACTTGGTCTACAGGCATTTTAAGCGGTCAATCGGTCGATACTAAATGAGGATATTGGGAATAGAGTATGGACATGTTACAGAAATTAAAAATTTTACCTTTTCATGCACTCATGGGCATGTAGATGATGTAGTGTTTGTTTACAGTAATTACTATGAATATACGTAACAGCTTTGATTGTGATTTTTGTTGAGCCTTCCATGCGCTATCTTTCACTGCAGTTAACTAAATTGATAAATCAAAATGAGTACCAGCTTCTGCTGGGGGCTAACCTGTGTTTTATTAGTGTCCCGTCTAAGTGGAGCAGTTCACTGAGGTGGAGTCACAGCACCTATACACAAATTGTTTTTACAAATGACCGCTAATTAGATAATGTTGTTTTAATATTTGTAAAAGTGTGTTCTTTCCAATTCTGGTAATGTTATAATGCCTTCAAGCAAACATGAACTACGCTAGCTTTCATCGTAAAAAATGTAACATGAAATAGTTTTCTCAATAATTATTATTGTTAAGTTATGCGTATACTGAGAAGTCAATTTCAATCTAATTTTAATTTCAGTTTTATCTGAATACGTGCAGTACAATTGTAAAACAATTTGATTCAACTACCCCACAATTAACTAAAGGTACGTTTACACGCTGCGATTTGTCGGGCCGATTTCAGATGCACGTTAATGATATTTGAAAAATACGTGGCAAACGTCATCTGACAACATCAACAACTGAAAATATTCGCCATTAACATTCAGAGAAACCTAAATCGGGCCGCTTTATCACTAAAGGAGCATTATATAGGAATGGAAACAGGAATAATATTATTATTAAATTACCCCCGAACACTCTTATTCTTGATAAACACTTATGACTCATTTGTTAATCTTTCTCATTAGATCTTTAAGACTATATATCTAATTGTGCCTCGCGAAACCGCATTATATGCAAATGAGCAAAATCTTCACCTTACCGTCACTTGTAATTTACAGTTATATGAGTGATAATAATAAGAAGCTTTAATCAAACTCGCTAAAAATTTACAACAATACGTTAAAACAAACAAGATATTACAAACAACAAGTTAGATAAGGGATTCACGAACGGACTCGAAGTCCCAACAAGGCAAACCCCGCAAATATATAACACCTAAATTTACACTATATGTCTATGACGACAGAAAATATACATAAAACCTATCTAGTTTATCTAACTACTGTTGGACGAAATACGCCTTTCTCCTTAATAATAATAGACCCTTCACTGCTTTAATACTGGGTTTGGTGGATAATCCAAGTGAGTAGATATATACACAATTTTTTAAGGAACAACCAGGAACGTATAAAAAAATGCAACTACGTCCTCTGGCAGGCATTGAACCCATGATCCCTGCGATTGTGGTAGCGCTGCAACTCTAACCAACTGAGCTACAGAGGCCAGTTGCTGAGCTGTAACCGTAAGTTCTGTATATATAGGTTATCGGGTGTGCGGGTTGTGATAAGGTGAACTTCAAGCTAATTTACACCACCAAAGTTTCCCTAATACAGATAATCACCGTGAAAGTATAACTAACTCATGGATTTGATCAAAGGACAAATTTACTTGTTTGAGAAGAGGTAACACCACCGAGATAACAAAAAACTTGATAGTGCAAACCAGCCCATATATCTCCTAACAGCAGGAAGGACTGTCAATAGACCTACAATAAGGACATATTGTCTTCCAAGTACTTAGTCTGTCCGTATCAAAAATGTTATTTAGCTTATTAAGATAATAGTTCAGCAAATCTTCATAGAAAAGTTATCTGCTAACCTCAAGATATAAAGCTATAATATCACCCCCATGCATGCAGCATTCTCTACGAAAGCTAATATGGCATTATTCTGTAATTTGCGCAACTTATTTGCCCAGATTTATATATTAAAACGTTCAGTGAATATTCTAATGGTTCTCATACAATAATTATTAATATTATCATGACAAAAGTGCAAGTGGTTTATGCTGTGATTTTGCATGTAAAAGTTCAGACATTCAGACAATGTAGAACTTTCGACATTTGAATTTGGCCTCATGCGTTTTGCCCAAAAATGAAATGAGCTTAATTTTGGAATTTTAGTTGTAATTAATACCATATGAAGACTATTAAAACCAGGAGACATTAAGCTCAGCTTGCATGCAAAACATGTTCTTTGTCAAATACCGGCCGATACCAAATACACGAGAGAATTCCAATATCCCAGATTCACGAAGACATTGTAAAATCATTCCTTAAGTTAGTGATGGCTCATGCATAACACTGAAAAGTATTATTATATCCAGGGCATGAAATATGGCGAGCTTCCAACTTTAACGTGTATTTTCACATGTGTTGGCCAGGGATTGATAACATCTTTGTAATGATTTAACAAGCAGCCAAGATATAAAACATAGCACAGCATTTTCCTGCGTTTCCTCAAAAGAGACATTTTTGTGATAAGAAACATATTAAACAGCAACTTAAGAAGACAGTCATCAATATAACATAATTCATTATTTCTTTTCTAAAAGTGGCAATTGGAGAGAAGAGGTTTTCTTAGCGAACTGTTCTATTCAGCTAATTCAGTTTCTAATGGATTTGGCAAAGTGTAAATTATGATTGAACCCACGCATTCATTTCTTCACTAGCACCGCTTTATGTCTTATAAGTCTCGATCGTATATAGATAATACAAATTACAGTTTAAATTGACTGTCATATACACATTTCACATGCCCCAAAAAGTGCGCAATAAAGGAACACGATTTCTTATTTAACTTGTATATTCTGTTTTTCATGGGTTTGTGCAAAGGTAAAACCATGAATGGACACACGCATGCATTACCACTGCTTTATGTCTTCTGAGTCTAGGACAGATACAGATACTTATCAATTGAAAGTAGTTTAAAAATAAACGTGCGCTCGAGACTGTCGGACAGCTTCTGTTTATTTTGAAATAGTTTGAAAAGTCCCGACCATGGGCAAATTATATTTATAAAATGCATGGCTATTTTCGGAAAGTATTTACGGGCCACCAAAGTGCCATGTATGGAAGGAGAAAAACAAGACACCGTTGTCAAGCAGTGACCTGGAGAAGAGTTCGTGGCTTATAAAAGACGGTGCGCTCTGGCGTCTTAGTCAGAACACTCAGAACAGTATACAAGACAACTTAGCTTGAATTGAATATACTTAGAGAATACAATATGAAACCGAGTATGTTAGTAGCTTGGACACTAGTGCTGGCTGTGGTTGTATTGCTATGTGGAACGCCGATGTACTGCAAGGAAGAAATAATCCATAGACTCTTCAAACGAGCCTTAACATCAGCGGCTAAAAAAAATAGATGCACCTACAGATTTAAATGCACTCAACAGAAAAAGAAGCAGGTAAGAAGAGTTAAATACTTTTCATATTTAGAAAATCATGTGGTAGTTTTAGAATTACAACTGTTTTGCGCTTAATGTAAGTGCGTTTCCTAATTTTTCCGAGGCAGACTCGTTTTCATGCTGTTGTGCAACTTTACTTGTATAATTGCATGCGACATATATATTATTGTTCTTGTGCTCAACATTTTCTAAAACTAATGTATGAATGTGAATGAACTGAAAGAGGTCT
Organism: Trachythela sp. YZ-2020; assembly: GCA_016169945.1. Classification (NCBI taxonomy): domain Eukaryota; kingdom Metazoa; phylum Cnidaria; class Anthozoa; order Malacalcyonacea; family Clavulariidae; genus Trachythela; species Trachythela sp. YZ-2020. The sequence continues at coordinate 1,440,848 of JADLSH010000341.1, read as the reverse complement.
TACTCTACTTACATCAGTTCAAATGTATGGACGTGAATGAACTGGATCTATTACTTTATCAACTGTAATATAGCTCCATGCATGGTTATAGTTAAAATTATATACTAAATAGCCTTTCTTTTTTAGCAAAATGCAAAAGCTGCACCAGCAAGCCAAAAGCAAAGTCATGACAGAAGTGACAGAAAACTCCGCAAGATGAGAAAATTTATAAAGCGATTAATACTTAATCTATAAGAAGAAATAAGATTGGATATTGTGTCCATGGACAGAACGGAATGTTACATCCAACGCTGTATTTGAACATGCTGAGCGCTGACACTTTTCGCCAGAACTTTTCATGAATCATCAACATAGCGCAGGAATGTGAAACTTTATCAAGGAAACGAACTTATTCGTAAGAACTAACTCTGTATATTTTTCTTTGTACATATATTGTAAGACACTTTCAGTTGTGAATATTTGGATAGCATACTGCATGTAATTATTTTAACACAATTGGAAATACGCATACGCGAAAAGTTAAATAAATTATTATTTGGAAACTATTCCAGTAGTTGTTTCTCAAGTGTTGAGGCTTTGGTAAAGTATTTTATCTAGAGGACCAGTCACCCGCGTCTCAAGGGTTAGAGCATTGAACTATATAATAGACTGGAACGCTGACGCATGGGGGGAAATTGAAGCCAGCTTAATTCAGTTGTTTTGAGTTGAAATACTTAACGCCGAACATTGGGCTGTATATGAAATTGAAGCTATTAAAAAGTTATATTTTATATAAAAACTTCAAGACTTTAGGTAAAAGGGAAATACTTAAAACTTTGAGGGAAAATTTGCCGAATTTTACAAAATTGCGGTTGTTTTTGTATTTTTTAAGTATTTCCATTTTGCCTAAAGTCTTGAAGTTTTTATATCAAATAGAACTTTTTAATAGCTTCAATTTCATATACAGCCCAATGTTCGGCGTTAAGTATTTCAACTCAAAACTCAGAAAAACTAGCTTGGCTTGATCCTATTATCGGGTTTGGCGTATTGAGTTAGCGTTCCAGTTTGTGTATAGATAGATAGATAGATAGATTATTTTAATCAAATCACATTGCAGCTATAAGCTGAATTGCGTGAGTTATTACAACCAATGAGAAATTACAAGTATTAAAAATAAGTATGTACAAGTGAGATTAAAAAGTTAAACGAGATATTAAAATACACAAAGCTAAAGTTTTATTCTAATGCATTATATATATATTACTACTGGAGATAATAAAGGAATTTAAGAAACGTTGTGCTACAATATATAACTCATGATATATGTTTTTGTCCAGGTTTACGCGAGAGTTTGCTCCTTGCATGCCAGTTCATCGCGTGTGTACTGAATTTTCGCCCAACTAACCAAGGAGTTTAGTTACCCATCGTGACTTGAATAATTGGTTAGTTTAATGATTGCTATTGCCTGTTGGTTGATAGGGTGAAAATGCAATACAACGTCACGGAACAAGATCCACATTTTGCATGAACCTACACTAATATAGATATTGAGTTCAATCGAGTCTCCAAACCATGTATTCTATCAACTATATTTCCACCAACTATGCATTTAAGACAAGACGAGTGCTTTTTCGTCAACTTTAACGACGGGACCCTCTTTCTTGTCCAAATTTGATTGACAGCTTCTCCAAAATGATACGACAATGACGTCGTATACTCCTTAAATGGGATTGCAAAGCTGTAGTTCAGTATAGCCTTGTTACTATTTACAACATAACTTCATAGATTATGATCAGAGGATATAGATATAAGCGGCTGAGTGGTCGATTCTTATCAAAAGATCGCATTTAGATACCTATAATATGTATATATTTAAACTACATTGCAGTATAAAGATAATCAATATAAAAATATTTCACTATTTCACTATTATTAATGTGTTTGTTTTGCTGGTAGAAGACGATAAAGCTGAGGGGCTTGAACCTATAACCTCCAAATACGTGCAATCCTTGCATGCAACCTCCAAATACATGCAATCTTTTATTAGAATGCATGTAGGAACATTGTATATTTTAGCTCTAGGTTTATACTATATATTATACATATATTATTGTTAATTAGGTAATTGTCACTGAAAAGCCCCAGTGGGGAGTTGTCAATAACATATTGTATTGTATTGTATAATCCATCCTCACACTCTGGCATTTGAACTAATGAAGACGAATTTACCTCAATTTTTCATTGAGTTTCATTCGCGTGTTCATACCAGTTGCCACCCATTTCGCTCCCATATATAATATAAATGCTCTACTACCTTTGTTCAATGCTATAATTACATTTATCAGCGCAAAGGTAACTTGGCATGAAACATGCGTTAGCCAATTATAGGTTGATTTGGACCACCGTGCAAAAACACTATACGAGAACACCGTGCAAGAAAGCTACACTACTAAAACATAGTCATGGAGGGTAGCATGCATCTATATTTTATAATTGCATGACCATGAATTTCAAACTTTAACCTAACTTTCTTTCAAATACATAAATACCAAAACCTTTTCTTTTTTTCTTCGTGTGTGGGTGTATAAGCTCAAGGATATTGTACAGAACTCAACATAGCTTCACAGTCATGTAGAATGTACTTAAATGAGATTACAACTCGCACAGATCCTTTATCGTTTGATTGCAATATGTGATTTAAACTTAATCCGGATAGAATGTTAAGGTGGAGAAATATTGCTTGTTAATTGCCATTGTCTTTAAAACGTTGGAAGGAGACCATGACTACGAGTGCTGAGGAATGGGGATATTAACATTGTTGGTGGACAGTGGACACCAATAAAGGGTGGCCCTTGATTTATGATGGTGACCCCGCCAACTAGGGCAGGGTCACCACAACAGTATATGCCAATTACTGTGGGCCCTTTTACCTAACCCACCCTGTCAACTTTCCCTGTGGGAGGAAACCGGAGTACCCGGAGAAAACCCACGACTTTCGGCAGAGCGTTGACTTTACTCTTTCGGGTTCGAGTACGACTACGAGATTTTCCCGTTAAAAATCTACTACTACAAACTTGTTATCGTCCCCTCTTTGGCACAGCACATCTTTATAACAACAGTTGAGCCAAAGCGAGTACAGCTATGAGTTTGTAGTTGCAGACGTTAAGCAGAAAAATTTCGTAGTCGTACTCGTAGTCCAATCTAAAGCTCCCTATTAGCCCTTACTTAACCCCTAGGGTGGCACTATCCAGATATGCAAAGTTAATTTAGTTTAGTTTATGGTTGGGAAACATACGCCTTGGTTTGATATTTGAAATCTGGTCCAAGTGCTTACTTTTATCGTTTGTTCTTAATAGAAATATTCCTCTTATTTCAGGCCAAGTTATTGATCAAGTCACTGCCCTTTTGATACAATGTACATTCATGATTAAGCTGGTTGATTCCTGGTACCAAAATCAATGTGATGGTCGTAAGTCACATAAAATTAGTCCGATTACTATACGAAATGATTTGGTATATCGACTGACCTCCGTATATAGTAAACTATGACTACCTTTAAATACGGTAAAAGTGGTCAATCAAGGTCCTGGATTAGGCTTAATCTTGGCCAACTTTTAATGTTAGGGGCGGAGCGTCTGTAGCGCGGTCTGAGGCATACAAAAACAATTTTTGTTTCTGAAAATAGATCGGGCTGTGAACGGTTCCCAGGGAGATCATTGCTTCGTTTCCCGTGGGCACTTTTGATCTTGTTAGTTTTCATGCTCGAATCGGATAGAACGAGGGTTATGGTATTCCAGTTTTTATCACTTTCGATTTTATTTTGACGATATGTATTTCGTATTTATAATGACCATTGTGAAAAGCAACTATAGATATTGTAAATATCTATAAATAATAATATATTCCCTGTATATATAATTATAATATTTTACTTCTATATTTTACTTCTCATTGTTTTATTATTAACCAGCTAGGGTTCGTACAAAACTTAAAGTCCTTGAAAGTCCTTGAATTGGAAACAAAAATTCAAGGCCTTGAAAATCCTTGAATCTATAAAGAGGTGCTTGAAAGTCCTTGAATTCTTCTTGCTTTAGTTTTTGGATACTGTATTTTCTGAAAGTTGTCAGTATGTGGCACGATTCTACAGTTTAACAGCACTTTTTACCGACTTCTAACACCTTCTTTTCAGCCCTAAATAGTCCTTGAATTTCCTGATACATGGCCTGGAAAGTCCTTAAAATGTCCTTGATCCTGATCTATACGAACCCTGATTAACATTTTCAAACGATTTGGATGTTCCCCTCTAGTTCTGTAAAACTGCTATTTTATTCTATAGAATATAATCTGAGACCATGGCCGGTCGTCCAATCCAGACATGATTTAGAGATCAGTGGATCTCATGAAGTGGGTTAAAGATAGCCTGCCTTGCAGGTTGGGAAAGGCGGTATTAAAGAGGTCTTGAGTGGTCTGCTTAATTTTAAAAAGTGCATCGTTGCAGGTGTAATTAAATCGAAAATGCTTTGAGGCAAGAAAAAAATATCATTGCTTTGTTATCGATGCATCTTATCATAGCGTTGTGAACGGAAATCCCTGTTTTTTATCATAGGGATGTATTTGAATTGAATTTGAATATAACTTTTAAGCAGGCTAAATACATGTTCGCATTCCTTTTGAATGGCGCTGTAATATCTTTAATAGGCGCTTCCTACAAGGCAGAAAACACGTCAGGTTTAACAAGGCCCCTTTCTCAAAGCGTCTAAATGTTTTAATCTTTTTCAGTTAGTAAATTCAGACATAAAAACCTTGGCAGTGTATTGTAGCATATATACTACATACACTGGACACTCGCCGTATTCGAATACATACCAAAAACCAATCAATGTTGGAATATACACCGAAAACGGTCAATATTAGAATATATACCGAAAAACAAGGTCAATATTTGACTATTTACTGCAAACGGTCAATGTTCTAATGTGTTTTTTTTTCGTGCTCGGAGCGAAGCTAAAAATATAAATGTCACCTAATTTTAAACATGTTTTCTTGAACCTCAGTTACATAACGTTATAAAAATACGTACTGTAAACAAGATTTCGTGAAATCATGATTTCACGGAAGTGATAATTAAGGAAAGGCAGGAATTTTGACGTAAAATGCCTTCTGGGTACAGGAATCTTAGAATAAGTCGTTAAAAATAGACACAATAGGTGGGAGCGTAATGTGTTTACTTCATGTGAAGATTTCTTTAACTTAATTTATGATGCACTTGATATGATAAGAAATATATATTTAAACACAAGTAGCACAAGTACATCTTAACAAATCAACGGGGAAATCAATGGTGGAATTAAGAACTTTTTCATGGTTTAGCGTGCTCAATCGAGTTATTGAGCACTTGGGAAGTTGGGAGAGCACAGTTATAATATATAAACAACACGAAAATAGCGTGAAAACAAATTTTATTTCTTTCTCATTTAATTTCCCGCGCTTTTTAGCGTGCTCAATCGAGTTATTGAGCACGCTTTTCAGCCAGTCAAAAACGTTCTTATATTATATATATATTTTAACAATGGTTCAATAGTGCATGCTCAGTCGTGGCCTTCACCTCTGTGACAGAGCTATCCAGTGTAGATAATCAATCATGTAACCATCCATATAGTGTACTGTGTAGTAGGGTAGTTTTCGACGAGATCTGGGGTGTGCAAGACAAAAATTTTGGTGTGCAATATTGTCCGGAACCTCAGTCAAGTGTGTGCTTAAATTGATGTTAATGTTTTAAATTGTCAATAATCTTCAACACATACAAGCTGTGTAGGTATAAATATAGTTAATCAAATCACTGGACAAAAATATTCTCGCCAGACGGTGCACTACTCTGCAGTCTGATTTTCAAGTAGTTTTGATAAATGTTGAATTCATAATCTGCATCTGATCTTATTTATTAATACATTTTTACCGTATCATAATTGAGGCATCCTTATATGATATTTTAATATTGAATTATATTTATATTTACATCACTCCACTGCACTTTCCTGGTATATTAATAACACCCTTCTAAATTCAGGCATGTGCGGGGTATACTTCAAGAAAATAATTCAATAATTCAATAGCCGTAAGCGTACTGCACAAGTTAACCATACTGGTCTTCCAGATAACGTTGAAAACAGGAAATCGTGGTTGAAAAAATAGTTTATTTTTGTAGTCGTACGTGCATATTGGTGGAAAACAGTGCGCAAGCCTCGTGATGATGAAATGCAGAAAAAATAAGATAATTAAGTACTAAGTACTACTGGACAGGGAAGGAAATATTGGAGGTGCATGGTATGACATGGTACAAGTATATGCCGAAAATATTGTCGAAATTTTTATAATCCTGCAGAGCACAGAATAGGAAATGACCAGAAAGGCCACTCAGCAGTGCAACGTGACACCCTATTTTTATGCAGTTATCTGGCCAGAATAATGGCGGACCAGCCAGTTCAGCGTGTTTATTGGTCAGAAAATGCAATTGACTGGCTAGAATAATGGTAATGAACATGCGTAATGCGACATGCGCAGCGTCAAAAACTTCAAAGGTTCGGCCTCAAGTGGCCCTTCTAGTCATTTCCTATTCTATGCTGCAGAGTATGCATGGTCAAGTGTGCTGACAATTTAAGCCCTCTGTCAAAGATTTATTTGAAATAAAAATATTTGTGTCTTCGAGAGCATACTATATGCAGATACCCTAGCGACAATGTTTAATATGTTTTTACAATTGTTTTACATGTCATCTAGAACTTCCTATTTTGAGAAATGCTTAAATCGTTGATAAAATGTCAAGAAGAGGTTCAACTGTACTTACATGTAGACAGATAATTTTAATTACTGGAATTTTGCAAATTTTCATACTCTTTCTCTGCGACAGAACGCATGTGAGATGAGAAATACATTCCTAATAAATGCCCTGTTGGTGGTATATATAAAGGGGCTAAAGGTACGTTCACACACAGCGATTTGTCGGGCCGATTTTAGGTTTCTCTGAATGTTAATGACGAATATTTTCAGTTGATGATGTTGTCAGATGACGTTCGCCACGTATTTTTCAAATATCATTAACGTGCATCTGAAATCGGCCCGACAAATCGCTGTGTGTAAACGTACCTTAAGCTTCTTAGCCCTCTTTCTTATGTCTTCTTTATATTTGAGAATAAGTAAGCATATTTTCTGATTTATCTAATTTGTCTTCATTAACTTTTTTAACGTTTTTCAAAACACATGCAACTCAGAGCTGCACCACGACTCTACTTTTTTCGAATATTGCACAATCGTATTAAGGTCCAATATTCCTGGTATTGCACAATCTTATTAAAGGTCCAATTAAGACATTTTAAGACAACTTATTTTATTGCTTTCTATGTTAAAAAGCAACAGAAAAAAAGCACGTGTTTTAAAAAACTTAGCTGTCTGTTTTTTTACACAGACTTGTTTTTCATAAGCTCGTTCAAACCAGCGACTACTTTATCTCCAAATCATGAAAAAAGCAACTGGTAATTTTGGATATCTTGTCTACCAATCTCCGACTTCGTTCTTTATCATTTCGGCTGTTTCCGTTGCAAGTTGACATCATGTCTCCTTTTCATTGGACCCCGAGCTAAATGCTTCCATCACATATATATTTGCTACCAAACACCAGGTCAGTACATATATAGTGAACAATTTAGTCACTCCCATATGCTGCACTGACACTGAGTGAAAGTGACTGACCTATTCCTAACCTGACTAGCAGACAAGAACTCCATAATTCCTGTTATTCCATAATAAGACTTTTCAAGAAACAGTTGCATTGTAAGTCGTTTTAGCTAGTAAATATTTCGAAAGTGGTTTATTATGGTCTCGTATTGGAGGTCTTAATTGAATGTCTTGATCAAATATCGTTTTAAATTCCCTTGCTTCCGATATCTGCATAAATAACAGTCCAAAAATATAACAAAATCATGAGAATAGAAATATCCATATTGCTTATTGTGTGTGACGTTATAAATATATCATCTCAAGTTATTGAATTACTGAATTCACTTTGGGCTACATAGTTGATATGTAAAAATAACACATGACCATATTTTGATGTACTGTTGTTTGCAATAAGAAAGAATGAAAGAAGGAAAAATGAAAGAAATAGAAGGATGGAAAAAAGGAAAGAAAAAATATTTGGCTGTTTCGCATGGAATGCGCGGTTACCAAGCTCTTGAACACATGACGTGACGTTCTCTAAAAATATATCAACTTTGTTGTGTTTTCACTGTTTTGGATAAAACAATACGCTATATTTACTTTCATATTTGGTTTCTGAGCAGTATAACTTTAACCATACTTCTGCACATGAATTCCGGGCCTTAGAAACGTCAACAGACCCGTTTACACAAGTTTATAGCGCAGCATTTGCAAGGAATATAAAAATGTACTAATCTGTACCGATGGCCAAATATCTATGACAGATTGACTTCCGACGACTTTTTTCCTGGGCTTGCGTTTGCTATGTTCTCGAAGAATGTGCCAAAGCTTTTAAAAGGAAGAGAACAAAGTGTGAGTATAATTTAATGTCCATATTATAATAATAATATGTTGTAGTTTATAATATTATTTACATGTCGAACTTGATTTCTGATTCTTGCCTTCTCATCTTTCGTTGTGTTTGAGTATGCCTTCTTATTGTTTACAAACAGGAGAGAGTTAACAGAAAACTGCAGAGTAGATTACAGGTTTATGGCAAACTTGTGCAACGACTGGGTTTGGAAACAGAACTTGAGGTTTGTATAAATATTTGTAAATTATTAGTTATTCAATGCCATTAACCCCCATTAGCTTTATACAATTCGCCCAGATGCGCCCTACTTTTATAGTATTTTACTCTGTCTAACGCCAGACGATTTTACTCGTCAGTGGTAGGGTACTGCCAGTTAATGGGTTAATGTTATTGTATCATATATTTAATACGGCGGTTGACTGTTGTGTAAAACTACCTGAGTAGGTAGTTTTATAGTGAATACAAAAGCGATCACGTGATAAAAAATAAACCAATCAGATGGATCATAACACGTGATCGCTTTTGTATTCACTATAAAAGCACATGTTTTTTCCCCGACCCATTCTACTAACTTACAGACCAAAGGCCTTCGCTCGAAACGTCGAAGTTCTCATTGTATTTTTCAGGTAGTTTTACACAACAGTCAACCGCTGTATTTGCTATACTCTACCCACACTGGCACCGCACATTCGACATATATTTAATAAATAAGGGTACAATAACATTAATGTCATTTGAGGTTGAGTAATCCGGCGTACCTTTCAAGATCGAAATCTGTAGAGAAAGTCAGTTATGCGCCTGTCAATGTTAAGCTCCAGGGAGGGGGGAGGGGCAAACCCAAGGGGATTTGACATTTTTGATTGAGTGAGTATCAATTTCCCCACCCACAGGACGGAAATATCTGTCAAATTAGGGAAAAAGACCCCTCCACGGCAAGGCACTAGCATTGCATCGACTACAAAGTGATACTGTAATTAGTATGTAACTTTAATTTTAAACACAACATCTCAGTCTGGTAATGTCAAATACCCCCTCCTTGGGTAGGTAGCTGTTATCAAATTCCCTACCCTTGGGGGCATGCATGCTGTCAAACTCCTATGGGTTGCCCATTACGACATTATATTTGTGTAAACAGAGCATTACCGATCATCTTGAATAGGCAAACCAGCCTTAGTAATTGCTTTTAGATAAAACAAGGTCTTGGCTGTCCAACCTGGTTCCCAAAATAATAACAAAAGCTGGATACCCAGGCTGGCTTGCCTCCGTATAAACAGTTCTTTACCATAGATTTTCCGTCTGTTACTTGAACTGTTATTTAGGAGGGGGACGGGCTTTTGGGGTGCTGTACTTTGATGAATTGTGATACATTTCCACATTCCAGGGTCATGAAGGATGTGTTAACTGTTTACAATGGAACACAAGTGGAAGGTAACTAGCTCTATATCTTTCAGTACTAAATGTTTTACATTTGAGTTTGTATAAAACTTATCTTAATGTTTATGTATATATTATTTACAGTATCCTAGCTTCTGGATCAGATGATCTTCATGCGATATTATGGGATCCATTCAAACGCAAAATAAAACATAAAATAAACACCGGACACAGTGCAAACATTTTCTCTGTAAAGGTATGTAGTTCAACATTAGTGCATGTAAATTTTAAACAATTTTTCCTGATTTATAAGCTGCTGTTTTTGGATATGAACCACTTGAAAAATATTAACCCATTAGCTGGCAATATGCCCAGATGTGCCCTACTTTAGTATTTTACTCTGCCTAATGCCAGACGATTTTACTCGTCAGTGGCAGGGTACTGCCAGTTGATGGGTTAACAAAACCATAACTAAACAGGGTTCATAATTTACCCGCCCACCCAACTAGTGCTGAAGGCACAAGCAGCCTATGGGGTCCGGGGGTATGTTTCCTCGTAAAATTTTTGAAATCTGAAAGCCCGGAAATGCACTCAATTTTTGCTAGTTGCTGTGAAACAATCTTAATCATCTACGATCTATTGTTAAATATCTTAGCAAGTTTGAAGTCTGTACAATGTAGCAATGAAATAAAGACCAAATACTGGAGTTTTGTTTGTTTTAAAATATTTTTGCCCGTCCACTTTCAAAAATGCCCGTCCAAAAGGCGGGTGGACCGGCCTCTGGCTAAGCCCCTACCCATGATTGATATATTTCTATCCCTTCTTTATAATTGTACAGTTTATGCCAAACACTGGTGATGAAGTGCTGGTTACAGGTGCTGGTGACTTCCAAGTTTGTGTTCATTCTGTGCCGCAGCAAGATACGATTCAAACATTCAAATGTCATTCAATGCGAGTCAAGCGTCTTGCAACAAGTCCTGATGCCCCACATTTGATTTGGAGTGCCTCGGAAGATGGTACAATAAGGTAGTTCTTTGATGGCATTCAGTACTTGGTGTTCCTTTTGATATCTTAATTGCCCACTAAGCTGCATTTCACCCTAATTTGTTACTTACCCTTGCTAATCCCAGATGATTTTACTTTCCAAATTCTGCAGATTCTTCACCTCTGTCTCATATTCATTACCTGTGATGGAGTAACCTGTCAATAGAGCTGTATCAACATGCAATTTTCCCTTTCTTTTAGACAATTTGATTTGCGTGAATCTCACATTTGTCATTCAAATGAAAACTGCAAGAATACTCTGATTGACCTAACGCTTCATGTTGGATCCTGTGAAGTCAAATGTATTGAAGTTAACCCATGTCAATCAGAGCTACTGGCAGTTGGATGTAGCGACCCTTATGTACGGATGTATGATCGACGTATGTTAAGAGACCATTGCACAGCTTCAGGAGTGACTCATTGCTGTATCCAAACTTGTCAAAACACTACTACAAGCTTACCAAGTGGCTGTGCTCAATATTTTACACCTGGCCATCTACCTTGTACAACACGCCGTGGAAAGCGACGATCTATTGTCTCAACTTATCTTACATTCAGTCCTAATGGTCAGGAACTTTTGGTGAACTTAGGCGGTGAACAGTTATATTTGTTCGATATCCACACACAACGTCCTCCTTTGTCCTATACACCAGATTCTTTTAGTACTGAGAATACTTGTACATCATCTCGTAATGGTTTTGTACACCATAAAACGAGTAGTGTTGGTACTGATGAGGAAAAAGGTAGTAGTGCCACTTTAAGTAAAAATAAACTAAGTGGCACAAATGGCTACACAAAAGCCAAGGAGCATCAGGAACATACAAGTACATCGGGTCAGAGACATGCAAGTGCATCTGGAAAGTCTACTAAACTATCCGGAAAAGCATTGGAGTTAAAAGTCAGAGCTAATATGGAGTATGAAAATAGGAATTATTGGGGAGCAATAAACTTGTACAATCAAGCACTTATCTTGGCTCCTAACTCTGCTGTTCTGTATGCCAATAGGGCTGCTGCTTTCTTGAAGCGAGGCTGGTAAGCTGTTACAATACAACCTCATGCATGGATAGTCCTTGTGCAGTTGAACTCATGTGAACTTGTCCAGTACATTATGCAGGGCTTGAAATAGCGTCCTGCCAATGGCCAAAAGCAGGCCATATTTGAGAGATGGCAGGTGAAAAAATTTTGAACTGCCAAGTCAAAATAAAATGGCAGGCGACATTCTATAGATATGTTTCAAGAATAAAAATGGCAAGCAAAAATTTATTTGACCTGCCAAAAAAAATTTAGACTCAGGCCATATTTTTCTCTATTTCGAGCCCTGATATTATGGTCCCTTACTGCCTTTGATAATGGCACATCTATAAGTACTGCAGCCAGTATAACATACAATTTAGCCCATTAACCCATTAGCTTGCAATGCACCCAGATGCGCCCTACTTTAGTATTTTACTCTGTCTAATGCCAGACGATTTTGCTCTGTCTAACACCAGACAATTTTACTCGTTAGTTGTAGGGTACTGCCAGTTAATGGGTTTAAGCTGCAATGCATTTTTATACCCCTACTTTGTTATTCTGTGTAATGCTAGACAATTTTATTCATCAAAACTATAAAATAATATGTCTCTAAGTATATTATTTATATAATAGGTATGGAGATGTCTATGCAGCACTTCGTGACTGTGAGCATGCTCTAACCCTTGATTCAACCAGTTCTAAAGCAGCTTACAGACAAGCTCGATGTTTATTTGATCTGGAATGGTTTCCAGAGGCTGAAGCATGTCTCGAACGTTTTATGGCTCGTTTTCCTGATGAATGCAATTCAAAGGTGGTGAAATGTCTGGAACGGGACATTAAGGCTGCATTGTTCTCACAAACTGAAGGTAATTTTGAAGAAATTTTTTTTTTGCAATAACTCCTTTGATTTGATTTGAGTAAATTTGTTTAGTATTAACCCATATTACATTGGCATAAGTCTGTTGTCCAAGAGTTTCCTCTTGAATAGTGGGCCAAGTTGTTCATTCATTCATTTGTTCAGCAATTCGTTCATTCATTCAATAGAAAAGTTTAATGGCATTAGATAGAATAACAAGAAGGCTCAATGGGGTACATTGAGGCTTATTATCCCCATAATTATTCTTACACTTGAGACAACAACAATCTTGTGCAGGATTCAAACTCACACGTTTATGCTTACCCAAAAGTACTCTGCTTTGTCATTTAACTCTGGTCTAATGCCAGATGATTTTACTTGTCAATGGAAACGTTTTTGATCTGCCCATGTCTCTAGTTAACTTGTTAAAACTTGTTTATTTTTAGATGGCAATGGAAAGGCTTCAAACCGTGAAAGAACAAGACGACATGAATATTACTCAAACACACTGCTAGGATCATTAAAGAGGATAAATGATTCTGAGCGCGAACTCAGAACGACATCCAATGATTATAAAGCCAGATTTTGTGGACATTGCAACACTACGACAGATATCAAGGAGGCGAACTTCTTTGGTGCAAATGGAGAGTATATTGTCGCTGGTAGTGACGACGGCTCTTTCTTTTTATGGGAAAAATCCACTGCAAATTTATTAAGGGTTTTGAAAGGTGACGAGTCAATTGTGAACTGTTTACAACCACACCCAAGTGGCTGTATCCTAGCAACCAGTGGTATTGACCCGGTCGTGCGTTTGTGGAGTCCACAGGCCGAGCATGTAGAGGAGTCTGGTGATGAGAGGAGAGTACCAGATAACGAATTTGCACAGGTCGCCAAAGATAATCAAAGACGAATGAAGACAGATCCTTTCGAAGTGATGATGATGAACTTAGGATATACAGTGACGAGAGAGGGGGCGGGTAGTGATGATAGTGATGGGGAATATGGGAGTGTTATGACACAAAATTGTCATGCTAGTTAGAGCTAGGTGAAGGACTTTGGGGTGGTTGCAATGACAGTATATGGTATATATATATATATAGTATGCCCTTCTGAGCTATATACACCATAATTACACTGTATATGAGTATATATATATAGGTATGCGGTCACCCTGGAGTGGGACCTGGTGTAGTAGTGAAGGAAGGTGTGACCGTTTTTTTTCAAAAATTTCCCTAATAATAACTTATTGTAAAAAATAATATAGTATAATTTTGACATATAAGATATGTAATCTATTCAATATATACACATTAAGAAGCATGATTTGAGTTTCGTTTACGGTAGCGATCTCATAGAGTTCGGGAGGTCGGTTTCCCACTGACCTGTAGAGGCTAATCATTAGGCTAGTGGAATATGGATAGAGCTTGTCAGTTCTATGGGTGAATACTAAGATTTTTCTCGGCATAATAGTTGATTGTGTTCGTGGATGGATTATTCGAACGAAAATTTATATACATTTTTAGACCTAGCCAGGAGCAGTTGCGAAAAATGCAACCTTAGGCCCTCTGGCAGGAATCGACCCTGTGGCCCTGCGGTTCCGGTGCAGCGCTCGAATATTCCATCCACAAACACAATCAACTATTATTCCCATCGAACGAGATGCCAAGAAAAATCTTAGTATTCACCCATATACCATATACTGGCATCCCTCCCATATGTATGCACGAGCTTGCGGTGGATGCTCAGCAGCTGGACTCTGTAGCTCAGTTGGTTGGAGCGCTGCACCGGAATCGCAGGGCCGCAGGTTCGATTCCTGCGAGAGGGCCTTATCAGTTCTAAACTGTTCTTTCGATAGAGTGGACGTAAAAATCATCCCTTATTGGTCTATAGTGTACCCAGAGAAAACTATTCTTCAGATTATCAATTTGGTTAAGTCGCGTTATGTGCTCTACCACACGACACTTTTTCTCCGAATACTCCGGTTCCTTTGTTAGTAACACTGGATCAATGAAGACGCCATTATATGACTGGAATTACTCGATGAACTCCTAAAACTATCTAGTCTAAATACAGTTAATCCAGGATGTTGATTTTAACCGTCGATTCTTTTTTCTCCGGGCGCTCTTAATTTTGCGGTACCTGTCAGAATTCCACCACATGGCTTTTTATCCTTTGTGACGATTTTTGTTCCACGGCAGGTAGATCGTAGCACTACTATACTACATTGTTTGCCTCGTTTTTGAAACTACAAGCGAAAATTTTACACTGAAATATTTCATGTAAATCGAGTTGTGTCTGGATTGCTAGTCTAAATATGCCGTGAAATTGATGGTATATATATGGTATATGTTCTAATTGAAAATGGAAGGAATTTTAGAGAATTTATCTATGGATGCGACGGCGGGAAAGCTAAAGGCTATAACCGATGCTTGTGATGAAGGGTTAGGTGAGGGTTTAGTTATTTAAAGATTTGACGGCTTACTGATCTTGTGGTTTGCTAATTCTGTGTTTGATCATTTCAGAGGCTTTATCCCGTGAACGGAGTGGCAGAGGAGTAGAGCCGTATGAACTAAGGTAGCAATTATCGTGCTTAATCAAGTGTGCGATCTCATTAAATGGATCACTGATTCAATGCAAATTTTTTAAATTTATACTTTGTATTGCATGAATACGTCTCCTGAGATGGCTAGGCAAAACGAAATCAATTTATATTTCGGACATTTATAAATGAAGTTTCTATTCAAGCGGATTTAAAGTCTGGTTTGGAGAAGTCCTGAGTCGTGATCGCCGATGTGAAATAGTTTGAATGAATATCTTGTCTTTTGTGTGCTGTATGCAAATCAGCCTTAACTGGTTTTACCTTGCTTTATTGTCGCAACTGTCACGACTAAAGGCTCTTTTCCACTCATCGCAAAACCAACTCGCTGCGAGTTCTTGCATGTAATTAAAATAAACTGTCGAGCATTGTGATTGGATGAAAGTACTCGCAGCGAGCTTGCGAGTTGGTTTTTGCGACGAGTGGAAAAGAGCCTTAAGTATATTTGGAACCAGGCTTAAAATGGCATGTGTAGTATATACAAGGCAGTCGATGTGTATTTGTAGTTCTCAACTGTTTATGAAACTTCGTGGATCCTGAATTGATCTACGAACGCCAGAACCACGCATTCGTAAATTCGTTTTTTCAAACCCAAAGCCCATAATAAAGTAATTCTGATCTTGATGATGATGATTATTTTGGACTAGTTGTCTTGATCGTTTTTGCTACCTTGTATGTATTTTGTATAGTAAGGGATGTGTGCTTATTATCCTTACTTGCAGCTGAGAGCTAAGCTGAATTGCGAAGGACATGTTAAGCTCAACGTGACCAAGTCGAAGGCGTATAGAGTCTGAATTCAACGCGGCAAAATAACTTGACATTATCAGAAAGTTTAAATCTATATTAAAACTGTCAAAGCCGGTTACAGACAAGCAAGTTTTCTATGACAAGTTTTCATATGGCAAGTTTATTTGCTCGTCTGTATACGCAACTTTGCCAACCACGCTAACATGCTAGCTTTTGAACAAGTGTACTTCTCATAGAAAAATTTGCAGAGTACAAATTTTGCTCGTCTGTATGGGTCAACAAAGAAAACTTGTCAACGTAATTTGAACACTTAGATATGGTTGGTCGGCAATCTATTGTTGTATTAGCTATCATGGCGGTCAGAAAACCACAAACTTGTCATAGAAAATTTGTTGTACGTACACACGTACAATTGGTAAATAAAACATGTCATAGAAAACTTGCTCGTCTGTAACCGGCTTTAAGTTTGTAACGGTCGTGAACATATCAAGGTGACCGATGTAATAGAGTGCCGATATACCTCTGCCATAGAATAAGAAATGACTAGAAGGGCCACTTGAGGCCGAACCTTTGAAGTTTTTGACGCTGCGCATGTCGCATTACGCATGTTCATTACCATTATTCTAGCCAGTCAATTGCATTTTCTGACCAATAAACACGCTGAACTGGCTGGTCCGCCATTATTCTGGCCAGATAACTGCATAAAAATAGGGTGTCACGTTGCACTGCTGAGTGGCCTTTCTGGTCATTTCCTATTCTGTGCCTCTGCAATCAATAAAGACTGATTTGCATACAGCGCGCAAACGACAAGATAGATGAAGACTATTTCACATCGTCGAACAGGACTTGGTGACGACAATTACAGCCACATGGAAATCAGGCTTAACACTGCTTTAACTCTATATATATACAACTTTGTTCTTTGTCTTTGTATAGAGAGAAATGCCTACTGCCTTTGAAACTTGCCTTGGAGTCGCGGGTGTCGAAGCTATCAAGTCATGCGTTGGGAGGATTTCACGTAAGTATGGAGGTTTTGCACCATCACGTGACCAAATTCTAAAATCTTTAACATGCAACCTATAAAGCTGGCTGTTAAACATGTTTTGTATGTCATTATAACAAGTATTCGTAACAAAATGCACCTGCCATCCAACATGGCGGCCAAAATACAAATGCTCAAGAAAAGATGTGTTTTATAACAAATGTTTATATTCTGTTTACTATGATACTATATATTGCTTTTAAAAGCTAAATTGAGTTTTCTCGTTAGGTTTGAAAAAAAACGTAGCTTTTAACGGCATTTGAAAATAATGCTGACGTCAGCAATACGAATTATTCAAACCTTTTTAACTCGCGAGGGAACAATTGTATCGACTTGAAATTTGTTACGAATACTTGTATACAAAACATATGACATACAAAACATGTTTAACAGCCTGGGGCCAGTTGTACGAAGCCCGTTTAGCTTAAACGGTGGATAACTCGAAAATATAGATCAAGTCTATTCTTTCATCGAACGACCAAGCTAAAATATTTAAACTTGAATAGAACAATTATATTGGCAACTACATATTAAGGGCATAAGATTTAAGTTCAGTCATTCACCAAATGTGTGAAAGTGTTTTTTAATTTTGGCTTATCCACCGTTTAAGCTAAACGGCCGTCGTACAACCGGCCCCAGCTTGATAGGTTGCACGTCAACGATTTTAGAATTTGGACTCCTCTAGACTATGGCATACTTCATATGGTATGCTTCTCTATACTTGGTAGAAAAACGCACCAATGGAAAGCGTCGGGAAGGAGAGACATATGCTACCAACCATGACCAGAATTTCATTTTTGTTTAACAGAAACTGATATCTGATGAACGTTTCCACTCTCTTGTCGAAGGAGATGTACATCGTCAACTTCCAGTACAGTTTGTTAATGCTGTTGTTTCTACACCTTCTATGTCGGATGAAATACAAGTGGAAATCATGAAGGTTTGTGGATATGACAGGGCCTTTTTTAACTAATGTACTGGAGGGGCCAAAGCCCCCAGCCCCCATGTTGGCCCCCCAGTAAGCTATTTGCCCCCCCCCCCAGTGAAAGTCCCTTTTGTCCAAAGTATAAGCAAAAAGGGGAGGGGGACTGAGTTTAGATGAAAGTTATGGGCCGTTATGGTATTCTCACAACAAAACCTGGCTCCGTTTAGATGGGATATATCAAAAATTGTCTCTGAAAATGCAGGAAACCAAGCCACAGAGACTCAAGAATACAAGACCCCAGACCCCCCTTCACCTTTCCACACCTGTAATACACCACCTACTTGTTACGTCCCCTTTTGATGATGGCCCCCCTTTCTTAAAAAAAGCCCTGGGATATGAAGGGATAATCTTTGACTTTCGTATCATTGGTATACAATGTATTACACCCTATTTGTTGTATTATGATGTACCCAGGCTTTTAGCCAGAATGCCAAAACTGGTCGTCAAAAAAATACCGTGGCTGTGGCCACCAATTTTCGTAGCGGTGGTAAAAAACATGGCGCTTGAAATCAATTATCAGATGCTCATAATTCAACGTGTTTTTGACAAATAAGCATCGAAATGTATGCAATAGCTAAAGCAAACGGCAGCTACAACTCTGGAGGTAGTCAAGAAATATAACAAAGTTTATAAGTCCCCAATTAAATAAAATATTTTCTTAGGCCGTCCATGACCGTCTATTGGACGGCTGCCTGGATGTACCATACTAAACAAAATGTACTTTTCAGATGTTACTCATGATCACGTGCTCAGCGTCTTGCGAAGTTCATGGTGAATACCTTATTAAAATTGCTGAGGTAAATATTACCATAGAGATGTTGGTCATGGCAAAATGGTGGATGTATACGACTTTAACCTCTGAGTTTGTTCATAGTTAGGTTTGTTCGTTCCTGCAACTTGCAACAAAAAACTGATTTCAATGCATGTTAATTAAAGATGTTCACATATAAGTAAGCAAACATGAAGCAACATTCGTAAACATTTCTAACTAACATGCATTGAAATCGGTTTCTGTTGCAATTTGCAGCAATTTTTTGCGCGTATTACTCCGCCTTTAGTGTTTGTTTATATTTTCAATCGACCATCTTCTCTAGGTGTGTATTGAAACATACACTCGATCTAGTCAGTCATGGACCAAGACAGCATGTCGTGCGACGTTGACACAAATGATGAGTTCTGTTTGTAATGATTTAGAGGAAAGTCTGAAGAAAGAAATGGTAAGTAGAGATTTTTATTACTCTTGTTTTAGCTTGGTATTAATACTCCTGTAGAATAAACTTTAAAAGGAAAGACAGACAGACAGTATCGGAGTAACTAGTAACTACATTTTTACCATATGTATTGACCTGCATGGGGCCGGTTGTTCAAAAGCCGGTTCGCCTAACTCTATATCTTCAAATAAAACTTCCCAACACTCAACAGCTTGTTTATAAAGTTGAATATGTTTTTCCAGAAATCTTTTCTGGATCTATAGAAGTTTTATTTTCTAAAGTTTTGAAACGGCCATGCAGAAATGCAGAACTCAAAACAGTGGGTTAAAATTTAACCCAGGGTTAGCGCTAATCGAGCTTTGAACAACCGGCCCCTGGTGTTTGGTAGATAATACATATGATGGAAACATTTTGCTCTCATAAAGGTACGTTCACACGTTGCGATTTGTCTGGCCGATTTCAGATGCACGTTAATGATATTTGAAGAATACGTAGCAAACGTCATCTGGTGACATCATCAACTGAAAATATTCGTCATTAACATTCAGCAAAACCTAAAATCGGCCCGACAACAAATCATGTGTGTATGAACGTAGAATCGCTGCCTTCGAAGTTTTATTTAGTCTGTATGTGCTCTACTTTAGACGTATTTGCTCATTTATTTAAAAGTAAGTCACGAGACTTTAGCCATCAGATTGCCACAATATTGCGGATTACGAAGAACAAAAATGTTTTTAACATTTACGTTACCATGGAAACAACGCGATTTGGAGATTGTCGTATTTTATCTTCTTTCTTAATTTTTGATTTCCTTCGGTAAAACTTTTTTTTTTGCACACGAGTACAAAGTATTGAAATATGCGATTTGAGATTTAAAAAAATTCGGCTCCGAGGAATTTTTTTTAAATCGCATATTTCAATACTTTGTACTTTAGGTGCTCGTGTTCAAAATATAAAAAAGTTTTACCGAAGGAAAATCCAAAAAATTAAGAAAGAAGATAAAAATACGACAATCTCTAAATCGCGTTGTTACCATGGCAACGTAAATATTTAAAAACATTTTTTGTTCTTCGTAATCCGCAATATTGTGGCAATCTGATGGCCAAGTCTCGTGACCATACCTTGCAAAATGAGCAAATAATGGACCTTAGAGCACATTTGCGTGCTACAGAATTAAAACTGTAGGGAGCCTCCTTAAGTGTGAATGCATTTGAAGTTGACTATCATGTGTAGCACCATATATAATACTTGCTGAAATCCAGTATATATACAAACCAACAATTGTTGTACAATGTTCGTTTCGTTTAGCTCTCTCATCACTCTAAGGATTTGCCACATTCTGTACGAGGTAAGATATTCACGAAGTATAATAATATCTCTTGAACATTCTCAACTTTGGTAGTACATTGGAACATTAACCATTAGATTTTTTAACAATTTTTCGACAGGTCTAGATCTTATCTGGAACGAGTCAAGCAAGATCTTAACTCAAGATGTCTTGATGTTGATGAAACACTTTTGTTCACGGCTATCACCTAGTCATAGGTAAGGGAAATGTTCTTTAACACCTTCGTCCACCATACTTACCCGTTTGGATGGTGAGGTGTTAGCCCTGATGACCGAGGGGTGGCCTGGGGCGACTACTGTTACTTGGACTCAGGTTAAGATCCATGCAAGTGGATCTTGAGCTGACCACCCCTTCAATTGGTCACACGAGTCATGAAGACAGAAAATTTTTTTTCCTACAATGTTTGCTTAGCACGTAACGGTAACTGATGCCAAACGTCGACCGCTCTCATGTTACAAACCCCCTCGGTCACGTGACGTGCTGACGTATCGAGGCATGGTTACCTGTCTGTTAACCTTGGTTATTGCATAACCTCATTAAAACTAATCAGAGCTGTGCACCGGAGGCCGAAGCTCTGCTGGAGCTCCGGCGTTTTTGGTCAGCCGGAGTTGGGATGCTTTCTTCCAGCTGCGGCTGGAAAGTCAAAATGACATATGACAAGAATAGATAAATATATGTGTTAACAATATCGTAATACTGCATATATTAACAATACCGTGCAATAACTGCATCAGCATAATTACCGCCTACTCACGTCTTTATATCTGCTTGGGCTTAGCTTGCATTACTTGCATATTGCGCATGAACAATTAGTGAAAATGAACTGTAAAGTTTACTCGCTGGCTCAACCCTTATTAATTTATAGTAGCAGTTGACACCGGTTCGCGCACTTCAACCCCCTAAGTCCGATTCTAGGTTATTAAGGATTTATTGTTTGTAAATGAAAAAATATTAAACTGTTCCATCCAAGGTACCCAAAATCGTGTGAGCATTTTAAGTGGTTCAATAAATGTCAGCTTTCGATCACTAGGATAAGCTCTAGGTACAAAGTCGAGCCGAATAATATCCGCTATTATTCGGTTATAGACTCTATCCTCTATGACCTTCCCAACTCTTCCTGAGTTGTGAACCAACAAAGCTGGAGCCGGATATTTGAACTGTAAGCTGCCGGAGCTGAAAAACCGGAGTTTGCACAGCCCTAAAACTAATCATGATTATGTGGTCTAAGTATTTCCAAACCTCAGAGGTGTGCCAATATTCATTGCATTTGACTGTTTCTTTCAGTGGTAACACACAGCTGAATGACGTGTTGTCATTATACCTTGAAGCAGTCTACGTCTTAGTGTCTAGTTTGTCTGTTGCCATCAGACAGCAGAAAGACTTCATCGATGTTTTATGGTAAGAAGAAAAATCATTGAGTGAACAGACGCAGACAAAAGCATTCTCTAAGCTCACATGATTTCACGTTTGTCAAGTAATATATCATACACGAGAAGGAGTTTATTATACCGAGAAGTGTGTTGAAAAACAAGGCGCTAGCCGAGTTTTTTAACATACTTTGAGGTGTTTTTAAATCACTATAATAAACGACTTCGAGTGTATGATATAGCTTCTCAAACAAACCAGTATTTAAAGAGAAATTCAACGCGAAAGTTGAGTTAATTTATGGGTGTTTATTACCGTGGTATCAAGACAACGATATGGTGGTGATTTCCTTTGTGTTTTGCTCATGAATTATTAATGAGTTTGAGAAGAGCATTTCACAATGTGTTCATCTGCCACTGTTCATTCTTATTTGCAAACGACGGTATTAACTTTTTCGAATTTTAATGTATTGTACACGAACATTATTCGCTGGAAGTTTGATTTCATTTTTTCCAGGCAATATCTGTGTCCAGCATTGATCCATCTTCTTGGCAGTCCAGTTAGCGAAGTGGGTGTGAAGACCAAAAACCAGGGTCCCTATCCCGAAGATGGAGGGCGTGGGGGACGGAGTGCTGGCTCTCCACTCAAGTCTAAACCACTTCAATCTGTCGCTCGTATTATTTACAATATCTCGAAAGAGTTGGTACGATTGGTTGGTCCGATGGGCACTATGCGTCCTGTTTTGGAATCTTTGTTTCACCGTATTATACTTTATCCTCCACCACAGCAAAGAGCTGAAGCTTTGAAAGCAATTAATGATGTAAGTTCTTATGATTTCTTAGGAAAGCTTGCAGTAATCGATAAAAAAAGTCGTGTAAAATAATAAGCTGCCGTGGTTTGTGTCTGACCCACTGACCTATACTACTTGTCCATAAGTTTAAGACCAAGTATAGGCGGTCTGAATGACCTAAAAACAGTGGCGGACACTTCGCGAAATATTGGGGGTGCGAACTTAGGTTGCCAACATATAACCAGCCTATCAAGGCCTTCCTGGTTGAGAAATCATTGATACAGCTTTGTTACTCAGCTATCATTCAAAGACTTTGAGAAATTATTGGGCCACCCTAGTGTCCGCCACTGCCTAAAAAGATATTTTGAAGCCATGGTAGCTAATCGTAGAGTACAACGCTGAACCCCATGTTTGAACTTTGAAATGATCTTATTTAATTATAGACATGCGTTAGCTTTAAATGTATTAACATTATTACATCGTAATATTTCGTAGATTTTTGCCAGTCCAAGTCACGTGGTTGATATAGCCGGCCCAGTCGTATTAAATCCCAGTAGCCCACCAACTCCAGACTCGCCAACCGAGCAAAAGAAATCTGAAGTCGATCTTCTTAAAGTGTAAGTCCATGAATACGTATTTATGCTCTCCCCTGTTGATTCAGTAGCTCAATTGGCAGAGCCACAGCCCGGTTTTCTAAGTTGAAATCCTGCTTGTGTCAACTTAATGAGAACGGTTACGAGATTTTTACGACTCCGTTAAATTTTCCGTTAAATATCTGCTAATACAAACTTGTTATCATCCTCTCTTTGGCACATATTTTATAACAACAGCTGAGCCAGCCGAGTTTGTTTTACTGTAATTTTGTACATTTAACGCAAAAAAAAAAAAAAAGTCGTTTCTCGTAGCCGTCGTCAAATCTAAAGTTCCCTATTGTTGGCAAGACAGTGATGGATTCTATACTATTTTAAGTTTACTTCGATTTGCTTTATTTCACTTTACATTGAATATTTTCCTCTAGCTTACTTGATGGTATTGTGGAATGTTCCCACTGTCCAGATCTGAGTGTGGTTGGAGGTAGTGTGGCCTGTGTTGTTGCCTTGCTTGGCTCTCTGGAAGAACTCACCCAGGGGGAGGGCCTTTCTCAAGAACAAGTTGAACTGTTAAAGAAAGTTGAAGACGTCGATGGCTGGGAAAATGTCGAAGAGAAGAATTCTAACAAAGCAACAGAGGATTCACCTCAGACTATTCCAAAGTTCACCTTGGCAAATGAGGCTTTCGATGAGGACGAGAAGATCGAGGTGCATCATGGGAAACCTAAACATATCCGCTGGGAGATGGATGAAGAACCGCAGGCGCTTACTGCAGAAAAACAGGTAATAGTTATAGTCAAAATTTTGATGGCATCTCACTCGATTGAATAATAATTGAAAGTTTTGTAGATGGAAAATTATGGAGTGTAAATTATATACATTGATTGGACCTAACCAGGAACAGCTACGAAAAATGCCACTATAGGTCCCTGGCAGGAATCGAACCTGCGGCCCTGTGATTCCGTTGCAGCGCTCTAACCAACTGAGCTACAGAGTCCAGTTGTTGAGCTAATAAATGTATATAATTTTCACTCAATAACTTTCCATCTACAAAACTTTCAATAGTTATAGTCAGTCATTCGGTTGGTTAGTCTGATGGTCACTCATCCAGTCGGTTAATCAGTCCATAAATATGTTCAACAACGAAAGTTGATTGTGACTAACTAGTTTTGTCGTGTGTTCAGATGGAGCTAAGTTTGGATCAAATGGATTTGGAAACTGTCACTCAGAAGTTTGCAAACACAGACAGACTGTGGGATATCAGTAGAACGAACCCTGATGGACGAGAACAAGATGGTGAGTGCTTGATGTCTAAGGTGTAGAACAAGCCTATGGTCTCCATTACAGGGCCAAATTAGGATACCATATGATCGTGGTAAATCCAAAACTGTATTGTCAACATACATACATACATACATTATTCAGCTCACTCCCCATTTGGGCTTTTCAGTGACCGATTACATCAAGTATCTAGCTTACCTATATTATATACGTAGCCTACATTATTTATTTTTACAATTGTGATATTACTCTCCTAATCTGTATATCCTAACCCACCCAGTCAACTTTTCCCTGTGGGAGGAAACCGGAGTGCCCAGAGAAAACCCACGACTTTCGACAGAGCGTTGACTTACTCTTTTCACATGAGTGTCCTCAACGAGAATCGAACTCAAGACTCAGAGGTGAAAGGCGCTTGCTCTGACGACTGCGCCACCGAAGCCCCTAAAAAATTGAAACAAGAGAAAGCCTGTAGTGTTTAGTAGAGTCGAACTGGACGCGCTTTTCTCACGTGCGACGGAGGGGCAATTATAATCAGACAACGGCATGCTGCAGCTATCAAACTCTGGTGAGGTGAAAGGCATGTCATGCTGTAACCAATTTTTTACCAACATTCCTAACTCAACAAATCTAGCGGTTGAACAGATTTTCAAAGCTGTATTTTCATTCAATGCTTTTCATTTCAGCCACAGAAGAAGGGAACATGTTGGGCCATGCAAAAAGTGTGCATTTTGCTACCGACCTGGAGGAAGAATTTACCATTGAAAATCGGGAAGATCAAAGGCTTGGTCGCTATGGTAACACACAACGTCATGGCATTCCTCGTCGAGTGGGTTTGCCTCGTCGGATCGCTTCGTCACCTGCTCACTCTGGCGTCGTCAGAAGATCGGCATCTTTCGATGGCAAGTCTAAGGCAAAACCAGTGATCAAGTAAGTGATTAACATTCGTATGTAGTAACTGACAATACGCGTCGTAAACCTGTCCTTCCTTAATTTGAACATTGGTTGATTTCGCGAAAATACAATATAAACTTAACACGTAGCGAGGAAGGGTCGTATTTTCGAATATTCCTAGGCTAACATGCGTAATAGTGTATAATGTTGTTCCATTGGGTTTTACACCTTGTATTACATTAATTATGTCTAGCCCAACTGTACTGTGATCCTATTTTAACTGTTTAATCATATCTTTGTTTAGTGACAGACGACGTGTGAACGGAGATCACGTGCAGCCGAAAATTCTGAGAAATGACAAACAACGATTACATCGCTCAAACTCAGATGTTGGAAACTCCCCTACAGATGATCACGAGGATGATTTCCTAGAAAAACGTTCGACTTCTTCCCGATCGATTCTCAGAAAAACCAAGCCAGTCTCGGAAATTTCTGAAAGCATAGAAGCCAATGAAAAAGCTGTTAAACCGAAAGGAATTCTTTTGCAATCTCACTTGAACGACTTAACCAACAAGAAACTTGGTCTAGTCAAAATAAACGGTATCCTCATTAGTCGACGTGACACTAGAGGACAGGTTTCTCCTGAAAATGTCGTGTCAAGCCCTGGCAAAGTTATTGAGAAACGGAAGTCGGTTGAAGAAAACGAGAAGGAGGGGGCACGGAATTTCGCGCGGTGTCTTCTGGGTATTTTACCGTCCGTTCTGAGCCTGCATGACCCAGCGGCAGTAGATGAAGCACTCCAGCAGTTTGCGTCTGATGTCTGTGAGGCAGTCACGTGTATGGCGCTGAAACGCAAGAACGTGCCAAACTTCGGAACACTTCGTGGCTCGTCGGATCTTCTCGATGATACCTCGGGAAAAGGTGCTACGTCATACTTACATTATCCAATCCTGAACGCTGATGGAGTCTACGCTGCAGTGTATGCTACACTCAAGTTGAACTTGAAGTTACATCGTGCTGGGTACTATGGCAAGAAACAAGAACAAGAACTTGTCACACAGGTATGACAGGTTTGATATGGATCTAAATACTTTTACTACATAGCTCTATCAGTTGTAAACTGTTCTCCCTAAAGGTTCAGTCTTGAGCTACGTTCACACACAGCGATTTGTCGGACCGATTTTAGGTTTTGCTGAATGTTAATGACGAATATTTTCAGTTGATCATGTCACCAGATGACGTTTGCCACGTATTTTTCAAATATCATTAACGTGCATCTGAAATCGGCCCGACAAATCGCAGAAAACTGCGGTTTTTTGTAGAGTCGGACAGAAAGCCAGGCATCATTAAAAGGCACATTTTGGATTTGTGCAGGCACATTTTTAAATCCTGACATTTTCTAAATATTTAGCTCTGAAAACCTAAAATACGATGCATTTTTGCAGGCACATTTTGAATTCGATGAATTTTGCTCGCAGGCACTAAATAATATTAATGAGCCCTGCATGCAGAAAGCACTCTTCCCTTCTGAGATGAAAATATATTCTGACAACTTCACGTTGCCAAATTCGAACCCACTGTGCCCCAACACCCCTTTCGAGCTAATTAGATAAATGAATGAGTTCTAATTAATAGTTTATTTCTCTTAAACAGGAAGAGTTTATAAAGAATACTCATGATTGTGATGTTGATGTTGGTCTTTCCTCCGTATGGTTGGGAGAACTATATCGCTTGGTCACGACTTATGATATCTTAGAGAAAGCTGGTTATAAAGCTGACGATGTTAGCTCTAATCGCGCTCTCATCGAGCTGCTTTCGGGTGTCAATCGGACACCGAGGAACAGCGAAGATACGACGATGGACGAAGCGATGTTCATCCACGTTCAAGATGAAGCTTCCATGACAACAACGCAGAAGCAAGGCGTGAAATTCGTCCGTCGTATTTTACTTCTCACATGGGACTCGTTGCTTGATGTCCTCCGTGTCCCTATTGAGTCACCTTTAGTTGGTGCAGGTAATTCATGGAATGAGCATGTCATTATCATTATGGTGTTAAGGGGTGTCGATGGCACACTTATCTATACATCTGCATTTTACCTCTGTGCAGGTCTAGATAATCTGTTTTCCTTCCTGGCAGCAAAATCCCAAAACAAAAATTTCCTGTGTACATCGGACTTAAAATTTTCTGCATGAAAGAATTTTACAACCAGCTGCCACTGCCAGTATACTAAAAATTAAAATATATTTTTTATATTTTATTTTATATCACAAACAAGCTAATTATCTGTTGTTTATATTTTAAAAATGACAAACATTTCCTGGCAGCGGTGCTGCTGGCGCTGCCGGACATTTTCCAGCACTGCCTGAGTGAGTGAGGTTCTATTCTGCATTATGCAGTTTTCTGATAAGAATTTCATGTCAGTCGCATGTGAGAAGAGTGCTTCCAGTTTGACTCTACCAGTTCTCTTCACATACTTCCGGTTCTTCCTGTAGTAAAACTGGACAGAAACGGATAGCCCTGACTGCACCACAGAGAAGAACAGTTTGTAACTGATTGAACTATTCTGTAGAATATCGTTAGTTAAGATCGTGCTTCAATTTCCGCAACTTAATCATCATATTACGTTCTTAGTGCAAGAAAGTATTGGCGTAGCGCTAATGATGGCATCTGAAGGCAAAAAACATCACGATAAAGAACGTGATACAGTCTGCTTGAGTTTGGATGGATTACGAAGAATAGCTCGATTGTTTTGTACTCTGGGTAAGTTTTTCCAAATATTGATTGAAGATTGTATTCAGTTTCCACCTGTTTCCCACTGGACCAACTAGAGATGGTGATTACTGGACTCTGTGGGGAGAACAGTTTAGAACTGATAGAGTTTTCCAGTCCAAATCAAATCAGTTTGTAGTCTGTCTAATTCGTTCTTCCTAACAGTAAAGAGAATTATTCCAATATGGTTTTACTAATCATTCCACCACGTGCGGTGCCAGTGTGGGTAGAGTATAACGACGATTCGGCGGTTGAGTTGTGTAAAACTACCTGAAAAATACAATAAGAACTTCGACGTTTCGAGCGAAGGCCCTTCGTCTGGAAGTTAGTAGAGCGTCTGGAAGGTCATCCGTTCTTCTCTGTGCAGTTAGGGTCATCCGTTCTTCTCTGTGATGCACGAAGGGCCTTCGCTCGAACCGTCGAAGTTCTTCAGGTAGTTTTACACAACCCAACCGCCGAATAATCATTCCACCACTCTATCTGTACAGGAATCCAAACAGGTTGTGAAACCGTTTTATCACAACTTGCCAATGCCTCATGTGGTGGTGAGAAGGCTCCAAACAATATACCCAAATGGAAATCTGGTCACGTGAAGAACAAGATGAAACTGCACGCTGCACACGTGCTCACCATGGACGCACTCCTGGCTGTTGGCTTGGAACTGGGAAGCCACGCTCCCAAATGCTGGAAACATGTCTTCAGGTAATTTCATTCAAAAATTTAGCAGAAAACTATAATCTTTTTCATTCAACATTAGGATTAGGGGGAGGATTTGGTCGTTTGGATTAGAATTGAAATTAAGATTATAAGGATAAAGAGTAGTTTAAATGTGAGAAGTCGCTGTATTGAAATTTACCCATTAATTTCTCCATTATCAATTTTCCAGATGTTGTTCCTATATTGCTGGTTTACAGAACATACAGTTTCTATCAGATACTTCAGAGTCTCGTTCATCCAGTAAAGTTGTCGAGGTTCCTTCGCCAGTTTCCGAAGCATCGTCAGTTTCCGACATTGTGAGCGCTGATATCTCGTCTGATGGAAGTGCTTCCGACATTGTCCGGCAACATCACGACAGTACACCGGATGCGACCCGAGTATTGAAACCCACCGACGCCTCCCGAGCTATATACGCCCTATCAACCTCTGTTGATCGCCTGTTTGAGCATGCAGCAAACACCCTTAGTTCTGATGCAATGGTATCGATGCTGGAGTCACTAGCCGAGGCATCCACTGACCAGTTAGAGAATAGTTCCACAGGCCTGCTGACGTATGATCATGAGGCGGTAACCCGTGGCAACGGTCCGTTGTCGTCAAATCTTCATTTCTGCCGAATGGTTGATATGTTGTTGAGATGTACCAGAGACGGAAAGAGACCCCTTCTTCATCTTATGAGGGCCTGGGCAACATTTTCCAAACATTTTGTCAAAGTAAGAAATATTGATTTATCAGACATATTCCAACAGGGAAAAACTGGTAAAACTACCTGTCTGAATAAAGTTAGTTCAGTTTAGGTTCGCTCCTGTAGGTTAGGTTTAAGAACGTTAATATGTTAGTGAATTTTTACTTTGGAGAAAAGTAATAATGCATTAATTTGTGTTTGTTTGCAACTTTTTCCTCATTAACAAAAATAATTTTTCTTTATGATAGATTATGTGTGAAAACGAGAAGATTTTCAAGTTTGCCTTGGATCTCATTAAAGACACATTGGTTGTGTTACTTAACAACCGCAACGAGCTTCCTCACTTCTGGTTTCATGAAACATTGTTCAAACCTTTCGAGAATATTCTGATGTCTGGAAAGATCAGTGATACAGATCAAGACCAGGCGAGTGTTGAAGTAACATTTATGGCTGCGTAATCCAGCAATGCCTTTGCCTACTCACCGCCTATAGTTGGCTTCAGTGGCAGACACTTCGCGAAATATTGGGAGTGCGAACTTAGGTTGTCAACATAGAACCATCTTTTTGTTGCTTCAAATTTCAGTTCTTCAAATTTTTTGGCTTAAATTTCATTTCATTTTCTACTTAAATGATAGCCTATCAAGGATTTTGTGGTTGTAAAATCATTAATACAGCTTTGTTACACAGTTAGTCAGCTATCGTTCAAAGGCTTTGAGAAATTATTGGGGGGGGGGGGGCGATCGCCCTCCTTGGCCCCCCTAGTGTCCGCCACTGGTTGACTTTGAAGGACTGTTTTCAAAATTTCATTCATTCCTAAGTCCAGATCAAAACTTTAAACGAGGACTACTATAGGATGATGTGATGCAGGAATTATTAAAAGCTATAACACTATAATAAAGCCTATATTCGTTGCTGTCTTTCATTGGTGCCAAACATTTTTTGGAACTCCTAAAAAGATTCACAGCACTCGACGTTTCGAGCAAATAATCTTCACCAAGAAGTTAGCCATCTACACTTTAAAGCCTATTTTCATTGCTTTTATTTGTGGCAAACATTTTCCCACAAGCTAACAGTGAAAACTTTCGTTTCTAGGTTTTACAGATCCTGTGTGAATTAGCACAGTCCAATACTGGCAACATCAAGTCAGGATGGAGAGCAATATGCTCTGCTGCGCGTGCTATTCACGTGTCATCACGTCCAGCTTTGATCATCACAGAACACGAAATACCAATTCCTAAAATCCTAGAAATTGTCACATTATTCGTAGAAAACAAAACGGCGTTAGTGTTCTCTCAAGCTGCTGTGAACTGCATTCTGTGTTTGTCCAAGTGTCTACATGTGCAGACAGCAGCCGAGGAAGGGTGTGAAGAACGAAGCCTACACGGGAGTGAGACCGAGAGTAACTTCAGTGAAGGACCTTTTGGTGATATGTGTGTCCCGGCTTTAGAACTTTTGTCTAAAGTTTCTAAGAAATTGGCTTCGATTTATGTGAAACCAGCGAATGTTATCTTTCACGGATCACACGCGGTAAAGTTGGATAACTCATCATCACCCCTAACCTCCCCATCAAGTCCCATAACGTCCATAGCGGACACCATAAAGCATGCTTCTACCCTGGCTCCGAACTACGCCCGCAGTATCACAGCTATGGATGACAGTGGTATCCTCCGGGTATGGTACCTCATGTTAGACGTATTGACAACGACCGTGATCACGTGTCCTCGCAAATATCAGCTCCAGGCCCTTGATACGCTCTTCGATGTTCTTCAATCTGTGTCCTCCGTACCAGGCCCTCAATTTTCCATCCTCGTGCTCACCAATTTGCTACTACCCATGTTACACACGTGGCTGGAGAAAAGTACTCAGACGCCCGAATATTGGGAGCGAACTACAGGGAACTTCAAACAGGCATGCGGGTTGACAACCGAGCTGATTGTTGGAGAGATGGGACAGTTTTTGAGTGACCAAGGTTAGACATCATATATTGTCATTTTACTAGGGACCTTATTAGAAAGTACCAGCTAGTGGTTGAGATTTTACATGTTATCACATTGTAAGAATTCAATAGACATTAGCTTTGTATGCAAACAGCCAACTTTAGATCATGTCATGGTTACATTTTTGTCACTCTTTGTCCTTACGCATTCTTTCACTCATGTGAAGAGCGTATCAAGGGCCTGGAGACAAACGTAGTTTTAACGATGAAAACATTAGATGAAATGGACAATTTGCATAAGAAGCAGGGGAGGTTTAACTCAGGCCGAGTCAGACATAGACCTAGCAAAACTTTTATTAAGACCAAAATCGTCTGTTTCTAATCTTCTGTTTCTGTCATTTTTAACTGTGCGCGTCAACGTTGTTTTTTTTGCAAATACGGTCCATCAATATCCTTGCAAAATTAAAATTTTATTCTATTAAACCTGCAAATTTGGTGACAGTTTAGCATTGAAAGCATAAAAAATCACTATACACTTTATAAAAAATAGGAAAATATTCACCCATTTCTCCAAAAAAGTTCAATTCTGCACAAACCCACTGATCAGAAACAGAATATTTTTTTGGCCTAATGCAACGTCTCATTCTTTCAGGGGCCTCAGAATGTGTGCTGACTTTGATGCAACAAGTTTTGGATTTGTTAAAGCTAGCTGTATCTCAACCTGATGAAGTTATTGCAAGAGTTGGCTGTTCGTGTTTCAGGTATGAGAATAACTTTTCCTTGTTTTCAACACAGTTACAGATACGCAGTACAGGATGTGCAGTGTTCTATTCTATTTTAGAATCATCCTCAGAGATATGTGCACGAAATATTTAATGACATTTATTTTTCTAGACATTTGTTGATGTCGGGTGGGTCTCTATTCACTGAAGATATTTGGAAAATTATTTGTGAAGGACTTCGTGGTGCATTGCGATCCACACTTGCTCCTGTTAAACACCTCATACCCTGTTATCAAGTTGGCTCAAGTAGTGTCAGCGGTGACGATGGATGTCGTGTGAGAGTGCTCACGCGTCGTGATGCATCATGGGAGCAGACAATTAGACATGGTCAGTTAGCTGAACAAGTAAGTGGGGTTACATTAGATGGATCTGGGGAGTAGTCTAGGGAAAGCCACATTAATTTGTGTTAGATTCCGTAACGTTTGGAACAATGGTTAGTATACGGACTTTACGCCTCTGTGACCGGGGTTTGATTCCTGTATTCTGTAATATTCAGTTGTCTGATCATAATTTCGCCTCAGTTGCACGTGGGAAGAGTGCATCAAGATTGACCCCACCAAATACCACAGATTTTCTTTGCGTCCTCGGCTTTCTTCCTGTTGTAATACTGGACGGATACAGGAAGAACGGTTTTACAGTCGATTTCAGGTCACCTTTCAAAACGCGGTTCCCAAGTTTGTTGTGAATATTCCCAATTGCGTTTCTAAATTTGGAATGTTGGACGTGGAACTTGCAAAGCTAATTTCGCAAGTTGTTTACTTAAGTACCGAAGTACTGAACTAAAGTACTGGGGCCGGTTGTTCAAAAGCCGGTTAACGCTAACCTCGGGTTACATTTTAATCCACTGTTCTGGTTTGTATACTTCTGCATGTTTGTTTATTTCAAAACTTTATAAACAAAAACTTCTATCGCCCAGTACAAGGTTGATAGGAAAAAGTATTTATATTAATGTAACCGACGTCGGGAAACTTGTATGAAAGTTACCACTAACCCAGGGTTAAGTTAACCGGCTTTTGAACAACCGGCCCTGAAGTACTAAGCGAACTCGGAAGTTGTGAGTTTAAAAGTGCAGTTTTAAAGTATGAATTCGTTTACGAGTGGCAAGAGACGAGGCAAAAGACGTCTTCTATGACTTCTATAATATATTGATATAGTAAAACACAAAAAACAGAACTCGCCAGTACGTCTGTTTTATTACTTCAGTACTTTAGTTCAGTACTTCGGTACTTAAGTAAGCAACTTGCGAAATTGGCTTTGCAAGTTCCACGTCCAACGTTCCAAATTTGGAAACGTTATGGGGAATATTTACAACAAACTTGGAAACCGCGTTTTGAAAAGTGACCTGAAATCGACAGTAAACTAAATAGCTATCTAGTGTTAATGAGATGGGATGAGATGAGATGTGGCATTACAATTTGCCTAAAGTGTAATTCTGTTCGTAGTCTGGCCAGTCCAATCTCGTGCTGCATGTAGAATTGTACTGTGACTGTAACTTATTTATGTTTTGTTGCATGTTATTAGGAGGGGTTAGTTCGCGGACCTCTGAGTCACCGTTTTTCTTCAAGATTGGTTTTAAACCAATGTTGGCTTAGGGTTAAGTTAAGGATTTAGCATTTGTAATGTGGTTAATGGTTATTACGTCATTCTGAGGCCAGTGAAATAACCTTTTCCTGTGTTATTATCATATGTGTATTAATGTGATTTCTATTCTTAATGGGGCCACAGTAATTGGCTCACGCTGTTGCGGATTCCCAGCCGTTATATTTGTATGTACAAGGCTAAGCTATTAAAATAAAATAAAATAAATAAACAGAATTCGTCATTAAAAGTTCCATTTTCAATACTCAGGTCTTTCTACTGGAATCGCAACTGGAAGAAGAATTTGCCCGAAGTGAAGACGAGTTCCCAGCGAACGAAGACGAAGATCACCGATCGTTTTTCTTCGTGATCTCATCGGCTGATAATCAAGAAAGTACGGAAGACACTACGAGGTATTATAAGGGGTTCACGTATATTTAATCAAATAGACCAACGCCAATGTTGCAAATTTAAAAGTTATATAGACCTAATTAGCTCATGGATGGATCCAGCTTGATATGATAGGAGGGGTGCTAAGCTGGCGCCGGTCATGAAGCAGGTGTGACCGGCATCCGAGGCAGAGTGA
Source organism: Trachythela sp. YZ-2020 (assembly GCA_016169945.1). Classification (NCBI taxonomy): domain Eukaryota; kingdom Metazoa; phylum Cnidaria; class Anthozoa; order Malacalcyonacea; family Clavulariidae; genus Trachythela; species Trachythela sp. YZ-2020. Next base: position 1,406,118 of record JADLSH010000341.1, on the reverse strand, counting down.
ATCATCACTGAGGACCCCCATCAGGGTCAAGGAGTCATCTTGTCAGAAAATGTTTGATTGCGTATATGGTAAAAAAGGCCCATCAATGGCCCGATATTCTATTTTTGTTTGATAAATGCCCTGTCAAATCCAAAATTTGGATTTGATATGGGAATTGGCACCCCTCTGCACCCCCCCCCCTGCACCCCCATGCACCGCCCCCCCCCAGTAAATCCATCTCTGAATCAGCTAACACATGTTTATGCTTGTTGCCAATCAATAACTCGCATGCTAAGTTCTCCCTCTCTCTCTCTTATGCTGTCGTGGTATAACCACATAGCGTTTATAACCAAGCTAAGTTACCACTGTTCTGATGATGTAAGCATTGAATGGATCAAAGGAATTATACATGTGAGTGAATTGAGTGGAAAGGGTCTATTACAGATCATTGTCTGAGATGAGAAATATTTTTTTTGTGCAAGAATTAATATCTATATTTTCCAGGGTTCCACTCCGTGGTCTTGTGGTTGGTCTTCTTGCACATCAACTTCTCCTGCAATCCTTGGGTTTAGTACTCCTAGATAACCATGATAGTTCCTTTGCGACCCCCAAGAATCCTGCCGTGAATCCGGAAGACGACAGCTCTATGTCTGGTTTACTGAACTACCTCACTCCAGCAAACCTGTCCATCATTTTTGATTGCCTAATGGAGTCACATACTGTTGCTTATGAATTCAATAACCGCTTTGGTCTACGATCTCTGATTCAAATGATCGTCCGCCTCTGTGCACCAGCGAACCTGCTCCGACAGTCTACGATGGCTTTCAAGTTCTATCTTCAGACACTGCTAGAAATATGTCGCTACAATGGGGAACATATGTCCGGCTCTTCTGTCAAACGGATACTTCTAGGCGACCGGAGTTTAAGCCCTGACGGAGAAATTTCCCACCCAGAAGGAGTTGATGATCATGTGACTGAAGACAAAGATGCTGAATGGATAGTTCACAGGCTCAGCGAGGCATGCTCTCAACTCAGCAGCGTATACAACAGACTTTATAGCAGTTACGAGAGCGAGTCTCTTGAGAGGAATTTAACATCGACGCCTGATTCATCACCTTCCAAGCTTCGCTCCCACTTCGGTGATGATTCTTTAACGAGTATCCGACGAAAGCTGGACAGTCCGGATATTTTAAGAAGTGACGCATTCTATTCCCGTGATCGACAACACGTGTATGTTAAGAAGAACGATGAGCTGTTGCAGTTAAGAACTTGGACTATGATGACAGTGGATATGTTAGAAGCTTTGCTTCACCTTCCTACACTGCAGTTCAAGCCCATTCTCCCCGCGATCTATCCAGCTGTTACGTCTATGATTCCAGTGTCAGGAGATCCAAAAGTTTGCAGGCTTATCTATGACATTGTCACGCGGGTTGGATCTATTTATGGAATAATATAACTAGTGACATCATCCAATTACACCTCCAAAACATGGCTCTTTCTTTCGGTCACAAGTAAAGCCATGCGCATCTGTCTCCTCAAATCTGCCGTATATATCGTTCGTGTGGAGAATTTGTTAGCTTAAAACAGAGAGCAATTGATATTTTTTAAATAAAATATGATGAAAATTTCACGAATTATGTTCCAGTATGGAATGAAAAGGCTCTATGCCGGACATGTCCGGCGCACAACGGTGTTTGTTGGCGCACAAATCGGCGCGCGAACAGAAACTTATTTGTTATATTTATATTTTGTTATGTATAGTTGTATCTTTCTGGCGCAGAAAACGGCGCAGAATTCCTAAAGTCGAAAGTGTTGTCCGGCGCAGATAAATTGTACATTGTTGTGCAATGTGATTATTGCATGTGTCTTGTGCCTTTGCGACCAAGGTTTCATTCCTGTAATATACAGTTGTCTAATTTTTATCCTCAGAATATATTATAAAATGTTAAAGAAAAAAGTGGAATTACCCGAAGCTGGCAAGGGAAATTCCGTCGGACTCTCGAAGCAATGCGACGGCAAGTCGACAAATGCCGAACATTAACTTTGAGCCCGTGATGGTAGTATTTTTCGGTAGTACTTCATCTTATATAGGTGGAATGTTTATCCATCCATTCAATTTTTATTAAAATACAGATCAGTGGGTCACTGAACTCTATGTAACACTGGATAAAAGTCCTTCGGATTTAGTACTTCATCTTATATAGATGAAATGGTCCATCTATCCAGTCTCATAAAAGCAGATCAGTTTTCCGCTGATCTGCCTTAGATTGACTGGATGGTTAAACCATTTCATCTATATAACATGAAGTACTAAAATAAAGGATGTCTATCCAGTGTTACTATAAAGTTCAGTGAACCACTGATCTGCTTTTAAAAGACTGGATGCATGAACCATTTCATGTACATAAGATGAAGTAGTGATATGAAGACTTCTATCACGGGCTCAAAAAGTTAATATTCGGCATTTGTCGACTTGCCGTCGCATTGTTTCGGGAGTCCGACAGAATTCCGAACATTTCCGAATTTTGAAATTTTTTCTCCGCGTGGTTTCAACAAGAAACATGGCGAAATTGGCAAGATCGTTTTCATGAATCCTACGTTGATTTGGAGGTAATATGCTGTGTTTAACATCTGTTTTTGTACACGAGTACTTAGATTTTGTACTTAGATTGCTAATAGATATGGATCTTAAGGGAACCAAGCCCGTGTTTAGTGAGATTTTTCGGCGCAAAGTTTTTACTTTGTACGTTCGCTATTGGCCGATTATTGAAATATAAACCTTGATTTAGGTGAAATTTGTTATAAATAGTATTAGCCAACCTAAGTAAAAGACTAAGTAAGGTCTAAGTTGCTTAATTCGTCGAAAAAGGACAGCCTTTTTTGAGATCTTGCCGGAATCTTTAGTTAACACAGTTAATACTTGATAGGGAGGAAAAATTTGAATTCATATTTTAATATATGCAGTTGTGACGATGCATCAAAGCTCCGCAAAAGGCAATTTTATAAACTGAGAACATCGTTTAACTGTTTGACAAGATGTCATAGAAGCATTTTTAGTTGACAGTCAAATGAACTTTATGTTGTTCATCTCAAAGTTCAAACAGGGATGCCAGAGCAATGGTAGGCAGGGGGGGGGCAGTGCGAACGTAAGGGCAGTCAAGAAAATTTTTTGCTGCCACATCCTTTCGATGGGATTTTGATGATATACAAATTTCAGCTCATTTAATTGCAACAGACGAAAACAATAGAAATTTGGCTTTCCCATTTATATTATCTTCTTTGGCTGTTTTATGATTGTCTCATATTAAAAGGGCACTTTTGCCCCCCTTATGATTTCAAGGGTAGGTTGGGCTCTTGCCTACCCCCGCACTCCTCTCTCTGACGTCCCTGATTTCAAATGTAAAAAAAGTTGAGAAATGATTGCCTCATTGGTACACTCGCAGCTCTAGCCTTTAGCTATAGTCCTACCAATACTGTGCTTGACTGTATGGGAATTGAGAAATTGGCAGGAAAAGTTAAGGATGTGACATGATGCAAAGGAGAAAATGTGGTCGAGAAAAACCACCTGCCACAAAATTAATTAACTGTTCAACATTGCGTTGGGACATCCGGGTTCTTTTCTGCTACTTTTTACCTTTTCTTTAATAATATTATTAACCTTTTCATTGGTAGTATTAAGTATTTGCAGTCCAAAATGCCAGTTTTCAGGTGACCACACAGAAAAAAGTTATGTTTGCAAAAATCCAAAAAAGAATAAATAATCCAATTCTTCACTTGCAATCAATCCATTGAGAATTAAAAGACAATCAAATGGCAGCGATGTTGGTGGCAAATTCAATGAAGTTAATGAGATTATTTTGTTGAAATACCACCAAGGGCCGTTCAACAATTACATCATCATCGAGGGGGGGGGAGGGTTTCTAGCTAATTCGATGTTCATCAACTACGAGTCAGATTTTGCAGTCACTATTACTCATGATAATTACTTTATATCAGCATAAAAACAACGAACTATGAAAATATTTTCTTTCTAGTAATCACAATTGATAGTACCACTTAATATTTTAAGAAGTATAGGTTTCAAGCTTAGTTAAAACGTGATTGGTTTGAAGTTTGCAGCATAATTCATGTACGCACATATATAATGAATTCTTCATAATATTTGCTTCTAGGGAAGGGGGGGGGGGTGTTAGATGACAGTTACATAATCAATATGTGGGGTAGGTTGGCTGATGACAAGTGATGACAGTGGGGGGAGGGGGCTAAAAGAGCCCAAAAATTGATGACATAATTGTTGAACGGCCCCCAACATAGCTGATGTGCAAGCTGGTAGTAATTGTCAAACTATAATAAACTATAGACTCTGTATATATTGCATATCTTTTGCAATTCTAGTTTAATATAAACATAGGTAATAGAAATATAACTATTAACTATGATAACTATAACATTTGCATGTTAAATAGCAAAATTTTCTCAAATTGTTTTAGATCTTTGTTGCAAGTTAAAGAATGTTGCGAATTGCTGACTGAAGTGTTCAGTTGTCAACCATGAAAAATGAATTAATTCCAAACATGTAAATGAAAGGTATATAATTTTTCCTCTCTAATTTGTACCCTGCACATCTGTAACAAAGTTCTTTTTATGAGCTTTTATTAAGGATAATAATAACATATTCTTAATTTCTTTAGATTAATAAAGTTGCGAGTTTGAAGAATGTCTCAAAATGCTGTTGGCTGAAGTTTTGTTTTTCGTGAAAAGTATATGTAAGGTTCTAAATATTTTTTATAGCTTTAGCATGAAATGCTTTGAACATTTTATGGTTGCTCATAGTCAGTGGCTTTGTTCATTTGTCATTTTTTTTGCTTGTCACATTGTTAACACAACAAGAAGATTGAGGTGGTTACACAAGGACCCAATTAGAGCATTTACTTTTGAAATCCAACAGTTTAAGTTCTATTTATTCAGCCTACAAAATTTATCAACCAAATAAAGAATATCAACCAAAATATATTGTCTCAATCAATCATGTTTCTTTTGGTATCTATTGTGTGCAGTAGATCATTTATAAACAATTATTTTTCATTCAAGCCTCAGGATGAGAACATGATTCATTGTTTGTAAAAAACACGTTTTGAAATAATTGAATATTTTTAAATAAAAAAACATTAGCTGGGCTTCCTCGTCTACCATCTCAGTCTTCTCTTGTTTAAACTGACTTCTGATATTTGTTTGAAGTTTGGAAAGTTTATTTGAAAATCACAACATTTCTTTCAAATTTGGTTCTGGATGTTGTAGGCAGTTTGCAAATTATATTGAATCATAGACAGTCAAATTGCAGATCGGTTGATTTATACAACCCCAAGTTAGCACTGTTTAGAACTGCCTTATTCCTTAAGTACATCATGTTTTATTTACCCAGCAAAACTTGTATCCTATGTTGGACTATTAATGAGTTAGAGTATGGACAAAAATAGAATAGATATTTTAAGAAATATTGCAGTTCTGTTCAGTGCTGACGTATTGGGTTTGTGTACTTCAATTGATCTGCAATTTGATTGGCCAGTTTATTTCTCAAGCCAAACATATGTGTGATTTTAGATTACACATTTTAAACTTTGCGACAAACTTTGTGATTTTAAATAGAAACTCTTCCAAATTTGAAACAAACATTTGAACTTAGAATAGGTTTATTCAAATTACAAAGTGGAACTTGTTTGAATACAGATGAACTGAAGCAGTAATTTTGGGGTGGTGTGAGATGGTAAAAATAGACTAAAATTGTCAAACATAGCTAGCAAACTAAGCAAAGTAATTAAACCACGACCAGCTGTCAACTTGAGTTTACAAGTTGATGTCCTTTGGGTTATGTTATATGTATTGTACAAAGAAAAGACAAAAATGAAAAGTATTCAAAAGTATATAATTGTTTGGTGAAAATTTCAATTCTTGGCCATTTAACACTAATTCAACGATTAGAGAATAGGAATAAAAAGGATCTCCAAACGAAATGGCATAGTTTTGGGTGTCATTAGGGGCCACCATATTGGGGTTCCCTCCAAAAATGCTCGATAGCGTTGCAAGGTTTTGACGTAGTCGAGTTAACACTACTTTAAGTGCTATAAAATGAACAATCATTTTCTATTTGTATTTAGAATTTTGAGTTTACAAGATATAGTGTTCTTTGAAAAATGTTCTATTATATGTTTTCTTAAACAGTTGGCTGGTTTTAGTTTATTCTCATTTGGCAGTTACTTTTGAAATTAATTTTGTTGCCTTCAGTTCAACTTTACTTTCAAATAGTTCCACTTTGTATGTGTGTGGTATAATAGTTATAATAATAATATAAGGAAACAGGTTTACATGGCTTTCAGAACATGGTCTTTTCAACAAGTAAGTAAAGATAAGTTTATACTTCAAAGAGATTTGTTTTTAACCTGACAAGAATACTTTCCAAAATTGACTAAAATTGAATCTGCTCTACAAAGGATATAATCTCATTTTTTGCCAGAACAATTTGTTTTGATATTTGTGTTTGGTTTGTTTTAATGTTAATACTACATTGTGATGAAATTGTGAAATACTCTTTTGCCGTTTACAAAAACTCCAAGAATTTGGAAATTGTTTTCGTAGAACAAGAATACTTTGGGACTGGTCATGAAGTATATGTGGCAGTGGGCTATGAAAATTGCGGATCGATGGGGGTGGGATCATGCAAATTTAAACAATACACTGATGGGGTGTCACCATATAATCTACCTGTACATTTTTGTACCCTTAAGAGTATTAATATGAAATCTGAACTCATGCAACACAAATATTATATTACTAAATTTGTATTGTTGCATTTTGCAAGACACAATCTTTACAACAGAAATTACTAGCAAATTATATTGTAATTTGGGCCCATAAACTGTGGGAATTGTCATTTTAGACCCACAATTTTTCAGATTTTCCCACAGCATGCCCCTGGACACCCCTAGGTCTCACCCCCCAAATATGTCACAGGACCATGAAACCAATACATTTACAGAATTTGATGCTTGATAGATTTCTGTCAAACTATACTAGGGATGGGTCATTCTGTTTTCAGCCATCATATAGGGGTGGGTTATGTGTAATTCTTGACAAATTGGTGGGTGGGTCACCAAAAACTACCCTTTGTAAAATACTGAAATTCAATTTTCATAGCACCCTGTCCTCTGTACTTTATGACCAGTCCCTTTACATATTTACTGGTCAAATTTCCTTGTCCCCAACTTTGAGCATTTCTCTGATTTTAATTTCTTTACATTTGAGTCAAATTGTGTCTATGCATAACTGCCATAACATAGATCCTGTTTTGAGTTTTCTTTCAAATGAAAAGTTTGCACTTCAACCAAATTATCAAAATACTGTACGAAAACTTAAAAACTTGGTACAACCTTATTTCCTGAAGTTTCTGCTACTTCAATTTGTTTTAGTTTCACTATTGATTTTTTTACATATTTGTAAAATATAAGACAAAAACGTTTTCGAAATGAAATCTAAGAGAGAATTGTTTCTGAAAAATATATCTGTATAAAAAAATTTGTATGAGATTTGTAGGTTTATAGAATTGTTTAATTAAAATCGAAAAAATATTGAGACTACATTTTTTTATTGAACTAAATTTATCTTGAAATGCATTTTCGTCACCTGAATTAGTATTAACATTATCCAATCAAGTTAAATTGTCAGGTTAAAAACACAATAAGAAATATATATGGCTCTTAAAGATGAGGATAATCTGAAATTTTCAATAATTTTTTTTTGGCAACCTATTTTGGCAAAACTTAATTATGAAGTTATTTTCGTTATATTTACTGTTAATTTATGGAACCAATAATTTAGTCGTAACGTTTCGATGTTTGAAGATTTGTTTTTGTTAAGTATGTGTTGTCAAGGTGTTGTCAAGATTTTATCAAGGCACTTGAACACGATTAGTTTTCTATAATCAGATAACTGCTTTTCAGCAATTAAATTCCTTAATAACGTCTTGACAACGACTTAGCAACTCGTCTTCTTTAAACATCAAACATTATGTTAAAATTATTGCTTCGAATGAAAGTCACAGTAACTTACCAAAAGCACTAAGTGCGTTTGTAAAGGAAGAAAAAGTAAGCATGCTCAATTTACCATATTTTCTAAATCTTCGAGCCATATTCTTTCTTTTAATATTGTGAAACAACTCTGTGTTGAGCTTTGGAAATCTCTTTGAAACTTGTATATTTCGCTGAAATTCTCACTAAGAGTTGTTTTATAATTATTGATCTTGAAGTATAAACATTTATCTTGAAAAGACCAAGTTCTCTTGTTTTTTCAAGATTTAACGATTTTAGATGTTAAGTCTTGAGCAAACAAGTTGTTTTTAATGTTGTGTTTAATCACTTGTGTTGAACACAATGTTAAATGTTATCTTTGTGCCTTGTTCTGTTTTCTTCTATTGTTATTTAAATAAGTATGCAGTAGTGGTACTCTTTTATTGTTAATAAATTTGTAACAGTTACAATCTTTTCAATAAATTGTTCATTAATTATACACTGGTGTCCACTTGATTGAAAATTCAATTCCCATGGGAATTGAAAATTTGAATTTTAAAAAATATCTTCAACCTCCCCCCCCTGGGGGAAGGGCTCTTCGCCTCGCTACCCCAGCAGCTCCCCAAGTACTACTTCCACTTTAAGTAGAAGTAGCACTCGGAGAGCCAGCTGGGGTAGCGAGGCGAAGAGCCCTCCCCCCAAACCCCGGCCAGATACCCAAGTGCCACTTTAAGTAGAAGTACCTCGTAGAAGTACTTACAGCACTTCTAGAAGTGGCACTCGGAGAGCCAGCCGGGGTAGCGTGACAAAGAGAAGACCAACCTTGCAAATGCAAATGAAATGCAAATTGCTAAGTTGATCTTCTCTTGAGAGCAGCCGCGCATACCTAGCAAATGTAAAACAACAAATGTTAATAACAAATACTTAGCATGCAAATTTGAATCCCATGGCCGAAATGACAAGGTCCCCCACTGATCCCTACCAACTGCCTCGGCTGCCTCATTCTGCCTGTCTGCCTCAGTTCTACGCTGCCTAAAAAAATTACGTTATAAACAAAAAAGCAAAATAAAAAGGATAAATTACGTTATCATTAGCTATCCTATAACCCACTTAGACTGAGTTTTGGATTCAGTTTCGAAAAGTAGAACCTTAACTGAAAGGACATGAGCTTTTTGTTTTGTTAACTGGTCCGACGTAGATATAAAAGGAAGACTTACCTAAACCAGAGGCTCGGTCAAATAAGCATGAGAATGCGTAGTGTTGTGCGCAAACATATTTTAGAATATACAAAAACTATCTTTTATCAATTGATAAAATTGAATTAAAAAAGAAATAGGACATGACTGTCCATTCTTATACCAGCAATTTAAATCTAAACGGGAAAGCAATTTATCCATATAGTTCAAACAAGTCGAAATGTATATTAGAAAAATTGATATGAAACGCAATTCCCATACTCATTTAACCGGAACGCCTTCATTTGCATGGTATATCGCAGCTGCTCTCAACCCCATTTCCGTAACTTGCTTTAGTGCACACAAACAATGAATCAATTGTCCCATTGTTCCTGCTTACTATAAAAGCAAGGTACTTATAATATCTAATCAAAGAGGATTTATAATGATAGTCATGAGAACAAAGCATAGTGTATTCCCATGGGAATTGAAAAAATGAATAAAAATAATCCAACTAATTCTATTGTTTTTTATGCTTGAAATCATTCCTCTGCTCTGCTTGTTTTCAGCGTATGTTAATTTCATTGTGAATACAAGACTAACTTAGGTGCATTTTACAGTGATTTTGGTTAAGCCTTTACTTACTTCGTTTTCAGGGAAGACTACAATCGAAAATGTGGTGAAACGCTGAAATAAGGTATTGGAAACTCTTAAAACAAATATAATTTTCATTACATAATCTATTTAGTTTTCATTGAATTAATATTGTGATCAGTACGCTCAAACCAGACTTGCACACTCCATTATCAACATCCAAAACCATAAAAATATTCAAGTTATACTTGAATAAAATGCGTCGAAAACTGCGTTACGCCATGTAATATCATATATGTCAATGTTTTTCTAATTTTGGCATGTAATTTTGTTGTTCGGTTTTTACTTTTTCAATGAGAAACAAGTGTAATCGCTAAAATCCTCTTTGATCTCTTAATAAGTACCTTGCCCTTAACCTGCAGTACATTCATCTTGGTAATGTTATGGCTTCTGATGGTTGCGGATCGTCATTTTGCTCGTGGGTTCATGAGGCCTTCAGCCCTTCATCTGGTCTTTCCATCTTGCACTTTCTTTGGTTTGATTGTTCAGCTTTCTTCTTACCAACTCAAATCCTTTTGGAAATAAATGAACTATATTTATTAGGTGATAATTAGCTAAAAGATAATTAAAGGTGTGGTGTGACAATGCACCCTTTCGATAATTACCTCACCATTACTTCTTTGGTCGTTTGGCGTAGGAGCCTCGCTCTCGTGAATCAAGACGAAAGGCTATTCGCTCACGAGAACGAGGCCAACGAGTGATCGGTGACGTAATTAGCGAAAAGGTGTATTAAAGTGAGGAAGGAGTATAAGGTAATAACATATTTAATATATTAAATCAACAAATCTTACATTTTTCTAGCTATCATCTTTACATCTTCATGGCTAATGTTGATCACGGTTAGTCATTCTATTTATGTGATTTTAAATCTTGAACTGGCTTTGGTTGATTTAATGACTTCATCACATCACGTCCTTGCTAAAATAACGAAATAAGAAATATAATGAATATCCATAATATCACCGCAAATTATAAGGGGATAACAAATTGCATCACCATAAATTGGAATAAGTAACTCGGCAGGATTTTGTATCAAATATTGAAATATAGAAGCTCCTTGAAGCTCCTTTGCTCTTCTCATCAATGATTTATGCGAATTATAAGTTTGGGTTAACGCACGTTCGAAAGAGATTACTAAATAGTATATTTAACAGCTTATACTAATTTCATTGCAAATACAAGAGTATATGTTGGTATAGGAACTTAGGAAAGCTTATATCAAATCCTATTGAAGTGACAGCTAGTGAAAAAGACAAGAAATCCACCAAGGATTCAAGCAATTGGGATTCATTGCCAGAAATGTGGGACACTGCTACATTTCGCAGGCGCACAAACGCATTCCGAACAAATTGAAATATGCTTGCCTGCGCTAAACAAAATTGAAGTAAAGTTATCGTGGGAAAACATATTGAACATTCGTAGAACAAAACGCGTTCAAAACTAGTGTAAAAAGTCAAAACACAAGTTTAATGGCATGCAGAATGCGTCTCCCTTTCCTCTACATAGTAAATGTAGAGACGTTATTCTATGGCTAAATGAAGTATTACATCTCTTTTTTCAATATGGCGGCCAAGAAAGCGATGTTTTTATAGAGCGAAATTTCGCTATGCATTTCACTGGCATCACTGCATTAGATAGAGACAGTATCTACGAGTCAGTTCAGGTTTGCACATCTCACAACGAAACTAAGGTAAATATATAGTTTTCTCGGGAGGCTGGGAGCGTAGTTAGCCAAAACGTGCATACTTGTCCCGCAATACCCGCATTTCTGGCCACGACAGTTTGTCAGTTTCGACTCCACCCTTACGAAAAAATCCTATAGGAATTCCTATTAGATTTTGGCCCAATCTCCTATAGGAATTCCTATAGGATCCAATAGGAATTTTCCTATAGGATCGATCCTATAGGAATTCCTATAGGAAATTGGGCCAAAATATATAAATAGGAATGCTATTAGTTTTCCCATAGGATCCTATAAAAATTCCTGTATAATTGTTTTAATCATGCAAGGTGAAGGAAAATGAGAAAACAAATAGAGAGCAATTTATTATTTCTTGGGAGGCTGCAGGGAGCGTAGTTAGCCAAACGGGCATGCTTGACCACTTGTCCCGCATTCCTGGCCATGACAGTTTGTCAGTTTCTACTCCATGACCATTTCTATATGTTATTTTGTTTTCAGAGAAGACAATCGACAGGCTGTAGTGGATACCTTGAGGTAAGCGAAAACTATATACATGCTCTATCTGGATATATTTGCCCTATCTATATGGAACACCCTTTTATTAAATAGCATTTTATGAGGCAAAACACCTTCAATAGAATACAATTTTGTTTGTATCCGCAAACATTTTGTTCCAGATACGTGTGGATGGAAGGCGTAACAGCAACAAAATGTTTGCAGATACAAACTTACCTGGTTACGTGTGGATAAAAACTGAGTCAAAATAATAAGGTGTGGTGTAGCAATCAAAGTTCAAAGTAATTAAGTAATATAACATAATATTGTAATATAGTCTGTAACATACCAGGCATATTAAATCAACAAGACTTACATTTACTATCGTCGTTGCATTGTCTTATGTTGGTCTTGGGTTGTCATTCTGTTGTCATTCTGTTGATGGGTCCATGTCTAGACTTCACCACATCACATCTTCACTAAAATGAACAAACTATATCAGTAACTATAATAATAACTAAATATAATGAAGATCCACTACATCGCCACAAAATATGGAAAAAAACAAATACATACACCATGACGGCCATGTTGAATAAAACTGAGTATAAAGAATAAGGTGTGGCAATTGAATATTGAGTAATATGGTTTATAAAGTAGATAAGATCAACAAAGCTTACATCTTGGATCACCTTGTGTTGTAGCTTATGTTGGTGGCAGGTCGTCATTCTGTTGATGGGTCCAGGTCATTCAGCACTTCTTGATCTGGTTGTTCAACCGTGTACTCTATTTGGTTGGATTAAGTGGCCTTCCTCATATCACATCATGTCCATCCAGTAGGTAACAAGTGCACCCAACATCCAGTGAATGACCATAAAAAGGGAGAAAAGTTGTGTTAACTCATGTTACAATGGGCTTTGAAAATACAAATAAATGCTTGTGGCTTGATATATATTCTTCATGTAAAATCCATTATAACCAACACATGTTGATCAGTATGTCACATGTCAATTAGTCGTGTCATGTCAATTAGTCGAGTCGTGTCGAAAAACAATGCGCTATATCTCATTATGTTGTGTCCTTTGTTCAAATGTTGCATGCTGTGTTTAGTGTGTTGTACCACAAAAGTCCACATTTATACAACATTTCAAATAGGAATTGTATCATGAAGTACATCAATATGAATTACATCAACAAAACGTACACCTATTGTCTTTTGTCATTGCTTCTGTTGGTCACTGGTTGTCATCTGTTCTTTTTCATCTCAGCTTGTTCCTTTTGCTTTCTTTTTAAATGGGTTGTCCGCGTTGCCTTCATAGAGCATCCTTTTTGAGAGAATAGACAATAGAAATTTAGAAAGACCTCAAATCACTGTATAATATAGGGTTTGGCAAGTGAGAGGAGTAAAAGTTGTAGGTTGTCCCATAGATTGTCTCATGTAAATCATAATTAATAGAATACATTGTTTGGACACTTGATGGAACTCATTATTTATGTTAGTCTAGCTTTATTATCCATGTCTTATAAATCTAGTTTAACCCATTAACTTGCAGTACTCTTCCATTGACGAGTAAAATCGTCTGACATTAGACAGAGTAAAATACTAAAGTAGGGCGCATCTGGGTGCATTGCCAGCTAATGGGTTAATTAAGGTGCGATCTTACAATTTTTGAAATGTGGAAAATGTATGATTTAAATCAATTTTTTGAACTAGAATTGTTACTCGGTAGAAAATAAATTGTATAACATATTATAGCATGCGTGGCCGGCCCTCGTTGGAGCGGAAAAGAAGAATGGGGAGTGAGGGCCTGCATAAAAATCTGGCTTTCGTGACCTAACGCTGTTCAATTTTTGAACGTACAATTTGATTGGTTAACACCAATAATTAATTAACATGTTTATGCACACAGGAATATATTACTACATTTCTTTGTCTTGATTGGCATGCTTATGCACAAGCAAATACATTTCCTTTGGTTCAGGGTTTTCCCCATAGTCCAGCTGCGTTTTTATTGCTCAATTTTAATGAGCCTTTACTAGGACGTTTAGTCACGAAAGCCCGCGCCTTCCCCCCCCCCCCCCCCGCTTCCTACGCCACTGTTGTATTTTTTTTACACAACTCAATCTTCGTTATACTCTACCCACACTGGCACCGCACGTTCGAGATATTATCTGACAAGTTTAAAGAAATTATGTACAAGTAAATTCTTATAAGATTAAATTATTAATAAACATGATCCTTTATTATAAATATGTTTTCGCTCTACAGGTTTTCAAACTCGTTCAGATAATCTATTTTACAACAGGAAAACGTTTTATACACCAGGAAATGGGGATTAACCCTGCATTTCTCCGAGTAAAGTGCGTTAAAAGCCAAAATATTGGCACAGATTAAGGATTATCCGATTAAAAATCGATTTGTCAAAGTCAATTTGACTGAAAATACACTCCTCGAGGCATGTTTTCCCCGTTTTTTTCCTACCAAGTTTTTTCTACCAAGCCTTTAAATCAATGCTCTAGTCCGAGCCCATTTGTAAAAATTGTGAACGATGTACAAATCATCCAGATATACTCTTTAAAATCGCTGTTTTATTGCCGAAATATGGGTTTTCCATCTAATTCCTGATTTAAAATATTCATGACACGTGCCACGAGGCTCGCGCATGCGCAATCGAGCATTGAAAAAGTGGGGACAAGATCACGCGCGAGTTCCACATCTGTTAAATCTTAATCTTTGATATTAACCTTTGAAACGTATTGTTATCATAGTAACAGTAACGAGTAACGACGTTTTTTATATACATATACAATTTTTCGCTCTTAGAATGTTGCTATATAAGTCAGACAATTTTTGTTTAACAAGTAAATTATTCACAATTTATTCAAAATTGTAGATTTTTTCAAAAAATTATAGGCCTTACACCCTTTGCCTAAAATGCCTGAACAATCTGAAACGACGAATTGCATGACACACGTGATCATAAAGATTAAAATATACCTGAGATATACAAAGCCTCATCTTCGTCTGTCCATGATTTTCCATAATTGTTTCTTTACTGTGTAGTTCAGCTAAATACAGAAAATATATTAAGAATGCACAATTTACTGGTAAGTTTAAAAATTATTATAAAGGCATTAACCAGGAGGGTGCTGCCTGAATAGTCGTTGGGGGGAGGATGATTTCTCATTCAGCGAGGATATATTTTGGAGTTAATGTGCAATATCAACGATACCTACAATGATCAAGATGTAATATTGGAAGGTTTGCAGTAGATGAATGTTCATACTAATGGTCAGACACAAATTTATATTATAAAATAATGTGATAGTAAGTAAAAGTAAAATCAGTCAAAATAATGGTCTTGTATACTTAGAATAGTAATGTAATAACTTACATGATAATACATATCACATATTGTTGACTTCCAACACCACTCAAACTATTTTCCTTTCATCTTCTTGATTGGGGAAGAAGGACACCGCCATTTTGTCTTGGGCCACGATGACTTTTACAGTGCTTTAACGTCGCGATTTCGTCTTCATTTCACTCCCCAAATTACAACCAAACGTCCATTTTGGGTTCCTTGCCATTTGTGTAGCGTTCTATTAACATTTACTCTCTTCTGTTGGCAGAAAATGACGACTTTTGGCTGGATTTTCCTTCGATATTTTCGCTCCCTCTTGTCGGAAGGTTTGCTGTAAATGACGTCACGATGCAGTTCTTCGCAGGTAAAAACCCCGTATGTAAAATATCGACCTTTCTATACTTCTGTTTAAAGAGCTAAAGTGTTTTATTTCTAAGGTTTTTGGGCCTAGTTTTCCACTCATATATTTCTTATATTGCTTTTCTTGTAGGCTGCTTGCTTGTTTCGCAAAAAAACGCTTCTAAGAGGCGTTTACGTAATTTTTTTTATTTGCATGCTAATGAGTTCGGAAAGACATCTCCAATTTGTAAGGTTCATTCATCTTTCTCTCCGTGGCCAAATGGTTACGGCGAGTGTATTGTTGAAAGTCACGCCCTTCGGTACTCTATTGTATCGCGCCCTGGATGGGACATCGCTCTTCGGAGTTGTTCCATCAGGGGCGCGATACATAAGAAATCCGAAATTGAAGGGTGCGAAAACACTCGCCGTAACCATTTGGATACAGAGGGACAGCATAGAAATCACTTGTCAAAAGGAACTAGCCTTTCCATCGTCTTTCAAGTCAAAGTCGAATACAAAGCCTTAGAGGTTGGTCATTCAAACACCACAAATAGGGGTTGGCCCTTCGACAAGTCGAATGCAACCTCCCCTAGCCTCCTTCGCAGGCATGTCTATGGAGATGCCTTCGGAGGAGGAAGGACAACTTCACTAAACCCTTCCGTCTTGCACGAACTACAGTGCAATGGTTTAGAATTAGTCTAAACCATTGCACTGTAGTGCTATATATGGACGAGGTCGTTGGTATTATTACGGTGCAAATTTTTGCATGAACTTTCCTTCTCTTTTTGCTGATTTCGAGGTCGTTCCTTCCTTAATAGAGCTGTATATGGCACTGAAAAATGTCCTTGACAGGGCCATGCATTATTGCGTGGTTTTAGGTTAGATTCCTAGAACATTTTAATATGTCCATATACACAGCAAGCCAAATCTATCATCGTTAATGAAGATGAACTTTTCTTCTCTTTTTGCTGATTTCGAGGTCGTTTCTTCCTTAATAGAGCTGTATGTGGCACTGAAAAATGTCCTTCACAGGGCCATGCATTATTGCGTGGTTTTAGGTTAGATTCCTAGAACATTTTAATATGTCCATATACACAGCAAACCAAATATAGCCAAATCTCGCTTTTTGCCTCGTTGTAGATGCAAAACACGCTGCCTCCCTTAATTGCAAAGCAGTATCACACACACTAACTGCTTAGGCCAATGTACCTACTGTGTTGCGCCATGGCTGTGCGCGCATAAGGTAAAAATATGTAGGTATCGCGTACATTCTATTCTCTGCAAAAAATCTAGCTTGTTGCCTCGTTATAGGTACGTAATTTTGTTTGATTTTCATAGTAATTCGCCATTTTTGGCGTTATGATGGATCACAAAAGAATAACAGTGTTATAAACTAACTTCCAGACGAAAGGCCTTCGCTCGAAACGTCGAAGTTCTTGTTGTATTTTTCAAGTAGATTGATGCTAAAGGCTCGAAGCTAATTGTTAAAACTATAAGAAGAAGCTGTTAATAACGCTCAAATATGGCCAAATATGGTGGAACGAGGCAACAGGCTATATTTGGCTTGCTGTGTATATGGACATATTAAAATGTTCTAGGAATCTAACCTAAAACCACGCAATAATGCATGGCCCTGTCAAGGACATTTTGCAGTGCCACATACAGCTCTATTAAGGAAGAAACGACCTCGAAATCAGCAAAAAGAGAAGAAAAGTTCATCTTCATTAACGATGATAGATTTGGCTTGCTGTGTATATGGACATATTGAAATGTTCTAGGAATCTAACCTAAAACCACGCAATAATGCATGGCCCTGTCAAGGACATTTTTCAGTGCCACATACAGCTCTATTAAGGAAGAAACGACCTCGAAATCAGCAAAAAGAGAAGGAAAGTTCATCTTCATTAACGATGCAAAAATTAGCACCGTAATAATACCAACGACCTCGTCCATATATAGCACTACAGTGCAATGGTTTAGACTAATTCTAAACCATTGCACTGTAGTTCGTGCCAAGACGGAAGGGTTTAGTGAAGTTGTCCTTCCTCCTCCGAAGGCATCTCCATAGACATGCCTGCGAAGGAGGCTAGGGGAGGTTGCATTCGACTTGTCGAAGGGCCAACACCTACTTGTAGTGTTTGAATGACCAACCTCTAAGGCTTTGTATTCGACTTTGACTTGAAAGACGATGGAAAGGCTAGTTCCTTTTGACAAGTGATTTCTATGCTGTCCCTCTGTATCCAAATGGTTACGGCGAGTGTTTTCGCACCCTTCAATTTCGGATTTCTTATGTATCGCGCCCCTGATGGAACAACTCCGAAGAGCGATGTCCCATCCAGGGCGCGATACAATAGAGTACCGAAGGGCGTGAATTTCAACAATACACTCGCCGTAACCATTTGGCCACGGAAGGAAAGATGAATGAACCTTACAAATTGGAGATGTCTTTCCGAACTCATTAGCATGCAAATAAAAAAAATTACGTAAACGCCTCTTAGAAGCGTTTTTTTTGCAAAACAAGCAAGCAGCCTACAAGAAAAGCAATATAAGAAATATATGAGTGGAAAACTATGCCCAAAAACCTTAGAAATAAAACATTTTAGCTCTTTAAACAGAAGTATAGAAAGGTCGATATTTTACATACGGGGTTTTTACCTGCGAAGAACTGCATCGTGACGTCATTTACAGCAAACCTTCCGACAAGAGGGAGCGAAAATATCGAAGGAAAATTCAGCCAAAAGTCGTCGTTTTCTGGCAAAAGAAGAAAGTAAATGTTAATAGAACGCTACACAAATGGCAAGGAACCCAAAATGGACGTTTGGTTGTAATTTGGGGAATGAAATGAAGAAGAAATCGCGACGTTAAAACACTGTAAAAGTCATCGTGGCCCAAGACAAAATGGCGGGTGTCCTTCTTCCCCAATCAAAAAGATGAAAGGAAAATAGTTTGAGTGGTGTTGGAAGTCAACAATATGTGATATGTATTATCATGTAAGCTATTACATTACTATTCTAAGAATACAAGACCATTATTGTGACTGATTTTACTTTTACTTACTATCACATTATTTTATGATATTTTGATATAAAATTGTGCCTGACCATTAGTATGAACATTCATCTACTGCAAACCTTCCAATATTACATCTTGATCATTGTAGGTATCGTTGATATTGCACATTATCTCCAAAATATATCCTCGCTGAAAAAGAAATCATCCTCCCCCCAACGACTATTCAGGCAGCCCCCTCCTGGTTAATGTCTTTTTATGAATTTTTAAACTTAGCAGTAAATTGTGAACTTAGTGTATTTAGCTGAACTACACAGTAAAGAAAAAATTATGGAAAATCATGGACAGACGAAGATGGGGCTTTGTATATCTCAGGTATATTTTAATTTTTATTATCCCGTGTGTAATGCTATTCGTAGTTTCAGATTGTTCAGGCGTTTTACGGTGCAATTAAGGTGGCTACCTATAATTTTTTGAAATATGGAAAATCTATAATTTGGATAAAAACTCAGAGATCCTAAGGATAGTGCAAAGTTTCAAGACTGCATTGCGTTTGTTTTGCATGAGCTATGATTTTTCGCTTGTCTATAAATAGCGTTGTGTATTTCAGCCTGGCTATGGCTGTTTATATTAATAAATATACAGTATACAAACAAATGTAATTGTTTTGCACGCAGCCTGTTACTGTAATAACTGGTACTCCTGACTCTGAAGTATATGTTTCAGTACATGCATGCGAATATACTAATAATAAATATTACTGAATATTGTAACTTTAAAAGAGTATATCTGGATGATTTGTACATCGTTCACAATTTTTACAAATGGGCTCGGACTAGAGCATTTTAACAATATAAATGGCTTGATAAAAAGGCTTTGGTACGAAAAAAACGGGGAAAACATTCCTCGAGGAGACTATTTTCAGTCAAATTGACTTTGACAAATCGATTTTTAATCAGATAATCCTTAATCTGTGCCAATATTTTGGCTTTTACCGCACTTTACTCGGAAAAACGCATGGTTAACCCCATTTTCTAACGTATAAAACGTTTTCCTGTTGTAAAATAGATTATCTGAACGAGTTTGAAATCCTGCAGAGAAAATTTTTTTTTATAAAGGATCATGTTTATTAATCTTATAAGCATTTACTTGTACAGAATTTCTTTAAACTTGTCAGATAATAACTCGAACGTGCGGTGCCAGTGTGGGTAGAGTATAACGAAGACTCAGCGGTTGAGTTGTGTAAAAAAATACAATAAGAATTTCGACGTTTTGAGCGAAGGCTCTTCGTCTGGAAGTTAGTAGGCGAAGTTAGTAGGCTTCGAATTCCAGACGAAGGGCCTTCGCTCGAAACGTCGAAGTTCTTATTGTATTTTCAGGTAGTTTTACACAACTCAACCGCCGACTCAATCCATTTCACTGAAAAATATTTTGTGAAAGAAAAAGTCGGTATATACCAGGCGTTTTGTTGAATGCATTAGGAGCTAAAATGTCGGTCATGTTGAAACGTCATTTTTACCATAGCAACGGTAATGACGTCATTTTTGCAAACAATTTTCAACTCTTAGAATGTTGCTCAATATATGTTATAGCCTGTGGCCGGCCCTCGTTGGAGGGGAAAGAAGAACGGGGAGTGAGGGCCTGCAAAAACCCCGGCTTTTGTGACTAAACGCCCTAGTAAAGGCTCATTAAAATTGACCAATAAAAACGCAGCTGGACTATGGGGAAAACCCTGAACCAAAGGAAATGTATTTGCTTGTGCATAAGCATGCCAATCAAGACGAAGAAATGTAGTAATATATTCCTGTGTGCATAAACATGTTAATTAATTATTGGTGTTAACCAATCAAATTGTACGTTCAAAAATTGAACAGCGTTAGGTCACGAAAGCCAGATTTTTATGCAGGCCCTCACTCCCCATTCTTCTTTTCCGCTCCAACGAGGGCCGGCCACGCATGCTATAATATGTTATACAATTTATTTTCTACCGAGTAACAATTCTAGTTCAAAAAATTGATTTAAATCATACATTTTCCACATTTCAAAAATTGTAAGATCGCACCTTAATTAACCCATTAGCTGGCAATGCACCCAGATGCGCCCTACTTTAGTATTTTACTCTGTCTAACGCCAGACGATTTTACTCGTCAATGGAAGAGTACTGCAAGTTAATGGGTTAAACTAGATTTATAAGATATGGATAATAAAGCTAGACTAACATAAATAATGAGTTCCATCAAGTGTCCAAACAATGTATTCTATTAATTATGATTTACATGAGACAATCTATGGGACAACCTACAACTTTTACTCCTCTCATTCCCCATTTTGCCAAACCCTACATTATGCAGTGATTTGAGGTCTTTCTAAATTTCTACTGTCTATTCTCTCAAAAAGGATGCTCTATGAAGGCAACTGGACAACCCATTTAAAAAGAAAGCAAAAGGAACAAGCTGAGATGAAAAAGAACAGATGACAACCAGTGACCAACAGAAGCAATGACAAAAGACAATAGGTGTAAGTTTTGTGGATGTAATTCCTATTGATGTAATTCATGATACAATTCCTATTTGAAATGTTGTATAAATGTGGAATTTTGTGGTACGACACACTAAACACAGCATGCAACATTTGAACAAAGGACACAACATAATGAGATAAAGCGCATTGTTTTTCTGACAATTTGACTAATTGACATGACACAACTAATTGACATGTGACATACTAATCAACATGCGTTGGTTATAAGGGATTTTACATGAAGAATATATATCAAGCCACCAGCATTTATTTGTATTTTCAAAGCCCATAGTAACATGAGTTAACACAACTTTTCTCCCTTTTTTATGGTCATTCACTGAATGTTGGGTGCACTTGTTACCTACTGGATGGACATGATGTGATATGAGGAAGGCCACTTAATCCAACCAAATAGAGTACATGATTGAACAACCAGATCAAGAAGTGCTGGATGACCTGGACCCATCAACAGAATGACGACCTGCCACCAACATAAGCTACAACAAAAGGTGATCCAAGATGTAAGCTTTGTTGATCTTATCTACTTTATAAACCATATTACTCAATATTCAATTGCCACACCTTATTCTTTATACTCAGTTTTATTCAACATGGCCGTCATGGTGTATATATTTGTCTTCTCCATATTTTGTGGCGATGTAGTGGATCTTCACTATATTTAGTTATTATTATAGTTACTCACATAGTTTGTTCATTTTAGTGAAGATGTGATGTGGTGAAGACTAGACATGGACCAATCAACAGAATGACAACAGAATGACAACAGAATGACAACCCATGACCAACATAAGACAATGCAACGATGATAGTAAATCTAAGTCTTGTTGATTTAATATACCTGGTATGTTACAGACTATATTATGTTATATTACTTCCTTACTTTGAACTTTGATTGCTACACCACACCTTATTCTTTTGACTCAGTTTTTATCCACACACGTAACCAGGTAAGTTTGTATCTGCAAACATTTTGTCGCTGTTACGCCTTCCATCCACACGTATCTGGAACAAAATGTTTGCGGATACAAACAAAATTTGTATTCTATTCAAGGTGTTTTGCCTCATAAAATGCAATGCGGTGTTCCATATAGATAGAGCAAATATATCCAGATAGAGCAAATATACAGTTCTCGCTTACCTCCAGGTATCCACTACAGCCTGTCGATTTAATTGTCTTCTCTGAAAACAAAATAACATATAGAAATGGTCGTGGAGTAGAAACTGACAAACTGTCATGGGGAGTCCCTGCAGGATATATGCGGGACAAGTGGTCAAGCATGCCCGACACCATAGTAATAATTTTGGCTAACTACGCTCCTCAGCCTCCCAGAAATAATAAATTGTTCTCGATTTGTTTTCTCATTTTCCTTCCCCTTGCATGATTAAAACGATTATACAGGAATTTTTATAGGATCCTATGGGAAAACTAATAGCAGTCCTATTTATATATTTTGGCCCAATTTCCTATAGGAATTCCTATAGGATCGATCCTATAGGAAAATTCCTATTGGATCCTATAGGAATTCCTATAGGAGATTGGGCCAAAATCTAATAGGAATTCCTATAGGATTTTTTCGTAAGGGTGGAGTCGAAACTGACAAACTGTCATGGCCAGAAATGCGGGTATTGCGGGACAAGTATGCACGTTTTGGCTAACTACGCAGCCACGAGTCCCAGCCTCCCGAGAAAACTATATATTTACCTTAGTTTCGTTGTGAGATGTGCAAACCTGAACTGACTCGTAGATACTGTCTCTATTTCTAATGCAGTGATGCCAGTGAAATGCACAGAGAAATCTCGCTCTAAAACTTTGCTTTCTTGGCCGCCATATTGAAAAATAGAGATGTAATACTTCATTTAGCCATAGAATAACGTGTCTACATACATTACCATGTAGAGGATAGAGCATACTGCATGCCATTAAACTTGTATTTTGACACTGGTTAAGAACGTGTTTTGTACTACGAATGTTCAATATGTTTTCCTGCGATAACTTTACTTCAATTTTGTTTAGCGTAGGCAAGCATATTTCAATTTGGCCGGAATGCGTTTGTACGCCTGCGAAATGTAACACTGAGTGTCCCACATTTCTAGCAATGAATCCCAATTGCTTGAATCCTTGGTGGATTTCTTGTCTTTTTCACTGTCACTTTACTGTAATAGGATTTGAAATAAGCTTTCCTAAGTTCCTATATGGGTTTAACATATACGCGCAAGTCTTGTATTTGCAATGAAATTAGTATAAGCTGTTAAATATACTATTTAGTAATCTCTATCGAACGTGCGTTAACCCAAATTTATAATTCGCATAAATCATTGATGAGAAGAGCAAAGGAGCTTCAAGGAGCTTCTATATTTCAATATTTGATACAAAATCCTGCCGAGTTACTTATTCTAATTTATGGTGACGCAATTTGTTATCCCCTTATAATTTGTGGTGATATTATAGGTATTCATTATATTTCTTACTTCGTTATTTTAGCAAGGACGTGATGTGGTGAAGACAACGCAACCAACCAAAGCCAGTTCAAGATTTAAAATCACATAAATAGAATGACTAACCGTGATCAACATAAGCCATGAAGATCTAAAGATGATAGCTAGAAAAATGTAAGCTTTGCTGATTTAATATAATTAAAATTAAATAGGTGATTATTTGAAAATTCTCAACGCTGATTGGCTATGTTACCCTCGGACAATAATATACGATAATCACCAAGCGTTTCGCTTTTATCGTAAATATTCAATTAAAAAAATTTTGAAATGTGCATTTTTTTTTTTTTTTTTTAAATAATCACCTAATATATTAAAACTGTAAAAATTTGTGCTCTTGGCGAATATCGGTCGTAAATTTATATTCACCGATATTCACCGAGCCTGAGGCGAATAATTGTTAAATGTTATATTACCTTATACTCCTTCCTGACTTTAATACACCTTTTCGATAATTACGTCACCGATCACTCGTTGGCGCCTCGTTCTCATGAATTGTGAGCGAATAGCCTTTCGTCTTGATTCACGAGAGTGAGGCTCCTACGCCAAAGAAGTAATCGTGACGTAATTATCGAAAGGGTGTATTGTCACACCACACCTTTAATTGTCTTGTAGCTAATTATCACCTAATAAATATAGTTCATTTATTTCCAAAAGGATTTGATTTGGTAAGAAGAAAGCTGAACAATCAAACCAAAGAAAGTGCAAGATGGGAAGACCAGATGAAGGGCTGAAGGCCTCATGAACCCACGAACAAAATGACGATCCGCAACCATCAGAAGCAACAACATTACCAAGATGAATGTACTGCAGGTTAAGGGCAAGGTACTTATTAAGAGATCAAAGAGGATTTTAGCGATTACACTTGTTTCTCATTGAAAAAGTAAAACCCAAACAAATTACATGCCAAAATTAGCAGTTTTCGACGCATTTTATGCAAATATGACTTGTGTATTTTTATGGTTTTGGAAAATGTGCAAGTCTGGTATGAGCGTACTGGGCACAATATTAATTCAATGGAAACTAAATAGATAATGTCATGAAAATTATATATGTTTTAAGAGTGTCCAATACCTTATTTCAGTGTTTCACAAACATTTTCGATTGTAGTCTTCTCTGAAAACAAATTAAGTAGAGGCTTAACCAAAATCACTGTAAAATGTGCTTTAAGTTAGTCTTGTATTCACAATGAAATTAGCATACGCTGAAAACAAGCAGAGCAGAGGAATGATTTCAAGCATAAAAAGCAATAGAATTAGCTGGATTCTTTTTATTCATTTTTTCAATTCCCATGGGAATACACTATGCTTTGTTCTCATGCTAATGTTGGTTTTATAGAGAAAACTTGACTTTATCATTATAAATCCTCTTTGATTAGATATTATAAGTACCTTGCTTTTATAGTAAGCAGGAACAATGGGACAATTAATTCATTGTTTGTGTGCACTAAAGCAAGTTACGGAAATGGGTTGAGAGCAGCTGCGATATACCATGCAAATGAAGGCGTTCCGGTTAAATGAGTATGGGAATTGCGTTTCATATCAATTTTTCTAACATACATTTCGACTTGTTTGAACTATATGGATAAACTGTTTTTCGGTTTAGACTTAAATTGCTGGTATACGAATATACAGTCACGTCCTATTTCTTTTTTAATTCAAATTTATCAATTGATAAAAGATAGTTTTTTTTATATTCTAAAATATTTTCGCGCACAACACTACGCATTCTCATGCTTATTTGACCGAGCCTCTGGTTTAGGTAAGTCTTCCGTTTATATCCACTTCGGACCAGTTAACAAAACAAAAAGCCCGTCTCCTTTCAGTTAAGGTTCTACGTTTCGAAACTGAATCCAAAACTCAGTCTAAGTGGTTATAGGATAGCTAATGATAACGTAATTTATCCTTTTTATTTTGCTTTTTTGTTTATAACGTAATTTTTTTAGACAGCGTAGAACTTAGGCAGACAGGCAGAATGAGGCAGCTAGGTAGAATGAGGCAGCCGAGGCAGTTGGTAGGGATCAGTGGGGGACCTTGTCATTTCGGCCATGGGATTCAAATTTGCATGCTAAGTATTTGTTATTAACATTTGTTGGTTTACATTTGCTAGGTATGCGCGGCTGCTCTCAAGAGAAGATCAACTTAGCAATTTGCATTCATTTGCATTTGCAAGGTTGGTCTTCTCTTTGTCACGCTACCCCGGCTGGCTCTCCGAGTGCCACTTCTAGAAGTGCTGTAAGTACTTCTACGAGGTACTTCTACTTAAAGTGGCACTTGGGTATCTGGCCGGGGTTTGGGAAGGGCTCTTCGCCTCGCTACCCCAGCCGGCTCTCCGAGTGCTACTTCTACTTAAAGTGGAAGTAGTACTTGGGGAGCTGGCTGGGGTAGCGAGGCGAAGAGCCCTTCCCCCAGGGGGGGGGAAGGTAGAAGAGATTTTTTAAAATTCAAATTTTCAATTCCCATGGGAATTGAATTTTTAATCAAGTGGACACAAGTGTATAATTAACGAACAATTTATTGAAAAGAATGTAACTGTTACAAATTTATTAACAATAAAAGAGTACCACTACTGCATACTTATTTAAATAACAATAGAAGAAAACAGAACAAGGCACAAAGATAACATTTAACATTGTGTTCAACACAAGTGATTAAACACAACATTAAAAACAACTTGTTTGCTCAAGACTTAACATCTAAAATCGTTAAATCTTGAAAAAACAAGAGAACTTGGTCTTTTCAAGATAAATGTTTATACTTCAAGATCAATAATTATAAAACAACTCTTAGTGAGAATTTCAGCGAAATATACAAGTTTCAAAGAGATTTCCAAAGCTCAACACAGAGTTGTTTCACAAAATTAAAAGAAAGAATATGGCTCGAAGATTTAGAAAATATGGTAAATTGAGCATGCTTACTTTTTCTTCCTTTACAAACGCACTTAGTGCTTTTGGTAAGTTACTGTGACTTTCATTCGAAGCAATAATTTTAACGTAATGTTTGATGTTTAAAGAAGACGAGTTGCTAAGTCGTTGTCAAGACGTTATTAAGGAATTTAATTGCTGAAAAGCAGTTATCTGATTATAGAAAACTAATCGTCTTCATATTCAAAGTGCCTTTATAAAATCTTGACAACACCTTGACAACACATACTTAACAAAAACAAATCTTCAAACATCGAAACGTTATGACTAAATTATTGGTTCCATAAATTAACAGTAAATATAAAGAAAATAACTTCATAATTAAGTTTTGCCAAAATAGGTTGCCAAAAGAAAATTATTGAAAATTTCAGATTATCCTCATCTTTAAGAGCCATATATATTTCTTATTGTGTTTTTAACCTGACAACTGTAACTTGATTGGATAATGTTAATACTAATTCAGGTGACGAAAATGCATTTCAAGATAAATTTAGTTCAAAAAAATAGTCTCAATATTTTTTCGCTTTTAATTAAACAATTCTATAAACCTACAAATCCTATACAATTTTTTTTAATAAATATTGATTTCAATTTGCTTTGCTTAAGAAAATCAAACAGTGGTACAACATTTTTTGGTGGTAAATCCAGTAAATCATTCAAAAAAAACAAATAACAGATATATTTTTCAGAAACAATTAATTCTCTCTTTTTTTTTCGAAAACGTTTTTGTCTTATATTTTACAAATATTTAAAAAAATCAATAGTGAAACTAAAACAAATTTGGTTGAAGTGCTCAGTATTTTTAGATAACTCAAAACAGGATCTATGTTATGCATAGTCGTAATTTGACTCAAATGTAAATAAAATTAAAATCAGAGCAATGCTCAAAGTTGGGGACAAGGGTAAATATGTAAAGGGACTGGTCATAAAGAACAGAGGGCAGGGTGCTATGAAAATTGAATTTCAGTATTTTACAAAGGATAGTTTTTGGTGACCCACCCACCAATTTGTCAAGAATTACAAATAACCCACCCCTATATGATGGCTGAAAACAGAATGACCATCCCTAGTATAGTTTGACACAAATCTATCAAGTATCAAATTCTGTAAATGTATTGGTTAGCATTTCATGGTCCTGTGACATATTTGGGGGGTGAGACCTAGGGGTGTCCAGGGGCATGCTGTGGGAAAATCTGAAAAATTGTGGGTCTAAAATGACAATTCCCACAGTTTATGGGACCAAATTTAAGACTTTGGACAGCAAAAGTGCTGCAAAAATTTGATTCATAATTACAATATCATTTGCTAGTATTTTCTGTTGTAAAGATTGTGTCTTGCAAAATGCAACAATACAAATTTAGTAATATAATATTTGTGTTGCATGAGTTCAGATATCATATTAATACTCGATCTCAAGGGTACATAAATGTAAAGGCAGATTATATGGTGACACCCCATCAGTGTGTATTGTTCAAATTTGCATGACCCCGCCCCCCACCCAGCAATTTTCATAGCCTACTGCCACATATACTTCATGACCTGAGTCCCAAAGTGTTCTTGTTCTAAGAAAACAATTTCCAAATTCTTGGAGTTTTTGTAAACGGCAAAATAGTATTTTCACCACAATGTTGTATTAACATTAAAACAAACCAAACACAAATATCAAAACACATTGTTCTGGCAAAAAATGAGATTCCTCTGTAGAGCAGATTCAATTTTAGTCAATTTTGGAAAGTATTCTTGTCAGGTTAAAAACAAATCTCTTTGAAGTATAAACTTATCTTTACTTACTTGTTGAAAAGACCATGTTCTGAAAGCCATGTTAACCTGTTTCCTTATATTATTTTAACTATTATACCACACACTTACAAAGTGGAACTATTTGAAAGTAAAGTTGAACTGAAGGCAACAAAATGAATTTCAAAAGTAACTGCCAAATGAGAATAAACTAAAACCAGCCAACTGTTTAAGAAAATATATAGTAGAACATTTTTCAAAGAACAATATATCTTGTAAACTCAAAATTCTAAATACAAATAGAAAATGATTGTTGATTATAGCACCTAAAGTAGTGTTAACTCGACTACATCAAAACCTTGCAAAGCTATGAGCATTTTTGGAGGGAACCCCAATGTAAAACTTCAATGGCCAAGAATTGAAATTTTCACCAAACAATCATATATTTTTGAATACTTTTCATTGTCTTTTCTTTGTACAATATATATAACATATATAGCCCAAAGGACATCATCTTGTAAACTCAAGTTGACAGCTGGTCGTGGTTTAATTACTTTGCTTAGTTTGCTAGCTATGTTTGACAATTTTAGTCTATTTTTACCATCTCACACCACCCCAAAATTGCTGCTTCAGTTCATCTGTATTCAAACAAGTTCCACTTTGTAATTTGAATAAACCTATTCTAACTTCAAATGTTTGTTTCAAATTTGGAAGAGTTTCTATTTAAAATCACAAAGTTTGTCGCAAAGTTTAAAATGTGTAATCTAAAATCACACATGTTTGGCTTGAGAAATAAACTGGCCAATCAAATTGCAGATCAATTGAAGTACACAAACCCAATACGTCAGCACTGAACAGAACTGCAATATTTCTTAATATATCTATTCTATTTTTGTCCATACTCTAACTCATTAATAGTCCAACATAGGATACAAGTTTTGCTGGGTAAATAAAACATGATGTATTAAGGAATAAGGCAGTTCTAAACAGTGCTAACTTGGGGGTTGTATAATTGATCTGCAATTTGACTGTCTATGATACAATATAATTTGCAAACTGCCTACAACATCCAGAACCAAATTTGAAAGAAATGTTGTGATTTTCAAATAAACTTTCCAAACTTCAAACAAATATCAGAAGTCAGTTTAAACAAGAGAAGACTGAGATGGTAGATAGGGAAGCCCAGCTAGTGTTTTTTATTTAAAAATATTCAATTAAAATGTGTCTTTTTACAAACAATGAATCATTGTTCTCATTCTGAGGCTTGAATGAAAAATAATTGTTTATAAATTATCTACTGTACACAATAGATACCAAAAGAAACATGATTGATTGAGACAATATATTTTGGTTGATATTCTTTATTTGGTTGATAAATTTTGTAGGCTGAATAAATAATATAACTTAAACTGTCTGATTTCAAAAGTAAATGCTTTAATTGCATGGGTTCCTTGTATAACCACCTCAATCTTCTTCTTGTGTTATAACAATGTGACAAGCAAAAAAATGACAAATGAACAAAGCCACTGACTATGAGCAACCATATAATGTTCAAAGCATTTCATGCTAAAGCTAAAACATAAAAAATATTTAGAACCTTACATATACTTTTCACTGAGATAGCTTGTTTTTCGTGATAAACAAAACTTCAGCCAACAGCATTTTGAGACATTCTTCAAACTTGCAACTTTATTAAGATCTAAAGAAATTAAGAATATGTTATTATTATCCTATAAAAGCTCATAAAAAGAACTTTGTTACAGATGTGCAGGGTACAAATTAGAGAGGAAAAATTATATACCTTTCATTTATATGTTTGGAATTAATTCATTTTTCATGGTTGACAACTGAACACTTCAGTCGGCAATTTGCAACATTCTTTAAACTTGCAACAAAGATCTAAAAAAATTTGAGAAAATTTCGCTATTTATTATAACATGCAAATGATTTATATCATAGTTAATAGTTATATTTCTATTAACTATGTTTATATTAAACTAGAATTGTAAAAGATATGCAATATATACAGAGTCTATAGTTTATTATAGTTTGACAATTACTACTAGCTTGCACATCGGCTACTCTCTCCTCCGCAGAGGTTATTTATTATATCGTATTTATTATCTTGAAATCTTATGTGACAAGTTTCTGTGAGGAAGCAAAATAAAAATAACGAAAAGGAAATCTGAATGTAACTCTGCCATGTTGGAGACGTCTCAACAATCATGTCATCAGGGGGCGTTATTTTGGACTCTTTAGCCCTCCCCACTGTCATCACTTGTCATCCCCCCACTGTCATCACTTGACTGCTCTTACGTTTGCATTGCTCCCCCTGCCTACCATTGCTCCCCCTGCCTACCATTGCTCCCCCTGCCTACCATTGCTCCCCCTGCCTACCATTGCTCCCCCTGCCTACCATTGCTCCGCCTGCCTACCATTGCTCCGACATCTATGTTTGAACTTTGAGATGAACAACATAAAGTTCATTTGACTGTCAACTAAAAATGCTTCGAACAGTTAAACGATGTTCTGTTTATAAAATTCCTTTGCGGAGCTTTGATGCATCGTCACAGCTGCATATATTAAAATATGAATTCAAATTTTTCCTCCCTATCAAGTATTAACTGTGTTAACTAAAGATTCCGGTAAGATCTCAAAAAAGCCTGTCCTTTTTCGACGAATTAAGCAACTTAGACCTTACTTAGTCTTTTACTTTGGTTGGTTAATACTATTTATAACAAATTTCACCTAAAACAAGGTTTATATTTCAATAATCGACCAATAGCGAACGTACAAAGTACAAACTTTGCGCCGAAAAATCTCACTAAACACGGGCTTGGTTCCCCTAAGATCCATATCTATTAGATATCTAAGTACAAAATCTAAGTACTCCTGTACAAAAACAGATATTAAATACAGCATATTACCTTCAAATCAACGTAGGATTCATGAAAAGGATCTTGCCAATTTCGCCATGTTCCTTGTTCAAACAACGCGGAGAAAAAAATTCAAAATTCGGAAATGTTCGCAATTCTGTCGGACTCCCGAAATAATACGACGGCAAGTCGACAAATGCCGAATATTAACTTTGAGCCCGTGATATAAGTCTTCATATCACTACTTCATCTTATGTACATGAAATGGTTCATGCATCCAGTCATTTGAAAGCAGATCAGTGGTTCACTGAACTCTATAGTAACACTGGATAGAAATCCTTATTTTAGTACTTCATGTTATATAGATGAAATGGTTTAACCATCCAGTCAATCTAAGGCAGATCAGCGGAAAACTGATCTGCTTTTATGCGACTGGATGGATAGACCATTTCATCTATATAAGATGAAGTACTAAATCCGAAGGACTTTTATCCAGTGTTACATAGAGTTCAGTGACCCACTGATCTGTATTAAATTGAATGGATGGATAAACATTTCATCTATATAAGATGAAGTACTACCGTGAAGGACTTCCATCACGGGCTCAAAGTTAATGTTCGACATTTGTCGAGTTGCTTCGGGAGTCCGACGGAATTTCCCTTGCCAGCTTCGGGTAATTCCACTTTTTTTCTTAAAAATTTTATAATATATTCTGAGGATAAAATTAGACAACTGTATATTACAGGAACGAAACCTTGGTCACAAAGGCACAAGACACATGCAATAATCAGTTTTAATCACTTGCTTTCAGATCAATGCAATAATCACATTGCACCAGGGCTTTGCACTCAACGTGAAAGACACATGCACTAATCATTGTACCAACACCCTTACAAATGAAATGGTTTGAACTTTTTAAAACTTGTTAAACATAAGAAAATTCTTCTGCAAATAGCATGAATCTCAGACAAGTACAGTTGAGCCTGAAAATGAAATTGACACAGGGTTCGTACGGCCCCTGGAAATCCTAGAAAGTCCTGGATTTTTCTTCTTATCCTGGAAATCCCTGGAAAACTGAACTTGTGTTAAATATGTTTATCTAAATAATATAAAATGCAATAAATTGTTGACGTCTTGGAAAAAGTATTTTTGTCTTGTCTCAAATACCCCTGAAAAAGGACAGAAAAACGTCCTGGAAAGTCACCCTGTTGACAGATGGAAACACGGATCATTATATGCGCACAACATGAAGTATGCCCATAAAGAAAC
The DNA here is from genome assembly GCA_016169945.1 of Trachythela sp. YZ-2020. Taxonomy (NCBI): domain Eukaryota; kingdom Metazoa; phylum Cnidaria; class Anthozoa; order Malacalcyonacea; family Clavulariidae; genus Trachythela; species Trachythela sp. YZ-2020. The sequence continues at coordinate 1,373,522 of JADLSH010000341.1, read as the reverse complement.
AAAATGGAGGCGAAGGAGGTTATTGTTTGGACGCCCGAATTGGAAGTTAGTCTTTTTCATTCAATGAAAGGACACAAGCCAATAGGTAAAGATAAATGTAATATGTTCGTCCTGGTTTTTTATTCTTAATGGCACTGAATTATTGCCTTCTGTGTGGTGCAAATTGATCAAATTATATTGTTTATGTAGCGTACATAGTTTGTACTCTAGATTTTATGTTTATATATTTGAAATATTTATATACTTACTAGTTGAAAGCTTGGATAATCAATTATGCCTCCAATTTTCGTTATAAAATCATTTTAATGATACATTTTCTATAAAAATTATGAAAATAGGATAAAAATATGTATTGTTGACATTTTGTTGAATGCTTTGTTCTGATTGGCTAAAATAATAAATCACGAATCTAAAAGGCTTATCTGACAAAGGGGTGTAGACTTTCCAGGGGCCTGCACCTCTCTACCACAACAATCAAAATCATGAAAATACACCCTTTTGATAATTATAGACATTAATTCAGCGTCGGCCACGGACATATAAGAACAAATGAGGGTTGTTTCGCGTGTGCCTATTGAGATATAAACAAAATCTCACGAGAGAGAATTTGTTTATATCTCAATAGGCACACGCGAAACAACCCTCATTTGTTCTTTTGATAATTATGTCACAATTACTTCCCTAGCCAGAGAGCTCTTGTTAAGCAAGACGAAAGATTATTCGCTCACATTTCATGAGAACGAGGCTCCTGGGGCAAGAGGTAGTGCTGGGCGATACCAGGATTTTTATTTCAATACCGATACTGAGTACTTGAAAATTGGTATCGGTTGGTATCGGTCGATACCGATACCTATTTCGAAAACAAAAATGGTTTAAAAAATATGTTTTCGATACCGTAAGTGAATACTATTACTTCTGGTATCGGCCACTTCCGATACTTTGCACATTGTGAAAAACAAGCATATTTTCCCAGTCATCATATTTAATGCTGAAACTTCAACGTTTATACTGACTCTAAAGCATAAATAATAAGGAATTTCAACAAGATGAAGCTGTTTCTTATTGTTTTCGGGCTAGTAGTTTGCAGCAAGGTAACTGATAGCATTGTAAATTGAAATAGGTACAAGTATTGAATGATTTAAAACGATACCAGGTCAGTAATCGATACCGATACCACTGTGTGTGGTATCAGACACCGAGTATTCGGTATCGCCCAGCACTAGCAAGAAGGGATTTGTGACATAGTTATTGAAAAGGTTTATTTTCATAGGTAAGTGCTAACTTTAGGTGAGTGCTAACTTTCTCTGGGGGAAGGTATACCCCCTCAACTCCCAGAAAATCCACTGACAACCAGATATTTTTCTTACACATTAGGGCAGACAGTTAGTTAACCAAATAATGCCCAAGGGTATCTGGCATGTAGACAGATTAATGCATTTAGAGTTGTGCATCAATGTGCATTACAACTCAATGGGTTAATGTTTTGCACTCTAATAGGTATAAACAGACATTTCCATATGGCTTGTATTCATGATAAGTTTACAACTTCAACTGGCAAAAGAAATATTTCCTCTGAGCAATTGTGGCAGCATTTGAAAAAACTTTACAATCTTCCGGCTTTGGTAGGTATTGTCATTTATATGCTACTTTAATTAAGTAGAAATGTATTCACCATTTCTGATTGCAGTAAAATATGAAGCATATCATTGGAAGAGGTAATGACCTCTTCTTTATTGCGACAAAATATAGCAAAGAAGAGTGTGTTGCAACTAAATGAGTTGCACATAATTGTATAGATTCATTAACTGTGCTTAATTCTCTAGAATGAAGCTGAAAATATTCCATTTCCAAATGAAGAAAATGAATTCAATTTACCAGATGAAATATTTGAACCACCAGGGCAGGGTGGCTCTGACTATAATGACGATGGTTTGTATATTCTAATAATTTGATAGTTTATAAATGGATATGCCTCCCTCCCCCCACTGTCATCAGCCAACCTACCCCCCATATAGATTATTTAACTGTCATCTAACACACACACACCCACCCCCCTTCCTAGAAGAAAAATTAGGAAGGATTCATTATATATGTGCATATACATGAATTATTATGCTGAAAACTTCCAACCAATCACGTTTCAACTAAGCATGAAACCTATACTTTTTAAAATATGAAGTGGTACTATCAATTGTGATTACTAGAAAGAAAATATTTTCATAGTTTGTTGTTTTTATGCTGATATAAAGTAATTATCATGAGTAATAGTGACTGCAAAATCTGACTCGCAGTTGATGAATTTATGAATTTGTTCCCCTCTATTGACTACATAATCTTCACCAATAACCCCCCTACCAGGGCCGTGCCATCTGGGGGGGTGTGGGGGGGTGTATCACCCCCCCAAAAATGCAAGAGGGGGCCCGGAGTTTGGGGGCAACTAACTGACGAAGCTAAAAAACTCTTTTTTCTATAAAGAAAATAACAAAAATAGATTTATTTAGTTTGTATTTAAAGCAAAAAAACAGAATTTTATAATTTAAAGTCGTTTTTATTTACATCGTTTGCGTGTTGTTGAAAAATTTGTGATTTTAAACATAAAAATCCGAGTTTTGGACCTAGAAACTAAATTGTAACGGTAAGATTGTCCGGAATTTTTTTTTTTAAGGGTATTCCCCGTCGTCACCGAAAAAGATACTTTATGTTTTAAATTATGACTGATGAGGGGGCTCATATTTGAGGGGGGCCCAAATTGTTAACACCCCCCCAATCAATTATCCATCGGCACGGCCCTGCCCCCTACCCCTATGTAACTGTCATCGAATTAGGAACCCCCCTCGATAATGACGTAATTGTTGAACAGCCCCTTGTGGAAACACCACATATATTTATTATCACATAAATAATATCAAAAGACGCTTCAATTCCTCTCATTCTCTAGAACCTCCTGGATCAAGCTCGGGTCTTAAACTCAAGCTTCAATCAGTGACTACCCCAGGATCTCGCCCTACCACGCCAGACACCTCGCCTAAACGAAAGAGAACCAGAGGAGCCAACACATCGCAGCCTCCGTCACCTCATTCTACGCCGACAACAACAAAACGTAGACGGTGATTTTAGATGGACATTTTTATTTTTGACATAATTAATATTGTATATATTTTGTATATATATGAACATATAATCAACTTATAATTTAAAGTACGAGTGTAATTACGTTAAGTGTATGTGCAATGGTATTAATGGCCCAATTTATATTATGGATCAACCGTCAAGCACATCGTCTGTCTGGCTGATAATAGGAAACTTTAGATTTGACGACAGCTACGAGAACGACTACGAGATTTTTCCGTTAAATATCTGCTAATACAAACTCAAAGTTGTACGCGCTTTGGCTCAACTGTTGTTATAAAGATGTGCTGTGCCAAAGAGAGGATGATAACAAGTTTGTATTAGCAGATATTTAACGGAAAAATCTCGTAGTCGTAGTCGTTCTCGTAGCCGTCGTCAAATCTAAAGTTCCCTAATTACTCTTAGTCGAACTAGCCAGAACAGCGCGATCTATACTGCATGGCGATGGTTCTGGGAACAAATCTTGCCTGATATTTTCCTGATAGGTCGTCTATTACCCAGACGCATCATCAGTCAAGATGAATTACGCAGGCATGTTCGTCTGTGTAGACGAGCTATAGGGACCATGCGTCACGACTGATGAATAACACAACCGTACGTTCGTCTATGAAGATCGTTCCTCTCGACGGATTATCCGACTGTATGGCGCATTTACACAAACGAATTATCAGATAAACTATCCGCTTTTTGCCCAAGTTCGTCCAAACGTACTGATCATCCTTGTTCCAATAGGGACATTAAGATTCACGTTTATACATCAAACGACAAACGCCAGGCAAAGAAATATATTTTACGCTATAAGGCAATAAATGGAAAATGGACTTTCTATTTTAAACTGTGATATATGATGATTCTTTTGATGATTCTTTTGAGATAAGAAAGAAAATATGGAGCGAAGTAGTTAAGCGAAAATTCTGGCAAGAAAATTCGACTACGCCGTTTCCCGTTGCTGTCAAACGTGAATCTTAATGTCCCTAATGTTGAATTGTGAACATCTAATCTACTAGTCCTAGTGTATAAATGTACTACCGTATTGTACTGTACATAAATGAACATATACAATTATTCTAATATAATGAGTTCAATTACGTGTAAAGTGTGCAATTATATGTGCAAAGTTTGTAATGATAGTTGTGCTTCAGTCCTAACCTCCACTAAGTTGTCCTACGCCCTGTCATGTCCATATTAATCATCAAACCCAGCCAATGCGCCTATATTACAAGCACTTCCAAACTCCGTCTGATTACAATAGGGCGGAATAACCAGATTAGGAATTCGGACGTTCTGGTATGGTGACACCATGCTTTGGGCACATGTACCATTCTCGTATTCCGTCCCACCAATGCCAACCAACTTTACTGGAATCGCTGTACCAAAATAAACGTTATCTTTAAACACGTGATGCTCTGTCTTGTTACCGTTAGAGACGTGGATTCCTACTGGTGGAGACTTGAGATTCAAATTTGAGATCTCGAATATGTTATGACAGAAGTTAATGTTGGTATCAGTGCCATTCCAATGCGGCTCATAGTAGCTAATTCCTGTCCCCCAACCGCCAATATTGGTTAGTTCGACCAAATGATTACCATAGATATAAACATTCGACAGACCCTGATGTAATGGATCAAAACTGATCTCGCTATGGGTATATAAAAGGATTCCAGTGTCGACCAGATAGTTTCGAGCAACCACCAAATTTTCTCCGTTTCTCGTTTTTAGGCCTCCCCATGCGGTACTCGGCCATCCGCGGGCATAGTTCCCTAACACGTAAAGGCCGTCGAAACCTTTCAGGTAAATCACGTGATCAATAAAACCTGGCTTATACGGACTACCGTTAAAGATATTCCCTTTTATGGTAAGGCTGTCGTCACGGTTTCCATATAAGGCAGCCTGGAAGTGGCCTTGATCTGAGTTGATCTTATAGTGCGCTTTTATAAAGTACAGTTTCTCGATCAATCTGTCCCATGTGTTAATACCACGATACTGAGTACCCAACCATGCTATATTGTTAAAATCAAGTCCAACAATACTGCTTTCTACTCGTACATGTCTTGTCTTATAGAATGATATCCCTACCCCATGAGTAGCCTTAGATCGCAATATAACCACATCACTTATGATCCCATTAGCGATTCGATGCCATTCTATAATTGCTTTCTTCGCGGCAATCGGTAGTAATGGCAAACGACTGCTAAAAAACATACAATTCGCCAAGCGAAAATTGTACTTGTACCGCTTACTGCTAAAATACAGCATGACCCCGTCAAAATGTACATGACTGACACTAAGACCTTTCAAGGCATGCCTTTTGTTCCCAATGTAGATATGTAAGATTTTTGTTCGTGGGGTTTTAAACACAGTCATTCCTCGCATAGAGCCTTGAATATTGACAGTGCCATTGATCCAAATATTCTGACTGATGATATATTCACCAGAAGGGAAGAAGGCAATTTTCTTATCAAGCCAAGCCCTGTCGATAAATTGTTGAATTGCACGAGAGTCGTCGGCCAGACCGTCACCAAGCACACCAAAATGTTTTGCGTTCAAGGAATTTGCAATTGGCACGTCGCTTTCATCAAGGAAGTTTGTAGCTGAAAGAATAGAAGGTCGTGTTAAAAAAAGGTTTAAAGGTTTTTGTAGTAATTGAATTTCGACAAGGAAAATTTGAAATATGGAGCTCAAAAACGGGACAAAGAACCTCGCCAAAGCCAAAGACGGCTTCAGTACACTTATCTATAAACACCGACAATGTTTTTTTCCCAATACATAGTTGAAATTGTATAGTCTGTGACTTACTTGGCAGCTCAGTAGAAACCATGGATTGTAAAACAGCTAGAACAATAAGTCCTACAGAAAACGTCAAACTCCTAGGACACAGGAAAACCATTTTTCGTCACTGTAAAACGATGATAAAATATGCATCAGTTTTCAATATGAAAAACTTAAGAAATATATGCAATTCATATTTTCTGTACTAAGTAAATATATACACAGCTTTACCTGAAAATGTTCAGTCGTCACTAAACGTTCTCAACTCATGGATGGCTTAAATAGATACGAGTGCAAGTGATTAAAACATATTGCTTTCGTTTGTAATTGTAAAAACAAACGAAAGAATACATGCAATTAAAAGTGTATATTTTAATCACTTGTGCTCGTATCTATTTAAGTAAATTGTTCATATTAAATCTATTTTTTACTTATATATTTTATTATAGTACTTATTATGGCTAATGCAATGAAAAATAGTCCATCTTATATATTGATAACAGTTACTTATTATTTTTAATAAGATATATTATATTATTTCCGATTATATTAATTAAAAAAACGAGAAATTATTCCACTACTTGTAAACTTCTTTTAAGGAAAGCTATGCCGCTTTCGTTTAAACAAATTAGATTTACTTTACCCAGCTATGCCTATGTGTTTAAATAGGTAATTAGTCCAAAAAGACACCCGACATGCATTGATCAATTACACAATCTAATCTAAAGATAACTTGTAATCTTTTTAAAGAAAAAATATATCATAAACAATAAAAAATATATAACTTAACATATTGATATTTATCGGCAAACATGCAAGAAATATATAGTCTTAACGCGTTTTTCCCGTCTTTCCGTTTATGTGTAAAAATAGGGCCAACTATCAGAAAAATATCAGGCGTGCATGCATGAGTTCCCAGAACCATTGCCAGTATAGATTACACTACATTCTAACTGGTTCGTCAGAAAAGTCTGTGTTGTGTTTAAACAGGGGCGATTATATATAGAGAATAATACATGGGTGCGCGGAAATACCAGACTATTTCTCGTGTTGAACATGATATCTCACGAGTGAGCGCAGCGAACGAGTGAGATATCATGTTCAACACGAGAAATAAATCTGGTATTTCCAAGCATCCATGTATTTTTCTGTTTATTATATAAAGGACAGTCTTTTCAAACAAAATAAAATAAAATATCCATTTTCATAAACTTCAAAAGCGATAATTTTCACATGTGAGATTATCAGTTTTATCAGTGCTCGAAATCTCTATAAAGCACTATACTTTATATAATAAATATATATAATCTATAAATTGACACATTATTGTTAGAATATTCGTTGTACATACGGCGGTTGACTGTGGTGTAAAACTACCTGAAAAATACAATGAGAACTTCGACGTTTCGAGCGAAGGCCCTTCGTTCCAGACGTATCATGTTGCATGTGAGATCCGGTAACATGCATGATTTAGGATCTGTTTATATGATCCCGGCTAGGCGGGACGGGACAGTTGCCGAGATCCTTTAGTAAACTACAAAATGCCTCACAGCAGTAAAACTATAAATATACAACTTAGAAATGCAAACGTTATAAACAAAAAACTTTACCTAGACTAGAGTTGAAAAATGTCATCTTTCTAAACAATTCAATATCTTCCACAAGCATCTTTAGTTTATTCTCATAGACATAGTGAGAACTAACGTTAGCAGGTGTGTAAGGAAAATATATTTCGCATACCTGTGTTGTTTATGTTTCAAAACCAAAACAACTGATTTACCGAGATCGTATATTCAGTGATTGAGCAAAAATCTGCATAAGATGGAGATCAGAATCCCAAAGACCTTTACAGAATATAGGAACTGACCAAATATAACTTATAAAATCATGAACCAAAGAGTTCTTGTTACAGTAGATAACTTCGGAGTTATAAGTGCGTATGCAAATGTTCCTTAAGGCCGGAAACATTTGGCTATGCATGAATGAAAATGTGCAAACAAATGTTAGACATCAGATTTTGGAATGCAGGTTGACTGCTTCTAATCACAATAGTTGAGTGAATAAGTGAGCTTTAACCCACTTGTGGTGTACCAGCACTTGTGGTGTCGTGGTCATCACGCTTGCCTTTCAAGCTGGGAGACCCGGGTTCAATCCTTGGTCGGACCTCTACATACTCATGCATGGTCTTAAAATAATTGAGGAGAAAGTGCTACCTTTACATTGACATCAGTAAATGGTTAGACTTTCGCGTCTTCTCGGATAAGGACGTTAAAATCGTAGGTACCTCGGATCCCCTATCAATTGGGCAATAGCCCGTTGAGAAATCCGCTCACCAATGAGTGAGAAACTCAATAAACTCACTAACTGGCAGTACTGAGTACTCTGACGAGTAAAATGACGAGTAAAATCGTCTGGCGTTAGACAGAGTAAAATACTCTGGCGTTAGACAGAGTAAAATACTAAAGTATGGCGCATCTGGGCGCATTGCCAGCTAATGGGTTAACAAGAGACAATCGCACCATCGCAGATAGTTTTGTTAACCCATTAACTGGCAGTACTCTACCACTGACAAGTAAAATCGTCTAGTAAAATACTATGGCGTTAGACAGAGTAAAATACTAAAGTACCCAGCTAGCACAATTACATTGTAGGAACGTTGTCTGAACGTTCGCCTAATATTGCCATGAGCGTCCTGGTAACATGAATTTGTCGACTCCAGGGAACGTCGTCATAACGTTTACGAATAACGTTTGTATATGATATTGCTACAACTTAGTCGCTACAACGGATTATTTTAAGGTGCAGTTATAACCAATTTGTGCAGTGGAAAATACACACTTTTAATTGCATGTATTCTTTCGTTTGTTTTTAGAATTGGCTAAATTGTTTATATTAAATCTATTTTTTACTCATATATTTTATCATAGTGCTTATAATGGCTAATGCAATGAAAAATAGTTCATCTTATATATTGTTAATAGTTACTTATTATTTTTAATAAGATATATTATTTCCGATTATATTAATTAAAAAAAACGAGAAATTATTCTATTACTTGCAAACTTCTTTTTAAGGGAAAGCTATGAGGATACCTTGTAACCTTTTTAAGGAATAAATATATTATATACTATCAAAAATATATAACTAAACATGCAGGAAATGTAGTCTCAACGCGTAGTCAATCTTCTTGACGGATTTCCCGTCTTTCCGTTGTGTATAAATAGGGTCATGTTGCATGTGAGATCCGGTAACATGCATGATTTAGTAAAGTGTATTTAGTAAAATATATTTCGCATACCTGTGTTGTTTATGTTTCAAAACCAAAACAACTGAGTTACCGAGATGGCGAGATCGTACATTAGCAAAAATCTGCATAAGATGGAGATCCCCAGTCAAACAGTTGATGAGAGATGGCAACTGGCAAGTGAGAGTTTGCATGAGAGTTTGTTCAACTCTCATCAGTCTCATGCCCCGGTCAAACGAGAACAAGAGTTGCACGAGTGTTGCGATAGAAAAATAATTTAGCGCGCAAAATGGAGCCCTGAGAATAATTTTAAAATTTTGGTAAAAAAAGTGTTTAAACTGATTTCCATCTTAGCTTTTCTTGTTATAGACACAGTCATAACGTGTTATTTGGAATGGTTGACTGCTTCTAGTCACCGAATAGTTGAACTGACAATTGTGCTTTAATTAATATTCTAATACGTATATTTTAAATATCCAGTCTCTATGTAATCTCCAACTATTAGGTGACTCAACCAAGACGAACAAGTCATACAAGTCTTCCTTGTTCAAAAGCTGGTATGACGACCTTCTTTTTATACAAGAAGGTCATGAAGAGTTGTGATGGAAAATTTTGTCGCGGTACAGACGATAAGCGGGCCGAATAAATTGCGCGAACATTTGGTAACCAGGCCTTCACGAATTCTCGCGTAACCAATGTAAACAAAAACATGGCGAAAATGGCCTTCTTGTTCGATTTGGTAAGCAAAGACCAACTTTTACAAAAATTATTCAACGATGCAGACCAAAAAAGCACTGGGGAACTCGATGCCGAACAACTGCAAGCCGTGCACGCCTCTATACGGCCTGGGGGTATCAGCATTCGCCAGACCGAGGCATCTATTTCCGAAATATGCGCCGCCGAAACTTGCGATATTTATGAATTTTTTGACGTATTGAATGAGATGGACCGCCGATATTTCCTTGTGAAAGATCTGCAGTGGGAATTCGCCATGTTAGATGGAAAACAATGTGGTACTATAAGCGAAAAAGATGCTAGGTTTCTGTTTCAGGCTGTGTACGATGAGTTTTTCTCGCATAGACGGTGGCTAGAGTTTCTTAAAGCTCGTCGTGTGCCCGGGAGCGGGATAAGCTTTGCTGAGATCGAAGTTGAGCTTTGTAATATCCCTTCAGCTGAATGGCTTGAGCAAGATGCTAGGGAGGAGGAGAGAGAACGTGGAGGTAGAATTTGAAGTTATGTATTTCAGGTGAAGGGTCACCCATGCCCATGTTACCCACCTCATGTGGACCCCCTCCCCACCTCATGTGGACCACCCACCCCTCCCACCTCATGTGGACCACCCACCCCTCCCACCTCATGTGGACCCCTGGACCTATCCCTCTGCTCACTCACTATCCCAACCTACCACTTATCCTCTGATTGACAAGATTGGCTACCCACTCCTTGCATGGCCCGCCTGGCCATCCCCATTCACTTTCTCTGTACATGGGGCCTCACATTCTCCAGACTTCAAAGCCTCTGTAAAGGGGAGTCATCTCTGTACCCACTCCCTGACAACATTCTCATAAGCATTCCTACCTCCCATCACTTTGCCAATGCCAACTTGATTTATATACCCAGACATGTGTCAGATTTGAATGAGTTTGTCCGTGGGTCCATCTCTGTGACTATTCATTACATGTTTACCTGCAAGCAAGGAAGAATTGGATCAGTAAATAATAGTAATTGTCCCTTTATGTCTTAAGGTTTATTAACTACTGAGCCAGCTAGTAAACTACCACACACACACACTCAGTATTGGCAGATTTTTGGGGCACAACCCCCACATAGGCGGATCTACTGGGGGATGCGGGCTCCTAGAAAACGTCAGCACCCCCCCCCCCCCACACACAACGAGTTCAGCATCAACAAATTCATACTGACATTTTCCAAAGTTTCACGATCTTTGACATAATTTGTACTGGTGGCAGAATGGTGCACCCCCCTGGGAAAATCTGCACCCTCTCTATCAGATGAGTCTGGATCCACCCTGAACCCCTAAACTGTCAACACCCCCCCCCCCCTGCATGAACTGGTTCATACTGAAATTTTCATAATTTATGACATATATGACATAATTTGCATGGTGGTGAATGGTTCACCTACACCCCTGAAAAATCTTGACCCCCTCTATCACATGATCCAGAAATCTCAGTTGGCCATGCTACAGCTTGTCCCTGCTGATATATCCCTAACTAAATTTCCTCACAAGACATTGCTAGATGAAATAACTGGTTTGACAGAGTCATTTCAATTACTGTGATTACTATGTTTGTTTTAGAACTCCTAAAAGCTCAACAAGCCAAACTTCACGAAGAGGAGGAGAAACTTAAGAAAGCACAAGAATTAAAACAAAAAGGTTAGCCAATGGAGTAATTCACAATTATGTGCAGTACATTATAACATTTAATCAGTTTCAATTTTGTTTTTTCAACATTGTCTCATGGCAGAAAAAGAAGAAGAAGAGAATAGATTGAGAAAAGAGAAAGAAAAGAATGAAGTGAGGAAAAAACAATTGAAAGAAAAGGAAGATGAAAAGACTAAGAAAGAAAGAAGTATGTGGTTGTTTTTACTGATTTTGTTTACTTCTTGTGTTAGCCAGTGGTGCTGCCAGGATTTATTTTTGGGGAGGCAAACAAATTCTAGGGGGGTCCGGGGGCATGCAAAATTTTGAATTTTTGGTGTCTAAAATGGCATTTCCTGCGTTTTGGAAGAACTTGGAGAGAAATATAAAGGTTTTAATAAATCTCTATACACCCCGTCACCCGCTTTGTCACCAGATTTAGACGAATCTAGAAACCCATTCTGTAAAATATTGGGGGGGGCGCCCGCCCCCCTCACCGGCGCCACTGGTGTTAGCATTTTTACCAAATAATTTTCAAAATTATTGTTGTAATTATCTTTTTAGGAAAAGTGCAAGAGGAAGGTTAGTTCATTCACGAAGTTTAGTTTATATGAGCGAGAATCGAGCTCACGATCTATGAGGGTCTATGGGGGCAAAGGATGCCAGACTGATGACTGCAAGACTGAAAACAACGACATACATGCCTGCAATATGTTATGTCCGTTTCTATAAGATTGAAGAGCTACTTTGGTCAAAATAGGCAGTCTAGAAATCCGAAGATGCAACTTGGAATCCCGCTCGAGACAACGAATTTTTCGTTGCATTTCGTTTCCGTTTATCCTGGGAATATTTTTCAAATACGAAGGCCTTGTATTTTCGGCAGATGTATATAATTTGGGCATAACGTTTGGATTCGGTAATATAAAGGCCAGAGAGGTCTGAGTAAAGGTACGTTCACACACAGCGATTTGTCGGGCCGATTTTAGGTTTTGCTGAATGTTAATTGACGAATATTTTCAGTTGATGATATCACCAGATGACGTTTGCCACGTATTTTTCAAATATCATTAACGTGCATCTGAAATCGGCCCAACAAATCGCAACGTGTGAACGTACCTTAAGCCTACATTATAAAAGGAAAGCACTTTTTAAAGACTTATAAACTTTCCAGAGAGAAGACGGAAAGAAGAGGTTGCTCGTAGAAAAGAAAAGGGGACTCGTCTAAAAGCAGAAGAAGAAATGATACGCGAAGAAGAAGAAATACAAAGACGAATGGCGGAAGAATTAAGAAGGATAGAAGAACAGGAAGTAAGTCAGAAGTGGAAGAAAGAAGAATTGCTGCGTCAGCAAGAGGAAGAACGAGAGAGACTGGAGATAGGTACACGTCATCACATTATATGCCATTATTTACACTGGATAGCTCTATCAGTTCTTGACATTTCTCTCGACTTCGCCTCGTTGACTATTCGCCAATAGCCAACTCGGCCTCGTTGTCTAATTAGCTAGGGAACTTTAGATTTGACGACGGCTACGAGAACGACTACGACTACGAGATTTTTCCGTTAAATATCTGCTAATACAAACTTGTTATCATCCTCTCTTTGGCACAGTACATCTTTATAACAACAGTTCAACCAAAGCGAGTACAACTTTGAGTTTGTATTAGGAGATATTTAACGGAAAAATCTTGTAGTCGTAGTCGTTCTCGTAGCCGTCGTGACAACCTGCTGTGTTTAGTAGAGTCCAGCTGGAAGTACTCTTGTCACATGCACTGAGGCGAGATTATAATCAGACAACTGCATATTGCAGGATTATACCCTGGTCGGAGAGGTTAAAGGCATTATGCACTTTCCACTGTGCCACGAGTTTCCCACAAGATTGTGTATAGTCTAAGTAAGAAAACAGGGCCTTTTTTAAGAAATCGTTAGTGGGGGGCCATAATCGAAAGGGGACGTAACAAGTAGGTGGTGTATTACAGGTGTGGGAAGATGAAGGGGGGTCTGGGGGTCCTCCCCCAGCAAATTTTTGTATTCTTGAGTCTCTATGGCTTGATTTCCTGCATTTTCAGAGACAATTTTTTATATATCCCATCTAAATGGAGCCAGGTTTTGTTGTGAGAATACCATAACTTTCTTCTAAACTCACTTTGGACAAAAGGACCTTCACTGGGGGCAAAATAGCTTACTGGGGGCAACATGGGAACTGGGGGGGGGGGCAATATTGGTGTACCATACCTACAAACTAAATTTATCCCGAGTTATGTTACTTCTCAAACCCAATTCACTTTTACGTGTTTGCAAAGTAGTGTAAGTCACTAGTACTGTTCTAAGATTTTTCTCGGCATCTCGTTCGATGGGATTAATATTTGAAGGTGTTTGTGGATGGAATATTCGAACGAAAATTTATATACAAAATGCAACCTTAGGCCCTCTGACAGGAATCGAACCTGCGGCCCTGCGATTCCGGTGCAGCGCTCTAACCAACTGAGCTACAGGGTCCAGTTGCTGAGCACCAACCGTAAGCACGTGTATATATATGGGAGGGATGCCAGGTATATGGGTTAATACTAAGATTTTTCTATGGGTCAATACTAAGATTTTCCGAATATTCCATCCACAAACACCTTCAAATAACTAGTACTGTGCATGTACTGTATTATAAATCACTCACAATGACATACATTGTTTCTTAGAACGAGAAGAACGAGAGTTCCTAGAGAATGCCGAAGCAGATCAAGCTGAAGAAATAGCAGATGTCGCAGCTGAAGCGGAAGAAGAGGCTGTTGAGGCTGCAAGATTAGCTGCTGAAGCTGCCAAACAGGTGACATCATTTTGTTTCATAATATCTCAGAAAGAGTAAAAGGTGAATAGCACAAACACGTCAACGCACGGCAGTTTATAGTGTTCTAACGCTTCTCATACTATATTATTTCTTGTCCTATACAACAGGCGCAAGACGAGGAAAGCCGTAGAGCAGCCCAAGAAGCCGAGAAGAAAGCCCTGGCTGAAGCTCAAGCGAACAAAGAAAAGAAACATCGAGCGTCTCTCAAAGCTGCTCAGAAATCAAGAAAACTGGACAAACTTGATAAATCTATCACACAGGCTAAAGAGGCCAAAATGCCAAGTATGTTAATTCAATATGTTCCAATACTATCAGATTTAAACCTGAACTAACTATGTTTATACTGGGTAGTTTTTCTCTCCAGACATGCAGTAAGGGTCATTACTTATTAGACCACCGTTATCACAGGAAGAAACCTAAACTTAAGTTACTATATTTAAACTGGATAGCCCTATTATGTAGCTCTAAATTGTTCCCCCTTGAGGTCCAGTACGTGCCATCCATTATTAGTCAAGTATTACCCAGAGAAAAACTGCGTTGTTTGGTAGAGTTAAACTGGAAGCACTTTTATTTTAATTCATATACCGGGTGGGCAAAAAAAAGTACGACTGTTTGATTTAGTATAACTTAAAAACGAAAAGAGCTATTACTTTGCATTCAGCGATGTCTAACTTAAATTTTGATATGTGTCATGTGCATTTTCATGCAATATGGACCGAGATAGCTGCGTTTAAACTTGAGTAAACATTTTTGGAAGTGTCGAGAATTAGCTAAAAATGGCCTATTAAATAATTTGATGGTTAACGGTTTTCATTTCAGGTTTAAAGGCATCCATCGAAGACGCAGAGAAGACTCGACACGAAGTACAACTGGGCAACAACCTCAAAGAAGCATGTAAGGGCAGGAATCTAGAATGCTTAGAAAAAGCTATAAAAGACGTGAAAAAAGCCGGACTAGACCAATACTACAGCGTGGAACTGGACGAAGGCGAGAGATTGGCAAACAGGCTGAGGCGACTAGAACGGATACGTCAGGAGATACTCGAGCTCAAACAAAGCACTATATCGGAAATTCGAAGTTACCAGAACCCGCCACCAGCCGTACACCATGTCATGATCGCGACGTATTTACTTTTGGGGTATAAAGAAAAACCGTTAAAAAATTGGAAAAACATGCAAGCCTTGCTCGGAAAAACGGGAAGTGAAGGTTTAAAGAGGCAGGTTACGTCTTTAGATCCTGTCAAAGTCAGCGACTCTGTAGCTGATTATACTGAGGCGGGCTATTTGAAAGAATATCAGTTAGATACGATCAGAGATGTAAGCGCTGGAGCTGCCACGTTTTACGCCTGGGTAAGGAAAGTTATACACTGAACTGAACTGAACTGAACTGAACTGAACTGAACTGAACTGAACTGGACTGGACTGGACTGGCATTATCTATACGTTATAGCACTATCGTTTCTGTCTAAACTGTTCTCCCTAGAGGTCCAGTAAGGAAAGTTACATATGATTAAAATCCATGAGTTTACAGCAACCAGGTATGGGGTGCTTAAACATGGAGAACAGTAACTGAACTACAACGGCCATACAATTGTGTGACAGTCTTGTGTTAACCATTGACTTATCCAGTATGAGTAAACTTGGTTTAGTTTCCAGTAAGGTATGGTTCTAACCTCTAGGGAGAACAGTTTAGAACTGATAGAGCTATCCACTATAAAGAAAGATAGTTTAGTTTGAGTGTCATCCTGTAGTAACACTGGAGCAATAAGATATGGTCCTTACTGGACCCCTAGGGAGAACGGTCCTTACTGGACCTCTAGGGAGAACAGTTTAGAACTGACATGGCTATCCAGTATAAATAAAGTTAGTTTAGATTTCCTCCTGCACCCTTACTAGACCTCTAGGCAGACCAGTTTAGAAGTGATAATACTTCTTTTTTTATTAAGCTTCGCCAATAATACAAACAGACAAACAAAACAATTTACATCTCTCAAACACATGCATATTCACAGAGGCGGGCACACCACAACAGTTCAACACCAATTACTGTGGGCCCTTAAACATATAAAAACTGAACAAATTTAACAAACATAAAAACTAATAACAGCACATTAATGGCTGTATAAGTCTACGTGACGTGTTGCATTTTAAGCACACTGTTTTCCATGTTCTAACGTCGTCCACATCATGTAAATTTTGTACAGCGTCCTGGTAATATTCAAGTAGAAATACTATGCTAATACTTACTATCAGTCTTTAGTAGAATCATACTAGTATACTATTGCAAATGCTGTAATTTGATTGGCTACGCTACTCGTTATCTAATTGTCGATAGATAGCGAGTAGCGAAACAGCCATCTCCTCGGCGCGATTTTTAACGAATTTATTTCAATAAATTATGAAAAACGTTTTGAAATACTGTTTTCTTGTTGGTTTCTACTAAAACAATTAGATTATTCGCTCTCGATTTGTATGAGATGATAGTTCATTCGGGCTTCGTCCTCATCAACTGTCACCTCATAGAAATCTTGAGCTCATAATCTAATTGTTAAATAGACAAAAAATTAAGCTTAGTTATTTTTATTATTATTATTCAGGCTACAAATATGATCGAGGAAGCGAGGGCGTGTGTAGAACAACGAGTCAAGCTGGCGGAGGACGAAGCAAAGAGAAAGGCAGAAGAAACAGAAGAAAAACGCAAGACACAAGAGAAGGAAAAAGAACGACAAGAGTCCCGCAAACGACGTCAACAAGAAAGAGACTCGCAGCGAAAGACACAACGAACTAGTGTTACTGAACCAGGCAGGCGGCGCTCTGGCGGTCAGGGACTGGAGGCGAGTCGGAGGACGTCGCGTGAGGTGAGTCCCGTGACGTCACCAACTAGAAAGGCGTCGCAAGGTCGGCGGCCTGGTGCGAGTAGAAAAACGTCGGACAATGGTCAAGGATTACATGCATCAAGGAAAGCGTCTAGATCACGGGAGGTTAGTCCAGCCACATCACATTCATCAAGAAAAGACAGTGGAGGACAGACACAGACATAGATAGTTGCTATATATACACGTATATATTGAAATCAGTGAGCAGAGAATGTCTCTTCTTTAGGATCGAACATCGGCTATATCTAAAATAGCGCAGATGTCTTCGGACAGTTCTGTTTTTGATGTTCATAACTGAGTTTCAGGTCTGTTTTTGATGTTCATAACTGAGTTTCAGGTCTATATGAACAAGACCTCTTGCTACTGATTTATTGTCCGAACATATTGTTAGGGTTTGGGAGGGGATTAAATTATTCGATATTCTTACCAATGATTTGTATATAGAAACACTATCTCACCTTAGAGATGTTATTACACTATTGCAGTGCATTATTGTGTAGGAGTTTAGCATACTTGATTCTATACAATGGATGACTGTGAACCATAACGATTGGTAGCTCACTCGATCACCGTAAGGCTAACATTCGCGGACATCTACAAAGGGAAAATGAAGGTTTATTTTTCTATTCAAGCAAACGCCAGATGATTTTTACTTCTGGATAAGAGAGAACTCGATCTGGAATGAAGATTTTAGCAGTTTAGACTTGGTTTGTGACGAATTCGAGCTAACCGTACGAATTCAAAACGGGAGTGTCGAAACGTCTTCATCACCCCCTCATGAAGACTCTAGATCAAATGGGTCGTGAAGTAATATATCATACACGAGAAGGAGTTTATTATAGTGATTCGAAACACCGAAAAGTGTGTTGAAAAACAAGGCGCTAGCCGAGTTTTTTAACATACTTTGAGGTGTTTTTAAATTACTATAACTAGTGATCCAAGGATAGTGCAAAGTTTTAAAAGACAAATGCTATGTTACATGGTTTATAGTGCGTACGTAATTGTTGTGCATCCATGTTGTGTTGTGTTGTGTTGATATTTGCATATTACGTATTTACACGAGCAATTTTTATTTAGCAATTATTTTTACCTTTACTATTTTTATTTGCCCTTGAAAATTGATGAAATGTGACAAGCTTTTGAAAAGCTAGCGCATGCCAGTTTTTCAACAAGTACACTTGTCAATGAAAAGCTTGTAATATTTCATCATTCGTAATTCTAAATTCGCGATGAGTGATTTATGTTTTTGCCAATATATTATAGTAAGCAGATAAAATTGTCCTTTGTTTACGGTTGCAATATTTGATTAGTTTTATTCAACTAATTACAAATATGTCAACTCAACTTCGATTATTTCAAATTTTATTTATTTATTATTTCATCGTGTATATAAAATTTCGAGAGTACGGTTGTATACAGACTACTAAAATAAAGGCTAAGCAAAACTAGAAAGTATATAGAATGCATCATACATCATAGTTATATATACAGACGCATCCTCACCAAAATGCCATTCGCATTTGTAAACAACTGCCGACTGTTGACGGCAACAGAGATGTGTTCTATTAATACTGCATAACAAATGTCAAATTTCAAAATTATGCAATTCATACTACACTCTACTACTCTAGTGACTCTACAAATTACACTCTACGAGTCTACGGACAGGAAATGGAAATGAATTACACTCTACGAGTCTACGGACAGGAAATGGAAATGAACGAAAGGAAATGAACGAAAACGAGGAAAGGAAATGAACGAAAACGAGGAAAGGAAATGAACAAAAACGAGGAAAGAAATGAACGAAAACGAGGAAAGGAAATGAACGAAAACGAGGAAAGAAATGAACGAAAACGAGGAAAGGAAATGAACGAAAACGAGGAAAGGAAATGAACGAAAACGAGGAAAGGAAATGAACGAAAACGAGGAAAGGAAATGAACGAAAACGAGGAAAGGAAATGAACGAAAACGAGGAAAGGAAATGAACGAAAACGAGGAAAGGAAATGAACAAACAGGAAAGGAAATGAACGAAAACGAGGAAAGGAAATGAACGAAAACGAGGAAAGGAAATGAACGAAAACGAGGAAAGGAAATGAACGAAAACAGGAAAGGAAATGAACGAAAACGAGGAAAGGAAATGAACGAAAACGAGGAAAGAAATGAACGAAAACGAGGAAAGGAAATGAACGAAAACGAGAAAGGAAATGAACGAAAACGAGGAAAGGAAATGAACGAAAACGAGGAAAGGAAATGAACGAAAACGAGGAAAGGAAATGAACGAAAACGAGGAAAGGAAATGAACGAAAAACGAGGAAAGGAAATGAACGAAAACGAGGAAAGGAAATGAACGAAAAACAGGAAAGAAATGAACGAAAAACAGGAAAGGAAATGAACGAAAATGAACGAAAACGAGGAAGGAAATGAACGAAAACGAGGAAAGGAAATGAACGAAAACGAGGAAAGGAAATGAACGAAAACGAGGAAAGGAAATGAACGAAAACGAGGAAAGGAAATGAACGAAAACGAGGAAAGGAAATGAACGAAAAACAAGGAAAGGAAATGAACGAAAAACAGGAAAGGAAATGAACGAAAACGAGGAAAGGAAATGAACGAAAACGAGGAAAGGAAATGAACGAAAACGAGGAAAGGAAATGAACGAAAAACAAGGAAAGAAATGAACGAAAACGAGGAAAGGAAATGAACGAAAACGAGGAAAGGAAATGAACGAAAACGAGGAAAGGAAATGAACGAAAACGAGGAAAGAAATGAACGAAAACAGGAAAGGAAATGAACGAAAACGAGGAAAGGAAATGAACGAAAACGAGGAAAGGAAATGAACGAAAACGAGGAAAGGAAATGAACGAAAACGAGGAAAGAAATGAACGAAAACGAGGAAAGAAATGAACAAAAACGAGGAAAGGAAATGAACGAAAAACGAGGAAAGGAAATGAACGAAAACGAGGAAAGGAAATGAACGAAAACGAGGAAAGGAAATGAACGAAAACGAGGAAAGGAAATGAACGAAAACGAGGAAAGGAAATGAACGAAAACGAGGAAAGGAAATGAACGAAAACGAGGAAAGGAAATGAACGAAAACGAGGAAAGAAATGAACGAAAAACAGGAAAGGAAATGAACGAAAACGAGGAAATGAACGAAAACGAGGAAAGGAAATGAACGAAAAACAGGAAAGGAAATGAACGAAAACGAGGAAGGAAATGAACGAAAACGAGGAAAGGAAATGAACGAAAACGAGGAAAGGAAATGAACGAAAACGAGGAAAGGAAATGAACGAAAACAGGAAAGAAATGAACGAAAACGAGGAAAGGAAATGAACGAAAACGAGGAAAGGAAATGAACGAAAACGAGGAAAGGAAATGAACGAAAACGAGGAAAGGAAATGAACGAAAACGAGGAAAGGAAATGAACGAAAACGAGGAAAGAAAATGAACGAAAAACAGGAAAGGAAATGAACGAAAAACAGGAAAGGAAATGAACGAAAACGAGGAAAGGAAATGAACGAAAACGAGGAAAGGAAATGAACGAAAACGAGGAAAGAAATGAACGAAAACGAGGAAAGGAAATGAACGAAAACGAGGAAGGAAATGAACGAAAACGAGGAAAGGAAATGAACGAAAACAGGAAAGGAAATGAACGAAAACGAGGAAAGGAAATGAACGAAAACGAGGAAAGAAATGAACGAAAACGAGGAAAGGAAATGAACGAAAACGAGGAAA
Organism: Trachythela sp. YZ-2020; assembly: GCA_016169945.1. Classification (NCBI taxonomy): domain Eukaryota; kingdom Metazoa; phylum Cnidaria; class Anthozoa; order Malacalcyonacea; family Clavulariidae; genus Trachythela; species Trachythela sp. YZ-2020. The sequence goes on along the minus strand of JADLSH010000341.1, from coordinate 1,352,545 downwards.
GGAAATGAACGAAAAGGAGGAAAGGAAATGAACGAAAACGAGGAAAGGAAATGAACGAAAACGAGGAGGAAATGAACGAAAACGAGGAAAGGAAATGAACGAAAACGAGGAAAGGAAATGAACGAAAAACAGGAAAGAAATGAACGAAAAACAGGAAAGGAAATGAACGAAAACGAGGAAAGGAAATGAACGAAAACGAGGAAAGGAAATGAACGAAAACGAGGTAAGGAAATGAACGAAAAGGAAATGAACGAAAACGAGGTAAGGAAATGAACGAAAACGAGGTAAGGAAATGAACGAAAAACAGGAAAGGAAATGAACGAAAACGAGGAAAGGAAATGAACGAAAAACAGGAAGGAAATGAACGAAAACGAGGAAAGAAATGAACGAAAAACAGGAAAGGAAATGAACGAAAACAGGAAAGGAAATGAACGAAAACGAGGAAAGGAAATGAACGAAAAACAGGAAAGGAAATGAACGAAAACGAGGAAAGGAAATGAACGAAAACGAGGAAAGAAATGAACGAAAACGAGGAAAGGAAATGAACGAAAACGAGGAAAGGAAATGAACGAAAACGAGGAGGAAATGAACGAAAACGAGGAAAGGAAATGAACGAAAACGAGGAAAGAAATGAACGAAAACGAGGAAAGGAAATGAACGAAAACGAGGAAAGGAAATGAACGAAAACGAGGAAAGGAAATGAACGAAAACGAGGAAAGGAAATGAACGAAAACGAGAAAAGGAAATGAACGAAAACGAGGAAAGAAATGAACGAAAAACAGGAAAGGAAATGAACGAAAAACAGGAAAGGAAATGAACGAAAAACAGGAAAGGAAATGAACGAAAACGAGGAAAGGAAATGAACGAAAACGAGGAAAGAAATGAACGAAAAACAGGAAAGGAAATGAACGAAAAACAGGATAGGAAATGAACGAAAAACAGGAAAGGAAATGAACGAAAACGAGGAAGGAAATGAACGAAAAACAGGAAGGAAATGAACGAAAACGAGGAAAGGAAATGAACGAAAACGAGGAAAGGAAATGAACGAAAACGAGGAAAGGAAATGAACGAAAACGAGGAAAGGAAATGAACGAAAAACAGGAAAGGAAATGAACGAAAAACGAGGAAAGAAATGAACGAAAACGAGGAAAGGAAATGAACGAAAACGAGGAAAGGAAATGAACGAAAACGAGGAAAGAAATGAACGAAAACGAGGAAAGGAAATGAACGAAAACGAGGAAAGGAAATGAACGAAAACGAGGAAAGGAAATGAACGAAAACGAGGAAAGGAAATGAACGAAAAACAGGAAAGAAATGAACGAAAACGAGGAAAGGAAATGAACGAAAACAGGAAAGAAATGAACGAAAACGAGGAAAGGAAATGAACGAAAAACAGGAAAGGAAATGAACGAAAACGAGGAAAGGAAATGAACGAAAACGAGGAAAGGAAATGAACGAAAACGAGGAAAGGAAATGAACGAAAACGAGGAAAGGAAATGAACGAAAACGAGGAAAGGAAATGAACGAAAACGAGGAAAGGAAATGAACGAAAACGAGGAAAGAAAATGAACGAAAACGAGGAAAGAAATGAACGAAAACAGGAAAGGAAATGAACGAAAACGAGGAAAGAAAATGAACGAAAAACAGGAAAGGAAATGAACGAAAACGAGGAAAGGAAATGAACGAAAACGAGGAAAGGAAATGAACGAAAACGAGGAAAGGAAATGAACGAAAAACGAGGAAAGGAAATGAACGAAAACGAGGAAAGGAAATGAACGAAAAACAGGAAAGGAAATGAACGAAATAGAGAAAAGGAAATGAACGAAAAACAGGAAAGGAAATGACAAATGAAAAGAAATGAACGAAAACGAGGAAAGGAAATGAACGAAAACGAGGAAAGGAAATGAACGAAAAACAGGAAGGAAATGAACGAAAACGAGGAAAGAAAATGAACGAAAAACAGGAAATGAACGAAAACGAGGAAAGGAAATGAACGAAAACGACGAAAGGAAATGAACAAAAACGACGAAAGAAATGAACGAAAACGAGGAAAGGAAATGAACGAAAAACAGGAAAGGAAATGAACGAAAAACAGGAAAGGAAATGAACGAAAACGAGGAAAGGAAATGAACGAAAAACAGGAAAGGAAATGAACGAAAACGAGGAAAGGAAATGAACGAAAACGAGGAAAGGAAATGAACGAAAACGAGGAAAGAAATGAACAAAAACGAGGAAAGGAAATGAACGAAAACGAGGAAAGGAAATGAACGAAAACGAGGAAAGAAATGAACGAAAACGAGGAAATGAACGAAAACGAGGCAGTAAATGAACGAAAAACAGGAAAGGAAATGAACGAAAACAGGAAAGGAAATGAACGAAAACGAGGAAAGGAAATGAACGAAAACGAGGAAAGGAAATGAACAAAAACGAGGAAAGGAAATGAACGAAAACGAGGAAAGGAAATGAAAGAAAACGAGGAAAGGAAATGAACGAAAATGAGGAAAGGAAATGAACGAAAACGAGGAAAGGAAATGAACGAAAACGAGGAAAGGAAATGAACGAAAACGAGGAAAGGAAATGAACGAAAACGAGGAAAGGAAATGAACGAAAACGAGGAAAGGAAATGAACGAAAACGAGGAAAGAAATGAACGAAAAACAGGAAAGGAAATGAACGAAAAACAGGAAAGGAAATGAACGAAAACGAGGAAGGAAATGAACGAAAGCGAGGAAAGGAAATGAACGAAAACGAGGACAGGAAAGGAAATGAACGAAAACGAGGAAAGGAAATGAACGAAAACGAGGAAAGGAAATGAACGAAAAACAGGAAAGGAAATGAACGAAAAACAGGAAAGGAAATGAACGAAAAACAGGAAAGGAAATGAACGAAAACGAGGAAAGGAAATGAACGAAAAACAGGAAGGAAATGAACGAAAACGAGGAAAGAAATGAACGAAAAACAGGAAAGGAAATGAACGAAAACGAGGAAAGGAAATGAACGAAAACGAGGAAAGGAAATGAACGAAAACGACGAAAGGAAATGAACGAAAACGACGAAAGGAAATGAACGAAAACGAGAAAGGAAATGAACGAAAACGAGGAAAAGAAATGAACGAAAACGAGGAAAGGAAATGAACGAAAAACAGGAAAGGAAATGAACGAAAACGAGGAAAGGAAATGAACGAAAAACAAGGAGGGAAATGAACGAAAACGAGCAAGAAATGAACAAAAACGAGGAAAGGAAATGAACGAAAACGAGGAGAGGAAATGAACGAAAACGAGGAAAGGAATTGAACGAAAACGAGGAAAGGAAATGAACGAAAACGAGAAAGGAAATGAACGAAAAACAGGAAAGAAATTGGACGAAAACAGGAAAGGAAATGAACGAAAACGAGGAAAGGAAATGAACGAAAACGAGGAAAGAAATGAACGAAAACGAGGAAAGGAAATGAACGAAAAACAGGAAAGGAAATGAACGAAAAACAGGAAAGGAAATGAACGAAAACGAGGAAAGGAAATGAACGAAAACGAGGAAAGGAAATGAACGAAAACGAGGAAAGAAATGAACGAAAACGAGGAAAGGAAATGAACGAAAACGAGGAAAGGAAATGAACAAAAACGAGGAAAGAAATGAACGAAAACAAGGAAAGGAAATGAACGAAAACGAGAAAAGAAATGAACGAAAATGAGGAAAGGAAATGAACGAAAACGAGGAAAGGAAATGAACGAAAACGAGGAAAGGAAATGAACGAAAACGAGGAAAGAAATGAACGAAAATGAGGAAAGGAAATGAACGAAAACGAGGAAAGGAAATGGACGAAAACGAGGAAAGGAAATGAACGAAAACGAGGAAAGGAAATGAACGAAAACGAGGAAATGAAATGAACGAAAACGAGGAAAGGAAATGAACGAAAACGAGAAAGGAAATAAACGAAAACGAGGAAAGGAAATGAACGAAAAATAAGGAAAGGAAATGAGCGAAAACGAGGAAGAGAAATGAACAAAAATGAGGAAAGGAAATGAACGAAAACGAGGAGGAAATGAACGAAAACGAGGAAAGGAATTGAACGAAAACGAGGAAATGAACGAAAACGAGGAAAGGAAATGAACGAAAAACAGGAAAGGAAATGAACGAAAAACAGGAAAGGAAATGAACGAAAACGAGGAAAGGAAATGAACGAAAACGAGGAAAGAAAATGAACGAAAACGAGGAAAGGAAATGAACGAAAACAGGAAAGGAAATGAACGAAAAACAGGAAAGGAAATGAACGAAAACGAGGAAAGGAAAATGAACGAAAACGAGGAAAGGAAATGAACGAAAACGAGGAAAGGAAATGAACGAAAAACAGGAAAGGAAATGAACGAAAACGAGGTAAGGAAATGAACAAAAACGAGGAAAGGAAATGAACGAAAAAGAGGTAAGGAAATGAACGAAAACGAGAAAGGAAATGAACGAAAACGAGAAAGGAAATGAACGAAAACGAGGAAAGGAAATGAACGAAAACGAGGAAAGGAAATGAACGAAAACGAGGAAAGAAATGAACGAAAATGAGGAAAGGAAATGAACGAAAACGAGGAAAGGAAATGAACGAAAACGAGGAAAGGAAATGAACGAAAACGAGGAAAGGAAATGTACGAAAACGAGGAAATGAAATGAACGAAAACGAGGAAAGGAAATGAACGAAAGCGAAGAAAGGAAATAAACGAAAACGAGGAAAGGAAATGAACGAAAACAAGGAAAGGAAATGAACGAAAACGAGCAAAAGAAATGAACGAAAACGAGGAAAGGAAATGAACGAAAACGAGGAAATGAACGAAAAACAGGTAAGGAAATGAACGAACAGGAAAGGAATTGAACAAAAACGGGGAAAGGAAATGAACGAAAACAACGAAAGGAAATGAACGAAAAAGACGAAAGGAAATGAACGAAAACAGGAAAGGAAATGAACGAAAACGAGGAAAGGAAATGAACGAAAAACCGAAAAGGAAATGAACGAAAACGAGGAAAGGAAATGAACGAAAACGAGGAAAGGAAATGAACGAAAAACAGGAAAGGAAATGAACGAAAAAGAGAAAGGAAATGAACGAAAACGAGGAAAGGAAATGAACGAAAACGAGGAAAGCAAATGAACGAAAACAAGAAAGAAATGAACGAAAACGAGGAAAGGAAATGAACGAAAACGAGGAAAGGAAATGAACGAAAACGAGGAAAGGAAATGAACGAAAACGAGGAAAGGAAATGAACGAAAACGAGGAAAGGAAATGAACGAAAACGAGGAAAGGAAATGAACGAAAAACAGGAAAGGAAATGAACGAAAAAGAGGAAAGGAAATGAACGAAAAACAGGAAAGGAAATGAACGAAATAGAGAAAAGGAAATGAACGAAAAACAGGAAAGGAAATGAACGATTTCATCGATCGTCTGCAGGAACGGAATATGCTCATATTGGCGCAAGCTCAGAACGCACAAATGAAAAGGAAATGAACGAAAACGAGGAAAGGAAATGAACGAAAACGAGGAAAGGAAATGAACGAAAAACAGGTAAGGAAATGAACGAAAACGAGGAAAGAAAATGAACGAAAAACAGGTAAGGAAATGAACGAAAACGAGGAAAGGAAATGAACGAAAACGACGAAAGGAAATGAACGAAAACGACGAAAGGAAATGAACGAAAACGAGGAAAGGAAATGAACGAAAACGAGGAAAAGAAATGAAAGAAAACGAGGAAAGGAAATGAACGAAAAACAGGTAAGGAAATGAACGAAAACGAGGAAAGGAAATGAACGAAAAATAAGGAAAGGAAATGAGCGAAAACGAGGAAGAGAAATGAACAAAAATGAGGAAAGGAAATGAATGAAAACGAGGAGAGGAAATGAGCGAAAACGAGGAAAAGAATTGAAAGAAAACGAGGAAATGAACGAAAACGAGAAATGGAAATGAACGAAAAACAGGAAAGGAAATGAACGAAAAACAGGAAAGGAAACGAACGAAAACGAGGAAAGGAAATGAACGAAAACGAGGAAAGAAAATGAACGAAAACGAGAAATGGAAAGAACGAAAAACAGGAAAGGAAATGAACGAAAAACAGGAAAGGAAATGAACGAAAACGAGGGAAGAAAATGAACGAAAACTTGGGAGGGAAATGAACGAAAACGAGGAAAGGAAATGAACGAGAACGAGGAAAGGAAATGAACGAAAACGAGGAAAGGAAATGAACAAAAACGAGGAAAGGAAATGAACGAGAACAAGGAAAGGAAATGAAAGAAAACGAGAAAACGAAGTGAACGAAAATGAGGAAAGGAAATGAACGAAAACGAGGAAAGGAAATGAACGAAAACGGGGAAAGGAAATGCGGGAAAACGAGGAAAGAAATGTACGAAAATGAGGAAAGGAAATGAACGAAAACGAGGAAAGGAAATGAACGAAAACGAGGAAAGGAAATGAAGGAAAACGAGGAAAGGAAATGTACGAAAATGAGGAAATGAAATGAACGAAAACGAGGAAAGGAAATGAACGAAAGCGAAGAAAGGAAATAAACGAAAACGAGGAAAGGAAATGAGCGAAAACAAGGAAAGGAAATGAACGAAGACGAGCAAACGAAATGAACGAAAACGAGAAAAGGAAATGAACGAAAACGAGGAAAGGAAACGAAAACGAGGAAAGAAAATGAACGAAAACGAGAAATGGAAATGAACGAACAAAAGGAAAGGAAATGAACGAAAAACAGGAAAGGAATTGTACAAAAACGAGGGAAGAAAAAGAACGAAAACTAGGGAGGGAAATGAACGAAAAGGAGGAAAGGAAATGAACGAAAACGAGGAAAGGAAATGAACGAAAGACAGGTAAGATAATGAACGAAAAACAAGGAAAGGAAATGAACGAAAACGAGGAAAGGAAATGAACAAAAACGAGGAAAGGAAATGAACGAAAACGAGGAAAGGAAATGAACGAAAGACAGGAAAGGAAATGAAAGAAAAACAAGGAAAGAAATGAACGAAAACGAGGAAAGGGAATGAACAAAAACGAGGAAAGGAAATGAACGAAAACGAGGAAAGGAAATGAACGAAAACGAGGAAAGGAAATCAACGAAAACGAGGAGAGGAAAAGAGCGAAAACGAGGAAAGGAAATGAAAAAAACGAGGAAAGGAAATGAACGAAAAACAGGAAAGAAAATGAACGTACGAAAAACAAGGAAAGGAAAGGAACGAAAAACAAGGCAAGGAAATGAACGAAAACGAGGAAAGGATATGAACGAAAACGAGAAATGGAAATGAGCGAAAACAAGGAAAGGAAATAAACGAAGACGAGGAAACGAAATGAACGAAAACGAGAAAGGAAATGTACGAAAATGAGGAAATGAAATGAACGAAAACGAGGAAAGGAAATGAACGAAAGCGAAGAAAGGAAATAAACGAAAACGAGGAAAGGAAATGAGCGAAAACAAGGAAAGGAAATGAACGAAGACGAGGAAAGGAAATGAACGAAAACGAGAAAAGGAAATGAACGAAAACGAGGAAAGGAAACGAACGAAAACGAGGAAAGAAAATGAAAGAAAACGAGAAATGGAAATGAACGAAAAACAGGAAAGGAAATGAACGAAAAACAGGAAAGGAAATGTACGAAAACGAGGGAAGAAAAAGAACGAAAACTAGGGAGGGAAATGAACGAAAAGGAGGAAAGGAAATGAACGAAAACGAGGAAAGGAAATGAACAAAAACGAGGAAAGGAAATGAACGAGAACGAGGAAAGGAAATGAACGAGAACAAGTAAAGGAAATGAACGAAAACGAGGAAAGGAAATGAAGGAAAACGAGGAAAGGAAATGTACGAAAATGAGGAAAGGAAATGAACGAAAACGAGGAAAGGAAATGAACGAAAGCGAAGAAAGGAAATAAACGAAAACGAGGAAAGGAAGTGAGCGAAAACAAGGAAAGGAAATGAACCAAAACGAGGAAACGAAATGAACGAAAACGAGGAATGGAAATGAACGAAAACGAGGAAAGGAAAAGAACGAAAACGAGGAAAGGAAATGAACGAAAGACAGGTAAGATAATGAACGGAAAACAAGGAAAGGAAATGAACGAAAACGAGGAAAGGAATTGAACAAAAACGAGGAAAGGAAATGAACGAAAGACAGGAAAGGAAATGAAAGAAAAACAAGGAAAGAAATGAACGAAAACGAGGAAAGGAAACGAACAAAAACGAGGAAAGGAAATGAACGAAAACGAGGAAAGGAAATGAACGAAAACGAGGAAAGGAAATGAACGAAAACGAGGAGAGGAAATGAGCGAAAACGAGGAAAGGAAATGAAAGAAAACGAGGAAAGGAAATGAACGAAAAACAGGAAAGAAAATGAACGTACGAAAAACAATGAAAGGAAAGGAACGAAAAACAAGGAAAGGAAATGAACGAAAACGAGGAAAGGAAATGAACGAAAACGAGAAATGGAAATGAACGAAAGACAGGAATGGATATGAACGAAAAACAGGAAAGGAAATGAACGAAAAACAAGAAAGGAAATGAACGAAAACGAGGAAAACAAATGAACGAAAACGAGGGAAGGAAATGAACGAAAACGAGGAAAGGAAATGTTAGTTTAACTAACCCCCAAACGATTGGAAAATTGCTGCAATCTGTTTCTTTCATAAAAACAATGACTTTCAGGAGGAAAGAACATGTTTTCGCGAAGTTGAATTTTTTATTCAGAGGCAAAGGGGGGACCAAAGGATTTGAATTCAGGCCCTTTGGTCCCCCCAATTGTTTTTTTTTTTTTTAAACTTAGTTTAAATAACATCCCAAACGATTGGAAAATTGCTCCAACCTGTTTCTTTCATAAAAACAATGACTTTCAGGAGGAAAGAGAAAGGGGGGACCAAAAGATTTGAAATCAGGGAATTTGTTCCTCCCTTTGGTGTTCGATTATTTTTCAAACTTGATTCAAATAACCCCCAAACGATTACCTTTCAATTTTTTTCAAAAAAATGTTAAGTGGTTAGGTTTGAAAAAGTGGCCAAAAGGTAAGGGGGTTAGACTTTTGTCGAATTAAAATGTTATGGGATTAGCCTTTTCTTTTTGGCAAATGTTAGAAACTTTTTAAGGTTTTTGAGAAAGTGGCCGGAAATGGCCAAACTTTATGGCCAAACATAATTAATGGGTTAAACTTTATTTTTGGCAAAGATGTAATAATAATCTAGGTGTTTATGTGTAGTAATAGCGTAACCATAATCTAGGTGCTTACGAGGAGCAATAGCGTAATCATAATTGGGTGTTTATGTGTACCAATGCCGTAAGCATAAACACCTAATCATAATGAGGTGTTGATATGTAGCAATAGCGTAATCATAATTAGGTGTTTATGTGTAGCAATAGCGTAAGCATAATTAGACGTTTATGTGTAGCAACAGCGTTAGCATAATTGGATGTTGATGATTACGCTATTGCTACACATAAACACTTAACTATGCATGGTTACGCTATTGCTACACATAACACATAAACACCTAGTTATGGTTACGCTCGATAGGTGTACATTTTTTGTAATTTTTAAAGGATTTTGTGGGATTTTTCATGGATTTTGGGGGTATTTTAAAACTTTATCTTCGGTGAAAAATTAATCAAGGGACTTAATAAAAGTAATACTTATGCATGATTGTAGCTAAGAAACTCTTGGGCAAAAAGCGCGAGCTGTTTTTTGTATTATATTCGAAATATTGCATCTTTTTCTTCGATAATGTCTTCATCGTCTTTACAAACGAAAACATCTTCGCGAACTCATTTTGTCTTTTAGTTTTAGAAAATAATCTATCGTTTCATAACAACCCATTTTGAAAGAAAAATATTCCATATTTCCTCGGGAATGAAATCTGCGTCCTGGACCTCCATTTTCTTTACGGTTCATTTGAAAGGCGGTATTTGGTAGTTTAAGCGGGAAAATTTTTTGCAAGAAACATCATCATTCACCCTGACTTTATGCTGTATACATGAAGTATTGACCAGGGGCCGGTTGTATCAAAGGTGGATAAGTTATCCGGTGGATAAGTCCTATCCGATGGATAAATCTTCTATCCAATGGATAGTTATCACTGATCTGAGAGTACACTGGATAGAGCAACCTTACCTATCAAAAGTGAAGCCAGTTTTCGACGTGCAAATTTACTTCCGGAGCCCCAACGCAGCGTGAATCAATATGGCGTTCTATGGGGAAATATATTTTCGAAGCCGATATCTCGCAATTGCTAGCAATTCACAAAGGCTATACAAGCTTGTTCACACTAATTTTGAAAGAACACAATGTGACTATAGTTTTGTAGCAAGAAATTTCAAGACTACGCTTATACATGGCAGTAAAATTGGTTTCAAGAGTGGCATATTCTGTGTCCATTATGGCAACTGTGACTTAAAATTCTGGAACTTTGCCTTGTAAATACGACATCGTGATACGATGTACTACAGAACATTTTAAGCAAACGGTAAGGAATCAATCGCCTGTTGATATTCGCTGTTTATTAAAACAAACGGGAGCTTACTAGTATATAAAATATAGAAGATACAGTTTTTATCTTAGGAAATATATTTCATGTCATTTTGGTATGTTTTGTTTGTCATGTTGGTATAATGTTGTGTAGCGAAAAGTGTATAAGTAACCGAAAACTATGAGAATTAATGATGTGCATGGCTATTAAAAGAGGTTGTTTTATTCTTGGATCTTTCTGTGATATCAAAGTCAAAGACTAGAAGACATTTCATGCCTGAAATTCATGGATGAATCTATTAATAAACCCTACATTTCTTGTGATATCAAACAGGCTATATTATAAAATTACTCTGTCTAACACCAGACAATATTAACTTGTCAAAGGGAGAGACACCATCACTGTAGCATTAGCAGTTCTATACCAACATTAAAATGTTCTCTACCAACATAGTTATGTATTAATTGTACTCTTTCATTGTTGAATTCTGACTGAAGTTTTTAAAGTATACTTGTTGTGATGTCTCAATAAAATTTACAGTGTGACATCATTTATACACTATATTAATTAAGTAGAGATTTAAATAAGCAACATTCTTCCACAGCCCCTTAATCATTGCCCTTAATTATAATAGATCAGTGCTCCACAGGCATGTGAATTGCTGGAGTATAGATAACTGGCAAGAAGGCATGCTAGCATACACACTGTGCTAGCCTGGTCCACATAAAAAATAATCATCCCTTAAGTAATTAGACCAACATGTTAAGTGCCCTCTTACCATTTAAATTTATTACTGCAAGAAAATTATTGTATCTAAATAAGTAACCAATAACATGCAGAATGTTTTAGTTTTAACTAAAGTTTTAGTTTTCCTGATTTAATCTTTGTGATGGAACAGTTGAACATTTTGGTAAAACATTTTGTAATTGTAGCAATCTTGCCTACATTTTGCAAACAAACAAATAAATTCAGTATATATGTTTCAAACCATTAGTTAGTCATTCCCCAGATGGGCTTGTCACTGACTATCTCATCAGTGACAAGATCAACTGGAAAATGGCACATTTTTTGCATGCTATATATACAATGTATTATTTATTATATTTACATGCTTTGTCAAAAATGACAGGATCCTTTACAGGAGCTTATTGCTCCTATATTTAGGGAAATATAAGCACGTATTTATCAGTAATAGACCTGGAGTGAGGGGTATTCCACAAACAATTACCCTGAGGCATGAAATATTCCGAGGGCAAAGCCCGAGGGATATTTCATCCTGAAGGGTAATTTTTTGGGAATATCCCGAGTGAAAGGTATATAAATGATATATTATAACGAACCTTGTACGAACTGGGTATTCAAAAGTCGAATTCCCCACTCAAGCGTGGTATTCGACTTGAATACCATGCCCCAGGAGGCCTGCTCTGGGATCTTAAATCGCCCTAACTCGCCTTAAATCGCGGATAAAAATTGGCAACGATTCTCTTAAATCGCTTAAACTCGCACTAAATCGCCTAAACTCGCCAACGAAATTAAAATGCTGAAAATGGTAAATACTATATACAGTGTAAACACCCTTTCCCCAGGAGAGGGGGGTTCTGGTTGTTTATTTCAGATAAGATTAGGAGGGCGCTTATCCGATTGGGCTTGCTAAAGAGAGGGCGCTTAGCCGAAAACAAGGGAAGTTACATGTTTATTGATAAAAGCCGAAACACAGTAATGCACTAGTAATTGGAAAGCCACGCACCCCCCTACCCAGGGAACAGCGGACATTAGATAAAGGTTGTGTGAACCAAGCCTGGAAATAAGCGTCCGGTCACGGTCATTGACCGGCACAAATACACCATTTTTACTGTTTTGACAGGCAGAAATTTGATTGTGTCTGTCACTTTGTCCGGTGCAACGACCGACGACGCCATGTTTGTTTTATTGTTCAGTGTTTCCATTATGTAAAACCTTTTTTCGCCTACTGATAGTGATAATGAAATTTTTTGATCAAATTTTATTCCAAGTGGAAACGCTACTTGGAAGTTTGGCGGGAAACTCCCAAACAAGCGTGTTTTATTTTCGTGACTCGAAAATAAAACTTATTAATAAAACTTTTGTTGGTAAAAAAATCACTTATTTTTTTACCAACAAAAGTACAGAGAAGGAAATTACATCCAAGGAAACAACTTCAGCAGAAGCTGACAACACGAGTAAAGATTTAGCCAAACTTTCGCAGAAAAAAACTCCTGAAAGAACGTTGTTAACCTTGTTTGTTATGTATCCTGTTTTTGACAGAAAAGTAGCATGACCAGTACATTTTGTTTTATGACAGACACAAATTCATTGGTACTGGTCATTTTGACAGGCAGGTCCCTAAAAATTATTTCCAGGCCTGGTTGTGTCCTAAATCATTCTAATCCCCCACCTATACATGGCCTTCTTACTAGTCTAAACATGACTAAAGTCCCCTGCTACCCGGGCACCAAAAATGAAGGCTACCATAATAATTGCTTTTAAAATTCAACAAACTATTCTAAAATTTCCCCAATTTTGAACATTGGAGGCCAAACATGCAATCCAGAGTTTGTCAAAACTTTGCCAAAGTAGGTAAATATTTTGCATTTTGTCTGTTAGCTGCATCTTGCAATTTACACAAAGTCAATACATTATCCTGTAAAAGCTATTTTTAGTAAAACAATGTCTATAGAGTATAGGGTAAATGTCGATGAACAAGGCTTAATAATACTTCTCGAACACACGCATTCCCGCTGATTCCCAGCCCATAATCCCTGGCCATCATGACACATATCTAACGTACGCTGTCTAATGCCCTGAGTACCCAGGCATAACAGATAGGCTAATCTGCAAATAAATCCCCGCTATTTCCCGGCATGTCCCGGATAGGGGGGTGCGAGGCTTTCCATGACTGGTGCATAAGTTACATACTATCAAGCTTATAGGTATATAATATGACATAGGAACCCTTATATTCAAACAGAAAAAAGTCAGGATGGCAAGAATCAGTCTGTTTTCAACATTTTATCTATTTCGATAAGCATAATTAATATGCCAATATTGTGATATGAACTTCCAGAACAATTCATAAATTGTTTCGTTTTCCTTTATTGAAAATAGTGCGGGACCTATAAATTACAGGGTAGAGGGCTTATCAACTTTCGAAATTTTAAGTGACGGTAAACTGATACTTTTAATAATTCCGACGGCCTTATATACAAGTGCTGAATTGCAGTGCCTGTAGTGCACAACATTTAATATTTTATATCAATAGTGTTCAAACTTGATATACACTCTTGTATTATCTTGTAGGAACACGTGTGACAAGTGATGTCGTCGGATGCGCCTTGTGGCTGCTCCTACATTGCACAATTATCCTAGGTTTTAATCTTATTTAGAAGATATTTCGGAGCATATACAACACTATTATAACGTATCTTTGGTTTGGAGCCATATTTTGGGCGCTATGTCTCGTTTTTGGGCAAAATTTGGTCCATGAAAGACTTTGGCTGTGGTAAAATTCATGCATGTCGAACAATCGATTCTACAACATGGCAAACATTATTGGATTTGAATATAGCGGTAAAGAAACCTACGAAACGTGGTTGTCGTGCTGGAATCAACAAGGTACGAAATATTAAAACAGTTATTGGAAACCGACCTTCCACTGATTTTGGTTCAAACACTCAACAATTATCCTCAATGGCAAATCGTGCTTCATTTCAACAACCTTTCAGCCTCACACGCAGTTTCTATAAGCACCAAGTTAATTTGAATAACCTAAGCTATATAAAGGCCCAAGGCCAAGCGGTGAATACGAATCAGGTAGATAAGGAAAGTATAAAACATTTTGTTCCCAGCTTGATGTTAACAAATGCGATGTCGCTAGCCCCCAAGATCGACGAAGTTCGCTCGTTTGTTTTAGACTCCAAGTTGGACCTAGCATGCATCACTGAAACGTGGCTTAAGGACACCGTTAACGACAATGCAATTCATATTCCTGGATATAAATTAGTACGCAAAGACCGCATTTTTAGTTCTCACGGTGGTGTTTGTATTTATGTTCGTGATGAATTTCAGTGTTTTCGGCTTGACGCCCATGAATCGGTCAACTTCGAAGTACTTTTTACTAAAATACGCCCAAGAAGACTCCCACGGGGAATTCCATGCATTGTACTAGGAACAATATACCATCCGCCAGGTAATAATAACTCCTCAATGATCGACTATTTAGTCAATTCCCTGACGGCTATTGAGAGCGAAATCCCCAACTGTGGAATTGTTTTGGCCGGTGACTTAAACCATCTTGATACATCATCGATCAAACGTCAATTTAGACTAAAACAACTAGTGAACTTTCCCACGCGAGGTAGAAACATTTTAGATGTGATCCTCACAAATATGCTAACCTTTTATGAGAAACCGGTAAAATTTTCTCCCTTTGGCCTTTCCGATCACTGTACCATTACCATTTCACCAATTTCAAAAACCAAAAGCAACAACAAACCAGTTAAAATTGTAAGCAGAGATTTAAGACCATCTAAAAAAGAACAACTCGGTCGCTACCTGTCCTCGATTGATTGGACAACTCTTGCCTCCATTGACATTGTAGAAGACAAAGCGAAACTACTAGAGGACTATATTATAATTGGCCTTAATAACATTATGCCAGCAAAAACAATAACAGTTCACTCAAATGACGCACCATGGATGACTTGTGAATTAAAATCACAGATAAAGAAACGTCAACTAGCCTTACAACATGGAAACAATACATTATTTAAATACTATAGGAATCTTGTTAATCGCAATCGAAAGAAGTGTAGGGGGAATTATTATGCAAGTAAAATAAGCCATTTAAAAAATTCCAAACCAAAGAATTGGTGGAGAGAAGTCAAACAAATTTGCGGTCACGCGCCTTTAAATAATCATAAAGACCTCCCTTCCCTTCTCGCTGTTGAAGACTCCGATCTAATGTCCCTTGGCGACCAAGCTAATTTAATAAATAACACGTTTTTACAGCCGCAGCAAACGTATCAACTACTTAACGAGTCGGCCAAAATACATCAGCAATTAGCATCAACATTTACCGCATCCTTTTCGGTTATTCCTGCCGATACAGTACAAGTAACTGAATTTGACACATTTACGAAATTGAAAGCTCTCAACCCAAACAAATCTCCTGGACCGGATGGTATACCCCCTTGGGTTTATAAAGAATTTGCAGAAATTTTGGCATATCCCATTAGCCTTATTTTAAATTGTTCTTATAAGCAAGAAAAACTACCGTTAGCGTGGAAAAAGGCAAATATTTCTCCTGTTCCGAAAAATACGCAAGTAACAGACATTAACAAGCATTTACGTCCTATTTCTTTAACACCAGTTGTGTCAAAATTGTCCGAAGAATTTATCCTCGAAAGACAACTTAAGTCTGCAGTTCTAAAAGTCATCGACTCCAATCAGTACGGTGTTGTACCTAAGTCATCCACTACGTTGGCCCTGATTTCAATGATGCATGAATGGCTATTAGCCACGGACGAACCGGGTAACATGATTCGTACAGTGCTTTTCGACTTTCGAAAGGCGTTTGATCTTATTGACCGTTTGATATCGAAATTAAAATCTCTCGATCTTCCGTCCTCAACTATCAATTGGATTATTGATTTTTTAATTGACCGTAAACAACGAGTTAAGTTAACGTCAAACTGTTATTCTGAATGGGGTCAAGTGCGCTCAGGTGTGCCGCAGGGGACGAAACTGGGTCCTTGGCTGTACATATTAATGATTAATGATCTAACAACAACCCGCACAAAACCTTGGAAATATGTGGATGACACTACTCTATCTGAAGTCATCCATAAAGGAAAGCCAAGCTCAATTCAGGCACCTGTTGACGAAGTTCAAGAATGGACACGCTCAAATTTGGCTGAACTAAACGAGGATAAATGTAAAGAGCTCAGAATTGATTTTTCGCGGAAGCAAACCCAAACAAATCACCTCAACCCCATCCGAGTCAACGGCAATGAGATTGAGGTCGTAAACCACGCGAAAATTCTTGGACTTACAATAAGCAGTGACTGCAAGTGGAAAGTGCACGTTGATAACATCGTATCCAAGGCCAGTAAGCGGCTATATCTGATCACACAGTTAAAGAGAGCTCGTGTTCCTGCAAAAGAAATTATTCAAATATATTGTTCATGCATTCGTCCGCTACTGGAATACGCCTCGCCTGTTTTTCATAACTCCTTACCGCAATATTTAAATTTAGATATTGAAAGAGTCCAAAAACGATGTATTAAAAGAATATTTCCCGGCAGTTCATACGAAGAAGGTCTCAAATTAGCTAATCTAGAAACCTTGAGTGATCGCCGATCGGAAGCGTGCAAAAAACTATTCCTCCAAGCCTACTCTGATACTAACCATAAATTAAACAACCTGATTCCAAAGGAGAACTCGTGCCAATATTCCCTAAGAAGAAGCCGTAAACTTTTAGTGCCAAGAACCAGAACCGATCGTTTTAAAAACTCCTTTGTCATTTCTAACAGTTCAAATATGTAATATATCTAGGTAATTTTAAATGTATATATAAATTCTTCATGTTTTCCCATCGGAATTTTAGGAAACAATTTCATCAAACTTTTTAAACTAAACTAATTTATAGGTAATCTATTTTGACTATTTATTTCTTGTAAATATTCGTAGATAATTCAGTGCACAGTTTTCTGTAACTGCAAACTATGAATCTATTAAAATCACTATCACTATCACACTTACATAAATTGATAAACCACAGCATGTTCCTGGTCAACTTTTATAGTCAGCATTGTCCGGTTCATATCGTCTTATATAAAGATCCATGATCGTTTTAATAATAACCGAGGTTTAACATTTTTAGCGTACGATCTTGGGTCGATAAATTATAGCAAAAACCTGGCATTTTCATGAATTCAGTTAAATACTTCATGTTAGCGACTGCGGGGAGGGAGCCTTCTCTCAGGCTATCCAGCGGAAATTTATTATTCAAGGCTGGGAAACTTTATATAAACTAAATTTTAACATTGGTGAATTTTTATAAATACTGCACTTTATATATCGAGGGGAATTGAAATAAATACCAATCAATGTTGAGTTTTAGTTATTAAATGAACACATGGAAATGAAATCCTATATTTGCAACGTAAATTCAAGCTTATTTGGTAAGTTTAACACATATGTAAATTCGTTTGAATAACTACAATGTATTGCCACATTGGAACATGCACGGTCACAGTTTTAATATATTCTGTACCCTTGGAATTTCCAAGATATTGACAAGGCATTCATGCATTTGGAAATTCTCAAAATATAGGATAGCAACCCCATGGGATGCACTAAATCTTCTCGTTCCTACATTCCAGCCACAACCCTGATTTTTTAGATTTCCAATTGATTGTGGTTCCAGGACTGAACTTAGTAATAGGTATTAGTATGCAATTCAATTTAAAAATACATGTTATTATATACTGGTTTATGTTCTTCATTGTATTAATTCCAGCAATTTGGTGGTATAACCTTAAAATTAGTAATACGGCAAAATAACAAGCTAATTAATAATAAGTTTCAACTGGGTCTTGTTTACATAACAGTCTAACCAGACCCCCTGGGGGTGTGAGGGGGGGGGGGAGTGGTGCTCTTTCAAAATACATTTACTATGCACTATTAATTATGTGTTATTACTGTATTTTGCTTAAAGTACTATACTTGCATATTTAATTACCATGTATTTTGTCTTAAATCGCCCTAAAACGCCTTAAAACGCATTACCTAAAAGTTGTGTTTCGTCTTAAATCGCCTAAACTCACCTTAACTTGCATTATCTCGCGGCGAGTTAAGGCGAGTTAAGATCCCAGAGCAGGCCTCCCAGGGAAACGACTCAGGGTACAAGTTGCCAGGGGCATGGTATTCGCTCAAAAATACCACGGTCATGTGGTACAAGCCTAGTTCTCTGATTGGACAAACTTATTTTGAGGTATAATATATATGATCTATTTCTTTTGACAGTCCAATGAGACATTATCACAACAAGTATACTTTAAAAACTTCAGTCAGAAATCAACAATGAAAGTGTACAATTAATACATAACTATAATGTTGGTAGAGAACATTAATGTTGATACAGAACAGCTAATGCTACAGTGATGGTGTCTCTCCCTTTGACAAGATAATATTGTCTGGTGTTAGACAGAGTAGTTATAGCCTGTTTGATATCACAAGAAATGTAGGGTTTATTAATAGATTCATCCATGAAATTTCTTCTAGTCTTTGACTTTGATATCACAGAAAGATCTAAGAATAAAACAACCTCTTTTAATAGCCATGCACATCATTAATTCTCATAGTTTTCGGTTACTTATACACTTTTCGCTACACAACATTATACCAACATGACAAACAAAACATACCAAAATGACATGAAATATATTTCCTAAGATAAAAACTGTATCTTATATATTTTATATACTAGTAAGCTCCCGTTTGTTTTAATAAACAGCGAATATCAACAGGCGATTGATTCCTTACCGTTTGCTTAAAATGTTCTGTAGTACATCGTATCACGATGTCGTATTTACAAGGCAAAGTTCCAGAATTTTAAGTCACAGTTGCCATAATGGACACAGAATATGCCACTCTTGAAACCAATTTTACTGCGATGTATAAGCGTACTCTTAAAATTTCTTCTACAAAACTATAGTCACATTGTGGTCTTTCAAAATTAGTGTGAACAAGCTTGTATAGCCTTTGTGAATTGCTAATAATTGCGAGATATCGGCTTCGAAAATATATTTCCCCATAGAACGCCATATTGATTCACGCTGCGTTGGGGCTCCGGAAGTAAATTTGCACATCGAAAACTGGCTTCACTTTTGATAGGTAAGGTTGCTCTATCCAGTGTACTCTCAGATCAGTGATAGTTATCCGTTGGATAAAATGGGGAACGACTAAAAGGAGAGTTAAAATTGGAGAGTTAAATCGGAGAGTTAAGATTTCGGAGAGTTAAGTTCGAGCCACGCCCACTTTTGTGAACGACCACGCCCACTTTCTTAACTCTCCCGATGGTATATTTGAACTAACGTCAGAGAGTTAATTTTGATTTAACTCTATTGCTTAAAAAAATAAAAAGGAAGAGAGAGTTAACTTTGTCGTAACTCTCAAAATGCCAAAAAATGCTAAGCGAGAGAGTTAAGTTAGTTTTTCGAATAAAATGGTGTCCCATACCGGATATCTTGTCAGGATGATCACAAACGATTCATAATTGTCATAACTTATCTAACGACGACACATAACTCATCTAACGACGATAAAATATTGCCTGTTTTTGAATGTCCGTTAGCAATATGTCCTAAATTATTTGCGTTGTCGCACTGGAAGGGCTTCTATAGTATAGTCGGTTATTATATACGGTTGTGATATACATCTGTTATATTCTAGGACTATGAGTATGACTATGTACAAGTCATTGTCAAGTTTCATGTGCCTGTGGCAGTGCCAGCTCTCACATTCTTCCGCAAAGTCAAACAAAGCAGTTAAGCATGAGCAAGTTTTACTTTAAAGATTTCACTTGGTTGAACTAGAATACTGGGTTTGGTGGATAATCCAAGTGAGTAGATATATACACAATTTAAGACCTAACCAGGAACGGTTGTGTTAGTGACCTAGTGTTGCACTTTTCGCAACCGTTCCTGGTTAGGTCTTAAATTGTGTATATATCTACTCACTTGGGCGTGGCTCGAACTTAACTCTCCGAAATCTTAACTCTCCGATTTAACTCTCCAATTTTAACTCTCCTTTTAGTCACACCCGATAAAATGCGTTGTACGAAGCACGGATAGCAGGGTGGATAGCTATCCGTCGGATAAGCTTAAATTTAACCGGAAAAAAAAGGATTTTCCTGAAATTTCTTACCTCAACGTCAGCTGTTGCTGAGCTTTTGCGAAGTTTATAATTTAACTTGTATAAAATCCATCCATATCTTGAATTAACTTGCGATAAATTTCCCGTTGTTGGTTGTATTGTTCTTTTTCAGTCCGTCGTCACTAGTATTAATATAGTCAGACTTGTATGATTTTGTTGTACATTTTCATAGTACGTGAAGTACGTGGTGTTTTTATCCACTAGCTATCATTTCACGATCATATCTTTGTTTATGCGAAGACAACAGCAGAGGCAGAAACTGTTTAGTATATGAGTTGAGTATACTTTGCCCTGTAGAATACACTGAATATTTTGTTCCTTGACCTTGCACACATTTCATAACAATTTTAAGAACATTTTCTCTCAAGTTTTGATTGGCTAATCAAAGCGAACGAACAAAATTCGCCGTCTTGTTGTCTATTGCCTAATTTGTTTGGTTTTCCAAGTTGTATCTTCGGTACGTTCATCGTGTTTTTAAACTGACTAAAAGTGAGAAATTTACTGCTTGTTTTCAAACTATATAAAAGAGAAGGATCTGAAGAAGAATGCCGGTCGACACTGCCACCGACATTATTGCATTTCTGTCTCAATCCGACCCTCTCATCCGAAATATTTACTGTTTTGTCTTGGAACTTCGAGTTTATCCGCTGGATAGTGGATTTAAACTACCTCCGGACCTCGGATAAATTTATCCTACGGATAGTGCTTTTTTATCCGCTGGATAACGCTATCCAAGCTTGGTACAACGCAATTTTTACTCTGGATAAAATTTATCCGCCGGATAGCGACTTATCCACCTTTGATACAACCGGCCTCAGGTTTGATGAAGAGGCACTGGGATTTCTTGAGATTCTCAAGGAGTTTTAGTGATTTTTAGGGATTTCTAGAGAATTGGGGGATTTGTCGGGGATTTGAGGATTTTTAGGGATTTTTTAGGGATTTTAAAATATTTTGTAGGGTGGTGTACGAGATTTTTGGAGTGATACACCCCTAGACTGAATCAATAAAATCTCTTAAAATTTAGCCAAATTTTACTAAAATATTCATTACTAAACTTTCTGAAAATAACGAAATTTTACCTAAATTAAAGACTAGTATAATATTTTACCAAATTATCTGGTACATTTCAAATACAGCCGTGTTTTTTATTGTACGGCGTCTTTTTTGGGGTTGAAAATGGCACTGTCAAATGTCGAAAATCGAACACAATTTTTTTATGCGAAAAAGTAAAGCATGGTAAAGTTATAATTCAAGTTTTCTATTTTCCGTTGAAGACCAAGTCTACGCGACTGATTTAAGCTGTGATACCTTCTCTTTCCTTCTTGTTTTTTCTAGCGATCCCTCGACCAGGTAGTTTCAACATTATCACGGAACTGCTCAAACAGTTATATTTCATGCTAGACCCAAACTTGCCCATATATATACGAAATTGTCCGCTAATTATACATATATTAAACCATAGAACTAAACAAAACGCCCTCGAACTCTCGATCAGGCTTGGCGAACTGTCCCGATATTGAGTGAACAAACTCTCGATCAGGCATAGCGAACTCTCCCCATATATATTGACAAAATGCCCTCGAACTCTCGATCAGGCATAGCAAACTTTCTCCCATATATATTGACAAAACGCCCTCAAACTCTCGATGAGGAATGGCGAACTCTCGTCCATATAGTTTGACAAAACGCCCTCGAACTCTCGATCAGGCTTGGCGAACTCTGGCCCATATAGATTGACAAAGTGCCCTCGAACTCTCGATCACGCTTCGCGAACTCTCGCCAATATATAGATTAACAAAAAGCTCTCGAGCAGGCGTGCACGGCGAACTGTCGCCCATATAATTTATTGAACAAACCCTCGAAATTCTCGATCAGGCATGGCGAAACTCTCAAATAATATTTCAAATAATATACGCAAAATATTGGATAATACGTTTCACAATAACCACAGAGCCTTCAGAAATTACATGTATAACTAAACATACAAACATCGTGCATATACAAGCAAATGTAAGCCTTTAATACAACAGGGGACTGAACAGACAAACAACGAGGTACAGAGTATATGTAGAGTAACGACGCGCGACTTCCACAAAACTTACAAGTAAACGTTTAAAAACTTTATGAATAATCGATATTCAAGCCATATAACGTTTATAAAAAGGCGTAAAGTTTATAATCACAGTAATGTGTTAACTTCAAAATGAAAACGTCAAAGGTAATAAATATTATAATAAACCGCTATAAATACCTCGATAAATACTTTTAAAAAATCTATACACTAAGGGCAGACAACGTGCATGGGGTAAATAAATTGAAACCAAACAATGCCCAGACTTTATTCACAATAATACTAAATCTTTTCCGTGCATTAGGACGTTGGGCACCTGTGTGGTTGATTAGCCTATCTTTTATAAAGGGTATATGTGCAGTGAATCCAGCCAAAATTCATAGACCAAGGTGTCCTAGGTTGCAGCAAGTCCAGACAAATACAAAATGAACGTTACGCTAGGAAGCTACTTCGACATGAAATAACATGCTCAACCATGCAACCAAACACAATCGCAAGGCGAAAATAATCTCCACAGGCACGGGACAACGAGAAAAAATATCAGTTGAATCATTTTAATTTTAGCTTAGAACATTAAACCGCAGCTACAAATAAATCAAAATTACATCGTTACATCTAGATTACCTGCCGGATTTTCGCCTTGAGTCGTTTCCATCTGTTCTGTTTGTTGTTCGTTTAAGGGCTGGATTCCGTCGGCTGCAGACATTGAGTATTATTTTATAGGTGAAAAAACTTTTCTTATTAATTTGTCATTTGCATGGGTCGGACGACAGCCGATTGTTGAGTTCTTCACCACAGAGTGACTGACCGTTTTAAAACTAAGCAAGAAGCGAGCGTTATGGTCATTCAGTCGTGCAATACATGCATATATTAGCATTTATTTCCATTAATGTGTTTTATTATCGCTTATTCAATCTTCGCATATCATTGAAGGCTCTTTTCCACTCGTGGCAAAAACCAACTCGCAAGCTCGCTGCGAGTACTTTCATCCAATCACAATGCTCGACAGTTTATTTTAATCACATGCAATAACTCGCAGCGAGTTTGCGAGTTGGTTTTGCGATGAGTGGAAAAGAGCCTTAAGAGCACTATGAATAGTGATCGTTTAGAGAGGGTCTGGATGGGGTTAACTGACAACTGACAAATAACCTTAAAAATAACTGACTACTGACAAATAACGATTTTCTTGACTGACTACTGACAAATAAAACTTAACTGACAACTGACAAATCGAGGTAACAACAAGTGGGATTGGGGTTTTCCTACTCTCCTTCGCAGAGCCAGAGGCTTGGCGATTATTTATATAATTTATAGTATAATTATAGTTATGGCCATTTTTGTTAATCTTACACGAAGTTTTAAAGGAGTGTGGAAGCGCGCAAAGGGCGAAGGGAAGGGCGAAGGAAGGGAGTCTCTGCCATATAATGTTGTCAATAAGGCGTCAAGTTTCCGAGGAAGCCTGGTACGAGTCATGAATGTTGATAAAGATGGCCGAAGCGCTGGAAAATGCCAATAAGACGATAGAGAGTGTTTTGTCTTTGTCAAACAGACCATGTCTAGAGGCTAAAGTAAACTGCAAAGTGACATGTGCGGAGTGCAGTAAGAGTAAAGGGGAAGTTAAGTTCTTTTGGAAGATGTAGGTTTGAAACAGCATTTTAAAGTGAAACATCATCACTCAGTGGTAGATGACAAAATGCAACTAGGTGGCAAAAAGGTTTTTCGTGATCTTCACGGTCAAGAAACAGTGAAGGTGTTAAAACATCTATCTGAGCTACACCTTGAGACAGTAAGTATATGTTCAATTGCGTTGTTGTTATTACCATTTACGTTCAAGTTTGCGGCGTGCGGTTTCAAAACGTACGTTTTACGTTTCAAAACGTACGTTTGGCGTTGCAAAACGTAGTAGGCCGTAGGATGAGCATCCAAAAGATGCTTAGAAAACGGATTCCGTTGGATCCCTCGTGGAACTACATCATTTTCACATGAATCAATAGATAAAAACTTACTTTATCTGAATCCGTTGCTCCCCAAGCGAAACAGGTGCACAATTGGGAAAAAAATCCTTCGCTAAGTTTGCTATTTTCGCGCTTCGAAATATTCGAACCGCCATTGTTTTGGTAGCAAATACGCATGCGCATACAGCCAAACTCGCACTGCGCACGCGCACAAACACGCACATTCTTCGAAGTGGAAACACGCTTAGTATGCAAAACAATCATGGCTGAAGATGTTTATCAAACTCGAATATCCTCATGTTTTATGCATTTTGATGGCGTTACGCGCCAAAGGCTTAAGAAATTTCTTGAGTGTAGGTCTAAATGGGCCAAACTTAAATGTCAACAAGCTGAAATAGCTAAGAAATCGTACGAGAACATCGATGACGGATCTGTCAATTCGACAATTCATACATGGAGAAGAACCCTGACAGCATTAACTTAGAATCGTACCATCACATGAAATGCTGGAAGAGATTTTGTGATGAAGAGAACATCCGTAGACAATAGAAAAAAGAAGAAAAAGGAGGAGGAACTACAATCCTGGCCAAAACCATCGGCGACACTCTTCCTATTTGACGTTAATTACTATACCACTGCAATAATTCTTCACAAACCCTCCCCTCTCCCCCCGTTACAATGTTGAACGTACTGCAAGAGGTTTAACTATGTTCTGGGGGCTGAATCAACATTGAATGGTGGGGGAACGGGGCGGGCTGTCTAAATTTGCCATGATAGTGATAAAGTTGTTCAAATAATTGGAAGTGTCGCAGATGTTTTGTCCAGAATTGTAGCTCTAAAACTGTAACTTCTACCGAAGTACTACATGTGGAAGTGAAGCCAATAGAACCAAGGCGAAAAATTACACGTCAATCGGTCGCAGAAGCTTATAAGACCCTGCCTAAAAGAAACGAGCATGTACTCCCAGAGATATGTATTATTTGTGGAAGAGATGCCTCTTGGTTCTCACTAGACAAGGTATGGTCATTTTGATAGGTATAATACTAGCACAATGTGCACAACATTCTCGGGTTTGGTTTTAAAATATCTTGAATTGTGATCAATTAAGTTTATTTACGGTAAAGTAGTTTCTAATGCTACAAACATCCAACCTTGTTATTAACAGATATTTAGTTTAATAATTTTCTTTCACACCAGGTAACTAAGAAGAGAAGAAGAACCCCACTCATGTTGGCAGAAACAATTGATGCTGGTCTTCTACGTACAGCTGCCGAGAGAAAGAATAATGAACGGATACTCGTGCAAATCCGGGGGGAAGACTGTGTAGCACTGGAAGTCCGCTATCACAGTTTGCTACTGCAATTAAGTTTGCTACTGCAATTATACAAAGAAGCAATCGGAAACTGAAAGATGTACATCAGTGTACGAGAAGTCTTATGATGTCTTCTGTAAGAAAGTAATCGAGACGGAGGTCATCGGAAAAAACAATGTTGTCGATTCTGAAAGACAAATTTGTAACTGCTGTTGAGGGCCACAAATCAAGTGAAAATTTGGATTTTCTGAAAACAATGTTGTATTATAACTTTATTTCTTTCTAATGTTCACAATATTTATAATGTAAACTATTAATTATCGAGTCTGATTTCGCTTCTCCCAAGGGTCAAATTCAAACCAAAATTACCAACATTTCTCGATTTATTACAAGGCCAGCACTTTTATTACGACTCGAAAATACTATGAAATTTATTTTAAGTGCAAAAATTTGGTGGCACAACCTGTAACATCACAAAATGCATGTTTACAGAATATTAAACAAGCCAAAATTTTGTCCGAATAGTATATAAAGTTTAGGTTTAGAAATGAGGGTCGTAGAAAAATCTGATTACTAAGTTTATCTGTTTTTAGAATACTTTGAAAACCTCAATATAATTTTCTAAAACTTTTATAGAGAAATAAAAGGCAAAAAGGGTATTTTGATGCCCATTTTTTGGGTAGCCTTCATCGTACAAATTACACTCGCACATGAAACCTGCTAAAATTCATCCTTTTCTCGATTTTTTTGGCTAGTTTTCACTATATTGGTAGAAACTTAAAAGAAGAGCATATCTTCTGACCTAATAATATTTTGGTGGGAAAACATGTGCCTAAGAGAAAATTTAGGTCAAACATAAGCAATTTTAGCTGAATACCTTACATACTGAAATTTGACGATCATCGTTTGGCCACAATCCCACTCAAAAACCAGACATTTATACCTTATTCTAGACAATAAACATGTGTATTACACAATTAATCTAATTTTCCGTCAATATTGCGTTGCTGGTCCAGTTTATTTGCCATCAAAAACACACATTTGAGCACAAACTCCATTTTATTGCATGTTTCAGCGATGAATTCTTTGTTGTTATTTTCTCGATTACGACAAGTAATTATGATTTTGGATGATTATTCGTTAGCGTTTAAGTCTACCATCCTATTTTTTTTTTTATTCCACAGCAGTAAGAGAAAAAGTTCAGCGAAGTACGAGTGTTGATTGTTTTCAACATGAAATAATTGTCAAACAAGAAAGCGCCCGCGATATTTTGGTCAGTTATGACAATTTTCTCACCTGTTCCGGAACGGTGGTTCGCGTAGTCTGCTCGCAGACTGTCTTACCCCCCTGGCGGAGGGGACGACTGTCTGCTACTAATCGACGCTAATGCCGTACAGTGACGTATACAGCTACCGATGAAATTTGATCGGCGATTTTTGATTGGTTCATTGAGATAATTTATTTGCATTGCTAATGTGCTATAGTTGTATTGTTTCTTTCGCGAGGAGCGACAAATTATTTGCAGAAATCGGTGAAATGGTGGACTACGAGAGGTTTTTAGACGCGATCGAGCAAAATAAAGGAACTTTTGGTGTAGGTCGCATGAAACAGGAGCAGTTGGAAGCTCTATTTAACTTCCTATGTAAAAGAGATGTTTTTGTGAGTCGTCCAACAGGCTTCGGGAAGTCATTGATATACCAAAATAAATTGCCCCTTTGGTTATTGAACAAATGGGCCTTTGTTGATTCGAATCCAATCATACCTGCCATTAGTCCGTTGGTGGCTCTACAGGGTGTATAAAAAAAACGCAACCTCGGAATTTCCCAAGAAATCCACTTTGTTCTTAAGCACAAAAGATTTTAGGCCCATGGGAATTTAAAATAGTTTCTAATCGTATTCCAGGAGCATAACTGTCGAATTACTACACACTCGAGTGCATAAAGCAGAATTGAATAGAAATTTATGCATTTATTTAATGGCATTTTTATTTTACAAGTATAAACAACAGTTAAATAATCAAGGGCCTTGTCCTTCAACATGTCCCCCATTTCTCTCGACACAAAGTACGGCTCGCTTGTGCATATCGCGGACTGCTCGTCTTATAAAATCAGGCTGCCGCCGTAATGCATCGAACTCGTCGGATATTCGCTGCTGTAACACACCGATATTCTGAGGTGGGCCGGTAGAAAACACTTTATCCTTCAGATATCCCCACATAAAAAAATCGCATGGGGTCAAGTCCGGAGAGCGAGGTGGCCATTCCACATCATGACCTAAACCTATGACGCGGTTATTCCCTAACACTCCGTTTAGTCGATCCCTTACTACGATGAGGCGATACGCTGGAGCTCCGTCTTGAGCCCACCAAAGACCCCGAAACATACCCTCCCAATGCTGGTTTCCAAAATGTGCAGCGAGTTGGGGTACAACGAATTCGTTCAGCATGTTAAGATAGGCCAGTCCGTTTACATTTTGATGGAAAAAGTATGGCCCCAAAATGACACCATTGCCGCACAGTGCTGCCCAGACAGTGAGTTTGGCACGGGAATTGTTTCGTTCAAAAGTGAACGCTGGTGGATGTCCTTTTGCTGCATACTGCCGTACATTCTTGGAGTTGACCTCTCCATTCATTGAAAATGCTGCCTCGTCTCCGATTATGATGGTTTGCAAAACATTTTCGCGTTGACAGCGTTGAATGAACCATTCTGCGAATCGTAACATGCGCGGCAAGTCCGTTGCCAATAATGCGTGTCGCACATGCATTCGATACGGGTGCCACCTTAGGTCTAGCCTGGTTATCCTGTTAAAACCTGCAGATGATACTTCAACAGGATTGCGCCGAGCACTCACATGGCGTGGATTTTGCTCGAGCAGAGCTCTAACAGCGGCAACATTCTCCACAGATCGCGCTGTTCTTCGCCTGCCAGAATTGCCTTTGTTCAGGTTAAGGCTCGTTCCTTCGTTCGAATATTTTACAAAGTTCCTCAAAATTGTTGTCTTGTGAGGAGGATTCCGATCATGAAACCTTGCTCGAAAAGCGTTTTGCACTGCAGTTGTATTTCCAGTCTGGGTATAATGTAAAACGATAAACACTCGTTGGTCTTTTGTGAGTTGAACCATTATTAACTTGAGCTAGTAATACGACCTATTAGTAATTCGACAGTTATGCTCCTGGAACACGATTAGAAGCTATTTTAAATTCCCAGGGGCCTAAAATCTTTTGTTCTTAAGAACAAAGTGGATTTCTTGGGAAATTCCGAGGTTGCGTTTACACACCCTGTATAAATGCAAGAACAGGTACGTTATCTCAACTCTATCGGTATCAGTGCCACTTGCCTATCTGAAGCGGACAAATCGGATCCAAAACTTCAATCTGGCGACTACTCATGTGGTTGTAGACGAAGCACATTGTATAAATCATTGGTAAGGATATTCCTTAAGTTTTGTTTCATATTTTATTCGCTTTCTGATAGCTAAAATTATTTATTGACAGAAAAAAATTATGTTGACATACTTTCTACAAAAATTATGTTATAATTATTCAAAGAATGTTATACATCACTGTACGGCAAATGTGTTGATTGATCGCAGACTGTTTCTCTTCCGCTCCCGGAGGGGTGCGGTCGAGAAGCTGTCTGCTATCGCAGACTATGGTTCGCGCCGTTGCCTCGGGGATTAACTTTATTAAAAAAATATGTGTCTGTGAAGATTCTATGATGCCGAACCGAAGCTTTTGAACAATATATAGTTTTACCTGGTTTGCATGAATATTGCAACCTCGTCCCCAGGACATTTCCCTTTTTTGTTATTGGGACGATGGAAAATAGCCCTGGC
The DNA here is from genome assembly GCA_016169945.1 of Trachythela sp. YZ-2020. Lineage (NCBI taxonomy): Eukaryota > Metazoa > Cnidaria > Anthozoa > Malacalcyonacea > Clavulariidae > Trachythela > Trachythela sp. YZ-2020. Next base: position 1,322,950 of record JADLSH010000341.1, on the reverse strand, counting down.
TCCGGGCGGTCCGTTCTGCAATCTTATTGGTTAATGGGAAAGAACATTATTATTCCAATTTATTCAATTTTGGAATAATTATAATAATTAGGTATTTTGACACCAGATGCATAGACTAAGGAATGAATAGAGAGACAGGTCCTTTGATCTTTTTGGGACCACCAACAGCGACTTCCGGTTGGCGGCGGCCATTAATCTAGCCAGAAGATTTGCAAATTCGTATTAGAAAATATATGGGGAATTTGCATTCTTTGCCTACTAAATCGCGTTTTTTAGCGAATTGTTTTTCATAATTCCATCTTTTGAACTCGGAAATACAAATGAGAAAGGTAAGAAAGTATTTTTAACGTTTAAATTGCCAAGGGAAACAAATTTATCGGCCGATATTCGCTACTCGAAGGAGTGACAGGAGCGAGACTACGAGGGCACACGTTTATTTATTTATGAATAACGTTCAATAAACTTCAAGAAAGACTTTTAATGTAAACATACCTCTTTGGTATGACAGTACCAAGAGTATTAAGGCTCTAATATTTTACACTTTCTAGCTAAATCTGCTAAGCGTAAGTGTAACCTAAAATTATAACATAAGTACAAACATAAATGTGAATGCCATTTTCAATATTAAATTGAGAAAACTTTAGAATACCCAGCAACTGATCTATGACTTTAGTGTCATCAGAAAATCTTTCAAATTACTGATATGTTGACTGATATAATGAGAATTTTAAGTATTTATATATTATAATGTATGTTGCCTGACTTGCCTCACCCTAAGTCCCTAACCATCTAGTATGTGAACAACCTAGTTTGTTGTGATATAAATTTCAAGAAGGAATAATATATATATTCAGAGTGGCTGGGTGTACGTGTTCTAAAGTTAACCCTAAAAATTGCAATATTATATTTAGTATATATATTATAGCCTGTTCACCAATTAGGCAACACAAAGTTCCCGAGTTGTATATTAAGATAGCCTGGTTTACCAATTAGGCAACACAAGGTTACCGAGTTGTATATTAATATATCCTGGCTCACTAATTAGGCAACACAAGGTTACCGAGTTGTATATTAATATAGCCTGGCTGACTAATTAGGCAACACAAGGTTACCAAGTTGTATATAATAGCCTGGTTCACCAATTATGCAACACAAGGTTAACAAGTTCATAGGTGTGTGACTTTTATATATTTTCTGCTTTTCTTTCTGGGAGCCGCAAGATCCCTGTTGGCAAATTTGATGGTGTAAAAAATGCGCATCCTCAGGAACAACTTGAGCATATATTCCAAAGGGAATGATGGACAGTGCTCAAATGGGATATAAATAGTGGTGTCGCAAATCAACTTGGGTGTGTCAGACATAGTCAGATCTATTTAAGTCAATCAGTGTTGGATAAATAGATGGACTGTTTTTCTAGTAACTGCGTCCAGGACACGTCTGTTAGTTTAACATTTTGGAAACATCAAAATGACAGTTGCAAAGACTGTTCTGAAATGAATTGAATAATTGCATGTCCCCTACATGCATTGTTCAGTACAATTTTATCATGCTTAGTGTTGTTAGGTAATACTTCTTTAATTATGTGATTTTTCTTGTTGGAGAAACTATACGTGATATTAAAAAAAACCAGTAAGTTTAGTATATATATTTTATTTTAAATGCATGTTACAAAAAAGAATATGGTGCACTCCCATATCCAGTTAAATACTACCACCTACTACATTTGCATACCATTATTCTATACATGCAAAAACAATTGAAAAATTAACTACTTGACTATGACTTGACACATGTGCAGTTAACAGGGGTGGCATCAATTTTCAGGTGGGACCTTATTGAGTAATCAAAAAAGAAACGAGCCCTTGAAATTCCTCATTTTAAAAAGTGGTTCTTTATTATTTCCCAGGTTTTTTCAAAGAGATATGCCACTCCTGATAACTGATAATTTTTGTAATTAAGGTGCTAAGGTCTCCCTTTTTAAAATTGTTTGCCATGTTAGACAGAGCACATAAAGTAGCGTGCACTGAAGTGCATTGCTACTCAATGGGTTAAAACAAATAGTATTAGTCATATCAACAGAAAAATTTTCAAAGGTGGAGTGTGTTGAATAATAAATGTTGCATAAAACCAAAGAACTTCACAAAACTAATTCATCATTGATGTGGAATTCCACCACTTGAAGGGAACAATTTATAATTGATATAGTCATAGTCATTCAAGTTTGGAAGACATACGCCTGTATTCTAAAAGCTCACTCACGCTCAAAGAGTGGAGGTTCAATCTGAGCTTCCTTGAGAGTCAGTGCTGTTTTTAAATAGCGGAAGGGTTAGTGCTGTACCATACTATGTGAGTACTCACCTCCAGTTATTCAAAAATAGCACTGACACTCAAGGGAAGCTCAGATTGAACCTCCACTCTTTGAGTGTGAGTGAGCTTTTAGCATACAGGCGATAGAATGCAATGTCTGTGGTATTCCAGTAAGTCGCCTACAAATACAGTGAAACAAACCCCATGTAAATATTGTATAAGTATATGTATAAAACTTCACTATGCTGAGTACTGTATATACTGTATGTATGCTCCCTGCCCCCATCTATACCGTCCATATATTTTGCAAACTATATATTATATATTACCAAATAACTTTAATACTCTTGGTACTGTCATACCAAAGAGGTATGTTTACATTAAAAGTCTTTCTTGAAGTTTATTGAACGTTATTCATAAATAAATAAACGTGTGCCCTCGTAGTCTCGCTCCTGTCACTCCTTCGAGTAGCGAATATCGGCCGATAAATATGTTTTCCTTAGCAATTTAAACGTTAAAAATACTTTCTTACCTTTCTCATTTGTATTTCCGAGTTCAAAAGATGGAATTATGAAAAACGCGATTTAGTAGCTAGGCAAGAATGCAAAATCCCCATATATTTTCTAATACGAATTTTCAAATCTTCTGGCCAGATTAATGGCCGCCGCCAACCGGAAGTCGCTGTCGGTGGTCCCAAAAAGATCAAAGGACCTGTCTCTCTATTCATTCCTTACTCTATGCCAGAAGTGAACGTTCACGAATGGTCAAGATATATAGGAATATCAATACGATTTGTACTTTTTTGTCAAAGGTAGGCATTGTACTTTTTTGTCAAAGGTACTATTGTCGATTTGACCCAAATAGTGTTGAAAATAAATATGGCTTTATTTTAACACTTTTGTGAGTGAACTTTGTCGAAATGTGATGTTGACTATTGAAATGAGAAACAATGACCATAAACTATTGTCGATTTGACCCAAATGGTGTTGAGAATAAATATGGCATTATTTTAACACTTTTATGAGTGAACTTTGTCGAAATAGAAGCTCGAATAATGCAGGATATTCGTACAATATTTAAAAAGGCACACCACAATCACATATAAATATTACATACCATCAACTCGTTTCGTCCCCCTAGTCACAGCAGTTTGGGAAAGAAATGCCAAACTGTGCTTATATCTTTATACCAATTAAAAATCTCAAAAGTATAAGGTGATGTTGACTATCGAAATGACAATTCGATTTGACGATTTTGACACAAATAGTGTTGAGAATAAATATGGCATTATTTTAAAACTTTTATGAGTGAACTTTGTCGAAATAGAAGCTCGAATAATGCAGGATATTCGTACAATATTTAAAGACACGCCACATATAAATATTACATACCATCAACTATTTTCGTCCCCCTAGTCACAGCAGTTTGGGAAATAAATGCCAAACTGTGCTTATATCTTTATACCAATTAAAAATCTTAAAAGTATAAGGTGATAGCTATTGACTTTCGAAATGACAATTCGATTTGATGATTTTGACACAAATAGTGTTGAGAATAAATATTGCATTATTTTAACACTTTTATGAGTTAACTTTGTCGAAATAGAAGCTCGAATAATGCAGGATATTCGTACAATATTTAAAAAGGCTTACCTTGTTTCCTGATTCAAATGATATTGATATATAGCAGGTCAAGTAAAGTAAATACTTTGTGTAAATTGGCAATCATTTTCACAGCGTAAAATGCGATCAACCACTTCCAATACTCCCTCGACTTTACTCATGTTTACAATTTTCGCCCTTCAGTAGTCCGCCATCTTGAAATAATCAACATCAATCCAGTTATACATCGAGATCAAAGAGTGACAATATAATTACGTCATTTTAAGCTAGCGGTCACTGATTGGTCAAACGATGTGTAAGCTAATCGGTGATTGGCTGATATAAGCTCGTCGCTGAATGGCTACAAGCTAACAGCTAACATTAACAAGTCGATAGCATTATATCTGCTACGCAGATACAAAAATAGGTACGCTAAGCGTACATGTATCTGCTCATTGTGATTCCACTGTTGCCCATGAAAGAGTAATATTCCACAATTCTACATTGGCCCTACATTGTATAAGTTATACATATTTCGTAGAAAAAACGTACACTTCATCCAACCAGTAACTTGTAAAGAATAAGAGATTGACATTTAAAAGAATATAATTTTATAAATAGCACATATATATATTATACACTGGGGATGGATCCAGCATGATCTGATAGGGGGGTGTTAAGCGGGTGCTGGTCATGAAGCAGGGTGTGGCCGGCATCCGAAGCAGGGTGAATCATCACTAAGGAACCACTGCATGGTCAAGGGGGTTATCATGTCACAAAAGTTCTGAAAAAAGGATTGCCTGGATGGTAAAAAAGGCCTATCAATGACCAGATATTTGATATTTATTTGATAAATGCCCTGTCAAATCGGAAATTTCAGATTTGATATGGAATTTGCACGTACCCCTCCTGCACCCCCCTTGGCCAAGCACAGGAGGGGTGCCCACCCCCTGCTCCTCCCCAGTAAATCCACCCCTGTTATACACAATAGAACAAGGTTTTCATATTAATTGTTAAATGAGGTTAGATTTATGCCAGACACTTTTAAATTAGTACATATCACAAAATAAAATGGCTGATATAAATTCCACTTGCAGAACCTATTTCCATAATATAAGTTATAACAAAGATTTTATTCAATTTTATGATGTCGATAGTCCATAATATACTATAATCAGGTATGTGAAAAAATTACAGATGCATGGATGTTGTCAGGGTGCGGGGTGCCTGATGTTGCCAATACACACTCGCACATTTTGAAAAGCATTTCTAAACATCTTGATATACGACATCAACATTACTGTTGTTTTAATATATAAATGGACGTATTTCATTTTAGAAATGTGATAGTTTGAACTGTTTCAGACAAATGAACTGTTTATAATTTTTCAAGTGAATGTTTAATAGCAAGTAAGTCATATATTAGAGGCCATTCTTCAGTAGCAAAAGTTGACAAGGTAGAAAATCAGAAGTACAATCCTTGCATATAGGACTTGAATAGTATGTATATAAAGTATGGTATATAACACAGCATGAGTCCATATAATATTGTGTTGTGGGTAAAATTCAATACAATAGACAGAATAATAAGTTCAGTTCTGTACATATTTGTGTCATTGTGTGCCATTAATAAGATCCGATCATAGGACATATGGTTGCAGCTGTTGATGTTAAATTATTCTCTTTACTCTTGCATTAAAATATACATGTATACCAGTGAGTTTAGTATGAGATTGTTCTGCAAGTGAGGTGTTGCTATCCTGACAAAATTATCCAGCCAATATTCAATGCTTTTATTCGTGACATGATTGTTGTAATCGTCTATATAAAACAAAAACCTTTATGTTAGAACTTAAAGACCATGTAAACTCCGTTCTGCGTATGTGCTATGGGAGGTCCCGCGATGTAAACAATACCCAAATTTCGCGTTGTTTCGACTAAAATTCGACATCTTCTAAATCAGAAACTCGAATCTGTATTTATTTAAAGGATAGCGAACCAGAACACATCATATTATTTTAAATATAGCGTGTTTAAAATGTAAACAAACGGACGTTGCCGGTTTGTTTACATCGGGACTTTACATCACATTTAAGGCAAAAAATTACTATTGTAGAACATGCAACAATACATAAGACAATCTATAGTATTATAAGGGAAGAGGAGGATATATAACACGGATTTGATCTCCGAAGAGGTTTATTTGCCCTGCGATTGCTCCGAAGAGCCATGAAATATAGCACGAAATATGCCAATATGGGCCATATGGCTCCAACTAAGCCATCACAAAATCTGCTGTAATTCACACAATTAAACTTTCAGAATTCATGTTTAACTACTTACCAAATGAGGATAAGTGTCCATGTTAGATGGCAACAAAGCAGGATAATTTCTCAAGTAAAACGACGAGAAAAACGGGGCAACTTTTCAAGTAAAAATCAAGATACTTTTCGCAGCCATGTTGAATTTAAGATCTAGCGTGCGAACAGACAAAATGAATGAAGTGTAATTCTCGTGAACATTACGTCATTGTTGGTTGTAAGCCAATTGCTGATTGGCTAACGTTGCCTATTTTATATAAGCTCGTCGCTGAATGGCTACAAGCTAACAGCTAACATTAACATAAACATTTACAACACGATAGCATTATATCTGCTACGCAGATACAAAAATGTAACTGTAGGCTGGTGTAGCACTCTGAACACTAGTCCACAGAGCAAGTTCACAAGGTAAGGGGTGATGTTAAGTGTATGGTACTAGGAGGGTAACTTATTTTAAATTTTGGACATCTTGCCTGCATGATCCTTCAAATTCCTCTTTTATTTGGCTGCCTTTATAAATCCCAGTCAAAATACTCAGATTCCCTGCAGAATCCCTCACCATTTAATAAATGGAACTGCCAAATCTTAGACACAACTTTGGGCTGCACACAAACAAACTAGACTTTCATAATATAACAATGCTAAATTGCTTGTCATTTTCTTTGAGCTAAATATTTCTCTTTTAAAAATATTACAGTAAAATATACACCACTTGGCCCTGCCATGTAGTTTACATTTAATACTTTGTTGCAATTACTACACAAATCCTTAACGGCTAGAAAAATGTAAACAAGGAAAGGGGTACATAACATTTCATCTGTGTTTATAAAATGCTAGTGAATAAATATGTATCCTCACCTCATTTCACTGCAGTAGGTTGTCTCCCTTGTTCAAACGTTTATGTTTAATATTATGATTTGCTTCATATTCGCGCAGCTTTCAACCTGTTCGAACAAACTTTCCGGGACTTCTTGGGGTTGCCTGGCCAGCTGGAGAACGTCTGCCGTAAATATGCCAGTACCCTTTGCGACATTCAGCTATTAAATGCTTGCGTTTAGCAAACAAATAACAATCACGACGTTCCCAAAACTGGTTGAAAGAACTACCACAACATCAAGGCTCTTTAGTATATCGTCAAAACATTAAATTTGAAATGCCTTTCTAAGAATGAAGGCAATTTTAAGTCAACGTATCACACAAAACGTTTCTCTGACCACTCCTAGCTGTCGGCCATTTTAGAAAATATTTAGTATATTAAAATAATTAAATCAAAGCCAAAATTTATTACACGCACCATATCTGGGTGTTCGAAGGTCATGTGACCGCCCGGAGCCAGAGCTATTTCCCGCCGACCCAATAACAAAAAAGGGAAATGCCCTGGGGACGAGGTTGTGAATATTGTTGTCTCTGCATGTAAGCAATTGCAAAATATCCACGAGTTTAGGTTAAGTCCCCCCTTAAATGTCTAACAAATCCATCTTAGAAGGAACGACACGCTCTTTATAGTATTATTACATGGGGTAAATTACTCAAATTAAAATTTATGCTCTTTATTGTATGACATAATTATGTATTCATACAAGAGATAAACGCTACCAAATTGCCCGACTCTCGAATAGAAATTGAAATCTTAAACAGTAACGAAGGGTCACTACTTACAAGGGGGCGCTACTTTCGGGGGGGGGGTGTCCTGCTACTTTCGGGATTCTATGGTATTTGTAACAGAATAGGAAACCTAAAAGATATCATGTGCCACAAAAATACAGTTTTTATGTCATATCTCAAAATGTCGATCATCCCCGCTGCGTTGTTGTGGAGTACTCCCACCCCCTCCCTCCAGCGACCCTACTGAACCTTTATACAATAGGGATTCCCCCCCGTGGGCTCCCCCTATGAATAACAGGGCACGTAGAATTAATTTCTTTCACAAGTTTTTCAACAATTTCCACGTCAGTCCATTCCATTCTTCGCTTTTTCTCTTGAATCTCAGAGCCTACTAGATTATAGTGACGCCGCAGAACATCCAGACACGAGGTTCTCAAATTTTCCTTACACGTCTCCGGCGCTCTTGCAAACTTCAAAAGAATAAGGTTATTGCTCAGTGGAAGGTTGCGTTTGCCCGTACAAAATGTTAGATTGTTTCCCGCCGCTTTGTGCGACAAACAGTAACTCGCTAGAATTAACTGAGCCGAAACAAACGCCGAGCCAGGATTACTGGTATGAACGCTTGATTGAGGGTGTGCTAAGACTGGTCGTATGTCGTGGGGCCTGATAGTCGCGTTGGGTTGAAAGCGTTTGTTGTATTTGTCAAGAGGCGCGGTGCAAATCTTGAAACTCCAGTCGTAGCGGTCTCTCTCGAAGTGCCATGCGTAGTTGAGTATAGTCGTGACGGGGCAAATTCGGCCTTTAGCACTAATATCCCGATAGACTTCCTCAAAGTCGCGAGCTTTATATTTTCGCATTAAGTATTCTCTACAGTTAGCGTACGTATCGCGATATATGTACACAGGAAAATGCAACATAAAGTCAGCTACAGCCGGTAGGCCAATGGAGATCTCTGCACTTTTCACGCAACTCCTAGCCCACCCTAGCCTCTGTGTGCAATCAGTTCCTATCACTCTCAATCGCGTACCGTTGTGCATGGAATTTCGCGTCACTGAAGTGGAAAATGCAGTGTCAGAATCCACCCATGCAATGACTTTGTCGTTTGTGTATAAATCATTAAAGAAGCTGCTCCAAATTTGACGATTGTAGTTTGTGTCGCGTTTCGGCCATGGGCGCTTCAAGAGCGTTTCATAGTTCTTCGGAAGAGCCTCGTAGAGTATTTCAAGTTTGCGATCTGGGAAAAATTCAACAAAATGTCTCTCCATGATTTTGGCTAGTTTGTGATCCTGGGACGATTCCTGGTCGAATACCACTACAAGTTTTCCATACGAGGCAGGCCAGAATAAGACAGTTGTCCTCAAAAAGTCACAATAAAATCGCTTGATGTGTTTTCCAGTCATCCGCATATAAAGCGTCACTGGTGCTTCAACTTGATCAACTACATCTGTAGGTCGTACATTGGTGGAATTGTAAAGATGGCCAGTCGGTGGCACATCAAAACGTTGTCGCACCGTATCTATTGGCGTTGGACTCCATGGGCATTCTTTATTCCAGATGCAATTTATCGTAACCAAAATAATGATGTCCAATAAGGCAAATAAGAGCAAAGCGAAACATTTCTTAACAGGCGCATTCCTCATATTTAATACCTGGAAAGATATCGAGAGAAAACATGGAATTAAATCAAAGAAACATACTGTAGAATCCGGGTTATAAGCCCATGGCTTACACAATTTCAAAGGTCTTTTTTGTTTCTAGAACTACACGGGGTGGAGTCCATTTTTTATGCTAAATAATTTTCAGAATATACTAGCCTTATAAAGTGATTTAGGTCTTATTTTAAAGCTTGTACGTTCTTTTTTTCCCAAGAAAATGGTAATTGTGTCTTTAGTGGAGGTAATAACTGCACAAGAGAAAATTTAGTAGAACCCATCGCTTTTAGATGCCGCTTAATTATGCAATTTTACTATATTATTTCATAGTGGCGTGTGAAATTCTTGAATTTTCTTGTTTAAACCTTAGGCAAGCCTCACATATCGACTTCGCTAATTGCTGCCGCGAGGCAGCTCCCTATTCCTGTGATTTTTCCCAGACCTCTTTACCGAGCTATATGAATGCGACAATGATTTGGATTTGCAATGTTTGGATGTTCATTTTTATGACGTTTTGTGACGTAGAAGATTCGACGGGTCTTTACGGAAGCTACCGGCTGCTCTTCGGGACTTGCCAAGATTTAGCACGAGGGTGAAACTCACAAGTTGGCAAGTATTTCGCAAATATTGCGATTTTTAAGAATCATATTTCTTGTAAAGTCATTTATTTAAGGTAAGATTTAACCCCACAACTGGCGGCGGAAGTAATTAGTATTCAGGATATGTTTAGAGTGATGATGTCATAGGAGGGTGACGTCATAAAGAATTGTCGCGTAACATATGTCGCGCCACATGACGTCCTGAACGTCACATCACGTGTTTAGGTTGTGGGGTGAATCACCCTAGTCAAAGAAGACACGAGTGTCTTATGTTATCGAAGGAAGAAGGATGGTTAACGTATTGTTTGGAGGCTGTGGAGCGTGTGTTGGAGCGGGGAATCCTGAGCAAGCGATTTGTTGAGGCTGTTCGTGTGTTGAAACTGACATATTACGAACGTGCGAAAGAACATTAAAAAAACTTGGGAAAAATCATGAAATAACTCTTTGAAGAACCTGAAGCAGAGTTTGGGCTTTTACGAGTTTCAGCCTATTTTGAACGATCTTACGTATTGGAGCGAAGATCCGTGAGACATATATGAAGTTACATTGTATGTATTTTAAAGTTATTGTAAAGCTGATTTTTTAACAGAGATGTTTATAAAACTAATGTTGTTTTGTGTATTATTTGGGAACGTGATAAGAGTGGTATTTTGAGAACAATATTCTGAGTTTAACAACAACAACATTTTGAGAGCAATATTAATTTATTAAAGAACGTAGTTTTTACAGTTTATAACGATGCTTTGCTAAACTGTTCTCGAAGTTTATTTTCTAAATAGTTTTGATATGCTTTTTTGTGGTCACTTTCGCGAGATTTAAATTTTACGTCTGTTCCTTTGACAAAGTATGTGTAGCTAGGCGGTAAACTAAAATAACACTCTGCATAAGCTTCCAGAGGATCGGTCTGGGGATTCCATGTAGATAAATCGCGTAGTGTCCATAGTAGCGGTTGAATGTGTTTATCCCGATATATGTACAGTAACGTTTTGACAAACTTAGGGTCAGGATCTTTCTCCAAGCACAATAAATGTTCTGCGATATTTTCGCTGATTTTAACACTTAGGATTCTGGTTACTTCAATAAACTCTTGCCAAACTAAGTGTTGGCTGTTAACTTGTTTTATAGCAGCCAAACCGTACATTTGCCATCCTTCGTATTCATTCATCATTAAACAGTCTTGTTGATTTACTTTACAGCCACAACAGAGTTCGCGGCGTATGTTTTGAATTTCGCATGCTACGGATCTAGTATAGATTATTTCCAATAGGCGAAACATTTTGTTTGAACATTCCAAAGCTACTGTCAAAGCTGACTGTCCAACTGTTGACTGAATAGTCAAAGCTACTGTCCAACTGAATCCTTTGCCTTTGGCAATTTCAAAATATACAGAGCAAAATCAGACATTTTTAAGAACGTTCCTAAAAAATTAAGAACACTTATTATCACGTGCACTTCACGTGCGACCATGATCTTAATTTTTAACCTTTACAGATGACCTTGGAAGCTCGCATTGATCCAATATATTGTCCAGCTTTTACAGTATTCTCTAGCTTAGATCGTTTGACTTTGTAAATGTTCCGTCTTCCGTTAGCACAAGTTTACGTTTTTGTCCTTTATGCTCCACTGGTTTGACGTACAGGACTTTAAACACTTTGCGTTTATTGCGCGCTGGCAACAGTGGTACTTTCTCGTAGTCCAGTACACCAATTAATATGTTAACCATTCTTTATGTTCTTTCTTTGTTTCCCCAGAGTTAGAATGTTCTCGTTTACTGTACTATCCATGCTTTAATTTGGCGGATCGTAAGTAAACATTAAATTTTCTTTCCATGTCTTCTTGTCGCTTTAATAATTTTTCGACACTTTCCTCCATATTGAATTCCTTTGGTTCTTCATTCTGTCGAGGTACACATATTCCTATCTTACTCCACTTTAACCACTTCTTGCGTTCTTCTGTGTCCATGCCATGTACTTGATCGAGATGATTTGCTAGTCTAGCAAGATTTGTACTACCGCAACCAAAAACAGGACAGTTCCTACGTGTACGACCCATACTTAGATATTTGCTAAACGAGTTCCTAATAATAACTGACTCATTTTTTACGTGTCTTAGATATTTTATTTTGCCCGTTCACGCCCGATTTGGCCTTATAAGGCACTATGCGGCCCGATGGCCCGATTACTGACTAGACGTCCTAACCTGGGCAAGCCCGGGAATGACTGACTCCTCTATTGTGACGTCATGATAAAAGCTTGCAGAAAAGCGTGTTAAGTAAAGCGTTCTTTTCCACATTTTCTCATTCTGTGTTACAACTTTGTGCGGTGAACATCTCCCTTAAAATATACAAGTGATCTTGGTAATATGCAAGCTCTTGGTCTTTTTTCTCGTCGTGCTATTCTTGGTAGATCCAACAAGAGTACTGTTGTTTTGTTAAAGAAAATTCGCTGAACAGAACTGGCGCTGTTAACTTTAATAAGTATGGAAAGCAGGATGGTGTTGGTTTCTCGCCATGCAGTGACAAGGCATTAATATATATATTTCAACAAGTATAAGATAAATTTATAAATATAAAAAAGTGTTTAACATGTATAAATACAACTGTTTTAAGAAAAGAGTTCATCCAAACATGGGATTGAAGGCACATCTAACTCATTTGCTGGGTACTCAAACTCGCCCAAATATGGAAATAAGGACATGAACTCCGTGGTTGAGAGATCAAACTCGCCCAAATATGGAAATAAGGACATATCTAACTCCTTTGTTGAGAAATCCAACTCAGGTCCTAAATGTCCTGGATTGACTTGTTGAGGGATGGTTTGTTGAGGAACGGTTTCTGCTGGATTGACTTGTTGAGGGACGGTTTGTTGAGGAACGGTTTGTGATGGATTGACTTGTTGAGGGACGGTTTGTTGAAGAGCGGTTTGTACTGGATTGACTTGTTGAGGGACGGTTTGTTGAAGAACGGCCTGTGCTGGAATGACTTATCGTAACGAGCAACTACATCTTTGTGGTGCTCGGACACATATGCGTAGAAGGCCCTCAACTCAGTAAGCTCTGCTTTTCTTCTTGTTCTAAATCTCGGAAACCGTTCCACATCGCGTTGTTTCTTGTCCATTTTTCTGTGATATGAATAACTCTTTCGAGTGCGAACAGTGCGAACTTTTTTTTTTATATAATTCGCGCTCTTTTTTATTACCAAGGTAAAGGTTAGACACTGACCAAGGCCGCACGTGAAGCGCGCGTGATTTCGTTTCACCTTACATCACGTATGCATGAACCGCTGTACATAAGGGTTATCATCACTAAAAAGGAATAACAACATGGCGTGCGCACTGTGGAGTATAAAACAGATCGGTAAATATTGCTTTGGGTATTGTTTACGCGGCTTTCACGGAGAGAACATTGCTGAATATATCTGTTGTGAGATTTAGGTTGAACGATGAAGTGTTTGCACGGAGAACCTGCATCTTGTTCGACAACGAAAAATGGTTCGTTTTGGTTCTGTGGTCAAAATCCAAGTTGTAATTTCTTTTGCTCAGAGGATGATGGTTACCTATTTGAAAAAGCCATAGCTGCCTGGAGATCTACGAAACAACCGCAGCCACGATGTGACGAACATCATAAGCTTGCAAAAATGCGTGTGGTCAAAGATTTGATGAAAGAGAGTTACGGAAGACCGTTTTTCGTGTGTTCTGACAAAAAGAATCCATGTTCATTTTGGGTATGGGGTGATGTGGTACCGGCAACGAGACCGACTTGTCATCACAGACTCCCGTGTGCATCTCGTAAGGTGCAAAAAAAGGTGTCAACAAGGATCGATTGTTTTTCTGCTGTCCAAATGAGAAGGAAAACTCGTGTCGGTTTTTCGAGTGGGTACCTGAGGAGCAGAGTCATGAATCTTTTCATCCTGTGAACTTTGCGAAATCATCGTTAAGGAAGCCAGAGGAACAATACCTAGCAAGTGTTTAAGTCCAGAATGAAGGGGATCAAGAGTTGTTTCTTTCCACAGGATATTGTACAAGAAATCCAGATGGGACATGTGATGGAGACCCTAGAGGGCATATGCACCCGTTTTGAACAGCAGTTGAACTTCCAGACAAATTGTTAACGAGCTAATTAATATGTTTTTTTTGGTGTAACAATTTTTTTTATAAATATTAGAGAGTGATTGTTTGGTCACAATAAATTATGTGTGAAAATTATTTTGAGGTGTCTAGTATTCAGTAAAGGCGGGCCTTTAGTCCGCTCTTTACTATATAACTTGGAAGAACTGTTCCATCCTGTTTCATTTTTCGCCGAAGTGTTCGATTCTTAAGTAATTAGAAGTATAATCATGAAATGTACGCAAAGAGGTCAAGGATAAATGGGGTTATACGAATACGTAATCGTACTGATTTTAGAGAAAAATTATCAAAAGTCGCATCAAATCCAGAGTTGCCAAATTTCCCTCTTGCGTTATAATTTTATCCGAAAGCCAATGCGCTACAATGTTTCTCCAAACCATGTTGCTTCTTTAAAATGTTTGTTTGATCTGATCAAAATCAGGAACGGTACCGGGTTTTTATAGATTTTTCAAATGGCTACATTTTTTGCTGATGGAGTGACTCTCATTTCGTCAAGAAACTTTCCCATGATGTCATAATCTTCAGAAATATATTTAAGCTTGACACATGCATACCAAACCTTTTCAATAAACTCTTCATTAGTATATACATATATATCTTCGTCATCATCATAAACGGGAACCCCTTTCTCAAACTCTTCATCTGTCAAATCATTTAAGATTTTATTCTCAAAACTAGAAGCACACATATTGACACGAAGCACAAGTTGATTCTCGGCCATGAACAGTATGTTGATAGTCATGTTGTGTGCACTTTGCTATGACGCTGTCGAGCGATTGTGATCAAAAGCAGACATGACGCAGTGTTTTTATAGGGAATTGCTACATTTGAATGCTTCCACTTGATTTTAGATAAATGTTTATAACCTTGTATACAACCAATTTTACAGAGAATAACAGCAGAAAGTAATTATTGTTTCTGATTTTTATTTTTATTACACAGCTTTACAATGTTCATTTAGTGTTTTAGTATAAGAAGTTCTTTTTCGATTCTTTTACATGTCTTTCCTGCTTTTTTAAGCACCACTTTGGATCGTTGGAACATCGTAGAATAGTTGTCTGTTCGTTTACGTAAGGAGTCCACCATTCTGTGTGATGTGGTTTTATTCTGACGCGTAACATTTTTTATGCGTTTCCTTTGGCCCAAAATGACTCTTTTTCGATTGTTTCTCTTAACTGATTTAGCGCGTAACGAGCCAAAAACGTTTCTCTTTGACGATCTCTTACGAGACAGCGCACAGTGTTTACTCTTTCCAGGCATATTGCAAACTGAAGCCACATTTTAAAACCGTGTTACTTTATACAAATGACAACCATGGTTCATATATCGCCGCGACCGACAAACACCTGGAGGCGGAGTCTTAGCTTATGTTAATAGTGATATACCATCTTCTCGTTTAAAAAATCTCGAAAATGACGACAAAGAAGTTTTATGGCTCCTTCTGAAGCCGAAAAGAACCCCCAGACCTTTTAGTGTTATCGTTGTCGTCGGCGTATATTATCCACCAGGACAGCCGGTTGAAAAGGAAAGGGAAATGAAAGAATACCTTACTGTGGGACTTGACTCTGTACTGGAAGATTTCCCATCAGCTGGAGTGTTTGTAATCGGTGATTTTAACAAAATGAAATTAAACTCACTCTGCAGTCGGTTTAGCTTGAAAAAAGTGGTACGATCACCAACAAGAGGTACGAATGTGCTAGATCAAATTATTACGAACATGTCGGAATTATACAATGAGGTGGCACACTTGCCCCCTGTTGGTCGTTCCGATCATCAATGTTTACTGTACTACCCCAATGCGAACGAGAACATCAAGCCCTGTTCACGCAAAGTACGTCTAATGAAACCAAATAAACTTATCTCTCTTGGTGTTAAGCTAGACCAAGAGGATTGGAACCCCGTGTTTAATGCACAAGATATTGATGAAAAAGTTGATAAATTTACCACCACAACAATACAGTTATTAGATGAAATATTACCTGAAACCACAATACGTACTCATGTTTCGGACAAGCCATGGATGACGTCCTTTATAAAAAGAAAGATTAAAGCAAGACAGAGAGCCTTCAGTAGCGGGGACGTAATTAAATACAAAGAACTATGTGATAAAATAACAACGCTTATTAAAAAGGCGAAAAAGGAATATTACCATTCAAAGGTTGGAAGCCAACGGAACTATAATCCAGCCAGATGGTATAAGGACATATTTCAATTGGCCGGTTTTGAAACAATAAACACGATTAACGCAATTACTACGGAACAAGCAACCAGTACTGCAGAACTATTGCAAGATATTTTTACAAAACCATGGCAGGACCTCCCTGCTGCTTCTATCCCAAGTCTTGCCGAAGTAGCACCATTGTTGAAGGAAAATCCTCCTCCTGTCCCCTCTATTGGTCAAGTCAAGTCTACACTGAGACATTTAAAAGCAAAAAAAGCTACCGGATCAGATAATATCCCAGCTTGGTTTCTTAAACGATTTCACGAAGAACTTGCCCCCGTTGTGCACGATATCATTTGTAGCAGTATATCACAATGCAAATATCCAACTATATATAAACATGCATTGGTTACTCCAGTTCCTAAAGTGCGTCCCCCAACCAACATCGAAACTGACTTTCGTCAAATCTCAATACTCCCTCAAATGGCGAAAATCCTGGAAAAGCTACAACTTAAACTGAACAATATTGACCTGAAGATAAATAAATGATAGCCAACATGCATTCACTGGTGAACGATCGACGGTATCTGCATTAACCTGCATCTCACAGAACTGGTTCAATGTCACAGATAATTTACGTGATAACAAGAATGGAGTACATGCCTTGTTCATAGACTTCCGCAAGGCTTTCGACCTTGTGGATCACGGCATTTTGTTAATGAAATTAGCGAAAATGAATGTGACAAAAGGTTTCTGGCTCTGGACGCGAAGTTTTTTGGAAGGCAGGAGTCAACAGGTCAATCTTGTGGGAACACTATCATCGACAAAATCGTGTCCTGCTGGAGTCCCTCAGGGCTCTGTTATCTCCCTCGCTCTTTAATGTATATGTGAACGACTTTGAAAATTCTGTTCCAGATCATCTATCTATAAACACCTGTAAATACGCAGACGATTGTACACAAGATGAGGTTGTTGCACAAGAGACAACAAGTCATATGCAAGACGTTCTTGACGCATCGCAAAAATGGGCCACTGAGAACAAGATGAAGATAAACTCCGAAAAACACAAAGATATGTGGATTTGTTTTAGTAATGCGATCCCAGAACCAGCTCCGCTTGTTATGGATAGCGTGAATATAGAAAGAGTTAGCTCATATAAGTTACTTGGAGTGTGGCATCAGGACAATCTAAAATGGAACCGTCACGTAGAAGAAATGGTAAAGAAAGCAAATAAACGTATATTCAGTCTGAGAGAATGCCGCACAGCCAAATTACCACAAGAAGTTGGCCTCACATGCTATCAGACGAAGATAAGATCTGTGCTAGAATATGGAGCAGCAATTTGGGGCGGTCTGCCAGAATATCTTGCGGACGAAATTGAGAGTACGCAAAACAGATGTCTGAAAATACTTGGAATCCCTAGGGATAATTTAAAATCATTACGAGAAAGAAGAAACGATGTTGCTATGGAGGAACTGAAAGAATTCAAATTGATGCTACCCACCCCTGTCATAAGTTTATCCCTTTGCCAACATCTCATACTCATGATCTGAGAAGAAACACTAGTATTCCATACCCAATATCACACACCAAAAGACACGAACAATCTTTTATCCCAAGGGCAATTGCTCTTTTAAATAAGTATGATCCAATTAGACGATAGATTATTTGATAACATGATTATTAGAACCATGCAATTAGACGATAGATTATTCTATATACTAATAAACAATTAATAATTTAACCATTTTTATAGTTTTGTACATATCATATATTATTGTATAGAAATTATTCTTACAGCTGTAAATCCATTGTATTTTTTTAACTAAAGATGGATATTAAAAGATTATTATTATCAAGAGCGACATGAATTAGTTTTCGCGGGAAAATTAGAATACATTTAGAATCAGTTTAACAGCAGCTATTAAAGTACGTCGTGATTAAACATGTTTGTTTTAGCTTTCTTGATGCTGGTTTTACATTTTGGAAACGCATTATGTTGCATAGAGCTTCGTAATATCAGCCTACTTGACTGTGCAGGACTGAAGCTAACAAGTGTACCTCACAGTAATCAGCCAAAACCATGGGTGAAGTCAGCAGATTTCAGCGACAATAACTTGGCCTCTTTCAACTTCAAAACGTTCTTGGTGGAGTTCCCAAACGTAATGTTAGTAGATCTCCGCCAGAATCCTTTGAGCTGTGTAGTAGCGAAAGTAGTGCATGTTCTCAGCGACTGTGAATCAAATGCGACAATCCCTCTCGTCACTACTGGTACTACATCCCTTCCCACAACTACACTTGCCACAGCCCTCTCCGCCAACACGACGTCTCTATTATCCCCCACTACTCTGTTTTCTGGCAACGATGGCAAAACTGTCACGTTGCTTTTTATTTTGCTCCCTGTCAGCGCTATCGTTTGCGTTCTCGTGGGCATTTTGGTTTTTCGATGTATTTCGGTAGGAAGAAGGCTTCGCCCCTCTGCATCACAGCTAATTCCCATGGAAGAATTTATCGACCGCGAAACCTCTTCTGAAAATTCTTCCAATGCGAGTGAGACCGTTTTATATGTAAAAGATAGCTCCCTATAACTTTCTGTATGCATTAGGCTATTGCGAACCTCATCAACAAACGCTTAATGTTTTGTTACTAAATAAAATCCTGACTGTTTAAAATCAACATAAATGTCAATAACAAGGTAGGGTGTGTCCCATTCACAACTTCCTGTTCGGATAGCCGTTGAGTTAATTTATAATAACGTTTTCATGTGAAATGAACAACCGAAAACATTTCGCATTTAATATATATTTGAAAACTTTGCTAGTGTCGTTTCCAGGTGAAAACGACAACCCTATTTTTACCTACACTTTGCTTGAATGAGATAAACTCTGCTGTGTTTGACGGGGAAACCCGATAGCCTATAGCATATTTCCCGTATCAGTTTGCATGACATGAACTTACTAATAACATGGTTGCCAAGTGTATAGTTTATGCGAAGGTGCAGAACATCTGTTTTCACGTTGTTGAAACTTCTTGTAATATTTGTGCATTAGGTAATATGAAATACTAATAAATGTGTACTGCTCATCTCAGTGTGGTTATAAACCCTTTATGAGACACGTTACGAATGGACAATTTTGTTAAAATCAGTCGCTCGTATAATAATTTGCTTTTGTGAACACTATATTCTACAAACATTTCCATACTATAGTGTGAGATATTATAATATTTATCTGACAGAATATTAAACATACATAATAATAAATAATAATAAACTTTATTCAAACAAAGTCCCAATATTGGTACATTGAATATTGGTACATTGGTACATATGAAACTCGTAGCTAAGTTCTGTTTTGATATATTAACAGGTTTTGATCATTTGCAGTGATGTATATGTACATTGTTATGGGCATTCAATGCATCACTGGTTATATGTTAATGTTAAAGATTATTGTAATTTGTATCAGATGTATCATTTGTGGTATAATGTTGATTAAATATTTATTTATATACAATCATCGCAACAGAAATATCGTTTTATATAAAGGTTAAAGCACGAGGGAGAGGTTTTTATTTAACTGTGAAAACCGAGCGCGAAGCGCGAGGTCTTTACAGTTAAATAAAAACCGACTCTCGAGTGCTTTAACTTGTTTATATACTTGCCACGGCCTATTCTTTTGTTTTTCGGAGGTTTCTACATTAGAAATTCAAGCTAATACATAGTTTGCTTTTGAAAAAGAGGAATTAGGGATTTGAAAATTCAATTGTGTTATTACGATTTTTAAATCAATTATTTTTAACTGTTGTGTGCATGAATGAATTCACACAAATTGCTTTGCATTTTGCATTCGCAAATTGCTTTGAAGTACGATGATCAGGGCAAGAAATATCTTGAATACAGCGAGGATGTTAGTAAAACCAACTCCGGTGGGCTTAAAGAAAGAAAAACTAAACCGAAAGTTACTCGGGCATATGAAAATACTGATTCGACGAGATGCATAGTGCGTTTATACGAAAAATATTGTAGCCTTTGGTAAGAGCTTGTTTTGTTTGATTGTACTATAGAGTTTTTTATCGTTTTGATGTAATTAAGACCGCTTGTCAATGTGTAATGTATGAATTTTCTCGTTATAGTCCAAAAGAAAGAAATAACGACGCGTTCTACCTCACCCCGTTGAAAAAAACCCAAGCCTGACTGTTATTGGTATTGTGGTATTCCGTTGGTCCATAATAAGTTGTCAAGTGAGACTTATACTTCGTCTTTTATTGAAGGACATCGATGTTTGGCTGTACGAGCATACAAAAGAACAAGCAAAGATCTTGAGGAGAGCGTTTCGTCCGTATTGTACGGACATTCAACACCGTCAAAAAAGATGGCAGTTAAAGTAAAGGAGACCAAACCTGAAGAAGCTGTTAAAGAGGAGGAAACGAAGTTGCATGAAGATATGAGTACCAAAAGATATGAGTAACAGATAAGAAAACAACTCCTCATAATATTACTATTAACTTTAACCTGTCGTGACAAACTTGATTTTTACTTTGTGCGTAGAATAGTTGTATGTATTTGATTGAAGTTTTGTGTATGCTTGGGCGGGTGATTTTGTTTGAGATACTTAATTTAAATGCGTTTTGTTAATTATGCTAATTTTTAACGTAAAGTTATCCCAGGTTATTATTTTTCGGTAATAACCTGGTACTAGGTTATTATTTTTCCGTAATAACCTTCAACGCCGCATTTCCCCGGGAGAAATCAAGTACCACCGCGTGCTTCTAAATTGGAGGTTATTACGGAGAAGTTAAAAACCGACGAAAAACAAAAGAATAGGGTGTGGCAAGTTTGTAAATACATAGTTATAGCTCTGTGTCAGCCAAAGTCATAGTGTTTTCATTACTTTCCAGCGGGCCGAGTGACAGCAGTTCAATCTGGGAGGGGGAGTGTTGGTGCTGGGCAATCTTTCGTTGTTGGGATGCCTTCCATCGGCAATATTGCCGGTATATAGCCATACAAAATCGTAATTAGAACCATTAATCGTAAGCAAAATGTAAGCCCTACAGTTACAAACAATATAAAGTGCAACTTTGATTTTTTAAGTGTTTGTGGATGCGTATAAATAGATTTGGAAAACGATATCGGTACGCTTTTGTGGACTGGAAAAGTTCTTTTCTTTCCGGGAAAAGAACGACGGTGTGTAGAATTAATATAGAATGTAGAATTTGCTGTTGTGGAGATAAACCCAGACGCAGTAGTAGTTGGCGTAGAACTAATATAGAATGTAGAATTTGCTGTTGTGGCGATAAACCCAGACGTGGCAGTTGACGTAGAAGTAATGAGACTATGTGTAGAGTCTACTGATTTAACCATAAACCCATACGTAGTAGTGGACATCTTGAGAAGTGCATAGTTGTGAAGGGAATTAAGCTGCATAATTAAACAGCGATAAATATCAAGAACGTTTGTGTAGATGTTTTTAAAAATGATACAAACTTACAGTCGCTTTTCATGATTATCTTCGATTTTCGAACTGACCGACAATCAAGACTAGGGTTTTCACGAAGATCCAACACGCGTAAATGTGGGGAAACTTCCAATAGTTTCGTGACATTTAGAGAAACAAGACGATTTCTTCTCAGATCTAAAACAACAACCCAGTCTCTCCTCGCTGTTTTTACTATATCAATGCTCTTAATCATTAGATCAGAGCAATCCAGAGATACTATAAATCGTCTTTCTCGACAGCCTAGTGTGCTTATACCACTGATCTAATAGTAGACTGGATATAGCTTCCATAGGTGGCAAAGGTGAAGCCACATTATATATGCGAAAATCACTTCCGGGGACCACGGAGTGATACAAATTTGTATAGAAATATATGGCGGACAACGTGAACGAACGTGAATTTTCGCAAATTTAAGACACTTCGCGACCATGTACTAACCTCATCGCTCTACCATGGATAAAAGATGTTATGTTAATGCTCTTAAAACTAAAATTATCTAGATTGCTCTAAAATATCGGCATTTGTGTTCGTTCAAAGTTGTCCTTGCGGGAATAATATTTTATCGCCACGATCATATGAGAAGACAATTTCTAGTTTGCTTTCCAAATATGGAGGCAGAATAAGATCTACTCTACTCAAAAATACCTTGAAAGGAAAGTAAGTAATTTGGTTTTATCATATATGTTTAATCTTGATCAACAAAAGGTTTTCAATTCCCCCAAATGACCAAGCCTGTATAGATATTTGTACACGTTTAATAGTACTTGTTTTGATTTAATATTATACTATAAAACTGGAAGCCTGCCCAAATATAGCCTTTTGCGGAGTGGATCTCAGGTGAATCTACGTTTATAATGCAGCCGAATTTTGAACTTGCAACCATGAAATTGATCTTAAATGCAGAGTGTATTGTTCATTATTTATTTAATACAAAAATTTGCTCAAAAGATATTGTTATTTCAAATAGGTAACCATCATCTTCTGAGCAAAAGAAATTACAACTTGGATTTTGACCACAGAACCAAAACGAACCATTTTTCGTTGTCGAACAAGATGCAGGTTCTCCGTGCCAACACTTCATCGTTCAACCTAAATCTCACAACGGATATATTCAGCAATGTTCTCTCCGTGAAAGCCGCGTAAACAATACCCAAAGCAATATTTACCGATCTGTTTATACTCCACAGTGCGCACGCCATGTCGCCATGTTGTTATTCCTTTTTAGTGATGATAACCCTTATGTACAGCGGTTCATACATACGTGATGTAAGGTGAAACGAAATAATGTTTCATTTATACAGATTCGAGTACTGTAGTTTCTATAAACTCACGTCAGTAATATAAAATGTTTATGAACTTACCAAGTCTATAAAGATCGCCGACAAAATCACACAAAATCACAACGCTGACAACGGCAAGTTGCAACGCATTCGAGAATGAAAACTGTCTGTCTCGTATATATTGAAATTACCAAAATATGAAATTGACATCGGTTTTGTGGCGAAAGTCGCCTCAAATTGAGCACAGTAATACCCTAAAATAGAATATCGTTTAGACGTTACTGCTGCAGCACAATCTTGTCCAAAAATTGTTCTCAATTTTCGACACCCACTCGTACACCGCCATGTTTATTTGTGTATATTGAACTATTGAGTATTGATTCTCCGTTCTTATAGGGATTCGGGTGTTCGGCGGGGGGAAAGACAAAGTTAATTACGATTTATAATATAGGCAATTTAGAGATAGTCTAATTGGCGCGCCTCACGAGTCGCGACAAACAGTGAAAAAAGGCGCGACTCGTGAAAAAGAGGCGCGACTCGTGAAAAACTGCCGTTGGTGTATATTAGGAAATTTCGTTCATTACAAAGCTTGTGGAAGGCTAGCTAGTCTAATACACCCTTTCAATAATTACGTCACAAATACTTCTTTGACCTGGGAGCCTCGCTCTCGTGAGTCAAGAAGAAATGCAATTCGTTAACATTCACTTGAGAATGAGGCGGGAAGGTGGGAAATTCAAAGCACTGATTCAAGCTAGTTAAAATGAAATGCAACTAATGTTCCTTTTTCCACAATGCAACTTATTTACAATTGCCTAGTCCAACCCCATTTCGACTATTGTTCCGTTATCTGGGATAGCTGCGGCAGTACTCTAGCGGATAAATTACAAAAACTGCAAAATCGTGCTGCCAGAGTACTGACGTCATCTAGTTACGATACAAATGCCGATCATCTGTTTAAAAACTCGGTTGGAAAAAGCTTTCATCGCAGCGTAGAATTGCTAAGGCTATCATGGTGTATAAATCCTTGAATGGTCTTGCACCAGATTACCTTTCCGAAATGTTTGTTGATCGCAGTAGCATCACAAATTATGCGTTGAGAGACACCAGTGGCAAATTAGCTTTGCCACAACCGCATACAAACTACTTGAAAAATAGTTTTGGTTATAGTGGTGCCGTACTGTGGAACTCCCTTCCTGCCGAGTTACGATAGGCTAGTACTTTACATAAATTCAAGTTTGACTGCAGCAACCTCATTCGATAATTTTAAATATTTTATCCAATATTATTAATTGCACGGCATTCATGGAAAACAGGTACCTATGTAAATATGTATATGTATCATTTGTAATATGTAACTTTCCTTTGTTTATTTTATTAATTTTATCATAAGCGTGTAAATCCTGATGAGTCTAGCGTAGCTATAAAATAAAGTTCACTTACTTACTTACTTACTTACTTACTTACTTACTTACTTACTTTGCCGCGCGCGCACTTACTTGCTTACTTGCGCTTCGCGCTGCAAGCCAGTTTACATTCAGCCGGTTCAAAGATTTCTTTTCGAGATTTTTTCGCTTCGTACCTGCACGTTCTTTATCATTTTCCCACTTTTCAGATACAACTTCGCTATAAAGCCGTTTTGACATGATTTCCTACTCGCTTCTTGCTAAAAAACCTCTTGCT
Source organism: Trachythela sp. YZ-2020 (assembly GCA_016169945.1). Lineage (NCBI taxonomy): Eukaryota > Metazoa > Cnidaria > Anthozoa > Malacalcyonacea > Clavulariidae > Trachythela > Trachythela sp. YZ-2020. Next base: position 1,298,122 of record JADLSH010000341.1, on the reverse strand, counting down.
AAAAAACTTTATTACTTTTCTTTATACACACATGTCATGTCACGAGTCGCGCCTTTTTTCACGAGTCGCGCCTTTTTTCACGAGTCGCGCCTTTTTTCACGAGTCGCGCCTTTTTTCACGAGTCGCGCCTTTTTTCACGAGTCGCGCCCTTTTTCATGAGTCGCGCCTTTTTTCATGAGTCGCGCCTTTTAGTCGCGACTCGCGCCTTTTAGTGGCGACTCGCGCCTTTTAGTCGCGACTCGCGCCTGTTTGTCGCGACTCGCGAGGCGCGCCAATTAGATTATCTCGAAAAAATATCAGTTGAATCATTTTAATTAGAGCTTAGAACATTAAACCGCAGCTACAAATAAATCAAAATTGCATCGTTACATCTAGATTACCTGCCGGATTTTCGCCTTGAGTCGTTTCCATCTGTTCTGTTTGTTGTTCGTTTAGGAGCTGGATTCCGTCGGCTGCAGACATTGAGTATTATTTTATAGGTGAAAAAACTTTTCTTACTAATTTGTCATTTGCATGGGTCGGACTACAACCGATTGTTGAGTTCTTCACCACAGAGGTGAAGCTAAGCTTTAAAACTAAGCAAGAAGCGAGCGTTATGGTCATTCAGTCGTGCAATACATGCATATATTAGCATTTATTTCCATTAATGTGTTTTATTATCGCTTATTCAATCTTCGCATATCATTAAAGGCTCTTTTCCACTCGTGGCAAAAACCAACTCGCAAGCTCGCTGCGAGTACTTTCATCCAATCACAATGCTCGACAGTTTATTTTAATCACATGCAATAACTCGCAGCGAGTTTGCGAGTTGGTTTTGCGATGAGTGGAAAAGAGCCTTAAGAGTGAATAGTGATCGTTTAGAGAGGGTCTGGATGGGGTTAACTGACAACTGACAAATAACCTTAAAAATAACTGACTACTGACAAATAACGATTTTCTTGACTGACTACTGACAAATAAAACTTAACTGACAACTGACAAATCGAGGTAACAACAAGTGGGATTGGGGTTTTCCTACTCTCCTTCGCAGAGCCAGAGGCTTGGCGATTATTTATATAATTTATAGTATAATTATAGTTATGGCCATTTTTGTTAATCTTACACGAAGTTTTAAAGGAGTGTGGAAGCGCGCAAAGGGCGAAGGGAAGGGCGAAGGAAGGGAGTCTCTGCCATATAATGTTGTCAATAAGGCGTCAAGTTTCCGAGGAAGCCTGGTACGAGTCATGAATGTTGATAAAGATGGCCGAAGCGCTGGAAAATGCCAATAAGACGATAGAGAGTGTTTTGTCTTTGTCAAACAGACCATGTCTAGAGGCTAAAGTAAACTGCAAAGTGACATGTGCGGAGTGCAGTAAGAGTAAAGGGGAAGTTAAGTTCTTTTGGAAGATGTAGGTTTGAAACAGCATTTTAAAGTGAAACATCATCATTCACTGGTAGATGACAAAATGCAACTAGGTGGCAAAAAGGTTTTTCGTGATCTTCACGGTCAAGAAACAGTGAAGGTGTTAAAACATCTATCTGAGCTACACCTTGAGACAGTAAGTATATGTTCAATTGCGTTATTGTTATTACCATTTACGTTCAAGCTTGCGGCGTGCGGTTTCAAAACGTACGTTTTACGTTTCAAAACGTACGTTTGGCGTTGCAAAACGTAGTAGGCCGTAGGATGAGCATCCAAAAGATGCTTAGAAAACGGATTCCGTTGGATCCCTCGTGGAACTACATCATTTTCACATGAATCAATAGATAAAAACTTACTTTATCTGAATCCGTTGCTCCCCAAGCGAAACAGGTGCACAATTGGGGAAAAAATCCCTCCAAAGTTTGCTATTTTCGCGCTTCGAAATATTCGAACCGCCATTGTTTTGGTAGCAAATACGCATGCGCATACAGCCAAACTCGCACTGCGCACGCGCACAAACACGCACATTTTTCGAAGTGGAAACACGCTTAGTATGCAAAACAATCATGGCTGAAGATGTTTATCAAACGCGAATATCCTCATGTTTTATGCATTTTGATGGCGTTACGCGCCAAAGGCTTAAGAAATTTCTTGAGTGTAGGTCTAAATGGGCCAAACTTAAATGTCAACAAGCTGAAATAGCTAAGAAATCGTACGAGAACATCGATGACGGATCTGTCAATTCGACAATTCATACATGGAGAAGAACCCTGACAGCATTAACTTAGAATGGTACCATCATATGAAATGCTGGAAGAGATTTTGTGATGAAGAGAACATCCGTAGACAATAGAAAAAAGAAGAAAAAGGAGGAGGAACTACAATCCTGGCCAAAACCATCGGCGACACTCTTCCTATTTGACGTTAATTACTATACCACTGCAATAATTCTTCACAAACCCTCCCCCCCCCCTCTTCTCCCGTTACAATGTTGAATGTACTACAAGAGGTTTAACTATGTTCTGGGGGCTGAATCAACATTGAATGGTGGGGGAACGGGCGGGCTGTCTAAATTTGCCATGATAGTGATAAAGTTGTTCAAATAATTGGAAGTGTCGCAGATGTTTTGTCCAGAATTGTAGCTCTAAAACTGTAACTTCTACCGAAGAACTACATGTGGAAGTGAAGCCAATAGAACCAAGGCGAAAAATTACACGTCAATCGGTCGCAGAAGCTTATAAGACCCTGCCTAAAAGAAACGAGCATGTACTCCCAGAGATATGTATTATTTGTGGAAGAGATGCCTCTTGGTTCTCACTAGACAAGGTATGGTCATTTTGATAGGTAGAATACTAGCACAATGTGCACAACATTCTCGGGTTTGGTTTTAAAATATCTTGAATTGTGATCAATTAAGTTTATTTACGGTAAAGTAGTTTCTAATGCTACAAACATCCAACCTTGTTATTAACAGATATTTAGTTTAATAATTTTCTTTCACACCAGGTAACTAAGAAGAGAAGAAGAACCCCACTCATGTTGGCAGAAACAATTGATGCTGGTCTTCTACGTACAGCTGCCGAGAAAAAGAATAATGAACGGATACTCGTGCAAATCTGGGGGGAAGACTGTGTAGCACTGGAAGTCCGCTATCACAGTTTGCTACTGCAATTAAGTTTGCTACTGCAATTATACAAAGAAGCAATCGGAAACTGAAAGATGTACATCAGTGTACGAGAAGTCTTATGATGTCTTCTGTAAGAAAGTAATCGAGACGGAGGTCATCGGAAAAAACAATGTTGTCGATTCTGAAAGACAAATTTGTAACTGCTGTTGAGGGCCACAAATCAAGTGAAAATTTGGATTTTCTGAAAACAATGTTGTATTATAACTTTATTTCTTTCTAATGTTCACAATATTTATAATGTAAACTATTAATTATCGAGTCTGATTTCGCTTCTCTCAAGGGTCAAATTCAAACCAAAATTACCAACATTTCTCGATTTATTACAAGGCCAGCACTTTTATTACGACTCGAAAATACTATGAAATTTATTTTAAGTGCAAAAATTTGGTGGCACAACCTGTAACATCACAAAATGCATGTTTACAGAATATTAAACAAGCCAAAATTTTGTCCGAATAGTATATAAAGTTTAGGTTTAGAAATGAGGATCGCAGAAAAATCTGATTACTAAGTTTATCTGTTTTTAGAATACTTTGAAAACCTCAATATAATTTTCTAAAACTTTTATAGAGAAATAAAAGGCAAAAAGGGTATTTTGATGCCCATTTTTTGGGTAGCCTTCATCGTACAAATTACACTCGCACATGAAACCTGCTAAAATTCATCCTTTTCTCGATTTTTTTGGCTAGTTTTCACTATATTGGTAGAAACTTAAAAGAAGAGCATATCTTCTGACCTAATAATATTTTGGTGGGAAAACATGTGCCTAAGAGAAAATTTAGGTCAAACATAAGCAATTTTAGCTGAATACCTTACATACTGAAATTTGACGATCATCGTTTGGCCACAATCCCACTCAAAAACCAGACATTTATACCTTATTCTAGACAATAAACATGTGTATTACACAATTAATCTAATTTTCCGTCAATATTGCGTTGCTGGTCCAGTTTATTTGCCATCAAAAACACACATTTGAGCACAAACTCCATTTTATTGCATGTTTCAGCGATGAATTCTTTGTTGTTATTTTCTCGATTACGACAAGTAATTATGATTTTGGATGATTATTCGTTAGCGTTTAAGTCTACCATCCTATTTTTTTTTTTATTCCACAGCAGTAAGAGAAAAAGTTCAGCGAAGTACGAGTGTTGATTGTTTTCAACATGAAATAATTGTCAAACAAGAAAGCGCCCGCGATATTTTGGTCAGTTATGACAATTTTCTCACCTGTTCCGGAACGGTGGTTCGCGTAGTCTGCTCGCAGACTGTCTTACCCCCCTGGCGGAGGGGACGACTGTCTGCTACTAATCGACGCTAATGCCGTACAGTGACGTATACAGCTACCGATGAAATTTGATCGGCGATTTTTGATTGGTTCATTGAGATAATTTATTTGCATTGCTAATGTGCTATAGTTGTATTGTTTCTTTCGCGAGGAGCGACAAATTATTTGCAGAAATCGGTGAAATGGTGGACTACGAGAGGTTTTTAGACGCGATCGAGCAAAATAAAGGAACTTTTGGTGTAGGTCGCATGAAACAGGAGCAGTTGGAAGCTCTATTTAACTTCCTATGTAAAAGAGATGTTTTTGTGAGTCGTCCAACAGGCTTCGGGAAGTCATTGATATACCAAAATAAATTGCCCCTTTGGTTATTGAACAAATGGGCCTTTGTTGATTCGAATCCAATCATACCTGCCATTAGTCCGTTGGTGGCTCTACAGGGTGTATCAAAAAAACTGCAAATACCATAATTTGTATGCACGAGATCATACATTAGAATTTCAATGGCTGTGCAAATAATTACGCTTCTGGGATTTGAACTCATAAGTTTAATTCACTTTGTGTGCTTGTTTTGATACCCCTGGGAAACGTATTTTCAAATCCCAGAAGCGTAATTATTTGCACAGCCATTGAAATTCTAATGTATGATCTCGTGCATACAAATTATGGTATTTGCAGTTTTTTTGATACACCCTGTACAGGGTGTATAAAAAAAACGCAACCTCGGAATTTCCCAAGAAATCCACTTTGTTCTTAAGCACAAAAGATTTTAGGCCCATGGGAATTTAAAATAGTTTCTAATCGTATTCCAGGAGCATAACTGTCGAATTACTACACACTCGAGTGCATAAAGCAGAATTGAATAGAAATTTATGCATTTATTTAATGGCATTTTTATTTTACAAGTATAAACAACAGTTAAATAATCAAGGGCCTTGTCCTTCAACATGTCCCCCATTTCTCTCGACACAAAGTACGGCTCGCTTGTGCATATCGCGGACTGCTCGTCTTATAAAATCAGGCTGCCGCCGTAATGCATCGAACTCGTCGGATATTCGCTGCTGTAACACACCGATATTCTGAGGTGGGCCGGTAGAAAACACTTTATCCTTCAGATATCCCCACATAAAAAAATCGCATGGGGTCAAGTCCGGAGAACGAGGTGGCCATTCCACATCATGACCTAAACCTATGACGCGGTTATTCCCGAACACTCCGTTCAGTCGATCCCTTACTACGATGAGGCGATACGCTGGAGCTCCGTCTTGAGCCCACCAAAGACCCCGAAACATACCCTCCCAATGCTGGTTTCCAAAATGTACAGAGAGTTGGGGTACAACGAATTCGTTCAGCATGTTAAGATAGGCCAGTCCGTTTACATTTTGATGGAAAAAGTATGGCCCCAAAATGACACCATTGCCGCACAGTGCTGCCCAGACAGTGAGTTTGGCACGGGAATTGTTTCGTTCAAAAGTGAACGCTGGTGGATGTCCTTTTGCTGCATACTGCCGTACATTCTTGGAGTTGACCTCTCCATTCATTGAAAATGCTGCCTCGTCTCCGATTATGATGGTTTGCAAAACATTTTCGCGTTGACAGCGTTGAATGAACCATTCTGCGAATCGTAACATGCGCGGCAAGTCCGTTGCCAATAATGCGTGTCGCACATGCATTCGATACGGGTGCCACCTTAGGTCTAGCCTGGTTATCCTGTTAAAACCTGCAGATGATACTTCAACAGGATTGCGCCGAGCACTCACATGGCGTGGATTTTGCTCGAGCAGAGCTCTAACAGCGGCAACATTCTCCACAGATCGCGCTGTTCTTCGCCTGCCAGAATTGCCTTTGTTCAGGTTAAGGCTCGTTCCTTCGTTCGAATATTTTACAAAGTTCCTCAAAATTGTTGTCTTGTGAGGAGGATTCCGATCATGAAACCTTGCTCGAAAAGCGTTTTGCACTGCAGTTGTATTTCCAGTCTGGGTATAATGTAAAACGATAAACACTCGTTGGTCTTTTGTGAGTTGAACCATTATTAACTTGAGCTAGTAATACGACCTATTAGTAATTCGACAGTTATGCTCCTGGAACACGATTAGAAGCTATTTTAAATTCCCAGGGGCCTAAAATCTTTTGTTCTTAAGAACAAAGTGGATTTCTTGGGAAATTCCGAGGTTGCGTTTTTTTTTACACACCCTGTATAAATGCAAGAACAGGTACGTTATCTCAACTCTATCGGTATCAGTGCCACTTGCCTATCTGAAGCGGACAAATCGGATCCAAAACTTCAATCTGGCGACTACTCATGTGGTTGTAGACGAAGCACATTGTATAAATCATTGGTAAGGATATTCCTTAAGTTTTGTTTCATATTTTATTCGCTTTCTGATAGCTAAAATTATTTATTGACAGACAAAAATTATGTTGACATACTTTCTACAAAAATTATGTTATAATTATTCAAAGAATGTGATACATCACTGTACGGCAAATGTGTTGATTGATCGCAGACTGTTTCTCTTCCGCTCCCGGAGGGGTGCGGTCGAGAAGCTGTCTGCTATCGCAGACTATGGTTCGCGCCGTTGCCTCGGGGATTAACTTTATTAAAAAAATATGTGTCTGTGAAGATTCTATGATGCCGAACCGAAGCTTTTGAACAATATATAGTTTTACCTGGTTTGCATGAATATTGCAACCTCGTCCCCAGGACATTTCCCTTTTTTGTTATTGGGACGATGGAAAATAGCCCTGGCTCCGGGCGGTCCGTTCTGCAATCTTATTGGTTAATGGGAAAGAACATTATTATTCCAATTTATTCAATTTTGGAATAATTATAATAATTAGGTATTTTGACACCAGATGCATAAACTAAGGAATGAATAGAGAGACAGGTCCTTTGATCTTTTTGGGACCACCAACAGCGACTTCCGGTTGGCGGCGGCCATTAATCTAGCCAGAAGATTTGCAAATTCGTATTAGAAAATATATGTAATGCTATTGAAGTGACTTAATATTTTTAATAATTTTAAATTTTATAGTATATTAAAGTAATAAACATCTTGTATATATAATATTTATATGGAATGTCATTATAATGGCTTGATAAACTCTTCTTTTATATTCTCGTAATTAGTTAAATTTTCTTGTAAAAAAAATACGCAATTCAGCTGCGAAGTATTTTATTAAATCTATCTATCATATGGGGAATTTGCATTATTTGCCTACTAAATCGCGTTTTTTAGCGAATTTTTTTTCATAATTCCATCTTTTGAACTCGGAAATACAAATGAGAAAGGTAAGAAAGTATTTTTAACGTTTAAATTGCTAAGGGAAACATATTTATCGGCCGATATTCGCTACTCGAAGGAGTGACAGGAGCGAGACTACGAGGGCACACGTTTATTTATTTATGAATAACGTTCAATAAACTTCAAGAAAGACTTTTAATGTAAACATACCTCTTTGGTATGACAGTACCAAGAGTATTAAGGCTCTAATATTTTACACTTTCTAGCTAAATCTGCTAAGCGTAAGTGTAACCTAAAATTATAACATAAGTACAAACATAAATGTGAATGCCATTTTCAATATTAAATTGAGAAAACTTTAGAATACCCAGCAACTGATATATGACTTTAGTGTCATCAGAAAATCTTTCAAATTACTGATATGTTGACTGATATAATGAGAACTTTAAAGTATTTATATATTATAATGTATGTTGCCTGACTTGCCTCACCCTATAAGTCCCTAACCATCTAGTATGTGTACAACCTAGTTTGTTGTGATATAAATTTCAAGAAGGAATAATATATATATTCAGAGTGGCTGGGTGTACGTGTTCTAAAGTTAACCCTAAAAATTGCAATATTATATTTAGTATATATATTATAGCCTGTTCACCAATTAGGCAACACAAAGTTCCCGAGTTGTATATTAAGATAGCCTGGTTTACCAATTAGGCAACACAAGGTTACCGAGTTGTATATTAATATATCCTAGCTGGCTCACTAATTAGGCAACACAAGGTTACCGAGTTGTATATTAATATAGCCTGGCTCACTAATTAGGCAACACAAGGTTACCAAGTTGTATATAATAGCCTGGTTCACCAATTATGCAACACAAGGTTAACAAGTTCATAGGTGTGTGACTTTTATATATTTTCTGCTTTTCTTTCTGGGAGCCGCAAGATCCCTGTTGGCAAATTTGATGGTGTAAAAAATGCGCATCCTCAGGAACAACTTGAGCATATATTCCAAAGGGAATGATGGACAGTGCTCAAATGGGATATAAATAGTGGTGTCGCAAATCAACTTGGGTGTGTCAGACATAGTCAGATCTATTTAAGTCAATCAGTGTTGGATAAATAGATGGACTGTTTTTCTAGTAACTGCGTCCAGGACACGTCTGTTAGTTTAACATTTTGGAAACATCAAAATGACAGTTGCAAAGACTGTTCTGAAATGAATTGAATAATTGCATGTCCCCTACATGCATTGTTCAGTACAATTTTATCATGCTTAGTGTTGTTAGGTAATACTTCTTTAATTATGTGATTTTTCTTGTTGGAGAAACTATACGTGATATTAAAAAAAACCAGTAAGTTTAGTATATATATTTTATTTTAAATGCATGTTACAAAAAAGAATATGGTGCACTCCCATATCCAGTTAAATACTACCACCTACTACATTTGCATACCATTATTCTATACATGCAAAAACAATTGAAAAATTAACTACTTGACTATGACTTGACACATGCACAGTTAACAGGGGTGGCATCAATTTTCAGGTGGGACCTTATTGAGTAATCAAAAAAGAAACGAGCCCTTGAAATTCCTCATTTTAAAAAGTGGTTCTTTATTATTTCCCAGGTTTTTTCAAAGAGATATGCCACTCCTGATAACTGATAATTTTTGTAATTAAGGTGCTAAGGTCTCCCTTTTTAAAATTGTTTGCCATGTTAGACAGAGCACATAAAGTAGCGTGCACTGAAGTGCATTGCTACTCAATGGGTTAAAACAAATAGTATTAGTCATATCAACAGAAAAATTTTCAAAGGTGGAGTGTGTTGAATAATAAATGTTGCATAAAACCAAAGAACTTCACAAAACCAATTCATCATTGATGTGGAATTCCACCACTTGAAGGGAACAATTTATAATTGATATAGTCATAGTCATTCAAGTTTGGAAGACATACGCCTGTATTCTAAAAGCTCACTCACGCTCAAAGAGTGGAGGTTCAATCTGAGCTTCCCTTGAGAGTCAGTGCTGTTTTTAAATAGCGGAAGGGTTAGTGCTGTACCATACTATGTGAGTACTCACCCTCCAGTTATTCAAAAATAGCACTGACACTCAAGGGAAGCTCAGATTGAACCTCCACTCTTTGAGTGTGAGTGAGCTTTTAGCATACAGGCGATAGAATGCAATGTCTGTGGTATTCCAGTAAGTCGCCTACAAATACAGTGAAACAAACCCCATGTAAATATTGTATAAGTATATGTATAAAACTTCACTATGCTGAGTACTGTATATACTGTATGTATGCTCCCTGCCCCCATCTATACCGTCCATATATTTTGCAAACTATATATTATATATTACCAAATAACTTTAATACTCTTGGTACTGTCATACCAAAGAGGTATGTTTACATTAAAAGTCTTTCTTGAAGTTTATTGAACGTTATTCATAAATAAATAAACGTGTGCCCTCGTAGTCTCGCTCCTGTCACTCCTTCGAGTAGCGAATATCGGCCGATAAATATGTTTTCCTTAGCAATTTAAACGTTAAAAATACTTTCTTACCTTTCTCATTTGTATTTCCGAGTTCAAAAGATGGAATTATGAAAAACGCGATTTAGTAGCTAGGCAAGAATGCAAAATCCACATATATTTTCTAATACGAATTTTCAAATCTTCTGGCCAGATTAATGGCCGCCGCCAACCGGAAGTCGCTGTCGGTGGTCCCAAAAAGATCAAAGGACCTGTCTCTCTATTCATTCCTTACTCTATGCCAGAAGTGAACGTTCACGAATGGTCAAGATATATAGGAATATCAATACGATTTGTACTTTTTTGTCAAAGGTAGGCATTGTTTTTTGCTATATAAACTGTGATAAAACATGTATTGTGCACTAGTAATACACCGTGGAAATATTGCGGGGGAAATACGCCTTGTGTTGCGTAGATTATGTTTAATAATTATATAACGTATAAAGGCACCCCTTGGCCCTCGTTTATGTTTATTAGTTTACACAAATATTTGTCTATATTTAATAGAGTGGTGAATTTATAAATCACACATACAAAATTTCAAACCTGCCTTGCTATGACATTAATGAAACATTTACAACTTGTATGTGATTTTCACCAGGATTTACAGCAGTATTTACACACCACTTATAAATATTACATACCACCTAGTCCCCCTATAGCCACAACAGTTTGGGAGAGAAATGCCAAATTGTGCCTATATCTTTTTACCAATCAAATATCAAAAGTAAACTTAGTATGAGGCGATGTTGACTATGGAAATGACAAACAACGACCATGAACTATTGTTGATTTGACCCAAATAGTGTCGAGACATATAATATTTTAACACTTTTATGAGTGAACTTTATCGAAATAGAAGCTCGAATAATGCAGGATATTCGTACAATATTTCAATAGGCTTACCTTATTTCCTGATTCAAATGACATTGATATATAGCAGGTCCAGTCAAGTCAATACTTTGTGTAAATTGGCGATTCATTTCCACAGTTTAAAATGTTATTAAAAGACTTCCAATACTTACAAAAATACTCCCTCGACTTTTGCCATGCTCAAAAGAGTACAGAAAATAAAAATATCGTTGGTTTGATGTATAATTTTCTTCGTAAAATTAAAATATCATGTTTACAATTCTCGCACTTCTGTAGTCCGCCATCTTGAAATAATCAATATCAATCCAGTTATACATCGAGATCAAAGAGTAACAATATAATTACGTCATTTTAAGCTAGCTGTCACTAATTGGTCAAACGAGGTGTAAACTAATCGCTGATTGGCTGATATAAGCTCGTCGCTGAATGGCTACAAGCTAACACACTCGCACGATGGCAATATATCTGCATTCGCAGCTACAAAAATAGGTACGCTAAGCGTACGTGTATCTGCGCATGTGTATTTGCATAGATGTCAATGCACGAGGTCAATATCACTCAATGAGTGGATGAACGTTGATGTTGCTTTTAAAAAACTGTGCATAAAGGGACGAAGGCCTATAGCCCATGGGAGCAATTTTTTAAACAATTGTGAAACCTTAAGATTTTAGTCTTTTATACTTGAGAATAAAGGTTATGTTAGCAGCACTATTTACACACCACATATAAATATTACATACCATCAACTCATTTAGTCCCCTAGTCACAACAGTTTGGGAAAGAAATGCCAAACTGTGCTTATATCTTTATACCAATCAAATATCAAAAGTAAATTTAATATAAGATGACGTTGACGATTGAAATGACAAACAATGACCATGAACTATTGTCGATTTGACCCAAATAGTGTTGAAAATAAATATGGCTTTATTTTAACACTTTTGTGAGTGAACTTTGTCGAAATGTGATGTTGACTATTGAAATGAGAAACAATGACCATAAACTATTGTCGATTTGACCCAAATGGTGTTGAGAATAAATATGGCATTATTTTAACACTTTTATGAGTGAACTTTGTCGAAATAGAAGCTCGAATAATGCAGGATATTCGTACAATATTTAAAAAGGCACACCACAATCACATATAAATATTACATACCATCAACTCGTTTCGTCCCCCTAGTCACAGCAGTTTGGGAAAGAAATGCCAAACTGTGCTTATATCTTTATACCAATTAAAAATCTCAAAAGTATAAGGTGATGTTGACTATCGAAATGACAATTCGATTTGACGATTTTGACACAAATAGTGTTGAGAATAAATAAGGCATTATTTTAAAACTTTTATGAGTGAACTTTGTCGAAATAGAAGCTCGAATAATGCAGGATATTCGTACAATATTTAAAGACACGCCACATATAAATATTACATACCATCAACTATTTTCGTCCCCCTAGTCACAGCAGTTTGGGAAATAAATGCCAAACTGTGCTTATATCTTTATACCAATTAAAAATCTTAAAAGTATAAGGTGATAGCTATTGACTATCGAAATGACAATTCGATTTGATGATTTTGACACAAATAGTGTTGAGAATAAATATTGCATTATTTTAACACTTTTATGAGTTAACTTTGTCGAAATAGAAGCTCGAATAATGCAGGATATTCGTACAATATTTAAAAAGGCTTACCTTGTTTCCTGATTCAAATGATATTGATATATAGCAGGTCAAGTAAAGTAAATACTTTGTGTAAATTGGCAATCATTTTCACAGCGTAAAATGCGATCAACCACTTCCAATACTCCCTCGACTCTTGCCATGTTCAAAACAATATACAAAATTAAAATGATCGTTGGTTTGATGCATAATTTTCACAGTCAAATTAAAAATTTTACTCATGTTTACAATTTTCGCCCTTCAGTAGTCCGCCATCTTGAAATAATCAACATCAATCCAGTTATACATCGAGATCAAAGAGTGACAATATAATTACGTCATTTTAAGCTAGCGGTCACTGATTGGTCAAACGATGTGTAAGCTAATCGGTGATTGGCTGGTATAAGCTCGTCGCTGAATGGCTACAAGCTAACAGCTAACATTAACAAGTCGATAGCATTATATCTGCTACGCAGATACAAAAATGTAACTGTAGGCTGGTGTAGCACTCTTAACACTAGGCCACAGAGCAAGTTCACAAGGTAAGTGTATGGTACTAGGAGGGTAACTTATTTTAAATTTTGGACATCTTGCCTGCATGATCCTTCAAATTCCTCTTTTATTTGGCTGCCTTTATAAATCCCAGTCAAAATACTCAGATTCCCTGCAGAATCTCTCACCAAAACTTCCATACAAAAACATTTCCGAGCAAAATTGCCCCTACCCCTCTAGAATTCAAGCTCCTTGATAAAAGAGTACAGCTTTTTAATAAATGGAACTGCCAAATCTTAGACACAACTTTGGGCTGCACACAAACAAACTAGACTTTCATAATATAACAGTGCTAAATTGCTTGTCATTTTCTTTGAGCTAAATATTTCTCTTTTAAAAATATTACAGTAAAATATACACCACTTGGCCCTGCCATGTAGTTTACATTTAATACTTTGTTGCAATTACTACACAAATCCTTAACGGCTAGAAAAATGTAAACAAGGAAAGGGGTACATAACATTTCATCTGTGTTTATAAAATGCTAGTGAATAAATATGTATCCTCACCTCATTTCACTGCAGTAGGTTGTCTCCCTTGTTCAAACGTTTATGTTTAATATTATGATTTGCTTCATATTCGCGCAGCTTTCAACCTGTTCGAACAAACTTTCCGGGACTTCTTGGGGTTGCCTGGCCAGCTGGAGAACGTCTGCCGTAAATATGCCAGTACCCTTTGCCACATTCAGCTATTAAATGCTTGCGTTTAGCAAACAAATAACAATCACGACGTTCCCAAAACTGGTTGAAAGAACTACCACAACATCAAGGCTCTTTAGTATATCGTCAAAACATTAAACTTGATATGCCTTTCTAAGAATGAAGGCAATTTCAAGTCACCGTATCACACAAAACGTTTCTCTGATCACTCCTAGGTGTCGGCCATTTTAGAAAATATTTAGTATATTAAAATAATTAAATCAAAGCCAAAATTTATTACACGCACCATATCTGGGTGTTCGAAGGTCATGTGACCGCCCGGAGCCAGAGCTATTTCCCGCCGACCCAATAACAAGAAAGGGAAATGCCCTGTGGACGAGGTTGTGAATATTGTTGTCTCTGCATGTAAGCAATTGCAAAATATCCACGAGTTTAGGTTAAGTCCCCCCTTAAATGTCTAACAAATCCATCTTAGAAGGAACGACACGCTCTTTATAGTATTATTACATGGGGTAAATTACTCAAATTAAAATTTATGCTCTTTATTGTATGACATAATTATGTATTCATACAAGAGATAAACGCTACCAAATTGCCCGACTCTCGAATAGAAATTGAAATCTTAAACAGTAACGAAGGGTCACTACTTACAAGGGGGCGCTACTTTCGGGGGGGGGGTGTCCTGCTACTTTCGGGATTCTATGGTATTTGTAACAGAATAGGAAACCTAAAAGATATCATGTGCCACAAAAATACAGTTTTTATGTCATATCTCAAAATGTCGATCATCCCCGCTGCGTTGTTGTGGAGTACTCCCACCCCCTCCCTCCAGCGACCCTACTGAACCTTTATACAATAGGGATTCCCCCCCGTGGGCTCCCCCTATGAATAACAGGGCACGTAGAATTAATTTCTTTCACAAGTTTTTCAACAATTTCCACGTCAGTCCATTCCATTCTTCGCTTTTTCTCTTGAATCTCAGAGCCTACTAGATTATAGTGACGCCGCAGAACATCCAGACACGAGGTTCTCAAATTTTCCTTACACGTCTCCGGCGCTCTTGCAAACTTCAAAAGAATAAGGTTATTGCTCAGTGGAAGGTTGCGTTTGCCCGTACAAAATGTTAGATTGTTTCCCGCCGCTTTGTGCGACAAACAGTAACTCGCTAGAATTAACTGAGCCGAAACAAACGCCGAGCCAGGATTACTGGTATGAACGCTTGATTGAGGGTGTGCTAAGACTGGTCGTATGTCGTGGGGTCTGATAGTCGCGTTGGGTTGAAAGCGTTTGTTGTATTTGTCAAGAGGCGCGGTGCAAATCTTGAAACTCCAGTCGTAGCGGTCTCTCTCGAAGTGCCATGCGTAGTTGAGTATAGTCGTGACGGGGCAAATTCGGCCTTTAGCACTAATATCTCGGTAGACTTCCTCAAAGTCGCGAGCTTTATATTTTCGCATTAAGTATTCTCTACAGTTAGCGTACGTATCGCGATATATGTACACAGGAAAATGCAACATAAAGTCAGCTACAGCCGGTAGGCCAATGGAGATCTCTGCACTTTTCACGCAACTCCTAGCCCACCCTAGCCTCTGTGTGCAATCAGTTCCTATCACTCTCAATCGCGTACCGTTGTGCATGGAATTTCGCGTCACTGAAGTGGAAAATGCAGTGTCAGAATCCACCCATGCAATGACTTTGTCGTTTGTGTATAAATCATTAAAGAAGCTGCTCCAAATTTGACGATTGTAGTTTGTGTCGCGTTTCGGCCATGGACGCTTCAAGAGCGTTTCATAGTTCTTCGGAAGAGCCTCGTAGAGTATTTCAAGTTTGCGATCTGGGAAAAATTCAACAAAATGTCTCTCCATGATTTTGGCTAGTTTGTGATCCTGGGACGATTCCTGGTCGAATACCACTACAAGTTTTCCATACGAGGCAGGCCAGAATAAGACAGTTGTCCTCAAAAAGTCACAATAAAATCGCTTGATGTGTTTTCCAGTCATCCGCATATAAAGCGTCACTGGTGCTTCAACTTGATCAACTACATCTGTAGGTCGTACATTGGTGGAATTGTAAAGATGGCCAGTCGGTGGCACATCAAAACGTTGTCGCACCGTATCTATTGGCGTTGGACTCCGTGGGTATTCTTTATTCCAGATGCAATTTATCGTAACCAAAATAATGATGTCCAATAAGGCAAATAAGAGCAAAGCGAAACATTTCTTAACAGGCGCATTCCTCATATTTAATACCTGGAAAGATATCGAGAGAAAACATGGAATTAAATCAAAGAAACATACTGTAGAATCCGGGTTATAAGCCCATGGCTTACACAATTTCAAAGGTCTTTTTTGTTTCTAGAACTACACGGGGTGGAGTCCATTTTTTATGCTAAATAATTTTCAGAATATACTAGCCTTATAAAGTGATTTAGGTCTTATTTTAAAGCTTGTACGTTCTTTTTTTCCCAAGAAAATGGTAATTTGTGTCTTTAGTGGAGGTAATAACTGCACAAGAGAAAATTTAGTAGAACCCATCGCTTTTAGATGCCGCTTAATTATGCAATTTTACTATATTATTTCATAGTGGCGTGTGAAATTCTTGAATTTTCTTGTTTAAACCTTAGGCAAGCCTCACATATCGACTTCGCTAATTGCTGCCGCGAGGCAGCTCCCTATTCCTGTGATTTTTCCCAGACCTCTTTACCGAGCTATATGAATGCGACAATGATTTGGCTTTGAGCAATGTTTGGATGTTCAGTTTTATGACGTTTTGTGACGTAGAAGATTCGACGGGACTTTACGGAAGCTACCGGCTGCTCTTCGGGACTTGCCAAGATTTAGCACGAGGGCGAAACTCACAAGTTGGCAAGTATTTCGCAAATATTGCGATTTTTAAGAATCATATTTCTTGTAAAGTCATTTATTTAAGGTAAGATTTAACCCCACAACTGGCGGCGGAAGTAATTAGTATTCAGGATATGTTTAGAGTGATGATGTCATAGGAGGGTGACGTCATAAAGAATTGTCGCGTAACATATGTCGCGCCACATGACGTCCTGAACGTCACATGACGTGTTTAGGTTGTGGGGTGAATCACACTAGTCAAAGAAGACACGAGTGTCTTATGTTATCGAAGGAAGAAGGATGGTTAACGTATTGTTTGGAGGCTGTGGAGCGTGTGTTGGAGTGGGGAATCCTGAGCAAGCGATTTGTTGAGGCTGTTCGTGTGTTAAAACTGACATATTACGAACGTGCGAAGGAACATTATAAAAACTTGGGAAAAATCATGAAATAACTCTTTGAAGAACCTGAAGCAGAGTTTGGGCTTTTACGAGTTTCAGCCTATTTTGAACGATCTTACGTATTGGAGCGAAGATCCGTGAGACATATATGAAGTTACATTGTATGTATTTTAAAGTTATTGTAAAGCTGATTTTTTAACAGAGATGTTTATAAAACTAATGTTGTTTTGTGTATTATTTGGGAACGTGATAAGAGTGGTATTTTGAGAACAATATTCTGAGTTTAACAACAACAACATTTTGAGAGCAATATTAATTTATTAAAGAACGTAGTTTTTACAGTTTATAACGATGCTTTGCTAAACTGTTCTCGAAGTTTATTTTCTAAATAGTTTTGCCGGATATGCTTTTTTGTGGTCACTTTCGCGAGATTTAAATTTTACGTCTGTTCCTTTGACAAAGTATGTGTAGCTAGGCGGTAAACTAAAATAACACTCTGCATAAGCTTCCAGAGGATCGGTCTGGGGATTCCATGTAGATAAATCGCGTAGTGTCCATAGTAGCGGTTGAATGTGTTTATCCCGATATATGTACAGTAACGTTTTGACAAACTTAGGGCCTGTTTATATGATCCCGGCTAGGCGGGACGGGACAGTTGCCGAGATCCCGCTTGTAATATAAACTCTATTGAGTGTTTATATGATCCCGCTTCTATCCCGCCTAGACGGGATCCCGGCGTCTGTTGCCGGGATCTCGCCTAGCCGGGACGAAAAATTCCATATAAACACTCTATCCCGGCCAGGCGGGATGAACTTGTCCTCTGAGCATGCGTAAATCCCTTTGCTGCAAGAAAATATGACGTCAAGCACTTAACTGGCTTCATCCCGGCAATGTTTTTGTCCATATAAACACGCCATCCCGCCTAGGCGAGTTTCCCGGCTAGGCGGGATGGAAACGTCCCGTCCCGCCTAGACGGGATCATATAAACAGGCCCTTAGGGTCAGGATCTTTCTCCAAGCACAATAAATGTTCTGCGATATTTTCGCTGATTTTAACACTTAGGATTCTGGTTACTTCAATAAACTCTTGCCAAACTAAGTGTTGGCTGTTAACTTGTTTTATAGCAGCCAAACCGTACATTTGCCATCCTTCGTATTCATTCATCATTAAACAGTCTTGTTGATTTACTTTACAGCCACAACAGAGTTCGCGGCGTATGTTTTGAATTTCGCATGCTACGGCTCTAGTATAGATTATTTCCAATAGGCGAAACATTTTGTTTGAACATTCCATAGTCAAAGCTACTGTCCAACTGAATCCTTTGCCTTTGGCAATTTCAAAATATACAGAGCAAAATCAGATATTTTTAAGAACGTTCCTAAAAAATTAAGAACACTTATTATCACGTGCACTTCACGTGCGACCATGATCTTATTTTTTAACCTTTACAGATGACCTTGGAAGCTCGCATTGATCCAATATATTGTCCAGCTTTTACACTATTCTCTAGCTTAGATCGTTTGACTTTGTAAATGTTCCGTCTTCCGTTAGCACAAGTTTACGTTTTTAGTCCTTTATGCTCCACTGGTTTGACGTACAGGACTTTAAACACTTTGCGTTTATTGCGCGCTGGCAACAGTGGTACTTTCTCGTAGTCCAGTACACCAATTAATATGTTAACCATTCTTTATGTTCTTTCTTTGTTTCCCCAGAGTTAGAATGTTCTCGTTTACTGTACTATCCATGCTTTAATTTGGCGGATCGTAAGTAAACATTAAATTTTCTTTCCATGTCTTCTTGTCGCTTTAATAATTTTTCGACACTTTCCTCCATATTGAATTCCTTTGGTTCTTCATTCTGTCGAGGTACACATATTCCTATCTTACTCCACTTTAACCACTTCTTGCGTTCTTCTGTGTCCATGCCATGTACTTGATCGAGATGATTTGCTAGTCTAGCAAGATTTGTACTACCGCAACCAAAAACAGGACAGTTCCTACGTGTACGACCCATACTTAGATGTTTGCTAAACGAGTTCCTAATAATAACTGACTCATTTTTTACGTGTGTTAGATATTTTATTTTGCCCGTTCACGCCCGATTTGGCCTTATAAGGCACTATGCGGCCCGATGGCCCGATTACTGACTAGACGTCCTAACCTGGGCAAGCCCGGGAATGACTGACTCCTCTATTGTGACGTCATGATAAAAGCTTGCAGAAAAGCGTGTTAAGTAAAGCGTTCTTTTCCACATTTTCTCATTCTGTGTTACAATTTTGTGCGGTGAACATCTCCCTTAAAATATACTAGTGATCTTGGTAATATGCAAGCTCTTGGTCTTTTTTCTCGTCGTGCTATTCTTGGTAGATCCAACAAGAATACTGTTGTTTTGTTAAAGAAAATTCGCTGAACAGAACTGGCGCTGTTAACTTTAATAAGTATGGAAAGCAGGATGGTGTTGGTTTCTCGCCATGCAGTGACAAGGCATTAATATATATATTTCAACAAGTATAAGATAAATTTATAAATATAAAAAAGTGTTTAACATGTATAAATACAACTGTTTTAAGAAAAGAGTTCATCCAAACATGGGATTGAAGGCACATCTAACTCATTTGCTGGGTACTCAAACTCGCCCAAATATGGAAATAAGGACATGAACTCCGTTGTTGAGAGATCAAACTCGCCCAAATATGGAAATAAGGACATATCTAACTCCTTTGTTGAGAAATCCAACTCAGGTCCTAAATGTCCTGGATTGACTTGTTGAGGGATGGTTTGTTGAGGAACGGTTTGTGCTGGATTGACTTGTTGAGGGACGGTTTGTTGAGGAACGGTTTGTGATGGATTGACTTGTTGAGGGACGGTTTGTTGAAGAGCGGTTTGTACTGGATTGACTTGTTGAGGGACGGTTTGTTGAAGAACGGCCTGTGCTGGAATGACTTGTCGTAACGAGCAACTACATCTTTGTGGTGCTCGGACACATATGCGTAGAAGGCCCTCAACTCAGTAAGCTCTGCTTTTCTTCTTGCTCTAAATCTCCGAAACCGTTCCACATCGCGTTGTTTCTTGTCCATTTTTCTGTGATATGAATAACTCTTTCGAGTGCGAACAGTGCGAACTTTTTTTTTTTATAATTCGCGCTCTTTTTTATGACCAAAGTAAAGGTTAGACACTGACCAAGGCCGCACGTGAAGCGCGCGTGATTTCGTTTCACCTTACATCACGTATGCATGAACCGCTGTACATAAGGGTTATCGTCACTAAAAAGGAATAACAACATGGCGTGCGCACTGTGGAGTATAAAACAGATCGGTAAATATTGCTTTGGGTATTGTTTACGCGGCTTTCACGGAGAGAACATTGCTGAATATATCTGTTGTGAGATTTAGGTTGAACGATGAAGTGTTTGCACGGAGAACCTGCATCTTGTTCGACAACGAAAAATGGTTCGTTTTGGTTCTGTGGTCAAAATCCAAGTTGTAATTTCTTTTGCTCAGAGGATGATGGTTACCTATTTGAAAAAGCCATAGCTGCCTGGAGATCTACGAAACAACCGCAGCCACAATGTGACGAACATCATAAGCTTGCAAAAATGCGTGTGGTCAAAGATTTGATGAAAGAGAGTTACGGAAGACCGTTTTTCGTGTGTTCTGACAAAAAGAATCCATGTTCATTTTGGGTATGGGGTGATGTGGTACCAGCAACGAGACCGACTTGTCATCACAGACTGCCGTGTGCATCCCGTAAGGTGCAAAAAAAGGTGTCAACAAGGATCGATTGTTTTTCTGCTGTCCAAATGAGAAGGAAAACTCGTGTCGGTTTTTCGAGTGGGTACCTGAGGAGCAGAGTCATGAATCTTTTCATCCTGTGAACTTTGTGAAATCATCGTTAAGGAAGCCAGAGGAACAATACTTAGCAAGTGTTGAAGTCCAGAATGAAGGGGATCAAGAGTTGTTTCTTTCCACAGGATATTGTACAAGAAATCCAGATGGGACATGTGATGGAGACCCTAGAGGGCATATGCACCCGTTTTGAACAGCAGTTGAACTTCCAGACAAATTGTTAACGAGCTAATTAATATGTTTTTGTTTGGTGTAACAATTTTTTTTATAAATATTAGAGAGTGATTGTTTGGTCACAATAAATTATGTGTGAAAATTATTTTGAGGTGTCTAGTATTCAGTAAAGGCGGGCCTTTAGTCCGCTCTTTACTATATAACTTGGAAGAACTGTTCCATCCTGTTTCATTTTTCGCCGAAGTGTTCGATTCTTAAGTAATTAGAAGTATAATCATGAAATGTACGCAAAGAGGTCAAGGATAAAGAGTCATACTAATTACCGTCAAAAGCCGTCAAAAACCGTCAAAAGCCGTCAAGAACCGTCAAGAAGCCGTCAAAAACCGTCAAGAAGCCGTCAAAAAGCAATCAAAAACCGTCAAGAAGCAGTCAAAAACCGTCAAGAAGCCGTCAAAAAGTCAAAAGCATTTTTAATTGGATGTTGTGTCTTTAGTATGATGATGGTTAATATGTTCTGTATATATAAATAAATAAAATTAAAGCGGTAAAAAAATATGCAGTGAAAATTTTTAATAGTGAGGAAATAGCTAAATATGATACATTATTTGAAGTTTGAAACTAAAATTAATGGCGCGCGACTTCTGGGCAAAATGAGCTCTACAAAATCGTTATATATTTTTCGTTTCGAAAATTTTTCGTTTACTAGTTGGTCTATACTAAACAATTAGTTGTCTCGACCTCGTTGTTGCAAATGGTAGTAGGTTTTCTCAACTTTTATGTAAAAAGCCTAAAAAACAAACTGCCAGCTTTAACTAGAGATTCAAGTTGTTTCTTTTTACGCATGTCGATTGAATGACATCATATTGGATATGTCATCGAAACTACCAACCGCAACTAATGACGCTGGTAGTTTGGGATGTGAAGAAATGTTTGTGGGTGTTGTGGAGGTGTAATGGATCACTTGCATAATGAACAAAATTTTGATCTAGGCAAAGAGAAGCAAATCAATCACTATAAACAGAAAGAACATCCTAAAATTAGTAAAACTCCAAAGTTCGGTTGTGAAATTTTGTAAAATACGGAAAATATAGCCTTGGGAAGTTGGCAAATTGTAACTAGAATAGTTATCAATTTCACGCCAGCTTTATATTTGTTTGTGCTGTCAGATGATAAATTATAAGAATGGAAATAGGAATAGTATAAATCGTTTTTGGCTTCTAGACGGCCTCTTGACGGTTCTTGACGGCTTTTGACGGTTCTTGACGGCTTTTGACGGTTCTTGACGGTAATTAGTAGGTCCGGTTTCACCACTCGCTTTTATGTTCTGTATGTTTTAGAGTTTTTAGCAGTTTATATAAATTTATATTTGTGGTTTTATACATATTTATGGTGCCAAATTGATATCCTTACCATAGGTTTTGTGCCTTTGTATATAATATTATTGACATTTCTTACATTATAGACAAGTCTTGCCCAGGGGGCATAACTTGGGTATAAACATTGGGTGGTGTAGATCATGTTGCCCGACGAAAGGGTGTGGTCAGGACATAACATAAAGGGCTGGGAAAACCAAAAGGTTATGGGTACCTCGTGACGCTAGTGGAATGCACAGGTTTCGAGTGCCGAAAGCAATAGGCCACTAGGCGGTATGGGGCATGCTCCCAGAAAATGTTGAAATGTAGAGGCTCTGAAACACCATTTCATGCACTTTGGGAATATTTTATAGAATTCTGATGGTCAGAAAATCTTAGATTAGCAAATTTTTAAAATTGCCAAACTGGATCTTGAAGGCTTTTTTTTCTCACTCAACATGATTTGAATGCATTTTTGCCTGACTAACATGACAAAATTTGCTCTACGAATTATGCCCCTGGTCTTGCCTGACTGTATACTGGTCACCAAGTGCTGCAGACTGAGTCGCTTACTGTGTAGCAAGTTAAGGCAATTCACTACCCTCAGAAAAACTAAGCATCAACCAATGCATACAGCCATACCCAAATTTGTATGATTTAGGACACTTTTGACTAGGAGTTCAAGTGCTGGTATGGAGCAACCCTTTTAAGAATCTGTAGGCTGTCTGTCACATATGTGCCTACAACACAGTAAATATGATGTTGATATCTTCAAATTACTGAAAGCCAGCACAAGCAGTGGTGGGTCACTCCACAAAATATCCACACCTCCCTCATGGAGGAAATTAGTAGCTAATTTATACCCTCTCCTTTACACATCTGCCTTCACCACCTGAACTGCAGAAATTTCCTATCATGTGTTGGGAGTCTAGATCTTTTCTATATTGACCCACAGTGTATCTCCACAGTGTCCTCACAATTATAACAGGGCATTTTTTAACTAATGTACTGGAGGCCAAAGCCCCAGCACCGTATCTATTGGCGTTGGACTCCGTGGGTATTCTTTATTCCAGATGCAATTTATCGTAACCAAAATAATGATGTCCAATAAGGCAAATAAGAGCAAAGCGAAACATTTCTTAACAGGCGCATTCCTCATATTTAATACCTGGAAAGATATCGAGAGAAAACATGGAATTAAATCAAAGAAACATACTGTAGAATCCGGGTTATAAGCCCATGGCTTACACAATTTCAAAGGTCTTTTTTGTTTCTAGAACTACACGGGGTGGAGTCCATTTTTTATGCTAAATAATTTTCAGAATATACTAGCCTTATAAAGTGATTTAGGTCTTATTTTAAAGCTTGTACGTTCTTTTTTTCCCAAGAAAATGGTAATTTGTGTCTTTAGTGGAGGTAATAACTGCACAAGAGAAAATTTAGTAGAACCCATCGCTTTTAGATGCCGCTTAATTATGCAATTTTACTATATTATTTCATAGTGGCGTGTGAAATTCTTGAATTTTCTTGTTTAAACCTTAGGCAAGCCTCACATATCGACTTCGCTAATTGCTGCCGCGAGGCAGCTCCCTATTCCTGTGATTTTTCCCAGACCTCTTTACCGAGCTATATGAATGCGACAATGATTTGGCTTTGAGCAATGTTTGGATGTTCAGTTTTATGACGTTTTGTGACGTAGAAGATTCGACGGGACTTTACGGAAGCTACCGGCTGCTCTTCGGGACTTGCCAAGATTTAGCACGAGGGCGAAACTCACAAGTTGGCAAGTATTTCGCAAATATTGCGATTTTTAAGAATCATATTTCTTGTAAAGTCATTTATTTAAGGTAAGATTTAACCCCACAACTGGCGGCGGAAGTAATTAGTATTCAGGATATGTTTAGAGTGATGATGTCATAGGAGGGTGACGTCATAAAGAATTGTCGCGTAACATATGTCGCGCCACATGACGTCCTGAACGTCACATGACGTGTTTAGGTTGTGGGGTGAATCACACTAGTCAAAGAAGACACGAGTGTCTTATGTTATCGAAGGAAGAAGGATGGTTAACGTATTGTTTGGAGGCTGTGGAGCGTGTGTTGGAGTGGGGAATCCTGAGCAAGCGATTTGTTGAGGCTGTTCGTGTGTTAAAACTGACATATTACGAACGTGCGAAGGAACATTATAAAAACTTGGGAAAAATCATGAAATAACTCTTTGAAGAACCTGAAGCAGAGTTTGGGCTTTTACGAGTTTCAGCCTATTTTGAACGATCTTACGTATTGGAGCGAAGATCCGTGAGACATATATGAAGTTACATTGTATGTATTTTAAAGTTATTGTAAAGCTGATTTTTTAACAGAGATGTTTATAAAACTAATGTTGTTTTGTGTATTATTTGGGAACGTGATAAGAGTGGTATTTTGAAAACAATATTCTGAGTTTAACAACAACAACATTTTGAGAGCAATATTAATTTATTAAAGAACGTAGTTTTTACAGTTTATAACGATGCTTTGCTAAACTGTTCTCGAAGTTTATTTTCTAAATAGTTTTGCCGGATATGCTTTTTTGTGGTCACTTTCGCGAGATTTAAATTTTACGTCTGTTCCTTTGACAAAGTATGTGTAGCTAGGCGGTAAACTAAAATAACACTCTGCATAAGCTTCCAGAGGATCGGTCTGGGGATTCCATGTAGATAAATCGCGTAGTGTCCATAGTAGCGGTTGAATGTGTTTATCCCGATATATGTACAGTAACGTTTTGACAAACTTAGGGCCTGTTTATATGATCCCGGCTAGGCGGGACGGGACAGTTGCCGAGATCCCGCTTGTAATATAAACTCTATTGAGTGTTTATATGATCCCGCTTCTATCCCGCCTAGACGGGATCCCGGCGTCTGTTGCCGGGATCTCGCCTAGCCGGGACGAAAAATTCCCATATAAACACTCTATCCCGGCCAGGCGGGATGAACTTTTCCTCTGAGCATGCGTAAATCCCTTTGCTGCAAGAAAATATGACGTCAAGCACTTAACTGGCTTCATCCCGGCAATGTTTTTGTCCATATAAACACGCCATCCCGCCTAGGCGAGTTTCCCGGCTAGGCGGGATGGAAACGTCCCGTCCCGCCTAGACGGGATCATATAAACAGGCCCTTAGGGTCAGGATCTTTCTCCAAGCACAATAAATGTTCTGCGATATTTTCGCTGATTTTAACACTTAGGATTCTGGTTACTTCAATAAACTCTTGCCAAACTAAGTGTTGGCTGTTAACTTGTTTTATAGCAGCCAAACCGTACATTTGCCATCCTTCGTATTCATTCATCATTAAACAGTCTTGTTGATTTACTTTACAGCCACAACAGAGTTCGCGGCGTATGTTTTGAATTTCGCATGCTACGGCTCTAGTATAGATTATTTCCAATAGGCGAAACATTTTGTTTGAACATTCCATAGTCAAAGCTACTGTCCAACTGAATCCTTTGCCTTTGGCAATTTCAAAATATACAGAGCAAAATCAGATATTTTTAAGAACGTTCCTAAAAAATTAAGAACACTTATTATCACGTGCACTTCGTGCGACCATGATCTTATTTTTTAACCTTTACAGATGACCTTGGAAGCTCGCATTGATCCAATATATTGTCCAGCTTTTACACTATTCTCTAGCTTAGATCGTTTGACTTTGTAAATGTTCCGTCTTCCGTTAGCACAAGTTTACGTTTTTAGTCCTTTATGCTCCACTGGTTTGACGTACAGGACTTTAAACACTTTGCGTTTATTGCGCGCTGGCAACAGTGGTACTTTCTCGTAGTCCAGTACACCAATTAATATGTTAACCATTCTTTATGTTCTTTCTTTGTTTCCCCAGAGTTAGAATGTTCTCGTTTACTGTACTATCCATGCTTTAATTTGGCGGATCGTAAGTAAACATTAAATTTTCTTTCCATGTCTTCTTGTCGCTTTAATAATTTTTCGACACTTTCCTCCATATTGAATTCCTTTGGTTCTTCATTCTGTCGAGGTACACATATTCCTATCTTACTCCACTTTAACCACTTCTTGCGTTCTTCTGTGTCCATGCCATGTACTTGATCGAGATGATTTGCTAGTCTAGCAAGATTTGTACTACCGCAACCAAAAACAGGACAGTTCCTACGTGTACGACCCATACTTAGATGTTTGCTAAACGAGTTCCTAATAATAACTGACTCATTTTTTACGTGTGTTAGATATTTTATTTTGCCCGTTCACGCCCGATTTGGCCTTATAAGGCACTATGCGGCCCGATGGCCCGATTACTGACTAGACGTCCTAACCTGGGCAAGCCCGGGAATGACTGACTCCTCTATTGTGACGTCATGATAAAAGCTTGCAGAAAAGCGTGTTAAGTAAAGCGTTCTTTTCCACATTTTCTCATTCTGTGTTACAATTTTGTGCGGTGAACATCTCCCTTAAAATATACTAGTGATCTTGGTAATATGCAAGCTCTTGGTCTTTTTTCTCGTCGTGCTATTCTTGGTAGATCCAACAAGAATACTGTTGTTTTGTTAAAGAAAATTCGCTGAACAGAACTGGCGCTGTTAACTTTAATAAGTATGGAAAGCAGGATGGTGTTGGTTTCTCGCCATGCAGTGACAAGGCATTAATATATATATTTCAACAAGTATAAGATAAATTTATAAATATAAAAAAGTGTTTAACATGTATAAATACAACTGTTTTAAGAAAAGAGTTCATCCAAACATGGGATTGAAGGCACATCTAACTCATTTGCTGGGTACTCAAACTCGCCCAAATATGGAAATAAGGACATGAACTCCGTTGTTGAGAGATCAAACTCGCCCAAATATGGAAATAAGGACATATCTAACTCCTTTGTTGAGAAATCCAACTCAGGTCCTAAATGTCCTGGATTGACTTGTTGAGGGATGGTTTGTTGAGGAACGGTTTGTGCTGGATTGACTTGTTGAGGGACGGTTTGTTGAGGAACGGTTTGTGATGGATTGACTTGTTGAGGGACGGTTTGTTGAAGAGCGGTTTGTACTGGATTGACTTGTTGAGGGACGGTTTGTTGAAGAACGGCCTGTGCTGGAATGACTTGTCGTAACGAGCAACTACATCTTTGTGGTGCTCGGACACATATGCGTAGAAGGCCCTCAACTCAGTAAGCTCTGCTTATCTTCTTGCTCTAAATCTCCGAAACCGTTCCACATCGCGTTGTTTCTTGTCCATTTTTCTGTGATATGAATAACTCTTTCGAGTGCGAACAGTGCGAACTTTTTTTTTTTATAATTCGCGCTCTTTTTTATGACCAAAGTAAAGGTTAGACACTGACCAAGGCCGCACGTGAAGCGCGCGTGATTTCGTTTCACCTTACATCACGTATGCATGAACCGCTGTACATAAGGGTTATCGTCACTAAAAAGGAATAACAACATGGCGTGCGCACTGTGGAGTATAAAACAGATCGGTAAATATTGCTTTGGGTATTGTTTACGCGGCTTTCACGGAGAGAACATTGCTGAATATATCTGTTGTGAGATTTAGGTTGAACGATGAAGTGTTTGCACGGAGAACCTGCATCTTGTTCGACAACGAAAAATGGTTCGTTTTGGTTCTGTGGTCAAAATCCAAGTTGTAATTTCTTTTGCTCAGAGGATGATGGTTACCTATTTGAAAAAGCCATAGCTGCCTGGAGATCTACGAAACAACCGCAGCCACAATGTGACGAACATCATAAGCTTGCAAAAATGCGTGTGGTCAAAGATTTGATGAAAGAGAGTTACGGAAGACCGTTTTTCGTGTGTTCTGACAAAAAGAATCCATGTTCATTTTGGGTATGGGGTGATGTGGTACCAGCAACGAGACCGACTTGTCATCACAGACTGCCGTGTGCATCCCGTAAGGTGCAAAAAAAGGTGTCAACAAGGATCGATTGTTTTTCTGCTGTCCAAATGAGAAGGAAAACTCGTGTAGTGGGTGCCTGAGGAGCAGAGTCATGAATCTTTTCATCCTGTGAACTTTGTGAAATCATCGTTAAGGAAGCCAGAGGAACAATACTTAGCAAGTGTTGAAGTCCAGAATGAAGGGGATCAAGAGTTGTTTCTTTCCACAGGATATTGTACAAGAAATCCAGATGGGACATGTGATGGAGACCCTAGAGGGCATATGCACCCGTTTTGAACAGCAGTTGAACTTCCAGACAAATTGTTAACGAGCTAATTAATATGTTTTTGTTTGGTGTAACAATTTTTTTTATAAATATTAGAGAGTGATTGTTTGGTCACAATAAATTATGTGTGAAAATTATTTTGAGGTGTCTAGTATTCAGTAAAGGCGGGCCTTTAGTCCGCTCTTTACTATATAACTTGGAAGAACTGTTCCATCCTGTTTCATTTTTCGCCGAAGTGTTCGATTCTTAAGTAATTAGAAGTATAATCATGAAATGTACGCAAAGAGGTCAAGGATAAAGAGTCATACTAATTACCGTCAAAAGCCGTCAAAAACCGTCAAAAGCCGTCAAGAACCGTCAAGAAGCCGTCAAAAACCGTCAAGAAGCCGTCAAAAAGCAATCAAAAACCGTCAAGAAGCAGTCAAAAACCGTCAAGAAGCCGTCAAAAAGTCAAAAGCATTTTTAATTGGATGTTGTGTCTTTAGTATGATGATGGTTAATATGTTCTGTATATATAAATAAATAAAATTAAAGCGGTAAAAAAATATGCAGTGAAAATTTTTAATAGTGAGGAAATAGCTAAATATGATACATTATTTGAAGTTTGAAACTAAAATTAATGGCGCGCGACTTCTGGGCAAAATGAGCTCTACAAAATCGTTATATATTTTTCGTTTCGAAAATTTTTCGTTTACTAGTTGGTCTATACTAAACAATTAGTTGTCTCGACCTCGTTGTTGCAAATGGTAGTAGGTTTTCTCAACTTTTATGTAAAAAGCCTAAAAAACAAACTGCCAGCTTTAACTTGAATGATCATATTACATGGCGGACAAAAAACAAGCCACCAAGCGCGCTGCGCAAAATTTGAATAATACTCACCTATGTACGCCTGTTAAAGCAGTCAAAACTAAAATAACAAAACCCAACACACCAGAGACAAGAATGGAGGAAAAAGAAGGAGAAAAAGACGTAGATATGCGGCAAATTCAACAGATGTTTACGACCATGATGACGAAATTGGAGAAGCTTGACGGAATAGAAACAGACATGAAAGATATAAAACATTCTTTAGAATTCGCACATGCTGAAATAGCTGATTTAAAAAAAGAAAATGAAGCAACTAAAGCCAACCAAGATAAAGCCGAGGGAAGAATCGGAAAACTAGAAGAAGACAACGCCACATTACGCAACAAAATAGTTGACCTACAAGCGAGATCAATGCGCGACAATCTACTGTTTTTTAACATACCGGAACACGACAAAGAGGACACTACGAAAATAATTCACGAGCTACTGGAAACGAAAATGGAAATACACGACGCAACTAATCAAGTCAAGATTGATCGGTCCCATAGAATTGGGAGAAAAATAGGAGGAAATCGCAAACCGCGACCGATTGTGGTCAAATTTAACTATCACCAGGACAGAGAAAATGTGCGGCTTAACGCGAGGAAACTTAAAGGAACAAATATCGGAGTAGCTGAACAGTTCCCAGAAGAGATCGAAAGCGTGAGAAAGACATTATACCCCGAACTGAAAAAAGCCAAAGCAGAAGGTAAAAGAGCCAAAATAGTACGAGATAAATTAATAATTGAAGGGCAAGTCTTTAAGTTTAATAATAGGCCTTGAAAATTTGAAACCTGATAGTCTATATAACGTAGTCTATATTTCACCAACTAAACATAGTTTATAGTTTATTTCACATCTCAAATATTGCACTATAAACCTTTTCAATGGCAATGACCACTCTTAACAATGAGCACAAGAAGAAATGTTCTACTTGCTTCAAAACTATTCAAAAAACACAAAAATCTATTGAATGTCTCACATGTAGCAAATGGTTTCACGCTGTGCCGGCATGCACAAAATCTTTCAACCCCAACAAAGATAACACTACAATTGATTTGTGCCAACATTGCTTAGCTAATTCTTTACCTTTTCAAACACTCGATGATTTAGACTATGAATTTACTGTCGCAAACGGTAACAATATCAGTGAAGACGAAATGGATAGACTAAGGCATTTGAAATTCAACCCTTTCGACACGAGTAATAATATAGCGCTATCTGAAAACAACGCAAATCTCGATAAATCATCAAAAATAAACTGTGAATATTACCTACCAAATGATTTTAAGGAACAAATAAATAAAGAAAATCTAAATAATAATTTTTCGATAATGCACTTAAATATTAGAAGCATAATTAATAAATTTGACTCCTTCAAACAATTAATACATTCATTAAATAAACCGTTCCAGTTAATAGGTTTAACAGAAACTTGGCTAAATGAAACTAATGAAGACCTTTTCAAATTAGAAAATTATGATTTTGTAAATGTGAACAGATCAACAAAAACTGGAGGAGGAGTAGGTATTTACATCGCAAATGAATTAAAATATAAAATACGCACTGATTTAAACACAAGCGTTGAAAATATAATTGAAACAGTCTTTATTGAAATTATAACAGCTGTTGGTAAAAATATTATAGTAGGTGTAATTTATAGGCCACCAAATAATAAAATTGACTCATTTGAAACTGAAATGAACCAAATACTAGGACAAATAGACAAAGAAAATAAATTATGCTATCTCATGGGAGATTTCAATATTGATCTATTAAAATCAGAATCTTGTGATTATGCTATCAGATTTCTTGAACAACTGTTCACGTCATCATATATTCCACTTGTGCTAAGACCAACAAGGATCACACAGCATACGGCTACTCTAATTGACAATATTTTTACTAATGACATAGAAACAATAGAATCAAGCACAAATGGGTTAATTTTTTGCGATATCTCTGATCATTTACCAATATTTCATATACGAAATTCAAATACACACCATGAAAAAACTTTAAAAACTGAATTTACCTGTAAAAGGATTATCAATGACGCAAATGTCCAATCATTTACTAACACAATTAAAAATATATCATGGGAAAATGTACTTTCAAAAAACAACACGACAGAATCCTACAATGAATTTTTTAACTTATTTTCAACAGCCTATGAAAAAAACTTTCCATTAACAAAGAAAGTAGTAAAAAGAAATATTGACAAAAAACGAAGTCCATGGATGACAAGAAGTATCGCAAAATCAGTTACAAAAAAGAACAAGTTATATAAAAAATACCTACATTACCCTATCTTAAAAAACGAAAAAACATACAAACAGTATAAAAATAAATTAAATCATGTAATAAAATTAGCAAAAAAGAAATATTATGAAGAAAAGTTAATAAAATATAAACATGATACAAAGGTATTATGGAATACATTAAATGAAATTATGAATCAAAATAAGACAAGTAGGATGTTACCAAAAGAATTTAATGGAAACATCCCTGGAGAAAAAATAATTGATCCAAACACAATAGCAAATAGATTTAATGACTATTTTGTAAATATTGGCCCAGGACTAGCAAAAAAACTACCGAATAGCAAAACAACCTTTGATAAGTACCTTTCTAACAGCTGTAAAAATAGCTTCTTTATTAGACCAATTACAAAATATGAATTAGAAAATGAGATAAACAATTTGATTTCCAAAAAATGCCCTGGGTATGATGGTATAAGTTCACAAGTTATTAAGACAATTGCTACAGAAATTTCTGAACCACTTTCACACATATTCAACTTGACCTTCCTCACTGGGGTTATTCCTGATGATCTAAAAATAGCTCTAGTTACCCCCATTTTTAAAGCAAACGAAAAAAATGAATTTAAGAATTATCGACCCATATCTGTTCTCACTTGTTTTTCTAAATTGTTAGAAAAGCTTATGTATCGGAGATTAATTAACCACATAGAAAAAAATAACATATTAACACAGAATCAGTATGGCTTTAGGAAAAATAGATCCACTGAGCTTGCAATCATTAAACTTGTTGACAGTATTTCTAAAGCAATCGATAAGGGAGAATACACAATAGGTATTTTCCTCGACTTGTCAAAAGCGTTTGACACAATTAATCACAAGATTCTGATCCAAAAACTTGAACACTATGGTATACGGGGAATAGCTCAATTATGGTTTCAAGATTATTTAAAGAACAGAAAACAAATGGTTAAATACAACCAAGTTAAGTCAAAAGAAATGGTAATTAGAAGTGGCGTCCCGCAGGGGTCAATTCTTGGACCAATTCTATTTCTACTCTATATAAATGATATTGAAAATTGCAGTAAATTAGCTTCTTTTATATTATTTGCAGATGACACTAATATATTTTACAGTAACAAGTGTCTAGAGACACTCAATAACACTATACAAACAGAAATTGATAAAGTCGCTGAATGGTTAAATGTAAATAAATTAACTCTAAACACTACTAAAACAAAAGTAATTTTATTCAGATCTTCAAATAAAAAACCGAAACAAACCATAAAAATTAGTATAAATGGCAAAGATATTGAACAAGTTAAAAGTACAACCTTCCTTGGCATTATCATAGACGAATGTTTGACCTGGAAAGAACATATAACCAAGGTAACTAAGAAAATAATTAGAGCTGCTGGTATAATAGCTAAAGTACGACATTTCTTAAACCGAAATGCCTTAAAACTAATATATTATGCGTTAGTCTATCCATACTTGATATATGGCAACCTATCATGGGGTAATACTTACAAAAGTCGAATTCAAAAAATAATGAATACACAAAAAAAAATTGTACGCCTAATGACATTCAAATCTTATTTAGAACATAGTGAGCCAATTTTCAAAGAATTAAATATCCTAGACATCTTCAAAATAAATGACTATTTAACTGCCTTATTTATGTTTCGATACCACCACCTTGGTAATTTACCAGATTTTTTAAAAAATTACTTTCTAAAAAACAACCAAATTCATGAATATAACACGAGAAATGCATCAAAACTTCACAAATGTTACAATAGGACAAATTATGTAGAACACACTCTCTCAAATAAAGGAGTTGATGTATGGAATTTGTTAGAAACAAAACTTAATGGGATAAACTCCTACAACATCTTCAAAAAGCAAATTAAGCAACATTTTTTGCTACACACAACTACCAGTTAATATATAAGACAAACCATAAAACACATTATATGTATATGATATATAAAAATTTAAATACATCTACAATACTATAGTATTCACTTGTATAATGAGAACACTTCCACCTTCTTTTTCTTTCTTGTATATATATGTATTCTTGTAAATATTATTCTGGTTTTTCCATATTTATCAATTGACTGTAAATAATTGATTATGTAATCTCTAACACAATTGAACATAACTAGGGGCCTAAATAAAAAGTCTGCTAAGATTTCTAGTAGGTCTCTAGCCCAAGATTTTTAGAAATTATTGTAATATTTTAGTAAATTTATTGTACATGGGAAAAAACCAATAAAAAAAAACAAAAAAAAAACTAGAGATTCAAGTTGTTTCTTTTTACGCATGTCGATTGAATGACATCATATTGGATATGTCATCGAAACTACCAACCGCAACTAATGACGCTGGTAGTTTGGGATGTGAAGAAATGTTTGTGGGTGTTGTGGAGGTGTAATGGATCACTTGCATAATGAACAAAATTTTGATCTAGGCAAAGAGAAGCAAATCAATCACTATAAACAGAAAGAACATCCTAAAATTAGTAAAACTCCAAAGTTCGGTTGTGAAATTTTGTAAAATACGGAAAATATAGCCTTGGGAAGTTGGCAAATTGTAACTAGAATAGTTATCAATTTCACGCCAGCTTTATATTTGTTTGTGCTGTCAGATGATAAATTATAAGAATGGAAATAGGAATAGTATAAATCGTTTTTGGCTTCTAGACGGCCTCTTGACGGTTCTTGACGGCTTTTGACGGTTCTTGACGGCTTTTGACGGTTCTTGACGGTAATTAGTAGGTCCGGTTTCACCACTCGCTTTTATGTTCTGTATGTTTTAGAGTTTTTAGCAGTTTATATAAATTTATATTTGTGGTTTTATACATATTTATGGTGCCAAATTGATATCCTTACCATAGGTTTTGTGCCTTTGTATATAATATTATTGACATTTCTTACATTATAGACAAGTCTTGCCCAGGGGGCATAACTTGGGTATAAACATTGGGTGGTGTAGATCATGTTGCCCGACGAAAGGGTGTGGTCAGGACATAACATAAAGGGGCCGGGAAAACCAAAAAGGTTATGGGTACCTCGTGACGCTAGTGGGAATGCACAGGTTTCGAGTGCCGAAAGCAATAGGCCACTAGGCGGTATGGGGCATGCTCCCCCAGAAAATGTTGAAATGTAGAGGCTCTGAAACACCATTTCATGCACTTTGGGGAATATTTTATAGAATTCTGATGGTCAGAAAATCTTAGATTAGCAAATTTTTAAAATTGCCAAACTGGATCTTGAAGGCTTTTTTTTCTCACTCAACATGATTTGAATGCATTTTTGCCTGACTAACATGACAAAATTTGCTCTACGAATTATGCCCCTGGTCTTGCCTGACTGTATACTGGTCACCAAGTGCTGCAGACTGAGTCGCTTACTGTGTAGCAAGTTAAGGCAATTCACTACCCTCAGAAAAACTAAGCATCAACCAATGCATACAGCCATACCCAAATTTGTATGATTTAGGACACTTTTGACTAGGAGTTCAAGTG
The DNA here is from genome assembly GCA_016169945.1 of Trachythela sp. YZ-2020. Classification (NCBI taxonomy): domain Eukaryota; kingdom Metazoa; phylum Cnidaria; class Anthozoa; order Malacalcyonacea; family Clavulariidae; genus Trachythela; species Trachythela sp. YZ-2020. The sequence continues at coordinate 1,262,802 of JADLSH010000341.1, read as the reverse complement.
CTGGTATGGAGCAACCCTTTAAGAATCTGTAGGCTGTCTGTCACATATGTGCCTACAACACAGTAAATATGATGTTGATATCTTCAAATTACTGAAAGCCAGCACAAGCAGTGGTGGGTCACTCCACAAAATATCCACACCTCCCTCATGGAGGAAATTAGTAGCTAATTTATACCCCTCTCCTTTAGACATCTGCCTTCACCACCTGAACTGCAGAAATTTCCTATCATGTGTTGGGAGTCTAGATCTTTTCTATATTGACCCACAGTGTATCTCCACAGTGTCATTTTATAACAGGGCATTATTTAACTAATGTACTGGAGGGGCCAAAGCCCCAGCACCGTATCTATTGGCGTTGGACTCCGTGGGTATTCTTTATTCCAGATGCAATTTATCGTAACCAAAATAATGATGTCCAATAAGGCAAATAAGAGCAAAGCGAAACATTTCTTAACAGGCGCATTCCTCATATTTAATACCTGGAAAGATATCGAGAGAAAACATGGAATTAAATCAAAGAAACATACTGTAGAATCCGGGTTATAAGCCCATGGCTTACACAATTTCAAAGGTCTTTTTTGTTTCTAGAACTACACGGGGTGGAGTCCATTTTTTATGCTAAATAATTTTCAGAATATACTAGCCTTATAAAGTGATTTAGGTCTTATTTTAAAGCTTGTACGTTCTTTTTTTCCCAAGAAAATGGTAATTTGTGTCTTTAGTGGAGGTAATAACTGCACAAGAGAAAATTTAGTAGAACCCATCGCTTTTAGATGCCGCTTAATTATGCAATTTTACTATATTATTTCATAGTGGCGTGTGAAATTCTTGAATTTTCTTGTTTAAACCTTAGGCAAGCCTCACATATCGACTTCGCTAATTGCTGCCGCGAGGCAGCTCCCTATTCCTGTGATTTTTCCCAGACCTCTTTACCGAGCTATATGAATGCGACAATGATTTGGCTTTGAGCAATGTTTGGATGTTCAGTTTTATGACGTTTTGTGACGTAGAAGATTCGACGGGACTTTACGGAAGCTACCGGCTGCTCTTCGGGACTTGCCAAGATTTAGCACGAGGGCGAAACTCACAAGTTGGCAAGTATTTCGCAAATATTGCGATTTTTAAGAATCATATTTCTTGTAAAGTCATTTATTTAAGGTAAGATTTAACCCCACAACTGGCGGCGGAAGTAATTAGTATTCAGGATATGTTTAGAGTGATGATGTCATAGGAGGGTGACGTCATAAAGAATTGTCGCGTAACATATGTCGCGCCACATGACGTCTGAACGTCACATGACGTGTTTAGGTTGTGGGGTGAATCACACTAGTCAAAGAAGACACGAGTGTCTTATGTTATCGAAGGAAGAAGGATGGTTAACGTATTGTTTGGAGGCTGTGGAGCGTGTGTTGGAGTGGGGAATCCTGAGCAAGCGATTTGTTGAGGCTGTTCGTGTGTTAAAACTGACATATTACGAACGTGCGAAGGAACATTATAAAAACTTGGGAAAAATCATGAAATAACTCTTTGAAGAACCTGAAGCAGAGTTTGGGCTTTTACGAGTTTCAGCCTATTTTGAACGATCTTACGTATTGGAGCGAAGATCCGTGAGACATATATGAAGTTACATTGTATGTATTTTAAAGTTATTGTAAAGCTGATTTTTTAACAGAGATGTTTATAAAACTAATGTTGTTTTGTGTATTATTTGGGAACGTGATAAGAGTGGTATTTTGAAAACAATATTCTGAGTTTAACAACAACAACATTTTGAGAGCAATATTAATTTATTAAAGAACGTAGTTTTTACAGTTTATAACGATGCTTTGCTAAACTGTTCTCGAAGTTTATTTTCTAAATAGTTTTGCCGGATATGCTTTTTGTGGTCACTTTCGCGAGATTTAAATTTTACGTCTGTTCCTTTGACAAAGTATGTGTAGCTAGGCGGTAAACTAAAATAACACTCTGCATAAGCTTCCAGAGGATCGGTCTGGGGATTCCATGTAGATAAATCGCGTAGTGTCCATAGTAGCGGTTGAATGTGTTTATCGATATATGTACAGTAACGTTTTGACAAATTTAGGGCCTGTTTATATGATCCCGGCTAGGCGGGACGGGACAGTTGCCGAGATCCCGCTTGTAATATAAACTCTATTGAGTGTTTATATGATGCGGCATCTGTTGCCGGGATCCCGCCAAGCCGGGACGAAAAATTCCCATATAAACACTCTATCCCGGCCAGGCGGGATGAACTTTCCTCTGAGCATGCGTAAATCCCTTTGCTGCAAGAAAATATGACGTCAAGCGCTTAACTGGCTTCATCCCGGCAATGTTTTTGTCCATATAAACACGCCATCCCGCCTGGGCGAGTTTCCCGGCTAGGCGGAATGAAACGTCCCGTCCCGCCTAGACGGGATCATATAAACAGGCCCTTAGGGTCAGGATCTTTCTCCAAGCACAATAAATGTTCTGCGATATTTTCGCTGATTTTAACACTTAGGATTCTGGTTACTTCAATAAACTCTTGCCAAACTAAGTGTTGGCTGTTAACTTGTTTTATAGCAGCCAAACCATACATTTGCCATCCTTCGTATTCATTCATCATTAAACAGTCTTGTTGATTTACTTTACAGCCACAACAGAGTTCGCGGCGTATGTTTTGAATTTCGCATGCTACGGCTCTAGTATAGATTATTTCCAATAGGCGAAACATTTTGTTTGAACATTCCATAGTCAAAGCTACTGTCAACTGAATCCTTTGCCTTTGGCAATTTCAAAATATACAGAGCAAAATCAGACAATTTTAAGAACGTTCCTAAAAATTAAGAACACTTATTATCACGTGCACTTCACGTGCGACCATGATCTTAATTTTTAACCTTTACAGATGACCTTGGAAGCTCGCATTGATCCAATATATTGTCCAGCTTTTACAGTATTCTCTAGCTTAGATCGTTTGACCTTGTAAATGTTCCGTCTTCCGTTAGCACAAGTTTACGTTTTTGTCCTTTATGCTCCACTGGTTTGACGTACAGGACTTTAAACACTTTGCGTTTATTGCGCGCTTTTTACAGTGGTACTTTCTCGTAGTCAGGTACACCAATTAATATGTTAACCATTCTTTATGTTCTTTCTTTGTTTCCCCAGAGTTAGAATGTTCTCGTTTACTGTACTATCCATGCTTTAATTTGGCGGATCGTAAGTAAACATTAAATTTTCTTTCCATGTCTTCTTGTCGCTTTAATAATTTTTCGACACTTTCCTCCATATTGAATTCCTTTGGTTCTTCATTCTGTCGAGGTACACATATTCCTATCTTACTCCACTTTAACCACTTCTTGCGTTCTTCTGTGTCCATGCCATGTACTTGATCGAGATGATTTGCTAGTCTAGCAAGATTTGTACTACCGCAACCAAAAACAGGACAGTTCCTACGTGTACGACCCATACTTAGATGTTTGCTAAACGAGTTCCTAATAATAACTGACTCATTTTTTACGTGTGTTAGATATTTTATTTTGCCCGTTCACGCCCGATTTGGCCTTATAAGGCACTATGCGGCCCGATGGCCCGATTACTGACTAGACGTCCTAACCTGGGCAAGCCCGGGAATGACTGACTCCTCTATTGTGACGTCATGATAAAAGCTTGCAGAAAAGCGTGTTAAGTAAAGCGTTCTTTTCCACATTTTCTCATTCTGTGTTACAATTTTGTGCGGTGAACATCTCCCTTAAAATATACTAGTGATCTTGGTAATATGCAAGCTCTTGGTCTTTTTTCTCGTCGTGCTATTCTTGGTAGATCCAACAAGAATACTGTTGTTTTGTTAAAGAAAATTCGCTGAACAGAACTGGCGCTGTTAACTTTAATAAGTATGGAAAGCAGGATGGTGTTGGTTTCTCGCCATGCAGTGACAAGGCATTAATATATATATTTCAACAAGTATAAGATAAATTTATAAATATAAAAGTGTTTAACATGTATAAATACAACTGTTTTAAGAAAAGAGTTCATCCAAACATGGGATTGAAGGCACATCTAACTCATTTGCTGGGTACTCAAACTCGCCCAAATATGGAAATAAGGACATGAACTCCGTTGTTGAGAGATCAAACTCGCCCAAATATGGAAATAAGGACATATCTAACTCCTTTGTTGAGAAATCCAACTCCAGGTCCTAAATGTCCTGGATTGACTTGTTGAGGATGGTTTGTTGAGGAACAGTTTGTGCTGGATTGACTTGTTGAGGACGGTTTGTTGAGGAACGGTTTGTGATGGATTGACTTGTTGAGGACGGTTTGTTGAAGAGCGGTTTGTACTGGATTGACTTGTTGAGGACGGTTTGTTGAAGAACGGCCTGTGCTGGAATGACTTGTCGTAACGAGCAACTACATCTTTGTGGTGCTCGGACACATATGCGTAGAAGGCCCTCAACTCAGTAAGCTCTGCTTTTCTTCTTGCTCTAAATCTCGAAACCGTTCCACATCGCGTTGTTTCTTGTCCATTTTCTGTGATAAGAATAACACTTTCGAGTGCGAACAGTGCGAACTTTTTTTATAATTCGCGCTCTTTTTATGACCAAAGTAAAGGTTAGACACTGACCAAGGCCGCACGTGAAGCGCGCGTGATTTCGTTCACCTTACATCACGTATGCATGAACCGCTGTACATAAGGGTTATCGTCACTAAAAGGAATAACAACATGGCGTGCGCACTGTGGAGTATAAAACAGATCGGTAAATATTGCTTTGGGTATTGTTTACGCGGCTTTCACGGAGAGAACATTGCTGAATATATCTGTTGTGAGATTTAGGTTGAACGATGAAGTGTTTGCACGGAGAACCTGCAGCTTGTTCGACCACGAAAAATGGGTCGTTTTGGTTCTGTGGTCAAAATCCAAGTTGTAATTTCTTTTGCTCGGAAGACGATGGTTATCTATTTGAAAAAGCCATAGCTGCCTGGAGATCTACAGAAACAACCGCAGCCACAATGTGACGAACATCATAAGCTTGCAAAAATGCGTGTGGTCAAAGATTTGATGAAAGAGAGTTACGGAAGACCGTTTTCGTGTGTTCTGACAAAAAGAATCCATGTTCATTTTGGGTATGGGGTGATGTGGTACCAGCAACGAGACCGACTTGTCATCACAGACTGCCGTGTGCATCCCGTAAGGTGCAAAAAAGGTGTCAACAAGGATCGATTGTTTTCTGCTGTCCAAATGAGAAGGAAAACTCGTGTCAGTTTTTCAGTGGGTACCTGAGGAGCAGAGTCATGAATCTTTTCATCCTGTGAACTTTGTGAAATCATCGTTAAGGAAGCCAGAGGAACAATACTTAGCAAGTGTTGAAGTCCAGAATGAAGGGGATCAAGAGTTGTTTCTTTCCACAGGATATTGTACAAGAAATCCAGATGGGACATGTGATGGAGACCCTAGAGGGCATATGCACCCGTTTTGAACAGCAGTTGAACTTCCAGACAAATTGTTAACGAGCTAATTAATATGTTTTTGTTTGGTGTAACAATTTTTTTTATAAATATTAGAGAGTGATTGTTTGGTCACAATAAATTATGTGTGAAAATTATTTTGAGGTGTCTAGTATTCAGTAAAGGCGGGCCTTTAGTCCGCTCTTTACTATATAACTTGGAAGAACTGTTCCATCCTGTTTCATTTTTCGCCGAAGTGTTCGATTCTTAAGTAATTAGAAGTATAATCATGAAATGTACGCAAAGAGGTCAAGGATAAAGAGTCATACTAATTACCGTCAAAAGCCGTCAAAAACCGTCAAAAGCCGTCAAGAACCGTCAAGAAGCCGTCAAAAACCGTCAAGAAGCCGTCAAAAAGCAATCAAAAACCGTCAAGAAGCAGTCAAAAACCGTCAAGAAGCCGTCAAAAAGTCAAAAGCATTTTTAATTGGATGTTGTGTCTTTAGTATGATGATGGTTAATATGTTCTGTATATATAAATAAATAAAATTAAAGCGGTAAAAAAATATGCAGTGAAAATTTTTAATAGTGAGGAAATAGCTAAATATGATACATTATTTGAAGTTTGAAACTAAAATTAATGGCGCGCGACTTCTGGGCAAAATGAGCTCTACAAAATCGTTATATATTTTTCGTTTCGAAAATTTTTCGTTTACTAGTTGGTCTATACTAAACAATTAGTTGTCTCGACCTCGTTGTTGCAAATGGTAGTAGGTTTTCTCAACTTTTATGTAAAAAGCCTAAAAAACAAACTGCCAGCTTTAACTAGAGATTCAAGTTGTTTCTTTTTACGCATGTCGATTGAATGACATCATATTGGATATGTCATCGAAACTACCAACCGCAACTAATGACGCTGGTAGTTTGGGATGTGAAGAAATGTTTGTGGGTGTTGTGGAGTGTAATGGATCACTTGCATAATGAACAAAATTTTGATCTAGGCAAAAGAAGCAAATCAATCACTATAAACAGAAAGAACATCCTAAAATTAGTAAAACTCCAAAGTTCGGTTGTGAAATTTTGTAAAATACGGAAAATATAGCCTTGGGAAGTTGGCAAATTGTAACTAGAATAGTTATCAATTTCACGCCAGCTTTATATTTGTTTGTGCTGTCAGATGATAAATTATAAGAATGGAAATAGGAATAGTATAAATCGTTTTTGGCTTCTAGACGGCCTCTTGACGGTTCTTGACGGCTTTTGACGGTTCTTGACGGCTTTTGACGGTTCTTGACGGTAATTAGTAGGTCCGGTTTCACCACTCGCTTTTATGTTCTGTATGTTTTAGAGTTTTTAGCAGTTTATATAAATTTATATTTGTGGTTTTATACATATTTATGGTGCCAAATTGATATCCTTACCATAGGTTTTGTGCCTTTGTATATAATATTATTGACATTTCTTACATTATAGACAAGTCTTGCCCAGGGGGCATAACTTGGGTATAAACATTGGGTGGTGTAGATCATGTTGCCCGACGAAAGGGTGTGGTCAGGACATAACATAAAGGGGCCGGGAAAACCAAAAAGGTTATGGGTACCTCGTGACGCTAGTGGGAATGCACAGGTTTCGAGTGCCGAAAGCAATAGGCCACTAGGCGGTATGGGGCATGCTCCCCCAGAAAATGTTGAAATGTAGAGGCTCTGAAACACCATTTCATGCACTTTGGGAATATTTTATAAATTCTGATGGTCAGAAAATCTTAGATTAGCAAATTTTTAAAATTGCCAAACTGGATCTTGAAGGCTTTTTTTTCTCACTCAACATGATTTGAATGCATTTTTGCCTGACTAACATGACAAAATTTGCTCTACGAATTATGCCCCTGGTCTTGCCTGACTGTATACTGGTCACCAAGTGCTGCAGACTGAGTCGCTTACTGTGTAGCAAGTTAAGGCAATTCACTACCCTCAGAAAAACTAAGCATCAACCAATGCATACAGCCATACCCAAATTTGTATGATTTAGGACACTTTTGACTAGGAGTTCAAGTGCTGGTATGGAGCAACCCTTTTAAGAATCTGTAGGCTGTCTGTCACATATGTGCCTACAACACAGTAAATATGATGTTGATATCTTCAAATTACTGAAAGCCAGCACAAGCAGTGGTGGGTCACTCCACAAAATATCCACACCTCCCTCATGGAGGAAATTAGTAGCTAATTTATACCCCTCTCCTTTAGACATCTGCCTTCACCACCTGAACTGCAGAAATTTCCTATCATGTGTTGGGAGTCTAGATCTTTTCTATATTGACCCACAGTGTATCTCCACAGTGTCATTTTATAACAGGGCATTATTTAACTAATGTACTGGAGGGGCCAAAGCCCCCCCCCCCCCCAGCACCGTATCTATTGGCGTTGGACTCCGTGGGTATTCTTTATTCCAGATGCAATTTATCGTAACCAAAATAATGATGTCCAATAAGGCAAATAAGAGCAAAGCGAAACATTTCTTAACAGGCGCATTCCTCATATTTAATACCTGGAAAGATATCGAGAGAAAACATGGAATTAAATCAAAGAAACATACTGTAGAATCCGGGTTATAAGCCCATGGCTTACACAATTTCAAAGGTCTTTTTTGTTTCTAGAACTACACGGGGTGGAGTCCATTTTTTATGCTAAATAATTTTCAGAATATACTAGCCTTATAAAGTGATTTAGGTCTTATTTTAAAGCTTGTACGTTCTTTTTTTCCCAAGAAAATGGTAATTTGTGTCTTTAGTGGAGGTAATAACTGCACAAGAGAAAATTTAGTAGAACCCATCGCTTTTAGATGCCGCTTAATTATGCAATTTTACTATATTATTTCATAGTGGCGTGTGAAATTCTTGAATTTTCTTGTTTAAACCTTAGGCAAGCCTCACATATCGACTTCGCTAATTGCTGCCGCGAGGCAGCTCCCTATTCCTGTGATTTTTCCCAGACCTCTTTACCGAGCTATATGAATGCGACAATGATTTGGCTTTGAGCAATGTTTGGATGTTCAGTTTTATGACGTTTTGTGACGTAGAAGATTCGACGGGACTTTACGGAAGCTACCGGCTGCTCTTCGGGACTTGCCAAGATTTAGCACGAGGGCGAAACTCACAAGTTGGCAAGTATTTCGCAAATATTGCGATTTTTAAGAATCATATTTCTTGTAAAGTCATTTATTTAAGGTAAGATTTAACCCCACAACTGGCGGCGGAAGTAATTAGTATTCAGGATATGTTTAGAGTGATGATGTCATAGGAGGGTGACGTCATAAAGAATTGTCGCGTAACATATGTCGCGCCACATGACGTCCTGAACGTCACATGACGTGTTTAGGTTGTGGGGTGAATCACACTAGTCAAAGAAGACACGAGTGTCTTATGTTATCGAAGGAAGAAGGATGGTTAACGTATTGTTTGGAGGCTGTGGAGCGTGTGTTGGAGTGGGGAATCCTGAGCAAGCGATTTGTTGAGGCTGTTCGTGTGTTAAAACTGACATATTACGAACGTGCGAAGGAACATTATAAAAACTTGGGAAAAATCATGAAATAACTCTTTGAAGAACCTGAAGCAGAGTTTGGGCTTTTACGAGTTTCAGCCTATTTTGAACGATCTTACGTATTGGAGCGAAGATCCGTGAGACATATATGAAGTTACATTGTATGTATTTTAAAGTTATTGTAAAGCTGATTTTTTAACAGAGATGTTTATAAAACTAATGTTGTTTTGTGTATTATTTGGGAACGTGATAAGAGTGGTATTTTGAAAACAATATTCTGAGTTTAACAACAACAACATTTTGAGAGCAATATTAATTTATTAAAGAACGTAGTTTTACAGTTTATAACGATTCTTTGCTAAACTGTTCTCGAAGTTTATTTTCTAAATAGTTTTGCCGGATATGCTTTTTTGTGGTCACTTTCGCGAGATTTAAATTTTACGTCTGTTCCTTTGACAAAGTATGTGTAGCTAGGCGGTAAACTAAAATAACACTCTGCATAAGCTTCCAGAGGATCGGTCTGGGGATTCCATGTAGATAAATCGCGTAGTGTCCATAGTAGCGGTTGAATGTGTTTATCGATATATGTACAGTAACGTTTTGACAAACTGAGGGCCTGTTTATATGATCCCGGCTAGGCGGGACGGGACAGTTGCCGAGATCCCGCTTGTAATATAAACTCTATTGAGTGTTTATATGATCCCGCTTCTATCCCGCCTAGACAGGATCCCGGCGTCTGTTGCCGGGATCTCGCCTAGCCGGGACGAAAAATTCCCATATAAACACTCTATCCCGGCCAGGCGGGATGAACTTTTCCTCTGAGCATGCGTAAATCCCTTTGCTGCAAGAAAATATGACGTCAAGCACTTAACTGGCTTCATCCCGGCAATGTTTTTGTCCATATAAACACGCCATCCCGCCTAGGCGAGTTTCCCGGCTAGGCGGAATGGAAACGTCCCGTCCCGCCTAGACGGGATCATATAAACAGGCCCTTAGGGTCAGGATCTTTCTCCAAGCACAATAAATGTTCTGCGATATTTTCGCTGATTTTAACACTTAGGATTCTGGTTACTTCAATAAACTCTTGCCAAACTAAGTGTTGGCTGTTAACTTGTTTTATAGCAGCCAAACCGTACATTTGCCATCCTTCGTATTCATTCATCATTAAACAGTCTTGTTGATTTACTTTACAGCCACAACAGAGTTCGCGGCGTATGTTTTTGAATTTCGCATGCTACGGCTCTAGTATAGATTATTTCCAATAGGCGAAACATTTTGTTTGAACATTCCATAGTCAAAGCTACTGTCAACTGAATCCTTTGCCTTTGGCAATTTCAAAATATACAGAGCAAAATCAGATATTTTTAAGAACGTTCCTAAAATGTTAAGAACACTTATTATCACGTGCACCTCACGTGCGACCATGATCTTATTTTTAACCTTTACAGATGACCTTGGAAGCTCGCATTGATCAATATATTGTCCAGCTTTTACACTATTCTCTAGCTTAGATCGTTTGACTTTGTAAATGTTCCGTCTTCCGTTAGCACAAGTTTACGTTTTAGTCCTTTATGCTCCACTGGTTTGACGTACAGGACTTTAAACACTTGCGTTTATTGCGCGCTGGCAACAGTGGTACTTTCTCGTAGTCCAGTACACCAATTAATATATTAACCATTCTTTATGTTCTTTCTTTGTTTCCCCAGAGTTAGAATGTTCTCGTTTACTGTACTATCCATGCTTTAATTTGGCGGATCGTAAGTAAACATTAAATTTTCTTTCCATGTCTTCTTGTCGCTTTAATAATTTTTCGACACTTTCCTCCATATTGAATTCCTTTGGTTCTTCATTCTGTCGAGGTACACATATTCCTATCTTACTCCACTTTAACCACTTCTTGCGTTCTTCTGTGTCCATGCCATGTACTTGATCGAGATGATTTGCTAGTCTAGCAAGATTTGTACTACCGCAACCAAAAACAGGACAGTTCCTACGTGTACGACCCATACTTAGATGTTTGCTAAACGAGTTCCTAATAATAACTGACTCATTTTTACGTGTGTTAGATATTTTATTTTGCCCGTTCACGCCCGATTTGGCCTTATAAGGCACTATGCGGCCCGATGGCCCGATTACTGACTAGACGTCTAACCTGGGCAAGCCCGGGAATGACTGACTCCTCTATTGTGACGTCATGATAAAAGCTTGCAGAAAAGCGTGTTAAGTAAAGCGTTCTTTTCCACATTTTCTCATTCTGTGTTACAATTTTGTGCGGTGAACATCTCCCTTAAAATATACTAGTGATCTTGGTAATATGCAAGCTCTTGGTCTTTTTTCTCGTCGTGCTATTCTTGGTAGATCCAACAAGAATACTGTTGTTTTGTTAAAGAAAATTCGCTGAACAGAACTGGCGCTGTTAACTTTAATAAGTATGGAAAGCAGGATGGTGTTGGTTTCTCGCCATGCAGTGACAAGGCATTAATATATATATTTCAACAAGTATAAGATAAATTTATAAATATAAAAAAGTGTTTAACATGTATAAATACAACTGTTTTAAGAAAAGAGTTCATCCAAACATGGGATTGAAGGCACATCTAACTCATTTGCTGGGTACTCAAACTCGCCCAAATATGGAAATAAGGACATGAACTCCGTTGTTGAGAGATCAAACTCGCCCAAATATGGAAATAAGGACATATCTAACTCCTTTGTTGAGAAATCCAACTCAGGTCCTAAATGTCCTGGATTGACTTGTTGAGGGATGGTTTGTTGAGGAACGGTTTGTGCTGGATTGACTTGTTGAGGGACGGTTTGTTGAGGAACGGTTTGTGATGGATTGACTTGTTGAGGGACGGTTTGTTGAAGAGCGGTTTGTACTGGATTGACTTGTTGAGGGACGGTTTGTTGAAGAACGGCCTGTGCTGGAATGACTTGTCGTAACGAGCAACTACATCTTTGTGGTGCTCGGACACATATGCGTAGAAGGCCCTCAACTCAGTAAGCTCTGCTTTTCTTCTTGCTCTAAATCTCCGAAACCGTTCCACATCGCGTTGTTTCTTGTCCATTTTTCTGTGATATGAATAACTCTTTCGAGTGCGAACAGTGCGAACTTTTTTTTTTTATAATTCGCGCTCTTTTTTATGACCAAAGTAAAGGTTAGACACTGACCAAGGCCGCACGTGAAGCGCGCGTGATTTCGTTTCACCTTACATCACGTATGCATGAACCGCTGTACATAAGGGTTATCGTCACTAAAAAGGAATAACAACATGGCGTGCGCACTGTGGAGTATAAAACAGATCGGTAAATATTGCTTTGGGTATTGTTTACGCGGCTTTCACGGAGAGAACATTGCTGAATATATCTGTTGTGAGATTTAGGTTGAACGATGAAGTGTTTGCACGGAGAACCTGCATCTTGTTCGACAACGAAAAATGGTTCGTTTTGGTTCTGTGGTCAAAATCCAAGTTGTAATTTCTTTTGCTCAGAGGATGATGGTTACCTATTTGAAAAAGCCATAGCTGCCTGGAGATCTACGAAACAACCGCAGCCACAATGTGACGAACATCATAAGCTTGCAAAAATGCGTGTGGTCAAAGATTTGATGAAAGAGAGTTACGGAAGACCGTTTTTCGTGTGTTCTGACAAAAGAATCCATGTTCATTTTGGGTATGGGGTGATGTGGTACCAGCAACGAGACCGACTTGTCATCACAGACTGCCGTGTGCATCCCGTAAGGTGCAAAAAAAGGTGTCAACAAGGATCGATTGTTTTTCTGCTGTCCAAATGAGAAGGAAAACTCGTGTCAGTTTTCGAGTGGGTACCTGAGGAGCAGAGTCATGAATCTTTTCATCCTGTGAACTTTGTGAAATCATCGTTAAGGAAGCCAGAGGAACAATACTTAGCAAGTGTTGAAGTCCAGAATGAAGGGGATCAAGAGTTGTTTCTTTCCACAGGATATTGTACAAGAAATCCAGATGGGACATGTGATGGAGACCCTAGAGGGCATATGCACCCGTTTTGAACAGCAGTTGAACTTCCAGACAAATTGTTAACGAGCTAATTAATATGTTTTTGTTTGGTGTAACAATTTTTTTTATAAATATTAGAGAGTGATTGTTTGGTCACAATAAATTATGTGTGAAAATTATTTTGAGGTGTCTAGTATTCAGTAAAGGCGGGCCTTTAGTCCGCTCTTTACTATATAACTTGGAAGAACTGTTCCATCCTGTTTCATTTTTCGCCGAAGTGTTCGATTCTTAAGTAATTAGAAGTATAATCATGAAATGTACGCAAAGAGGTCAAGGATAAAGAGTCATACTAATTACCGTCAAAAGCCGTCAAAAACCGTCAAAAGCCGTCAAGAACCGTCAAGAAGCCGTCAAAAACCGTCAAGAAGCCGTCAAAAAGCAATCAAAAACCGTCAAGAAGCAGTCAAAAACCGTCAAGAAGCCGTCAAAAAGTCAAAAGCATTTTTAATTGGATGTTGTGTCTTTAGTATGATGATGGTTAATATGTTCTGTATATATAAATAAATAAAATTAAAGCGGTAAAAAAATATGCAGTGAAAATTTTTAATAGTGAGGAAATAGCTAAATATGATACATTATTTGAAGTTTGAAACTAAAATTAATGGCGCGCGACTTCTGGGCAAAATGAGCTCTACAAAATCGTTATATATTTTTCGTTTCGAAAATTTTTCGTTTACTAGTTGGTCTATACTAAACAATTAGTTGTCTCGACCTCGTTGTTGCAAATGGTAGTAGGTTTTCTCAACTTTTATGTAAAAAGCCTAAAAAACAAACTGCCAGCTTTAACTAGAGATTCAAGTTGTTTCTTTTTACGCATGTCGATTGAATGACATCATATTGGATATGTCATCGAAACTACCAACCGCAACTAATGACGCTGGTAGTTTGGGATGTGAAGAAATGTTTGTGGGTGTTGTGGAGGTGTAATGGATCACTTGCATAATGAACAAAATTTTGATCTAGGCAAAGAGAAGCAAATCAATCACTATAAACAGAAAGAACATCCTAAAATTAGTAAAACTCCAAAGTTCGGTTGTGAAATTTTGTAAAATACGGAAAATATAGCCTTGGGAAGTTGGCAAATTGTAACTAGAATAGTTATCAATTTCACGCCAGCTTTATATTTGTTTGTGCTGTCAGATGATAAATTATAAGAATGGAAATAGGAATAGTATAAATCGTTTTTGGCTTCTAGACGGCCTCTTGACGGTTCTTGACGGCTTTTGACGGTTCTTGACGGCTTTTGACGGTTCTTGACGGTAATTAGTAGGTCCGGTTTCACCACTCGCTTTTATGTTCTGTATGTTTTAGAGTTTTTAGCAGTTTATATAAATTTATATTTGTGGTTTTATACATATTTATGGTGCCAAATTGATATCCTTACCATAGGTTTTGTGCCTTTGTATATAATATTATTGACATTTCTTACATTATAGACAAGTCTTGCCCAGGGGGCATAACTTGGGTATAAACATTGGGTGGTGTAGATCATGTTGCCCGACGAAAGGGTGTGGTCAGGACATAACATAAAGGGGCCGGGAAAACCAAAAAGGTTATGGGTACCTCGTGACGCTAGTGGGAATGCACAGGTTTCGAGTGCCGAAAGCAATAGGCCACTAGGCGGTATGGGGCATGCTCCCCCAGAAAATGTTGAAATGTAGAGGCTCTGAAACACCATTTCATGCACTTTGGGGAATATTTTATAGAATTCTGATGGTCAGAAAATCTTAGATTAGCAAATTTTTAAAATTGCCAAACTGGATCTTGAAGGCTTTTTTTTCTCACTCAACATGATTTGAATGCATTTTTGCCTGACTAACATGACAAAATTTGCTCTACGAATTATGCCCCTGGTCTTGCCTGACTGTATACTGGTCACCAAGTGCTGCAGACTGAGTCGCTTACTGTGTAGCAAGTTAAGGCAATTCACTACCCTCAGAAAAACTAAGCATCAACCAATGCATACAGCCATACCCAAATTTGTATGATTTAGGACACTTTTGACTAGGAGTTCAAGTGCTGGTATGGAGCAACCCTTTTAAGAATCTGTAGGCTGTCTGTCACATATGTGCCTACAACACAGTAAATATGATGTTGATATCTTCAAATTACTGAAAGCCAGCACAAGCAGTGGTGGGTCACTCCACAAAATATCCACACCTCCCTCATGGAGGAAATTAGTAGCTAATTTATACCCCTCTCCTTTAGACATCTGCCTTCACCACCTGAACTGCAGAAATTTCCTATCATGTGTTGGGAGTCTAGATCTTTTCTATATTGACCCACAGTGTATCTCCACAGTGTCATTTTATAACAGGGCATTATTTAACTAATGTACTGGAGGGGCCAAAGCCCCCCCCCCCAGCCCCCATGTTGCCCTCCCCCCCCCAAATAAGCTTTTTTGGCCCCCCAGTGAAGGTCCCTTTTGTCCAAAGTATAAGTCAAAAAGGGGAAAAAACTGAGTTTAGAGGAAATTCTCACAACAAAACCTGGCTCCGTTTAGATGGGATATTTTAAAAAATTGTCTCTGAAAATGCAGGAAATCAAGCCACAGAGTCTCAAGAATACAAATATTTCCTGGGGGAGGACCCCCTTCACCTTCCCACACCTGTAATACACCACCTACTTGTTACGTCCCTTTTCGATGATGGCCCCCCCCACTAACAATTTCTTTAAAAATGCTGTGAATTATAAGCTAGTAGGCCTATAGATAGAATGGATGAATAATCTGTTATAGGTACAACAAGAAATGGCACAAGTGACCAAAGTGTAGAACAGCCAAAGCAAAGTTGTAGCACATGGAGCATGAAAGTTACAATAAAATCATAATAACTTGATTATTAAGTTTAGTTTTTAGAATATTTACTGCTAATTAATAGTTATTATTTGAAGAAATTATATAAAAAACACCACTGTGGACTGCATCATTGTTGGATAATTCTGCAATAAAAGAAATTGAATAGATATAGGTTATTAAAAAATTATTGTAAGTCAGGGACACTGGAACTTTTGGCACACTGGGGGCATTTACACCTGATACGGTGATACCTTTCACTCATAGGGATGATACACGAAGGGTGAACAAGTTAGTGACATTTTCAAGATTGTTGCATATTTAAGTGATATTTATTGAAAAACCTATCCTATTTGCAGACTTGAATGTATGATACAACAAATGTATGATACAAAATAGGAACAAACTTCCATGTTTTGAGCATAGACCCTTTGTTGGGCAGACTAAAACACCCGACCTTTGCTTGAAATGTTGAAGTTTGTTCTAATTTTTTAGGTAGTTGCATGATTCATCTAAGTCTGCAAATCGTACAATAACATAACCCAAACTATAAAATAATTCAACTTTGCAAGAAAGTCCCAGGTGATAATTGGCCAGAACACTTTAGCGGGGACTGGTTGAACCAAAGTGCATGGGCGCGAGACTGGGGGGGGGCATCGACTGATTTGCCCTGGGTCAGTTACTAGGTCTTGCCAGGCTTGCTTTAATACATTTCAGGAATACAATCCTAGTTCTTCAAAAATCCTAAACCTAAAGACATCTTTGGCCAGAAAGCTAGGTAGAAATTGAACTTTTTCCAACACCCCTAGCATATACATAAATTGTAGTTACAGAACACAAAACCCTAATTCTATGTTATCCTAATTCCCTACTTTAAAGATAGTAGCACATATATAGCTTTATGTCGTAAAACCAGTCCTCAGGATTCTTGAGAGAATCAAGATATTCTGATATTTGTAAAATACATAGCTTCATACTACTGACAGAAAATTATAATTTTCTAAATGGCAAAATACATACAACCTATTCAGAACATCAAATATTGATAAAACATTGTGGATAATTTTCAAGCCTTGATAATAAAGTAGACCATAGGAAAATAAAGTACAAAAATAAACTAAAACAAAGTTTATGTATTTTTACAACCAAACTTCAAATCCTCGTTGGTAAAATATCAAATACATTGTACTGTACATTTTAGTTCCCACCAAGTGTTTAATAATGAAACATTATATAAACTATTATCATTATAGTATGTGAACTGCAAAAATGTATTAATTACCTGCTAGTTCTGGTTTCAAAAATCGTCTTTGACCACATTTTCGAGGTTTTACTATCTGTTTGTTGGCTTTTGCGGACGAGAATAACTTGTGCGACTTGAACTTTATTCGCGGAAATGCTCCAAGGTCGAAAAATATGTGGAAAATATTAAAAACAACGAGAATTTACTGCAAAAACTCAAAAAGCTAAAATATATTTTGCAAAAACCAGGGGGGTGTGAATGTTGTAGCGGGCTCAGAATTGAGCCTGGTCAGTGGTAATTACCATGGGCAAAAGGAACCAGTCGTCATGGTAATGGCGTAAGCAAAGGCCAAAATCCGCCATGTTTTTGCGGACACTTTTTTCTGCGGAGCACTCCCTCCAGTAATATAGTATAGCTCAGTGGTTTTGGTATAGAAGTGAGACATCTGTATATTATTAATCTGTGACCATGGTAACACGCAACAGGCAACATTGTATATTTTTTATATTTTAATTTGTACAAAATATTATTTTGTTTTTAACTATAAAATTATCAATTGCCAACTATATAAAGTGGGTATATGCTATCATGTACTCTTTTAGCTGTGATTTACTGTAACATTCAACCTTAGACGTTCACAATACGTTTCGAAATTTTCAAAAAACTTCAACTGCTTTTCGAGGAGTATTTTTATACTTCGCACTTGCTTTTGCAATGAAGTTTTTGAGATTTAATGTTTTTTATTTTTCTATAACATATTTGAATCAATACTAAAATACTCTTAAAGATCAATCAATGTTGTATTGACCACATGCACAGAATGATCTACACATTTTCAAATTCCCAAACTATACTGATGCTATGTTAAAAAATCGGCAAAGCAAGCATGCAAAATAGACACTTGCCTGTTTAAAACGCTCCTTTTTCGGTCTTTCGACTGTTTTTCCTCTTGTTAATTTTTCCTCTTAAATTTTCATTTATCTTGTTTGGAGACTTAACATATAAACTTACTTACATAGAGACTTACTTATAAAATGAGTGCAAAACTATTTTTGAAAAAAGTTTGCAAAATGGATATTAATGGAGTCTTCTCTCGGCGACTCGGCTTGAACTTGCGCATGCGCATAACGTACGAAAAGTTCGAATCCCGTCCATGACAAAAAAATGGCGGACGACTTTGCATTCCACGATGTTTTCACATACCCGGGTGTAAATCTCGGGTAGCCTGCGTGGCCGGCCCTCGTTGGAGGAAAAAGAAGAACAGGAATGAGGGCCTGCAAGAAAACCCAGCTTTCATGACTAAACGCCCTAATAAAGGCTCATTAAAATTGACCAATACAATTTGAAAGGGGATGAAAGGGCCTATAACGAAAGAGGTAGAAGACTCTGAAAATGCCATTTCCGACGATCTACAGACTCGTGATTTTCAAAATTTTCTCCGTTGGCGCCAACCATGGTGGCGCCTTGTGGGAATCGGCCCCCTATTTTTTAACAATCCTTCTACACTTCTGGCACTATACATATTTTTACATTAACTCGTAATACATGTTTTGATGCCGTCAAACAAATATTAAAAGTCGGTCCCTGAACAATGGACACCCCCCCAAACTTTTTTGGAATGTGCGCCCCTGGGTCTGGGATCATCACCTGCCCAAAGGTTGATGGGGCGGCGTACGCGAACACTGTTACCGACTCACAAAAATTAAATCTAATGGCCGAGCAGAGAATGCGGTCAAGACTTGCAGAATGCTGATGACAAAAGCCAAAGCTGCTGGTCAAGACCCTTTGTTAGCATTTTTAGATCACCCCCGCAGCAGGTCTGGGATCATCACCTGCCCAAAGGTTGATGGGGCGGCGTACGCGAACACTGTTACCGACTCACAAAAATCTCCTTAAACAACCAATCAACGAAGGCAGCAGAGATAAACTGGCTGCTCGGCAAAGCAGTAGGGAACCCGAGAACCGTTTGATTGCGAATGAACCCAACCTCGAACACGTACCATCAATAGACGGTGCACCCTCGGCTGAGACCATTGAAATCTACTACGCCGATCTGCGAGCACAAAATATACACCGGTGTGGCACAAGGATTATGCTATGAAATGAACTGAAGTACATCAATAATTCAATATATTGAAATTTCAGTTATTTCTATTCAGTCTATTATTGGTTTGTTTACGGATTTACAGTATATGATATAATAAGCGCTTACCAGACAGATAAACAATTATCTAACACCAAAAAACGACGTAAGCCAAGCAACTGCCAGTCCTTTTTGGTCAACTTCTGAACTTCAATTAACCATTCGCTAACTATTAAAGACGAAAAACACTTTTGTATGATTATGATTTCGTAGAGAACTCAAAACAGATACAAACAAACAGTACGATATAGTTAAGTTATTACGACATAGGCTCTCAATAGAATTTCAAGTCCCCAACTTTTGATACGATAATCTGGAGTAATACTTTGCAATTATATTCTATAATTGCAATTGCATTCTATTCAGTTCATTACTTGTTCGGTCATTAGAAATTAACAGTATATGATGAAATAGGCACTTACCAGACACGATAAGCAATTATGTAAGATCACAAAGGTAGAGAAGCCAAACAAATACCAACTATATGTTTTCTGATAAAGAACTGTAGAGATCACCAAGCGGTAAGATTGACTACAGTAATCACAGTACTTTTTACTCAAATATAAACTTTAGTAAAGTCAGGAAAGTCTGACCAGCTTGAAGATGACTGAAAATTTGTTGTATGCAACGCGTTCGGCAATTATCAACATGCTTTGAAGCGCGACTAAATTTCTATAGCTCTGTGGGATAGATCGAGAGACTCCAATTCTTATTCAAATACTTGCAGCTTCATATAATGTTTATTGTTCAAGGAATTTGCTTCTCTAAGCAAGTTTTCTCTTTTGCTACAAATTATACAATCTGTTTCGAAAATAGACTATGGATTCTAGAAATTTTTAGTGTTTGTCAAATCAGGGTCAAATGTAGGCAAAACAAATACACATATTCTTATTTTCTTGGGAGAATAGTAAGAAAATATTTCTTAACAGATTTTCTTAAGAATATTTTCTTTGGATCATTTTCTTAGGAACTTTTTTCTCAAATAAATAAATGCTCCGAGCAATCAAATGCTCCGAACAATTGGATTGGAGCTTCCTTTTTGGCAATGTTATGAACTTACAATTTTCTGCAAGAGTACACATTTTTCTTCGATCTTGTCTAAAAGTACACATGAGTGACCATGAGTGACCACGAATGACTACGGTGATCACGAGTGACTACGGTGACTAGGAGTGACCACGAGTGACCACGAGTGACCACGAGTGACCACAACAAGTGACCACGAGTGACCAGACTTTATTGTCTATAGCCAGAGGTCTATAGCCACAACAGCGTGCTTATATAAAAATATATACAAGGGGCAAAATTTGGTGTCTAAATTGATTGTATTACTCTAAGATTATCTAAAATTGTTAAAACGACATCTATTTACAAACAACATAATATGTAAATTTTACCTTCTCAATTGTAGGCATATTGTCTACATTGACTGTATCTACTCTGAGCTTAATTAAAATTGTTAAAAAGACACCTATTTAAAAACGACCGTTTAAATCTTTCTGTTTTAATCTTTGGTAAAGTGAAATCGTGTTCCCGTTCTCTTAATGGTCTTTGCCTTTTAGGAGGAAGCAATTCATATAAAGGGCGATCTAGGCTACTGGTTATCTTGTTGAATAAACTCATATCTCTTTCTTTAATCACATATATAAGAACATATATAAGAACCAAATAGAGGAAATTCTCACAACAAAACCTGGCTCCGTTTAGATGGGATATTTTAAAAAATTGTCTCTGAAAATGCAGGAAATCAAGCCACAGAGTCTCAAGAATACAAATATTTCCTGGGGGAGGACCCCCTTCACCTTCCCACACCTGTAATACACCACCTACTTGTTACGTCCCTTTTCGATGATGGCCCCCCCCACTAACAATTTCTTTAAAAATGCTGTGAATTATAAGCTAGTAGGCCTATAGATAGAATGGATGAATAATCTGTTATAGGTACAACAAGAAATGGCACAAGTGACCAAAGTGTAGAACAGCCAAAGCAAAGTTGTAGCACATGGAGCATGAAAGTTACAATAAAATCATAATAACTTGATTATTAAGTTTAGTTTTTAGAATATTTACTGCTAATTAATAGTTATTATTTGAAGAAATTATATAAAAAACACCACTGTGGACTGCATCATTGTTGGATAATTCTGCAATAAAAGAAATTGAATAGATATAGGTTATTAAAAAATTATTGTAAGTCAGGGACACTGGAACTTTTGGCACACTGGGGGCATTTACACCTGATACGGTGATACCTTTCACTCATAGGGATGATACACGAAGGGTGAACAAGTTAGTGACATTTTCAAGATTGTTGCATATTTAAGTGATATTTATTGAAAAACCTATCCTATTTGCAGACTTGAATGTATGATACAACAAATGTATGATACAAAATAGGAACAAACTTCCATGTTTTGAGCATAGACCCTTTGTTGGGCAGACTAAAACACCCGACCTTTGCTTGAAATGTTGAAGTTTGTTCTAATTTTTTAGGTAGTTGCATGATTCATCTAAGTCTGCAAATCGTACAATAACATAACCCAAACTATAAAATAATTCAACTTTGCAAGAAAGTCCCAGGTGATAATTGGCCAGAACACTTTAGCGGGGACTGGTTGAACCAAAGTGCATGGGCGCGAGACTGGGGGGGGGCATCGACTGATTTGCCCTGGGTCAGTTACTAGGTCTTGCCAGGCTTGCTTTAATACATTTCAGGAATACAATCCTAGTTCTTCAAAAATCCTAAACCTAAAGACATCTTTGGCCAGAAAGCTAGGTAGAAATTGAACTTTTTCCAACACCTAGCATATACATAAATTGTAGTTACAGAACACAAAACCCTAATTCTATGTTATCCTAATTCCCTACTTTAAAGATAGTAGCACATATATAGCTTTATGTCGTAAAACCAGTCCTCAGGATTCTTGAGAGAATCAAGATATTCTGATATTTGTAAAATACATAGCTTCATACTACTGACAGAAAATTATAATTTTCTAAATGGCAAAATACATACAACCTATTCAGAACATCAAATATTGATAAAACATTGTGGATAATTTTCAAGCCTTGATAATAAAGTAGACCATAGGAAAATAAAGTACAAAAATAAACTAAAACAAAGTTTATGTATTTTTACAACCAAACTTCAAATCCTCGTTGGTAAAATATCAAATACATTGTACTGTACATTTTAGTTCCCACCAAGTGTTTAATAATGAAACATTATATAAACTATTATCATTATAGTATGTGAACTGCAAAAATGTATTAATTACCTGCTAGTTCTGGTTTCAAAAATCGTCTTTGACCACATTTTCGAGGTTTTACTATCTGTTTGTTGGCTTTTGCGGACGAGAATAACTTGTGCGACTTGAACTTTATTCGCGGAAATGCTCCAAGGTCGAAAAATATGTGGAAAATATTGAAAACAACGAGAATTTACTGCAAAACTCAAAAAGCTAAAATATATTTTGCAAAAACCAGGGGTGTGAATGTTGTAGCGGGCTCAGAATTGAGCCTGGTCAGTGGTAATTACCATGGGCAAAAGGAACCAGTCGTCATGGTAATGGCGTAAGCAAGGCCAAAATCCGCCATGTTTTTGCGGACACTTTTTTCTGCGGAGCACTCCCTCCAGTAATATAGTATAGCTCAGTGGTTTTGGTATAGAAGTGAGACATCTGTATATTATTAATCTGTGACCATGGTAACACGCAACAGGCAACATTGTATATTTTTTATATTTTAATTTGTACAAAATATTATTTTGTTTTTAACTATAAAATTATCAATTGCCAACTATATAAAGTGGGTATATGCTATCATGTACTCTTTTAGCTGTGATTTACTGTAACATTCAACCTTAGACGTTCACAATACGTTTCGAAATTTTCAAAAAACTTCAACTGCTTTTCGAGGAGTATTTTTATACTTCGCACTTGCTTTTGCAATGAAGTTTTTGAGATTTAATGTTTTTTATTTTTCTATAACATATTTGAATCAATACTAAAATACTCTTAAAGATCAATCAATGTTGTATTGACCACATGCACAGAATGATCTACACATTTTCAAATTCCCAAACTATACTGATGCTATGTTAAAAAATCGGCAAAGCAAGCATGCAAAATAGACACTTGCCTGTTTAAAACGCTCCTTTTTCGGTCTTTCGACTGTTTTTCCTCTTGTTAATTTTTCCTCTTAAATTTTCATTTATCTTGTTTGGAGACTTAACATATAAACTTACTTACATAGAGACTTACTTATAAAATGAGTGCAAAACTATTTTTGAAAAAAGTTTGCAAAATGGATATTAATGGAGTCTTCTCTCGGCGACTCGGCTTGAACTTGCGCATGCGCATAACGTACGAAAAGTTCGAATCCCGTCCATGACAAAAAAAAATGGCGGACGACTTTGCATTCCACGATGTTTTCACATACCCGGGTGTAAATCTCGGAGTAGCCTGCGTGGCCGGCCCTCGTTGGAGGGAAAAAGAAGAACAGGGAATGAGGGCCTGCAAGAAAACCCAGCTTTCATGACTAAACGCCCTAATAAAGGCTCATTAAAATTGACCAATACAATTTGAAAGGGGATGAAAGGGCCTATAACGAAAGAGGTAGAGAAGACTCTGAAAATGCCATTTCCGACGATCTACAGACTCGTGATTTTCAAAATTTTCTCCGTTGGCGCCAACCATGGTGGCGCCTTGTGGGAATCGGCCCCCTATTTTTTAACAATCCTTCTACACTTCTGGCACTATACATATTTTTACATTAACTCGTAATACATGTTTTGATGCCGTCAAACAAATATTAAAAGTCGGTCCCTGAACAATGGACACCACCCCAAACTTTTTTGGAATGTGCGCCCCTGGGTCTGGGATCATCACCTGCCCAAAGGTTGATGGGGCGGCGTACGCGAACACTGTTACCGACTCACAAAAATTAAATCTAATGGCCGAGCAGAGAATGCGGTCAAGACTTGCAGAATGCTGATGACAAAAGCCAAAGCTGCTGGTCAAGACCCTTTGTTAGCATTTTTAGATCACCCCCGCAGCAGGTCTGGGATCATCACCTGCCCAAAGGTTGATGGGGCGGCGTACGCGAACACTGTTACCGACTCACAAAAATCTCCTTAAACAACCAATCAACGAAGGCAGCAGAGATAAACTGGCTGCTCGGCAAAGCAGTAGGGAACCCGAGAACCGTTTGATTGCGAATGAACCCAACCTCGAACACGTACCATCAATAGACGGTGCACCCTCGGCTGAGACCATTGGAAATCTACTACGCCGATCTGCGAGCACAAAATATACACCGGTGTGGCACAAGGATTATGCTATGAAATGAACTGAAGTACATCAATAATTCAATATATTGAAATTTCAGTTATTTCTATTCAGTCTATTATTGGTTTGTTTACGGATTTACAGTATATGATATAATAAGCGCTTACCAGACAGATAAACAATTATCTAACACCAAAAAACGACGTAAGCCAAGCAACTGCCAGTCCTTTTTGGTCAACTTCTGAACTTCAATTAACCATTCGCTAACTATTAAAGACGAAAAACACTTTTGTATGATTATGATTTCGTAGAGAACTCAAAACAGATACAAACAAACAGTACGATATAGTTAAGTTATTACGACATAGGCTCTCAATAGAATTTCAAGTCCCCAACTTTTGATACGATAATCTGGAGTAATACTTTGCAATTATATTCTATAATTGCAATTGCATTCTATTCAGTTCATTACTTGTTCGGTCATTAGAAATTAACAGTATATGATGAAATAGGCACTTACCAGACACGATAAGCAATTATGTAAGATCACAAAGGTAGAGAAGCCAAACAAATACCAACTATATGTTTTCTGATAAAGAACTGTAGAGATCACCAAGCGGTAAGATTGACTACAGTAATCACAGTAATTTTTACTCAAATATAAACTTTAGTAAAGTCAGGAAAGTCTGACCAGCTTGAAGACGACTGAAAATTTGTTGTATGCAACGCGTTCGGCAATTATCAACATGCGTTGAAGCGCGACTAAATTTCTATAGCTCTGTGGGATAGATCGAGAGACTCCAATTCTTATTCAAATATTTGCAGCTTCATATAATGTTTATTGTTCAAGGAATTTGCTTCTCTAAGCAAGTTTTCTCTTTGCTACAAATTATACAATCTGTTTCGAAAATAGACTATGGATTCTAGAAATTTTTAGTGTTTGTCAAATCAGGGTCAAATGTAGGCAAAACAAATACACATATTCTTATTTTCTTGGGAGAATAGTAAGAAAATATTTCTTAACAGATTTTCTTAAGAATATTTTCTTTGGATCATTTTCTTAGGAACTTTTTTCTCAAATAAATAAATGCTCCGAGCAATCAAATGCTCCGAACAATTGGATTGGAGCTTCCTTTTTGGCAATGTTATGAACTTACAATTTTCTGCAAGAGTACACATTTTTCTTCGATCTTGTCTAAAAGTACACATGAGTGACCATGAGTGACCACGAATGACTACGGTGATCACGAGTGACTACGGTGACTAGGAGTGACCACGAGTGACCACGAGTGACCACGAGTGACCACAACAAGTGACCACGAGTGACCAGACTTTATTGTCTATAGCCAGAGGTCTATAGCCACAACAGCGTGCTTATATAAAAATATATACAAGGGGCAAAATTTGGTGTCTAAATTGATTGTATTACTCTAAGATTATCTAAAATTGTTAAAACGACATCTATTTACAAACAACATAATATGTAAATTTTACCTTCTCAATTGTAGGCATATTGTCTACATTGACTGTATCTACTCTGAGCTTAATTAAAATTGTTAAAAAGACACCTATTTAAAAACGACCGTTTAAATCTTTCTGTTTTAATCTTTGGTAAAGTGAAATCGTGTTCCCGTTCTCTTAATGGTCTTTGCCTTTTAGGAGGAAGCAATTCATATAAAGGGCGATCTAGGCTACTGGTTATCTTGTTGAATAAACTCATATCTCTTTCTTTAATCACATATATAAGAACATATATAAGAACCAAATAACCGTATTTTAGTAACAAATACATAACTTTCATAATTATAAACCATTCTTTCACATGCATCTAAATTCGAAGGCTTGCGTAGGATTGCGGGTAGCAGATTGCGGGTGGCGGATTACGGGTAGCAGATTGCGGGCGGCGGATTGCGGGCGGCGGATTGCGGGCGGCGGATTGCGGGCGGCGGATTACGCGCGGCGGATTACGCGCGGCGGATTGCGGGCGGCGGATTGCGGGCGGCGGATTACGGGTAGCGTATGGGGGCGGGGGACCGCAGGTAACGGACTGCAGAAGGCGAACTTCTGGTGACGGACATATATTGGTTGTAAATGAATGCAAATGAAGTTCGCCTACATAATAATATTCATTATATTTAATTAGCACTAACAGTGTATACAAAATCTGTACCACGCGATGAACTAGCCAGACATACACTGCCATATTAAAAGTTGATGGAAAACTCAACATTTGTAAACCCAATCGGAAGAAATCTCATAGGAAGAAGTATCTCCTAACAACAATCGACTAGGTTTTTCATTTCATTTTTTTTTTCATTTCAACTTTATTTAACCACGGTGATCACCCCCGCCATGTTCTTAGCAAGTGCCGTCCAGAGAGGCAGTCACCCCCCTGAAAACATTCAAAATGGCGGCATGTGAAGGCGTGAAAAGTACGCAAATATGCGTTTAAAACATGGGCTAAAGTATTGTAAATTGTCTTAAAATTTACCGATAGTAATCTTTTTTGTTACTATCAAGTCTATGTGTGGAATGGGTTAATCGGAAAGAGATTTCACACCGAATTTTGACAATTTCACCTCGTGATTTTGGTATTTGCCTATTTGGCTATTTGGTGTATTCATTGGACCCGTATTGACGGTATTGTCTTGGATCATCCATGCAAGAGGTAAAGAAAATATGCCCCAAAATGGATGGATTGGTTATCTAAAAGGATCAAACTATTTCTGTATTTCAAAGGAAGGATTTCAGTCATTCCACATTTCAGGGCTTGCCTTTGTCTTCGCAAAGAATGAAATAATTCTTCAAGGGATCATAGGGATGTGTGTATAGAAAATTCATGATTAGCCTGGTTGGTTGGTTTCTTCAGGGATCCTTGCATTTGTTAAATTGCCCGACTTGCACATCTAGCTTTCTGCAGTCTAGCTTTCCAACATTGTCTGATCCGTCATTTTGGATTAAAAACGTGCAGTTACAGGGAACTGTCAAAGTGTCGGTATGATTAAAGCAAAGGCTCTATGAGAGTTAAATCCTTGGTATTTTATCCCGGCCTTTGTGTCTCTGTTCAAACCCCTGGATAGCATGATGGCAAGCGTGTTAAAATCTATATTTCCCCCACACAGGCTGCAGAGTATGGCAGCGGCACACCCAAGATAAATTAATGCAATAACAATGGCGCACTTAGGGGTGAACATTAGAAAAGTGATGAGGGGGAGGACTTTTTTCCCATGCACAATATATTTCCGGCTGCTTTGGCTTTGCAGAAATATTTTTGCACTAAAATTTTGTTCATAAATTTTTCATTATGAAAGCTCTGATTGCAATTTGGAACATGAGCAAATAAAGCAGGCATGCATGGAATATCAGGGCCTTCAGAATTCTTCAGTGTGGGGACCATTAATGTAAAGGGACCTAGGGGATCTGGGGGTCCTCCCCCAGAAAATGTTTGAATTCTTTAGTCTATCCCCTGTAGCATGAATTTCTTTTTTGCAAATTTGATCTTGCATGAAATTTTTCCTTTCATTTTCCTTTGTGCACAGCACCCCGCATATGCATTTCAAGGCGCACCTGAGAAGTTTTAGGTAGTTTTGCGCACCCGCACTTCAGGTGCGGCTTGATTGCCACCCAAGATCTTGTTGAAAAGTGCAATACTCTGCAGTCTGGGACCGCAAAATCCTGTTAAAACCCTGCATATGCCCAGGGGGTGGGGTTTCAATTGACTACTACACTATAACCACACAGTGACATTACCCTAGTATAATGCATCTATCAAGGATATCAATATAAATTTTTGTTAAATGTAGGATACATAATATTGCAGTTTTTTTAAATTTCCACCTACAAAATCCCTATGTACAGTATAACCCATTAACTGGCAGTACTCTGCCACTGACAAGTAAAATAGTCTGGCATTAGACAGAGTAAAATAGTAAAGTAGGGTGCATTGCCAGTAAATTAATGGGTTAACATTTAAGGTCATGTTACACAAGGCAATGCCTAGTTACTGCAACTTAGTATATAGTTGATAATATCTATATAGTGTTATATCTAAAGAATCATTTTATTCTTAACTTGAACTTATTCTTTGAACTTGTTTATACAGTTTATAATTAAAATTATATATTAACTAGGGGTCTAAGTAAAAAGCGTATCAAGGTTTCTAGTAGGCCCCTAGCCCAAATGTAAAATATTTAATAGATTACTACAAATGTAAAATGTTTTTCTTTATATGGGTGAAATTATTAAAATAAATAAAAAGCTTTGGGAGATGGGAAATTCGTCTCAGACGAGAAACTTGTCTTAAATTCATAGTTATATTCAGACGGGTTTCTAGAGAAATCTTTTTACCACATAATAGCTGAAGTCAAATTAGAGATGAGAATCTCTAATTTGACTTCAGCTATTATGTGGGTAATAAATTGTCTGTGTTCTTTATCGACTGTTTTCCATATCTATATACTTCTCTCAGGCAGTGTTACCTGCTACACAACAAACCATTATGAAACTTGCCATTAAATATACACAAGGGTCCAAAACAAGTTTGATCATGTTATAAAATTTACATTGCTTTTTTTTCAATTTGTTTAGTTTCCATTTAGTTTTTCAGTTTTATAACTTCCAACTTTGTCTTGTTTATATGAAAGCCGGCCTGGCTCGCTGACCGGGCCAGCCCGGTAAGCGGGATGAATTTGTCTTGTGTTTATATGAGAAAATTTCATCCCGGCGAGCGGGATGATTTTGTTGTTTTGACCTTTGACATTGTTTTGACAGTTCTTAAAAATAGCTCGCAGACAAATTGGCGGTGGCGTCTCTTTGAACTTTCATCCCAGCAACCGGGCTGACCCTGTTAGTGAGTGTTTATATGGTACTGAGGATTGTACAAAAAGATTGTACACTGTAGCAAACATGGTGTTTTTAATATCTGACTAAAGTAATTGAGTATGAATTGTTATATTATTATGCTCTCCACTCCTACGAGGGTAAAAAAAAAAAAAAATATTAAGAAGATTTCCTTTAACTTATATCTTATGCGCACACATTATTTGAAGTTGTAATAAATCATTCGGTAACAATAAACCTTAATCAAGAGAATAAAAAAGCGTCTCTATTGCTTTCTACTTCCTGAAAAGGCTGAAATCAAGGCCGCCATCTTGATTTTTTTATGTTCGGGGGGGTGCATGCCTCTCTTTACGGCACTTGCTAAGAACATGGCCGCCAAAAAAAACCGGCTTACGGTTTTGGTCACTGAGCTAAATATATCTGGAGGACGTGCCGCTAATGTCAGCCTGGCAGAAAAGTGTCCGCAAAAACATGGCGGATTTTGGCATTTGCTGACGCCAATTGGTTCCTTTTGGCCATGGTATTGCCACTGACCAACCGCGATCCTAAGTTTTAAACAAAGTTCTTTGCCCCCCTGGTTTTTGCACAAATATTTTGCAGTTTTTTAAGGCTAAAAATCTTGTTTTTTTCTGATTTTCTTCTACTTGTATTGATTGTCTTACAACGTCAAGGTCAAAGTTCCTTTCATTCCGCTCGTGGATGCAACAATTCACTATAAAGGAAGAATATTTCTTCTCACAGTCTCACAGGTAGGATTCGTGAATTTTTTTTTATTTTCCGTCAAATATAATTTTGTGATTCAACAATGAATATCACAATAACAAAGCTCTCCTGGGAGCTTTAACAAAGTTTTGCCAGTCAGAAAAACGTAAACAAGGCAAGGGATCTACAACAGTCGATAAATAAAACTGACTGATTGACTAAAAATTGTGCAGACCTCGTTGTTGCAAATGGTAGTAGGTTTTCTCAACTTTTATGTAAAAAGCCTAAAAAACAAACTGCCAGCTTTAACTAGAGATTCAAGTTGTTTCTTTTTACGCATGTCGATTGAATGACATCATATTGGATATGTCATCGAAACTACCAACCGCAACTAATGACGCTGGTAGTTTGGGATGTGAAGAAATGTTTGTGGGTGTTGTGGAGGTGTAATGGATCACTTGCATAATGAACAAAATTTTGATCTAGGCAAAGAGAAGCAAATCAATCACTATAGACAGAAAGAACATCCTAAAATTAGTAAAACTCCAAAGTTCGGTTGTGAAATTTTGTAAAATACGGAAAATATAGCCTTGCGAAGTTGGCAAATTGTAACTAGAATAGTTATCAATTTCACGCCAGCTTTATATTTGTTTGTGCTGTCAGATGATAAATTATAAGAATGGAAATAGGAATAGTATAAATCGTTTTTGGCTTCTAGACGGCCTCTTGACGGTTCTTGACGGCTTTTGACGGTTCTTGACGGCTTTTGACGGTTCTTGACGGTAATTAGTAGGTCCGAGGATAAATGGGGGTTATACGAATACGTAATCGTACTGATTTTAGAGAAAAATTATCAAAAGTCGCATCAAATCCAGAGTTGCCAAATTTCCCTCTTGCGTTATAATTTTATCCGAAAGCCAATGCGCTACAATGTTTCTCCAAACCATGTTGCTTCTTTAAAATGTTTGTTTGATCTGATCAAAATCAGGAACGGTACCGGGTTTTTATAGATTTTTCAAATGGCTACATTTTTTGCTGATGGAGTGACTCTCATTTCGTCAAGAAACTTTCCCATGACGTCATAATCTTCAGAAATATATTTATGCTTGACACATGCATACCAAACCTTTTCAATAAACTCTTCATTAGTATATACATATATATCTTCGTCATCATCATAAACGGGAACCCCTTTCTCAAACTCTTCATCTGTCAAATCATTTAAGATTTTATTCTCAAAACTAGAAGCACACATATTGACACGAAGCACAAGTTGATTCTCGGCCATGAACAGTATGTTGATAGTCATGTTGTGTGCACTTTGCTATGACGCTGTCGAGCGATTGTGATCAAAAGCAGACATGACGCAGTGTTTTTATAGGGAATTGCTACATTTGAATGCTTCCACTTGATTTTAGATAAATGTTTATAACCTTGTATACAACCAATTTTACAGAGAAATAAATAACAGCAGAAAGTAATTATTGTTTCTGATTTTTATTTTTATTACACAGCTTTACAATGTTCATTTAGTGTTTTAGTATAAGAAGTTCTTTTTCGATTCTTTTACATGTCTTTCCTGCTTTTTTAAGCACCACTTTGGATCGTTTGAACATCGTAGAATAGTTGTCTGTTCGTTTACGTAAGGAGTCCACCATTCTGTGTGATGTGGTTTTATTCTGACGCGTAACATTTTTTATGCGTTTCCTTTGGCCCAAAATGGCTCTTTTTCGATTGTTTCTCTTAACTGATTTAGCGCGTAACGAGCCAAAAACGTTTCTCTTTGACGATCTCTTACGAGACAGCGCACAGTGTTTACTCTTTCCAGGCATATTGCAAACTGAAGCCACATTTTAAAACCGTGTTACTTTATACAAATGACAACCAGGGTTCATATTCGGGCAAGAGCGACATGAATTAGTTTTCGCGGGAAAATTAGAATACATTTAGAATCAGTTTAACAGCAGCTATTAAAGTACGTCGTGATTAAAGATGTTTGTTTTAGCTTTCTTGATGCTGGTTTTACATTTTGGAAACGCATTATGTTGCATAGCGCTTCGTAATATCAGCCTACTTGGCTGTGCAGGACTGAGGCTAACAAGTGTACCTCACAGTAATCAGCCAAAACCATGGGTGAAGTCAGCAGATTTCAGCGACAACAACTTGGCCTCTTTCAACTTCACAACGTTCTTGGTGGAGTTCCCAAACGTAATGTTAGTAGATCTCCGCCAGAATCCTTTGAGCTGTGTAGTAGCGAAAGTAGTGCACGTTCTCAGCGACTGTGAATCAAATGCAACAATCCCTCTCATCACTACTGGTACTACATCCCTTCCCACAACTACACTTGCCACAGCCCTGTCCGCCAACACGACGTCTCTATTATCCACCACTACTCTGTTTTCTGGCAACGATGGCAAAACTGTCACGTTGCTTTTTATTTTGCTCCCTGTCAGCGCTATCGTTTGCGTTCTCGTGGGCATTTTGGTTTTTCGATGTATTTCGGTAGGAAGAAGGCTTCGCCCCTCTGCATCACAGCTAATTCCCATGGAAGAATTTATCGACCGCGAAACCTCTTCTGAAAATTCTTCCAATGCGAGTGAGACCGTTTTATATCTAAAAGATAGCTCCCTATAATTTTCTGTATGCATTAGGCTATTGCGAACCTCATCAACAAACGCTTAATGTTTTGTTACTAAATAAAATCCTGACTGTTTAAAATCAACACAAATGTCAATAACAAGGTAGGGTGTGTCCCATTCACAACTTCCTGTTCGGATAGCCGTTGAGTTAATTTATAATAACGTTTTCATGTGAAATGAACAACCGAAAACATTTCGCATTTAATATATATTTGAAAACTTTGCTAGTGTCGTTTCCAGGTGAAAACGACAACCCTATTTTTACCTACACTTTGCTTGAATGAGATAAACTCTGCTGTGTTTGACGGGGAAACCCGATAGCCTATAGCATATTTCCCGTATCAGTTTGCATGACATGAACTTACTAATAACATGGTTGCCAAGTGTATAGTTTATGCGAAGGTGCAGAACATCTGTTTTCACGTTGTTGAAACTTCTTGTAATATTTGTGCATTAAGGTAATATGAAACACTAATAAATGTGTACTGCTCATCTCAGTGTGGTTATAAACCCTTTATGAGACACGTTAGGAATGGACAATTTTGTTAAAATCAGTCGCTCGTATAATAATTTGCTTTTGTGAACACTATATTCTACAAACATTTCCATACTATAGTGTGAGATATTATAATATTTATCTGACAGAATATTAAACATACATAATAATAAATAATAATAAACTTTATTCAAACAAAGTCCCAATATTGGTACATTGAATATTGGTACATTGGTACATATGAAACTCGTAGCTAAGTTCTGTTTTGATATATTAACAGGTTTTGATCATTTGCAGTGATGTATATGTACATTGTTATGGGCATTCAATGCATCACTGGTTATATGTTAATGTTAAAGATTATTGTAATTTGTATCAGATGTATCATTTGTGGTATAATGTTGATTAAATATTTATTTATATACAATCATGGCAACAGAAATATCGTTTTATATACATAGTCATAGCTCTGTGTCAGCCAAAGTCATAGTGTTTTCATTACTTTCCAGCGGGCCGAGTGACAGCAGTTCAATCTGGGAGGGGGAGTGTTGGTGCTGGGCAATCTTTCGTTGTTGGGATGCCTTCCATCGGCAATATTGCCGGTAGCCATACAAAATCGTAATTAGAACCATTAATCGTAAGCAAAATGTAAGCCCTACAGTTACAAACAATATAAAGTGCAACTTTGATTTTTTAAGTGTTTGTGGATGCGTATAAATAGATTTGGAAAACGATATCGGTACGCTTTTGTGGACTGGAAAAGTTCTTTTCTTTCGGGAAAAGAAAGACGGTGTGTAGAATTAATATAGAATGTAGAATTTGCTGTTGTGGCGATAAACCCAGACGCAGTAGTAGTTGGCGTAGAACTAATATAGAATGTAGAATTTGCTGTTGTGGCGATAAACCCAGACGTGGCAGTTGACGTAGAAGTAATGAGACTATGTGTAGAGTCTACTGATTTAACCATAAACCCATACGTAGTAGTGGACATCACATCTAGAGTGCCTAGTTGAGAAGAGAATTAAGCTGCATAATTAAACAGCGATAAATATCAAGAACGTTTGTGTAGATGTTTTTAAAAATGATACAAACTTACAGTCGCTTTTCATGATTATCTTCGATTTTCGAACTGACCGACAATCAAGACGAGGGTTTTCACGAAGATCCAACACGCGTAAATGTGGGGAAACTTCCAATAGTTTCGTGACATTTAGAGAAACAAGACGATTTCTTCTCAGATCTAAAACAACAACCCAGTCTCTCCTCGCTGTTTTTATTATATCAATGCTCTTAATCATTAGATCAGAGCAATCTAGAGATACTATAAATCGTCTTTCTCGACAGCCTAGTGTGCTTATACCACTGATCTAATAGTAGACTGGATATAGCTTCCATAGGTGGCAAAAGTGAAGCCACATTATATATGCGAAAATCACTTCCGGGGACCACGGAGTGATACAAATTTGTATAGAAATATATGGCGGACAACGTGAACGAACGTGAATTTTCGCAAATTTAAGACACTTCGCGACCATGTACTAACCTCATCGCTCTACCATGGATAAAAGATGTTATGTTAATGCTTTTAAAACTAAAATTATCTAGATTGCTCTAAAATATCGGCATTTGTGTTCGTTCAAAGTTGTCCTTGCGGGAATAATATTTTATCGCCACGATCATATGAGAAGACAATTTCTAGTTTGCTTTCCAAATATGGAGGCAGAATAAGATCTACTCTACTCAAAAATACCTTGAAAGGAAAGTAAGTAATTTGGTTTTATCATATATGTTTAATCTTGATCAACAAAAGGTTTTCAATTCCCCCAAATGACCAAGCCTGTATAGATATTTGTACACGTTTAATAGTACTTGTTTTGATTTAATATTATACTATAAAACTGGAAGCCTGCCCAAATATAGCCTTTTGCGGAGTGGATCTCAGGTGAATCTACGTTTATAATGCAGCCGAATTTTGAACTTGCAACCATGAAATTGATCTTAAATGCAGAGTGTATTGTTCATTATTTATTTAATATAAAAATTTGCTCAAAAGATATTGTTATTTCAAATAGGTAACCATCATCTTCTGAGCAAAAGAAATTACAACTTGGATTTTGACCACAGAACCAAAACGAACCATTTTTCGTTGTCGAACAAGATGCAGGTTCTCCGTGCCAACACTTCATCGTTCAACCTAAATCTCACAACGGATATATTCAGCAATGTTCTCTCCGTGAAAGCCGCGTAAACAATACCCAAAGCAATATTTACCAATCTGTTTATACTCCACAGTGCGCACGCCATGTCGCCATGTTGTTATTCCTTTTTAGTGATGATAACCCTTATGTACAGCGGTTCATGCATACGTGATGTAAGGTGAAACGAAATCACGCGCGCTTCACGTGCGGCCTTGGTCAGTGTCTAACCTTGACCTTGGTCATAAAAAAGAGCGCGAATTATAAAAAAAAAAGTTCGCACTGTTCGCACTCGAAAGAGTTATTCATATCACAGAAAAATGGACAAGAAACAACGCGATGTGGAACGGTTTCGGAGATTTAGAGCAAGAAGAAAAGCAGAGCTTACTGAGTTGAGGGCCTTCTACGCATATGTGTCCGAGCACCACAAAGATGTAGTTGCTGAATTTGAAAACTCGTTACGACAAATCATTCCAGCACAGGCCGTTCTTCAACAAACCGTCCTTCAACAAGTCAATCCAGTACAAACCGCTCTTCAACAAACCGTCCCTCAACAAGTCAATCCATCACAAACCGTTCCTCAACAAACCGTCCCTCAACAAGTCAATCCAGCACAAACCGTTCCTCAACAAACCATCCCTCAACAAGTCAATCCAGGACATTTAGGAGCTGAGTTGGATTTCTCAAAAAAGGAGTTAGATATGTCCTTATTTCCATATTTGGGCGAGTTTGAGTACCCAGCAAATGAGTTAGATCAACTTAGATGTGCCTTCAATCCCATGTTTGGATGAACTCTTTTCTTAAAACAGTTGTATTTATACATGTTAAACACTTTTTTATATTTATAAATTTATCTTATACTTGTTGAAATATATATATTAATGCCTTGTCACTGCATGGCGAGAAACCAACACCATCCTGCTTTCCATACTTATTAAAGTTAACAGCGCCAGTTCTGTTCAGCGAATTTTCTTTAACAAAACAACAGTACTCTTGTTGGATCAACCAAGAATAGCACGATGAGAAAAAAGACCAAGAGCTTGCATATTACCAAGATCACTTGTATATTTTAAGGGAGATGTTCACCGCACAAAGTTGTAACACAGAATGAGAAAATGTGGAAATACTGGAAAAGAACGCTTTACTTAACACGCTTTTCTGCAAGCTTTTATCATGACGTCACAATAGAGGAGTCAGTCATTCCCGGGCTTGCCCAGGTTAGGACGTCTAGTCAGTAATCGGGCCATCGGGCCGCATAGTGCCTTATAGGGCCAAATCGGGCGTGAACGGGCAAAATAAAATATCTAACACACGTAAAAAATGAGTCAGTTATTATTAGGAACTCGTTAAAACGTTACTGTACATATATCGGGATAAACACATTCAACCGCTACTATGGACACTACGCGATTTATCTACATGGAATCCCCAGACCGATCCTCTGGAAGCTTATGCAGAGTGTTATTTTAGTTTACCGCCTAGCTATATACACATACTTTGTCAAAGGAACAGACGTAAAATTTAAATCTCACGAAAGTGACCACAAAAAAGCATATCAAAACTATTTAGAAAATAAACTTCGAGAACAGTTTAGTAAAGCATCGTTATAAACTGTAAAAACTACGTTCTTTAATAAATTAATATTGCTCTCAAAATGTTGTTGTTGTTAAACTCAGAATATTGTTCTCAAAATACCACTCTTATCACGTTCCCAAATAATACACAAAACAACATTAGTTTTATAAACATCTCTGTTAAAAAATCAGCTTTACAATAACTTTAAAATACATACAATGTAACTTCATATATGTCTCACTGATCTTCGCTCCAATACGTAAGATCGTTCAAAATAGGCTGAAACTCGTAAAAGCCCAAACTCTGCTTCAGGTTCTTCAAAGAGTTATTTCATGATTTTTTCCCAAGTTTTTATAATGTTCTTTCGCACGTTCGTAATATGTCAGTTTCAACACACGAACAGCCTCAACAAATCGCTTGCTCAGGATTCCCCGCTCCAACACACGCTCCACAGCCTCCAAACAATACGTTAACCATCCTTCTTCCTTCGATAACATAATACACTCGTGTCTTCTTTGACTACTGGGTGATTCACCTCACAACCTAAACACTTTTCTTTACAAAGCTTTCCGACTCCGCAGGCAACAGCTTCGAAAAATATAGCATTCATCAAATCACACATGTTTTTCACCTCTGCTTCATCCATAAATAAATCGCTGGCCGTGAAAAAATAATCTAACCTTTTCAATTTATACTTCACTATGTACCCTCATTAGTATGCCATTTTGGCGGGAAATACTGTAACAATTCATCATGTGGCGCGACAAATGTTACGCGACAATTCATGACGGAAAATAATTAATATATTTTATATCGGAAAGAGTATATCTATACATTTATAGCGGATTAATTTTCACAATTTAGTTTGTCTTTTCTATGTATATAGTTGGGCGAATATAACTGCGGTCTATGCGGATAAACTTAAAACGTACATACGAAGCGGCGCACTTCAGGGTATATTGACTGTAGTGTAAACAAAGAAGTGTATTAAATCTTCAAAAGTACAAGCCTAGTATTTCATAACAAATAAATAAACAATTCCTACCGCATTCGTATGAACAGTTTCCTGTCAGTTTCCTAACTAATACGAGAATCTGCCTTGATAATAACCTTCGTCCTGGGCTTTGCCTAAACAAGCAACCTTTATACAGTAATTATAGCGAAGAAAATGAAATACAGTTTGTAACGACTAATGTAAGTTGATTGTATATGCAAATATTAATGTTTCATTTATACAGATTCGAGTACTGTAGTTTCTATAAACTCACGTCAGTAATATAAAATGTTTATGAACTTACCAAGTCTATAAAGATCGCCGACAATATCACACAAAATCACAACGCTGACAACGGCAAGTTGCAACGCATTCGAGAATGAAAACTGTCTGTCTCGTATACAGGGTGTATCAAAAAACCGCAATCCTCGATTCACATGTCGACTTTGAAAATAATAGAGCAGTAAAGCCTATGTGTTTACATTCATTTGAAAGCTTAGCCATTCAGCTTTCCAACGATGTGTTACTTTTTAAATTTGAACAGTGGGTTCGCGAAATATTTTACTTTAAGCATCTGAGATTGAAAAGATGAAAATTCGAGATGCAATAATAAAGCGGCCCTAGTGGTGAGGCATCAACGTCTACAATGTTACTGGCTGAGTGAAGATGATGCTTATCTAAAACCTGTTACAGATCCTGGGCCAGGTAAGCATGATTGATGCTTAGTATTTTTGTAATTTAATTTCTAATCTCAATTGACTCAACTCATCAGCAACTTACTTCTAGGTTGTATAACATGCTATATAATATTAAATGATTTACATAGAAAATCTTTTTTGTTATCAGGTACCACTTTAGAAGTTAAAGAACTAGTGGCAAATAAAAATGTTGCATTGTGTCGATTTGATCCTTCTCTGAAACCAGATACTAAAGTCTATAATTATGTAAGTGACATAATCATATTTTACAATAAGAAGGTGGCTGAGCCAATCACTCTGGCCCCAAGTAGCAAAATACCCAACTTGTAGCTTAGGGTGTGATAGAGGATAGAGCTTAACTCAGTTAACTGTTTAGACTATTTGTTGATTGGCTATTTTCAAATTGCAATGTAACATTGTAGTTCTCAGTTGATTATGCCAAGTGTGAACCCATCTGAACCCAGAGGTGAGAGACTCATGTCTTAAGAGAATTATCAACACCCTTCTAATCCTTACCAAATATTACTAGAAAATGTTCCAAATGGCATTCTAGAAAGCCTATATACAAAGCACCATTTTGGGTGGGTGGTGTGGGGGAGAATGGGGGCAATTGCCCATCCCATTCAGTTTAAGACAACCATGCCACTGTAAAGAGCTCAGCATTTTGAATTTTGATCAACTTCGGGATAAAATTTAAAACCTTTGACTCTTCATTGGTCCAGAGGAATGATTTTACTAAGTTTGCTGCAGATTGATTCTTCATACACTGTATAACAATATAATTATGTTTAAATTTTACTTAGATTTAAATTTGCTGTTTTCATTATCTTATTGCAGGACCAAGTGGGTTGTGGTTCATGGGGTGAAGTATTGTAAAGGCTCAGTTATTCTTAAGAAGTATTTATTGTTTCCTGACTTCTTGAAGATAGAGGACATGTTCATTATGCCAAATGGAGATGTTCTTATGTGTTGTCGGAAACTACATACACTTGGACTTTGGGAGCATATACATTCCTATGAAGTAGTGGAATTGAATCAGATTGTGCTAACAAGTTATTCTAATCTACTTGATTTTCATCCACTGGACATTTATTCCATGAAACTAAATAGTATTGTCAAGCAGTTTGATTTGTCTGATATTGAACAATAGTGTGTAAGGCATATAAGAACAATATTGTCAAAATACATGTTATGTTAATCCCCAGTCCAATCAGAGTTCACAATATGGTAGTAAGGGACTGGTGAAACTGGTCATTAATTAAAGGAGAGGGGGCCAGTTCAGATGAGAAATGAGATGATCAAATTTTTTTGGCTCCCGTGTGAATAATGTGAAAAAATTAGGCACTTCCCCTTCCCCCCTCCTCAATAAGTAAAGATACAGACCCCATTTAAAGTGCATATGATCTAATGAGAAAAATTCTCTAAACTTTATGCAAATATTACTTGCACAAAACTTTTTGTCCCCCCTTTTTCCATGCATGAAAATATCTGACCCTCCCCTGTAATTAATGACCGGTCTCTAACAGCATATACTATTTGTGTATGCTTTCAGACGTTGTATATTAAAAATATGTGCTGGTACAATAAAAGGCATAGATACTGTTTCCAGTTACAATCTTAATTGTTTGGTATCCCAATTACAATCTTTTGGGACCCCAGACATCCTCGGGCTCTAGGCTTTTCTTTCCTTGCATGTTTTCCATAATAAAGTCTGCCAAGGTTGGCATGGGCAGGATAGGGCTTCGAAGATATTCTGCAGGGCCACTGGGCTAACTGCGGTCCCTTTGCCCAATTTGAATGAGAGGCCAACTTGAATGGGACAAGAATCCAGAAACACCTCCCCTCAATTTTGGGGCCACATCAAGATTCATGGCGCCCAATTATGTAAGGGCCCCTTGGCAGGTCCCCCACCCCACCCCTTCAGCACTGTGGGGCACAATTAACATATTTTATGGGAAGCACTCTAGCCTAACTTGGCTCACATTATCCTTGGGGTGCGATTTTGACTTAATCATTATGCGTTAAACATTATACATGTTGAAAATTTGTTCTGTTGCAACCTTTTAAGGTATATGTTAATCCAAACAAGCCGGGAAAACATTGTTCTTTCCACCCATAGTTTACTATATTTAGTTTTTAGTGATTTTACATAATTTGATGTGCGGTGTTATGGCCTATATGCTGTATGTATTCCCTATAGACGGCCGGCCAAGTCATCATATAACTCGATGGCAATTTTATGTTGGAAGCTAGTAACAATCATATTCATACTCAGATAGATGTAAGGAACAAGATTTGAGTTGTTACCAAGTCGAAATCTTATATTTTGAGTGAAAAAATATGGGATTTCTAAGCCTCTTTCCCGCGAAATCGCGGTAGTTTAACTTCAAACGATTACCGACAATTCTGCTGATGTGAGACAGACTTCTTTGCTCTGATTGGCTATTGGCATTGGTTCCTAAATTAGTCAGCCAATGAGCGAACGTCGAAAAGTCCTGACGCTTCCGGTTTTTGCAACACACGAGGTAAACAACATCAAAGTACAAGAAAGAAAAATGCTATTTATACGATTTTAATGACATTTAGGTAAGATTTTTCGTGTTAATGCGATCAATATTAGCTATCTATACTGATACAGCCCCTGTTTTTCCAGCATTTGCTTAATTACTGAGTATCGTGCCAAAATGTTTTGTATTTTGTCCGGCATGAATTGCTCGAGCTAAAATATTTTATACTGTATCCATCCAACTTTGTTGAATTGTTGTTCAGTCAATGTTTGGAACCATACTCTCACATTGTGTATCAGTCTACCAATGGAAGTGTATTTAACGATTTACCTGATTGTCTCTAAGTACTCTAACTACAGTAGACTCCCGTCTGTTTTTGATTGTTGTATACTATAGTTAATTTGCACTGAGCTATATCAAGGCTAGCCTGTATTATTCAATGTCTATCGCGCTGTAGCCTGTAATTATAAACACAAACGCATTTGACTAAAATGACTATATTAAGAAACTATTGTATATATATTTTTATATTTTAATGTTAACTGTTAGAAACATATTCGGCTTTTGAATGGAACTAACAATATAAATTGTACTTTGCAATTTGTCAATTATATTCAATAACAGTGATGAGTGATGTATTTGTTCGTGAACCAGACTGCATTCCGCAATTTTTTCCCGCCGGATACCTGCGCCAGCCGTGCTAGAAGTACACCAGTGTTTCACTCCAGGCCCGGGCCGCCGCCACAGCCCGGAAGCCCGAATGCCTGATTTTCGAGGCTTGACAATTTGTATGCATCCATGCCGTCCATGCGCCCTATACAGGCCCCAGCCAGAGTATAGCATACACAATTTAATGTATTACTTAGCATGCGCAGATATGAAAATCATGACAGAAATGCTGTGCGTAATTGCGAGATATCCGGGGACATGTACGTGAGGACATCCTGTACGTGGAGACAGAAAACAAAAAAATCCACAACAAAAATCAAATATTTGCGTATTTTAAAACGAATCTGGATACATATGTATCCGACATACATAAAGTCGGTCAATTAGGATTAACCAGAACTAAAACGTCTTTTTATAAG
This sequence comes from Trachythela sp. YZ-2020, assembly GCA_016169945.1. Taxonomy (NCBI): domain Eukaryota; kingdom Metazoa; phylum Cnidaria; class Anthozoa; order Malacalcyonacea; family Clavulariidae; genus Trachythela; species Trachythela sp. YZ-2020. Next base: position 1,220,608 of record JADLSH010000341.1, on the reverse strand, counting down.
CTAACGAAAATGTTTCTTCCTTACTTTAAACGCTTAAATGGCCACTGTATAAATTGTTTATTTGTTTATATGCTGTGGTAATATATAACTTACGCAGATAATTGACATTCAGCCATTCAGGCGCAGACTGTTTAGAATAGAGTCTACAAGAAACACAACTACACAAGACAGTAGTTCACTGCAGATATGGTAGTTTTGCATTGGTTTGTTCCAGTCTGTCTAACACTTTGCTTCTTCTGTATGGGTTGTTATCGCCAATGATCGGTATTGCATGTTTTTTTAGGCCTTTTTTTGCGTCTCCAAGAAGATATAAGCCTGCCACATCTTTGATCATCCTTTCACATTGCAGAATGTTTGGCAGGCTCCAATCTAATTTGGCCCTCAGGGACAAATTCTTGTTTTCTTGACCGCCATCATGCTGTTGGGATTTCATGACAGAATAATAAGATTCCACCACTGACTCAGGGCCACCTTTAGCTAAAGCTATATCGATCAGCAAGCAAACTTCTTTCCCCAGTAACGTGTAAACCTCTTCATCATTGTAAATGGACTTGTATATGGCAGTTTCGTTAAGCTGCACGATATACTCTTTTACACCGCCACAAAATTGGATCTTAAATTGAACATCTAGCGTGGGGGAGTTTGCTTCATTGACAGACAATGTGAAGGACTGAAGAACAGAAACATTAGATGGAACTTCAGTACCTAATGATTTCAACTGTTTCTTCTTTGTTGCCAAAAGAAACCAATTCAACATAACTTCCTTTTTCTCCCACAACAAGTGCTTCAGGGCTTGTTTCATTTTTCGATAAATGACATGGCTCAGGCCTGCTTCCATTTCAAGCCGACCATCTTTTATTGCGGATTGGACATGCTCGAGTGTGCTGACATGTGCCACAAACTTTCTGAAATCTTCATTTCCAAATTGCTCCAGTTTAACTTCGTCAATAACGGGCTTTCCGTTTCGACGTTGACCACATAGATGCTTGAAGATTTCTTCTAAATCCATGCACTTTAGCAAACAGCACAATGTAGAAACACAAGCTTTATATCTTTCATCCATAGACTCGATCAAATCGTGTACAAAATGTGCGTAATGATGCTGGCAGTCCCCTTCGTCCCTTGCTACCCAGTTATCATTGTCTTCATCTTCGCCAACTCTCTCCCAACCATACAATAACTTCTGACCCTTGAACTCTTTCTTTTTCAGAATGCCCTGTATGTTCTCTGAAAGGTTTTTCAAGCACTTTGGCGGGGATGTAATGTTGGCTTTCTCGATTTCCTGGAGATAGAGCTTTAGTCTTGGCCACCATAAGCAGATCTTCCAGCATGGTCTAGACGTCAAGACCTTGAACTTTAATCATCAGGTTGATAATTAATTCCATTGCATCTGTGACTGAGCACAAATCAATCACGAAATCATCACCCAAGATCTGGTACGCTTTCATCTCGCAGTAACCAAATTGACGAAATGCCTCGGCATATACCTCAAAACCGCTGATGATATTAAGGAACTGATGGTACTGTGACGACCAAAATCGGGTTGCACAATTACCTTGGGTCATTTTTAGTCTCACATCTCTTTTTTTAGCAATAGCTATGGCGCTACTAAGCATCTTCCCTCTACCGAACATTGCGTGAATATTCTTAGAACGGTTTATTAGCTTTTTCAAAAAGACAGAAGATGATCCTAATTTGTCATCTCGTATATCTAGAATGGCAAGGTTGATCCAGTGAGATGGATCCCATATCACAGAAGAGAATTCAGGATCAATATTTACATTCAGGATTTTGTGCAGCGTCTCGCCAAATTCTTTTGCTTGATATTGTCCGTCGCATGCAGTACCTTGCCAGGATGATTTTAGATCAAGTTCTGGACTGTCTGAAGCCTCAGTGTCAAATGCTTCTTTGATGGTGTTGATAATCTGTGTTGCGAGCTCGCTTTCTCCTTCGTGTCGTCGTACATTGTGACGTTCTTTTGTGCTACTATCACGCCGAGACATAACATAAATGTTAGGCTCAAGACCATCTCTAAAACAGGTTAAGCAAATGCACCGTTTTTCCTGCTCAGAAAGACGATTGGACTTTTGGTAAACAGTAGACTTTGGTTGTGGTTTTTTATGTTTGAGAGTGTCCGACTTCGGGGGGTATTTAATAACCCAGTCAGCTTTCTTAATTGGTGGTTCATCGTTTGATTGCTTCGAACACTTTTGGCAAATCACAGTACTACCAAAGCCTTCATCTTCATCATTTGCACTTGCTTCTGCGCAAATGACATGAACAATTTTCTGACACACAGAACAAGTATGTGCGCCTGTACAATCTGACAGGCAAACGCAACATAGAGAAACTTCTGCCATCTAGGAAAAATATTTCATAGCTTTTATAGATCGCTACCAATACCATGTAATGTATAATACATTAATACAATGTCGCTGATATGCAAAAAAATTCAAAATAAAAATTTAAAGGTAATACAAAAATATTAATGATTTAATCAAGCTATTCACGCAACTAACTAGCTTATAGCTAGGCACAAAACACAACCTATGAATTGCAATTATATTTATACAACTGAATTACAAGTAATCAATTAGTAGACAATTATTGTACTCACGTCATTATATGAAATTCATTATATCTTTGTCTTTGTCCTTTGCCTTTGTTTGCTTTAATCTTTTCTAAAAATATAAAAACAATTGAAACACATTTCGAAAAGGTACCATCCCAAATATTAAAGAAATACTGATTATATTCCACTGGTTTTTAACAACCGATGGTTTAATAATTCATGCAAATTTAAGAGATTTAAATAAACTCTCACCTTACAAATCCTTTGTTTTGCCATTGCCGTTTCAGGAAGAGTTTTGACAGTGCTTCCACGTTGATAACGATGATTTCCATCTTGACTACTTGAAAGTTGAAACTTCATTTTTTGTCAATTCTTGCCAAAAATGCGTAAATTTTCTTAGATATTTCCTCCCAGATTTTTATGAAATTAACGAATTTCTGTTATAGAATACAGAATTCGCAACAATCGAGATTGTTTCCGCCGCCACTGCTCCGGCAGGAAATTTTCCCCGCCAATTTTGTATTGGCGGACTAGTATTACCAGATTCTTCCCGCCGGAGATCTCCGGCGGGAAACCCTTCGAATGCAGTCTGGTTCGTGAACAAACTCAAGCACGGAAATTTTTTAAAGTTCCAACTTCTAGAATGGCTTACGAGACCTGTTATCATTGGGAATGATATATTATTTTTATAATAAATAGGGACAACTATCTATTTCATTAATTTCGAACACAGGAATTTAATATCAGTCCGAGACAAACAGCTGCAACATGCTGCCACCGCCAGTTTAAACCAAAGGCTAAAGAATTGAACTGAACAGTGCGGTAAAATATTGTCGAAATTATAAGAATACTCTCTGATGATTCAATAAGTCGAGAAATGAGATAGTATCGATTGAATAAAACAGTCCTACTTTTTCCGCTCAGACAGTACAATATTTTGTGCACTATATTTTTGTACTGGCTGTATTAAAACTATATTGACTTCACAAGATATAGGCAGCGGCGATAATCAAGCAAATGCGGGCAAAGGGGTCTAAATCAGTGTAACTAAGCAAATAACAATTGGGTATAGATAATATTGATCGCATTAACACGAAAAATCTTACCTAAATATCATTAAAATCGTATAAATAGCATATTTCTTTCTTGTACTTTGATGTTGTTTACCTCGTGTGTTGCAAAAACCGGAAACGTCAGGACTTTTCGACGTTCGCTCATTGGCTGACCAATTTAGGAACCAATGCCGATAGCCAATCAGAGCAAAGAAGCTGTCTCATAGCAGCAGAATTGTCGGTAATCGTTTGAAGTTAAACTACCGCGATTTCGCGGGAAGGAGGCTTAGAAATATCATATTTTTTCACTCAAAATTTAAGATTTCGACTTGGTAACACCTCAAACCTTATTCCCTACATCTACCTGAGTATGAATATGGTTGTTACCAGCTTCTAACATAAAATTGCCATCGAAATATTTTAGGAGCATATTTTGAACTCATGGCCGGCCGACTACTATTGGAGGGTTATGTATTTACAGAAAGAAAATTGTCGCTCTCTTGAGCATCGTCACTTAAACGTCGCTTTCTAACATTAGACAGATTTAGATCGAGGACGCGGCATCGCATGAAAACAATGAAAACATCTTTTCATATCAAGCAGTGTTAAAGACGCACAATCTTTGTATACACGTTGAACGTGCTGGTTCAGCACAATCATGGTGTAAATTTACACTCAGATATAGGTCTGTGAAGGTACACTTACTTGGTGTTAGTTTATTCCTCTATGGTGTACTTTTACACCATCAGTGTCAAATAACAAGAAGTTTCAGTTAACACTGAGACGGTGTTAACGTAACCCAACCTCGGTGTGAAAATACACTTGCATAGTATTAATTTACACTTTCGAAGTGTAAATTCTCACTTTACACCAAATTGGTGTAACTTTACCTACTTTAAGTAATTAAGTGTTCGCTGAACACTGCAAAATTTTGAGTGTAAGACGCGATTGGTAAGCAGGCCTCCATGTCAAACACAAGGTAATCAAAGCGCTAACTTTTTCGCCAGGGGTCGCGAATACACGTACGGCAGCAATTTCACTAACTTTTTGTTATACTAGCTGTATACTTTAAGCACTGCAAAACTACAGACTGTAAAATCCTGAGGTCTCTATATACGACGTCATTTGCAAGTTTCATAAAAGTTTCATAAAAATTACTTTGATTACAGTCAAAATACTAGAACCTTCCAACTGTAGGGAGCCTCCTTAAACAAATATCTTAAACACAAAGCCCAATGCAAAGGAAAGGCGAACCTTAAAACACTCACCTTTGCTTCACTCGACGCTTTGTGCTGCCGTTGAGGTTCGTTCTATCTTCACCACACCACTAATCACTTAGTGACTGGTTTAATAAGTATGACCTGTTGCTAAAACACCGCTAAAACAGAAGTGTTTAACCGACTTCGAAAACGATTCCAAAACATTGACGTTTTCTAACGAAATAGTTAAGCATGAATGCATGATTGACCGCTTTTGTTCTCTGAAATAGAACATCAGTATAGAATTTCGATCTCAAACGTGGGGGTCCAGTGTCGGTAGAATCAGTTGTATTATACAATGAGCTCACTGCCAGTGTCAGCAGGTGCCTTGGCTTGGGTATGTATACATGCCACACACGTGCATGTGAGCGAGGTATGTCCAGTTGACGTTTATAGAATTTATACTATTTAACTGTAGATAATTTATTGCTATTTCATTGCTTGACACATAGCTGGTCAAATTAACCAATAGGTCCAAGCTTTAGCTTCAAGTCTATAGAGTCTGAATTACCTAATAAAATAATAAACATAGGTAAAATATCTTAAAACGGTCACGGGAAATGCGTTTTTTAAAAGGTTAATCATATTGATACAATCTTAGTCCAAACGTGCCTTATACGCCATTACGCCCTTCAACGAATTTTCATCTAAAGGACAAGCACTGCATGTGAAAGAAAGAAAGAAAGAAAGGGAATAACCAAGAACCGATAGGTTCAGTCCAGATTAAATAGCATTTCATTACCGATATCAGCAGAAAATACATTATTTATACAATGACGACAGTTGTCGTGTATATATGTTGTTGAGCACTCTGTGAGGTTAATTGGTGGCTAATAAGCTATAATGCAAAAAGCTCACTTCCCTTGTGGTCGTTTGAGCACTCTGGCCCCAAGACACTTCACGCATGTCTGGATGCGCATGTGTCCGAGTATTGTACCACATGCGCTTGGTGAGGGCAAGAGTATGGTGTATAAATACGAAGTCACTCGCATCTAGACTGCATAACAAGCTGCACTGACGAGCCGTTGAACGGCGAAACATGCATGTCTGCAGATTTGACTATATATGCTCCTTCACTTGTGTTGTTGAGCACTCTGTGAGGTTAATTGGTGGCTAATAAGATATAATGCAAAAAGCTCACTTCCCTTGTGGTCGTTTGAGCACTCTGGCCCCAAGACACTTCACGCATGTCTGGATGCGCATGTGTCTGAGTATTGTACCACATGCGCTTGGTGAGGGCAAGAGTATGGTGTATAAATACGAAGTCACTCGCATCTAGACTGCATAACAAGCTGCACTGACGAGCCGTTGAACGGCGAAACATGCATGTCTGCAGATTTGACTATATATGCTCCTTCACTTGTGTTGTTGAGCACTCTGTGAGGTTAATTGGTGGCTAATAAGCTATAATGCAAAAGCTCACTTCCCTTGTGGTCGTTTGAGCACTCTGGCCCCAAGACACTTCACGCATGTCTGGATGCGCATGTGTCTGAGTATTGTACCACATGCGCTTGGTGAGGGCAAGAGTATGGTGTATAAATACGAAGTCACTCGCATCTAGACTGCATAACAAGCTGCACTGACGAGCCGTTGAACGGCGAAACATGCATGTCTGCAGATTTGACTATATATATATATATATAGACAAGTATCGAGTTTAGAATCATATGAGTAGAGTGCTCAATACCTAGGTAGAGCGGATATAACACAAAGGACAAGTGACTCAAGAAGTGACTCAAGTTTGTCCTTTGTGTTATATATATATATATATATTTCTAAAATTCATTAATTATTCATAAGCAAAATACAAAGGAAACTCATGACCCGTAGCGGATCTATATATTTGATATACACTGTTAATTTTAGGGTGTCAATTTAACACCAAAAAGTGGTGCTAAAAAATTAGGTAAAAAATGACACCTTTTTTGGGTGCTATTTTAACACCGCCTTTGATGGTGTTGATTTAACACTAGTTACGGTGCTAAAACAACACCTTTCCTAGTGTGATATTAGCACTGGTTTTTAGAGTTAATTTAACACTTGTTGTGTAGTGCTAAAATAACACTTTGTTTTGGTGTTAAAGTAGCACGCCTTTTCAGTGCTAAAGTCACACCAGTTTTTAAGTTTAACCCTGGTGAAAATAAAACTTAATTTTGTTATTAGTTTACACTGCACTAAAGTGATTTAGTGCACCCAAATGGCCTCATATTATTACACACAAACAAGAAAGTAGTTTCATGATTATTATTAAATTAAGTTAAAATTTGTTCGGTTCATTTTCCTTAGCTGTTCATGATTAAGTTTAACAATTGTTAATATTCTTCCACTTGAAATATCCTTTCACAAAACTTTTAACTAACCATTATGCATGCATTAAATGAAGTTTAATGTAAATGTTGTATATATTATATTTCCATTGGAGTCCCAGCTCATTGACAAATTTCTGGACAGAAATTCTTTCCTTAGCATCAGCGCGCTTGTCCATCAAAACCGCTTCCAGGAAGGCGTAGATATTCGAAACTCCTGGAGTGTACTCCATATTCAGCACATAAAAAGCATGGTCACCACCATAGCCACTGGAATGTTTTTGCCTGAGAAGTTTAAACAGATTTGTCCATCAGCAGCGATGTAAAAAGGATCCAAGATTACCAGGTCTCCAGAAGCTATACTCCGTGGATAGGTGGATTTCTCTACTTCTTCGTCAATGGAATCATCATCCTGAAAATATTCATTTTGATTTTAGCTTATAAGTTCAATATCGACTAACCTTAGGCCCTTAACCTTACCCCTTAACACTGAGCCTAAGTCACATTGTTGCATCTTTAAATAATTATGTCATAAATATTTTTTACCAGGAAGCTTTGCTCTCATTAATAAAGACATAAGGCAATCGGATCTAGAATCAGGCCTCCAGGCCAAAAAAGTGTTTACTGTATGACGTAATTATCAAAAGGGTCAAGTAATGATTTAACAAGAGGCATATAAATATATAGTTAATTAACTCATCTATGCCCAACACTTCCCCTCTGCATGAAGTGTGTCAAATTTTCTATTAAAATATACTTACTGTGCAAATCATGAAAAAGATATTTTTGGATTATGGCCTTATTATGGCCTTCTCTTTCAAACAGGATTGGAGAACCAATGCCGTAACAGTGCTCTCAATTTCTGGAAAAAATAAAGGATAACTATAATTAGTAAAACATAAGTCGAGAAACAAAAGTCGAGAGTCACTTTTTATATCATTAAAATAAAAATACATGAACTTGATCACTAGACAATACGTCAGTCCAATCAAGTTAGAGCAAAGCCAATCAGCCTGAGTTAGTGTAACTGAAACAACAATGTCAAGCAAGGGAGCACGCCAGAGTTGTTTGAATCACTAACCTTTTATTCAATTCACAGCGATATCTGTATATTAAAATTCTTTTGTTCGACTGCCATTTGAAAATAAAGTGGTATACAGCGTGTATCGCAGAGGCTTGTGACTTGTGACGATGACATAAGAATTCATTTAAAATCTTAATTAATTCTTATGTCATCATCATGAGTACAAAATATTGTATTTGCTATAACCTGTACCAAGGTGGGGTTCTTTTGGGTGAAATGCTGCTTAGAGTGTTAAACCCATTTTAATATTTTTATTATACGACTAGACAGTACGAAAGATTCTCACCATAGGATTTGTATATATATGACAAAGAAGTTTCCAATCGTTTCTGCAGCAACTAAGGGCATTTCAGCCCCGGGGATGAATTTGGCCCCGGGGTTGAAAAATCTCCATGTAATCAGCCCCTTACAGTAGTAGACAGCTATCTTTGTTCTAGCAGGATACCAGACATGGCAAAATTGCTTGCTTGCCATGTATAAAACCCAACGTGGAAAAATAATGTCATTTACATTTAGAAGCTGAGCCAGTCTAGCTTTCCGAGTTGCCCCTATTCACCGGGTCAACTCACCAGTCACCTCATGCAATCAGCCCCTCAATACAATCCCACGGCCAAGCCAACTCAGTACATCACTACATGTATACCCAGCCCAGGCTTATTGAGGCCAAGCCTGTTGGAGTGTTGGCTCTCTCTATAAGCCTGATATTTACAGTACTAAAACAGAACTATTCAAGAGGCCTATACTCTGCTAAATTATATAATAACATTTCATAATACTTTACCATGAAAACATTTTCAAAATATTTATATTTTTCTGACAGAGATATGGGTGTGGGGCCTGACATCCATATTTTAAAATAATATTTTATCTAAGTCTTTATACTCAATCCTATTATAAATTGAAATCTCAAATTATAATTTAATTTTAATTACCTGCTTTTTGAGTTTATTTTTGGAGAAATCTAAATCCATGTCGTTATGTCGTTTGTATTTTAATATTTCTGTGATTCAAACATAAATATTACCATGAATTACCAGCATGTTTTGTGGCCTTTGGTAGGACGCAAATATGGAAGAATTTTTTTGACACGAAATTTATAGTTTTTATACGACCTACGACATTGTTTTTATCTCGCACTTTATTGAGTTAAAATAAAATGAGTTCGTGAATCATGTTGTGTTATTGTATAAAATATGGCCTTCGACTAGCAAATATTCAATGTTTTTTCCGACTGATGAACGCAACTCCATACTTAATATTATGATTCAAGCGCTGGCACGGGGACGATCTCGATATCCTAAATATATTTCAACAATATAAATGGCATAAATACAGTACCTCTTCATCCTCAAGAATAGAGATGGTAATCTCCTTCAAACCCGCATTTATTAGAGTTTCGCGTAAAGAAGAATCTATCTTCTGAAACGAAAGGAAATCACAATTAAATATTAGATGATGACATGATGTTTGATATAAAAATACTTTGAGAATATCATACATAAATCGCGTTTTATCAACTCGTGTGGAACATACCAATTTAACAACAAAGTCGATTCCTTTTTGCTCTTCGTAAGAATGCCAATGTGCAGTTTAACATACGAACTAACAGCCGCGACAACACCAGAAAGTATAAAAAAACAAACAACTCGAAGCGGAATATAACCAAACGATTAAGTCGCCAGCGATGAAATGAATAATTTCAATCTTGCCGCACGAAATTTGATCTCATGTTATGCCTAATATGGTATTCCATGCCATATAGAGAGTTACCGGAGTTGTTGGAGCGCGTGGGGCCTCGGAACCCGGTATTGTGCGTCACGTCTCGTATAGCACATCCACTGAGAATATTTTTGTGTTTCTGACAAAAATATGGCCTAATGGCTCGCTTTCGTTGCAGCATTTGCGTCGAATTTGTGTCAGAATCTATTCAAACATTAATAAAGTATATTGGCAGGATTCATCGAAATGAACCGAATTTCCATGTCGTTTGTGGTATCAAGAGGGTTGCGCGAAAATATTCCAACATTTATATTTTCACCCCAAGAAACGGAGTTAATTTAGCAATACCAATATAGGTGTTACTTTAACACCCATGTTCTACCTCCAGAAACGGTGCTAATTTAGCACTACGAATAACAAATGTTTAACACCCGTAGAGGTGTTATTTTAAGACCCAAAAATTAGCACCAGAAACAGGTGTTATTGTAACACTTGCACTCCTCTTGTAGGTGCTAATTTAGCACTTCTAAAGTGGTGTTAAACAAATCGAGTGTTAAATTGACCTTTAGTATTTCTTTGGTGTTAAATTAGCACTGAATTAGGTGCTAAAATGACACTTTCTATTTAGCACCACCCTTAGGTGTCAATCTAACACCAGTCGAGGTGCTATTTTAACACTCTAAAATTAACAGTGTAGACTTGCTCAAATTTTCTCCTTCAATTTTTACAGCGTAGATAACATCAATCTTCAAAATTCCAACGCCAGTGAGCGTATACAAAACGAGTCATTTTAGAAGTCATATACAAACCTTGCAGTTCGGCCTTTATCAGATCTAAAACACTCGGCTGCGCCTCGATGTTTTAAATCAGATAAAGACCTCTCGCGCGGTTTGTATATATTACATATAGATTTTCGCTTACCTCAAAACTTGTCTGCAACAGGCTGTTTCATCTGTAAAATATTCTTTTACACTATCTGTAAAGGATTCTTTTACAGATGAAACAGCCTGTTGCAGACAAGTTTTGAGGTAAGCGAAAATCTATAATTTGCTCTAACTATATGTTGTCGAGCACTCTTTGCGTTTCGTAGACCTAAACCTACACGTATATATATTTGACTATATATGCTCCTTCACTTGTGTTGTTGAGCACTCTGTGAGGTTAATTGGTGGCTAATAAGCTATAATGCAAAAGCTCACTTCCCTTGTGGTCGTTTGAGCACTCTGGCCCCAAGACACTTCACGCATGTCTGGATGCGCATGTGTCTGAGTATTGTACCACATGCGCTTCGTGAGGGCAAGAGTATGGTGTATAAATACGAAGTCACTCGCATCTAGACTGCGTTACAAGCTGCACTGACGAGCCGTTGAACGGCGAAACATGCATGTCTGCAGATTTGACTATATATATATATATATAGTCAAATCTGCAGACATGCAGGTTTAGGTCTACGAAACGCAAAGAGTTCTCGACAACATATAGTTAGAGCAAATTATAGATTTCCGATGAGGCAAGCGAAAATCTATATATATATATATATACGTGTAGGTTTAGGTCTACGAAACGCAAAGAGTGCTCGACAACATATAGTTAGAGCAAATTATAGATTTTCGCTTACCTCAAAACTTGTCTGCAACAGTCTTACAACTTGTCTTACAGATGAAACAGCCTGTTGCAGACAAGTTTTGAGGTAAGCGAAAATCTATATATATATATAGTCAAATCTGCAGACATGCATGTTTCGCCGTTCAACGGCTCGTCAGTGCAGCTTGTAACGCAATCTAGATGCGAGTGACTTCGTATTTATACACCATACGCTTGCTCTCCCAAGCGCATGTGGTACAATACTCAGACACATGCGCATCCAGACATGCGTGAAGTGTCTTGGGGCCAGAGTGCTCAAACGATATAGTCAAATCTGCAGACATGCATGTTTCGCCGTTCAACGGCTCGTCAGTGCAGCTTGTAACGCAGTCTAGATGCGAGTGACTTCGTATTTATACACCATACTCTTGCCCTCACCAAGCGCATGTGGTACAATACTCAGACACATGCGCATCCAGACATGCGTGAAGTGTCTTGGGGCCAGAGTGCTCAAACGAACACAAGGGAAGTGAGCTTTTTGCATTATAGCTTATAGCCACCAATTAACCTCATAGAGTGCTCAACAACACAAAGTGAAGGAGCATATATAGTCAAATCTGCAGACATGCATGTTTCGCCGTTCAACGGCTCGTCAGTGCAGCTTGTAACGTAGTCTAGATGCGAGTGACTTCGTATTTATACACCATACTCTTGCCCTCACCAAGCGCATGTGGTACAATACTCATACACATGCGCATCCAGACATGCGTGAAGTACTGAAGTGTCGTGGGCCAGAGTGCTCAAACGACCACAAGGGAAGTGAGCTTTTTGCATTATAGCTTATAGCCACCAATTAACCTCACAGAGTGCTCAACAACACAAAGTGAAGGAGCATATATAGTCAAATCTGCAGACATGCATGTTTCGCCGTTCAACGGCTCGTCAGTGCAGCTTGTAACGCAGTCTAGATGCGAGTGACTTCGTATTTATACACCATACTCTTGCCCTCACCAAGCGCATGTGGTACAATACTCAGACATATGCGCGTCCAGACATGCGTGAAGTGTCTTGGGGCCAGAGTGCTCAAACGACCACAAGGGAAGTGAGCTTTTTGCATTATAGCTTATAGCCATATATATATATATATATATGACGGTATTTAGTGTTTGTTTCACGAAATTAATAATATCCAGATTATACACATGATTAACTTATTGCAATATTATTAGCCCTCCACTCACCAGCTATCTTAGAATTACTAAGACTCCAGCCCTTGTGACACTGGACGGCGGTTTAAAAGGCGGAAGGCTCAAAACAATTCATTTTTAAATGGATGTTTCGGTTTCGATACGGATGTACGCATAGTATCAAAATCAATATCGCGTGATGTTAAGTTCAGGGTCATGGTCATGATAATCTGATAATTATTAATTTATACATGCGCATACCAAAGTGCACGAACTAATGAAAGTGTGCTAATATAATATGGTATTTTTAAGTGTATGTTTCACTCAACTGCGATCTACTAGAAAAGCTTCTATAGTTATCCCTAAAATAAAGCATAAATGTAAATAATAATATACCATCAGTGCACTCATCCGATTCTCAAAGGTCGGGATGTCTAGTTACGATATATATATAGATATTCGCTTACCTCAAAACTTGTCTGCAACAGGCTGTTTCATCTGTAAAAGAATCATCAGGCAGTTTATGATTCTTTTACAGATGAAACAGCCTGTTGCAGACAAGTTTTGAGGTAAGCGAAAATCTATAATTTGCTCTAACTATATGTTGTCGAGCACTCTTTGCGTTTCGTAGACCTAAACCTACACGTATATATATGTATATATATAATATGGTATTTTTAAGTGTATGTTTCACTCAACTGCGATCTACTAGAAAAGCTTCTAGTTATCCCTAAAATAAAGCATAAATGTAAATAATAATACACCCTTTTCCCGCAGTTAGTTTTGTACACACATATACAGAGTGCACAAGCCGAAGCGTGCAAATATATGACGGTATTTAGTGTTTGTTCCACGAAATTAATAATATCCAGATTATACACATGATTAACTTATTGCAATATTATTAGCCCTCCACTCACCAGCTATCTTAGAATTACTAAGACTCCAGCCCTTGTGACACTGGACGGCGGTTTCACTTAGTAATTCTAAGATAGCTGGTGAGTGGAGGGCTAATAATATTGCAATAAGTTAATCATGTGTATAATCTGGATATTATTAATTTCGTGAAACAAACACTAAATAGCGTCATATATTTGCACGCTTCGGCTTGTGCACTCTGTATATGTGTGTACAAAACTAACTGCGGGAAAAGGGTGTAAGCCTGTTAGATCGTAACTATAGACATCCCGACCTTTGAGAATCGGATGAGTGCACTGATGGTATATTATTATTTACATTTATGCTTTATTTTAGGGATAACTAGAAGCTTTTCTAGTAGATCGCAGTTGAGTGAAACATACACTTAAAAATACCATATTATATTAGCACACTTTCATTAGTTCGTGCACTTTGGTATGCGCATGTATAAATTAATAATTATCAGATTATCATGACCATGACCCTGAACTTAACATCACGCGATATTGATTTTGATACTATACGTACATCCGTATCGAAACCGAAACATTCATTTAAAAATGAATTGTTTTGAGCCTTCCGCCTTTTAAACCGCCGTCCAGTGTCACAAGGGCTGGAGTCTTATAGTAATTCTAAGATAGCTGGTGAGTGGAGGGCTAATAATATTGCAATAAGTTAATCATGTGTATAATCTGGATATTATTAATTTCGTGAAACAAACACTAAATACCGTCATATATTTGCACGCTTCGGCTTGTGCACTCTGTATATATGTGTGTACAAAACTAACTGCGGGAAAAGGGTGTAAGCCTGTTATAATAATAATGGTTTTATTAATCACATTTCAATAGCAAAGTATATAGCTAAATTATTATGTGTTACAGGATTATGAAGAATAAAATACAAAACTCTTATATATTATAATTAAGACTATGAATTAGTATTTTCTTTAAATTTATGTGAGTAGTATATAAAATTATGGTAGAGCATATAATAGAATTAGGATTTTTCGCTAATTGTACTAAAATTATTATATTAATAATACATATATAGTAAAATCTGAAACACTAGTATGCTAAAACAATTATAAACCTATAAATCAAATCTTTCAGTTAATGCTTTCATTGTATTTATCGATCGCATATACTAAAGGACTACTTTTGAAGCGTTCCGTTCTACAAGCAAAATTATAAATTAAATTACTATTTGCTCTAGTTTCTCTCTTTTTAATGTTAGAATGTTTATCAGGAAGCAAACCATGTAATTTATGGGTGGGCTGGACCATATTTCTGATAAGGTCAATACACAGGAGCTTTCTTCGTTCTTTAAGTGGTATAAGTTTACATTCTTTTAGGGCTTCATTGTAGTCCTTTCCAGGGCAGATAATTCTGAGCGCCCGTTTTTGGATTCTTTCGATGTTGTTACTTTGGTCTTCGGTGAGACATCCCGACCTTTGGTCTTGGGTGAGACATCCCGAACTAGACATCCCGACCTTTGAGAATCGGATGAGTGCACTGATGGTATATTATTATTTACATTTATGCTTTATTTTAGGGATAACTAGAAGCTTTTCTAGTAGATCGCAGTTGAGTGAAACATACACTTAAAAATACCATATTATATATATATATATATATACGTGTAGGTTTAGGTCTACGAAACGCAAAGAGTGCTCGACAACATATAGTTAGAGCAAATTATAGATTTTCGCTTACCTCAAAACTTGTCTGCAACAGGCTGTTTCATCTGTAAAAGAATCATAAACTGCCTGATGATTCTTTTACAGATGAAACAGCCTGTTTCAGACAAGTTTTGAGGTAAGCGAAAATCTATATATATATATATATATTTTCGCTTACCTCAAAACTTGTCTGCAACAGGCTGTTTCATCTGTAAAAGAATCATCAGGTATTCTTTTACAGATGAAACAGCCTGTTGCAGACAAGTTTTGAGGTAAGCGAAAATCTATAATTTGCTCTAACTATATGTTGTCGAGCACTCTGCGTTTCGTAGACCTAAACCTACACGTATATATATATATATATATATATATATAGTTTTTCGCTTACCTCAAAACTTGTCTGCAACAGGCTGTTTCATCTGTAAAAGAATCATCAGGCAGTTTACAAGTATCGAAAAGTGAGTGTGTGTGGGAGACAATGTGTGCATGCATGGCTTTGTTTGCGTTGTTTACGCGAAATTTGTTACGATGACGACATCGTGAAATTATTTCAGCTCTTTTGTTGAGTAAACAATCCTTGTTTTTTTCTTTCAAAATACAAAATTTTTCTTCTAAACATAAATTGCATCGTTTTGATCCTCCCGTATACGAAATAGAATGTTTTAAAATTTGCCAATTAATACTGAAATCCTTATTGTTTTCTTTCAATGTCCAAATATATTTCGAAAGTTCCGTGTCATTTGCGTGCTTTTTATGCTGAAAAGATTTAGTGTGGTTGGCCAATCGCTCTTTGAATGTGGTTGCAGTCATGCCAATGTAATTTTTGATCGTGTTTGTGTTGCTTACTGTGACTGTTGCTTTGTTGGAAATGATCAGTTGTTTGACACTTTAACTTGATTATCTTAAGTTCATATTTCAGTTATGTTTATAAGTCAGTGTTACCATGACATTATCGAATGATTTTTTGAGAGTTTACTGAGCGAACACGGAATATTCGGTTTTTCTATTGTTTTTATTTATATTTCTTTCAATTTTATATGTTTTGATTAAAACTATGTTTGTATTTTTAAAGTGTGGAAGTTATTATTTTATCCAGTGTCGCGGGAAACATATAGCGAGGCCATAGGGCGCAAAAAATGTGATTTTTGAGACAAATTCCCGACACTAGAAGTGGCGACCAACGGCAGGATATCGAAGTTTTGAGTGGATTTGTAAGTTATTTACTGGGCAACTTATACTTTAGTACCGTGATTAAGCGATTTACTTATTGTGAAACTTCACATTTACTGGGAACTTGTGTATTTAAGTGATATTTACACGAAGTTAACGAGTCCTTTCTGGGTGAATTACGGTGTTTACTGGGAATTCGTATATTTGGACGATATTTATACGATTTATACGGCGAACTTTCTGGATATTTTACGGGATATTGGTACATTCGAGCAACTTTACTGGGTTTATACGAACTTTATATGGTTTTCAACGATTTATTTGTGCCATTCAAAGGAAACTACTGGGTTTGATAACACATTTCGGCTTTTAATAAACTGATTAACTTAACTGAAGGATAGTCACGTGATTGACAGCAGTTCAAAGGTGAATAAATTATCTATATCTACAAAGGGAACATGGCTACAGTGGAAAAGTTCAAAAAACGATTAGCAGTTGCAGAGCTACGAATTAGCGAGATAGAAGAGTTTACTACTAGTGATGAAATTGACGATGTAAAGCATGCATATGAACAGGTTGGACAGCTGATAGACCGACTAGAGAAAGCAAGAGACGCAACAACGGATTATCTTATGGACCAAGATAGTAATCTGGACTACATCAAAGGTTGGACCGAGCAGAACAAGGGTTCTTTGGCACCTTTTAGGGACATTCGTGCAAGATTAAAGAAACAGATGGAAAAGATTAACGATCAGGAAGTTCATGAGAAACTAAAGCATGAATTATACATTCAACAGCGAGTTAACGAAGAGCAAATGAAATTCCAAGCGCTCCAGCAGAAAGAAAGGGAAGTGGCTGCGGTAGAGCAACAGAAAAGAGAGGAGCAGTGGTTTATGCAGAAACTTGAGATGGAAAAGCAATTTCAAGTTTGGGCGTAAAACTCCAAAAGTATACTATAACACCTTTCCGCGGGGAGTATAAGGATTGGTTGAGATTTTGGAACCAATTCATGGTTGAAGTGGATGGATCTGGCATAGCCAAAATAAGTAAATTCAACTACCTATTGGAGTTAGTGAAAGAAAAGCCTAGAGAAGACATCCTTGGACTGCCTCATACAGAAGACGGATATGACGAAGCAAAGCGAATTCTTATACAGAATTATGGGAAAGATGTCAAGGTACACAAGGCACTAATCAAAGAATTGGAGGAACTTCCAATGATTACCAGCATCCATCAGTTGAGTAACATTCATGACTTCTATTGCAAGCTGGCTCGTATAGTGAGAACTCTGGTTACTATGAAGAAGTTAATAACTGCGCAAAGCTGTGTTTACACTTTAATAGACAAGCTTGGGCCGGTTCGCGAGATACTCGTACAGAAAGACGACAAATGGGAGGAATGGGGCTTGGAAGAGCTCACAGAAAATCTTCGTTTATACGTTGAGAGAAATCCTTTGAGAGTGGATGAAAAGAATCCGACAAAAAGAGAAGATAATTGGAGAAACCGGACACGAAAGAGGGACAGCCTAATGTTTAATCGAGACGGAGATGGGAAGCCAAAAAGAAGATTTTCCTGCGTATATTGTAACTCAAACGATCATTTCAGCGGTAACTGTTCAAAAGTATTGAGCGTGGCTTCGCGGAAATCTATATTAAAGG
Source organism: Trachythela sp. YZ-2020 (assembly GCA_016169945.1). Taxonomy (NCBI): domain Eukaryota; kingdom Metazoa; phylum Cnidaria; class Anthozoa; order Malacalcyonacea; family Clavulariidae; genus Trachythela; species Trachythela sp. YZ-2020. Next base: position 1,202,418 of record JADLSH010000341.1, on the reverse strand, counting down.
AAAACAAGTTATGTTTTAACTGCACTGGAGAAGGACACTTGGCATCTGTGTGCAAGTCTGGAACATGCAAAAAATGCCAAAGAAAACATCACACATCTCTGTGTGAAGAACGCATGTTACGGTTGACCCGGCTGGCAGCTCGAGATCGGAGAAGGGATTGAGTTCACATATGGAACAGACAACCACAGTACATGGGACTGTTCTCGCGAAAGTCGGAGCCCAAACGGTGCGAGTGATGTTCGACACAGGGGCCGGAAGCTCTTACATCTGTACGGAAGTTATCACGAAACAGAAGTTGAAGCCTGTGCGAATGGAACATCGATGCATCGAACAAATGTTTGGAACGATGAAAAAGAAGGTCGAGATCTATAATGTCAAGATTGAGTCGAAAGCCATCGAAGGTTTTTCATTAGATGTAAAGTGTATCAATGCTGGGAAAGACGTGTTGACTTACCTGCCTAACCCCAACGTCAGCAAATGCAAACAAAGATATCCACGTTTGAGAAGGCTTCCTTTTAGCGAAGAGGAAACGAAAAGGGAGATGATACCGGTCCACATCATTCTTGGTGCAGCGGATTACCAAAGAATTCGAACGGCAGAACCTCCTGTTCTTGGTGCCAATCCTGATCAAGATCCAGGAGCGGAATTCACAAAATTTGGGTGGACGATGTATGGTCAACGACTGGCATCGGAACGAGAAGCTGAAAAGCAATTCATGCTACAATCTAGCAATGCCGAGTTTGAGAAGCTGTGTTCTCTTGATGTCCTGGGAATCACCGATGCTGAATCAGAGAATGCGCAAATTCACGAAGATTTCCTACAGCAGTTGACCAGGATGGAGAATGGTAGCTATGAAACGAAATTACCTTGGAAAGAAGATCATGTCCCACTACCAGAGAACCGGAACTTATCGAAAGCCAGATTGGAACGTACGGGGAAAAATTGGAGCGTATTGGCAGGCTGCAAGAGTATGACAAGATTATGCAAGATCAGATCAAAGAAGGTATTATCGAGCCAGTACCTAGCGGTGTTACGGGGGAGAAAGTTCATTACGTACCACATCAGGCAGTAATTCGGGACAATGCAGAAACTACCAAGATGAGAATTGTGTATGACTGTTCAGCGAAGCCTAACCTGGAAAGCCCATCCTTGAACGATTGTCTGAAAACTGGTCCACCTCTCCAACCTCTTTTGTTCGATATATTGGTCCGAAACCGTTTCAAGAAATATTGTGTGTCGGGCGACATTCAAAAGGCATTCTTGCAAATTTGGGTGGAGGAACAAGATCGGAACGTGCAACGTATTCTGTGGTATGACAATCTAGAAGAACGAACAGTGACTGACTATCGTTTTACGCGTGTGATTTTCGGAGCAACATCGAGTCCGTACATATTGGGTGCTACACTCCAAAAGCATGTCTCTGCGTTTGAGAGTCAATATCCTGATACCACGAAGTCTTTACTCGAAGATACGTATGTCGATGACATTCAAGGTGGAGGAGATACAGAAAAGGAAGCAGCTGCTTTCAAGGAAGAGTCGACAAAAATTCTCTCGAAAGGGAATTTTCCATTACACAAATGGCACAGCAACGTAGAATCTTTGGATTCACCTGGTCCAGACCAAGAGCCAAGTTATGCGGATAGTCTCGTTGGTGGAAAACGAAGCGAGAAAACCAAGATCCTGGGAGTTACGTGGAACAAGAACGAAGACACGCTTTCTATAAGTCTAGCATCCGGTATCCATGTGACATGTCCGTCGACCAAACGAAAGATCATATCAGCGATCAACAGTATTTATGATGTACTTGGATGGAGTGCTCCCCTTACTATAACTGCCAAGATCATTTTCAGCAAAGTTTGCTTCTTAAAGTTACATTGGGACGAAGAAGTACCGGACGTGGTCGTTAAAAAATGGAAAGCATGGACGAGCGGATTGACGAAAGAGCCAACGTTGACTGTTCCACGATGTGTTGTAACACGTTGTCAAAGTTACTTCGAGATCCATGGTTTTGCAGATGCGAGCAAACGAGCCGTTTGCGCCGTGATCTACGTGGTTTCCTACGATGACGAAGGTCCAGTTGATCAAAATATGCTCGTTGCCAAATCGAGAGTGGCACCACAGAACGTAAGCATTCCAAGACTAGAATTGGTGGCAGCACATACTTTGGCAAAGCTTCAGAACAACGTGAAGAAAGCACTCAAGTCTTTCACGATTGAGAGATTCCACAACTGGGTAGACAGCATCACGGTCTTGTATTGGTTGGCCAATCGCGGAGAGTGGTCAACCTTCGTCCGGAATCGTGTGAAAAAGATACGAGAGCTGACAAAAGCGACTTGGAAATACGTTCCAACCGAAGAAAATCCGAGTGACCTAGGCACAAGAGGATGTACCCCAGATAAGCTTGACGAAACGTGGTTCAAGGGACCAAAATGGATCGCAGATCATTCCGCGAGTCCATCACAACCTGAGATATCGGAAACAAACAACGTAAAGATGGAAAGAGCAAAAGCTAAAACGTCGAAAGTGATGATGTTAACAGAAGACGCAAGGAACGACAAGGAAGTCTCGGAAACCGAAGGTGACGTGGCAGTTGAAGAAGACGTAAAAGCTGATAAAGATTGGGCAGATTCTCTTCTTACCAGCACCAATTACTGGAGACTTCTACGAATAACTGCTTATGTAAAACGGTTCATCGACGGGTGTCGAGGGAACAAGAGAAGCGGACCACTGATCAGATCGGAGATGTCTGAGGCGGAGATAATTTGGGTTCGGATAACCCAAGCGACAAACGAGATGAAGACCGACATGGAGCTCGTAAGAAACGAGGACAGAGTGGTTCGGTGCGCGGGAAGAATCCAAGGATACAACCCTATGTTCATCCCAAGAGAATCGATTCGAGCAAAACGGATAATAGAACATTGCCATCTACAAACCTTGCATGGGGGAGTCGGTGCAACGATGTCGAAGGTTAGAGAAAGGTTTTGGATTCCAAGATTAAGATCACTTACGAAGAGTGTCCGACACAAGTGCAACCATTGCAAACGGTTTAGAGCGAAAGCGATGAGTCCTCCTACGACAGCTGCCCTTCCAAACTTTCGAACAGAGTTTACGGAGCCGTTTAGCACGACAGGAGTGGATTTTGCTGGTCCACTATACTATAAATCTGGGAAGAATAAAACGAGCAAGTCCTACGTCGCCTTGTTTACATGTGCGAGCACAAGAGCAGTACATCTTAGCCTGTGTAAAGATATGACGGCCAGGAGTTCAAAACAACGTTGAAGAAGTTTGTTGCGAGACGTGGATCACCGAGCTTGATCATTAGTGACAACGCGAAAACGTTCAAGGCGACAAAGAAGTGGTTGGCAACTTTGGCTAACGATGATGATCTCTTCAACTACCTGGCGGTAAAAGGCATTGAATGGAGATTCAACATGTCACGATCGCCGTGGTGGGGCGGTTTCTTCGAAAGGCTTGTGGGTATTATGAAGAACAGTCTTTCGAAAACGATCGGTAAAGCATTTTTGAAATTCGACGAGTTGGAAGAAGCACTTTTGGACGTTGAAGTCTTTATGAACAATCGGCCGCTGTGTTACGAGGAGAAGATTACGAAGCACCAGTCATAACGCCCAACATCCTAATACATGGACAACCCACTTTGTTTTGGAGGAAAACGATGAGGAGTTAGACGAAGGCGGGAAATGCACAGAAGATTGCGCTACCTTAGGTCGTGTCGACGAAATGCTCGAAAGCGGTGGGTTAACGAATACTTGCACGCCTTGCAAGAACGGTTTACTACACGAAATGGCGATGAGAAGCAAAAGATACCAGGGAAGAATTCGGTTGTTCTTCTGAAAGATTCAATCCAACGTCAAGCGAAATGGAGGATCGGGAAGGTGATCGACACGATTGTTGGAAAAGACGGCGTAACGCGAGGGCTCAAGATCAAAACGGGTAACGGGTATGTCATCGAAAGACCGCTGCAATTGATATGTGACCTAGAAATCGCGGGAACGGAAGAGGAGTCTCACCAGTCGGACGGTTGTGGTGAAGTGAGCGATTCGGATAAAGAGAAGCGATGCGAAGACGTGCGTACAGCGAATGATTACGGTTCACGGAGCACTAGAAAGGCCAAGAGTACGGCGGCGGATCGATTGGTGGGGATTATGGCGAACGAGAACGATGAAGATTAACGTTTATATTTAAGTCCATATAACTTAAATAGGGGGAGAGTGTTGGAAATGATCAGTTGTTTGACACTTTAACTTAATTATCTTAAGTTCATATTTCAGTTATGTTTATAAGTCAGTGTTACCATGACATTATCGAATGATTTTTTGAGAGTTTACTGAGCGAACACGGAATATTCGGTTTTTCTATTGTTTTTATTTATATTTCTTTCAATTTTATATGTTTTGATTAAAACTATGTTTGTATTTTTAAAGTGTGGAAGTTATTATTTTATCCAGTGTCGCGGGAAACATATAGCGAGGCCATAGGGCGCAAAAAATGTGATTTTTGAGACAAATTCCCGACAGCTTTGTATACTATGTCCCTAGTCATGCATTGTTTTTGAAGCGGGCAAATGGTGTTTTTTCTACAACTGCAATTGGTAGTGTCCCTCTCCTGTGGCTTGTTATTTCTAGATATGCGTGCATTGTGTTTAGTGATTACTGACTTAATATTGTTCATGCAGCTATAGCTTACTTTAACTGTATTTCTGTTTTTAACAAAAATTTTAACAGAAATACAGTTAAAGTAAGCTATAGCTGCATGAACAATATTAAGTCAGTAATCACTAAACACAATGCACGCATATCTAGAAATAACAAGCCACAGGAGAGGGACACTACCAATTTCAGTATTTTGGATCATAGGCAGATGTACTGGTGGGGGATGCAGAGGGGTGACACCCCCCAGCCCTAGAAAACATCTCAGCACCCCCTCGTCATCACCAACACAGTATCAACAAGTTCATAATGAAATTTTCACAAACTTTTCAAAAATTTTGCATCTTTGACATAATTTGCACAGGTGATGGAAGGGTGCACCCCCACTGTTAGATGAGTCTGGATCCACCACTCTGGAATCGGTGGAATATTCAAATGTTTCTGCAGGGAACTAGACTTTACCAAGACAGATTTTGAAAATGCCATATTTGGGAACATTGAACTATAGTAAGTTACATTTTGGTTAGTCCGGGCAAAAATATACCAAACCATAAACCATGATTAATAAACCATTTTTACCTGACTGGTTCATGTGACGATCAGCTGTATTTAAATTCTTGATCAGACTTGGCTTGTTGTTTGAATCATTTGAACCAAATGGGAAGTGGTGTAGTCGTTTGTTTAGCTCATCAAGAGTGAATAATTTATTAACCACAACAAACTTACTCAACAATGCTTTCATGTGTAATGGAAGCACTCCCTCCAGTATATCATGCATGTTAAGAGCAGATTGTCCTTTAACACCATAAATTTTGGCAGATTGTGGATCAGCAGAAAGCAGTTTTGCTTGTCTGTCATATCCATCTTTGGTTCTCATACTGAACTCCTCCTCTGTAAACTTAAAATAAAATACATATATTATACATACCGACTATACATACATACAGTTTGAGATTGTGGGGTGACCAGTGGCGTGCTGGCTTGTGTTCGCCAGGGGAGGCCAGCTGCAAATTTGGCGCCCCCTTGTAATTTGTGTATGATTGAGCGTTGTAGGCGCGAGACCTCTAGGGGGGTCCGGGGCATGCCCCCCCCCGGGAAAATTTGAAATTTAGGATCCATAAAATGCCATTTCTTGCGTTTTGGGAGGCGATTTGACGGAATTCTGAGAATTACAAACATCGTAAAAATAAAAATGCGCAAGAACCAACACATTCAAGAGTTTGAATATATATATAATTTATAGAAGGACTTAGTTTTTTTCGTAAACAAAGAAAAATAGACGGCGAACATTCATGAAGTATACGGCGAACTTACCAGTGATCGTAAGCCAAATCACTTCACATTTCACAATTAAAAATTTACATCCTTTGATTACAGACTGGACAGTAATGCTTGTAGTTGTAGGTAGGCTTGTGTGCGCTTTTGTGTGATTTTGTGCAATTTCGGCGCCCCATTTATGTTTTGGCGCCCACTAAAAAATCTTCGCTGGGGGGGCCATGGCCCCTCGGCCCCCCCTGCCAGCACGCCACTGGGGGTGACACTGTTTAACTGTAGTAAAAGTAGAACTAGTGATCCAAGGATAGTGCAAAGTTTTAAAAGACAAACGCTGTTACATGGTTTATAGTGCGTACGTAATTGTTGTGCATCCATGTTGTTGTGTTGTGTTGATATTTGCATATTACGTATTTACGCGCGCAATTTTATTTGGCAATTATTTATACCTTTATACTATTTTTATTTGGCATTGAAAATTGATGAAATGTGACAAGCTTTTGAAAAGCTAGCATGCCAGTTTTTCAATGAAAAGCTTGTCACATTTCATCATTTGTAATTCTAAATTCGCGATGAGTGATTTATGTTTTTGCCAATATATTATATAGTAAGAAGATAAAATTGTCTTTTGTTTACGGTTGCAATATTTGATTAGTTTTACTTTTATTTTTATTTAATAGTTCAAACGATATGTTATAATAAAACAAATATGTCAACTCAACCTCGATTATTTCAAATTTTATTTATTTATTATTTCATTGTGTATATAAAATTTCGAGAGTACGGTTGTACACAGACTACTAAAATAAAGGCTAAGCGAAACTAGAAAATATATAGAATGCATCATACGTCATAGTTATATACAGACGCATCCTCACAAAAAAATGCCATTCGCATTTGTAAACAACTGGACCGTCAACAGAGATGTGAAGAATTTTAAAATGCAAATTGCCCAAACCGTTATACCAGAGGTTCAGAACGAAGAATTATAAAAGAAATATAATTTGTTTGTTCTATTAATATTGAATAACAAATGTCATATTTCAAAATTATGCAGTTCATACTACACTCTGGTGACTCTACAAATTACACTCTACGAGTCTACGGACAGAGTATAGCAAATTCTACTATCTATAAAATTCGCCAGAAACAATACAGTAGCCGTATTAATGTGTATAAATTGTATGCAAGTCGACTTACGTTAGATCGCTTGTAAAACCAATGCTGTATACTATAAGTAACATATTCGATATTTACGGTATTAAAGGCCAAAGGGATCTCAACATCTCATCGGGTCTTGACTCTTGAATCTTGTATAATTATGTGAGTATGTGACATGTTGGAGGCGAAAATTACGCTTCGGAATTTATAAAAATATTGAAATAATGTATATTCGACCCATTCAGTATTGTCTATTGAATATATAAATGACAAAACGCACTACTAATCCAAAAGGCCAAAATGAAACGTTTATTTATAAATTTGATCGTATTTCCATCACATTCCCACTCCCAGCTGCCACCATTGTGCGGTAAATATTTCGGAATTTCGTATTTTCGTTCCGTCATATTATTAGATCGCACGTGTTCATAGCTACCGGGGGAGTTGCACCCAATATTATATATAAAACGATTGTTATGATGCAGACGTTTAATACCACAACCCAAATGGTGTTCGTAAATCTAATTAAACACTGCATGAATACAACCGAATTGAGCTATAAGATAACTTGAAAGTGCTTAAAAAAGTTTCAACCCCAAAGTTTAACAGATACTGTATTAATAGAGAATCTTCGCAAACACCCCCCGGAAAGTTTACACTATGATGTATCTATGTATGTATCTATGTATGTATCTATGTATCGCTCGTGTGAATTTTCGCCCCTCATCACAATATTGCAAAGTTAAAAACTTTGCACTAAAAATGGCAATTACCTTGAACTGAAAGTCTTGCAGTTTACCCATGCAAAATCGACATGGCTTTGTTGCCGAAAAGCTTTCCATGAAGCGTCCTATACCATTACTGCCAAGGTTATCTGCTAAAACCAGACACAAAGATCCAATCACAGACTTCATTCGACCAGCAATTTCAAGCTGTACACCATATTCCTACATGAGAACAGAACAAAAATACTAATAAACAATAGCTGTATTTGATCATACAATTCATACTACAAGCATAAAAGTGGCAAGGCATTTTGTATACGAAAGTACAAACAAGGATTCATGCAGTATATATAATAAATAGTGCTTACTCACCGATTCTAATAATTCCACATCTGACATCAGGGGCTTTAGTATCTTTGCCAGACCATACTTCTTTATCCACTTTGTTGGACATAATATTGTCTGTACTTTTGTGGCTCTTTTCAACCGTTAATTATGATAAAATAGAATAACAATATTAATTAAATTAAGATTATTCATATTTACTGCACGCTTATACCAAAATGCAAACTGCAATTAAAAAATTGCTTATTTTAACAAACAGCCTGTTTTACATAGAAACAATAACTAGGCAATCTTGCACTTAATCCAATAGCTTCCAATGCACAATATATAAGTTTACTATTTACTCTAATGTCAGATAAGTTTACTCATCAGTGGCAGGGTAGGTTAACAAAACCATCTGGCAGTGTCTCTTGTTAACAGATAGCTGAATGTATGAAAAAATGACCAAAGTTGCCATTCAAGCATACAGGTAGTTGGTTTACCCAAAAACCTCTGTTTACCCATTTACTGGCAGTGCCCTAACACTGAGAAGTAAAATCGTCTGGTGTTAAACAGAGTAAAATACAAAGGTAGGCCACATCTGGGTGCATTTCAAACTAGTGGAATAATTATGTGGTTATATTTGCAAATTGACACACTTTTGCAGGAGTTAATTTAAAATTTATGTTAATAATACTTTACCTGTGAAAATATATCCACTTGATTCAGCAATTGCTCAAGAACTTTAACAATAGAAACATACTGGTATGAATGTTTCTTGACCTTTAAAGGCCCTTCATTACAGTCTGTGTGAGATCCAATTATTTCTTCTCCTAACACTATTTGTTTAAGATCCTGTTGAAAAATATTGCATATTTTAGGGACAGTCATAATTATTATTGCCGGGTGGGGGGCTGGAGGATATTTTGAGGGGCCATGAAAAAGTTTTGAATAATGAATGGGTGGGGGAGGGCACAAAAATACTTTAAGCATGAAAGGGGGCCCACAAAATAATGGCTATGAAATAGTTTGAAATATATATTATCAAAAAGTTAAAGGATGCAATTATAGAAATATAGATATAAACTGAAAACTAATTCCCAAAGTATTAATAAAAGTTGTGTTCTATCAATCATCGTCATCCTCCTCATCACAAGAATGTGATGAATTGTCACATTTGTCTGGAGAATTGTCACATTTGTCTGGAGGATTGTCAAATGCATTAATTGCAAATGCAGCTTGAATATTGACATTTTGTTTTCCAGTTTTCCACCTCTTCATACTGGAACTCTTCTGGCTGCTCTGTATCTCTCACTTCTCTAGTATAAAATCCGAATTGCTTACAGTATAGTAGATACATGTTACAATACAAGTAAACAAGTATAAACAAGGGAAAATAAGTTACATAATCGCAAAACTGCGAGTTTTTGAATTCAAAATATTCGAGGGGGGGCTATGAAAATTTTGTTTCAATACGGCAGGGGCATAAAATTATTATGTTAGAATTATGGGCCATGAAAAATTTTTGTTATTCAGAAAAATATCCTCCAGCCCCCCATCCTGCATTAATAATGACTGGTCCCTTAGTTGGTTTACAATTCATGGAAGTATGGCTATAAGATGAGGCCTAAAAAGCAATTGATAAGCAATAAAATAGACTAATTTTTTGTTAACATTAAGGTAATATGACCATGCATGCCATAATAAACCCTTGACATATGACAAAATATGAGTTTACAACTATATTTAACTGTTTTAAACGAGAGGAATGCACGAGCATACAGGGCTGGTCCTCTCAATGTGGTTGGGGTAGCATCACTATTGAGAAAATTCTGGGATATTTGTTGATGAATGCATGCTATTCTATTTACAGTTAAGGGTTCTGGCAAAGGTTGGGTGGCAGTGGACAACAGTGCCGAACACTAATGATCAGTGCAGACTCTTCTGCCCGGCCGGTGCTAAAAAAGTATCAAATATGTCATAAGGAAACATTTGAATGGGGATTTTGTTTATGTAAACAATGTACTATTGATGACTATTACTCTAGGTCCTAGGACAAGGAAAAAATGACTTACTACCATGTGAAGATTGTTTTTAAAGTATTTGTTCCGTTCTGCTAGTGTTTTTAGTTGCTTCATTGCTTCAACAGTACTTGGTGGTGACTGTAACACATCTTCCAAACAATCCATGTCCCTCACATTGATACCACTATTTTGTAAACAAATCCTGACTGTTTTTTTCAGATTTTCCTCGTTCTGCTGCAGTAAATAAGAAGTACTTTCCAACACTTTGTCGGTCGCACTATCACTGAGTTGGTTAAGTTCTTGTCAGTGTCTTTAAAGCATATAAGGCCAGTTCTTTAACAGAGATATCACCAGGATCTGTATTATCTACATTGTGATTAAACTGTACCGTATTATCAAAGCGGCATTCATCGCCTGCTTCGTCGGTGACATCCATTCATGACTATTCATAACATCAACTTGGGATTCCATGGATTTTAATATGCTTTCGACGCAGATGAGAACTCAATGACGAAATTACGGAGTATGATCGAAAACATCCTATAGCCGGACACGTAACTTTAAAGTTATGTTCATGGCAATGATTATTTCGAAGATGGGTTAAATAACGAGTGAAGGTTTTAAAAAAAAGGTGTGAACACTGAGATTCAGCCATGATGTGCAAATTTTCGGCACGTTATCACTTATCAGTACTTTAGTTGAGGTTACAGAACAAACTCCCGATCACAGTCTTTTGCAATTGCTGTGGAAAAGTCCAGGCTGTTATACTTTTGATATTTGGTAATCGATCACAAATAGAACACGTTTTTTTTAAACTTTTCAAAGCCGTTTTACTCCGCTTCTTGTTGAGTTTTTAAATTAGTCTAGGACCTGTATAGGAGTTTGTATGCGTTTCATTTACCACAGGCAATCTCAACTGTTTTAGGGTAAAATAACCATGGCGGTCAACATGGCATATGTGCCAAAACCTGAATCCGGGACGAAAGTCCTGAAAATGACCCCGCCCTGAAACGGCAGTGCCGACATAGCTCTAACTTCCGAAAAGCAAAAGTGACAGCCTTTCTGAAGTGCTTATAGTGTTTAGAAGGTTGCTTTTAGGGGTAGTTATTGGAAGGAAAAATTTGTCTAAGTATAATATGTTACAAGAAAATGACCATGCACCACCAGGTCAACTGCTAATTATCCATGAAATAACTAAATTATACCTGGCAGAGATTAAATTTTCTTATTTCCTAACAATTTTTATCATGGGATGAAAAACTATGCTTAATTTAATATAATTATTGTAGATTTCATAAGGATTGACATTGTTTTGTTTAAATATAATACATTTTATTTCACTTACCCCCCACATTTTGCCGTCTTGTTTGCTTTTTACTGCCGAGTCTCGCAAGTATCATCCAATTGTTGTACTTTTACATAATGATAGATGGCTAAAGAGGATTTCAACTGCTTTTCGGAAGTTAGAGCTATGTCGGCACTGCCGTTTCAGGGCGGGGTCATTTTCAGGACTTTCGTCCCGGATTCAGATTTTGGTACATATGCCATGTTGACCGCCATGGTCATTTTACCCTAAAACAGTTGAGATTGCCTGTGCTAAATGAAACGCATAACAAACTCCTATACAGGTCCTAGACTAAATGGCTATCTTTAAAATAGGGAACCGGGAACGAGGGAACCGGGGAACCGGGGAACCGGGGAACCGGGGAACTGGGGAACCGGGGAACCGGGGAACCGGGGAACGAGGGAACTGGGGAACGAGGGAACGAGGGAACCGGGAACCGGGAACAGGGGAACCAGGAATCGGAGACATGCATGTTAGCGGGAATTTTTCTATACTGCGCGTGAATTTTGAAAACAATGAATTTTGACAACAAAGTTTGCCTTGATACGTCGTTTTCGTCCTCTTTATGGGAGTATTTACACTCTTTGTAATAATATCAAATATAATCAAACCTTTTTGATACTATGGTGGAATCTATGGAGGGAATAGGGGAACAGCACACCCCAACTTTATCACAGCGAAACTGAAAGTGAAACTAAAGCGTATTTTACCATTAAGTTCAGGACAAACATAATTAATATTGTTTTTATTCAAGAACAAAATGTCGGGAGTTCTTTTGTACTGCCACTCAAACCGGCGAAATTATAGCTGTATAAACAACTTAATTTGAGTAAAATGGCTTTCTATTTTGATGCACATCATTCCAGTTTATCCGAGATCATATATTATAAAATAACTGAAGTAAATAGAGCGCGCTGATTGGTCAATACCCATGCAGGATGAGAGAATCATGCACGGGAAATTTTCCCGCGCCTGAAATTTTAAAAATGTCGGGCGATAATAGTTCAACTTTTGACTTTGACAAAGAAAATAATGGCGAGGTTCGTCTTAAAGTCGGATAAACAAGTTGACGAGTTGGTGGATAGCGTACAAGCAGAAAGCACAAAGCATAAAACAGCATACGCTGTTGTTGACGTTTTTTGGGAGAATTGCAATGTACATCAAATATATTAATAAACCTTTTTTTATATTTCTGTGTGGTTATTTTATAAAACAAATACGCATTGATTTCCGTGCATGATTGTCTGTTTCTTACACTTGGGATGTTGCTCGACTTTCGTAAAGCTAAAAAACTCGCCTATCGGCTCGTTTTTTTTTACGCTTTTCGAAAGTCTCGCAACAACCCGCGTGTAAGAAACAGAGAATCATGCACGGAAATCAATACGGTATTCCTTTAGGGACACCGAGATCACATAAACCGTATCTTATTACATAATTACATTTGTCATAAGGACGACCCCATGCTGGGTGACCAATCCCTTCATAATTTCAAACGTTCTTTCAACCTGCTGATTCTTGAATCTTCTGGATGGAGCAATTAAACAGCATTAGACAGATTTAGATCGAGGACGTGAACGTCAAGACGACGTCAAATTATCGCGCGAAGTCTGGGTCGAGGACGTTGTCGTGTTGTTGACAAAAACATATTTATATAAGTTTCTAGGACGTCAAGACGACGTCGAATATTATATTTTTTGCTTCGAAAATGCATCTTTGTTATGAAATACCTACAAATATTAATCAACCTCAAGGGAAGGACTTGACTTGTGTGATATTGAAGAAAAGGTTTTAATACTATGCGAATTAAAGCATGTCTGGCCAGAGACAGAGTATATTTAAACTGTATTATTATTTTACGAACAATTTATATATAAAATACCAAAGACATAAAATTTAACTATTCTTTTGATATTTTCTTTGAGAATGTTCACAAAACTGTACGTTTTTGAAATATATTTTAGTCGTTAAATATCGTGATGCTGTCGTGATATATTTTAGTTATAGTGTTTTGACTGATCATAAATGTCAGTTTTGATAAAATGTCGCACGGTTTACAATCTGTTCGTGATGCTTTAATTCTTGCTCGAGCTGAGCAATATATCACTGATGCTGAGTTTATTTTGTTGTACGATTATAACTGGTCAAAACCGTTATTCCCATACTGGAAATTCGAGCCATTCAATGTGGATACTTGGGATGACGAGGAATGCAGGACTGAATTGCGTTTTGCCAAGAGAGACCTGCCTTTGTTGAAGCAGTTGCTTGGAGTTCCTGAGAAGATTAGCTGTCGTCAAGGAACAAGTTGTTCTGGAGAGGAAGCACTGTGCATTTTGTTTAAGCGATTTGCATATCCATGCAGGTACACTGACATGGTAAGCCGGTTCGGGAGGAATCCAACAGAGATGTGCTTAATATTCAATGAACTGCTGGATCTGGTGTATGAACAACATCATCATCATCGCCTTGAAAGTTGGAATCAGCCTTTTCTGTCACCAGAGATGCTTCAAAGTTATGCTGATGTCATTCATAACAAGGGTGCCCCACTGGAAAACTGCTTTGGGTTTGTGGATGGAACTGTTCGGCAAATTGCACGACCAAAATACAATCAAAGGATTATGTACAATACTACAATGGTCACAAGAGGGTTCATGCAATCAAATTTCAAAGTATTGTTCTACGAAATGGTCTCATTGGAAACCTTGCTGGACCCTTTGAAGGTAAACGCCATGATAGTACAATGCTGAATGAATCTGGTCTCCTAACCAACCTGGAGCAGGTTTCCTTCTACAACAACCATCCACTCTGTTTATATGGTGACCCAGCTTACCCGTTGAGAGTTCACCTGCAGGCACCATTCAGGAATGTCGAGCTAACGCCTGAGATGAGAGAGTTTAATAAAGAGATGAGTCGGGTGAGAGTTTCTGTCGAGTGGATGTTTGGGAACATTACAAAGTATTTTAAGTTTGTGGATTTTAAAAGGCAAATGAAATTAAATTTGAGTCCAATTGGAAAGATTTACTCTGTTGCTGCATTATTGCAGAATGCTCACACCTGTTTGTATGGGAATCTTGTATCTGATTTTTTTACCTCCAACCACCTTCCATCCATGAATATTTCTGGTAATGCATAAGCGTACCGGTTGAGCTGGACTGCCTGTTGCTGCCACTGCCAAATATACTGGCAATACCCTACCATTGAGACGAGTAAAATGGTCAGGCGTTAGACATAGTAACTACTAAAGTAAATTTACCAAATAAACACAAATTCACATTCCTGCTACGTACAGTAAAATCTTGTGGGAATTTCTTGCAAATGCTTGCCCGCCTTATATAAAGCAAATGACAAACAAAGCGAGCTAGTCCTGTTTACACAGTCAGCCCAGCTCATATACATACTATGTGACTAGAAATTGTCCCAATAAATGTTCACTGTCTCTAATAATGGTTATGAGTACATTACAAATAAAAGTATATGCATTCAAATAAAAGTATTTGCCACTGGCCAGGATAAAAT
Organism: Trachythela sp. YZ-2020; assembly: GCA_016169945.1. Lineage (NCBI taxonomy): Eukaryota > Metazoa > Cnidaria > Anthozoa > Malacalcyonacea > Clavulariidae > Trachythela > Trachythela sp. YZ-2020. The sequence goes on along the minus strand of JADLSH010000341.1, from coordinate 1,187,387 downwards.
GATAAAATAAGAATGTGTGTGCATCATTGCATTTGCCTGTTGAAAAGTTTATTCTAGTATTGATTACAAGTAAACAATTAATTTATTTAATGAACCTGTTTTTGACAAGATAACTTAATTTCATAATTTAAAAGTTTTAAGATAATTATTAATAATGTTAATAATTTGTACATAACATTGTACATGATGTAATTGACATTTTTTCAACATGTCATTAATTAAATTTTTTTTGAAATATGTTTGCCAACATTTGTGTTTGCTGTTGCTGTTGTTGCAATAGAGCCATCATTTGCTGCTGCATCTGTTGTTGTTGCTGTTGCTGTTGTTGCATTTGCTGTTGTAGACACTGCTCAGACAGCTTCATTTGCATGCCAAATTGCTGTTGATTCTGCTGCATAACTTGCATCATTTCCCTATGTTGCATACTTTGTGCTTCCATAAACTCTCTTTTCTCAGCCTGCTTCAATTCCTTTTCTTCTTTCTCCAGATCTACCCTCTCTTGCAACCATTCCAACATGTCTCCGGATCTTCTTCTCTTTTGTGCTGGTTTACTACTTCCACTCGCCTCTACTATCCTTTTCCTTGTTTGCCCCAACCTCTCCATTGCTCTTTCCCTCATCTCCAATGCTTGTCCTCTTTCTTGTTCAATCCTGTTATTTTTTGTTTCATTTTCACATTCCATCTGCCTTTCAGTCTCATCTTCAATGTCTATCAGTTCTTCCAACAAACTTTCATTCTCCGTTAGCTCTTCACCACCTTCGCCTGTAGCTCTTTCTTCTTTGGCCATTCTAGCTCGGTACTTCTTTGAAACTGTGTTGTAGTGGTCTCTGGCTGCCCTTGAAGTAATGTCATGACCCACTGACACACTGATGCTGTCTGCCACCTTTTGCCACTGCGTACCTCGTTCCTTTGATCGCTGCTTATGGGCGAGAACACCTTCTGCAGCTACTTTTTGAGGAGTAGGAGATCTTTCGATTTCGACCATACCATACTGGACCTAGTAAAATATTTATAATTATGTATAGTATTAAACAACACACAGCAACTGATTTTTCATAAATACTAGTAATTTATCAGTAGTTGCATACCACAAGGTAGCATGGAAGCACTATATTAAACAACTTGCACCTCTGTAGTCTAAATTTTATTATAATATATTATAAACGTCAGCCATATTTATTAAACTTGGATTTGTTTTCAATAGTATACCTTTTCTTCGTGCAATCCTTCTTGTCTCCCATCTCAAGCGTCTTGTCTCCCATCTCAAGCGATAACTTCAATATGTAATAGCACTGACTGTAAAAAGATAAATAAATCATCTTAAGAAATGCTTTGCACAGTATTTATAACACTTACCATACCGATATAAAATAATCCATTGAAACTATTTTATGTAAACATCAACTGTCTTAAAACCGTAAAAAGTGGACAATATTATTGGTGAATAAATAATTTATAACACAAATTAAATGTATAAGAAATAGATAAACAAACGTCTTGTTTGAAACTGGCAAACAGCTATTATAAAATCATTCTGTATTTTGTTATGGTATTTTGTTTCGACCAAAATGATGGATGTCTTGGCGAAACCGCGGAAACAAATTTTGCACAACTTTGCTATTTTAATTATGCGCATAAATAAAATCAGTAAATACGCATAATATTCGTGTAAATAACAAAAATGATGACTATAAAAATTATTTATACGATTTTTATTGTGTACGTACCTTTTTGGAGGGAGAAATAAGCAAAAAGAAACTGACGTCTTGGACACGACGTGAAAAATTGTTTTTGGCGTCCTGAAAATCGCTGTGACGACGTCGCTAGCAAAACAACGCCATATTTTCGCGCTAAATTACGCCACCTCACGTCGTCTTGCCGTTCACGTCCTCGATCTAAATCTGTCTATTGTGTTAGTGAGCGGTGACCAATTCCTTAGAACTGAAAAGTTTTAGATAAGCAAACCGTTTTTAAAAATCGTCTCTCACAGACGAACAAATAGTCGTACAATAAAGGAATACTAAATGGTTTTCCGTGCAGGATAGCGTGATCCATGCACGCGGGATGTTGCGAGACTCAGCTTGGAAAGCGTAAAAAAATGCGAGCCGAAGGCGAGTATTTTTTAGCTTTTCGAAAGTCGAGCAACATCCCAAGTGCATGGATCACGCTATCCCGCACGGAAAACCATTTAGTAATTGTTTTATTTAATTTAAAATTTATTGAGCATTCTACTAAGAAACATATATGTAAACAACATGGGAACACAGATTCTACATAGACCAAAGCTGACAGAAGACAAACAAGATATACACAACACTGCAGATAGTAGATACACTCAAACGGAAAAGCACGAACGGGACAGAAAGTCCCATGCTAGGTGTTCCCCGTAGTAACAATAAGTTAAACATTAAATAAAGCTTCAAAAGAGCTCATAAACATGTTCTGCACTGTTATTTTCAGGGAGTTATTTTAACTCCCCTATACACAAAAAGTAGAAAGGGACTACAGTATTATGTTTAGGTAAGGGAATAGTCTCTACTTGTTGTTTTATTTTCAATATTCAGTGGAGAGGAGTTAGTGTTTTTTTTGTCAAACCAACTCACTAATGCAGTGTACGACAATTTATTATACTTTATATTGATGTGCTGTGCCGTATTTAATTTACTGCGTGAATAACTAGATTTTTTTTTATAAACTAGACTGTACCTTATAATTGTCATATACAATGAAATTCAAGCTAAGATATAAAAGACAAGACAAGGCATTACGATTTTAATACAGTTTAGCACTGTACAGTACAGCATTGCACAGCACAGTACACTACAACACAGTATGCCAGTGTACAGCAAAGAGCAGTACAGCACAGCCTATCACAGTTACAGCACACTATGTACAGCACAGGTCAGTAAAATATTGTAGGACACCACACACTACAGAAAAGCACAACATAACACAGTGCTGCACAGCACATTAACTCAGAGTACCAGATACTATTGTATAATGTAGCATCACAGGTCATTAAAATATGCTAGGACACCACACAATACACAAAAGCACAACATAACACAGTGCAGCACAGCACATGCAGTATATTGGGATAGTTAACTCGGATTTGTTCCCCCAAAGCAGTAAAGGGCTGTTTATATGAATGCCAGGCTGGCTAGCTTAGCAAGATCTGCTAATTTATTTATCCCCGAGCCGGCGCGAAGCGCCGTGCGAGGGTACTAATTCCGCTCGGATATTTACACCCGGGTATGTGAAAACACAGTAGAATCCAAAGTCGTCCGCCGCGATGTCGTGGACGGTTCAGGGTTTTGTACGTTATACGCATGCGCGAATTCAGGTCGAGAGAAACATACGGATTATTAAAGTGCTTATGAAACGAAAATTTTTTTTGCCTTACTTTATGCTTTTGGGGTCGGAGAATTTGAATTTGATATCAAAATCTACAAAATCTAACTATTTAATACATTTTTTCTGTTCTAAACACCATGTTTTCTACAAATAATATGGTCCGAGGACTGGGACCAAGTAAATGTAGCGCGGCTGAAGTGTGACGTAAAGAGCAGGGCACGCGTTGTTTGTTTATAGTGCTTTTATATACTGCGTATATGCAAATATGTCTTCAAGCGCTAGTAACGGGAGTTTTTCTTCGGATACAAATGATTCAAGTGATGAGGTATATAGCTGTCAGTTTCGCCCATATGAAGATGAACCACTTGTTCACAATGGCGAGAATTTAGTGGATCAAAACGACGACGAAGACCCGAAAGAGTGCGACGGAGATGGTTTGACGCCAGGCATTTTGGAAGCTAGATTCGATCGAAAAGTAAAGTTTGATTCTTGGTAAGTCATTTTGTAATCTAGTATGAAACTCATACGTTGAATATCGCATTTTTTAAAACCATATTTGAACTTTCACTCAGGTGTACATGTGGAAAATGTTCAGACGAAAAGCTTGTTGGGGCGCTAGAATTCAGATGCTGTCGTGAGGTTGGCGAGGCTTTGGGCAAGCTCACTTTTGATGGAAGCATCGAACAAATTTCGTGTGTAACTCTGCACAAAGATTACGAGGCATTAACCAACGAGACTGTCCTCTCTCAAGTTGGTCCTATGTTGAAAGATCGTCAGGGAAGGAGCTATCGTTGCCGTTCAGGAACTCCTCGCAAAGAGTAAGTAAATATGTTTGAATATGCTCAATTTGCTCATACCTGAAATATTTGGAATTTGCCCTAGCTTACTACAGTATACTGAAGTATTCAAGTCATGCCTATAATTGAAATTCTGTGATACGAAAATACACGTAGAAATCTTACTATAAAACTTTAGTAAGGTATATAAACATCACATCAAATTGTTCGCTCTATAAGAACTGCTATGACTTGAAAATATTGTTCAATTGCTGTTTTAAAGAATGTTTGGCCAATAAATTAAATATATTACAGGCTGTTGCATGTTACATATATGGGACTATTAATATGAGCCAGCCCGACTTGTGTTAGTGCTATGAAGCGTATGCTCCCACCTTATACTGTATATAAGTATATTGTTGAGAAATATTCGACATAGCCTATATGAGACATGTAAGAAATGCAAGGATTTCCAGCATGGCTTGCTAGGCTGCCCCCTCCTAACAATGCATACAGTATATTCCATACTTTATTCCATCTAAAACTTCCAGGCCAATAAGAAAATAATTTCTGGCTAGCTTGCCCAGCAAAACAAGCAAGCTGAGCTCATATGATAAGCACCTATGTTATAAACTTCCCCACTAATAGAGTACAAGGCCGGGTGTCTTGTATAGTTTTCATGAAATTTTATTGTAATATAAAGTGCTGGTTTGTTGTACCATTTTAGGTATATCCGTGCTGTTGGATACAGATGGCTTGCTCGATGGCTTTTTGGATACATGGGTCCAGAAAAAACTAGGCCATTACCAGCATGCATTTATCACAATCTAAGAGGGAGATACAATACTGGTAACTCCAAAGGATATTTAAATTCTGAGGAACGAAACTAGTGAGGGAAATAATGTGCCTATTAATTAATCACAACTTCCTCTTTTATGTCCTTTTCGTGGTTTTCCACATTTACGGCACACTGGTGCTTTCCTTTGTGTTGAAGTTGGTGCAGGTGGTCGATTAAGGGATTCTTGGAAAGTTTCTTGTTCTGCTTCTATGAATTAATAAAATAGAGATATTAGAAACAATCATATGTGTTTCTGGTACAATAAATAAATAGAATACAAGAATAGAATTAGAATATCTAAATTTATAATAAGTACCTGTTGGAAACAACTGGATCTTGTCCATACTCTTCCGCTTTTTATGTTTCTCAATTGCCTCTTTCTTCCCCAGCCGGTTTGGAAATTGGGTATTGAGGGGTTTTGGTGTCAATGACGAATATGTTGATGCAATTTTTTTCAGCTCCGCATGATCGATGGTAAACAACACATCGCCAATACATTTGACATACTCTAAATAGTAGCAAGTTAGAAATGTTGGTTATTAAACTTGTTTATGAACAATAAACTTATTGTAAGCTTGCAGTTTATTGTGTGTTCTTATTATGAAAAACAGTCAATTTTAGTAATAAACCAAATTGTGTTGCAGTTAAGTGAGTTAAAAGTTAACAATATTTACCATATGTTGGTGGCTTTTTAACTTCCCTCACAATTTCCTCTCCAAGTTTATACTTTGGGTAACATACATTGGTATAAACCTCTCCATCTCTTGACTGCTGGCTTTCACGCCTTAGATTCTCGTTGAAGTGTAGTGCAGCGAGAGCGGTCCTAAAATAGTATAGAAAGTAGTACTTCAATTAAATTTGTTCCAAATTGCAGCCCAAATTGCAATCCATCCATTATCCAAATCCTACACTTGGAGTTGTCAGTAATTGTCAGGTGCTACAGTTTATCAAAACAGTCCTGAAAAATTTAATGTTGAGTTAACCAATGTGTATATAGTACCTGCAATATGTTCCCATCCATGAGAAACATAACATCTTGGGGTGCCAGTGATTCAAGGTGGCATGGAAGCCTTCAAGGCAGCTGGTTTGGGCATCTGAGGACAAGTTCTTTATTCCAGATTCCAACCTTGTATTTCCCAAAATGACCAGCATTTTGTCAAAGGCTGGTGTTCCTGAAATAAATCAAAATGACTAACAATAAAGGTATAAAAACATGGAACTGTTTTCTTAAAGCAGCATTTGACATACATTTCCCTGTTTAATAAAAATTTAGCACTGGTCAAATTGAGGGTGAAAGTTTCAGAAACACTATAAACTTGGGAATGAGTCATTCCCAAAAAAATACACACTCCCCTTATGATGGAATTTTATGCCGTCTGGAGGAGGAAGGAAAACTACTTCTGAACATAGTAAAATGTGCTAGAACATCCCAAGGGGGGGGGTTAACTCCTAATTTCTTCTGTGGGGAAGGTGTGGATTTTGCTAGAATGACCCAATGAAACACAAAATTACATTAGTGAGCTTTTGCCCCTGTTTGCATGGGACTGGATGAATTAGGAACTGTGGTCAAATGTGCACAATTTCACCTTTCACATGGATTGAATGAAGCCAGACTAATTCAAGCACAACTAACCATACGAGTCCCTGTGTCAACAAATGAAGTTGGATGAATTTTTGTACAGTTTCAACTTTATGCATTCTTATGTGAATATAGCCTTAGTTTCAAATCTGTGCATGCATATATTTACCAATTTTTATCCAATCACGAGGTGTTTCCAGTTCTCCATGGGCACAATCTGGGAATAATTGGTTAGGATGTCCTGCATGTCTGTTGGCAACATGGTACATGAATGATTTCCATTTTGCCAAAATCATCTGTCCAAATCCTTCTTTTGTTGAGGTTGCACACCAGTAGATATGGTTTCGGACTCCCTTTATCCATTGTAAGATAGCCTCACATCCCTTTTCTTTACCAGCCTTCATCATTTTTTTTGTTACCGTACGTGCAACATGCCAGATGTCAAAAAAGTGCTTGGTGCCACTTTGTGTTTCCCTCACCCACTTAGCGATCCCAGCATGGCGATCTGAAATAAATTTCTTAATTGAAATACCAGCCGTTTGAAGGTATGCAAAGCAACGTTTGGCCCCTTCCAATTCCATTTGGTTGCTTCCACCTGATTCATTAGACTAAAAAAGGGAAATGGACAACTACGTTATACATTACTGTATATACTTTCTGTATAACCCTATTGTGTATATACCAAGCAATATATTTGGCCATTTCTTCTATATACCACTTGGTTATGGTGTAGATGAATTTAAGTAGTAGCATACAAACGGTGAACAAAGCAAGTGATACATTGTATGGCCCAAAGTGTATGAGTTTTACAGGGATTACATCACATGTAACATACACTGTGTTGGTTAGATGTAATACCTGTGAAACTCATACACTTTAGGCCATACCACTTGCTTTGTACTACACAAGAGAAATACCTCACCTGCAATATTTCAAAATGAACAATTTTGTCAACCGGTGAGCAAAACATGGAATAAGTTCCATACTTTGCTGAATGTCCCATGGAATCAAAGCGGCCATCACCACACCACACAATGTCTTCTAATTGTTTTACTTTTGTTACTAGTCCTTTCCTGTAAGTTTCCCAGTGTTTTGCTACAGCAGGCAAGATAAACTTTTGTTGATGTCGGAAGTAAGTCCTAATGTTTGTGGCACATAATCCCATGTGTCGAAACACCAAAAGAATCTTGCTTACTGAAGCTCCGGCCATAAGGATAGCAAAACTGAGAGCAATATTTCCTGCAGGATACTTCGTAAAGATAAGTGGCTGTGACCTCCATTTAAAAGACTTGTCGCCACACTCTGGGCAGTTCTGAATAACTGAGACCATTGTGCCATTCTTTATCACATCCACAGTTGGTTTGCTGCTTTTGCATTTAAAGCAGAACATAGAGAAAAGGCTCACCAACATAGAGTAAAACACCAGAAACTTTGGCTCTGAGCAGATATCACTCTCATTTTTATTCAATCTATAATTTAGAAAAATTAAAAGGATATTGTAAATTGTATTTGTAGCTTCTTTTTCTCAATGCCCCTCCTCACTGATTATATTTATTTTTCTGGAAGTAAGTGTTATAGATACTATACATCATAGTGTTGAACCTCTAATGCCCCCTCTTTACTTAAATACTGTTGCTAGTCAGAGCAAATTCTGTATTATGAGGAGACTACAAAACGTGGAATACTTAGTGCCCATTGCTTTAAAAGGCAGACATTAGCTTAGCACATTACTGTTTTACCTTATGTTGTTACGTGACCGTTTCTCTGCTTCATCATTATCATCATCGGATTCTGACTCAGAACTTTCATATCCATCCAATTCACACGACCATTCAGGATCATGATTGATTTCGCCCACTTCACCATCACTGTCATGGTCACTTTCACTCTCATCTCCACTTCCAAACTCCATATTACCATCACAGATCGACTCATCACTGAGAATTCCATCTTCCTCAATATCAGATTCCTAAAATAAGAATTGAGAAATAATATTTAATTAAATTCCTCTTGTAAGTCAGTAGTCCATAGCAAAACATTATGTCACTTACAGAGGCTTGCTCATTCAGGTTCATCATGTCCACTTTCTTCCTCAACCTCTCCAATTTTCTTTTTAAATTCCTCTTATCTTTCATGTGCTCTTGGCACTTTTTACATGTACTGGAAGGCATCAAGAGAGTTGTTTCTTCAGCATTACACTCTGCAGCATCATGGGATATTGATTCAGTGGTGGTTAGATCTTGGACAACTGTGATGTTGGTGGGAACTTGGTCTGCAGTGTCGAGTTCTTGATCAACTGAAGTTGATGCCTTGGTTGCTTTTGTGTTGTCAGAGCGGGGTTTTTTTTTAGGTGGTTCTGGCATGTAATCTTTGAGCGCATCTCGCTTCAACTAAAAACAATGTGTGAAATAAGTTAAATATTTTCATGTCTCAGCCATGGGCCATACTATGCCTATGGCTGTGATATATTTCAAACAAATCTACAGTGAATCCCAATTTAATTAATCCTAAATGCAATTTTTCATACACACGTAAAGTAAAAATTTGATCTAATTTACATGGATCTTGGATATAAACCCGCGAAACTATTACCCAAGAAGTTTAATAGCAATGTGATATTCATAAAATATGTAACACTTACAAGTCGTTTCTCCTTCGCTGAGATTTCGTTTGTGCCTTCAGTTTGGACATCAATGGTCGGAATAGAGCCTCTGGACAAGAAACGCTTCGTTCCAGTGTTATCAAATGTTTCCAACGCTGTAGCAAAACGCTTCGAGAAACAGTTTGCCTCAAAATGTGCTGAGCACAAGTAAATCCTACTTGAGTACATGGCTGGATTGAAATCCACTCTGTGCCGTCTAACAAATTTCACCCACTGCTGTCTTACTGAGCTATCTGTAGGAAAACGATGCATACTTATGTCAGGGGTATCTCCATTATTTGTACAAGACCTTTGATTTGGCCCACCAGCAACACAAAAGACTTTACAATGCCTTTTTTTGCTTACACTTGAAGCTTGTTTCTCCATTCTTTGTCTGAGATTGTCGAAGCGTGCCCTGCTCTTTACGTCACCGGAAGTAATTTAGCAACACTTGGCCGCGCGCAATTAAGTCCTACTATTTATCAGAAGTATGCCATGTTTAACCCTCGATAACTTTTTTCTGATTCAATTTGAAAGCATCTCGTTTTTAGAATCATTTTCTACGACTTTAAAAGTACCAGAACGCATCGAAAAAAATTTCCTTTCATAAGCACTTTAAACATTTTTAAAAGATTTACGGATAAAGATTTTCTTATTCATCAAAAATGATTTTTAATACTCGGCCTATTGGAAAAACATACCGATAATCAGAGTCTTCAAAACAAGATAAATGAGAAGGAGTCGAATGGCTGAAAAAAGGACACTTTTGAAGTGTTTTAAACGGGTAAGTGTCTATTTTTCATATTTTAGTTTGTGAATTTGCAAAAGCGTATGTCACTCTGTGAGGTTATTATAATATCGATTAAACCTAAAGGGTAATTTAGCAAGTTTAAATTTGAATTTTGAAGAAACAACGTAATGTCAAAAACTTCATTTTAAAGATAAATTAAAAAATATATACTGTCAAAAAACAGTTGAAGTTTTCTGAAAATTTTTTGACGTTTTTGTGAAATATCTAAGGTTAAATTTTACAACAACCAAAGCTAAAAGAGTACGTAATAACATTTATATAGTGGGGCAATTCATAATTTTATAGTTAAAAGTACAAATATTTATATTACTCTTTAATCATTTAATCAAAAGGGAGAAGTGTACGGTGCCGTGTTTTTGGACTTATCTAAGGCCTTTGACACGGTCGATCACGCTACTATGCTGAAGAAATTATCTGCCATTGGTGTTTCTACTGAACATATGGCATGGTTCGCATCCTATCTAAGTTTTCGATCGCTTCGAACTACTTGCGGTCCTGAACTGTCTGAACCATTATGCTGTAACTTTGGTGTCCCACAGGGCAGTATTCTTGGCCCTTTACTCTTTTTGATTTATATCAACGAGATACCAAGTTTCATTAAACATGCTCAATTATCTCTTTACGCAGACGACACTGTCCTGTATTACTTTTCTAACACCTCGCAGGATCTGGAAGAGAAACTAAATGTCGACCTGCGTAATGTTTCTGTCTGGCTTAATGAGAATAAACTAACTTTGAATACAAAAAAGACCAAATTCATGATCATTGGGAGTAACCGCAAACTTTCTAATATTGATTCCGTCACAGTCAAGGTAGCTGGCAGTAATATTGAAAGAGTCGAAGAATTCTCGTATCTTGGAGTAACTTTTTCGTCTAATATGACCTGGACTGAGCATGTCAACCAATTTTGTTCAAAGATCAGCAAACGCCTGGGGCTCCTGAAGAGAATTAAGCATCTGCTACCACGATACGCAAGACTACTTTTTTACAAGAGTCTTATTTTACCCCTGTTTGACTACGGCGACCTGGTATGGGGTGATAAGAACAATGACGTACTGATGGGCAATTTACAAATTCTCCAGAACAAAGCAGCAAAAATCATCCTAGACTATCACCCGCATTCTTCGTCTAGTGCTGCGCTGGATGAGTTGGGATGGAACAGGCTTCACCAACGTCGATTTTATCATAGATGTTTATTCATTTTTAAATGTTTGAATGGTCTATCTATGTCTAATCTAATCTTGAAATCGCAAAGCGAACTTCATTCCTATAACACTAGAAATAAGAACAATTTATGCTTGCCTAAAGTTAAAAGAAATTGGGGCAAGCAAAGGCTCGAGTACCATGCAGTAAACGATTGGAACACTCTTGGCGAAGAGACTAGACATTCAGACTCAATTGCTAAGAGCAAAATGAACTGTTTTAAAACTCACTAGTGCTGAATTATAACACTCATAGCATGCTGACGTATTCTTTGAATTCTATTTAGTTACTATTTTTATTGTTGTAGATAGCTCATAGCTCTTAGTCTCACCTGTAACTTAAACACTAGGCATACTTTTATTGACTTTTAACGTTAACTTTAATGTAATGTGATGGAATTAGTTTTTATGACTCATATTTATATAATTATGTAAATTTCTAAATATAGGACCTCTCTGAAAATCACTTTACGTGAGAGAGTTTCCCATTGAAATATTGTCATAAATAAATAAAATAAATAAATAAATAAAAGTTACCAAAAGTAAAAAAATTGTGTATTGCTGTGGTTACAAATACAATGATTGACCGAATACTTCATGTTACAATTAATTTTGGGACGTATAATTCTGGAGTTCGAAAAGGCGAGGGGATTCTGCATGAGTGTATTTCTAGTAGTAAAAATTAGTGTGTGTTTATATGGACAAGTCGGCTCTTGCTTACCAGAATAAAAATTTCCCCATATAAACACTCACTAACCGGGCCTGCCAAGTTGCCGAGATGAAAGTTCAAAGAGACGCTGCCACCAAAGGTCAAAACAACAAAATTATCCCATTTACTGGGATGAAATTTTCTCCTATAAACGCAAAACACAACACAAATTCATCCCGCTTACCGGGCAGGTCCGGTTAGTGAGTCATCCTGGTTTCCATATAAACAGCCCCTAAAACAAGTTGTATGTATAAACGCAAGTTTTATTAAGCTTACATTAAGTGGCATTCAGTGCTGCGGAGCCCATGAATGCCACTGTCTCGTGGAGAGACATTTCGTCGGTGGAAAACTGTTGCAGTATGCTCACCAAACATTTTAAGGCCTTTTATAATGCCTTTCCAGCAATGAGTCATCGAACAGATATTTACAAGATGCAGTTTGCGATAAAAACACGGAGACAAAATTGCAAAACTAAACACCTCAAGCGCATATCATTGGTCGTGTGAAAGTCTTTTGAATTTGTTTCATGTTCAAAAAATCAATGAACTGAGACATAGACAATAGTAGGGAAGTCATGAAAATTCCTTTGAAACAGACACAAACACGAAAATCCGTAAATTTAACGATATAATACAAGGGGGGTCGTATACTTCAATCCGAATATTTGTTATTGAAGTATACGACCCCATTGGCGTAGGGGGGTCGTTAACTTCAATTGATCCCACTAATGTTTAACCCTTCGGTTCTTTGAAAGGTAATGGCAGATCGACTTTCGCGGACTTTATATGAGTAGTAATATAGGGGCCGATCGACCCTTATTTTTGAGAGTGTGCGAGAGTGTGTGTGAGTGTGCGAGATTTTTGAGAGTGTGCAACATCATTAACATAATTATGTATTGACGTCATAATGATATACAAGGTGAGTTTGGGCAAAACAGTCATTATGTTGAGTTTTGAGGGTGTGCAACATCATTAACATAATTATGTATTGACGTCATAATGATATACAAGGTGAGTTTGGGCGAAACAGTCATTATGTTGAGTTTTGAGAGTGTGCAACATCATTAACATTCATCAATTATGTATTGACGTCATAATGATATGCAAGGCAAGTTTGGGCAAAACAGTCATTAAGCTGAGCTCAGCATTTTCGTCACAAAAAGAGTTAATCCTTACGCTTTTTATCACAATAGCTATAGCGTCCCTATAAAGTCCCCAAGCGTTGTATTCCGTATAAAATTCCCAAGCGTTTTGTTCCAAACACAGTCCGTTTCGACAAAGAGTAAATATATTCTCGTATCTAATATCACCTTATACGAAACGGCTTAGACAACTAATATAGCGACGCTTAACCTAGTATTGCCTTATGCGAAATAATAACAAGTAGAAATATAGCTTTCTAAAACGAGAAATGTCTTATAGTCTAAGAGAGGTCTAAGGTCTTATAGCGCAATACAAATATATGTTACCAAGCGATTGTTAAAGGGATTTAAACCTTACCGAGTTTCAAACGTTTTAGATGTAGCAGTGAATTGTATATAAACATTTTGCGTTTGTTAGGTAATTACGGGCAATTAAGAATGCTAAATCTTAAGGTCTCCAATCTGAAATCTACCCATTATTAAATATATTTTTAACAAAGTAAATAAGGTCTGCTCTGGGTCTGCTTCTAAGAACGTATTATTCTTAAACTCCAAATCCTAAGAGTGAATCATTGAATCCTAAAATTGAATAATTGAATATCGAGCGATGTTAGCTTAATATCGAGCGAGCCAACCTCCATATAGAGCGAGCTTAGCTTCGAACCGACCTCTAAGACGTAAGGATAGGCCCGAGCGGAGCTCTAACATATAAGGACAGGCCCGAGCCAAGCTTAGTGTATATCTCCGATGATATCCTAAGATATTGTATAATATCCTAAGATACTGTATGATATCCTAAGATACTGTATGATATCTTAAGATACTGTATGATATCCTAAGATACTGTATGATATCTTAAGATACTGTATGATATCCTAAGATACTGTATGATATCTTAAGATACTGTATGATATCCTAAGATACTGTATGATATCGTAAGATACTGTATGATATCCAAAGATACTGTATGATATCCTAAAATGATACCTTAAGATACTGTATGATATCCTAAGATACTGTATGATATCGTAAGATACTGTATGATATCCTAAGATACTGTATGATATCCTAAAATGATATCTTAAGATACTGTATGATATCTTAAGATATTGTATGATATCCTAAGATACTGTATGATATCGTAAGATACTGTATGATATCCTAAGATACTGTATGATATCCTAAAATGATATCCTAAGATACTGTATGATATCCTAAAATGATATCTTAAGATACTGTATGATATCATTGAATCCTAAGATTGAATCATTGAATCCTAAAGAGTGAATCATTGAATCCTAACACATCGAGCGAGCTTTGCTCCATATCGAGCGAGCTTTGCTCCAAATCGAGCGAGCTTTGCTCCAAATTGAGCGAGCTTTGCTCCAAATCGAGCGAGCTTTGCTCCAAATTGAGCGAGCTTTGCTCCAAATCGAGCGAGCTTAGCTCCAAATCGAGCGAGCTTAGCTCCAAATGACTTATGACTTATGACTATGACTTATGACTTATGACATATGACATATGACTTATGACTTATGACTTATGACTATGACTATGACTATGACTATGACTATGACTTATGACTTATGACGTATGACTAATGACTATGACTTATGACTTATGACTTATGACTTATGACTTATGACTTATGACTATGACTATGACTATGACTTATGACTAATGACTTATGACTTATGACTTATGACTTATGACTTATGACTTATGACTTATGACTTATGACTTATGACTTATGACTTATGACTTATGACTTATGACTTATGACTTATGACTTATGACTTATGACTTATGACTTATGACTTATGACTTATGACTTATGACTTATGACTTATGACTATGACTTAAGACTTAAGACTTATGACTTATGACTATGACTTATGACTTATGACTTATGACTTATGACTTATGACTTATGACTTATGACTTATGACTTAGGATATCATACAGTATCTTAGGATATCATTTTAGGATATCATACAGTATCTTAGGATATCATACAGTATCTTACGATATCATACAGTATCTTAGGATATCATACATTATTTTTTTTGAGGTCCGTAACTCAGGTCCGTAACTAAAATAGAGCCTTTTGATTGGCTGAGTACGAGGTCCGTATCACACCAGTACGGACCTCTAGCAACTTTTCGCGCCAAAACAAACAAAGGAGTGAAGAAATAAACACGAAAAAATAAACACGTTATTTACCGTTCTGGTCGGTCCGTACTGGAAAAATATTTTCCCTCAGTCTCAGAAGCGGCCCTCGACCTTCGGTCTCGGGCCGCTTCTGAGACTTCGGGAAAATATTTTTCCAGTACGGACCTCCCAGCCGGTAAATAACATATATGTATCTTAGGATATCATACAGTATCTTAAGATATCATTTTAGGATATCATACAGTATCTTAGGATATCATTTTAGGATATCATACAGTATCTTAGGATATCATACAGTATCTTACGATATCATACAGTATCTTAGGATATCATACAGTATCTTAAGATATCATACAGTATCTTAAGATATCATTTTAGGATATCATACAGTATCTTAGGATATCATACAGTATCTTACGATATCATACAGTATCTTAGGATATCATACAGTATCTTAAGATAGCATTTTAGGATATCATACAGTATCTTAGGATATCATACAGTATCTTACGATATCATACAGTATCTTAGGATATCATACAGTATCTTAAGATATCATACAGTATCTTAAGATATCATTTTAGGATATCATACAGTATCTTAGGATATCATTTTAGGATATCATACAGTATCTTAGGATATCATACAGTATCTTACGATATCATACAGTATCTTAAGATATCATACAGTATCTTAGGATATCATACAGTATCTTAGGATATCATACAGTATCTTACGATATCATACAGTATCTTAGGATATCATACATGCAGTATCTTAAGATATCATACAGTATCTTAGGATATCATACAGTATCTTAGGATATCATACAGTATCTTAAGATATCATACAGTATCTTAGGATATCATACAGTATCTTAGGATATTATACAATATCTTAGGATATCATCGGAGATATACACTAAGCTTGGCTCGGGCCTATCCTTATATGCTAGAGCTCCGCTCGGGCCTATCCTTACGTCTTAGAGGTCGGCTCGAAGCTAAGCTCGCTCTATATGAAGGTTGGCTCGCTCGATATGAAGCTAACATCGCTCGATATTCAATTATTCAATTTTAGGATTCAATGATTCACTCTTAGGATTTGGAGTTTAAGAATAATACGTTCTTAGAAGCAGACCCAGAGCAGACCTTATTTACTTTGTTAAAAATATATTTAATAATGGGTAGATTTCAGATTGGAGACCTTAAGATTTAGCAATTGCAAGATTATCCCCCGAAGACAGACAAAAAATATGAGAACTCTTTAAAGATACAAAAGACACCTAAACGATATGCGCTTAGGAGCGGACCTTACTAACGCTGTAAAAGAAATTATTATCAATAAATGTCTTTTAAAAATTAATTCTGTGTGTGTTGTATGTACATTGTACAATATTCCCCCGTCCTATAATAATATATTCTAAATTTATTCAAATTTTCAAGCTAGAAAATCTTAATTGCCCGTAATTACCTAACAAACGCTAAATGTTTATATACAATGTTTGTGTATGCTTGTAAATCTCGCTTAAAAATTACTGCTTTTCCCGCCCCCTATATGATAGTGTTTGCGGCCCCCTTGTATACTAATTAGTGCGCCCCCCTGCGCCCCCCTAAAAATAAGGCTCGATCGGCCCCTATATTACTATATTACCTATATTACTGTCCTCAATCAATCATAGCCTTGAAGTGGAACCGTAATTATACAAAATATATAGCATGAACACAATCTTTGCTTTCACGCCATTATAACGCCTCTCCCGCCTAAATATAACCGCCTTGTACTTGGTGTAATTTGAAATAAAATCGTTTAAAATCACTATATAGCTAGGGAGGGGTAGGTGGGTACTCATTTGGAGAAAAACTAAACTTTCGTAAATGCTACAATGCTCACGATTTTCCAATAACATGCATGTCGTTGCTATGGTGGTTGCTACGGGACAAAATTTCAAACAACCTGCTATTTTCCCCTATTTATCCATTTTCCGCAAAACAAATAGAAAAATTAACACCAGAAAACGAAAAAGGGATCATTAATGATGCATAATACGGCTAATCGCAAAATAGGATTTTCTTTTAAAATTTTGTATAAGACCACCTTAAAAAAGGTGTATCCGTATGTTTCTCTCGACCTGAATTCGCGCATGCGTATAACGTACAAAACCCTGAACCGTCCATGACATCGCGGCGGACGACTTTGGATTCCACTGTGTTTTCACATACCCGGGTGTAAATATCCGACCGGAATTAGTACCCTCACACGGCGCTTCGCGCCGGCTCGGCGGTTATTCTTTTCATTTAACTTGTATTACTCCTTATTGTTTGGTGCTGACTAAAGTAGGACGATATCGTCCTACTTTTGCAGTTTTCATATCTTCGGTTCAGTGCATGCTATGTAGATGAAAATACCACCGTTCGATTCAGCGTTTTACGATGTCTTTAGCGAAGTAAATTGTGTTTGTTTACAATGCTACGCGGCCAATTTAGCCCCTTGCAAACACCTCTGAACTTTGTATTGTTTACAAATTAACAATAATTAACAATAATACAAATTCATTTCGCTTTCCTACCTTTGGTTTACACGCTACAAACTCCTAAGTGTGACCATTGGATAGCTCTTGAAAATCCTGATCGAAAGGATGTATTTAAGGTGGCTCCCTAGGGTTTTTACTCAAGACAACACTGATGAATAAAACGACTCCCAAACCATTACCTTGCGTGATATGAGCACGAAATTTTCGCCAAACATGCGTTACATTAGTTTGAAGATTTTGCAAAAGTAAATTTGCGCTCAAACTCTGTTACCATGGCAACAGCACGTCTTCAATAAAGTACGTTTTTGCGTCTACTGGAACAGTAGCCGCTATGTCATCGGCATTTTGATTGAGACCATACATACATACATACATAAGTTGGGTGGAAATTGATTTTTAATGAGACCATATATGGAAATGCGGTATTCATATTTCATGATCTCCGACGCCATTGATGATAGAAGAAAAGTTTTACTGCAAGCTTTATACAACCCTTTACAAAAGTTTCTTTTCGAAGATTGTCAAGGTAAGATAACTATTTATTTTGAAAGATTAAAGTTCAGGGCATTAGTTCAATGTACTAAGTGTATCACTGATTTTTGGAACTGTGAAAGTTGCGTATTTTCATATTTATGTTTTGAGCAAAGTCGAAGCCTTGAATTTTATGCATATTTTATTAATATGAGTTTACATAATGAATAATACCAATACCTGCTTTGAAATATTATGAATCTAAATCAGGCGAAAGGATAATGTATATTCCAAGGATGGCAAAGATGCTTTATGGATTACAAAATAATGGGAGGTTTATATATGATTTGGAGTTTACAACCTGTATATAAAACTTGATATAGTACATAAAGAAATACCACTTTAGCAAGTTATGGATGTCAACTTATCTTGCAATCCCATGCAGCAGTGCAACACAAATCATATACATTGCATTAACAGTCCAAGTATCCATGTTGTGAACAAAAACATGTGGAACAATGATTTAACAGCTTTTCAAATGCTTATCCTTGATAGTTTCTATTACGTGACGGATTACATTTGCCCTGGCTTCAATTTGAGAAAACCCATCCTTAGTTGCATACATCTATGGCAATGCATCGAGCATTGACAACATGTTTTTGTTTGTATCTTTCAGGTGTACTCAACACACTCTGTTCAGAATTACAAAGATTGCTGTGTTGTTGTGACCTGTCAGTTGCAACAGCCAGGCACTGACCAATATTGTGTCAGGTGTGTGTGTTTTGGACATACACTTTCTGAGAGAAATTTGAGAGAACTTGTCGAGAACTTTAAAGCAAAGTAGCTCATATAGACTCTTTATTCAAGCTACTGGTACAATTCAGTGACTACAACACTTAAACAAACAACTACAGTCTAGACAAAGACATCAACAACTTTTAATATGGCTGTGACTATTGAACAGTACAGAGCCAGAGAGCTGCTGCAGCCATACGCCGCAAGCTTGACTTTTAATAAAATATTACTAGCTATTACAGCTTTACACTAAATTATCCTAACATATGGTAACTCCCCTAACTAATCTACAACAGTCGATATTCTGTTCATTGCTACTGCCTGGTAGCTGATGTCTTCCCCACTTAGTATTAATAGGGTTGGGTGGGCGGGTGTCTAGTCAAGCTATTGCGAATGCAACAACAAATGTGCTTTGAACCCGCACCACCCGATCATTAATCGGGCCCCCAGGAGTGTGTGAGAAAACATTTTCTGCTTTCATTCCTCAGCCAGCAGAAAATAATACTTCTCACACACTGCTGGGAGCTGCTGCAGCCATATGCCGCAAATTGGTGTTGTTTCTTATAAACCACATCTAGTGGACAATATAGGAGGTGGCTACAGCCCCTGTCTGCTATGCTTAAATATGCCCTTGGGATGACTTTGTTACTAATCTGATGTGAAACATATTAAAAGTATCTCTACTTCCAGTTTCAGAATGCCTGGAAGAAAAATAAATTCTATTGCTATTCAGTCTCTACCAGTAGACGCATGTACGCCATAGCGTACCTATTTTTTCTATTCTTCTTGCCATTTTGAAGATTTTCTTCGGTGAATTTTTTTGAAAATTTGCAAATCAAAGAGTCGTGTTTCAATAGTTATTTTGCTGTATTTTAAAAATATTAAATCGATACATTTTCGAGTAATGTACGAAAAGGTTCAAAATTAATATTAAAAAAAAATGTATCGATTTAATTTGGTGAAAATTTGTATTTAGATTAACGATAGTAATGTCTTTATACATGTGAAATTAAAAAAAAATTCACCGAAGGAAATAAAAGAAATTCAAAGTAATGTTTGAAAGATTCTGCGAGCTGTTACGTCATAAAATTTTCCAAAATTCACAGTTTCGCGCGAGACATCACGCGCGTATTTCGTGAAATTGATAACGAAGGCAAGGTCTTCGCGCGTATTTCGAGACATCACGCGCGAGTGCCACACGACTTTTTTTTATTTCCCGCCATGCATACGAGAAACGTTACCCTCGGGAAAAAAACCCTAGGGAGCCACCTTAAATAAATATACTAGAAATACATGCATGCAGAATCCCCTCGCCCATTTGATCATGAACCAAACAATTTACTCCCCAAAAGTTATTGTAACATGAAGTACTGAGTCAACGAATGTAACCATGGTAACACGCAACATTGTATATTTTTTATATTTTAATTTGTACAAAATTAATATTATTTTGTTTTTAACTATAAAATTATCAATTGCCCAACTATATAAAGTGGGTAAATGCTATTATGTACTCTTTTAGCTTTGATTTACTGTAACATTCAACCTTAGACGTTCACAAAACGTTTCAAAATTTTCAAAAAACGTCAACTGCTTTTCGAGGAGTATTTTTATACTTCACACTTGCTTTTGCAATGAAGTTTTTGAGATTTAATGTGCTTTTTTTTCTATAATATATTTGAATCAATACTAAAACACTCTTAAAGATCAATCAATGTTGTATTGACCACACAGAAATGACAGAATGATCTACACATTTTCAAATTCACAAACGATACTGCATGCTACAGTATGTTAAAATCGGCAAAGCAAACATGCAAAATAGACACTTGCCTGTTTAAAACGCTCCTTTTTCGGTCTTTCGACTGTTTTTCCTCTTGTTAATTTGTCCTTTAAATAATTTTCATTTATAAATGAGTGCAAAACTATTTTTGAAAAGAGTTTGCAAAATGGAAGTCTTCTTTTGGCTTGAACTTGCGCATGCGCATAACTTACGAAAAGGTCGAGTCCCGTGGTCCCGTCCGGTCCCGTCCATGACAAAAAAAAATGGCGGACGACTTTGCATTCCACAATGTTTTCACATACCCGGGTGTAAATCTCCGAGCGGAATTATTACCCTCGCACGGCGCTTCGCGCCGGCTCGGGGACTAAATAAACTAGCCATTTTATGACAATTCTCGGCTTTTCTCGTGAAAATCCCGTCTTTATTGCGAAATCCCGGTTTTGTCGGCGCACGCTCGGGCAACTTCGGCTCTGCATCCTAGCGTATTGAAAGTACCGGCAATCGATTCCGCGTCATTTAATTGCCTAGATGGCGGATTTTCATTGGTTTATAGCAATCAACACTGACCTTATATGGCATTTCGTAATTAATTTGCGCGTGCGGGAATCAAATTTCAACGATCTCGGCATTTTGCATGCGACTTTCAAAAAATAAAATAAAATGCAACTTCTTCAAATGCAATGAAACTTTCCAATAATATTCCTTTTTATATGAGCTACAATTTCGGTCCGACATTTGCTAACATTTGCTCGAAAATTCTGAACCCTGTTCTGGCAATTCAGGGTTATTTCAACAATAATTGTAAAATTTTTAGATAATTTATGAACATGTATGCAAATTAATTTGGATATGTAATATGAACCGGGACAAACTAAATATAATTTTAAAGAGGAAGTCATAAGCTATCGAATGAAGCGTGTCCTGTTGCCAGAGAATAAACACGTCTGGCGATATTTACAATTTGAAACAACCGATCGTAATTACGGCGCAAGGCGAAAAACGTTAAAGAGTTTTTATACTTTTGTAATTATGTAAAGGGAGAGGAAAGTCGATTGGGCCATCTGTGCTGTTTTTCCCTCCTCACACCTCGTCCCTTTCTCTATATTAGTATTTGTCACTTTGTATGTTATGTAAATGTTGACGAATTTGATTAAATTAAACTAAACTAAACTAAACTAAAGTAAGTATGCACCTAAACACAGCGCAAGTCAGTCCACAATCTGATATCTTCTTGCATACACACAAGATCAATGCCAATAATTTACAATCTACTGAATATAATTTGGATTGCATAAACATCATATTTCAATAAGATACAGAATAATAAAAGCTCCCGCAGCATTCCCTACCTTGCAGGTACCCTATGAGTATGTAACGAAATCATTTGGAACAAGCAGCGTGAGTTTATTTCTTGTACAGAATTAATCATGCATTCTGATTCTTAAATCAATTTTTCACTATAAAATTTTCACATGCAGATGACGTCAACATGACGTCAAGTTGGCTGTATTGCTTTATTATAGACAATGAATATCTTAAAAATAAAACATGGAAAAAACTTTAAAAGACGTTTCTGTAAGAGCTATTTCATTTTAAGATAATGAAGAGTGGTATTCATCTATCCAAAGCCGGCAGTGATATTCTTGCTAACAATTTTAAATTTCATATAAACAACGAATAGGTATCTGCCCTGCCATATGAATCCACTAATGAATATACTAATAACAGCACAATGCCTTTGGGTCACTTCAATGCAAAGGAATCTTTATCGTTTCTCCCAACCAAACGTGGTTTTAAATTAGCAAGTTTGAATATTACTAGTCTACCAAAACATATTGACGAATTGAGAGTTTTGCTTGCAGACAGGCCGGTTGATGTTTTATCAATTAACGAGACAAGGCTTGATAACTCGGTAGCGGATAGCGATGTTAATATTCCAGGCTATGAGATTATTCGCAGAGACAGAATGACAAATGGTAGATTTGGCGGTGGTGTTTGCTTTTATGTTCGCACAAGTGTCAATTACTGTATACGTTCTGACTTTAATATCGATCAACTTGAAAATCTATGCATTGAAATTCGCAAGCCTAATTCCAAGCCTTTTCTCGTTGCAACTTGGTATAGACCTCCCAATTCCGCAGTTGAAATTTTCACTCATTTCGAGTTACTTATTGGTAAGCTCGATGCAGATAATTTAGAATACTATCTAATGGGTGATATGAATTGTAATTTGGCATCTTCACCGTTAGATAATAATGCTAATTTGCTCATTTCTGTTGCTGATGTTTATGGCATGCAACAACTAATTACCGACCCGACGCGCTGTACCGAATTAACTTCTACATTGATTGATCTTATTTTGACTAATAGTCCCGAAAGGGTTGTTTGCTCAGGAGTCTCACATGTCAGCATAAGCGATCATTACCTTGTGTATGCCTTTCGTAAACTATCTATAGATCAACCGTCAAGGGGCCACACCACTGTCAATTACAGAAAATTCAAAAATTTTAACTCTCTAATTTCCATTCATCGGGGAAAACACCTGAGACAATAGACTGATTGAAAATTGAACATAGATGATTAGCTATCAAATCGGAACATTCACGGAGAAGTCTTGCCGATATTTTATCCAAGCCAGTCGCTTTGGATTTGCATAACTTTGATAACAGTGTACGGACATTTGATGAACTAGTTATATTTAGCTCAAAATGACCGTCACTGTCACTTAAATAATCTAAATGGGATGGACAATCTTCATTATCAGGTATCTCGTGCGGAAGAGGAATAGCTAGTTTACCTTCGGAGTCTCTTAACGAGTAATTTGTAACAATATTTCGCTCGACAAATTTTTCTCGTAGATAATGGGGAGCAAGACCATTGAGCGATTTATAGACCATGGAGGCCCTATGGATTTGACGCTGGGAATCAAGTTTTTTCCACCCTAGTCTATCGATAAGTAAATCAGCATTTACATCGAAGTTTGAGTAAGTTATTATGCGAGCAGCACGATTTTGGAGTTTCTGAAGTTTGGTGGACAAAGTTTTGCTGCAATTTCCCCAAACTACACTGCAATAATCGAAGTGTGGCTGCACTAAAGAGTTAAAAATAGATAGCAGAGTATGGTAAGGAACAAAGGGTCTGGCTGCAAGAATTGCTCTCAATTGTTCATTCCTAATTAATTTGGATTCATACGGCACTCATGAAAAGCAGATTTGTTTTTAATTGTTTGTATCTTGTAAATATAGTAATAATAGTGTAACCTTGTAATATAGTGTAGCACGTGTGATAATAGTTTAAATTTTAATGTTCTGATGAGCCCACCGTGTTTAAATAAAGTTAAAAATAATAATAAAGAGTTTTGTGTCAAGTGCATGCGTGGCTTATTTTATGAACAATATTTTTGCCACTACGGTCTTACTACGCGTAGTTAGCGTAGTAGCTGCAGGAGGTCCTGTATTTCCGTGCAATTCTAATATAAAACACGCTCGACTATGACAGTCCATATGTAAACACGTAAGGCTATATTAACATGCACGGTAAAGCATCTTACTACGCGTAGTTAGCGTAGTAGCCACAGGAGGGCTGTTTTCCGTGCAATTATATTATAAAGCTCGCTTGACTATAATATAATTAAACACGCACATATAAAGCATGGCATCGAAAAAGGCAAGAGTCGACTTTGCTGCTGAAGCCATTTTGCGAGAAATCCAAGAGAGAAAATAATTTTTAAAGGAGATAAATGTTTTTAGAAATAAACTTAATTTAAAGAATTTGACGGAGACGTCTCCTGCATGTGAGGCGTTTAAACAAGCATGTAAATTTCGACGTTGATGGCTTGCTCGCGTTCATGTACGGACTAGACGGGATTATGTGGATTTTGTTAGCGATAAGACATGCACCTAAATCCTATGCAAAATACAAGAACAGTAGATGTAACATTATCTTTACTATAATCAATTTCTTGTGTCCTGAGCGATTTTCCGTGATGTTGGTCTTTTCTGGAAGAATTTGCGCCTGATTGCCCTTTTGTGGGGAACTATTCTGCCGATTTCGAGGAGGCCTTATGCGCTCTCAGCAAAAGAGAGAAATTAAATTTTGGTCGCTTCATTGCTCCTCCTGTGGAGGACTGCATTCGTTGCGGCGCCGTTTTGTCAGCTCCAAATACCCCAAGCAGTTGTACAGGGTGTATAAAAAAAAACCAACGTTACAAAAGAAAAAAAAGCCTCTGTTATCAAAGATTTTAGGCCCCTTTGTTTTTAAAATAGTAATACGAAAATTTTAATAATAAATAGTAATACGTTATGGAATACGATCGAAAGCTAGAATAAATTTTTAAATAAAATATTTTTAAATTCCAACAAAGTGGATTCTTAAGTGAACTAACTGAAGCGTTTTTTGTGATTACCCCCACATTTGTACACAATCACTGGCCCTAGAACATGCACGAAACTAATGCTTCGATGTAAAGATTGCAAAGTCTCTTATGGTCGCTCAATGATAGCTGACGGAAAAGGGGTTACTTCGTACTATTCTGAGACGACAGTTGCTGCCGATGATCTCATTGAAGTGACAAATTAAATGTTGTATATATGGAGAAAAGATTATACAGATGGTTACCGTCTCTTATGTAAGTTGAAATACATTGTATAATAAATTCATAATTATATTATAATAGGCCTACATTATTATTTTTCATATTTTTGCTGCATTTGTTTAAGTTACTTTCCTTGCGTGATGATCTATAATAATAATCCACTGTATAGACTATAATGATTGCGTGATGATCGTGAACAAGTCACAAATTACAAAAGCTGCCCGTTCAATTGAGAACACATGTCGCAAGTCATCGCCATCGCACTGTAGCGATTTGAATTCCCAAATATATAATCGAAATGAAGGTTTGTAGGTGTTCTAAGACTAAGGCTAAGCACATGCAAACTTTGTCATGGTAGATGGAAAATAAGGAGAACAAGTATAACGTGTTGATGAGATTGCGTGACTGTCTGACACGTTGATGTTGTCGTTGCGGAAACTTGTGAGTTGTCAGTTCCCTTCGTTGCGGAAACTTACATGTGAGTTGTGTTCCCTTTTGATTCGGCATTTACATATGATAAAGTGAGGACATGCTAAGTTTGTTAATGAATCGACACCAATAATCAATAAACGCTTGCAAGCATACAGATATGACAAGTACATAAATTTTACGTTTACTATACAGTTTATAAAGTGAACTATAATCAATATTCTATAATGCAAGTAAGACAAAAGCAAGTAAGACAAAAGCGAATTCGCGGTTTTTGAAACAAAATTCCGAATTATCCGTAATTGAAGTGTAACTTGCATGCAAGGAAATTTGCCAGACTTGCGAAGTAATGTCACATATCGAAGAGTTTAAAACTTTTTCTTCAAGCGGCATTTAGCGCATTATAAGGTCTTAAAGATGAGTTATTGATGAATGGTTATATTTTCTTGCAGGAATCACTGTTTTGTTTCATTTGAGGGGTTTTCAGTGTCCTTTAATGAGGTTTTCAACCGCGAAATTAGAGACAACTTTGAGTCGTGTAATTCCTTGAGATATTCCACACGATTTGTTGATTATTTCTTTAATTTAAGTATAAAAGACGCTAATAACTAAAAGTAACAATCGCATTTACTGATTTAGATGTAACAGAGCCAGATGAAAATGACGAAAAAGATCAGAAATTTGTTCCCAGTTTTTCAGATGGTAAGCAACTCTTTATAATCAATTGTTTGTACAGGTTTGCATGGGTGATACATCAATTATATATTTTCGTTTGCTAATAAAGCAACCAAGTTTCTTGGATTTTGGGGCTGGGCTAAAATGTTCATTACTGTACTATTCACACTTTTGCCCTGGTAATGTACATGCGGATTTGTTGTACCGATGTACCTTGCAGATTTCATTGATGGTGAATTAGGGTTGGATGCTGATGATGATGGGGAGTCTGTGTGCGATGATACATCAGGTAAATTATACTGCTGATGACATTACCATTATTGATTGTATATTTGACTATTTATTATTTGACGTTCTTGATACTGTGTCTTTGTATTCCAATCAGTGTTATCTGTTAATCTGTTTTGCTAGAGCAGTCTACACATAACTGGGCCATAAAACTTTGCTGCAGTGCTCAAAGTATTTTTTTTCCTTTTAGGAGACAATGCTACTATTGGGGATCAAAAAGCGCCTTTGAAACACAAAGCTGATAAAAGTATTAAAACTGAAAAATCCTGTAATATGTTAATGGTGTTGTAAGTGCATGACTATAATTTAAGACTGATAATCTTTATATTTAAAATTAAAGAGTAATAATACATTCCAATGATGTAGACTTCGTCTTCTAGCTCACATCCCTGGTGAACTTCATCGCAAATCCGTTGCAATTGCATTCTGGGAATATGAGCTTTATCAAGAGCTTTGTGACATGGGAACAGCCAGTAAGTGGATATTCAATAAAGAGAAAACAGTAAAGAGTTACTCTGGTTCGAAGGATGCTGCCACTGAGTACATCGTGACAAATAGAATTTCAAGTACATATGGACACGAATGTTTTAAAGGATGCAAAAGTAAAGGTGAAACAAAAATCATATTGATATATTCAGGTGTTGGAAATTACTACCTTGAAAATAATTGAAATGACATATAATTTAATATCTTATAATATATATATATATATATAGGTTGTGGCAAACTGTATGTTATGGATGGGAACTGGAAGTTGTGCTATGCTCACTGCATGTTCCCAGTTCCTGTAACTCTTGTTGGATATGAGAAGGAGATAAACTACCCAAAAGTATGTCGCAGAAATCCAGAATATCAATCAGCATTCTGTGACAGACATCTGCCTATAGTCGTCAGCAAAGGCATCCCAAAAGATCTGAAGAAATATGTGATATATAGTGATAATCGACGTGTTGCACTTAATAAATTCGTCGCCATCAGGCTCAGGAAATGCCATGCATGCGTGCTAATATTCAATGAAGGACGCCAAGAATGGGTCACCAACGGTTAAAATGTATTAAAAACCAAACAACACAAAGCAGTGTTACAAAACGGCTAAGAACTTAAATTTGCCAATAAAAATTCACCTGACATGCTTGTATTTGCCGGACTAGGAAAATCCACTTATTATATTGACATACTTCCATTATATTCTTGCATATAGAACATGCCGATGTACTAGAAAATCTTGAATCGGAAATCCCTGATTGCGGGAATCATGAAGATAATGCGGCAGTTTATCAAGGTAAGCATACTATTGAAAAAATATAACTTTCAGTGATTACGTTTTGGAAGTATGGAAATTTGATGGGAAAAAGTGATACGTTTAGTCTCTTTGATATGAATTATATGGGTTTACTAATCTTCAGAAATTTTATATATATGAAGGTACCAGGATGTTCATGGCTAAGAATATCAAATTGTTGGAAGATTGTGAGGCAGCTGAAGTAATCTCATGTAATAAAGATACTGTGGGAAAAACTCGCTTGCAGAAATGGTCGAGAGGGATTTTTATCATTGCGTCAGGTGGTGGGCACATTGACTATTGGCAGCCTTTATACAAGTGAGAAAACATAAAACTTGTGTTTGCCTACGTTAATTTAAACGGCTACTTATTATCTTGAGTACATGTCCTGTGTTCAAAGAGTAAGAGAATGATGTATTTCTTATATAACAACATGAATAAGGTTTAAAATATTTTTGTTGCAGGTCAGAGTCACCAACACAAGCGTTCATGATAACAATTGTGTGGCTATATAACAAATTTATGGCATTAAAGAATGAAGGTAAGAGTGATAAAGAAGTGTGTCAAGCAATGAAAGAGACAGTGCTAGCCTACGATAATATGTGTCATTTGAATTCACTTCGTGCTTCGCGGAAGGATCTACCTCTCCAGCCTCCTTTTGACAAAATGTGGCAATGTGTTGGCAAAATCATAGATCGTTTGCATCTACGAAATCATAAAGATCCTTTATGCAAGATCAACTATGATCCTGATAAAGTGTTACCTGAAAACCTCAACACAATGGCAGCAGAGCAGGTCAACGTTTGGTAAAGCTGGTTAAAGAGGATAATGGTGGCTATGCCGTATGTCCATCACATGTTCTTCTTCCACAGGATGGTGAAGAGAAGAAATGCATACACCGAGTTTTGCTATCAAGTTGGAAAAGAGCCTGCCATGCCTAAAGGTTCCAAGAGATGGGCGAAACTCAAGGCTACTGACGAGCGACCTAATATTAATGACTTTTCCTAATCGATCATTAAGTATGTGTAATGGGGGGGGGAGCATGAAGCCAAATCTATGCTCCGATAGCAGGGTGTTAAAGACCAATTTTATAAAAAAGCGAAGGGGCTTGAAACTAAATTGCATGCACTTATATTATATGAAGCTGAAATAGTGTTATAGATATATTTCAGAAAAACTTCCAGGGTAGTATACATCCCAATATCCCATGTAGACAACATCTAGGTTTTGCTCATTAATTTTATGATTGCATGAGTATATACATTGTCTGTTTATAGATCGGATATATTTAAAACATTGTGCAGGGAATCATTCAAGCCGCTTAAAAATACAAGCTTTTCTGGGGGAAGACCCAAGATCCACCACGACTATAGCTGACTCGCACTCTCCCTGTTCATCACCTTCCAGTAAAGACGCACAGACACGCACTTGCAATGGCCATCCGGCTAAGGTAGGGTAGCTTGCAAACAGCAGTAGCTAATAACGTACGAAAATTCTCCCAAAGTGTTTTCTTATCAGTTGCACTTTTTTAAATTTAAGTCAATTATAAGAGCCATAATTATCAACTGAATGATTTTCGAAACATTCTGTAAGGCCAATTTTCCTGTTTTCCAAACTTCGTTTTTTTACATTCATCGTCACTTTAAAAAACGTTTGATGTAGAAATATATCATTATGAATTATCTTGGTTTATATACGCCAATGTTATTATATGTAATATATATATATATATGTCGAAGTTGCATAAAGATCTGATCGGTATGTATTGTTTTCCGAAGTTCTGCATGAATGATCATAAATATAAAGACTATAACTATAAGTGCTTATATAATTAATTGGAATGTATTTTTTGCCAAACTTTTATTACAAATTTATTGTTCCTAACATTAACATATTGTTTCTCTCCCCTTCGCTGTGTGAAATCAAAGGCGTTGTTTGGAATGTCCAATTATACAAGCGTACTTTTATAGCGTTTTAGTACTTGTTACGTTGCGCAATTTTAACTATATCTTGCCGGTGTAGGAACCTATACACTTGTATTTCATGTATTCTCTATAATTCTTTCACAATTTCTTGTCATTACTGCACGAGTTACAGCCCAACCTAACTGATGACGTAACTATTTTATGTAACATTTTGACCAGATAGATAGATAGATAGATAAACTTTATTTAAACACGCATCCCTCATCATCAAAAGATGGTTTTCATGGGGGGCGTCACACAATTTACAATAATAACACTCTATAAAATCTAAATTATACACACATTTAAAAAGCTAAAAAATCCAGAATGGTCGATGTCTGACTCAGTTGCTGTATTCATATCAAATTTTTGAAGCTGCATATGGACTCTGACAGCTTCGCCTCCATTGTTAGGCTATTCCATAGCACAGCCCCACTGTACCCAAAACTTTTTTTCAAATATTCAGTATTGGGCTTAGGAACTGAAAGATCGGTATGGGCATTTCTAAGATTGTAAGTATTAAGTTTTGCTTCCCTTCTAATGAATTTATCCTTCAAGTTTGGAGCTGAGTGGCCGTTTAATATTCTATAAACCAAGACTGCCTTATTTATTTTTAGTCTGTCGTTCAGATTTTTCCACGACATAGCATGGAGCAAATCCGACGACCTGATATCATAACTGGCACCTGTCATAACTCTTGCTGCCCTATTTTGTAATTTTTGCAATTTCTCTTTCAATAAACTTCCACAGTTGTCCCATAACGGTGAACAATAATCAAAATATGGGAGCACGAGAGAATTGTATAAATTTTGCAGGGTTTCATATGGCACAAATGGTCTAACTCTTTTCATAATTCCAATACCGGAGCCAGCCTTTTTACATATTGAATCTATATGGTTTTCCCAATTCAACTTCGTCAAGTTCCACTCCCAAACATCGAAATGAGGTATATCGTTTGGCCGGTTTATCATTTATCATCACTTGGTCGTTGCCAACTTTATTTTTAAGATTGTAGGGTGAGCCAATAAACATCAATTTTGTCTTATCGGTATGAAGTTGCAATTTATTTTGTGAAAGCCATTTGATTATATTTTCAAGATCTTTATTTAGTTTTGTTACTAAATCTGTGATATTTGCTGAAGACGCATATATTTGGGTATCATCAGCATACATACCAGGAGTTGTATTTTGTAAATATTCTGGCAGATCATTTATATATAACAAAAACAAGAGGGGTCCCAAAATAGAGCCCTGAGGAACACCGCATACAATTTCTTTAGCCGAGGATGTGTGACCATTAACAACACAAACTTGACTTCTTTTCGTCAAATAGGATTGAACCCAATTTAGCTCCAAACCCTGTATCCCGAACTGCTCTTGCATCTTCCTCAATAAGATTTTGTGATCAATAGAGTCAAAGGCTTTCCTTATATCAACTGATATTAAACCGGTTAATTCTCCATTATCCATATTTTCTAACCATTTATCATTCATTTGAATTAATAGAGATAATGTCGAATGTTTTGGACGAAAACCCGACTGAAATCTAGAGAGTAGGGAATTGTTTATAAGATATTGATAAAATTGTCCAAATATTTCCTTCTCAAACAGTTTGCTGGTGACAGGAAGAATAGAGATTGGGCGATAGTTCTGACATTTCCGTCTATCTTCTGATTTATAAACAGGTACTACCCTGGCTCTTTTCCAGTCATCGACAAATATGCCAGTGGAAATTGATTGATTAAAAATATAAGTTAAAGATAGGGCAATAATATTACAAGATAATTTAAGTATTTTAGCTGGTATCCGATCAACTCCTGTAGCCTTAGATACTTTAAGATTTTTCAAGTTATTCAAAATACTTGACTCAGTAATTGTATAAAACTTAAATTGCGAATTTACATCAGTTAAATTGTGAAGTAACTCATCATGATCAGATGAGCATGCTGATTCAGCAGCGAGGGTTGGACCAATATTGATAAAATAGTCATTTAAATGTTCAGCTATATGTTCGCATTGATTATATGTATTTCCATTTATATTAATTTCTGCAATATTAGATGATTTCCCACCTTTACCTAACAGGGTGTTAACCAGCGACCATGTCTTTTTCATGTCTTTTGCTAGGGAAAGTTCACTAAATTTTGTTTGATAATAGACTGTTTTGGCTTTCTTAATTTCGAGTTAACTTTATTTCTCTCTGATTTAAATTTATCCCAGTGAATCTGCGAATTGTATTTCTTCGCTCTCTTTTTATGAAAGTCTCTAGATCTCATCAGTTTTTTAATATCGGAATTTATCCAAGGGATAGAGTTATGCTTTATACTTTTATACATTAAAGGGGCGTGCCGATCAAGGACTTCTAAAAAAAAGGACTTCCAAATTTGCCAGCTGTTGTTTGGGTCGACACATTGTGTGATTAAATACCAGGGTATTCCGGATAATTCCTGAATAAAGTCATTGTCATTAAATCTTTTAAAATTTCGAACTTTCGAGCGAGTTTGTCTATATTTAGGCATGATTATCCTTCTAACCGCGTAAATTAAGCTGTGATCTGACATCCCCAAGTCAATTACGCCACTATTAGAGATATTATTAGGTTGATTGGTGAATATTAGATCAATCAAAGTTGAAGAAGTATTAGTTATTCTAGTTGGCTCCTTAATCAACTGTTCTAAATTATATAATGCACTTAAAAACATCAACTTTTTGGTGTTAGAGTCTTGTGGTGACTTAAGCATATTACAGTTTATGTCACCTATTACCAGCAAATCTTTGTTTTCAGCATCACATTTACTAAGAAATATTTCAAAGGCATTGAACAGTTCTATCTCAGAGTTAGGCGGTCTATACCATGCACTTATGAGGAAAGCCTTATTTCGTGGTTTACAGATTTCAATACTAATCATTTCAAGACAGTCTACGTTCAAATCCTTCCGTTCACAGAAGGAGTATACCTCACGAATATAAACAGCCACTCCGCCCCCAAATCTGTTACGATCCCTACGAATTACAGTATATCCTGGAATATTAATTTCACTATCAGTTACATAATTATCAATTTTAGTCTCGTTTTTAGTAGGTTGGGCTTACAAGTGGGAGCCCTAAAAAGTTATATCAGTAGCGTAACCTTGAATGATAACTAAAACCAACAAAATACTGATCTTATTAAATGGTGATAAACCTGAGGCGCCAACGAAAGTGCATCTAAGTATCCAAAAGAATTTGGTGATAAATTAAACCTCGCCGGGCTCGATGACAACCATGCAGATGATATAATTTATTGAGGCTATATGCTAATAGGAGAGGAAGAAATTGTGTGATCTTTCTCATGATTTCAAGTGTAAATTTATCGCTATATTATGCATAGAGGATTATATAAATTATAATATTATATCATTATATCATTAGAAATATAAAACGCTAGGCTTTGCATTTGAAGGAAATGAATATACGTTTATATGCGATGAGCACAATATTTTTGCACCAAGTACAATGTCAATAATTTTTAGTATAAACTAAGTATAAAATGAACACGATATAACAAAAAGTTTGCACATAACAGAATATAAAAAAATACAGAACACAAAAAGTAAATTCCCTATGGCTATGAACATAAAAAGGACTACAAAAACATATATATAATACGCTAATTACGCTTCCACATAATATTATTTTAATATTAATCAACTACGCTAACTACACTAGAATATAGTTTTATTAATCGATTCAACTATGCCGTTACCCACTATTCTATACTACGCTAACTATACGCTACTGACTACTGTGATATTATATTAATCAACTATATTCTATACTCTATATATATACTTCACTTCACTTCACTTATACTACGCTAACTACGCTTACTACGCTACTGTATATTATATTATATTATATTAATCAACTATACTCTACTCTACTACGCTCACTACCCTACTACGCTACTGTATATATTATATCAATCAACTATACTCCACTCTACTACGCTTACTACCTTACTACCCCACTACGCTACTGTATATTATATTAATCAACTATACTCTACTCTACTACGCTTATACTACCCTTACTACCCTACTACGCTACTGTATATTATATTAATCAACTATACTCCACTCTACTACGCTCACTACCCTACTACCCTACTGTATATTATATCAGTCAATCAACTATATACTCCACTCTACTACGCTTACTACCTTACTACCCTACTACGCTACTGTATATTATATTAATCAACTATACTCTACTCTACTACGCTTACTACCCTTACTACCCTACTACGCTACTGTATATTATATTAATCAACTATACTCTACTCTACTACGCTTACTACCCTTACTACCCTACTACGCTACTGTATATTATATTAATCAACTATACTCCACTCTACTACGCTTACTACCTTACTACCCTACCACGCTACTGTATATTATATTAATCAACTATACTCTACTCTACTACGCTTATACTACCCTTACTACCCTACTACGCTACTGTATATTATATTAATCAACTATACTCCACTCTACTACGCTTACTACCTTACTACCCTACTACGCTACTGTATATTATATTAATCAACTATACTCCACTCTACTACGCTTACTACCCTACTACCCTACTACGCTACTGTATATTATATTAATCAACTATACTCTACTCTACTACGCTTACTACCCTTACTACCCTACTACGCTACTGTATATTATATTAATCAACTATACTCTACTCTACTACGCTTACTACCCTTACTACCCTACTACGCTACTGTATATTATATTAATCAACTATACTCTACTCTACTACGCTTACTACCCTACTACCCTACTACGCTACTGTATATTATATTAATCAACTATACTCTACTATACGCTTACTACCCTACTACCCTACTACCCTACTACCCTACTACGCTACTGTATATTATATTAATCAACTATATTCTATACTCTATATATATACTTCACTTCACTTCACTTCACTTATACTATACGCTAACTATTCGCTTACTACGCTTACTACGCTACTGTATATTATATTATATTATATTAATCAACTATACTCTACTCTACTACGCTCACTACCCTACTACGCTACTGTATATTATATTAATCAACTATACTCCACTCTACTATACGCTTACTACCCTTACTACCCTACTACGCTACTGTATATTATATTAATCAACTATACTCTACTCTACTACGCTTACTACCCTACTACGCTACTGTATATTATATTCATCAACTATACTCCACTCTACTACGCTTACTACCCTACTACCCTACTACCCCACTATCCTACTACGCTACTGTATATTATATTAATCAACTATACTCTACTACGCTTACTACCCTACTACCCTACTACGCTACTGTATATTATATTAATCAACTATACTCTACTCTACTACGCTTACTACCCTTACTACCCTACTACGCTACTGTATATTATATTAATCAACTATACTCCACTCTACTACGCTTACTACCCTACTACCCTACTACGCTACTGTATATTATATTAATCAACTTTACTCTACTCTACGCTACTACCCTACTACCCTACTACGCTATAGGCCACAACAAAAGACAAATTGTCCCAAGGCAGGGGGTTTGAGAAACAAACAACATGTAAACTGCAAACAGTATAAGAAAATTCTGTGCTCTTGCAGGAAATTGTTACTTCAAAACATTTTATATTGCAGTATTATTTGGGTTGACCATTATAATGCAATGTGCCCCAATGCACCTTACTAATTTACTCTGTCTATAACACCGGGCATTTATACTTGTCAAATGGAAAGTATTTCATGTCAATGGTTGACCAGATTATGTGCTCTTGTTTCTGGTTAACCCATTAAGTTGCAATGGAGCCTTTGTGCCTTACTAATTCACACAATTAACCGGCAAGTTTGGTCTAAATGTTTAGTAAAAAATTGTGTATATATACAGAGGCAGTTGTAAAAATGAAAAGTTGCGAAGGGCTAACCACAAATTCATGTGTATTTACCAGGATAATGCTAGTGTGTGTTATTATAATAATAATAATTAATATTTATATTGCGCAAATTAACATGCTCTAGTATATGATCAAATATTGTATATTATTGTTGCCAATTTGTGTTATTGATGCCAATGTGTACTTGTGGTTATCTTTTGGCAACTGTACTGTGTAGCTTAGATACCCAAATTTGCAAAGTTTAGAATATTTACCATCTTTCGGTTAACCCGTTAAGGTGCAATGCACATCTTTGCATCATACTACACTATTTCAGTCATTCTAATGCTAGTTGCTAGACAGTTTAATTTACTTGTCAAGTGGAGATTGTTGCATGTGAACCTTTAACCAGGCAACCTTCCAATGTCTTGCTAACCCATTTTAAGTCAACTGCTGTCCTGTATTTGACCGAATAGTTGTTGAAATATTTAATATTATTTATTATACTGTACTTATTCTTCTACAGATTCCATTAGATCATTCATTTAGTACATTGATTTCTTGCAGCATTTGTAATGTTGTGTTGGGGATGGAAGTTAAAAGTAAACGGAGAAACAAATTGACTCAGGACTGAGGTGAACAGAAGGTATGTTTTGTTTTCTTTTGTTTAAATGTATTTGAAACTTTTCTCATTAAACCATTGTGCTGTAATGTGCCTTTGGTCAACAATTTCCCTGTCTAATGCCAGACTATTGTCTTCTCAAGGGTAGTGCTGGCCGTTAATGTTTCAATAGAAGACAGTTCCAGGAGAACCTGTGGTATTTGTAATGTTTACAAGTTATGTAAAATAGCTGTGACAAAGACAAAAACTAGAATTTACATATTAATATTGGTCCCTTCACATGTAACTGATAATAATATATTATGGTAAGAACAAACCACAGTATATACAACAAAGGAGATATATCTGCTTGGTTTCAATTTGAGCTATTTCAATACATGTGTTCAATGTCGCAAACTGTGTACAAGATTTTTAGACATAAAAAATATCAGTTATGTTGTGCTGATTGTTCAACATTTGGTGAATTGAATAGTTAATATTATGAACACATACCCAGCTTGTGATGTCATAATTTGTATATTGACCACATTGAAATATCTCCAAAATCAAAAAAGTGGCATCTAGCATAATTCGCGTAGCACGAGGAAAGAGTGTGTTCAAAAACGAAATGAAAAGATTTTTGGACTTACTGGAGACCGAGCCAACTGAAGAAGGTGTCGATGAGCCTTCTGCAAGTAAGTTACCTAATTTAGTAGATGCTCTTAAAATAATCATTAGAACTTTGTTAGATATAATCTTGCAATGCATAGAGCCTTAATTAAGTCTATATTTCACGGTACATGCACACAATTGCTCATGTACACATTTGTTTTATGTGTA
Source organism: Trachythela sp. YZ-2020 (assembly GCA_016169945.1). Taxonomy (NCBI): domain Eukaryota; kingdom Metazoa; phylum Cnidaria; class Anthozoa; order Malacalcyonacea; family Clavulariidae; genus Trachythela; species Trachythela sp. YZ-2020. The sequence goes on along the minus strand of JADLSH010000341.1, from coordinate 1,149,966 downwards.
TTTTATAGATGAACTTGCTGAAGTTGCCCTGGTGTTGTTGCCCAGGTTCTGTTGCCCCAAAAGAGGAGTAAGGCCAACCAAGAAGAGTTTGTTCGGTTTGTCTCGGTAAGAGTTTATTTCATAAATTCTAATGCATATATTGCAGTGCATCTGAAAGCATTTTGCAAAGAACTCCAATGATCGCGCGTTTATATTCTCAGAGAGGGATTTAGCACGATTTGGCAGGGGGGGTGTTCATCGCCGCTTGGTCATGGTTCATGGTATAACCGTTGATCAAGTACATAGTCATCAGGAGCAGTGTTCTGTAGAATGTGCAAAATACTGCAAGAGTGATAGGATGTGGTCTTTCCGAATTGAAAAATTATGACTTTGATAGGAAATTGACACCCCCCTTGCACTCTCCTTTCCCAAGGCTAGGGGGTGCCCACCCTCCTGCACCCCCAACGATCTAATGTATTCTATTTCTCATTTAACTATCTTAATTTAGGAGGATCAGGATGTAGAAGATTTTGCATCAACACTAGAGTCCCCTTTCCCAGTGATTGTTGTGAAAGGTGATTTGGAAAGAATGCTGACCTTCAGCATTGTGGCAGACTGACAAGTCTTATTTGAAGTGGATGGCGAGATGATGGATGCAACAATGGCATTATTTGCAACCTATTACGTATTTATGTATGAATACCCCGATACCCGCTTCCATGAACAATTTTTTTGTATATTTGCAAAAGTGCATCTTCCAAATTCCTGATGCACGGAAACTTCCAACGTCTGTGATTACGTTTGTTAATGCATTGGACTGCAATACGGATCAATGAACACATCCTTACTGTATATAGATATAACCTACTTGTACTTCGTAATATATTATTTTTTTCTCACTACTTGTGCCGTGTATCGTGAATTGTTTTTAATCTTGTGCGGGATTTACTGTCGATGCCTATCTACTGCGCGTAAAGCCTTTGTTTTACGCAATCTATTTGAGTACAAGTTTACTCAAATAGATTGCGTAAAACTTATGTTTTACTCAAGTTGAGTAACGTATGCCTTTTACGCACGTTTTAGGTGTCACTGTGAACGCATTTCGTTTTACTCAAATTTTGAGTAAGTTTTAATCAACCATTAGCGGTAAAGTTACTCAAGTATTGTGTGTCACTGTGAACGCATTTTCTTACTCATGTTTTGAGTAATTTTTACGCAAGGATTTTTTGCAGTGTACTGTATATTATATTAATCAACTATACTCTACTACCCTTACTACGCTTAATACGCTACTGTATATCATACTACGCTACGATATATTTTATATAGCAAGTACGATACCATTCATGCATGCATGCATGCATGCAGGCCACAGCTATATAGTGTATATTAGAACAACGCTATAAAATAGTTGCATAACTTGGGTCGTCAACACAAGTGGGATTAAGATACCCTGGATAGTCGATGACAATCAGAAAAATAGGTACGCAAAGCGTACATGTATCTGCGCATGTGTATTTGCATAGATGTCAATGCACGAGGTCAATATCACTCAATGAGCGGATGAACGTTTATGTTGCTTTTAAAAAACTGTGCATAAAGGGACGAAGGCCTATAGCCCATGGGAGCAATTTTTTAAAAAATTGTGAAACCTTAAGATTTTAGTCTTTTATACTTGAGAATAAAGGTTATCTTAGCAGCACTATTTACACACCACATATAAATATTACATACCATCAACTCATTTAGTCCCCTAGTCACAACAGTTTGGGAAATAAATGCCAAACTGTGCTTATATCTTTATACCAATCAAATATCAAAAGTAAATTTAATATAAGATGATGTTGACTATTGAAATGACAAACAATGACCATGAACTATTGTCGATTTGACCCAAATAGTGTTGAAAATAAATATGGTTTTATTTTAACACTTTTGTGAATGAACTTTGTCGAAATGTGATGTTGACTATTGAAATGAGAAACAATGACCATAAACTATTGTCGATTTGACCCAAATGGTGTTGAGAATAAATATGGCATTATTTTAACACTTTTATGAGTGAACTTTGTCGAAATAGAAGCTCGAATAATGCAGGATATTCGTACAATATTTAAAAAGGCACACCACAATCACATATAAATATTACATACCATCAACTCGTTTCATCCCCCTAGTCACAGCAGTTTGGGAAAGAAATGCCAAACTGTGCTTATATCTTTATACCAATTAAAAATCTCAAAAGTATAAGGTGATGTTGACTATCGAAATGACAATTCGATTTGACGATTTTGACACAAATAGTGTTGAGAATAAATATGGCATTATTTTAACACTTTTATGAGTGAACTTTGTCGAAATAGAAGCTCGAATAATGCAGGATATTCGTACAATATTTAAAAAGGCTTACCTTGTTTCCTGATTCAAATGATATTGATATATATAGCAGGTCAAGTAAAGTAAATACTTTGTGTAAATTGGCGAATCATTTTCACAGCGTAAAATGCGATCAACCACTTCCAATACTCCCTCGACTCTTGCCATGTTCAAAACAATATACAAAATTAAAATGATCGTTGGTTTGATGCATAATTTTCACCGTCAAATTAAAACTTTTATTCATGTTTACAATTTTCGCCCTTCAGTAGTCCGCCATCTTGAAATAATCAACATCAATCCAGTTATACATGGAGATCAAAGAGTGACAATATAATTACGTCATTTTAAGCTAGCGGTCACTGATTGGTCAAACGATGTGTAAGCTAATCGGTGATTGGCTGATACAAGCTCGTCGCTGAATGGCTACAAGCTAACACTACAGTTACATTAACAAGTCGATAGCATTATATCTGCTACGCAGATACAATAATTGATAAGGCCTTAAGGGTGAGAATATAGCGACATGCAGTCAAGCACGCACACTTCAATAGTCTTAATATATTTCTGTCTCCTGTTGACGTACGAAGGTAAAAGAGTAACTTCCTTGCACGTATGGCGCGAAAATGCATCCCATTAATAACCAAAATACAGGATAATTATGCTGCTAAAGACATGCTGAAAGTAGAAACCCGCATAAGGCACACTATTTTGGGGACCGGCTGCATGAAGTGTATATGGGCCGTATTTAGTATAAAATCAGGCAAACTCGGTTCTTAACTGGTTGGAATTTCTCAACCTCAGAAACAACTGTTGCTGCTTTAGTGCTTACACTGATAATGACCTGAAGTGGTTCTTGCAGGTGCTTCTTAACAATCTATTACTCAATACTCGCTCGACTTTGCCTTTCAATAATTTTGGGGGCTAAACTCGCTTTGATATGGCTCAATTTGATGTCGTGACCATGCGTATCCGGTATAGTGTAAACGGGGCCTAAGTTGTGGTAGGTATATCCAAATACCAATGTATAGAAAATGTCATTGTTCGAGGAATAGTGCAACATCGCACGCTTCATGCACATGAGTTCCTTTCAGGTTATGACGTCATTTGTGCGCGTAAAGGGAACCGTGGGATATCCTGATTAAATGCCAATAGTGACGTAATGAAGAGATATATTGTACTTAAGTTCTAACCAATAGCAAGTCACACGGTAAACTGATATATAACAGCATTCCAAAACAATATTTATTATTTTAACCATCTACAAGTTTGAAGAGCGCTTAGTCGGGTGAAATTTAAAGCTAAGTTCCATAAAACATTTTAATTTTTCTCACTGCAAAGATAATTTATTTGGTTTTCTGTTTTCAGTAAAAATACTGCCGGCTTTTCGGATTTGGTACCTGCTAACCTTGTGTTAAAATTTGATCTACAGTTTGGTTTTTGTATTTCAGCACCTCTGTTCATTTCAAAACTTTACCAAAATAGGGCTTCTATTTATCCAGAGTATATTTCTGGGAAAATATTTCCAAATGTACAAAAAAGCTATCAAGACGTTTGTTTTTAGATTTTTCTTTAACCCAGGATTAAGCTAACCGGCTTTCGAGCAACCGGCTCCAGTGTTTTCTACTGACCGCGAGTGCTAAGCCCTAGGAATCGATTGTATCGTATCGTATCGCATCGTATCGTATTGTGTTGTGTCGTATCGTGTCGTGTCGTTTCGCGTTGCGTTGGTCTATTGTATGATATTGCATGTAATTCAATTCTATTGTGGTGTTTAATTGTATTATCTTTGAATACATACTATACTGGATTAATTTTGTTTGTTTTTATTTAGTTTTGAAAAAGAAACACTAGCAAAATGTTGAACAAAATTTTATCCGTTTTGGGAGTTGTGTTGACTATCTCAGCTTTGGGTAGGTTTTGTTGCAGTCATAATATTTTGTATATGCAATTATAACCTTCGACAAGGACTTATATTGTCACCTCGGTTTTCTTTGTGTGGGGTTTCTTTGTGTCAGTGTGTTCAGTGTTTGTGTGTTTCTCTGCCAGCAGAATAGCTCAACAACTATGAAACACTAGCTTCAATGCAAAAATTGGAACAAATAGTCATAGGCCAAGAACAAATCGATCAAATTTTGGTTAAAAGTTTGGACGAAAATTGGATGAGAAATTTACAAAAGTTTGTCTTTGTTTTTCCCTCGCTGAAAATAACTGATTTATTAATTAGTGCGTAATTAATGCATGTATAATTTATGCATGCCTATACTTGATTTTCGCTGGCGGATGCACACAGTCTTTGAGTGCGCTCTACTCTGATTAATTTCACCTCAGTCGTATGTGCAAAGAAGAAAGCTTCGACCAAAACCGTTGTTTTTTCTCCAGGTACTCCTGTTTTCTACTCCAATACCAAAAAAATAGAGCAAATATTAATCAATAAATCGACTTAATCATATAGAAAGTAGAATAGAAAGCAGGTCCGACCGGACTATTGAACCTAATAATCTATATTCTGCGGGTTTGTATGATCAAACTACCTTAATATTGTTACATGAGAGCATGATCATGTAATTTTTATATATTATATCTACAGTTATTTTCATATATATTAAATAATCAGCAGAGACCTTAGTTAAGCTTACGTGCATGAGTAAGCAAATACTTTACAAACAACGCCTAACCGCGAGCTATACGTCAAAGGATATGATTGTGGTTTAGTTGTTAGAGAAACATCTCGATCTATTTACGTAGTAGATATGAGTCATCATTTCAAATTGTTCCTCACACAAACACTATATAAGTAGCTTTACGCATGAATGCGCAACATGCAGTAGAGAGAGTTGGAGTAGAGAGTAAGACGTGTGAGAAGTACTGAGAAGGTCCATAGCTGACAAGACGATGCTGCTATAACGCGCTGATATATAAAGAAGACAACATGGAGCTTCAAAGGAACGGACAGCAAATGAACGAATTTGATATGTTATATAAATGAACTTGAACTATTGAACTATTGCATCACTCAGACAGCGGATAAGTATATTAATTCATATATAGCTTAATCTAACTAATACTTTTCTTAATAAAAATATATATAAAATTAAAATGCTTGGATTTACTTTCTTTTGTTGCGAGTATAAAGCGAACCAAAAGCGGCGAAATCATTTTCATTCGGGACGCTCGTAACAATATATAACAAGATCTTCGACGTTTCGAGTGATCATGAAGGCCCGACGTCAAATTTCTTGTTATATTCTTCAGGGGCCGGTTGTATAAAAAAGTAGTTAAAGTTAACTATAGTTAGGGCGAAAGTAAACCAATCAGAATAGTTAAAATGTAGTTAGTTAAACGAGTAGTTAAAATGTTATCCAACCGGCCCCAGGCAGTTTGATCCCACAAACCAGTCACGGCATATCGCCTATCGCTACTTACGGCTACACTCATGTGACCACGCATTTAATAATCTATATTGTTTTTGTTGTTTTAGGGAGTGCGTTAACATGCAATGAGTGTCGGTATCCGATATCAGAGCCAAAAGCACAAACGTGTCGTACAGTCAACTGTGCAACCGAATACTGTTACGTAGGAACTTATGCCCTCAAAAATGGCACATTTTATATTGAACAAGGCTGTGATAAGCGCAGAAAAGTTTGCCCAGATGCTCAAAAACATTGCGACCAAAGTATAAAAGACCGTGGTTTTACATTCTGCATTGGAGTATGTTGTAACACAGATAATTGCAACATCCTAACCACCCCTAAACCTACCAGCAGTGCAATCGGTATAATGGTGACGAAGTCAATTCTCTGTGTGTTGGTGATTGCTGGTTTTCTTTAATTTCTTGTTAACTTGATGTACTTTAGGTTTTGTACACGCAACTCGATACTAGTGTGGTTTAGTTTTTTTAGCTCAACTCAATTATTGTAATTTGCCAGTTTCGGACTTAAAAACTGGTGACTGTATAGTTTGTCTGGATAGCTTGTCTTGTGTTTACACTAAGACGCCTGATCCGTCAGATGGATGATGCGTCTCTAGTATATAATCATTAAAACTTGTGAAACTATTAGTTTGGTTAATTTGGTGTAATCGATGATTTAATATAGATTAATGATTCGATAATCAGCTACACACCGATTTTTGCTTTGAATTACATATACAATGTAGAACTATTAGTACTGCCGAACAATTACTTTGAGTTGATTTAGTTGGAGGTTATTGAATAAAATTAATGAAAGATAAAAACGTATTCAAATCTACCAAAATAGCATTAAACTACACAGTGTCACGTAAAAACGCTCAAGTTGTAACAAACCTGCAGCAGACTTGCATTTGTACCAATGCCGTTTCAACAACTTGTTATCAGGATGTGTCAACGGCTTGTTGACAACTTGCCACAAGGTTGTTGACCCAACAATTTGTTCTAACGACTTATCTTATTAATATAATAAGTTGTATTATAATACCTTGTAGCAGCTTGATAAAATTAATGACAGCATTGTTACAACTTGTTCACAACCTTGCTACAAGCCTTTTGAGAACACATCTTGTTGACAAGATCGACACGTTGGAAAAATATTCAAACACCGCAAGATTTCTCCCCTAGGCTCTCACCTTATCCTCTGTAGTAACGCTGGACAGATAAGGAGTACACGGCCCTTTCTGCACCTCTAAGACCCATACTGAATATCTAAGACTCGATAAAACAATCTACAACTGATAGAGCAATATAGATCGCCGGAATATATATAAATTTAGTTCTGTTTTAATTCTTCTATTCCAAAATTGTGTTGATTTTATAACTGGAAGAATAAAATACCATTGGTGAAGTCGAGCGCGCATGTACCTCCTCAAACAGCAATTAAAGCAACAACTTCCTTGGAGACTTGCATGCCGATAAAAATAATTGGCCTATAACTAACCTGTAACTGTTTTGTTTTGTGGAAACACCACGTTATTTTTGCCGCAGCAGCGAGCGAGCCTTCAGCGAGCGAGCAAGGAAGCAGACTAATTTGATACAGATAGGCAAAATCTCAATCTGCTATAGACGCAATGCATATATTGTAGTTCCAATTGAAATAACCACAATGCAACGCGCGGCTTGGATAAACCAACTCGACGGAAGCGCGTGTTCTCGTTTTGCGTTTGGTCTCTTGAAGAAACAGCCAGGAAGAAATTGTTTTAAATTAGGAGCTTAGACTTATTATAGAAAGGACGTTTATGCAATCCAAAATAGTCAATAGATTCTAAACAAGATCGCTGCAGGATTAACTCGTACCAATGTACGAAGAAAATTTAAAAATCCGTTTATGCTTCTTGAAACTTGAGATTGTGCTAAAAATCCCGCGGGCTAATAGAAATTCCTATTAAAATTGTTTTCGCTTATGTGAGGTCATATCGCTATTCTTTACCCGACAACAGGGAGGGCTAGCTCTCCTAGAAGGGCTGAGTAAGAAACTTGCCGTATCTACGTCAAACTCTGCTTTTCGAATCATTTTCGATTTAAATATTTAGCTCTAGAACAATATTCAATCGCCTGGTGAGCAGGGCCGGATTAACCACGTGGCAGATGCGGCATATGCCGCGGGCCTCGCGCTTATGGGGGCCTCGCGCTTTACTATGCCACGCCCATTTTTACGAGAACACGCCCATTTTCTATTGGGACACGCCCATTTTAGGTGCCTCGCGAATTTAGATGTCCTCATCCGTGTTTTATCCCCTCATCCGTGTTTTATCCCCTCATCCGTGTTTTATCCCCCCATCCGTATTTTATCCCCATATCCGTGTTTTACCCCCTCATCCGTGTTTTATCCCCTCATCCGTGTTTTATCCCCCCATCCGTGTTTTATCCCCTCATCCGTGTTTTATCCCCCCATCCGTGTTTTATCCCCTCATCCGTGTTTTATCCCCTCATCCGTGTTTTATCCCCTCATCCGTGTTTTATCCCCATATCCGTGTTTTATCCCCTCATCCGTGTTTTATCCCCTCATCCGTGTTTTATCCCAACCCATAATATATTCCTGTGTGCGTAAACATGTCAATTAATTCTTGGTGTTGACCAATCAAATTCTACGTTCAACGGCGTTTAGTCATGAAAACTGCGTTTTCTTGCAGGCCCTCTTTCCCTGTTCTTCTTTTCCCCTCCAACGAGGGCCGGCCACGCAGGCTACTTGTTGACCCAACGACTGGGGCCCAGGGCCAGGCAGGCCATTTTCTCGTTTATAATTGATGCCAATCAAATGAAATATTTAATAGAAGGCGTTGTATTAAGTGTAACACTGTTCGTCGACAACAGCTTTGAAAATTGCAATTGAATATTGACTAATTTAATTCATATCGAACTATCGAAGGAAAACTTAAAGGAGGCTGAAGTTTGGTAAGTATTAATTATATTACTAGTATAATATTACCGTATATGAAATTTCAAAGCTTGTCAATGTGCGTGCCATGCATCTGGATATGAACTGACGGAATCTACTATCACCGTCTACGGGATGTTAAGAGTAAACCGTATACGGTATACCTAAATGACTTCAAGCACCCAAATTAGCAAAATATAAAGGTTTCATTGATGTTTGAAACAAGTTTTAACGTCACGGAAAATTATTCAGAAATCCTGGTGGAGATAGCTTGGCTGCGAAATTGCGGTGATTTGCGGATAAAATTGAAAACAATTATTTAAAAAATTTTGTGTGTCTTTGAATTCAAAGGTTTTCATTACGAGGGGGGGGGGGGGTTGGGGGCCTCGCCCTGAAAATCTGCCACGGGCCTCGCGCGACGTTAATCCGGCACTGCTGGTGAGTGGTGGTTTTTATTCGAAAATTTGCACGGCAAAATATGATTTTGGACTTCGTGAGAAAATAAATTAGTTGTAGGGGAGCCATGTAACGCTGTGAACACGAGGTGAAAACTAGCCCTACATACTTGTAAGGCTAGCCCATCATGTAGCTGAGCTCAAGTAAACAAGGACTGAAAACCAGCCCTACTGATAGGGCTAGCCTTTCATGTAGGGCTCGTGTAAACGAGCAAAATAGGATTTTCTTTTAAAATTTTGTATAAGACCACCTTAAAAATGTGTATCCGTATGTTTCTCTCGACCTGAATTCGCGCATGCGTATAACGTACAAAACCCTGAACCGTCCATGACATCGCGGCGGACGACTTTGGATTCCACTGTGTTTTCACATACCCGGGTGTAAATATCCGAGCGGAATTAGTACCCTCACACGGCGCTTCGCGCCGGCTCGGCGGTTATTCTTTTCATTTAACTTGTATTTAAGTATTTTTATACTTTTGTAATTATGTAAAGGGAGAGGAAAGTCGATTGGGCCATCTGTGCTGTTTTTCCCTCCTGTCACCTCGTCCCTTTCTCTGTATTAGTATTTGTAATTGTCACTTTGTATGTTATGTAAATGTTGACGAATTTGATTAAACTAAACTAAACTAAACTAATCTAAAGTAAGTATGCACCTAAACACAGCGCAAGTCAGTCCACAATCTGATATCTTCTGGCATACACACAGGATCAATGCCAATAATTTACAATCTACTGAATATAATTTGGATTGCATAAACATCATATTTCAATAAGATACAGAATAATAAAAGCTCCCGCAGCATTCCCTACCTTGCAGGTACCCTATGAGTATTTAACGAAATCATTTGGAACAAGCAGCGTGAGTTTATTTCTTGTACAGAATTAATCATGCATTCTGATTCTTAAATCAATTTTTCACTATAAAATTTTCACATGCAGATGACGTCAACATGACGTCAAGTTGGCTGTATTGCTTTATTACAGACCAGAGAAGGAATGGTGAGTATACCACAATGCATTGCATCTCATTAATATTCACATTTGCGATTTTCAACAAAGTTAGGTGAAAAATTGTTGAAATATATTGCGATTTTTATCCCTAAAGATGTGATTTTTTGGAAGGTATGTTTTAATAATTGTTTTGTTTAGGTATCTAATTTAGTTATTTTTGACTTGTTTGGTATAGATATTTCTTTTTAGTTATGTTAATTACGCATTGTATTTATGCTTTTTCCGGGTCAGAGGGCACGCTACAAAAGTGACCTTCAAACAATGCTGGAGCTAATTAGCTTTTTTAAACAGAAACGGGGAAAAAATCACGCCATCATATTCAGCAAGTTTTGTTCTTTATATTGTACTTTAAAACCTTAAATAGTTCCAATAAATCGAGGAGTAATCGCGGTTTGAAAATGGGGTATTTTTGCTGTATTCTAACGCAGATGGCGGGAATAGACCGCGTTGTGATCATTATGGCGCGAGGGAATCTTGTGTATGATCCACTATTTTATATTGTATTTAGAAGCATACGCATATATGTTGCTATATATTTTGATACCTGCAATATATATTTAACTGTACTGACTGTATTTTTCTATTTTATTATAGAATTCGGGAAAAAATGGAATCTGACGACAGCGATGTTTATAATATTATTGACATTGTTGATGAGGAAAATGATATTGCCAAGAGGGCATATATTTCTAAAGGAGATACGCCGGGAAAACCTGTGAACAAGTCACGAAGAGTTGCACGTACGGAGAATTCATCATCCAGTCGAGCTTTGTGTCAGAGTCCTGGAATGTCACCAAAGGTAAAAATTATACAAAGGTCTCATTTTTTTATAGCACTTGCTGTATATATACAGATAAATATAAATACAGTGTATCAACTGTTGTTATAGAAAGATATTCAGAAGGAGGAAACTTACTCCTACAAAGAAGTCCCCAGTAAAATTTCATCAATGGACCTTTGAGGAAGACAAGGCATTTGTTGAGTTCATAGTGATAATTTGCCAAAACAGATCCAAAATATGGAAAAATGTCTGTTGGAGAGTGGCCAGCATTTGGTAAAAAGAACAGTTTCTGGGACAATGGTGCCAAACATATTAAATGTGGTACTTCTTCCAACATTCTCTTATCAAGTAAGTTATTAATGCTACTGTTAGATGTCTAATTCATTAATATATATATATACAGGGATATATATATAGCAGGCGGTAATGTGGATTTTAAGTTGTCTGTTATTGAAATTGTTCTAAAATTTGACCGACAGGTCACAGTTGCCAGCGGTAAAGCTCATAGTAACCCAGCGGTAAAGCTCAAAGTAACCCAGCGGCTGCCGGCTTATTTTGAAAGCCCTTGGTATAAAAAGAGTAAGATCAAGGATGTTTTTAAATATTATTCAATCATAGATGTGATGTTACTTCATTCTTGTGTTCATGCCTTTTATATAGATTGCCGTCTGCGATCACGAGTAACTGTTGTGTACAGGAAAAAGTTTGCAACATTGGAAGATGCTGAAATCCATTATGGTTTGACATTATCTGACAGTTTAGCAGAACTAGTGATTGATAAGAGGCCACCACCACCCTCAGCACCCCCATCGCTACCACCCTTGGCACCATTACCACCCTCAGCACCATCGGCACCACCACCACCCTCGGCACCACCACCACCCTCGGCACCCCTACCAACACCACCCTCTGCACCACCACCAACAACAAGTGATGCCCAACCATTACTTATGATTGTTTAAAGGCCTAATTAACGAGCCGTTGTGGCGAGTACATAGATACAGCTTTTGTGATTGGTTGTACTTGTGACGTCATAAAAACACATACGCATGTATTCACTTACAAGCTCTAGATGTATTCGTTTTATATAACAAATTATATTTGTTTGATACAATAAAAAGGGGAAAAAACGAATTAGACAGGTAAATAGTTCACTTTCATTTGCAAAATTGAGAACTTGAAATTTTACAAATATCATGGCATGCCCACATAATTTTCACAAATAAGTAAATACTATTGGCCAGCTTAAATCATATGACCAATTTTTATCAGCTTTTATAATCGTGACACAGTTCTGTGCGTCTGGGCTCTGATACTGTATATCTCAACCATAGACGTGTAGATATACACCATAGACGGATTTTCTGGCCATGAGTGTGTACCCACAGAAATCCCCCCCCCCCAAGAAATTTACAGGAGTGATGTAATATGATTGAAATAAAGTTTAATTATGTTACACCTTTTTGCACACCCCCAGAGCAAAATTGGAAAATCCATCTGAGCAAAATATAGACAGGAATTGTTTTCAAATCAGTTATGACTTATGGAGGTCGTCACTTCTCACATCCCCAATAAAACCCCCAGAGGCTCTGGCACCCAGGTTGTTACTAATTAGGTAGACAATATAATAAATACACACAGTGAATTGTTTATGAAAACAATTTATTTCTTTCATAAAATTCAAGTTACAAATCATATCATAATTACAGTAGACCTGAAATAAGAAATGCATAAAATGTTTAAGAAATGTTGCACCATTTTCATTCAACCAAAACACATGGGAAGAATTAGGTTGATTAAGAAAACAAAAAGATAAAAACACAATAATTTACAATATTCTAGTAATCTATATCACTGTTATAATTGTTTCTTGGATCATCTCTGTCCCATGGTCCACTTTTCACAATCAGCAATGCTGCACAGTAGAGTAATGTATTTTCCCTGGAAGCATATCTTCTCTTTAAACTTTCGAGAGAAACTGATCGTACTTCGTTTCTATGCATAGCTCGCTTAAGTTTAGGTATTTTGTTCACCGCACAATAACCAATAACATGCCACTGAAAATTTCAAAGCATTTTTGTCTTTAACATTGTCTGGTTCAGATTCCACATTAAATTGTAAATCAAGCTTTGCCGATCTCCTTCATGCCAAGACCCAACAACAACAAATTTTTCAGCATATAAAATCTCCCTGTTATCATCACCACCATCAAGATCACCATAATTACCATCACCTGTACCAGCACCACCAAGATCACCAGCACCATCAAGATCACCAGCACCATCAAGATCACCAATACCATCAAGATCACCAACACCATCAAGATCACCAACACCATCAAGATCACCACCAAGATCACCATCCTCTTCTGACTTCATCAAGACCATCGTCGTCTTCCCTGGAATCATAAGTCTCCTCTGTTACAGAATCTTCCACATCCAAAGTTTGAGTTAATTCTCTGATTTCCTCCATCTCTCTTTCTCTCATCACATCATCATCATTCAACATCCGATGAACTGGGATACCCACCAAGCACACAGGATTTATTGGTTGTAGGGTACAGTTACACCCACTTTCCCCTTGTAAGTTTACTGGTGACAACACGTTGACTAACTCTTCATTAACAGTATCCGGATCTCAAAGTTGAACTGCTTGAGAAGGTGGTGTTGGCAGAATATCAAAATCCCATAAAATAACATTATAAAAGACAAGATTTTGTCCTTTTTCATCTCGCCGAGGATCATCGAGGTCCGAGAACTACAAGATATGAGAAAAATGTTGGTAGTGTAGTAAAGACTAAATTGTAGTAAATAGCAACAAAATAAAGCTTCTCTATAAACTTTAGTAACTGGATTCCCAGCCATAAAAGTGCATATAAATTTGAAAATAGATAGCACAAATATATTATTGCCAACGTTGGTTCAAGACGTTGGTTATCTGAGTATGAATCATATACAAGCCCAGAAATCTGAAAATAAAAAGCAAAAACGGGCTTTGATGAAGGCGAAGCCTGAAACTGGCTGAAAGTCAAAGTGAAAGTAACCTATAATTGCTTCGCTAAGTATTTGCTTTTATTTTAATACATGACATTATTTTGTAATTTGTAATACGTTTCACGATTAAAACAAATACCTACCTTAAAAATACAACTGGAATGTATCTCTATCTGTACGGGACTACTGCAATCAGCGAACATTTCGTCAACTTTTATGCCATTAACAGTTGCATGCTGGACAAATAGCGATCTTCTGATGTCCAAACTATCCAAAAAACTGATGTGAATCTCACGACATTCAAACTGAACACACGATAATCCATTGGGAACCAGCAGCATAGGCTCCGACGATACACAATGAACAAAAAGAAGCTCATGTCCTTCCAAAACTGAAGCTTTATGGCCGCGAATTGGGCTTATAAAATCCGCCATATCTCTCACTTCTGTTGTGTTGATAGCGACAGCCAAGCGAATAATGAGCGCGCTCGTCCGAAAAATGAATAATATATAATTAATCGCAAAGCATCACGGTATAGTCACCATTCCTCCTCTGATTACAGACAATGAATATCTTAAAATAAAACATGGAAAAAACCTTTAAAAGACGTTACTGTAAGAGCTATTTCATTTTAAGATAATGAAGAGTTTTGTGTCAAGTGCGGCTAAGATTGAGCACTGAACGTGTACTGTTTTAAATTCCGCCAGGTTGGGGAAGTCAATAGTCTTAATATATTTCTGTCTCCTGTTGCCGTACGAAGGTTAAAGAGTAACTTCCTTGCACGTATGGCGCGAAAATGCATCCATTAATAACCAAAATACAGGATAATTATGCTGCTAAAGACATACTGAAATACAGTAGAAACCCGCATAAGGAACACTATTTTGGCGACCGGCTGCATGAAGTGTATATGGGCCGTATTTAGTATAAAATCAGGCAAACTCGGTTCTTAACTGGTTGGAATTTCTCAACCTCAGAAACAACTGTTGCTGCTTTAGTGTTTACACTGATAATGACCTGAAGTGGTTCTTGCAGGTGCTTCTTAACAATCTATTACTCAATACTCGCTCGACTTTGCCTTTTAATTCGTACGGTGAAACATAAACTTGAATTAAAACGCATATTCCGTAGAAAAACGTCGTTTATTTTTGCCTATTTTACTATATTTTTATCAATTAAGGCTTTTAAGATTAACACCCACGCATACCTCCCTTTGGTTTGACGCCAAAGCCATGCATGGATTGCCCAAATTTCGTGCTAGTGGCCGACGGTTCTTAATCCACTGGTCCTTTTATAGTTTTATGTTGGTTTTTACTGTACCGTACTAAGGCCCCGTTTACACTATAGCGGATCCGCATCGTCACGACATCAATTTAAGCCGTTTTAGGGCATCCCTGACCCTAGGTTTTTGCCAGTTAGCTGATTTTGTTGAATCGATCATACTATTATAATTTTGGGGGCTAAACTCGCTTTGATATGGCTCAATTTGATGTCGTGACCATGCGTATCCGGTATAGTGTAAACGGGGCCTAAGTTGTGGTAGGTATATCCAAATACCAATGTATAGAAAATGTCATTGTTCGAGGAATAGTGCAACATCGCACGCTTCATGCACATGAGTTCCTTTCAGGTTATGACGTCATTTGTGCGCGTAAAGGGAACCGTGGGATATCCTGATTAAATGCCAATAGTGACGTAATGAAGAGATATATTGTACTTAAGTTCTAACCAATAGCAAGTCACACGGTAAACTGATATATAACAGCATTCCAAAACAATATTTATTATTTTAACCATCTACAAGTTTGAAGAGCGCTTAGTCGGGTGAAATTTAAAGGTAAGTTCCATAAAACATTTTAATTTTTCTCACTGCAAAGATAATTTATTTGGTTTTCTGTTTTCAGTAAAAATACTGCCGGCTTTTCGGATTTGGTACCTGCTAACCTTGTGTTAAAATTTGATCTACAGTTTGGTTTTTGTATTTCAGCACCTCTGTTCATTTCAAAACTTTACCAAAATAGAGCTTCTATTTATCCAGAGTATATTTCTGGGAAAATATTTCCAAATGTACAAAAAAGCTATCAAAGCCCTAGGAATCGATTGTATCGTATCGTATCGCATCGTATAGCATCGTATCGTATTGTGTTGTGTCGTATCGTGTCGTGTCGTGTCGTGTCGCGTTGCGTTGCTCTATTGTATGATATTGCATGTAATTCAATTCTATTGTGGTGTTTTATTGTATTATCTTTGAATACATACTATACTGGATTAATTTTGCTTGTTTTTATTTAGTTTTGAAAAAGAAACACTAGCAAAATGTTGAACAAAATTTTATCCGTTTTGGGAGTTGTGTTGACTATCTCAGCTTTGGGTAGGTTTTGTTGCAGTCATAATATTTTGTATATGCAATTATAACCTTCGACAAGGGATTATGGAGTTTGTCTAAAAGTCGAGGGTCGAGAGTCGAGAGTAAAAGTCGAGAGTCGAGAGTAAAAAGTCGAGAGTAAAAAGCAGTGAACTCAATTTGACCATAGGCTGCTCAGCTCCAGTTTCAGATTCGCAGCTCTATATTCAAATTGAATCTAAAGCCAGAGGCATGGCGTTCATGTTCAAATGGCTGTAACTCCACAAAGGCTTCACCTATTCTAACAATATTTGTTTTCATTCTTTGTCAAGAAAAGAAGTATGATATAACACAATCGCCGAGTCTCTACTGCTTCTAGATTTCTCTAAACAACTTGCATAAGTCAAGTCGCCAAACGGCGTGCGGTCAATTAAATCTGGAGCCAGGTCCGGTTAGTTCCCACCAAAATCGCTGTATAGTCGTAACGAATAAATGTTATGCTATAATATTTTTTTTCATTCTTCACTGATAATTTCCACGTTATTTAAAACAATCGACTGGTCTGTCGCGCTTTTAGTTTCCTCAGGAGAGCTCGCATAAGTTAGGTCATGCTCGTTCATATGCTGGACTCACCCATGCGGGGTTTCCCCTTCGTTTAAGATTGAGATGCTGGTCATAATTTAGCAGGGGGGGTGGGGAGGTGGAAAAGGTAGAGGGTCACATTTTTTTAGCTGCAATAAAGGGGGGTTCACAAAATATTGAACCGTTATAAGAGGGGTGGTCACTTATTTTCATGCTGGCCCTAATATTGGCTGCTGGGCCGCCTATATAGTCGGGAGACAAAGGAGGCAATTTGCTCCGGGCCCCGAAATAACAATCCCCTTTTACTGTCAAATCATCTCCTAGAACGCAGGAATTGCCGTTCCCGAAGATCGTTCAGGAGTGGGGGGTAGACATTTTTTCAGTCATGAGCAAGAGGTGGGTCATAATTTTTCATGCTCTCGACAAGGCAGGGTTACCTACCCAGTTTCAGTCCTAGAAATCTTTAATTACACCTCCCCACCCCTCCTGCTAAATTATGACCAGTCCCTAATGTAGTTGTTTTTAGTTTGGCTTCTCCAACAATTCTGACGGTGCTTCATTAAGCACCGCATTGTTGTGAATAAGTGCGGCGCTTATTCGGATGCGGCGCTTAAAAATAGTTTTATCTGCAAAATGAATTTTCGGAAATAATTACAAGAACGATTTTATGATAAATGTAGATTAAATTATATATTTACAAGTATATATTATTTTTTAAGAAACTACAAGCAGGATCATATATGCTATAAGATTAAATTACATGTTTACAAGTATATATTACTTTAGTTACTAAAATATTAAAATTACGTTGAGTTGTCCCAGCACTCTTTGTAATATATTTCTTATTGGATTCTTGACAAAAAAATTTCATTGATAAAATTTAGCACTCTTGTGGGTTTTAGTATTGATGATTTGATGTTGGCTATAATTCATATATGATATCTATATATATATATATATATATATATATAATATGACTGATATCGGTTTCCCACTCAATTAGAGTGCAGGTGCATTCAGGTGCATGCCAAATTAAAACTGCCTCGTCCCATGCCATATCCTCATATCAAGTTTTAGTACACAAACTCTTAAGAAGAATATAAACTTCAAGCAGCTGGAATACGTGACGAAACATCATAACAATGACTGTTGAGCTTTCGATATAAAAAATAAGCCGAATTGAAACCCAAACCAATGCCCAAACATACTATATTAAATAAATTAATCTGTAATTAATTAATATTACTAGTAAATAAATTTATCTGTATCAATTACAGTCACGTAAGCAGTAGCAAACGAAGGGGAAACCCCGCAAGGGTGAGTCCAGCATATGAACGAGCATGACCTAACTTATGCGAGCTCTCCTGAGGAAACTAAAAGCGCTACAGACCAGTCGATTGTTTTAAATAACGTGCAAATTATCAGGGAAGAATAAAAACAAATATTTTACGGATATGTTCATTTTTCGCTGAGATAGAGCGCTTTTAGTAGACTGACTTGTTGACTGACTTGTGGACCGTGTCAGTATGTGGCTGTTCGAGGACTCACCTTATGCACGTTGTCCTGGCAAAGTTTAAAGCGATATAAGCTTAAAAATAGCTTCAAATGATGTGAGCTTTAATGACGAAGAATGAAAAAAAATTCTTTCTGCGATAAAGTAACTTTTGGCTGAGACAGAGCGTTTTAAGTGAGAAGCGGCAAGCCTGTTTACCGTCTGTGTCAACATGTCGCTGCTTGAAGACCTAATTTATGCGAGCTCTCCTGAGGAAAGTAAAAGCGCTACAGACAAGCCGATTGTTTTAAATAAAGTGCAAATTATCAGTGAAGAATGACAAAAAATATTATAGCATAATATTTATTCGTTACGACTATACAGCGATTTTGGCGGGAACTAACCGGACCTGGCTCCAGATTTAATTGACCGCACGCCGTTTGGCGACTTGACTTATGCAAGTTGTTTAGAGAAATCTGAAAGCAGTAGAGACTCGGCGATTGTGTTATATCATACTTCTTTTCTTGACAAAGAATAAAAACAAATATTGTTAGAATAGGTGAAGCCTTTGTGGAGTTACAGCCATTTGAACATGAACGCCATGCCTCTGGCTCTAGATTCAATTTGAATATAGAGCTGCGAATCTGAAACTGGAGCTGAGCAGCCTATGGTGAAAATTCACTAGATAAGGCCATATTATAAGATGTCAATACTTAGATGCATACCCTAGCATAGTTTGCAGGATGAGACACGCTAAATATATCACGAAACATGAAATACGTCAAAAACCCATGTTTACAGCCTTCTTGATCACTTTGTTACCAATAAACCAGAAAATATCTGTAATTCTGGGGTAATTCACACAGGAATTAGTGATCACAGTCTTATATTTGCAATTAGAAAAATTAACATGGCTAAGAAACATCAAAGAAACATTGTTGAGATTAGAAACATGAAACATTTTCAACAAGAAAAATTTCTTAAAGATCTAGGAAATCAACCATGGGAATATATTTACTTTTTTGCTGATGATCCCGATAGCATGTGGGACATTTGGAAGCAATTATTTCTTGAAGTTTTGAATAAACATGCACCTTTGCAATGTAAAAAAATAAAGTCAAGTAGAATTCCATGGATTACAAAAAATATTAAAAAGTTAATAAATGAGAGAGACAAGCTTAAAAGAAAGGCTATTATCACAAAACTTGAATCAGACAGGCAAAACTTTAAAAAAGCAAGAAACAAAGTAAACATAGAACTAAAAAATGCCAAAACAGAATACTATTCTAGTAGGATTGCAAATCAAAAACAATGTCCAAAGGAGGCATGGAAAACAATAAATTCTTTGTATAAGGCCGTAAAAATAGACCTACTCAAGTAAATGAGTTAAATATTTGTGGGGAAACTTTACAAAGTCCTGAGGAAATTGCTGAAGGCTTTAATAAATTCTTCTCAGACATTGGTCCAAGTTTAGCAAGTGAAATTAATAACTATGAAAGTAATTTTCTACAATACATTAAAACATCTGAATCTGAATTCACTAATTTCAAAGCTGTAACTGTAGACAACATATATCATCTCCTCCGAGGCCTTTCAAGTTTCAAAGCAACTGGTATAGACAACATCTCCAGTAAAATTATTAAAATAGCATCACCTATTATTTCTAGCTCATTAACTTATATATTTAATCAAACCATGACCTTATGCTCTTTCCCAAGTGAATGGAAAGTAGCAAGGGTCACACCACTGTATAAAAGTGGTCAACGAAATTTACCAGGAAACTACAGACCTATTTCAGTTTTACCCGCCATAAGCAAAATTATGGAAAGGATTCTCTACAATCAATTGTATGATTACTTAACCCAAAATGAACTGCTTTCCGAAAATCAATTTGGCTTCAGAAAATTCCATTCCACTGCTACTGCATTACTAGATTGCACAAACAGTTGGTATGTGAACATGGATAGAAAGCAATTCAGTTTGGTAGTATTCATTGATCTAAAAAAAGCATTTGATACTGTGGATCACCAAATTCTACTTAAAAAACTAGAACTTTGCGGAATCAAAGGGAATGCATATTTACTATTGAAATCATATCTTTTTAACCGAAATCAAAAATGTAGAGTGAATGGATTTGTTTCATCTGAGCGCAAGATTAAATGTGGTGTTCCTCAAGGCTCAATATTGGGGCCTTTGTTCTTTCTGCTATACATAAATGATTTACCACAATGCTTAAATGAAACTAGGTCCCGATTATTTGCTGATGACACAAATTTAACAGCCACGGGTGATACTATAGATGATGTTGAAGTTGCTATGAACACAGACTTAGAGAACCTTAGAAAATGGTTAATAGCAAACAAGCTTAGTCTCAATGTTGCAAAAACTGAATTCATGCTAATTGGATCAATGCAAGACAAATTTTGAATGCAAGACATTAGGAGTAACTGTTGATCAACATCTCTCCTGGAAAAAAAATACTGAAACTGTATGTAAGAAAATAAATTCAGGACTCGGTGCCCTTCGTCGTTTGAGGGAATTTGTTGACAGAGACTCGCTTCTCTCTGTTTACAATGCAATAGTGCAACCATACTTCAGTTATTGTTGTGAAGTATGGAATGTGTTTGGTGAAACCCAGTCAACAAGACTACAAAAACTGCATAATAGAGCAGCTCGCATAATTACATATTCGAGCAATGAAGTTCATCATGATATCGTGTTAAACGAATTAGGATGGCAACCACTTAAAATGCAACGAATAAAAGCAAAGGCTAAGGTTATGTTTAAAATTTTAAATAACATGGAACCAAAGAGTCTCACAAACCTTTTTACTAACAAAAACGAAACGACAAGTTACAATCTTCGGAACGTTTCATTGGCCGTTTGTTTGCCACAACCTCGTACAAACAACATGAAAAAGAGTTTCATGTTTGATGGGGCATTCATATGGAACTCTTTGCCAAAGGAAATAAGAGAAAGCAAATCACTGCAAATCTTTGAACACAAAATCGCTACTCACAACTGCTAATAACCAGTTGTAAATAATTTGTAAAATACCGTAACTTTATTCTTATTGGATTATTGGTATATTAATACCTTAGTTGATACTTTATACTTTTTTTAGACGGCTTGAAAGATTATTTCTACTTGTACTAGTTTATATTTAATACTTATCTTTATTGATGTACACGCCTTTCATGGAAACCAGCTTTTGTTGATGTTATTAGCGTGTATAAATAAAATCTATCTATCTATCTTTACTGCGATGAGTAATATGACACTGCTACGCAAGCAAATTTTCATATTTTTGTAGTGTATAAAAGCGTTAAAAATATATACATGTGCGCGAAATAATTTTGCATTTGCAAAGCTATAAAACGAAAGTGTTGTTCCATCATTCTTTTTTACTTTGCTGGATATGTGAGTCACCTACATGTAAAGCACAACTCATTTCAACTCACTGCCATTCGAATATTTGTCTTAGTGCGTTCAGAACTGAGACCATATCATGACAATAATATGCATGACAATAGTATTCATTCACAAATCCCCTATATACACAAATTAGATCTGCTGCGTCCGCTCGCTCGCTTCAGGCTCGCTCGCTACCGCAGCAATTACCAAATAGCTATGAAATAAAAACAAGTGTTTTAAATAAGTATAAGCATGCTTTAATATATAAGTGTACTCTTGGCAGGCGTTTGCCAGGCAACGAGTTTGAAGCCGATCGATGTAGAAAGTCTGACAGCCTGGCTTTCACGCACATGGCCATTTAAACGGAGTATATCTGTATATTTCGTCCCCTGGTGCAACTCGAATCACTTCGTTTTTGATGGAAAAAAACTTCTAGTTTTCTGAAAAAAACTTCTTCTTGGCTGCATTTGGTTATACGCAATAGTGATACTATTTCATGCAATAGAATTAGATGCATGCGCTCCGAAAATTGTCAGTTTGCCAATCACTCAACCCATGTGAAAAAAAGCACGAGTGTAGCGCCTGTCCTCACAAAGCGTGAGCTAAAAGCTGTTGAAAAAGAAGAAAAGCACGATCCCCGACATTTCTTCCGTCACTCGTGACTCGTCAATAGCAAACTCTGAAACAGCGGCAAAGGCAAGCTGTATAAAACAATACCCAACACCTTAGTTTGAGTTGGTTCAAGTTACATTTCACCTCCAACACACGCTCTTTCGAGTCGACTTCACAGCTCTTAAAGTTGCGATATATTGGTTTTAGTGTTTTACATCTGTTTGAATATGGCGAAACGGTTATATTCGGCGATATCCGCACATATATACGCACATGTAAACCGCAAAATATTTTACAAAATATTATGCGATAATTATTATTTAAGTAGGCGGAATAAATATTAAAGTTTACATATTACATATAATCCCAGAAGTATAATAAATCATATCAATTACCCAGATATAGAAAAAAACAATTATAGTACGTCTTACAGTGCAGTACAGGATGTCCCAAAACGGACAACCTATCGCGTAGTTACGCTCTGTTATACGTTAAAAGTTATTATTATATAAAGTATCGTATTATAATATTGATGTTTGAAATCAATGTTACAAAACTTTCAATTGACGTCTTTCATGTTTCGTGATATATTTAGCGTGTCTCATCCTGCAAACTATGCTAGGGTATGCATCTAAGTATTACATCCTATACTAGTAGTTACTATCGCAAGGAAAGTGCTGCCTAAGCATGTTTTGTAGTATTAAACGTACTAAATAATTATGTTATGTTCGCGTGGCGCAATAACAAATTTTGGCAATTGCAACGTTTATATTATCACTGTATAAATGCAGACAAAACTTCGGCGTGAAGAAATCTAATGAAAAAAATTTCCTGGAATTTTTTCCTAACGGGGAAAAAGATTTAGGTGGAAGTCACGGGAAAAAGACAGTCATATAACAACACAGGGGCCCAACAAAGCCACAAAGGTTTATGTCTGTGAACAGTAAATGATAGCATAGTGATCATAGTTAACTATTAGTGCATGAGTAAATATACTGTATGAGAAAGAATAGAAATAATCTTTAATTTATAAGAAGTACTTCACACAACCGGAGGGCTAGAATTGTGGCTGCACTCGCAATAATTTTATAGGCATGAGGGATGTTGAGGGATATTAGTAATTTGAGCTACTTGCGCCTATCGATCAGCGGCATGTAATTGTCAAATTATGCGCGACGATCAGGCATGCCACTAGAGTGTCGGGCATGCGAGTCAAAGAGAAAGAAATCATTCATTTGCTTTATTAAGGCCATCATATAGCCCTCTAATATTAAAATAGCATGACTGTCATTCAAGAAAATACTCAAAAGTGCTGTATGAATATCATAGTAAGGAAATTCAATTTCCCGATCAGTTATAACAAGCCCTTGAAGCTCCTTTCCATAAGTCATAAACCAAATTTGGTTTTCATTTTTGCCAATTTGTTCTTCTAACATGTTATTTTGTTATTTTGTGCCTCAATGGGCTCCATATTTTGAGCTACCTCCACGGGTAGATTGTTTATATTTTGAGCTACCTCCACGGGTAGATTGTTTATACTATGACCTACCTCCACAGGTAGATTGCTTATATTTTGACCTACCTCCACGGGTAGATTGCTTATATTTTGAGCAACCTCCACGGGTAGATTGTTTATATTTTAAGCTACCTCCACGTGTAGATTGTTTATATTTTGTGCTACCTCCACGGGTAGATTTATACCACTATTTGTCATCGTACTACATGTATTCGTACATGAATTATTAACAGTAACAATTGTTGGTAAGTTATCTATAGACAAAAATTCTACACCAGTGTCTAGCTAGGACTAATAGGCCATTATTCAGAGCTCTTAAGTACATCTTGTCTCCTTGACACTATTAAATGTTGTAAACGACCATGCGGACAATGGGATATTTCGGGCTGTAAGAAGCGCCGATAAACTCATAAAAGCACATTGTTTGCCTCTAGAATGAACGCTAAACAGTTCATCGCCTTGGTGGATATTAGCAGAAATAAATAAAGCCATACTAACCTGGTTTCTTCGGGAAGTGTTCGTAAAATTCGTATATTTTGCATCAAGTCAGATGCGATAGCTGGAATTGCCCATTCAATATTTTTATCACTCCCCCCGGTGCCCCCCCGGAATTCTGACATCTTAAATATGGACGGACAGACGTGAGATCGAAATCTCGACAATACATAACTCGGCTCGAAAGACTGGGTCGAGTGAACTCTGGAGCATGTCAAAATTAGGAGTGCTGCCTGCGGCAGCAAATATGGCCTTATCTAGTGAATTTTTCGACTCTCGACTTTTTACTCTCGACTCTCGACTTTTTACTCTCGACTCTCGACTTTTTACTCTCGACTCTCGACTTTTACTCTCGACTCTCGACCCTCGACTTTTAGACAAACTCGGTACAAGCTATGAAACAGCCGTCGAAGGTCTGACGCAGTATTTTACTCCACGTGGAAACAAAGATGTAGCTATCTTCGAGTTTCGCGAGCTCACACAAGACAACAACGAGACTTTAACAGAATATTATCGAAGACTCAAAACCAAAGCAACAGACTGTGAATTTGCAAACGAAGACGAAGAGATCAAAATACAAATCATCCACAAGACACGAGACCCGAGATTGCGAAAGAAAGCCCTTCGTGAAACCATGGATTTAAAAGCTTTATTAGCGCACGCAAATTCGTTGGAAATTACCGATCAACAAGCGAAACGACTAGAGAACGCGAATACGGAACTAAACGCATTGAAAAGACACAGAACAACATCAGCATCGCCAGGACAGCACATGAACCAGAGAACCCGAGACCCAAATCATAATTGGACGTACTCCAGTCAAAGTGCTAATCGATTCTGGTGCTTCTGTCAACATTATTCATAATGAAATACTTAAGCGCATTAAAAACGAGGACAATCGCATTAAGCTGATTAATACTGACGCAAAAGTTCGCGCATTTGGAACGGAAACCCCGATAGAACTTTGTGGAGAATTCCGTACAACAATCAAGACAACACACGGTAAAACCACGGAAGCAACGTTTTATGTCACCAAGGCGAGATCCCAATGTATTCTCGGTTGTGAATCATCTACTGCATTAGAACTAATAACGTTAAACATTAACAATATTATGCAACACGAAGATCCAATCATAGCGAAATTACTCACTACACAGGAGAAACTTTTCAAAGGAACCGGAAATTTGTTGAGGTCAAACTCGAAATCGACGACAGCCTACCACCTGTAGCGCAGTCGTCAAGACGAATTCCACACAACATGAAAAAGAAAGTTAACGAGAAATTACATGAAATGCGTGAAGACGGAATTATTGAAAAGGTAGATGGCGCAACACCGTGGCTATCTCCACTCATCGCAATTCCAAAGAAAACCGGTGACATCAGATTGGTTCTCGACATGCGCGTTCCAAACACAGCCTTAAAGAGACGTCGAGTTCAAATTCCCACCGTTGATGAGATTCTACGCCAAATGGAAAGAGCTAAAGTTTTTACGGAAGTCGACCTATCGCAAGGTTACCTACAACTCACCCTCGCGGAAGAATCAAGATATATCACTGCCTTTACCACCCCCGACGATGGCCCCCACCGTTTTAAGCGTTTGATAATGGCAGCATCGCACTCAAGCGAATACTTCCACGAGATCATCCATAATCTCATCAAGGATATTCCGAATTGCGCAAACATCTCAGACAACATCTGGCTGTGGTCCGACGATCGACACTCGCACCACAAGCAGCTCGAACAGTTGTTAGCCAAGTTGGAAACCAGCGGTTTAACCCTGAAGCTACCAAAATGCTCGTTTTTGGTACCAGAAATCAATGTTTTTGGCCATATCGTTTCGGGAAATGGAATACAGCCCGACAACGCCAAAATCGAAGCGGTGAACAACGCCCCACCCCCAAAGCCAGCCTCCGAAGTTAGATCTTTCCTGGGTCTAACAAATTACTGCTCCAGATATATCCCAAACTACAGCAGTATCACCTACCCACTTCGACAGCTCACAAAAGCAGACGCAAAGTTTCGATGGACCAACGATCACGAGAAAGCGTTCAACACACTGAAACAAGCCTTGACGAGTGCTCCAGTCTTGGCCCATTACAGCCTCGAAGCCAAAACGCGAGTCGTAGTTGATGCATCGCCATGGGCGGTCGGCGCAGTACTCCTCCAAGAGCAACAAGATGGCTCATATCGTCCAGTCGCGTACGGAAGTAGATCCTTGTCTGAGACCGAACAAAAGTACGCACAGATCGAGAAAGAATCTCTCGCGATAGTTTTTGGATGTGAACACTTCCATATGTATCTCTACGGACGTGATTTTGAGCTCGAAACAGACCATCGACCTCCAGAACACATTTACAAGCCCAAACCTAACAACGCGAGCAAATCAACTCCTGCAAGAATCGAAAGGTGGAGATTACGACTCCAAGAATACGATTTTAAAGTCGTCTACAGACCGGGTGCTAAGAACCTAGCAGATCCCTTATCACGACTTCCCAAACAATCCCAAGCTGAAACCCGAAGCAACATGGAAGCATGCGCAGACAGATACGTGCACTACCTTTCCCAACACCTTGCACCACGAGCCATGTCAATAGAGGAAATCCAACAAGCCTCTATCGAAGATCCTGAATTTTCTAAAATACGGAACTGCTTACAAACGAATCAGTTACACAAACTTCCAAAACCATACCAGTCCATCGTCGATGAACTTTGTGTCACAAACCAACAAATCCTTCTTCGCAGAAACCGAATCGTCCTGCCAACAAAGCTGAGAAAACATGCCGTAGCTTTAGCTCACGAGGACCACGCAGGGATTACCAAGTGCAAACAACGCATCCGTTCGAAACTGTGGTGGCCCCAGATGGACAAAGAAATCGAAGAACACGTCAAGTATTGCCATCCATGCCAGTTAGTAGCACAACCACCACACCCTGAACCAATGTGCCCCACTGACCTACCCAACGAACGCTGGACTGAGCTAGCAATTGACATCTGTGGACCATTCCCGACAGGCGAGTACATTGTTGTTCTCACCGATTGCCACTCCAGATGGCCCGAAGCCAAGATTCTCAAAACCGTTACCTCAGCCACCATTCTAAAGTGGCTGAATTCCATCTTTGCTCAACACGGGTATCCCAAAGTGCTTAAGTCGGACAACGCTTCCTATTTCACCTCCACAGAATTCAAGACAACTCTTCAGTCTTGGGGTATCGAGCACAAAACTGTGACAGAATATTGGCCCCAAGCGAATGGTCAAGTGGAACGTTTTAACCAGATAATCAAGAAACATGTCCTAACAGCGCAAGCCGAGCGGAAAGATTGGAGAGATTCACTACCAAACCTACTCCTCCACTACCGAACCACACCCCACCGAATCACTGGACAGACTCCAGCGAAACTGTTAATGCAAAGGGAACTGAGAACAAAAATCCCAGCAATTAAGGAAGTTGTTGAAGAAACAGACGAAGAGGAAGAAGTGCGCAGAAAAGACGAGAGCGAAAAAGCTAAATCGAAAGCGTGTACGGATAAGAAACGCCATGCAGCTGAACGACATCTTACGGTCGGAGATAAAGTCCTGGTAAAACAAAAGCGTAAGAATAAGTATTCAACAAAATTTGGTAAAGATCCAATGACAATAACAAAGATTAAGGGAACACAGATTATACTAAGAGATTGTCATGGAAAGCAACACAGACGAAACTCCTCTCATGTAAAGAAATATTGGACGAGAGCGAATACTAAAGACATAGAAGACGATGATCCTACAGCAGAAAAACCAGCTACACCTCCGGGAAACCCTCAAGATAATCACCCCGCCCGACAAGCTCCACCAAATGACAATCCCATTCAGCCAGCTCCACCCCCACTCCGCAGATCCGCCAGAGAGAGATCAACTCCGGACCGTCTCGGATATTGAACATTAAACAAAATTCAATAATTAATTTCAATGGACATTATTAATTACATATTATCATACAACCATAACAAAGTTTTCGTAACAAGAACACTACTAGAAATTAGAAATATGAACAGTCATTGAGCTCGTGCAATCGAGCTTACGTAATATAAAGTTTATGAGTTTAGTTAATTTGATTTGACCATGACCCTAAGTAAATTACTAAACAGGGGAGGAATGTTGTATCCTATACATATACCCATATCATATGTCATAATTACTTGTCAATCTGTTGTACATATCTATCTATTAATTCTAACAATAAATTAGTCTTTGATTCTCACTCGTACGCGTAACATCATAGCGGTCTTATATAAGCACAAATAACGAAATACAAAAGACGCATGCAGCCCACCATTGGTTAACGTTTTCAACTTGTCCCTTCAAACTGCTATATTCCCTGACGACTGAAAGTTAGCTAAAGTAACACCAGTCCATTCCAAAGATGGGAATTGCGGGAATTATAGACCAATTTCTGTAATTTCCATTTCTGCAAAAATCTTCAGAAATTGGTATATCAACAGTTAAAATCCTTTATGACAATAAACAACATTCTTGCCGAGCATCAGTCTGGCTTCCATGAATGGTTGTACAATATGGATAAAGGCCTGTTTACCGCAGTCTTATTCCTGGTTCTCAAAAAGGCGTTTGACGCTGTTGATCATGTAATACTATTAGCTAAACTAGAAAAATATGGCATTCAAGGGAATAGCCTTGAATGGTTTAAGTCTTACATAAATGACCTTCCAAATAGCTTAAAAACGTCAAAACCTACACTATTTGCCGACGACACAAATCTTACCTGCGAAGGAGAAAATTCTAGCGAAATTGAAACCAAACTCAATGAAGAACTTAGAAATATTCATCAGTGGCTAACAGCTGATAAACTTACTTTTAATGAAGAGAACACTTATTGGAGTTTATGCGAGTTTATGCTTATTGAGTCGTCTTGCCTCAGTCGATAATAGTATGTAAGAAAAATCTCAAAGAATATTGACGACTTCCGAGAGCTATCAATTTATACTTTTAAAGGGCGACTTGAGATAACCAAATGATTGTATATAGTTGTTTAATTTGTCCATCTGTTACTTTGTTGTTTCCTTTGTAATATAGTATATTGTTAAAATAATTTGGGATATTTGTTTTGTATATGCACGGCCGTTTGAAAATCAGTATTGTATATAGTTAGATAATTTATGAACATGTATGCAAATTAATTTGGATATGTCATATGAACCGGGACAAACTAAATATCATTTTAAAGAGGAGATCATAAGCTATCGAATGACGCGTGCCTGTTGCCAGAGAATACGTCTGGAGATATTTACATTTGAAACAACTGATCGTAAATACCGTGCGTTGGGGTACAACGATAACGGGGTACAAATTTGAAATAGAGAAAATGTACAGTATAAAAAAGCCCGATAGATACAATCCCTTGATTGTAGAAACGGTACTAACTTCCAGACGAAGGGTCTTCGCTTGAAATGTGTAAGTTCTTGTTGAATTTTTCAGAACTAATCGTCCGAAGCATATACTTGGATCAATTTGTCAAGCAGGCGGAAATGACGCACGTACTGCACGTACTGCACGTAGCTACTGCACGTACACTTAATTTTTTTTTAAAGCTAAGATAAATGCTGATGTGGATGAACGGACAAATGGTAGCGTAGGCGCGGATGAAAAGGTTAAAACTATTTATTCGCATAAGAAGCTACCGAAGAATCACGGCATTTTTCTTCCTTTTATCCGGTTAGTGATCGCTATAAAAATAAGCGTTATCGGACACAAAAGCTATTGTGTACGTACCTGTATTGATATATGTTGTTGATATATGAGTGTTTTTTTGTCACTTTAATTGAATATTGAAAGTCAAATAGTCTCGACACTGAGATTGGCCTAAATATTTGAAAAGGCTCCCATCATACCCTTCATACCGTCATCCGTATTAGTACAAACACCGCAAGACGAACCAGACAAACTAGCTAGAAAAAGCGATCAGTGCCAACTTATGTCATCTTAGTTTTGTTCTGAATATCCTCTGGGAGTAACAAGCGACGTTTTTTCCTGATATGTTCCATTGTCGTATTTGATAACACAGACTACGCACGCAAGATTGTGTCCTTTTCCTTAGTTTGTCGTAACGGATCATCCATCTCTAATATATATCGGGCCATCTCTTTTAGCTATATAACTGGCAGGGGGGGCATGCCCTAGTCACATCAATTCTGCCCCCAGACGAGTGTAGGCGATTTTGGATTAATACTATGTGAGGATCAGAGTGGTGAAAGTGCACGAAATAGCGTTTAAGAACCAATGTTTTCCGGGGGTGGCATGCCCCGGATCCCCCCAGTTAGAGATTCCCTTGGCCTCGAACGGAATAGTTACAGCAATGTTAACATCGTTGACAATATGGACAACGAAAATGAGACCTCAAAGTTATAAATAAAAAATCTCTCCCTTCCATCTCGCGCCTTCGGCCAAACCTTGACGGCCCGCATTTTCCCTGTTTTCTTGTCGGGGCTTCGGTGGCGCAGTCGTCAGAGCAAGCGCCTTTCACCTCTGAGATCGTGGGTTCGATTCTCGCTGGGGACTCATGACACTTATGTGAAAAGAGTCAGTCGACGCTCTACCGAAAGTCGTGGGTTTTCTCCGGGTACTCCGATTTCTTCCCACAGGGAATGTTGACAGGGTGGGTTTGGATTAGCCCCAAACTAACCCTCCATCGTAGCTGTGCTCCCTGGTCAGACATGAGTCATACGGTGGCTGCCAGTGGCGCCTTTAATAAGCCTTCGACTCGATTAAGTCGAGAGCTGCGTCCTTCGCAATTCAGCTCAGCTCTTAGCTGCAAGTCAGGATGATTAGCACACCCCCACTTACACCCCCACTTACACCCCACTTACTTAATGAAGAAAAATGTTTGCTTTTGCCCCCAACCCAGTTAAAATTCCTTAAAAAGGCACTGTTTTCGGAGATAAAGACTTGAAGTAAATCCGGCCATCGCAGAGCCATCCTATTATATGTGCTGAGCTCCTATCTTTTAGGTGGCTCTCTGAGAGTGGGAGTGGCTCAAGATTGCTATACAAAGATTGCCCTGTTTGAACGGTTTAAGTTCGAGTGCAGTCCAGGTTTATTACTTGTTGCAGACGTCATACGATTAGCTTAAAACTTCCCATAAATATCTTCTCATGTGGTTTTCCGGTCTTTAAAATATATATAGCTGCAGCACAACAGATATATTCATTTCGTTGTTAGCTTCAAATTGGCAACCTGAGCGAGAGGTCTTACATAACCAGGGACGAAAGTAGAAGTTTTACATGTAAGTACAAATTACAGTATTTAGTAAACAAAAATATCAAAATATAATATAGTACGTATGACAACTTTCATGGAAAACGCATATTTTTATGTATTTATTTGTGAGAAAGCTTGTAGAAGGCTTAATCTGCTTTTAAGTTGAATTGAACAAGGATGTTTTAACCATATTATATAGAGCATTATCAGGTCTGTTGTGGAATAATATAGTCTTATCTATATAATGCCTATCTATATAATGACTGTAATGAACTTCTTGAATCTGTTCAGTGGTGGTCGACTAGCTGAATTAGCTCGAACTGAAATACTCAAGAACTCGTAATTCCCATGCATATAACTTGGGCATCATATGAACTTGGATTATACTTAATAATTTTCGGAATACTGGACCATATAACGTGATTTAGGTCTAATATTAAAGCCTGTTCTTTCTTTCGAACAAGTCGTCATTGCATCATTGGTGTCCTTAGTGCAAGTAATAACTGAACAAGAAAAACGTTTGCAGCGGCCACAGTTTTAGATGCCGCATAATTAATTAATTATGCAATTTTACTAAATAATGTTATTCCATAATCGCGTGTCAAATTCTTGAATTTTGTTGTTTAAACTTCAATATTGTCCTAGTTTTATTTATTGATACTCCTAAATCCAATCCACAAATTACCGTAAAACAATTTTACGTCCATCATCGACACAAACGCCGTTGCATGATCGTATGGCAATGTAAACAGAAATTGGCAAGTTGGTTCATGCTTAAACCATGGTTTATACCGTAGTTGTTTAGGCCGTAGTTGTTTAGGCCGTAGTTGTTTAGGCCGTAGTTGTTTGGTTTTGATGATTCATTGCAAAAATGTTCAATTTTATCGCTTTGTTGACAAAAATATATTAGTATCAATTATCATCGCATCTCAAATTTTAGGGATCAATTGAAGTTCCATGGGAGTCGTATACTTCAATGGCCATTGAAGTATACGACCCCCCCCCAAAAAAAAACAAACTAGCTTTTATTCATGCTTTCTATATCGAGAATTTCGTTTAGCTTCTTTTTATGTATTTGGTGGTTCCTAAAGAAACTAGTTTTGTTTATCTTTGTCTTCTCACATTGGGTACTCCAGAGCGATTGCCAAAGAATACTTCTCGCAGTTCGTCGTGGAGAGACATTTCGTCGGTGGAATACTGTTGCAGTATGCTCGCAAAACATTTTAAGGCCTTTTATAATGCCTTTCCAGCAATGAGTCATCGAACAGATATTTACAAGATGCAGTTTGCGATCAAAACACAGGAGACAAAACTACAAAACTAAACACCTCAAACGCATATTATTGGAGTCGTGTTGAAAGTCTTTTGAATTTGTTTCATGGTCAAAAAATCAATGAACTGAGACATAGACAATAGAAGGGAAGTCATGAAAATTCCTTTGAACAAGGGGGGTCGTATACAGGGTGTCTAAAAAAACCGCTACCCTTAATTAGAGGCTTTAGAAATTTCGCTTTGTCTCGCATATTTGCATGCAATTAGAAGCAAATAAGCAATTTTAAATTCCCAAGTGTACAAAATCGAGGCTTTTTCTAAAGCCTCTAATTTCTAAGGGTAGCGGTTTTTTTAGACACCCTGTACTTCAATCCGAATATTTGCTATTGAAGTATACGACCCCATTGGCGTAAGGGGGTCGTTAACTTCAATTGATCCAATTTTAGATTCTCCCATCACAGTCACTTAAAATATTATTATTCGCAAACCATTCGTTCAAATTTGAAACGGAACCCACCGTTAGAAACTCTGAATGGCTACGCTTTAAAATGAATATAAACATAAACATTTTACTCTAGTAGTCTTTTCAAAATTTACACCATATACTGGCATCACGTGCACTCCCAGATCATATATACCGAACTTGCGGTTAATGCTCAGCAATGGACCAGCCTCGTACTCAGGCGCTTTTAAGGAAAAAATCGCATTCAGCTAATTTATAGAGATCAGTGGCTAAGCTGAGCGAGCGCGCGGGGGTGCTTGGGGAGGTTGCGACGAAGGAAGCATAGATCAGTGAACTCAATTTGTTATATATTGAGTTCACTGGCATAGATATAGGAAGCGCCTGGCAGAAAATGATGGCGGCAGTGATTTTTAATATCAATGAATGCAAATGAGAAAATCTTGCAATTGTCGTCGCAAACTGAAAGATTTATACACAGTGTTGTATGTTCAGGAAATATTTTGTGTCCAAATGATGAATGCACTGCGAAAAGAGTTTTTTTCTGGAAAACATTTTTAAAGCATTTTAGTGTACTTTCATATATTTTTTACGTATTAGATAATAAAACCAATGCAATACCGATAATTTGCAATTTAATTTAATATTGTTATAAGTTAAAATTGTACTTTCCTGCCAGTGTCCTGCCTATTCTGTGTTCTCATTATCTATATTCATGTAATCTCAACTCCCATCTGAATATCATTAATTTGGTTTTCTAAAAACAAAATTTCTGTTTTATGCTCACTGAATTATTCCATGCATGTGCTTTCTGGCAGTTTCTGCCATTTGTTTTCACAGAAAGATTAGTACCTATTAAAATTGTATACACACACTGTGATTTGACAGCAGTATACCTATAGACCATCGATCATTTCTCATACTCAAATTGTAATGAATTCATGCTATGTTTAAAGCATTTTAGGGCTACTCCTATATGGGGGGCAGGACTCTGTGCTTTGTGCTCTGTGCAGGGCCATGCTACCCTTTCCCCAGGGTCCCTGAAAGATATTTTTATCAGGCTCTTAAAAAGTTCAGCAAATATAAACATTCAAACAAGACATTGAAACAAGACATTTGCTAGGTATTACTCAGTATATCCATTTTTAAGTTTTCTCAGGTTTGTTATTGTATTAATCACCTCATAATCTCATACTATATATTAGAGCAAAATAAAACACCCTAATTTACTGTCTACTTATTATGCAGACCAGAGCCATAATAATGATTTCTAGAAAAAAATTATAATGCATTATCACTACAAACATTAAATTTATACTAGCTAGAAATACACTTTTCATTTTTTTGCTATGGCATGCAGACAGAATAATTTTACAAAATACAACACATTTGTTCACATTCAATCATTTATTTCTGTTTTGTTAGACCTGGAAAACATGCTTTAACTGTTCGAGTGAGAATGTTCTTGTTGCATGTCAAATCAAGCAAATCCATCACAATGACTGTTTCACATAAATATTTGAGTCTTCATCAATACGCAGCAACATGTTCCAGCTCAGTTTACAACTTATGCCTTCTCTCATCACACTGGGAACTGGACAGATTGTAAGCTAAAAAGAACACAAAGCACACGGTTTGACCCATGGGCTGTTTACATGACAATAGGGTGATCCTAGCCAGGCTACCCTGGTAACCAGTGACCCAATAGTCTATTGTGTGTTAGGGTGATGCTAGAGATAGGGTTACCTTTGCAAAAGGTCATTGTTTTTCTCTACATAAGCCATGTAAAGACATTGTGCCTTGATATTCACTACGAATGTGACTGTATATCAAAACAACAAAGGCATCATATGATTAATATACATACATATCAACCTGACAACTAGAGGCCGCAGGTTCATTTCCTGCCAGAGGACCTAAGTTGCATTTTTCGCAACTGCTACTGGCTAACTAAGTCTAAGCATACAATGATGATGACAAGTATCAGGTGTCAGGCGAAGCAATAAAGGATTACCGAATGGTTTTCCGTGCAGGATTGCGTGATCCTAACACGCGGGATGTTGCGAGACTTTCTGAAAGCGAAAGGTTGGCGCCGAGCGAAAATGTTTTTAAATTTTGAAGCCCCAGATCGCCGGAAACGGCCGTTTCAGAGTCTTATCTACCTCTTTTAGTAAGCTTGTTGAGAGAACTAAGCTGTTACCATCATTTTCATGAAAATGATTTTATTTTTTTTGGGGGGGGGACCGAAACTGTCCAACTGTCACTGGCCTCCAACTGTCACTGGCCTCCAACTGTCACTGGCCTCCAACTGTCACTGGCCTCCAACTGTCACTGGCCTCCAACTGTCACTGGCCTCCAACTGTCACTGGCCTCCAACTGTCACTGGCCTCCAACTGTCACTGGCCTCCAACTGTCACTGGCCTCCAACTGTCACTTGCCTCCAACTGTCACTGGCCTCCAACTGTCACTGGCCTCCAACTGTCACTGGCCTCCAACTGTCACTGGCCTCCAACTGTCACTGGCCTCCAACTGTCACTGGCCTCCAACTGTCACTGGCCTCCAACTGTCACTGGCCTCCAACTGTCACTGGCCTCCAACTGTCACTGGCCTCCAACTGTCACTGGCCTCCAACTGTCACTGGCCTCCAACTGTCACTGGCCTCCAACTGTCACTGGCCTCCAACTGTCACTGGCTTCCAACTGTCACTGATATATGACGTGCTAGAAGAATGCTTTGCAACAAACACCAAAACAGGATTTTCGGCAAACTTTATGTGGACATATTCAAGCCAATGGGAATTGAAATAACTCGTGTTGGGAATTGTAAATAATGCAATGATTGAAGTCGGTCTCTGAAAATATTTAGCAATGCAAAATTTTGAGCCCAACTGCACTTATTTTGAGACCGACTGGATTATTTCACTGGGGGTGGACCAGTCCTACCCCCAACCCCTCCCCCCCCACAAACATACACACACATACACCCCATATTTACGCCCCTGGGCTTGATATCTAAACGGGCCATCATCAGGATTGTCAAATTCATGAATGATTGTCGCTCATTGAAAGATTAGTTCACATAATATGTACGTCCTGAACCACATATATATGAATCATTAAAATGCAAACCATAGTTACGCACTAGAGGTTTGGTAACTCTTTAATTAGCAACAAGCCAACAACTTATAACTATGTGAATGAAATAACTTCGAAAGCCAACAAATTGCTTGGTTTGCTCAAGAGAACTTGTCCATCTTTAACGGATACCAACATCAGGCGTACTCTTTACCTTTCCATCGTCAAATCGCAGTTATGTTACGCAACGCAAGTATGGTCTCCAGTTCAGAGTAGACAACTAAATGAGAAGGTCGAGAGGGTTCAAAGGAGGGCAACTAAGTGGATTTTAAAAACCAAAAGTTGCGAGATGTCATACACACAACGACTACTGGCATTGGAACTTCTACCTCTTTGCTACGACAGAGAAATCAAAGACCTTGTTTTCTTTTTCAAGGCATTGTACGGCCACATTAACCTTAACATTAACGATTACGTCTCTTTCGTTAATCATGGCCGTACCCGACTCAGTCAGATCGGTAGTGTTATCCTACAAACACCTTTGTGCAAAATTACTACATTTAAATCATCATACTTTAACCGTATAGTTAAACCATGGAATAGTGTGTGTAAAGAGATTCATCCTGATACTTTTTCCAGTCCTATTTCTTTTAAGAACTTTCTTAACACCAAATACTCCCATCTTGTTCACACAGTCTACGATGCTGAATTACCATGTACATGGTCTTTGGTACGCGACTGTCTGTCTGTCTGTCTGTCTGTCTGTCTGTCTGTCTGTCTGTCTGTCTGTCTGTCTGTCTGTCTGTCTGTCTGTCTGTCTGTCTGTCTGTCTGTCTGTCTGTCTGTCTGTCTGTCTGTCTGTCTGTCTGTCTGTCTTTTTCATGTTTCTCTTTTTGTCTACCTTCTCCCTTTCTTCTCCCCTCTCTTTTCTCACTCATTAATTTCTCCTTTTCATAGGCTCTTTGATCTTTGACTATAAGTTTTTAGTAAATTTGGTAACATATATACTTAATTTGGCAACATATATATAGTGAACATCATAATTTTGCAACTTTGCTGGCAGGTGCCTTGCATGGGTCCTATTCCTAGAGTCCCGTTCGTACCTTGCCATTTTGGATCACTCACTAACTAAAGTTTCTCTTAGCAAATGTAAATATTTTTATCGTTATATTTCTACATAGTCAACATATACTGTAATTATTTGATCCAAATAAATCTGTTAAAATAAAAAAAAAACTAAAAAAAACTATAGTTTGCATATGAATTGATTCATTTTACAGATTGTATCCTAACTCAACACCAAACACCACCACTGCCGCACACATGACGCAAGGTAATTGATACACATAATTTACACGAAATTATTTTTGTGTATTTCAGTACATCAGCGATCGATGAAGTACAAGATTACGGTCGAAACTGGGGACCTGCGTGGTGCTGGCACTGATGCATCTGTTTCAATGAAACTGACTGGTAATATAAATAGCCAATTAAATTTTTAGAAATGACAAACAGTAATTATATTATTGGACAAGTAGAGATTTCATATTATAAGATCTTCAGTTGTTAATATGGCCAGTTAATCTAACGAGAAGAAGCACATTTCAGAACGTTTCAAGCAAGAGTTCTGAGTCCTACTATATATTGCTCTCCGCTCGAAACGTCGAAAAATGCGGCCTAAAATGTAGTAAATGCTGCCTTTTAGCATAATCTCAGTCTTACGTTTACATTCCAACTTGACTGAATTAATTAGATAATACTAAAAGTTCCTCGTTGCTTTTATAGTTTGTATTTCCTGTTATTCACCAGTTTTGTAAATGTCCAATATACAATTATAACATTATTAACATGCATATATATAATTGTCCGATATATTTAACAATTATTCGCCGAAGGCGAGGTGAAACCCTGTATTTGGGACACCCTGTATTATATAATACTATATGTATTTATTAATATATCTAATTGTATGTTAATTAAACATTGTGCCTTCCTCGAAGTTGGAAAGGAATTTAAAGTAAATATACCCTATATATTTTCAGGTAAAGATGGAGCCGAAACATCCAAATTCTCACTGGACAAGTATTTTCACAACGACTTTGAAAAAGGTGAAACTGATACTTATGACGTAAGCGGTGATGATGTTGGTGAAGTTGCCATGATCACTTTGAATAACAATGGCACGGCCTTTAAGAGTGACTGGTATATGGCTAAAGTTGTCATAGAGAAAGAGGGCGAGAAGTACATATTCCCTTGCTATCGCTGGGTTGTTGATCACTTGGTGGTTTACGAAGGAAAAGGTACCAAATATACGTCGTTATACAATGTTATAATCAGATTTAAACTTTTATATTTAAATGACCAACATTAAATTGGATCAATACTTTTTTGATTAATTGGGTAAAGTATTGAGAAAATGGAACATAAAATGGCGAACAGCACAATGTTGAAAATTTTCAAAAACAATCCCATGCAGAGGCAATAATTTTTAAAATTATTACAAAATTATGGCGCCGGCGTTTATTAAAGTATAACGTATTTTGGGGGGCGAAGTTTAGTATGCGGATATAAACTAAGTCATCTTTTAGTCAATTTAGGCGTTTACACAAGCCGTCTCATTAAGCTAGTCGGCATGGTGTAAACAGAATAAACAATTCGTTCGTAGAAAATAGGCCACATGGCACAAGCAACGGGATCAAACAATATATAATACTATACTGACTAAATAACAATATACTTTTAATTACTAAAACAATTTTCTATTAATCTAAAAATTGCGCATGCATAAACGATAACGTGACACTTTTGGAAGCAGAGAGGTAGTCCGTCCCATATCCTTTTCGAATCGCTACGCGGGAAAGCTATCAGATACATCGACTATCCATATTATAGCTATCAGATAATGAATTTTTCTTTGTATCCATCGATTTCCTAAATTATAACCTTGCATGTTTCATATAATATTGAACATGAAAACGTTTTGATAAAACTTCTGATAAATGAGGTTGTTTTGTGAATGTCAAATTAAACGTCTTCTAATAACTGGACTGGAACAGTCACAACATGCGTTTGAATTTAGAGTATTCAGTTAATTTAAATCATCATATCTCTAAAAGTTCGAGAAAATCGTCAGTCCCACTGTCAGTTCACTTGCGCGGATGACATACTTCAATTCTGTTATCCATACACCTTTTAGCGATATTGCCCAATTCTAAAGACAATGTAAAAGCTTTAGATGAACAGCGTAAGAAAGAAGTGAGTGAAAACAGGAAGCTGTACAAGTGGGGATCAGATCCAAGATATATTCAAGATCTCCCTGGATTTGTGGAAGCCGAAGACCCAAATTCACTACCAAAAGACGTACAATTCACCGACGAAGCCACGTTATCCCTTTTTAGAGTTGGCTTGGTAGACCTTGAGAACCTTGGATTGAGTCATCTTTATGAGATTTGGGATTCTTGGGATTGCTTGGACGATTTCCGAACCCTCATCACTCCAGCCATTCATACTGGTCTTCCCAGTGCTGCTGAGTATTGGCGAGATGACGTGTGGTTTGGATCACAATTTACCAACGCCTCAAACCCTGAAGTAATCAGAAAATGTGAAAAGCTGCCTCGAAATTTCCCTGTGAAGAATGAAATGGTGGACAAGCTGCTGGATCGGGGATATACGTTAGATAAGGCCATCAAGGTAATAACACATATTATTTCAGTTCACATTGCTTCAGTTTTTACAGCAAAGAACACAAAAGGTATGTTTACAGTACTGCAGTCTAGGACCGAACTTACACTGGATTTGGATTACGAGACTTCCAATGTGAACGTATATATATGGACTGAACTGTGACCCACGCCTGTGGGAACGACGCCGGTTTTCAGCCCACGTAAGGTCGTAGTACTGAAAGAACTAGTACTCGATTCTAACAATAGAAAAGTAAAGACAAATATAACAGACTTTCAATTCCATAAAATTGAAAATCTATACAATGACAATTTACACAAATTGTAGAAATTTTACACAAATTAAATCTCATCCATGAATGTTTTACTATCTGTATAAAACCTGGTCACAAAATTAATACACCGTTTTAACCCTACAACGCCATTGTATGTTGAGTTAATAATAAAAGAGGTGCACGCCTGTATCCTCTTAACTTAACCGACAAGTTTTTTATTACTATAGGAAGGCCTAATTTTCATGGTTGACTACAAAATTCTTGAAGGAGTGAGCACAATGGACAGACCTAAAGATAAACGCTACATCACACCAGCTATGGGGCTGTTCTATTTGAAGAATAACGATGATTTGGTGCCCATAGCCATTCAATTGGGTCAACAACCTAGCAAGGACATTCCAATATGGACGCCTTTGCAAGACACTGATTGGGACTGGATTATGGCCAAACTATGGCTTCGATGTGCTGACACACAATATCATCAGGTTAGACCTGACAGTATATGTAATCATTTCTTTGCGTCTTCTACACACAAAATATTTTGAACGGGGTTTAATTTTAAAAATGTTGTAAAAGCGGGAATCTTGAATTCCTCGGCACAAGCTATGTACAATATACTGTAACTTCTCATTACACTCTTTTCAGTAATTTAAACTGAAATGAAATCTATTTGTTTCTGGGGTCTGGAATGCAGTTACGCAATGCAATGGACTAAAGTGGTCACATTTTTAGCTAGACCCATCCACAAACACCATTTTAAGATAAAGGAATATAATTGCAAGGCTATCCAGTCACCTAATGCAAAGGTCAGTTTTAAAAGTGTAACTGATAAAATATTTTAACTATAGATGATAACACATCTTCTTCGGTGTCATTTAATGATGGAAGCACCCGCTGTGTCTTCTTGGCGGAATCTTCCATCTGTTCACCCAGTGTGGAAGCTTCTGTATCCCCACACGAAAGGAATTTTGGCCATCAACACTCTTGGGCGAAACGAGTTGATTCCTGACGGCGGTGTGGCTGACAAAGTGCTCAGTATTGGAGGTGGTGGGCAAATCGCCTTGATGCAGAAGTACTACAGAAGCTTTACTTTTGATAGTTATGATCTGCTCAAGGATCTTACTCAGCGGGGTGTTAAGGACCTACGAAAGTTCTACTACAAAAATGATGCTTTGCTTCTCTGGGCTGCTATCCACCAGTTCGTGCAGGATATTATTCATATTTACTACGAAGGTGACAAATCTGTCCAGAAGGTAAATATTGCGATGTTAGTTTATAACAGACTAGAAGCCAACATAAACTAGAACTAGTCCGAAATTTTCAATTTCATCGATCCAGGCCAGAAATGGTCTATTTTTTATCATATCACTTTTTGGCTATCATATCTGACTTGTCCGAATAATGGAAATTAGGCTAAAAGTATATTAAGATTCGGCGGTTGAGTTGTGTAAAACTACCTGAAAAATATAATAAGAACTTCGACGTTTCGAGCGAAGGCCCCGCTTCGTCCGGAAGTTAGTAGAGTGGGTCGGGGAAAACCACGTGCTTTAATAGTGAATTCAAAAGTGATAACGTGATAAAAAATAAACCAATCAGATGGATTTAATCAAAACAAACTATAAACAAAATATGGAAATCGCATTACACAATATATTAGCATGTAAGGAGAAGCGAACAAAACAAGAAAGTGGGAAATTAAGGAACTATGTCTGAGATGAGAAGTAGAATATCTGCTGATGGTTCCCTAAAGTAAGGGATGTCATTAGGAAGAATTTTCATATCTTGAAAAACGACCCTTAGTCTCGTTTCGACATAGTAAAAATATCCGTGAATCTACCACAGGACTCGTCGTCACCTAATGGCACGTTTCCTTTTGGTGTGAAGCTGTGTAAAACCTGTAAGTATATAGATTCTTCTACGACAATTTCGGCACCAAAGTCTAAGTACACTATTAGGCACCATTTCACGTGCATCTTCTCTCATCTCATCTCATGTATCAGTTTCATGCAGTAAATGTGGCATCACTGGCATGCTCTACATTGATGAAAGGATAAAGTTTGGTGAGCATCGTCGTGCTGTCGCAAACAATGATGCTAAACAACCTGTTGCCAGAAATTTCAACACTGGCAATCATGCACAGTGTTTCAGATATGACTGAACTCGAGCTCTGTGTCCCATTTCTGGCAGCAATGATAGCCGCAAAAGGCAAGAAATGCGTCTCATTTCCCAACTTGGCACCATTCATCCTCACGGCATTAATGCGCTTCTCTTACATTTAACTCCTATCTGTTTATGCCTACCATCAGCAGATATTCTACATCTGAGAGCCTCATCTCATCTCAGACATAGTTCCATAATTTCTCACTTTCTTGTTTTGTTCGCTTCTCCTTACATGCTAATATATTTTGTAAATGTGATTTCCATATTTTGTTTATAGTTTGTTTTTATTAAATCCATCTGATTGGTTTATTTTTTATCACGTGATCGCTTTTGTTTCACTATAAAAGCACATGTTTTTCCCCGACCCACTCTACTAAGTTACTAACTTCCAGACGAAGGGCCTTCGCTCGAAACGTCGAAGTTCTTATTGCATTTTTCAGGTAGTTGTACACAACTCAACCGCCGAATCGTCGTTACACTCTACCCACACTGGCACCGCACGTTTAAAGTATATTAATACTTTTGGAAGGAAGAAAATGGCCACCTATTTAGTCTTAAACTGGTGATCATTGTGTTCCCAAACATCAAGATTTTGTTTAATGAAAATAATGATGAGGCATTTCCCCTCTTCCTGTCACGATTTCTGCCTGATTTTACTACTTTTTTCATGCAACGTAATCTTGAGTATAGGGACAACTAATCATCAGTTTTAAAGAAGGTAGGTGGATATTCTCTTTAAACATCCCTTCTAAACCAAATTTCCATTTCGAATTTTCGGTTGCTGTTGAAATGTTTTCTTTTCAGAAGATTTAGAGCGACACAATTAGATCAAGCGCTTTGTGAATTGTGTTAATTAATTAATTGTGTTATTGTCTATAAATGATATTATACAGTCATTAAGCGCTTGATCTTAAAGTAGTGTACAGCTGATGAAGTTCATTTTAGAAACCTTGTTATAGTTGTTTAGTATTTGAAGAAAATCTAAGCACTCATCACAGCTGTTGTTGTTTTAGGATAACGAAGTTCAAGACTGGATTCGTGATCTTCATGAGAACGGCTACCCTTCTGGAAGTGACAGTGTGGATAAGAAAGTCCCAAAATCTTTTAACAAACGTGATGAACTAATCCATTTTCTGACTATCGTAATCTTCACCTGTTCCTGTCAACATGCTGCCGTGAACTTCTCTCAAATGGCCACCTATGGTTACCATCCTAATTCTCCAAGTTTAATGAGACAACCACCACCTACCAGAAAAGGAGAGGCCGACCACAATATCATCATGTCCACCTTGGCAAATAAACATCAAGCCGGTCAGATGGTTTCCATTGTGAATGCCTTAACTACGATTTATCCCAATGAGGTAAATAGTAATAAAGTTATTTATATATATCCTTAATTTAACGATAAACATAAATACGCCTAAACATGTAGTATGGAATGAGGGCTCTCTCCTCCGCAGAGCCTCCTTAAGTATTTACAAATAACTTACATGAAGTTTCCTGAATAAAAGTGAGCGCGCGGGGAGTGATGGGAAGATTGAAATTTTATTTCGCTCTTCCCATCACTCCCTGCACGCTCACTTTTCCCTCACTAGAAACTTCATGTAAGCCTCTGCGGAGGAGAGAGGAATGAGGGTTGTTGTTCCATTACCAGAACTTGTAAATAAATATTTCATACTATAGTACTATTTCAGTATTTATATTTATTATATAGTAGACAGTAAGATATGGAAAATATGCCGTGACATATTTTCCATATCTTCACT
Organism: Trachythela sp. YZ-2020; assembly: GCA_016169945.1. Lineage (NCBI taxonomy): Eukaryota > Metazoa > Cnidaria > Anthozoa > Malacalcyonacea > Clavulariidae > Trachythela > Trachythela sp. YZ-2020. The sequence continues at coordinate 1,105,627 of JADLSH010000341.1, read as the reverse complement.
AGTGAGGATATCGATCGCGTGACCATTTCCCGCCAATGGCTTTGTGTTTTGAAGTTGTCAATTTCACGATGACTATATAACGGAAAGAACATTACACGGTGGCTTGAAGATATGAAGGTTTTCACCACTCGAAGATAAAATTCATATATTCGCGCCGCCGTGTAATATCCTCTATATATTAGTCTATTTCAGTAAAGTAATAAAGTAAGAAAAAATAACATATGTTTGTCAATTTATCAATTTTACCACGCACGTGCACGATGTTGTGAATACTCGTGCTCTGTCAATGTTCCGAAGTAATTTGCCGCATATTACGCATAACCTTTTAGGGTTGTTGAAACAGACGCCTTCCCGGATCTCTCGGCGCTTATTATTTTCGATGAGTTTCTCAAGAATAAAATTTTATATCGTTTTATTAATTAAATAAATGTTATTATAAGCCTTGTTCCTTGTCATTAAAAACACAAAAATCTATTATTAAAATGAGGCTAAGAGAAAGTTCGTTAGTAAATATGTCAATTTCAATTTAGAAATTTATTGGGGATTATGCTGACAACCTGTTTGGTGACGCTTTAGCACAAGCAGCCATGGCGAAGTTCAAGAGTGAGCTTGAAAAGATTACGCAACAGATTAATAAAAGAAACGAAGGCATGGTCACTCCGTATACATGGCTTCTACCTGGTCGTGTTCCTAACAGCATCTCCATTTAAGTCGTATGAACTACCTTCTCAATATTTCGCGAGAATAAGAACGTTATTGATCTGTCATTGTTAATTGGTTAATTGCTTTTCGGTGTTGTAAACTGACGAACGTAAATTTTCTGTAGTAGTGCATAGTCTTTATTTTTATACAGTACTAATTTGATTCATTGTAACAATACAAAATGTTATACTTTTATTCGACTTAATAATGACATTGAGCGTTAAGTTACTGGGCCTGGGGCTACTGAAAAAGGTCCGCATAGCCATAGCTAGCTCATAACCTCTGACCCATAAGTCCATAACCATGCATTTGCTCATAAGTTGAAATCACTGAAAGAGTATTTCACATATTCATTAACATAAACAATGAATGTTGTGATTGTAGGGGAAGAAACATGTTTACACAGTCACATGTTCCGACATCCGATTGTTACGCGAAGAATGGCATAGCATGCATATAGTATTTTTGGCGTTGCACACATGCAATAACCGAAAAAGCGAGAGCTTGCCTACTGCTATAGAAGTTGTCGCAGTGAATAGATTTTCGGATCGTCGGATTTGGCTGAAAAATCTGTCCAATCTGTCCGGATTTTTAAAAAAAAATTTATTATTATTTACAATTATACAGGTTAACTTCGTCAGAAACGTTATTTCTGTTATCAATGAGGATGTGTCTAGAACATAAAAATTGTTAAAAGTTAAAATTTTAGAAAGTTAAAACACTAAAGGTCCATTTACACGGTGCGATTGTCGTATACGATGGTCGTAAAAATGGCGTATACACATCGTATACGACACGAATCGTATCGTGTAAACGGCCCCACAACTTGCTTATGATTGTTGTATACAATACGAAAAAGTTGTAGGAATTTTAAATCTTGTTTTAAAATCATACAACTTTCCTACGATTTTTTTGTTAAAAATGGCGGAAGTCGAAAGAGCGAACAACAGCAAAAACAGCAACAAAAATAAAAAGACCGCTTTTGTTTTCTCAGACGAGGAGGTGGAAATGCTCATAAGTGAATGGGGAAAACGAGAAGTGCTGTTTGACAGCAAAAATCCCTTTTATTTCAACAAAGACGCCCGTACAACGGCATTAAATCGCATGATTGAAGAATTGAAATTTCCAGGTTTGTTAGAACGAAAGTTTATTATGAAATTTATATACAATTATCGATTTATTTTATGGAGGCGATTGTCACAATACAAAAAAAACCTAGTGCTTAATAGTGTTATAAGTATTAAAATCACACTTAAAATAAAAAATTCATAAACAATTCCCACGTTTTTCAGACAATATATAAATATTAACAAGACTAAAAACTGTAAAAAGGTCAAGGGAAATATTTATATAAAACTGAACATGATTTAATAAAATATCTACCTGCCACAACTTTCACAGCTATACAGCATTACAGCTTGAAATTCCTGTGTTTTTCAGAACAATGCCAGCGTTTAATAATTGGATTATAAATCCCTTTTTTCTTTTCGTGAAAAATATGAAAATGCAACTGCACAAAAACCAAAGCACTAGTACCTGTTCCAGACAGCTGGCGCCGGTTTATACTTTGATTTATTGTGTAATTTATGCAAATGATATACAATGATGAAAAACGCATAATAAACAAATTACTTCATTTTCATTGAAGGGTTAACCACAACCGACTTGTCAAAAAAAATGAATAGCCTTCGTACATATTACGGAAGAGAGGTAGGCAAAGAAAAGGCCAGTAGAACCAGTGGCAAAGGTACAAATGATGTGTACAACAGCAGATGGCCCTTTTCCAATTCCCTTCATTTCTTGCGTGATAATATTACACCAAGAAAAACCATTTCGACCATTTCAATACCATCATTAAGCATGTCCCCCGTTCCACCGGATGAGGATTGTAATCTCGATGTTATGGGGCTCGACGCAGAAAATTCAGAAACGACCTTTGGCATTGACCTTGCGCAACAGCTGGACACTGCCCCTATGGCTTTATCTACCCCACCGTCTCAAGCAAAACGTAAAAGAAATGCGAAAGAGATTAGCGTTGAAGACGAAGTTCTAGCGTGTTGTTTGAAAGAGCTGCAGCAGAAACCCCCCACGCCGCGTCAATCAGTCGATGAATTGTTCGGTAGTTACGTGGGTCGGCAACTTGCCAAGGTACCTGAAGGCTATGGGAAAGAAAACGTCAAAATCAAAATTCAACAATTAATTGTTCGGGCTATGCACGATGATTCGCATCCAAGAGTTGCAGTTTCAGCATTTGATTTCGATTAAAATAACACTACATTATTATTGTTATGTAATTTGTACGCGTTATCCACAAATATATAGGCCACTTCCGAATTACGCTCTAGATCGACACCAGGTCGAGGCTCAGTGCTAAAACATTACAGAAAGGGTTTGGGCGAATGAAACCTAATTCGGAAGTGGTCTATTATCTCAACATACACGTCATAGTGGTCACGGCACGTGTTTCAAATAAATGGAACTATAAATATATTCTGAATTTTACAATTCTTGTTATAATTCTTGTAAGAATTTTACAATTCTTGTTCGAGTCCGAAATTCAACATATTTTCAATTTAAAGTTTTATAGGTAAGTTTATAGTTCCAATTTTAGACATATTGACCACTTTTTGTGTGTATAATGAGAAGTTTATCACGTTTTACAGTTTAAAATACAAATACATACTTCTTATATATTATTTAAAGCCACAAACTTCACAAACAGTTTTCAGCTACTTCCATTTTGCACTGATAGGCTGATAGTTATCTGATTTGTGTCTTAAATGGGAATTTGTAAATATTATAAAATGTTATATAAAGAAAGGCAAAGTTATTTGAATTCTATAATGAATCATGTTCCAATATCAAATTATGTGACTGTATATTCTGTTATTATACTAAGACATTCCACTGCCAAGGCACCTGGCCTTCATTGTTAAAATGTTCACACAATGCTTGTCGAATATCTTCGGCTTTGACAGATTGCCTCCCCTTTCTGCTGTTGGAAATGGACACCATTCCACTTGAGACAAGTTCTTCATTTCTCCAGCTGCCATGCCTAACTTCTCCATCTTGGTCTTCACTATCAACAGAACCTGGAGGAATGTACCTACTGGAATTGGTAGATCGAAGGAAATTGTGGAGGGCCAAAGTTGCAAGGACAACTTTTGTAACATTATCTCGTTTGATTGAAAGAAGTGTAGAAAAGACTCGAAACCTATTGGTGAGAATGCCAAAAACATTCTCACTGACACGCCTGCCCCTTGAAAGCCTATAGTTGAAGATTCTTTTTTCATCTGTGAGAGCTCTTTGGGCAAAGGGCTTCATAACGTTTGGCTCGAGGGAAAAAGCATCATCACCAGCAAGGAAGTATGGAACTGGAATTCTCTCGTCATCAACGAGATACTGAGAGAGCGACAAAGGAAGTGGCTTAGGTTCTGGTAAGTGAAGTGCATTGTTGACCAACTTTTTCCAGAAAATGGTGTTTTTCATCACGCCGCCATCACTAATTCTGCCCTGGCAACCAACATCAGCAAAAATGAAGTTGTAATCTGCATCAAATAACTCATGTAAGTTGAGATTCTCTCCTGTGCTTCGAGGGTTTTCCCCGGGTACTCCGGTTTCCTCCCTCTAATACTAACCCTTAGGAACTAACAATGGGGCCACAGTAATTGGCTGACGCTGTTGTGGACTCCCTGCCATTGAGGCGAAGTTGAATAAAAAAAAAAATAAAAAAATATATATATCTTATTAGATGTTTTGGTATGTAGTATCGCTGTATATTTTTACGAGTTGTGTCGTATTTTGACGAGCCCGCAGGGCGTAAAAACGTAAAATATACAGCACTATTCTAAAACATCTAATTAATTATTATTATACAACTGCTTTATAAAGTATTTTTTATTGAGAAGAAAAACCGGTCAAACCGGTTTTCTACTATACAAATAACCAAGTATCCAAATATCGCTGTATATTTGTACTCGTTTTTAGCGTTATTTGGACACTTTTTAACACAGTTGTATAATAATCATATTTATTATATGGCTTTATGAAATCCGCGGTTCTGATTGGCTAGCGAGCGGTCCGATAAAAGCCGTATCCGGACCGTGGTCCGGATAACTAGTTATCCGGACCGGTGTCCCGGATTAAAAAATTAAAAATTTTAAATTAAATTTTAAAAATTTAAAACAGAAATATTTAAAAATATTTTTTTTAAATATTTTAAAAATTTAAAATTTTTTTTAAACATTTTTCAAAATTTTTAAAATTTTAAATTTTAAAAATTTGCAATTAATAAAACAAAGAAAAACAATATGTCATCGTTATGGAAGCCAAAGTGCCAAACTGGCAAACAATCGTCGTTGTTCGATAAAAGTAACAGAATAGCTAATGAGGAAGCCATTTCATGTCTCAACATGGAAGGTGGCGAAAAATTCTTGTTTATGCCTTAATTAATTTAAGAATCAAACTCAAGAGCCATATAATAAACAGTTTATTGACCTCGCTTGTTCGGTCTGTACAGTGAAATATCGGACCTCTGTTTTTTAGTACGGACCGTGCTCGCTGCGCTCGCTTGGTCCGTACTAAAAAACCTCGGTCCGATATTTCACTGTACAGACCTCACGCTCGGTCAATAACCTATTAATATTTGCGTCGATTTTTCGCAGATTTTTATTCGCCGACTATTCGCACAATTCGTCGACTATTCGCACTATTCGCCGACTATTCGCACTATTCGTCGACTATTCGTACTATTCGTCGACTATTCGCGGACTATTCGTACTATTCGTCGACTATTCGCACTATTCGCACTATTCGCCACACTATTCTAGTTTTATCAATTACCTTTAATATATAAGTGTACTCTTTTTGGGGTGTGACTAAAAGGAGAGTTAAAATTGGAGAGTTAAATCGGAGAGTTAAGATTTCGGAGAGTTAAGTTCGAGCCACGCCCACTTTTGTGAACGACCACGCCCACTTTCTTAACTCTCCTGATGGTATATTTGAACTAACGTGAGAGAGTTAATTTTGATTTAACTATATTGCTTAAAAAAATAAAAAGGAAGAGAGAGTTAACTTTGTCGTAACTCTCAAAATGCCAAAAAAATGCTAAGCGAGAGAGTTAAGTTAGTTTTTCGAATAAAATGGTGATATACAATGTGATATACTGATGTGACAATAGTGATAAAATACTAATAGGCAACATCCGAGTCAAACAAAGAGAGCATAGTATATATAAACAATTTCGCTACCCATTAATCTTTGCAGACCGCCCGTAAAAATTCGAAATAATTCCCAACCTCTTTCTCGACTCGTATCTCAATAAATATTTACAATTATAAAACATGCTATACCTCTTTTGAAAGCCTATCGAATTACCTTTCAGCATTATATTCGACTTTTCAACAAACAGGCATCGCATTTGTAATAAATTAGCAAAATAAGCAAAAAATTTCAATATATTTTTCAAAATTTAGGCCGTTAAGTCTGATTAGCGGTTAACGCATGTCTGAAAACAGATGTCGAATATATAATAAGTTTGATTTTCACTATGGCAACATGCCTACAAAGTCTGGCCGAAATCGAGTGTCAACAGACGCTATAGCCGTTTCGAGTAGCGATTTTTCGATCATCCTGACAAGATATCCGATCCGGTATGGGACACCATTTTATTCGAAAAACTAACTTAACTCTCTCGCTTAGCCCTTTTGGCATTTTGAGAGTTACGACAAAGTTAACTCTCTCTTCCTTTTTAAGCAATAGAGTTAAATCAAAATTAACTCTCTGACGTTAGTTCAAATATACCATCGGGAGAGTTAAGAAAGTGGGCGTGGTCGTTCACAAAAGTGGGCGTGGCTCGAACTTAACTCTCCGAAATCTTAACTCTCCGATTTAACTCTCCAATTTTAACTCTCCTTTTAGTCGTTCCCCTCTTTTTGCAGGCGTTTGACAGGCAACGAGTTTGAAGCCGATCGATGTAGAATGTCTGACAGCCTGGCTTTCACGCACATGGCCATTTAAACGGAGTATATTTCGTCCCCTAGTGCAACTCGAAGCACTTCGTTTTTGGCTGCATTTGGTTATACGCAATGGTGATACTATTTCATGCAATAGAATTAGATGCATGCTCTCCGAAAATTGTCAGTTTGCCAATCACTCAACCCATGTGAAAAAAAGTACGAGTGTAGCGCCTGTCCTCACAAAGCGTGAGCTAAAAGCTGTTGAAAAAGAAGAAAAGCACGATCCCCCGACATTTCTTCCGTCGCTCGTCAATAGCAAACTCTGAAACAGCGGCAAAGGCAAGCTGCATAAAACAATACCCAACACCTTATTTTGAGTTGGTTCAAGTTACATTTCACCTCCAACACACGCTCTTTCGAGTCGACTTCACAGCTCTTAAAGTTGCGATATATTGGTTTTCGTGTTTTACATCTGTTTGAATATGGCGAAACGGTTATATTCGGCGATATCCTGGCTTTCACGCACATGTAAACCGCTTGAACGAGCCCTATTCCTGTATTTTTTTACAAAATATTATGCGAGAATTATTATTTAAGTAGGCGGAATAAATATTAAAGTTTACATATTACATATAATCCCAGAAGTATAATAAATCATATCAATTACCCAGATATAGAAAAAACAATTATAGTACGTCTTACAGTACAGTACAGGATGTCCCAAAACGGACAACCTATCGCGTAGTTACGCTCTGTTATACGTTAAAAGTTATTATTATATAAAGTATTGTATTATAATATTGATGTTTTGAAATCAATGTTACAAAACTTTCAATTGACGTCTTTCATGTTTCGTGATATAGTTTAGCGTGTCTCATCCTGCAAACTATGCTAAGGTATGCATCTAAGTATTACATCTTATAATATGGCCTTATCTAGTGAATTTTTCGACTCTCGACTTAATTTTTACTCTAGCTCGACTCTCGACTTTTTAGTCTCGACTCTCGACTTTTACTCTCGACCCACGACTTTTAGACAAACTCGGGATTATGTTTTCACCTCGGTTTTCTTTGTGTGGGGTTTCTTTGTGTGTGTGTTCAGTGTTTGTGTGTTTGTCTGCCAGCAGGATAGCTCAACAGCTATGAAACACTTCAATACAAAAATTGGAACAAATAGTCATAGGCCAAGGACAAATCGATCAAATTTTGGTTAAAAGTTTGGACGAAAATTGGATGAGAAATTTACAAAAGTTGGGTTTTTTTTCCCTCGCTGAAAAGAACTGATTAATTAATTAGTGCGTAATTAATGCATGTATAATTTATGCATGCATACTTGATTTTCGCTGGCGGATGCACACAGTCTTTGAGTGCGCTCTATTCTGATTAATTTCACCTGTGCAAAGAAGAAAGCGTCCAGCTTGACCCGACCAAATCCGTTGTTTTTCTCCGGGTACTCCTGTTTTCTACTCCAATACCAAAAAAATAGAGCAAATATTAATCAATAAATCGACTTAATCATGTAGAAAGTAGAATAGAAAGCAGGTCCGACCGGACTATTGAACCTAATAATCTATATTTTGCGGGTTTGTATGATCAAACTACCTTAATAATTATATAACAAGATCTTCGACGTTTCGAGTGATCATGAAGGCCCGACGTCAAATTTCTTGTTAGGGGCCGGTTGTATAAAAAAGTAGTTAAAGTTAACTATAGTTAGTGCGAAGGTAAACCAATCAGAATCGCGAATTTTAAAGTTAACTACTATTTAACTACAAAATTAAACGAGTAGTTAAAATGTAGTTAAGACTTTTATTCAACCGGCCCCAGGCAGTTTGATCCCACAAACCAGTCACGGCATATCGCCTATCGCTACTTACGGCTACACTGTGACCACGCTTTAATAATCTATATCGTTTTTGTTGTTTCAGGGTGTGCGTTAACATGCAATGAGTGTCGGTATCCGATATCAGAGCCAAAAGCACAAACGTGTCGTACAGTCAACTGTGCAACCGAATACTGTTACGTAGGAACTTGTGCCCTCAAAAATGGCACATTTTATATTGAACAAGGCTGTGATAAGCGCAGAAAAGTTTGCCCAGATGCTCAAAAACATTGCGACCAAAGTATAAAAGACCGTGGTTTTACATTCTGCATTGGAGTATGTTGTAACACAGATAATTGCAACATCCTAACCACCCCTAAACCTACCAGCAGTGCAATTGGTATAATGGTGACGAAGTCAATTCTCTGTGTGATGCTGATTGCTGGTTTTCTTTCTTGTTAACTTGATGTACTTTAGGTTTTGTACACGCAACTCGATACTAGTGTGGTTTAGTTTTTTAGCTCAACTCAATTATTGTAATTTGCCAGTTAAAAAACTGGCGACTGTATAGTTTGTCTGGATAGCTTGTCTTGTGTTTACACTAAGACGCCTGATCGGTCAGATGGATGATGCGTCTCTAGTATATAATCATTAAAACTTGTGGAACTATTAGTTTGGTTGATTTGGTGTAATCGATGATTTAATATAGATTAATGATTCGATAATCAGCTACACACCGATTTTTGCTTTGAATTACATATACAATGTAGAACTATTAGTACATGCCGAACAATTACTTTGGGTTGATTTAGTTGGAGGTTATTGAATAAAATTAATGAAAGATAAAAACGTATTCAAATCTACAAAAATAGCATTAAACTACACAGTGTCACGTAAAAACGCTCAAGTTGTAACAAACCTGCAGCAGACTTGCATTTGTACCAATGCTGTTTCAACAACTTGTTATCAGGATGTGTCAACGGCTTGTTGACAACTTGCCACAAGGTTGTTGACCCAACAATTTGTTCTAACGACTTATCTTATTAATATAATAAGTTGTATTATAATACCTTGTAGCAGCTTGATAAAATTAATGACATCTTCCTTCCAGGAAGAAATAGTTTTAAATTAGGAGCTTAGATTTATTATAGAAAAGACGTTTATGCAATCCAAAATAGTCAATAGATTGTAAACAAGATCGCTGCAGGATTAACTCGTACCAATGACAAATGTACGAAGAAAATTTAAAAATCCGTTTATGCTTCTTGAAACTTGAGATTGTGCTAAAGATCCCGCGGGCTAATAGAAATCCCTATTAAAATTGTTTTCGCTTATATGAGATCATATCGCTATTCTTTACCCGACAACAGGGAGGGCTAGCTCTCCTAGAAGGGCTGAGTAAGAAACTTGCCGTATCTACGTCAAACGCTACTTTTCGAATCATTTTCGATTTAAATATTTAGCTCTAGAACAATATTCAATCGTCTGGTGAGTGGTGGTTTTTATTCGAAAATTTTCACGGCAAAATATGATTTTGGACTTCGTAGAAAATAAATTAGTTGTAGGGAAGCTATGTAACGCTGTAAACACGAGGTGAAAACTAGCCCTATATACGTGTAGGGCTAGCCCATCATGTAGCTGAGCTCAAGTATATACAAGGCCTGAAAACAAGCCCCACTGGTAGGCCTAGCCTTTCACAGGGGCTAAGTGCTGTTTGAACTTTCTATAGCTGGAGACAAGAAGTCAAATCTTATGCACGACTTCACCAATGGTATTTTATTCTTCCTGTTATAAAATCAACACAATTTTGGAATGGAAAACTAAAAAGACTAAACTAATCACTTGATTTATGTTGCTCTATCAGTTCTAAATTGCTTAAATTGTTTTATCTAGTCCTATAGGGGTCATCCCTTACTGGTGCAGTAACATCATGCAGTTGTCCAGTGTTACTATGGAGGAGACCTCAACCGGCCTAAACTGAAGTAACTTTACTTCATTCTTAGGTATTCTTAGAGGTGCAGTAAGGGGCATGCCTTTTTTGTGCAGTGTTACGTTACAGGAGAAAGCGGAGAACCGGAGAAATCCTGCGGTGTTTGGTATAGAGTCCAACTGAAAGCACTCTTCTCGCATGTGACTTGCCACGCGTATAAAATACACACGTAAAAACGCACAAGTTGTAACAAACCTGCAGCAGACTTGTACCAATTAATGCTGTTTCAACAACTTGTTATCAGGATGTGTTCGCACTGCTTGTTCCCAGCTTGTTGACAAGTTGTCAACGGCTTGTTGATAACTTGCTACAAGGTTGTTGACTTAACAGACTTGTTACAAGTTGTTCCAACAACTTGTTATCTTCCTGCAATTGAACAACTTGTTCACAAATTGTGAGCCGGTGACAACCTCGTAGCAACTTGATAAAATGACAACATTGTTACAACTTCTCGACAAGCTTGCTACAAGCCTGTTACGAACACATCTTGTTGACAAGATGTGATTTTCACGTGTGTACACCTGGTGTTTCCGCTAAAATAATCAATTAGCCTTTAACTAGCAGTCTCTTACAAAAAGGTCTTTTGTTTTCTAACTTCCTTTAGTTCTCATTTACTACGTATACACAATTAAAATCTTTTAACTTTTAAGAATTAAGTTCCTCATGTTGACATGATGAAACTGAGTGAAATAAAAATAATTGTTTTGTTTTGTAGAAACACCTGCACGTATATATTTGGTAAAGCTTTCGAGTCTGAAGCCCGAGTATTCAACAGTAAATATTATTTGCACTGATGAAGACAAGTAGATTTTAAAATACGTCGTGTTTTCCACAAAACAAAACAGTTATTTTTATCGCCATGCAAGCCTACAAGGAAGTATAGCTGAAGACAGGATGTCACATGCTCGACTTCACCAATGGTATTTTATTACACTGTGTCTGCATGTAGAATGTAGATCTTCCTGTTATAAAATCAACACAATTTTGGAATTGCTGAATAAATTTTTGAATAAATGGAAAACTTACTTAACTAAAACTTTACTTGATTTATATTGCTCTATCGGAGTATCAGTTCTAAATTGCTAAAATTGTTTTATCTAAAGTCCTAATAAACGGGAAAATATACGAACGGCACGTGCTATGTTTTCATTCGGTCGCGTTATCTAACTATCTGATCTCTCTGGATTAAATTGTATTCTTGTATAACGTTTCATTTAAGGTCACGAGTGTTTTAGCGCTCATTCCACGAAATAGACCAATGTTTGCCTAGTCTTTACCGATCTATGTGTTGGGAGCGTCGAGTTTGAGGCAGCACTTTCCTCGCGTTAGTAACTCCTAGTTCAATATACCAGATTGCTAGCTCTTTCAGTTCTAAACTGGTCTTCTTAGAGGTGCAGGAAAGGCCATTCCTTATTTATCCAGTGTGACTACAAAAGAAAAGCCGGGAGAAATTCATGCAGTGTTTGGTACAGAGTCCAACTGAAAGCACTCTTCTCACATGTGACTTAGGTGTTAAGACTAAAATTCACGCGTCTGTTTATATTATGTGAATTGAGACTTACACTGAATTAGATCCGGGCTTACAGATCGAAAGCTTTACTAGTGGTGTTTTCCTCAAAAACAAACAAATTACCCCCTAACTGTTAGTATTAACAGTCTCCTATTGAGGTCTTTCAGTTTTCTAACTTCCTTTATACACTATTAAAATATTTTGTTTCAATTAATTTGATAAGGAGTTATATTTTTAGCAGTTTGGAGAGTTTAATAGCATTTTTGGCGCATTTTCGGTCAAATTAACATAACTATGACTATATAATAGTAATACCACAATATGGGGGGTCCTAACTGGAGCCGATGCAATGCTATTTAGTCTAATATATTAGTGACATCACGAAGGTGGTACCATCTATTCTGACCAATAGCAGAACATATTGTTTAAAATGACTAGTTTCGATATGAAATATAGCATAAATATTATTACACTATACTTCTTTTTGATCCAACAAACCCGTAGCATATCGTCTATCGCTACCTACATAGGAACCACGCATTTAATAATCTATATTGTTTTTGTTGTTTCAGGGAGTGCCTTAACATGCAATGAGTGTCGATACCCGATATCAGAGCCAAAAGAATACTATAATTACATATGCAATGCAGAACTATTAGTACATGCAGAACAATTACTTTGGGATGATTTAAGGTTTACATTACGCTCAATATTTGGCACGGCACGGATAAAAATGTTACCCGTGCCACTTTTATCCGTGCTGAGACTACCTATTTAGAGTACCATTTTTATCCGTGCCGTGCCAATAATCGTGCGTAGTGTAAACGGGCCTTTAGTTGGAGGTTATTAAATAAAATTAATGAAAGAAAAAACGTATTAAATTCTACAAAATAGGATTGAACTACATGACAGTGTCACGTGAAAACCCTCAAATTGTAACAAGCCTGCAGCAGACTTGCATTTGTACCAATGCTGTCTCAACAACTTGTTATATCAGGATGTGTTCGCGCATTGCTTGTTCCCAGCTTGTTGACAAGTTGTCAATGGCTTGTTGAGAACTTGCCACAAGGTTGTTGACTCAACAGACTTGTTACAAGTTGTTATGGTCCTGCAATTCAAAAACTTATCAATAAGTTGTATTATAATACCTTGTACCAGCTTGATAAAATTACAGCATTGTTACAAATTGTTCACAACCTTGCTACAAGCCTTTTGAGAACACATCTTGTTGACAAGATCGACAAGTTGCAAAAATTTTCAAACATCGCATGATTTCTCCGCTAAGGCCTAGGCTCTCATCTTATCCTCTGTACAGTAGTAACACTGTGCAAGAGCAGTTTCTTCCTGTGATAACACCCATGGCCATACTGAAATCAAAACAATGTAGAACTGACAGAGCAATGTAGATCGAGTATAAGTTTAGTTCTATTCCAAAATTGTGTTGATTTTATAACTGGAAGAATAAAATACCATTGGTGAAGCCGAGCGCACATGAACGTCCTCAAACAGCAATTAAAGCTGAACAACTTCCTTCCGATGAAAATAATTGGCCTGTATTCCTATAACTAACATATAAAGGCTATAACTGTTTTGTTTTGTGGAAACAATACGTATTTTAAAACATCTGTTTGGCTTCATCAGTGCAAATAATATTTACTGTTGAAGATTCGGGCTTTAGGCTCGAAAGCTTTGCCAAATATATACGTGGTGTTTCCACAAAAGAAAACAATTATATTTATTTCACTCAATTTCACCATGCCAACAAGAGGAACTTAAAAAATTCTTATTGTGTAACGTATAGTAAATGTTAAACGATCTTTTTGTAAGAGACTGCCAGTTATTAACTCATTGGCACCTGAGCCTTTAAATATAGGCCGTGTACGGCCTATGATTTTGGTGCGCTATACACAATCAGGATAAAATTACCACCGTTGGATTCAGCGTAAAAAACTCTACTTATAAACCCAAAATATATTTCTGTACAACAAAATTCTAGTGATTTATGGCCTTTGAAAGACAAGGGAAATTGTATTTTCGATAGTCTCCTACAAATTGAGGTTTTTCTAACTTCCTTAATATTTTATTTCAATTAATTTGATAAGGAGTTATATTTTTAGCAGTTTTAGAGTATAATAGCACTTTTGGCGCATTTTTGATCCAAGTAAACTTAACTATGACTAATACCGCAAATAATTGCAATATAGGGGGGTCCTAATTGGGGGATGCAATGCTAATTAGTCTAATTAGTGACGCCACGAAGGTGGTACCATCTATTCTGACCAATAGCAAAACATATTGATTAAAAATGACTAATTTCTATATGAAATAGCATAAACATTACTGCACTACACTTCTCCCATTCAGTTCGTTTTAACTACTAACTATTAACTATCTTTGAGATTCGAGGCACCTGATCTGGTGAAATCAATATAGGTAAGATGTGTTAAAAATTTTAATGTTTCTCATTGTGAAGATAGCCCTAATATGGGCCTTATTTTGTTTGGATTTGTATACTGTAATGGCAAGTGCTTAGGATTTTAAAGTCAACGCTACGTTTAGGTATTTACCAAGGGCGGTAGATAAAGTTACTGCTCTGCCCCTTATCACTAAGTTAAGCTTGCTACTGAAGGTTGAGGTAAGTACGTAGGGTATTGTTACTTGATGGGTGACCTGTTCTGACGTGATGCCCTTCAAAACTCATGTCAGTGAGTTCTGGCTGCTTCTCTCCTGTGCTTCGAGGGTTTTTCTCCATGTACTGTAGCTACCCGCGATTTTCCTCCCTCATCAAAAGCTAACCCTTCCACCTTAGATATGCTCCGTGATCAGACATGGTCTTATGATGGCATCCAGAGGCGTCATAGTAAGCCATCCACCCACCCTTCGCAATTCAGCACTCAGCAGCAAGTATATGGACCATGCATTACCCCATTTATACCCTCAATCAATACACTGAACTCCAAAAATTGATGCACAATAATCGAATTTTGTACACAAACATAACATATTATAATGTTTATTAAACTGAACTTCTTCTATTCGCTTCAACTTACCATGTCAATAACAAAATTAAAGCAATTTATAATTAGAGCTACTGCCATATATTTTTGTCTTGGTTTTATAGGTTCGTCTAAGATACAGTCACTGCAATATGAGTTTCAAAATATTCGTCGTATTGGCAATAGTGTTGACTATCACAAATATAGGTAAGAAAATTCTTTAATGCTCTATATATACAGACAATAAATAAATAAAATAATATACTTTATCACTAGTCTTGTATTTGAGTTAGCACTTGTACAGACCTTAGGGCTGGCCAAATCAAAAAGCTTGTCGCTACAAGCCTATATATTATTTTGGGCGACTTTCAATACTGCTATCGCGAAATGAAGTCACAAGAATTAGGTTTAAGATTGAAGTTATATCGGTTACGGTTAACTTCAGTATTAGGATTGCATGGGATTAGGATTTATTTAAATTGTAAAAACTCGCTTAAACAAACCACTATTTTTGCTTGTATGAAATCAGGCAGAGTCGGTTATTAATTAACTGGTTCTAATTTGTACTAGTTCAAAAACATTTGCTATATTGTTAGGGTTGAGGGTTTTTAAATTGTATTCTGTATGATCAATACACCAGGGTTTACACTGACAATTGGTATTTTTGAAGCCTCTAAACTTGATAAAATGTTAAGCACTAAATAAACTTAGTGACGACAGTCCAACAGAGAACAAAGTATGTGTTTGGATATACAGCTATTTCAAAGCGCGAAGAGTATATAATGGGAATGGATAAGGAAGTGCATGGTGAGCATTTATCATATTTGCATATATTTACAAGCAATACCGCAGCTCTTTAAATCAAGCGCCTGATATATCAAAGATTGGCTTATGCGTATAAGCTTACACACAAGATTCCCCCGAGTATAGATGTTAAAGAGGCTTTCGACTTCAGCTTCGACTTCAGCTAAAGTACAAAGGTTAAGCTTTTTAAGAATCAGTCTATTTGTCAGCCTGGAAACTCGGGAAACTTCAAATTAAAGCATTTATAAATTATAATGAGTAGTGGTAAGTTCTTTTATGTGGCATCTTACTGTATTATTTATCATCGTATAGGGAGCGCCCTGAAATGCAACCTATGTTATTACCAGTCAAGCCAACCGAAAGATCAACAAAAATGCGGCAATGATACAAAGGATTGCGCGACTGGTACCGGTTACTGTTTTTCAGCCGCTTATACAGCAAGTGAAGGTACATATATTGTTCAACGTGGCTGTGACGACGATCCAGATGAAAAGTTGTGTCCAAATAACAATGATGAATCATGCAAAAGGAAGACCTTGGAGCTAAACCTGAAATCGTGTGCTGGAACATGCTGTACCACTGATTATTGCAACAGCAGTGCCAATGGCAGTGCCGCAATCACCGCCACGAAATTTACTCTCTGTTTGATGATCATTGTGGGATATTTCTGAGTTTTTTCTTGTATTTGGGAAACATTTAGTTTATAGTATATCGTGCTTTACAGTTAATAATTAATCAGCTTATTATAATTATACTTATATAAGTATATATAGTTGGAATAGTACATTAATAACTTTAATTTCGTTTAGTAAGAATAACTTTACTCTCTTTTTAATTTATTTATACAATAATTATCGTTAAATTTTGTAATATTTTTAGTTTAGTTTGAACTTAATTGTGTGATTTCATGATTGTATAGTCCCACATGAATAACCGTTTACTTCTTTTCTTACTAGGCCTATTAAACTGCATTAATTGTCGTTGGATTTTGTAAAAGTTTAGTTCAGTTTAAACTAAAATACATGCACCAAGATATGCACCAGTAAGGCAGTATTATAAATTAGGTATGTTAGTAGGAGCTTGTACAACTGGTAAGTGGTAACTGCCCTTAGAACTTGTTGTATACTTTGGCTACACTATACTAAAGTACAAAAGTTAGCTAGTCATCCTTTCCTGAAGATTACTAAAATTGTAGTCGAAGCATAGAAGAATATTTGATTTGAATATTATCTACGCATATGTTGAGATTACTCACATCAATATGACATCATGCCTCATATAAGCATCTGCCCAGAGCCAATGACCATGAATTCTGTCTTAGCTATATTTAACCTCAATCTATTTGCTATGAGCCAAGTGTTTAAGCTACTCAGCTCAGTGTTCATAATATCTTCGAGATCAAGAAGATTAGAGCTTTGGAAGCTAATATTTGTATCATCCGCGTACATACTCGATAAGCAATTGTTCAAACAGTTTGGCAAGTGATTGATATAGACCAAGAAAAGGGGACCTATTATAGAACTTTGAGGGATCCCATAATTAATTGGTCGACTGCTAGATAGATGTCCATTTACACAACATCTTTGTGTATACGACTTGATAGATAAGAATGGAACCATTTTAATGTGTTTTCATCAACTCCATATTATATAATAGTAACACATGAAACTGAAGACTGAAGACCGATCATTTCTTCACTGAAATGAAGCCTGCAGCAAAGGCAATAGTATAGGCAATTAATTTTACAAAGCGCTTAACATAACAAAGTACTATTTAACAATTAGATTATGAGCTCAAGATTTCTATGAGGTGATAGTTGATGAGGGCGAAGCCCGAATGAACTATCATCTCATAGAAATCGAGAGCGAATATGAATAATCTAATTGTTTTAGTAGAAACCAGCAAGAAAACAGTATTTCAAAACTTTTTCATAAGTTATTGAAATAAATTCGTTAAAAATCGCGCCGAGGAGATGACTGTTTCGCTACTCGCTATCTATCGACAATTATAGATAGCGAGTAGCGTAGCCAATCAAATTACAGCATTTGCAATAGTATACTAGTATGATTCTACTAATATATAATAATTATATATACTCTGACTATAATTTACTTATTTAAACATTATATATAATCCTTTGATTTCTTAATTAGACTGAACATTTACCTAATTTGTGTTATTAATATGGATTAAACTGAAATTCAGTTTTGCATGATATATAATTGTCATTATTATAGAAATGCGTGCGACTGTATTTTATTTGTATATAAAGATTTCAAACTATATTTAGTAGTTTTTACTCTAAATATAGACAGTATACCGCATTGATGGAAAATCCGTTGCAATGTCTGCCAATGACAATGAGTAATTATTATAGACACAATAAAAGGCTTATAGTTCTATTAGACTAATCTTAGTTCTCTTTCAAATCATATTCTCATTTAATCTTCCTTGCACTTAGACTCTATGTACTGTAAAAGTCTTTATATTTTTATGGTTAATTCTAACTATTAATATATTACACCTCTGATATTACACTGACATCATGCATGCAGTCGCTTTCATGTTACCGACAGTATATTAAAACGTTTTTTTTGCAATGAACTGTTCAGGCTCATTAAGAATAAAAATTATAAAATCATATTACATATAGTTTAATATAGAAATGTTTATAATTTTAATTTTTCACTAATAAACACTTTTGTGCTGTAATAAAAACTAATACTGCAGTATTCACTGAATATATATTACTCCTATCGGTATATTCGCCTCAGATCTAACTTATTTCGCGTATATTTGAAAAAAACAGGAAAATTGGTCCAATTGTATAGTATAGTAATTAGCTACATGCAAACAAATATAATTTCTTGAACTCCTTGTTAAAATGAAGTATATTTCAACAATTCTAAAAGAATATTTTCATACATGCATGCAGACAGTGTAAATATACATCCTTACTGAAGAGCAGTCATAGATTTTTGCAAAACAAAAAGACAATTGAAAGATGTGAAAGAGTTTTTATAAATTTCATAGAGAGAATGCTGGGGGTTACACGCGGTATATTAAATTAATATATATAACCCTTTTTAATTATATTTTTCTACAACTAGGGTACCTGCAAGGTAGGGAATGCTGCGGGACTGTTATTATTCTTTAGCTTCTTGAAACAAACATGCAAACAAATATGCAACACAAATTATGTTCAGTAGACAGCCAGACGGTAATTATTAATTGGCATTGACCCAGTGGCTTGCGCGCTGTCAGTAGATGCATACCCTAGCATAGTTTGCAGGATGAGACAAGCTAAATATATCACGAAACATGAAAGACATCAAATTTTCAAAATATCAATATTTTCCATGTATTGTTCTTCCACATGGAATTCCCACATGAAACCCATGTTTACTGCGATGAGTAATTTGACACTGCCACGCAAGGAAATTTGCATATTTTTGTAGCGTATAAAAGCGTTAAAAATATATACATGTGCGCAAAATAATTTTGCATTTGGAAAGCTATAAACGAAAGCGTTGTTCCATCATTCTGTTCTTACTTTGCTGGATATGCGAGTCACCTACATGTAAAGCACAACTCATTTCAACTCATTGCCATTCGAATATTTGTCTTAGTGCGCGCAGAACTGAGACCCTGTCTGTTCTGACAATAATATGTGAACGCGACTAGACAAAAATATTAAGCCCATTGTAAAATAAGAATAAAAACATATTTCTATGCCTACAGTAGCCTATTTAAAAGGTCAAACCTTGCACAAATCAGAATTATTCAGTCAGGCAATTTAGACGATCAATTGCATATCTGATTATCTGTGACTTTGTGTCAAGTTCACGCGGAGTCACAATCGTCAAGCGGCATACATGAAACATCACTTGATGCAAAATATGGAAATCAGCAAGAGAAAGCAAACGCGAATGGATAGAAAAACCTTTTAAAGATCGACATCTCTATGTAAGACTTCCATGCTTTACAGCACTAACAGCTCAAGCAAAGTCGATAGCACATTAGCAGAATATATACTTTATATATAAACAGACACTGAATCTAGCAGCGATCGATTGTGTGCTTTCAGCGTTTCATAGATATATAAATTGAGATTGCCAACTTTCCAAAAAGGAGTAAACAAATGTAAATGTAACTTATAAACAAAAGACAAAATATCCTACCTTGAAGACTCCGTCCGTCAAAATCGAAGACTCCGTCCGTCAAAATCGAAAAGCACATGGACTCTGTGACATGGAACTGAGCGAGTTTAAAATTTGTGTTCTGCGCATAGCAAGCGCGCACGACCACAATTCCATGCGCTAAATAAAATTTACTTCAAAACCCCCTCTCTGCACATATTAGGTTGCTGCTACGCTCACTCGCTTCAGGCTCGCTCGCTCCGCAGCAATTAAAGTGATTTCAAACGGCTTTACTATAATCATTATGAATTTGAAAGTCATAGCATATGCACGGTATATATATTACTTATAGCCTATATATATATAATGCAAAAGCTCACTTCCCTTGTGGTCGTTTGAGCCCTCTGGCCCCAAGAAACTTCACGCATGTCTGGATGCGCATGTGTCTGAGTATTGTACCACATGCGCTTGGTGAGGGCAAGAGTATGGTGTATAAATACGAAGTCACTCGCATCTAGACTGCGTTACAAGCTGCACTGACGAGCCGTTGAACGGCGAAACATGCATGTCGGCAGATTTGACTATATATGCTCCTTCACTTGTGTTGTTGAGCACTCTGTGAGGTTAATTGGTGGCTAATAAGCTATAATGCAAAAGCTCACTTCCCTTGTGGTCGTTTGAGCACTCTGGCCCCAAGACACTTCACGCATGTCTGGATGCGCATGTGTCTGAGTATTGTACCACATGTGCTTGGTGAGGGCAAGAGTATGGTGTATAAATACGAAGTCACTCGCATCTAGACTGCGTTACAAGCTGCACTGACGAGCCGTTGAACGGCGAAACATGCATGTCTGCAGATTTGACTATATATATATATATATATATAGCTTTAATAATATGATCAGTGTGTGAGTTACAGTTGGTGGCGCTACACAAGGCGCGCAGCCATCTTTAAAACGTATATTGAGCGAGCAAATTGCTAAATGTTTCCAGTGCATGTATTTAGCACCAAACATGACAAGGTCAATACATATAGCTATAGTTAACAATATTCACCACCATACAAAGATTTTTAGTTATGCAAATCAATCAATTTTAAAAACATTGAAAGACATTTTGTTATTCCTTTGTTGGCCAATTTTACAATATATTCACCCAGACTGGCACAGCCTACATGCTTCCTCCTATATTCGGGGACCGCTGATCGTTAACAGAAACCCTTTATATATATATTTAGCTAAGCTGGTGTATATATAATAACGTTTTCCTTATAGTTTATAAACTTCTTTATGCTTGTGAAAAATTATGTTTAACTTTTGCGTATTCTATTAGAAATCACAATATGTATATATATGACAAGCCCTCCAGCTCCGCGGTCACTAATATTGTCAAATATTTCTTGCAAACGCTGTCAAACTAAACAGTTTAGGATGCATGGATGGAACCATTATCATGAACTCATAAGCCAATATATTCGCATATACTATCGGATATAAATCTTATCTCAAAGAACCAGTGTCTGCATGCTTATACAAAACCGTTTAACCCATGCAGTAAACGTTTTTGTCTTTCATACAAAAGGTTTCAGAAATATTTCACTTTCAAGTGGTATTTCGTTTCTATATATAAATAGGCGAACGATGAGCCTTCGGAAGTATATAATTATATCACTCTTGCGGCAGTCAAACAGAAGAGGTTTGTCGGGCCGAAAGTATTTTATAGAAGTCGAAGAAAGGAATCATGTCTTCCAAAATGTTTGCTGTAATGTTGGTGGCTTGTCTTGCAATGGCAAAAGCCGGTGAGTAAATACAAAATGTAGTTTCGAAAAAGAACGTTAGTGCATGTGACTTTCACCTCTGTGACTGGGGTTCCATTCCTGCAATATGCATGAGTTGTGTCTGATTGTATAATTTCGCCTTAGTCGCATGTGAGAAGAGTGCCTCCAGTTTTTCTTGTTACTCCTTATAGTTTAGGTTTCCTCCTGTAGTAACGCTGGACCAACAAGGGATGATCCTTACTGGACCTTTATAGGGAGAACAGTTTAGAACAAATAGAACTATCCAGTATGATTAAAGTTGGTTTAGTTTAGGTTTCCTGCTGTAGTAACACTGGATCAACAAGGGATTATCCTTACTGGACTTATAGGGAGAACAGTTTAGAACAAATAGAACTATCCAGTATGGTTAAAGTTGGTTTAGTTTAGGTTGTGGTAACACTGGACCAACAAGGTAATTCCTTACTGGACTTCTAGGGAGAATAGTTTAGAACAAATAGAACTATATCCAGTATGATTAAAGTTGGTTTAGTTTAGGTTTCCTCCTGTGGTAACACTGGATCAACAAGGGATGATCCTTACTGGACGTCTAGGGAGAACAGTTTAGAACAAATATAACTATCCAGTATGATTAAAGTTGGTTTAGTTTAGGTTTCCTCCTGTAGTAACACTGGACCAACAAGGGATGATCCTTACTGGACCTTTATAGGGAGAACAGTTTAGAACAAATAGAACTATCCAGTATGATTAAAGTTGGTTTAGTTTAGGTTTCCTGCTGTAGTAACACTGGATCAACAAGGGATGATCCTTACTGGACGTCTAGGGAGAACAGTTTAGAACAAATATAACTATCCAGTATGATTAAAGTTGGTTTAGTTTAGGTTTCCTCCTGTAGTAACACTGGATCAACAAGGGATGATCCTTACTGGACGTCTAGGGAGAACAGTTTAGAACAAATATAACTATCCAGTATGATTAAAGTTGGTTTAGTTTAGGTTTCCTCCTGTAGTAACACTGGACCAACAAGGGATGATCCTTACTGGACCTTTATAGGGAGAACAGTTTAGAACAAATAGAACTATCCAGTATGATTAAAGTTGGTTTAGTTTAGGTTTCCTGCTGTAGTAACACTGGATCAACAAGGGATGATCCTTACTGGACCTTTATAGGGAGAACAGTTTAGAACAAATAGAACTATCCAGTATGATTAAAGTTGGTTTAGTTTAGGTTTCCTGCTGTAGTAACACTGGATCAACAAGGGATTGTCCTTACTGGACTTATAAGGAGAACAGTTTAGAACAAATAGAACTATCCAGTATGGTTAAAGTTGGTTTAGTTTAGGTTGTGGTAACACTGGACCAACAAGGTCATTCCTTACTGGACTTCTAGGGAGAATAGTTTAGAACAAATAGAACTATATCCAGTATGATTAAAGTTGGTTTAGTTTAGGTTTCCTCCTGTGGTAACACTGGGCCAACAAATAAGGGATTATCCTTACTGGACGGCTTCTATAGGGAGAACAGTTAAGAACTGATAGAACTATCCAGTGTGATTAAACTAAGTTAGTTTAGCCTAGCTTTCCTCCTGTAGCAACACTGGACCGATAATTGATCAATCTTACTGGACATCCAGGGAGAACAGTTAAGAACAGATAGAGCTATCCAGTATAAATAAAGTTAGTTTAGTTTAGGTTTCCTCCTGTAGTAACACTGGGCCAATAAGGTACGAGTCTTACTGGACCTCCAGGGAGAACAGTTAAGAACTGATAGAGCTATCCAGTATAAATAAAGTTGGTTTAGTTTAGGTTTCCTCCTGTAGTAACACTGGACTAATAAGGTATGAGTCCTACTGGACTTCCAGGGAGAACAGTTAAGAACTGATAGAGCTATCCAGTATAAATAAAGTTGGTTTAGTTTAGGTTTCCTCCTGTAGGAACACTGGACCAATAAGGTAGGAGTCTTACTGGACCTCCAGGGAGAACAGTTAAGAACTGATAAAGCTATTTGGTTTAGTTTAGGTTTCCTACTGTAGTAACCACTGGACCAACACGGTACGACCGCATACTGAACCTCTTGGAAGAACAGTTTAGAACTGATAGAACTATCCAGTACAGAGAACTAAAGATGCATATTTTTATTTTTCTATTATCCAGATGAATTCAACAACGAAGACGAAAGGAAAGAAACATCAAATGATGAAAGATAAAAAATTGTTATGGAAGACTTGAACACTCAAACTTCGACCGCTCTCGACACTATCGCGAATGATCCAGACAGTATCGCGAATGATCCACTCAGACAGTATCGCGAATGATCCACTCAGACAGTATCGCGAATGATCCAGACAGTATCGCGAATAAAGGACGTAAGTTCGTTCACTTTTTCTGTATTGTTTTTTTGTTCAGAAAACCTATAAATTTAGCTAGGCCCGCGAGAGCACATATTGACTGGTTTAGCCATAGGGCCTGTTATATGAGCGCAAAATATCTTTTGTTGTGATTGAACAAACTGTACGTTGTATTACGACTTTTAATAATGGTCTTTGCTATATTTTCAATCTACGCAGCTCAATAGTATATGTTAAAATAGGCAAAAAAAAGTCCAGCCCGGTCAGGTGGGATGAAGCATTTTATATGGAAAATTTTATCCCAAGTTGACTGGTAACGGGACTATAGCGCGAGGTGAGATCTCACTTAACCGGACTGGCTCGTCTCTCAAATGAACACACAATGATTTTTATATCCATTAATAAGCACATGCGGTCTCACACAGGTGAGTTTCCAAGTCAGCTGGGCTCATATAAACAGGCCTTAGCTTATAGGGAGAGCACATATCAGTTGCTGTGTTGAATTCTATATACAGGGTTCGTACACCCTTTCCAAAACAAAATTCCATGACTTTCCATGACCGCATTTCAAAAATCCATGACCTGGAGTTTCTGGAATATATCAAATTTTGAATATGCCAAAACAATATAAGCCTCAATTACAGACTTTTTAATGAAACTTTTAGTGTAATCACTTACAAATCTCTTATAAGCCAGCTCTCGTATAAAAGAGTTCTCCTTGAGAGAGCAGCAGACCGGAATCCCGAAGGTGTGAATTCGAATCTCTTTGGAGACAACAAATTTTAATTAACATTGTTCTCAGCCATCAGCCAGATCAAGTATGAAAGATTTTTGATGCATGTTCTCTGAAAATGCACCTCATTCTACATAATTTCCAGTATATGCATTACTTAATATTGTATTTTCTATTTTTGTTGACAATGATTTAGCGAAGCTATAGGTAAAAAATCTTTATGCAAAATTTCATTTCCCATGAATTGGAACTGATTTTCCATGAGGTTTTCCAGGCCTGGATTTTGAAATATTGAAATTCCATGTCTTTCCAGGTTTTCCATGTATGAAGCCTGTTAATATACTGCTGTATGTGTTGCACGTTTAACTAACATTTTCTGCTTTCAAATTTCCTAGTATGTCACTGGGGCATTAAGGTTTGGTACAAACCTGGACTTTCCATCCGTTGTAACTGTATGAAATGGTTAGTAGATCTTAGTATCTTTTTTAAGCTGTCGTGGTCTCATGTTTCTGAACTACCTGAAAAGGATTAAACCGCTACCCTTAATTCGACGTTTCGAGGGAAGGTCCTTGCCCTTGGTCGGGAGATACACACGTAAAAACGCACAAGTTGTAACAAATCTGCAGCAGACTTGTACCAATGCTGTTTCAACAACTTGTTATAAGGATGTGTTCGCACTAATTGTTCCCAGCTTGTTGACAGGTTATCAACGGCTTGCATGTTGACAACTTTCTACAAGGTTGCTGACTCAACAGACTTGTTACAAGTAGTTCCAACAACTTGTTATCGTCCTGCAAATCAACATCTTGGAACAAGCTGTGAGTGACAGCCTTGTTGCAACTTGATAAAATGACAACGTTGTTACAACTTACAACTTGTTGACAAGTTTTTCTACAAGTCTGTTGCGAACATATCTTGTTGACAAGATGTGAGATTTTTACGCGTGTAGTACTTTGCTAACACATCCCGACCAAGGCTCAATCGCTTGAAATGTTTAAATGTTTTCAATATTTTCAGGCAGTTCATACACAAACTGCGACAGCATATTGTAGAGTACCACCTACTCTATGGAAGGAAACCGGAGTACCCAACCGAGAAATCCTACGAGTGTTGATTGACCCTTTTCGCATGACAGCATTCCACCACCGCAGCGACTAAACATGCATGTCTATGTAATTGACTAAAAATCACATATTTATCATTTTAGTACGTGTCAGAATGGTGGTAACTGGGCCTGTGCATATGAATTATCCTACTGTCCATACTTCTGTAAGTATCATATAGCATTGGAGTTTAATTTGTTCAACTATGCCCATATTAACATGACAACCAAATTTTAAACAGCGATTTCTTACCCTTAAACTATCCTTAATAGTTACGACCCCAACCTAGGACCTTTATCCTAACACTATAATCCTAATCTTATCCTAACACTCATCCTAACCCTAATCCTAACACTAATCCTAACCCTAATTCTCCTCATCCTAATCCTTACCTTAACCCCAACCTTACCCTAATCCTAATTGTAACCCTAATCCTTACCCTAATTCTAATTGTAACCCTTATCCTTATCCTTACCCCAATCCTAATCTTAACCCTAATCGTTATCCTAATCCTTACATTTATACTCATCCTTACCCTAATCCTTACCTTAATCTTATTCTAGTCTTTACCCTAATCCTAACCTACTCCTAACCCTAATCCTTACAGTTATCCTTACCCTAATCCTAACCTTACTCTTGTCCTAATCCTTTACCTAATCCTAACCTAACCCTTACTCTTATCCTAACCCTTATCCTAACCCTAACTTTATCCTAATCCTCACCCTAATCTTAACCCCAACCCTAACCCTTACCCTAATCCGAACCTAGCCTAATCCTTACCCTAACCTTACTCTTATCCTAATCCTTACCCTAATCCGAACCTAATACTAACCGCGAAGTAAAACTTTGCATCAAAATTATCGCGGGATCATGAACGCATTGAAATTTATCAATCAAAAATGTATCCGGTTGCCATCAAACCAATTTTGTTTCTTTTTCAGACTGTGGTAATGTTATCTTCAATCCTGCAAAACAAGTCTGTTGCTGTGGTAAAGTGCACGATAAGAAAGGCGGCCATGCATGCTGTGGGTACTTCTATTACAACCGTGGTCTCCACCAATGTTGCAATTACTACTCTGTGAAACCCAAGAGGGCAGTCTGTCCTCGTCACCAAGTCTAAGATGTCATTTCTCGTGTCAAACGTCGGCAAGAACAATTAAAATACATATAGCAACTTGTATTTAATATTATGTATTTCAATATAGAGTGAATTGCTTCACTACAGTATATAATACAAAGCTCAGATGTACATTTATGTTGTATTACATTAATGATTTATGAACGTTTTTGCCCCCCCCCCTTGGTACAAGTAGAAACGTTTCTGCCTCCCCTCCCAACCATTCATGCACTTAAACATACATTGCTTATGAAAGAAAAACCTATTAATTAGAAAATTAAACGAGACTTACCTGGAAGTTGAAGTTTGATTGAAATTCTACGAGTCATTGGTCAGGAGCGAAGAAGTCACGTGAGATAGCGAGCGGGATTCGAGCACATGCAATCTTTAAAGTCATGTGAATGGTCATTCAAAACATTAGTGGGTAGGGTTATTTCTTACGTATTTTCTTACGTCAATGGGTGGGTGTGTGACTTCTTCGCTCCTGACCAATGACTCGTAGAATTTCAATCAAACTTCAACTTCCAAGTAAGTCTCGTTTAATTTTCTAATTCTACTTCGCCATTGGTCTAGTCGCTACGAAGTCACGTGAGATTTTAAAGCAATGACCATGAGCATGAAGCTTCAAATGCTTTATTGATAAACCAAGCAAACTTTAACAACAGAACTAAATGTTATCTAAACAATATTAATGGATTGCAATAGGTTATATCCATAGTTTTCAGAGTCCTGATTGACTGCTGAAATAACTGGTTTATCATAAAATTTGCTAAATGTCAACGCTTTTGTCCACCCGGCTGCATTCATAATGGTATTAACAGATAATTTTGCTGCCTTAGCAGCTGATGTCGACGCTGCTCTAGTGCTGTGTGCATGGAAAATATTTGTATCAATGCCTGCTTTGTCCAGAACAGTTTTCAGCCATCTGGCAATGGTATCGGTTGTCACCGGCTTGTGAGGCTGTTGGTAGCTTATTAAGAGTTGAGTATGATTACTCCTAAGAGGCTTCGTTTTGGCCAAATATACTTCGATAGTTTTGAAAAAGCAAAGCTGCTCATCTTGTGGATAGGCTTGTAGCTCTAGGTGACCAAAGTGTTTCCCCGGTCTTGATGTTTTTAATAACTTGGTTATTTGGAAGACGAACTGCAGGTGTGGATGACATACCACTTGCATATTGCTAATGTCCAGTGCGTGAATCGTTTGACAACGTTGGCCAGAAAGCAATGCTATCAGCATGGTTGTTTTCAACGTGAGGTCCCGGAGGTGCAATTCTGCTAATGGGTGTAATGTTTTTAGATACTTCAGCACTGTTGCTACATCCCATACACACTGGTATCGTGGCAGTGACGGTCTTGCTGTAAACACGCCTTTAAGCAGTCGGCACACTAGAGGGTGATTTCCAAATGTACAACCCTCAGGGGGAAATATAACCAAGGATAATGCCGACCTTGCAGTGTTCATTGCACTGTAAGATAGGTTCTTTTTCTCGTAAAGTTCGCTAAGAAAATTTATACCTTGGGTTACAGATGCTGAAAGGGTTTGACAGCAGTACTGTTCCCACTGTCGCAAGTATGTTGTGTAGTTTTTCCTGGTACTGTCTCTCCAGGATTGAAGTATGATAGTTGTTGCCGAATCTGAAAGTCCTTGACCTTGGAGTAATCTCCCGACACTTGGCATACTAGTAGTTTTATCATCTTGCTGAGTGAGTGAACCCGGTGAGGCTCGGATGGTAGGTACAACAAATCTGGTTTTCTAGGCAAAATAAGAGGTTTTTCAACAAGCATATCAGTTAGATAAGGCCACCAAGACTGTGTTGGCCAGTGTGGCACAACTACATTTCCTGTGGCATTCTCACAGTGCACCTTGTGCAACACTTTCACGATGATACAAAACGGAGGGAATGCATAAAACTGAAGGTTACCCCAGGAAATAGAGAAAGCATTAATTGCTTGTGCCCCAGGATCAGGATGATAGGAGATATATTTCTCACACTGTGATTTAAGCGGGAAGCAAACAAGTCTATGTCTGGTATAAATCCACACTTATCCACTGCCTTTTGAAAGATATGTGAATCTAAGGCCCATTCTGTATCAGACCGGATTTTTCTAGATTCTAGGTCTGGAATAACATTCTCAGTACCTGGAATGTGGGCAACAGATAGCCAGACATTATGCTGTATACACCACTCCCAGATACTGATGACTAGGCAGTTTAAATCGTTTGAGTGGCATGTGCCCATTTGATTTATACATGACACAGCAGTAGTATTGTCGACAAGAACTTTAACATGCTTGCAGACAACCACTTTTTCAAATGACATTAAACCAAGCAAAACTGCTTTGATTTCTAAATAGTTAATGTGATAGAGAGCTTCCCCTGGGGCCCAACGGCCTCCAGTGGGAGTATCTTGTACTGTGCACCCCCAGCCTAATGTTGATGCATCAGTTGCCATAGTAATAACATGCTCCCCATGACTGACAACATTGTAGGCAAACTCTATAGATTCAACCCACCATTTAAGGTCCGCCTTTGCCTGAGGGGATAAAGTCATGGTTTTATCAAAGTGAATTCAGCTGAAACCCCCAAAAAACAATTTGTTGTGTGGGTTCGAGTACTGATTTGTCTGGGTGAGTAACCAAACCCAAAGTGCAAAACAAAGTTAATGTGGATTTAATGTTTTCAAGACATTGGTTGTAACCATTGCCTTGAAGGTATGAGTCATCAATATAACCCACAGACAAATGACCAGCCTGCCTGAGGGTGCAATATACTGGCTTCATTAATTTGGTAAATTTTCTGGGACAACAGGCTAACCCATTTGGGTAACAAACAAATTGATATAGTTTGCCTTTCCACCTGAATTTAAGATATTTCTGATGTTTGCTATGGATAGGGACACTGTAATAAGCATCCTTTAGGTCAATTGAGGCCATGTAGCACCTGGCTTCATCATGGAAATAGCTGTCCATATTGTTTCCATTTTGAAATGGTGATACTCAACATACTGATTGAGTGATTTTAAATTCAGTATCATGCGAAATGATCCATCACGCTTTTCACGAAGGAAAATTGTGGAGATAAATTCATGGTTTGAGTGAATAATAACACCCTTCTTTAACAACGAGGAAATTTCGTTGTCTACGAATTCATTTTTTAATCCCTTCCACTCTGGTTGGAAAGGGGTGACACTCTGAGTTGGAGTATGTATAAAAGGAATCATTTTACCTGATACCGACGTTAGAATCTCTGAGTCTGAAGTGATTTTCGTCCACGCGTCCAAATAATAGGCGATTCGCCCAGCTTTGAATGAGTTGACTTGACATTTAAAGTACTCAACCAGACGCGGGAGAAATATTTTATATTGACTTACCTCAATAAAAGGTAATTGGTCAATGATAGTGTTTATTTCCTCTGCTGAGGGTCGTGACGCTTCTTGTTCTGGTTGTATTGGTTGAATTGGCGCCTCTGGTTGCCGTGGTTCTTGAATGTCGTCTTGCGACCGAACGGCTGAGGCGCTCGCCCAAAAAAAGGACGGCCTTGGTGAGGCGCAGAGCTTCGATAACCTGATCTCTGTCCTTGAGAACCCGATGTACTTGCAGTGGAGCCAATTTTATTCATGACTCGGATATGGGTGAGCTCTGTTTGAAGGTCATCGCCGAAGAGGAGGGATGTCACGGGTACTGTTGATGAACATAACATGGCGTAGTCTTTATGTAAACTTGGCTTGATGCTTTCACGTCGTCGTTGAGTGATTTCAAAACAAGCATGGCCAAGCAATGCTAGTACATCCGTATTCATTCTTACAAGGTCGTCGATGCACAGTTTGGAACGATCAGTTTTTGCCTTTAGCAAGTGTTCCGTGCTTTTTAAGATAACATGACCGACCTTTGTGATTTGTTCCTGAACGCGGGAAAATTTTAGGTCGTTTAACCTTGCAAAGCGGTCAAGCTTGCCCCAGATTTCTGGGTTGACCTGAGTCACAGCGAGTTTCTCGCAGTTTGCTGGTCGGTGATACTTTTCAAGCTTTTCTTTAAGCTGATCATCACCGAGCTTTTGAAGCCAACGTTTGTTGGCAATATTCGCCAGTTTCTCTGAGACTGGGTCATCAGTTCTTTCGTCTTCGTTTAGTGAGTGTTCGATCTCGTCTAGCAAGGTGTCATTTTCCTCGCTTTGGCCTGTCTCAGTGGCGGTTTCGTCACCCTTTCCACTGTCTAGTAATTCCTCTGAGTCAGAGTGGTTGTTTATTTCTGATTCAGACCGTCGATCGTTAGCCAATTTGGCTTTTTGGCAGATTCTGCCGAGTTTCTATCTTGTCTCGCATGTAGTCGTTTGAGCGATCAAACGCCAACATTGTGTCGTTTATCTTGTCGAGGGTACCAGAAACATCGTTCTCGTGGGTCTCTTCAAGCATCGCTCTTGTTTCCGCATCGTCTAAACCGTCGTCTAGCTGAGTTTATCCAACTTCGAAAAAGTTCTCCTTGCTGCTCGAAATCCTTTACGCAATTGCATGTGCTCGAATCCCGCTCGCTATCTCACGTGACTTCGTAGTATAGTTTAATACTGTTTTAGGAGTAATTCATTAAAGCATTAAAGTAGCGACTAGACCAATGGCGAAGTAGAATTAATCATGGTTGTTGAGCTATTTCAGTTTTTCAGATGATTGTCAGTTAAATGGAAAATGGTTAAATGGAAAACATAGTATGACATTATTCCAGATGATCTTGAGGTGTTGCAAGTGCTTGTAGATCAGTAGAAAGGGAAACATTTGCCACATATTTATAATTAGCCACACTTACTAACATGAGCGGTGAAAGATTGGTTTGGTTGGGGAAGGGCTGGACAAAACTGTAGGGAGACTGGGGAAATGCTTAGGCTCCCGAAAAATTGTGACATCTAGAGTCTTTGAAAGGCCATTGCAATAGCACCAAATTCTGAAGGCGCGAGACGTTTAGGGGGGTATAGGGGCATACCCCCAGAAAATTTTGAAACATACAGTCTCTGAAATGCCACTTCATGCACTTTGGGGGAAGATTTAAGAGCATTCAGCAATGTCACAAGAATTCTTCGCAAATATTTGGTCGAACGAAAAGTAGCTGACTACCACGCATTAAAAGCCATTTTTCACAGAATTAGTGAATAGCTTTATCATGAAATGGCTTCTTATTTGAAACCCGTCTATCATCCTGTCTAGACTACGTTCTGAAAAGTAGTATCCGCGGTTTGTAGCTTATCTAGCCTTCCAATCCAGATTTCGAACAACCCTCGGAACAACCAACACCTGATCGTTAACAAAAGCCCTTTATATAAATTTAGCTAAGCTGGCGTGTATATAATGTTTTCTTTAGTTTAACTTCTTTATGGTCGTTAAAAATTATAATTATATGTTTACCTTATGCGTATTCTACCAGAAATCACAATATGTATGGCAAATTATTGAGGGGTTAGCCCCCAGCCCCCTTGATGAGCGAGCGAGAGTTGCAACTCTCATGGACTCTCATCAACTCTCATTCTCATTTGACCAGGGCTTTAATCTCTTTATTATACGGACACACCGCCGATCAGGTGATGTTATGCTATTTAATGTTTGCACATTACAGTTACACAAAAATTGACGTTAAATTAATCACTTTAT
This sequence comes from Trachythela sp. YZ-2020, assembly GCA_016169945.1. NCBI lineage: Eukaryota > Metazoa > Cnidaria > Anthozoa > Malacalcyonacea > Clavulariidae > Trachythela > Trachythela sp. YZ-2020. The sequence goes on along the minus strand of JADLSH010000341.1, from coordinate 1,073,003 downwards.
TTAGGAGCAACATTGCGTTGCAGCTCGGTTTGTTCCAAAACAGTTATAAGTACATCAATTGACACTGGAGTGTGGGTCTGTTTTTAGTTACTGAACGATTAAAACTTTCAGTGAGATCCTAAAAGTGACGTCTCCGTGGTGATTTCTATAAAACGGGACATCTCTCTAATACGGACACTTTGGTCTGTCTCTTCGGTGTCGGGAGGTTCTAATGCACAGTTAAAAGTTAAGTCTTGTCTAACAACATAAACAGTATAGCCTATAGTTTCTGGCCTTCCAGACGCGAGCGTGAGATTTGCGGGCGAACTTATGCGCGCTAGAAGGCCTACCACATTTCGCAAATCTTTAACGCCTGATTCCAGGCTATTCCAACTGGAATTCGAAAAATTATATATCAATGAAAGCAGATTAATTTATATTGTATGGTATAAGTTATAATTTAAGTTTATTTGACCTGTTCATGTCTTATTCATAGAAGGGCAAAAACGGTCCCTAGAAGGGCAAAAACGGTCCCTAGAAGGGCAAAAATGGTTCCTATAGAAGGGCAAATTTGCGAATTATGCTAGGCCTTCCAGCCACTCCCCAGGCTTCTCACTCCAGCGCAACAAGCATTGTGGGAGTGAAAGGTCAGGAACTAGGCTAGCAAGTTCATACAATTAAACGTTAAGTCTTCTCCAACAACATAAACAAGTAATCTATACTAACTTGATGTCACTTTCTTCCAAGTCTCATTATGATTAACAGACGTTTTACAGTACTGACTCTTTTCAATTTTCAACGGTATATCCTTGCCGCTTAAGTTTAACTTATTAACAAAATCAGGAACACTTTCAGCAAACGTCGACGAGTCCTGAGTTTTGAACCGATGATAATAAGATGCCATACAAAATCCTGTCATAAATGCATCAAAACCGGCACGGTGATTTCCTGAAGCAGTGTTTGTGGGTGATTTTGTTCCCAATGCTTGCTCAGACTTATCTGATGGATTTTCATCAGGCATATCACCCTCCACATTGCCACTTGTTTCACATTTTTCTTTGTTTGTATTTTTCGTAGCATCTTCTCCACATTCCTGTGAAGACGTCTTTTGTTTGGATTTTCGATTTCTTTTTCGTTTCTTCTTGTTTGCTTTCTTTTGTTGTTCATAATCCAGAATGATGTCAATGTCATGTGACATCTCGCATTTCATTCCTTTGGGACAGTGGCCATGTGCCTATATAGATAGTGGATAATCATATGTTTATGACTGCGGTACAAAAAGTACATGATTGATTGGCTTACATATCCATATATGGTATGGAAACAAGTGCCTGTAACGAGCTAGGATTTTATGTTGACACATCACTGGAAGTCCGCATCGATTGCCCACACATCCGAGAGTCGCCTCCCACCGACAACATAAAGAGACTTGGACCAAGTATAACAAATCTTATAAATTTTACTTATTAATATTTCAACAGCACGATTGAGAAATTCGACCAGATGGTGCCATTGGATGATTGCTTCACATTATACAAATATTTAATTGTTTTAACAGTGCACAATTTTCCATAAACATGGCCACATCTTGAATGACTATGCTTCAGTATTGAGGATCAAGCCAAAATTGATAGAATGATATAGATTATAGCGGCTTCTAATGAGAACCCTCAACCTTCGGCAGAGCTATGATTATCTATTTTCACGTGCCTCTAGTTCACAAAAAGAATGGAACCCACAATCATTGAATGGTGCTTGCTCTGACGACTGCGTCACGAAAACCCCCTTAACTCTCGGTTACAAAGTGCCTCGCCACCCCGGCTATTAGCGAACTAAGACAACGCCATTTAGTATGGGGACGTGACGAAAAAGCAGTCGTAAGCCTATTTTCCACTTCAGCCATGTATATAGCACAGAAACGTAGCATATTTCTTTGTTTTCGAAGCACTTGGGCAGAACGAATGACTTGGACATAAACGAAAACGCCACTATACGTTACGATACACACTACAGTTGTAGTGGAAAACATCCTTTGAACTTTACACTTTTAGCTACAACGGTTAAAATGAAGGGCTACCGTTGTAACTTGATGAAAACCACTGCTTTTTCGTGACGACCTAGTACAAGATTATAACCAATTGCTTACGTTGGCTAATAGGTTCCTGTAGTTACAATTACTTGAACTACGGAAGCAGAATTTTGACAAAATCGATAAAAACTCACCGCATATTGTTCACATGGTGGAACTGAGCCTGCAGACATGGAACTCTTGTTAGTAATACCATTGAACGAAACATCAGCGGTAGATGGATATTTACAGCATTCAAAAGTTACACATGCTTTGTCACTGGCTTCATTTTCAATGTTTTGGCGCCAACTAAAAGATAATTGAATGTGAAAAGGTTGTTTTAACTTTTAACCCAGCATGCATATAAGGTAACACGGTGGGATTTCGCATTATTTGGGGGAGTAAACATGTGATAACAGAAGATTGTGAAGCAAAATTGGTGAAATTTTGAAACATTTCCGCATCTCTTTACTACGAAGTATCCACGGTTTTGTCATTTTGTGTCACTCATTCTATTGTTACTGTTCCTTCAACATGACCGCCAATACGTGAAGCACAACACAAAAATAAAGCAGAATTCTTATGCAGAATAATCTATGTATAATATCCCAATGTAGAAAAATTAATTACAATATTCCAGTTCATATCCTCGAATTTTCTCTTTCAAAAACAATCTATACTATTTTTTCGAAACTTGAATCGACCTTTGACGTAAATAGAATGCGTACGTGGAAGACTTATTGTTCCAAGGTCGTTCTTACAACCCTTGCTCTTGAGGTTTAATTTCATGTATTTTTCATTTGGCACTTGTTCAATGTTGTTTAGGAATATAACTATTCATTGTATTGTCATTGTCTTTGCTCGGTTGGTCTTACTATGGGATTCCTGTCCTGTTGATCATACGTTCAACCTTGTTTGTCTCCATTTATGTTGTATTTTAATTAAATTTTATTGATATATACTTGCTTAGGTAAAAGGTTGTAAAGTTAATAAACAAATAACTGTGTTAATAGTTACCTCTTCTTAAAAATGTAGTTTAAGTAGGTTGCAGAACAGCCTATGTGAAATTCAGCAATGTACTTCGTATCGATCACTCCAGCGTTAAACATTACTGATAGATCAGCGAGGAAGGTTGACAATGATGATGGCAGGTCAGTGTAGAAATTTTGATATAAAAACACCAGGTCCAAAATTCCATTGTGCAATACAATTGGTTTGGAAGATCTCAAGATCTCAAAGAACAATTCTGATATCGTATTTAGGTCTTTTTTGGTGTTCTACAAGAGAGAAGAGTTTAATGTCACGTTATTCGGCTCTTGCAGCACGCGACAACATTACGTCATGCTAAATAATCCACCATTTTAGGTGGCATTATCATGGATTTAATCGAAGTGCCGTTTTCGCTTATATCTTGCAAAATACTGAGAGCTGTATATCGCTAGAGTCCTTGAACAACGAGGAGTATTTCGGTGTATAGTTTGTCTAGAGTATTTTGGTGTATAGCATGTCTAGACCTCGAGTTATTTCGGAAAGTTGGCGTACGTATTAATGTCAGCCATGTTGGTTGATGTCATCTCAATTAGTTTGAATTTGCCCAGTGGAAGTTGCCACCCAAAATTATAAAAAGACGACTTGCGACGTCACTTGCAAGGGCTAGAGATGGATCATCCCTCAGGACGAACTCGGGCAATGAAAACATAGTTGGTATTATTATATAAGTATAGACATTTCCGTGCAGTAGATGGGTGAAATAAAAATCGTATCCTGACCGCGGACGACATTTTTCACATGTGGTGAATTATCGTGTTAGCGTTTTGATTGGCTAGTGTTTTCGCGCTCATAATTGTAAACATGGCGCCCGGTTTTAGCGAAAACACCGAAGTGATAGTTTTATTGCATTTTTCGCTAATAAAGCGACTATATTACCATCAAGGAAGACATTCAAGGCTAAAAATGCTTAAGATAAACATCTTTGGTTGGAATCTCAGCAAGAAAATGAAGAAATAAGTGTCGCCACGTGAGGTGCATTTACGGGTCATTCAGGTGGAAAATGCGACCTAATGACCTGACCCAGAGACTCGATGGGTCAGTCATACATAGTTGCGTACCCTGCACCAATGGTTGGTCACCAGTCCAACTAGGACTCAATTTCAACGAGCTGACTGACCTGAACGGGGTCCGCCTGTTCCCCTGTTATCTAGAGGTCACCTGTTCCTCTAGAGAAACCTACAGTTTTTGATGCTGTGTCAGGTGTTGAGAGCCCTTACTGTCTCAGTATATAACCAATGGTAGTCTCTAGACCATCAGGCCTCAACTCACTGAACAACATGCACAGAGCTGGCTCACCCCCTCTGCAACCTAAAGGTCCTCCTGTTCCTCTAGGCAAAACTTAGGTTAGCTAGAGCCTCTAGACTGTTCGAGCACTTCCTTGCCCAAAATATATGCCACAAAATGCGTCTGTTGTGTTTGTTGTCTTGCTAAAGTTGCCAGTTGTCCAAAGTACTTTGATATATTTCAACATATTAAACTTCGTTAATGATATGTGTAATGACAAATGACTAATGTTTCCCAATCTTGTTGCTCGAGATATTTTGAACCTTGGCCGACGGCCTCGTTTCCATTTAACTTCTTCTCATGTTTCAGTAAAACACTTGCTCTCGTTATTCAAATATCCCATCAACCGTATACTTACTTTGACATGGGGTGCGGAATAAGGAATTGCTTTGGCATAATGTGTATTAAAATCAAACCCATGTTCCAACAGAAATTTCAATGAAGCAGGCTCAACGGTAAAGCTGTCTTTTCGAAGTAGCATCACGTTAAATGTTTGAACCAGAAAATCAGAATTTTTCTTTTCGGCATTCGCATTTTCTGCTTTCTTCTGGAAGACTGAAATACCCACTGACAATATGGAACGTGTCTTTGCAATCTGACAGAAAGCCTTGTATCTGTCATCTGAATCTCTGAGAAGAAAAATATTATAATTGAATGAAGTTTACTCAATAATTTCTACATACGAAATTAGTTCAGAATCGAGTGCGCATGGCCAGAAATCGCGGACATCATTAATTATACTTCCTTACCAATTTACATAAGGGGCCGTTCAACAATTATGCCATAAATTTTTGGGCTCTTTCTATACTTTATAAAATATTAAGTGGTACTATCAATTGTCATTACTAGAAAGAAAATATTTTCATAGCCGTTTGTTGTTTTTATGCTGATATAAAGTAATTATCATGAGTAATAGTGACTGCAATATCTGACTCGTAGTTGATTAATTTATCAATTTGTTCCCTTCTATTGATTACATAATCTTCACCAATAACCCCCCTCCCCCTATGTAATCAACTGTCGTCGAATTAGGAACCCCCAGGCCCTCCCCACTTGCATGTTTGGAGTGTTGCTCTATATGGGTGTGAACAAGGCTGGATATTGGTGTAAATGCTGGGGGAGGTGGAAAAAAAAATAGGGAATGTTCAGCGGTCCAGGCTCCTGGGAGGGTGGGGCTCAGAGGTTTTAGGGTTTAAGATGTACCCCGCTGAAGTCAACAATAGGGCCATTTATACGAGAGAAAATAAGTCTCGACTTACATAAGACGCGTCTTATATAAGACGCGAACACACTCGTATAAATGGTCAAATTCTAGTAAGTCGCAACTTAAATAAGAACAGCAGCTCAGGCGTATATAAGACGCGTCTTATGTAAGTCGCGTCTTATGTATAAGACGCGTCTTATGTAAGTCCCATATAAATGGCCCTAATGTGACTGTATGTATATGTATGTATGTATTTATGGATGATGACTGTATGACTCATCCAATTGAAATTGTGTTTGATTGAACTTTGCAAGTTAGATGTAATGGTTCATTAAATTTTGACTTTGATCCATCATTTCACTTTTTACAAAGGGAGGTGCATTAATTACCAGGGGGGGGGATAAATTCTAAGGGGAGGTGCGCATCTCCCCTCAAAATCCGGCCATGGATGTGAAAAAGGATGTGGAAAGATTGGAGAATTTCGAAACATGGTGTTGACTGTTGGAGAAGATGTTGAAGGTTAAGTGGACAGAGCATAGAAGGAATAATGACATACTCAGAAATTAAATGATATCGGAGAGAGACAACTAATCAAAAGAATCAGATCACAACAACATATTATTTAAATAGATAGGACATATCTTATGAAATGGCACTCTCCCTAATCTTAATCTGAATCTAGAAGGAAGATATACCATGGTAAACCAGAAGGCGCTATCCTAGATCAGGCACTTTGACATTCAAAGTTTGACTTGAATTTAACTTGAGGAGGGACACGTATCCCCACGCACTCCAACGGTTTCTGGTGCACAACTGCTTGTAACATACAATATAGTGGGGAAGCTAGTCATAGCAACTGGACACGATATGCAAATAGTTAATATGCACTTAGATTTGAATAATTAACAAATTACTGTAAATATTTGCATAGCATGACCAGTTGCTATGTCTAGCTTCGCCACTGAGACAATATGTGACGCTCTATACCAAAATTATTGCATATATACAATGCATAACTTTGCAAATATTATGAATAGAAAATGTAGATTTTGGTCACTACCTTGCCATGGTGTCTTTTCTGTTGCCAATGCCACTCATTTCCTAAAAATAATATTTAATAATTGTCATTGTAGTAATATAATTGCAACTTTGTAGTATTGTATTTGGCTTGAATGCTTGATGAGTATCATGCTAGCTGGTATACAGAGCAAAATAATAAAGAGTTAATGGTTAACAAGAGATATGGGCAGATAGTGTCGTTAACTCATAAGAAAGAAAATGCAGGAAATAGGGAGTCAGTCAACTCTAACTTTCTTTGCCATAACTGAGAGTTACAGTAGCAAAGAAACCCTAAACAACCTTTCTTTCTCAAAATTTACTAACAATCTCAGAATCTTATTTACAAAATCGCTATAGCATCATTTAAAAACCCCCAGGAATAATGCTACTAATTTAAGATCAGGTCCTTCCACAGGGCCCCTAACTTGAAAAGGGGTCCAAAAAGCTCCAAATTTGCAGTAGCTGGGCCCCAGCTTGAGAGGGACTGCTGTTTCATTTTAGGACCCTCTCAAATGGGGGGCCCCTGTCAGGTTGTGTGGGGGGGGGCAAGGCAAGTTCTTTCCCTCTGTCTTTCCATCTCAGTATCTCTGCACACAGTGGTGGTAATTACAGTGGGGTGGTGGGAATTGCAGTGGGGTGGGGTGGGGGCAGGGGCGGATCTAGGGGTGATCAGAGCGATCACGCGACTAACCTAAAATTTGCAATTGCGCAATTAATTAATTCAACCAACAGTCCAGTTATCATATTTCATGCAGTGGCTTATATTCAAAGTTCGTAGTCAAGTTATCAAGTTTCATACAGCGGCCAGGCCTTCGATACATAACGCGCAGAACAGCGGTCTAGCGCGTGAGTTTTGCTCGCTCTAAAGGCAGATTCCAGCTATCTGATTGGCCAATTTGCTTTTTGCGCGTTCTGCGGGGAGTTCAGCGATCAGGGGCGAGTATACAAAGTATCCGATTGGCTAAATTGAAAAAAAATCTGAATTCCCATTGGCTAGATTTTTCTGACCGATCAGATGCATCAGGCTTCAGTTTATACGGCATGATTCTATGACCTTTCTGATCGCAGCTTTGACCGCAAAGGTTCAATCGAAGTAGCTCGGAAAATATAATACGAATATACTGCAATGTCTCGTAGTATTTACGAGGCCGTTCAGGCCATGAGCAATGTCTGGTGGAAATTCAAGCTGATCTGAGGAAGCGAATCGACGCTTCGCCGAAGACTTATGTCCAAGAGCTGTTGAGCGCTATCAACAACACAAGCTTCTGCTTGGGCAGAAATTTTGGTGCCGAATCGTACATTCCGAAGTATGTTCGGGAAAGGAACAAGTCTTGTACGGCTACGGCCCTAGCTAATGCAAATATATTCTATTTTAACTACATTTATTGTGGCGATTTTCGACTTGTATTTACAGAGCAATCTGTGCGCGTGAGGCGATGACCCGCTGGTTATGTTGATGAAAATTGCAATTTTTGCATATTACTGCGGTCGAAACCCAGCCGATTAGGCGAACTGTATAAAATATAGGCATTAAGGCATTTTGTTTATGCTTTTGTTGCTTGATATTAATCGCCTAAGGTTTGGATATATATTATCGACTTCAACCGAACCAAAATATTCTTATATAAATATGATGTATTTTTGACTTGATGTGTGTTGGACCGCATGGCATGGTGATGGTGTAATACGATCTCAGATGTGATGTAAAATTGTGTTTGTTAAAAATAGAATATAGCTATAGGCAGCAAATTGATCCTATTCTGAAATAGCCTTTGGTTAATTGGCTTCCCAGGACCAAAACATTTTATCCTTTACTCTTAAAACACGTTTTAATATCATGTACAGCAGTTTGTGTTATTGTGTAAACTATAAATATTTGAAATGGAGATTAATATTTAACTCCATGTCTGGTTTGTTTATTAGATCTGCTGCTACTGGGAATTGCTTGTACAGCTCTGTGTATGTTAGGTGGGGGGGGGGGATAAAGGGTTGACTGGGACTGGTGCGAAAATTGAGCAATTTCCCCCCAAACCCCCCCCCCAAAAAAACATTTATCCCCCCCCCGGTTGTTTACCAACGAAAAATTTGACTAACGTACGAAAAATCCTTGATCCGCCCCTGGGTGGGGGTGCAACTGTCGGCCATTTTGATATGGGTGGTTTGTTGGTAATTTTAAGGTTTTGTCAGAAATTTAGAAGGCTTTGGCACCGCTCCACCAAAAAAAAGGGAATTCCCACCACTGCCTGCACACACCTCCACCGGCTCAACTTTTGAGAACTGTTGCAAGCTATTGAGTCACTAGTTGGCCCAGTATGTACTGCCTAGACTGCCTGACTCCATAGCTCCCCCAGCGACGATACGCACTGCCTCCGTGGTGATTACACTCTGCGCCATGAACTGCGCAGCTCAGCACCTGCCAGAACCCCCCTCCCCCCTAGAAGATCAAACTTGATCCATTTAATACTGCTCCATAGATATGTACTGTCATGAATCATGATAGACTCTCACCAGATCTAGTGCAATAAAAGTAGCAGATTTGATGGCCAAGATGAGTGATGGCCAGTATTCAGTGACATTTTCGGCATGTACATCAACCACAGGAATATTTCTTACTGCCATAGCGACATCAACGTCCCAAAATTGACCAATTTTCTCTGTCTACCTTGATTTCTGACAAGTCTGTGCCCTCTTTTATGCGTCTTGCAAACGTATAAAACTGGAAAAACATTCCTGGAAATATTTAAAACAAACTAAACTAAGCAAGTTTTCCACTTAAAAGAATTTGAAAGCAAAAATAATAGAATTTGATAAGCAGAATAACAGAGGGAAAACAGAATATAAAAGTTATTTTTATTTATTAAATATATTTGCAGCATGTTTAAGAATTAGAGAACATTAATTTTGGTATAATAATATTGAGTTATGGACTTTTAGAAAGAAAAATCGAAGGAATTTCACCATAAATTGAAATACAAAAAATACAGGAAAATTTCCCAGCAGTTTCCGACCAGAGCCCGCGATTCCATTTCTTCAGAAGCAATCAAGCATGCGCAGAACGTAGTTGTCAGGACATGTGTAACATAAAACAACGTTTTGGAGCGAAAATTTTGCTTTTAGAATAAAGAAAATAACTGTTTTTTGAAATATTTTGGAGGAGTTTTACTCAACAACAGTTTGCAAATTGTGTCGTGAAAACGTAGGGTGAAAATCTATCGGTTACAATGAAGCTTACAGCTGATCTCATCCTCCAGTCAGCACAGTTTACAAATGCACTCAAAGACAGAGAACTTGATCTGAGAGGTATTCATTTTGTTTTCATAACCTGTATTTGCATATAGTGTTTATTTTTTAAAGGAATCGATACTATTACTGTGAATATTTAATATCAATATGTGAACATACTGGGTTAGTTAGTTAGAAAGTCATCTAGCCGATTACAAAATAACCTACTAACCTTTGATACTGGTATGTCAGTATGGGACTGTCGACAAATATATTTCCCATAGTGGATAGGGTCATAGGGATGAACTGGTAACGAAAAATCCAATTTACCGATAGGATGAAATTGATGAACAACATGTGGGCTTATCAGCCGATATATTAACAAATGTAGGGCAAAACATTAAGACCTATAATACACTTGCTATTTTGCGTTTGCATGTTTTCACTATCCATTTCCTTTATGTGTAGGTTACAAGATTCCAGTTATCGAGAACCTTGGGGCGACTTTAGTAAGTTACAATAAATTATTGATAGTAAATCTGTTACACACAGAGTTGCGAATTTACGGCTGTGGGTATGCAGGTGCCACTCGTGAGGCATTGAGGAAGGTTGAATGTGAAACATTGAATGAAACATTGCAAAGCAGTGACTAGTCAGGCTAGTATTAGTACTTACTGTAGTAGCAACAGTCAGCACTCAGAGGAAGGTTGACAATGTGACAGGATTTGCTACCATTTTCCACTGGTTCCTTGTCAAATTATGCCAGACAATTTTGGTGGCACAGTTTACAGTACTTGTGTATCAGTGTATGTCAATGTGTACTGATGTTTTGTGTCTTAATTAGGATCAGTTTGACACAATCAATTTCTCGGACAATGATATCAAAAAGCTGGAAGGATTCCCATTATTAAAGAGATTGACATGTCTCTTACTGAACAATAACAGAGTATGGTGAGTATTCATGATTATATGAAATTTTTATTATTATACATTTAAACTCTATCCTCGTTTCTGATTGGTCAAAAATCCCCGGATAATTCTCAATATTTACTTCCGCTGTTGGCGTCATCAGCGTGGGATAATAGCTGTTTTGGATCGAACTTCGCTCCAGGTGATAGTTGATGAGGGCAAAGCCCGAATGAACTATCATCTCATAGAAATCGAGAGCGAATAATCTAATTGTTTTGGTAGAAACCAGCAAGAAAACAGTATTTCAAAACGTTTTTCATAATTTATTGAAATAAATTCGTTAAAAATCGCGCCGAGGAGATGGCTGTTTCGCTACTCGCTATCTATCGACAATTAGATAGCGAGTGGCGTAGCCAATCAAATTACAGCATTTGCAATAGTATACTAGTATGATTCTACTAAATACATATAGTCCCTTTTGATTTTGGAGGGAAGCTTTACTCTACTGTACAGTAGGCTAAATAAACTAGCCCATGTAAAGTAGGCTTAAGAGTTACTTGTATTGAGATCTAATCGTTTTTATGTATATATATTTTGACTGCAAGTATGGATGGACCAAGTCAAGGTAAGCTTCCAGTAAAACTCAATGGCGTCACCCAGAAACATTCCTTAATACATGTCAATAGATTGATGTGCGAACATAGTACGTTGGCAAAAGTAAGGCGACCAGTTAAGTGGACCAGTAGGTTTTGCATTGCTTGCATTACATGAAATTTAATATGGAATATAGCTGCATGAGTTGTGAATTTTAATTATTGACCAATCCTTCGATAATCGGAAATTACCGATTACCGATTGTCTGAAGTCAAATTCTGACTGATATTTAAACGGATCAAATGAATTTGGGATTCATTTGTTACTGCATGCATTTGCGTGGAAAGATCATGAAGCATTCGGATTTGCTAGCAGATTGTAGTAGCATGCATGTTTGGGCAAGCGATATTTATGGCAAGTTGTCAAAAACGCGATTTAGAGTCAATTTTTGGAGTGAAAAATCAATTTTTTAGTCGTCTGGTCAATGAAAACTTGAAAAGCAGTCTTGAAATTTGAAACATATTTCATTGCTTTGGTCAGACTAAAGAGAAGCGGGATATTTTCAATCATTTGGGTTGGTAAAAAAGCAATCGCTTTGCTTTTCCAACACCAGACAGAGTTCAATCATTGAATGAAAAAAACAACCTAATGTCTATGTGTTATTTGGTTGAATATAGTGATAGTGCATGTTTATGTCATAAGTTAAATGGAATAATGATAAATTCTTCATAACTCGTATGTCCTTCATTCATTCATGTATACAAAGTTTCCACTCTGCGTGAAACTACAGTAGGTCATGCAAATACAGTTACAGTGTATCATACTATCATAGTCAGAGTATGCGATGCTAATGCAGTACGTTATTTTGTATTTTTGTTTTAGTCGAATTGGTGAAGGATTGGAAACATGTTTACCGAATTTAGAGACTTTAGTTCTGACCAACAACAATATGCAAGATTTGGTAGGTTGCTTAACATGTACGGCACATGCAGTATATACTAACAAACATTTGAAATTTCAGAATATTTTGTAAGAATTATTTTCAATTATCGCTGGATGAGGCACGATAGAAGCAGAAAATATGTTCTCGCACATTCCTGCATGGGCCCCCGATAAAAATAGGGTGGAAATAGGTCGTGCGTGTGTAACACATGTAGGTTGAGCACATTGTTGTTCTTGTTTACCATAGCTTCACACAAGTGCCCACCCCGTATTTCCCAATTTTTTTATAAGGCTTACACTGTACATAGTTTTAATGGAAGGATAGCAAACGGATAGCATTCTCGAGTGTTGGCTTCCAGTATAGGTAGCAATGAACAATATTCACGAGCTTGGTTGAAGGATCCACTCATCCACTGTAACTACCTGAAAATACTTCGAGTTTGCGAGGCCCTTTGTCTGGAAGTTAGTTGCATGGGTCAGGAGAACATGAGTAAGTCAGTGAGGGTGTGCCAATTATCCATATTTTTAGCAGAGAGCTGCGCTGAATTACGAAGGATGCAGGTCGACTTGATCGAGTTGAAGGCTTATTATAGGCACCCCTGGCATGCAGCCACCGTGTGACTCATGTCAGGGATCGCAGCTGACAGCTATGATATAGAAGGGTTAGTTAGGGGCTTATCCAAACCCACCTTGTCAACATTCTCTGTGGGAGGAAACCGGAACACCATGAGGAGAAAACCCACAACTTTCGGTAGAGAGTTCACGGACTCTTCACATTATGTCATGAGTCCGTAGCAAGAATCGAACCCACGATCTCAGAGGTGAAAGGCATTCGCTCGGACGACTGCGCCACCGAAGTCCCCAGCCCAACATGTGTGCTTTTATAATGTAAATACAAAAGCGATCACGTTTTAAAAATACACCAATAAGATGAATGTAGAGAAAGCAAATCAAAACAGGATTAGAAAGCTGCATTATACAGAATATACAAATTTTGGAAGAATACAGTTGGCGAAAAAAAACGGGGGAAATATGGATATTATGTATGAAGTTGAAGTGAGTGAGGTGATATGTAGACATACTGTCAGTGTCTGCTCGTGTCAGGCTTGGACATATTGGAGCTATTAAAATATAAAATAAAACGAATCGCAGGGCCGCAGGTTCAATTCCTGCCAGAGGGCCTAAGTTGCATTTACCGTTCGAGTATTCCATCTACTAACACCTTCTACTATTAATCCAATCGAACGAGATATGGATGCCTAGAAAAATCTTCAGTGATATTTACAGTTTACACATACACCATATACTGGCATCACTCCCATCTTATATACCGAACTTGCGGTTGATGCTCAGCAACTGGACTCTGCATAGCTCAGTTGGTTGGAGCGCTGCACCGGAAGGGCCTAAGTTGCATTTTTCGCAACTCCTCCTGGCTAGGTCTAAAAATGTATATAAATTTCCGTTCTAGTATCCCATCTACTAACACCTTCTACCATAAAATAAAACGCATTTCGTTGAATAACGCTCGTTGAGACCGCGAATTAGCGGCGCCCATTGGCCGTGAGAAAATACTTTGACGTTTCGATCAAAGATTCGTCGTCTTGGTTACTAACTTCCAGACGAATTGCCTTCACTCGAAAAGTCGAAGTATTTTCTACAGTAATTACACCCTTCAACCATTATCGTGAATATTGTTTAACGCTACTTCCACTGAAACACAGCACTCAACGTACATAACTTGTAAAATAAGAGATTTGATTTATCTGCGAAGATCGTTTAACCTCAATTCTATTTTTGCTAGAGCGACCTGGAACCTTTAAAAAGTATCAAATCATTGCGATATTTAAGGTAGGATGTGACTTATCTTAGTTACTTAATACAGTATGTCTAACTGAATTACGTGTATGTACTATTTTTACCACTGATCTCTCTAGGACTGGATAGTGCATCTGTTATGCATAAATGAAGGCAATGGCGGTAAAAGTGTCGAAATTTGTGAAATTGAACATTGGTTCTGATTAACTGACTGCAATCTCTTTTATTGTTTTGCCCAGCCTTTATAAGAAACGTAATGTGGCGTTTAACAAACCAAGGCAATCTACTAATAACATGGGTTCTCTGTAGGATCTTTGTTACAATATAATTTTCTGTTGTATTTGATTGGATTTCATCAATGCTGTATATCCATTCTACTTGCAGTTTGATGCGCAATCCCATATTGAACAAACCGAACTGCAGATTGTACGTCATCCACAGTTTGCCTCAAATAAGAGTCTTGGACTTTCAGAGGATAAAACAACGGGTAAGATAAATAGTCAAATAGTAAACAATTTTATGAAATTTCTATGAATTACAATCGGCAAAACGTGCAACTGGAAAATATTTAAATATACTGTTCACCGCTTATCTCGTTCGTTCCCTAAAATAAATATCATCTGATTAAATAATGACTCTTAAATCTTGATGTGTCGCACGTTTAACAACCTACACATCAAAAAGGACGCCATATGTTCTGAATTTAGATAACCCTAACCCTGCATGGTAATAGTTTACTGTCCGGTGTCAAATTTCGAATGGTGGAAATGGATTCGCATTAATCATAGTCTTGGCCCAAATGTCCTTCCTTATATAACTCGAAAAACTGTGCAAGCAGCCATTATAAACTTGTTTAACTGCACGATCTGATCAACAACATTTCAGTTTGTTTAATCACCGTTTGCATTTTCGTTTATGGCTACTGTAGTCACTCATTTCAATGCTTTAAATAATCCCGTCCTCCGTAGAACAGTCCCTAACTCTCTTATATCTTTTCTTCAGGAACGGGAGGCCGCGGCAAGAATGTTTAGTGGTAAAAAAGGAGAAAAATTAGTAAATGGCGCTATGAAAGGCAAAACAAATAAGTATGTAATACGTCCTATGTATACAGGTTTCTATCCCAGACGCAATTTCCTTTTTTAACATTAATTGTCTAATGATTATAGGCTTATAGCAACTCATCTGTATGGATAAGGCCGTGCGTCGTGTCTCAGTATAATCTTAAACTTAGCATTATCAATCAATCAATCAATCAATCAATGGTTTATGGGCGACATAAAGCAAGGCACATTTGAAGCATGTGTTGCAAATGAGAAAATTCGAGCTGATCTGCATCTTTGCATGAACCAGTGATCCTGCAAGTTCCCAATAAGAAGATTTAAGGACTTTTCAAGGACTATTTAAGCACTATCCAAATATAAGAAAAAATATAGTGGACTCTGATAAAATGATGGCGACTGAACGATAACAACAGTAAAAGAATGGAAGACAAGTGACTTTCTTACTGTATTTGCTAGATAAAATTATGAAAATGTCCTCATTAAATAATTATGATCTATTTTGAATTAACATTATGTGTGATTTTCAAGCACTTTTCAAGCACTTTTAACAAATTTTGTATTTTCAAGTGCCCTTGAAATTGATTTTTTAATTTAAGCACTTTTCAAGGAGTTTAAGGACCTGCACGAACCCTGATGAACACTCCTCCAATACACGTAGAATTTCACTATTGACTGAAGTGAATATATATCTGATCTGAATACCCTCAATAGCTCCCAGTGGAGCATAGACCATCGATGGCACTGCTCCATCGCAGTTGGCTCTGCATGGGCTGTATTTTCTGCTTCGTTCCTGTTCATTTCATGCTTTTCACCTCGGCCTAATTGTCCCGCCTTCAGCCAGTCAGGATCTGGCGTGTAGTTCAGTGTCTGCTGTCGGTTTCCTCAGGGCATGGCCGATCCATCCCCACTTCGCAAGATTGTGGGACGGAAGAAATCTGCACTCACTTTACGTGAAAAGTTTGTCAGATTGTGGTTGTTATTAAATCACACCGAAGTTCTGTAAGCTTTTTGCTAAGTTAATTCCGGTGCACATAATATATATATTTGGTCTTTCTTATAGTATTTTATTTTTTGTTTCAGATTTGTTCCAGGCGCGCCTCTTGTTAAACCCCCAGCTCCACCGCCAGCAAAAAGAAATCCACAACGAAACAACATTGATGCAATCAAGGTTTGTGATTATTTTTTATCTAAAAGTGAGTTAAAAATACTGAGGTACAGTATCTATAGTATGCGACTCGTGGTTTTTGGTATCGTTTAATTTCTGTGCCAAAAAATTCGTCTCAAAAAATAACTGATTATTATAACGTCGACGACCATCGGCGATGACGTCCCAGGAAAAAAGAAGTTTGTATATTCGAGCCGAATAGCTCTTCGGAAACATCTTCCTAACCCAAAACCGTCTTTGTCGTGGTATTAAAGATGTGCCCTATATTTTCTTAAATGACAATTTGCAGGTAGAAACAGATGAAGGTTTGTGACTCCCATGTTAACGTGGACCTTCTTCCCTAAAAATTCGCTAACGTAGCCGACCGTCGGTGATACGCAATAATTTCATAAAGCCTTCGAACAATAGCTGGTTAACTGTGTCACTGAGTGTTTTTCAACTACTGTATAAACGCTTAATTGTTAGCCTATTATTTAAGCAAATTTGCTTACGTTTCAGTCATAAAAAGCTATATACATTTAAGGGCAGGACAGGATACATTTAACAATATTTCTGCCAATGATGATTAACAAATTATATACAGTACAACTTTCTTAAGTTGTGGAATAGAGCTAATTTGTCGGCAACTTTCACCAATTGTCCTTGATAAAAAGAAAAATGCAAGTCATCTACTGCTGTTATACAGTTTAATTTTCAACCTTAGAACAGTAATCGCTAACCTGCTGTAATCTCGTTGCGCTTCTAGGCTGCTATCGCTAATGCTAAATCACTGGAAGAAGTACAAAAACTGGAAATGATGTTGAAATCTGGCCACGTACCCGACATTCAACAACCCATGGCGGTCGACAGAAGATGAACTGGAATATAAAAGCGCCAACCAAGACAATGAAATTCAGTTGCTTGAGGCAAACTTGGATGAAATATTCCTCGTGCATGTGATGGCATCATGAGACTTGACATACACTGCATGTGCTATTCATTGTGTTTGGTGGAAACTAACTAAGGCTTTTCATAAAGACATAATATACGGAATCGGCTTTCCTACTATTTCTATATATCGCAGATATTGTAGGAATTGTCGAAATGCATACATAAATTCGCATGAAAAACCTCTTCAGCTTCGTGTGCAAATTGCTCAGTTACGGTCTATTTATGTTTACGTCCAGTTATCGCTATTTGTCTTTATACATCTTTTCATTCATATTCATACTCAAATTTGAAATATAAATGCATGAAGTGAAAGAGTGGTAAAAGATGTAAACATCGTATCGTCTGGCTACATTGCATACGAAGCTGAGAAACTCTGTTAATAGCGAGTTTACGATTGACGACGCGGTGTGCGAAGACGCCGCAAGAGGACTGAAGAGTAGTGCGTTTGGGATGTCTTCACTTTTTCCCGCGGCGTCTTATTGCACTACGAAATGCAATTTTTCCAATTCTATACGTCGTGTTGACAACGTAGTACGTTTTAAGGTGAGTTTTCATATTTTTCTTTTTGGTTCTACGGCGTCTTCGCACACCGCGTCGTCAATCGTAAACTCGCTAATCTTTCACAAATCTATAGACGCCATAATAGATCCATTTATACGGGAGTAAATAAGTCGCGACTTGCATAAGACGCGAACACACTCGTATATAAATGGTCAAATTCGACTTATTGTGGACCTGAACCCCTGTTCTTATTTAAGTCGCGACTTACTAGAATTTGACCATTTATACGAGTGTGTTCGCGTCTTATGTAAGTCGCGACTTATGTAAGTCGCGACTTATATTCTCCCGTATAAATGGCCCTATGTATCCTCATCCATCGTAGACTACCACTTTTAAGAGCTATTGTTTCGTATAAAATATACCATACGACAATTTTTCTTAAGCACAATACCTATAAGGTATCGTCCATCAGGTATCAACATGTGTAAAATCTTAGCCGTAAAACATGCGCTTTTTTACCTCTCCTTTTCCAAACCACGGAATAGGCCCTCACCTCATGAATGGGTAACTCAAGATGGAGTTGTATTTTGGTGAAATAGTGTATTGTTAATCCATGTAAATAAACTTAAACTGTTCTCAAGAGAACATAATTGTGATAACCTTACTATAGTTGCACATATGATCGCACTCAATAGGGTATGCACTAGATATACAAAAAATTCTCGAAATATCTTTGATAAAATATCAGAAAACTCGGTATTCGTTGGTCTCTTTGCTAACCTATGTCAAATTGTACAATAGATTTTTCTTTTTTGAAATAGTGATTTTTACATAAATTATGCAACAGAATGGGCTAAAAGAACAGACCGTAATCGGAGTGACCGAGTGAAATGTTGGATAAAATATTTGGCAAAATGTTCGGTGAAATGTTGGGTAAAATATTGAGTAAAATGTTGGGTAAAATGCAGGGGCGTACATACCGATTTCGGCTGGGGGGGGGGGCGAAGTCTCGAAATGAGACCGACCCATGAATCCAGACCGACTTTTAACCCGACCTAATTATAATCCGAAAAGTCGATAGATTCTGCGTGCTCCTGCAATAAGTTGAGCAGCAACACAATTCAATGAACAAAATATTCACTACATAAGTTACGTTTCATATTTTTACTGAACTCATGTACACAAGGGCAGATCCGGCGGAATAGGACGACTGATGCAGAGGGCACCCATTTGGAAGGGGTCTCTCCGCGAAATTTTGAAATCTAGGACCTTGGAAACGCGATTTCCTGCATGGAAATCAGAAAGATGCGTTGCTTCCTGTAGTTAATATGTAGAAGTAGTTGTGGCAATATGGTTCCATTTCAAAATAGTCAGTTTTGGCCTCCTGTCTCAAATTTCCAAGACAAAAATCATTGCAATAGTTGAAGACAAGGCAAACGCACTCAAACAGTGCAACTCGTCAGACTACCAAATTGAAACTTGTAGTTTTTCACAAGCGGCTGCAACAAAATGTGGTCACAAAGTACACCAACATGTGTAGGAATGAAAATTGATTCGCCTTTGACAAATTGTCACTGACAAATCGCTCATTAAAAAGGTTCTACAGTTTACTGGAACAATACGATTTACGCATTACCTGCCAGTTTCGTCTGTCTTTCACATCATTAGCATTTTACAGTGCTTCTGCAAACATTCAACATACGCACGCCACATATGAGTTTTATGGCATTCTAGAAGAACGCTTTACAACAAACTCCGAAACAGGATTTTCCGCAAATATGTGGACATATTCAAGTACGTAACTGGAAATTGAAATAACTCGTGTTGGGAATTGTAAATAATGCAATGATTGAAGTCGGTCTCTGAAAATATTTAGCCGGTCTCGCATAGCATTGCGTGCAATTTAGGAATGCAAAATTTTGAGACCAATTGCACTTATTTTGAGATCGACTGGATAATTTCACTTGGTGGGGGTAACCACACCCCTCACATTTACGCTCCTGACTAACACTGGAGCAGTAAGGAATGGATAGGGAGTATACACTGTAGTATAGAGAGAACAGTTTAGAACTGATAGAGCTGTCCAGTACAAACAAAGTTAGCTTGATTTAGGTTTGCTCAACAACCTAAACGTCTACTAATCACGGTGACTTCGTTTTACCCATAAAAATACATTTAAAAATGGGGTTTTGTTTTACCTAGCGGTCTCGTTGAAAACAAAATAGTGCCGTTTTGCTTTATAACAACGAAATTCCCAAAATCCAATCAGAATTTTTTGCTGTCAGAATATATTTGCTCAATTTTTTTTATATTTCTATGAACTTAAACCTTTATATGGAACAATATTGGTGTTTCTGTGTGAGCATAAGCATCTTAAGGAAGCAAAATAATCTAGATAATTCGCTCTTCTAAGACAGCTCATCGCTCATATTACTTAATGCTAACCGGGAAAATGAATTTTTCTCTCAATTTCTCTGTAAACATGTGCGCTTTTCACTTAATTTCTTGGATAGAGTCACTTGGATATAGAACATTACCGCAAGCATGAAATATTTGGCATTTGCATGTATTCCATACCAAATACATGTTTCGAAGGGTATATACATTGCTGACTATGATCCTTTTCACTAAAAACACACACATTTGCTATTAAAACTGAAATAAACAACATTATCAGACTGTTGAGGTACAACAATGTGCAGCATTAAAGCCCTCCAAAAGCGCTCACCATATGCCCATATATCGAACGCAGAGTTATAAATTAAGCTTTGCTCAAACCAGATTGTTGTACCAGATTTGATAAATTTATCAGCTGCCAAAAATTTAAACATAGAATACCTGATTATATGGTATTATTAACTGTCTGTCTTGTGCTGGGAATAATATATAGATTCTGGCTTTGAGCAACTATATACGTGAAATTTAAGGCAATTTTAACCGCTTTATTTTACGACAGCAACTATAATTCACTAATTTTCACAGGATTTACTATTTATTTGCCTAAGCATTTAGTAATAGAGTCCCGAGAAGTTGTGTCTCAATTTTTACACAAATATACACATTAAATAAACTGAAATATCTATACCACCGTGAGTCCATCAGTCAATTCTTGCATTGCCATTCCCCCCGGGCATTTTCACTTATTTTTTCTCTAAGTGTACAATTCCCTGGGGCTGGGCAGAAAAAAACACAACAATGCCCCAGCCGGGGCACACCAACACATCAATTTCGTCAGAATATCATGAGATAAAGTTTTAAGCTTGTAAAGACAAGCACGTTTTGCTCACAAGTTCTGTTTGTTTGTGTGTATGACACAAATACTTTCATCCATATTCATGGCAGTGCACATGTTTGCTGCAGCTGCTGCAGAAACCACAATCATTTCCAGATAGAGAGACACATGCTCCGCCGGTGAATAAATGCCTGGCCCGGGGACATTTTGCAAGTACTAATGCCCGGGGGGGATGGGCAATGCTAGAATTGACTGATGCATAACTTCTAAAAGGTTTCAACAAAATAAATGTATTTCTGACCTATTGAAACATTTCCTTGAACTTGAAACCGCCTTAAACTGCCATAAATTTCCTTCCAACAATTTGGAATGCCTTCTGTTTAAAATTAACCGTTCCATCTCCGTCCACAAATTTCATCAAACGTTCCTTCTCAACCAATGAGGATAGCTTTGTCTGGTCTATGTAGAATGTTGCGCATGCCCACGTTACAAACAAATCAACGCTTGCAAAGCTATAATCATGTAAAAGATTCTCGCTGGAAATAATTTTTAAGCCATAACATTTAAACATGGAATCTGCCGCAGCTTTTTCCAAAAAATACGGTGCTGGTTTCATAGCATTGACCGCTACTGCCATTTCTAGTAATGCCTCAATAGGCTCTGGCCTAGCAACTGCAGAATGAATAGCCAGTCGGCCACCAGGTTTGAGACACTTTACTGCTCTTTTGAAATACGCGTCCTTCTCGTCTGCATGCAACCAGTGGAAGACAAAAAGACATCGAAGAATTCTTCGTCAGAATACGGGAAAACGCTTGAACTGTTTCCGTGTGTGAAACTGATGTTTCTTGTGGTTTGAATAGCAATTTCAATTCGGTTAGGGTCTGGATCAACGCCAAATACATTCTCGCAACCAACTTGGCTTGCGATGTGTGCTGTTAGTTCTCCTGTTCCGCAACCCATATCCAATACTGTCTGTCCATAACGAAGATTGAGAAGAGCTACGAACTGTCGACCTAGTTTTATCTGGATATTATTATTTTTTGAATACTTTTCTGCAATGTATTTGTAGTCTTGTTTTTCACTTAAAGCCGACGCCATATTAGTCATATCTGTTACGGGATTAGTTATGCGTGCTATTACCCCAATGTGGGGTAGAATTTGGTCAAGTAGATCTATTTTAGCACACCTACAGTCTGGCGAGCCTCTGGGGAATAGAAAGTCTTTAATACGGGGCGAAAATGTGTTTTTCAGCCACTTCGACACAGTATAGAGACGACCAGTAGGGCCACTCTTTGAAATTTTGTGTGGCCGCTCATTACGCATTGGCAGCCAGTCAATTGCTTTTTCTGGCCAATAAGCAAGCTGTACTAACTTTCCTGGCCAGTAAACTGCATATTTTTGCATAAAAAGCCGCCTACATGTTGCATCGCCGAGTGGCCCTACTGGTCGTCTCTATACTGTGACTTCGACATCAGGGTTCTTCGTGGTTTAGGAATTTTCTTCTTCGCAAAAACTTTACGCGTGTGTTGGCCGCTGAGCCTCTGTTAATATGGCACAATCTATCCAGCCACAGCTGCTCGATCCGGAGGAAGTCATACAGCTGCGTGTTTTACGGCCTTAAAAGCACACTTTTGCTGTGTTGTAGTGAATTTTTTACGTGTTCTTGCTTTCTGATGGTGTGTTGTTAAATCTGGCGTGCTGTTCAGACACACCTGCCGCCATACTGGTGTGCTGTTCTGTAATGAAAAACACACCATCGTGTTCATATTCAAATTTTGCAGCACGTCAGCGTGTTATATAAGCACACTACCATGTTCTTAAAACACACCGACAGCACGGCAGAATTTCTAGTGTATTTGTGACTTTTTATATATGCTTTCGACTGTTGTTATACTTGCTTGGATACCCATACCATGTTTAGTTTATTATATTTGGTTTATTATATTGTGTTAACCATTTTTCGAAGTCTGAACTCCGAGACGCGCGTGGCCCGCGTTATTAAATTAACTAGTTATTTTGGAACTGCATCAATACGTCTACGCCGCTGTGTAAAAGCGTTAAGTTATTTAGTTATATTGAACGCTGCTGTGTGACTGCGTTGAACCAAGTTTTGATATTAAACGCTGCTGTGTGACTGCGTTGGAAAAGTTTTTTATATTAAGCGCTGCTGTGTGACTGGGTAGGAAAAATTGTTGATTCTACACGCTGCTGTGTGCCTGCGTTGAAAGAACTTACTGATATCATACGCTGCTATGTGTCTGCGTTGAGAGTTTTGTCATTAAACGCTGCTGTGTGACTGCGTGGGAAAAAGTTTTGAGTTTCAACTCTGCTGTGTTACTGCGTTTTTAAGTTCGGTTATATTGCACTCGGCTGCAGTGTGACTGCATGCGTTGAAAGTTTTGTCGTTAGTCGCCGCTGAGTGACTACGTTTGTTTATTTCAGACTTTGTTGTGCTCCTACATTTACCTATTGTTTAGCTTGTCATTTTATTGTCTTTAGTTCGACGGTGGCAAGTCGACTCGTAAAACACCTCACCACCCTCAACATCCACCAAGGTGAAACGATGCACAGTTTTTGAGCCCGTTGTTCTATCACCTTGTCTTTGTTGGGCGCTTCGCTGGAAGAGGTCGTTGGCTGGAGAAGCATTACAACGGAGCAATATTATACTCAAACGGGCCTGGTCATGCACACTACGAAGGTGGCCGACCTTCTTAGCAGCGGCACCGCTGCCACGAATGACCAAGCCATCCCGCCTGCCGCCGCCCTAGGTGCCGAGTACAGGGCGCGTAATCACCTCAGTAACTTTAGCCTCGCTTTTTCTTAATTTTTACTTATTTTCGAAGTTAATTTTATTTAATTCTAGTTTCACTGTCCTGAGAATTGGAGAGTATTAATACAAATGTTTGTTGACTGTTTTTTGGTCGTTTTAGCGGGTTTATGCTTTACGAGTTCGCGACAGTTTATAGGGGCTTTGGAAACATTTCCTTGCCCCATTCTTAATTCCATCCCACCCAGGGCATTGTGTGGGAAGCAGGCCATCGAGAATATATTACTATGGACAAAAGACAGATTACCTTATATATGTAAATTAATTGCTTTGCAAGTTTTGAGTCTGTTTTTGGAGTGGACCTGCGCCACTTTCTATATAAACCAGGCAAAGGTTTCCTCACTGCTTGAAAAGGAATGTTTGATGAAATTTATGGGGGAAGATGGAACAGTTCATTTTAAACACAATGCATACCGAATTGTTGGAATGAAATTGAACGCGATTTAAGGTGGTCGAAACTCGAAAATCCATTTCTTTTGTCAAATTTAAATAGAAGAATAATTAGGTTAATTTTTCGTCTAAAACTTTCACCTCTAAACTGAATTGATAGCCTGAAGACGTGCCCGAAACGTTGCTGAAATAATAAAATATTAAACCTTGTACGCTAGTTTTTTAAAATGTCGATGATAGATTCATAATTTAACCGAGGGTCAACATTTTTAGCGTACGCTCTAGGAGGGGTTGGGGAGGGGGGTGTCGAAGAAAAGCTGAGTACTCTCTGTACACTTGTGAAAATGTTGATGATTATGGATGAACCCTTAGTAGAGTCAGAGTAAAGAGCTATTTTGATAGCTCTTGGTTTGAAACATGGTAGAAGCAGGGCCGGATTAACCATATGGCAGAAGGGGCATCTGCCCACGGGCCCCGCGCTTTAGGGGCCCCGCGCTTTAGGGGCCCCGCGCTTTAGGGGCCCCGCGCTTTAGGGGCCCCGCGCTTTAGGGGCCCCGCGCTTTAGGGGCCCCGCGCTTTAGGGGCCCCGCGCTTTACTCAGTTCTATTTTTTTTCGGTGCGTGGCTGGAGGAAAAAAGGGCCCCAAAAGCCGCAAGGCCGAAAAGTAAAATAGCGTTACTCCAAAAAGCGAGGCCCCAGAAATAAAAAGCAAGGCCTTTAAAGCTTAAGCGATCGGACCAAAATAAAAAAACGTGAGGCCTTAGAAATCAAAAGGCGAGGCCCAAAAAGTCAAAAAGGCACCCTTGCAACCAGATAAAGCTTCGCCCAAGAAAATTGCAGGGTGGTCGGAAAATTTAGAAATTGAAGTTAAATGCTTTACCCTAAACTAATATAAAATTATAAATACGGAAAGAATAGTTTGCAGAAGACGACAGAGTTTTATGAAGCCTGAAGCCATCATTCAACAATCATGCAAGTAGTGTTTTAATATACAGGCAATGTTTGACATCATGGTATACATATTGTTATTTTTTAATCTTTCTGATTTCAGGGAATTCTGAATTCGGGCCCGCCGGGGGGGGGAGGTGAAGGGGCCCCGCGCTGAAAAAAATGCCACGGGCCCCGCGAAAGGTTAATCCGGCCCTGGGTAGAAGTCTGCTAATGAAGGCAAACGAAAAAATCTCGGTCTTTAAATATATAGCGAATAAAAACAGCGTAGTGCGGCAATGTCTTTTTGTATCTAATAACGATTAATAAATTCCGTTTGTCTGCGTCTGCAAAAAGTCATTACATGGATCATTAACCATTTAACTACACGTATCATTGAAATGCTGGGTCAACGTTGTTTTCATTTATTGTTCCATTTATTGCAAATGGGCTTCGGTGGCGCAGACGTCAGAGCAAGCGCCTTTCACCTCTGAGATTCTTGCTACGGACTCATGTGAAAAGAGTCAGTCAACGCTCCACGTACCGAAAGTTGTGGGTTTTCTCCGGGTACAGAGGTACCCCGATTTCCCCCACAGGGAATGTTGACAGGAGGGGTTTGGATAAGCCACAAACTAACCCTTCCATCATAGCTGTACTCCCTGATCTCATCAGACATGAGTCATACGGTGGCATGCAGCTAAAAAGCCCTCGACTCGATCAAGTCGAGCTGCGCCCTTCGTAATTCAGCTCCGCTCTCAGCTACAAGTAAGGATGATTAGCACACCCCCACTCACTTACCTAATTAAATTATTCGTTGGGGAAAGTAGAATATGCACGTAACTTGGAAAACCATATTTTGAATAAACCAAGAGTCCTAGACTAGCTGACAACTTGATAAGTTATATTGTACTTTCATCGAGATTTCGAACCTGACTCGTACTCATTCGTCTCGACCGAGTGGATTGAGATGTGTGATGCATGATGGGAATGAACCTTCATCTTTCCCATCATGAATCATTATTTTATGAACCTCGTTTCGCCCAATATCTACCTAACCTGCGAACGGGCATACTCTGGGTACGAGATTGCGTTTCGCCTACAAATACCTCCCTAAAATCGGGCTTCGCCTTAGGAGGGACTGGGTGCGAGTCAGATTTCGAATCATACGTTCTACCATAGTTAATAGAATACATCGTTTGGAGTTTCGATGGAATTCAACGAGTTCCATATCTATGTTAAAAACAAAGTTATATACTAAAATGTTGGGTGAAATGTTGGGTAAAATGTTGGGTGAAATGTTGGGTAAAATGTTGGGTGAAATATTGGGTAAATGTTAGGTAAAATGTTGGGTAAAATGTTGAGTAAAATGTTGGGTAAAATGTTGAGTGAAATATTGGGTGAAATGTTGGGTAAAATGTTGGGTGAAATGTTGGGTAAAATGTTGGGTAAAATGTTGGGTAAAATATATGTTGAGTAAATGTTGGGTAAAATGTTGGGTGAAATATTGGGTAAATGTTAGGTAAAATGTTGAGTGAAATGTTGGGTGAAATATTGGGTAAAATGTTGAGTGAAATGTTGGGTGAAATGTTGGGTGAAATGTTGGGTGAAATGTTGGGTGAAATGTTGGGTGAAATGTTGAGTGAAATGTTGAGTGAAATGTTGAGTGAAATGTTGGGTGAAATGTTGAGTGAAATGTTGGGTGAAATGTTGGGTGAAATGTTGGGTGAAATGTTGAGTGAAAGTTGTGTGAAATGTTGGGTGAAATGTTGAGTGAAATGTTGGGTGAAATGTTGGGTGAAATGTTGGGTGAAATGTTGAGTGAAATGTTGAGTGAAATGTTGGGTGAAATGTTGGGTGAAATGTTGGGTGAAATGTTGGGTGAAATGTTGAGTGAAATGTTGAGTGAAATGTTGAGTGAAATGTTGAGTGAAATGTTGAGTGAAATGTTGGGTGAAATGTTGGGTGAAATATTGGGTGAAACGTTGGGTGAAATGTTGAGTGAAATGTTGGGTGAAATGTTGGGTGAAATGTTGGGTAAAATGTTGGGTGAAATGTTGGGTGAAATATTGGGTAGAATGTTGGATAATAATTATGTCGAGTGAAATGTTCGGTTCCTGCTTGTTTGCGGAATTTTAAATGATTTATTCGTTGGCTCTACTTTCATCCTCAATGCGCGAATATTTTTTGTTCCCTCCTCCCCCACCACTCAGTTTCCAATGGCCCATGAGTCGCCTGTCCCTTAGGGTGCTCACTCCAATACTTTTACCAAAAGGAGGTTTCTCTAGTCCCAGGTCCATCATGAATTCTGCTTTATATAATACCATTATTAAAATTGTTTGCATATATATGCTTTGTTGAAACGTTTATCATATATTTTATTCATAGTTATCACGTCGTTTTAAGGCAACCAGCGCTGGCTTCACCTCTTCACATTGTTTGAGTTCTTCCTATTATCTGCAGACTGCAGTTGATAAAGTTAATTTTCCAACTACAGGAAGGCCTAGAAATCCAAGCGTAGAAATCTATTTCTAAACCAAGTTCAACTTCTCTGTCAGTTTTCTATCATGTGATATACATTACCAGTCATTAGTGCATTAGTTACTGTGTTAATTTTCAAGCTTTTCCGGTCATACTCAGATTACCAAGTCCAACGCGTCATTTACAGCACAAATATAGCATCAGTGACAGTGTATTGTGAGGTACTTGGCATTGCACTTGCTTTGTGTACTACCGAGTCGCTTTACTTTCGTGCGTACAACAGCACACTGCACACCGAAAATCTGGGCATATAAATTGACTTAAGCCAATAATCATTGAAATACTGCACTCAATAGGTAAGTAAAACTAAAAAGCAATAATTTTAGGCGGCAGTTGTATGTTTGTCATATTTATAGTTCCATTGTTTTGATTAATCACTATTAAACATACAAAAGTCTGAAGGTTAGTTACTTTGCTCAGAACATCGGACTCGTGTCTTCATATAAATTAGCCTTTGTGTGCTAGGCTCATATCTGTGCTTGAAGCTAAAATCGAAGATCAACCACGTTAACGTTCATAGCGAAAATCTACTACAAGGTCTGTACTGCATTAGTATCCGTTCAGAAGCACGACTCACTGCAAGTCACTACCCCCCGTGTATCAAGACTGGTTGGAGTTAAAGACCAAAATTGTAGGTTGGAGGCGACCGTGCCTTTGTTAAATTGTGTTTCGCCGAAATCAATATGGAGAGATACGAATTTACGACCATATTATTTTGGCGGATTTTTGAGGATTAAGAGACTGTATGGTCAGATGAACACGGCTACTTATGTATTTAAATCACATCAAACATGAATAAGACCTATGCTTTGCATTGAGAACCAAAACTGCCAATGTTTTATTGGAATTTGGTTTGAGTAGCATCAAATAAATGTGTGGAAAAGGATCATTTTCTATACAGCAAAGGCATTACTATGCATATCAGGTTTAGCCATAGTAGACAGTTATGTTAATTTCCTATAAACAATGTCTTGATTCTTATATAATTTTCTTACAATATTGGCCCCAGAACGAGTTAATGACCGTTTGTCGTTTGGATTCATAAACAGTGGTCGAAAATGTGTTAGTTGTGAAAATTAGCTCAAGATAAGGAACCAGTATTAAAAGCTAAATGTTTTTAAGAAACGAGGCTCCAATGATAGAGATTACGAGTACGTGATTTTTCGCGCTAAAAGTATGCACAACTCGCTGCGACATTGTTAGCCGAGAACTTACGCACTAGCCTGCGTCCCAGACGCCTTGAAATTTTAGAGTATTAGTGGTACCCAATTCACAACTTTGACATTCACACCTGTGTCCTGGGGAAGATTTGACAAACAGAAACCAGGTCATTTTGTTCATTTTGCATTCCAGGCAGCGAATAGCTGAGTGAATATAGCTCTTATATACATAATTCTAATGCTTAGTTACCTAACTTACCTTAATTTTGTTCTATTCTTTGTGAGTTTTCGCAAACTAGAACAATATAGTAACTAGGCATGTGAGCGGTTATCCAAAGTTGTGAATTAGATAGGAACGATGTAAGTACCGTAAGCCAAATTTGTCTATAACCTCCGAATTACTGTCTATGTTTGTAGGCTATAGTAATAAAACAAGCATGCCAACGGGGATGGCCAGAAACGACAGCATGGCCGCTTAGTATGAAAGAAAATTCCGAGCCTTATAGGTGAACATGCTTTTCTTTTGACCGGAAAAAAACATAACATCCAACAACGTTTTAACCAGATTCACGCTTTTCACGATACAACTTCTTCTGATTATTGGGAGTACGCCCCTCGCCCCTCTTCCTTGCGCCCCTGCCTGAATGGGCTACCTGAAAGCGAGAGAATAGCGATGTTCTCTAATTTAGGCCTGTTCCAAACGTCGCGCTTCTCATGTGCTGAACGCAGCCTCGTACCCAGGCGCTTTTAAGGAAAGAAAAAAAATCGCATTCAGCCTATTTATAGAGATCAGTGCTGACCTCCCCAAGCACCCCCGCGCGCTCGCTCAGCTTAGCCACTGATCTCTATAAATTCGCTGAATGCGATTTTTTTTCTTTTCCTTAAAAGCGCCTGGGTACGAAGCTGTGCCGAACGTATTAAAAACAATACACAATCAGCTGAAATGCCTCATTATCTATTGTTTGTAATGCGTTCGGCACGGCAGAAGCGCGACGTTTGAACACGGCCTAAAGCCCGGCGCACACTAGTGCAAGTTGTACGCACAGATGTCATTCGTGACCAATTACGTGCGACGAAAATCCTAGTGTGCGGGGAAAATATACAGGATTTTTGTCACTCGTGTCGTGAACAACAAATATCAAACGTGTTTGATATTTTCTGTCATTCGTGACAAAAATTCCTCGCAGCAAAGAAGTGCGCATGCGTGTTATTTCCCAAAACAACATGGCGGATAGTGAACAAACACTTGCAGCTAGCGATAGGAATTGCGGCGGGCATTTGCCTGACTATAGTTAAGTCAAATACTTATAAAATAAACCTTTCCCACCTCCAACCCTTAACCTAACCCTAACCAGAAATGTCTGAAAAGGAATTTTGGGGTTAAAACAAGTCGGAAAAAATTATTTGAAAGAAAAAATAATTTAAGTGAGAAAAAAGTTTTGGCCGGGATTGAACAGCCGCTCTAAGAAACTGTAGCCAGCGCACGCCCTAAACCACTACGCCACCGACTAGCTCGCTGAATGCAATTGCAATAAACCACTATATATAATGCTAAACATACATTCTTTGCTGCGAGGACTTTTTGTCACGAATGACAGAAAATATCAAACACGTTTGATATTTGTTGTTCTGACACGAGTGACAAAAATCCTGTATATTTTCCCCGCACACTAGGATTTTCGTCGCACGTAATTGGTCACGAATGACATCTGTGCGTACAACTTGCACTAGTGTGCGCCGGGCTTAAGGAAGTAAGTGGGGGTGTGCTCGTTTTCCTTTCATCTACCGAAGTCATTAACCAGTTAAACGACAATAAATTAATATCATCCCAGGAACAATAAGTTAATTTATGCACATTAAGAAATCAGAAAAAAATAGTAATAAAGACGATTTATTTCTTCAGCCCAATCTTGCCAAACACACATACTCCACTCTGTTGAATGTCTCGTGTTCTATCGTCTAATATAACAATGCCACGTTGTCTTCTCGTTTCCGTCGTATCGCATTCTTTCTCGCCACACGTATTTTCGCCCAGCTCTTCAAATAAACTAAGGAAGTCGATATCAAAGTCTGCAGACGCAGTACTTGAACGAAAGGTACTCTGCGTAATTCGAAACTCGTCGTTACTAGCTAGACTCGACCATCCCTCTAGAATAAAAGCGCCCTTCATTAGCGTTTCTTCGTGCGAAACAACACTTTTATTGTTAGAGGTGAAAATAATTGATTAGATATCTAATTAGTTCCAGCGTAGAGCTCACAAGACAAAAGAATATAGCTCGTTCGCGCTACAAATTTCGCTGGTGAAAAACCAAATTAGCATACTCCTAATCGACCTTATGACATAATATTATACTAATTCGGAACAAAATAACTTGTTGTATCGTAATTCTAAAGCCTGGTTCACATGAGCATAAGCAAAAATACAAAAGAAACTTTTCCTCTATGACTTTTTAAGACCAAGCGGAAAGAATTTTCTTTTGAAATGTGTTTGTTATCAAGCGGAAAGAATTTTCTTTAGAAATGTCTTTCGTTCTGGCTTAGCTTGTATGCTTAGACTAGAGGCTTGTGCTTATGTCACAGAATAGGAAATGACCAGAAAGGCCACTCAGCAGTGCAACATGACACCCTATTTTTATGCAGTTATCTGGCCAGAATAATGGCGGACCAGCCAGTTCAGCGTGTTTATTGGTCAGAAAATGCAATTGACTGGCTAGAATAATGGTAATGAACATGCGTAATGCGACATGCGCAGCGTCAAAAACTTCAAAGGTTCGGCCTCAAGTGGCCCTTCTAGTCATTTCCTATTCTATGCTTATGTCAACGTTTATGTTGTATACTTCACTGCATCCATTTGTCTTACCTTTTGTCTTTCCTTGTGCTTGTGCTTATCTCACTCGTGTGAACCAGGCTTAACACTCTTGTTCTATTTCGGATATAACGAAAATCTCCTGGTAAAGTATAGTTGAAATAATACCAGCATATCCATCTTTCAGAAAATATTAAAAATACCTCGACAATCATGAACTAAATTCGTTATTTACCTCGAAATAACTGTCACTTACTTGCTGAATTACGAAGGACACAGCTCGACTTGATCGCGGAGTCAAACGCTTTAGGAGCCTCTGGCTACCACCGTATGACTCATGTGTGATCAGGAAGCACAGCTACGATGGTAGGGTTAGTTTGGGGCTTATCCAAACCCACCCTGTCAACGTTCCCTGTGGGAGGAAACAGGAGTACCGGGAGAAAACCCACGACTTTCGATAGAGCGTTGACCGACTCTTTTCACCAAAGTGGACGCCTGTGCAGGTTTCTAGTAGCTCTCTACGACTCTAGCCCTATCATTTGTACTGAAGTATATAATAATTATTTGTTAGTAAATATTGTACATGGGAAAAAGTAACAAATAAATAAATGATATAAATTGTTACCTGTTTCTTATCCAGAACAATGGCAGAAGAGCTGAAAGGAGTGAAAACAGATCACCTCGATAAAGAATGTCCAGCATTCAAAGGAGGTTGTCCATTTGCCAAAGTTGAAGATAAGCAGCTCAAAGATGCAATTGAAAAATGTCCTGAATTCAAAACTGGATGTCCATTTAAAGATGCCAAAAGTCTTGCTGAAGTTTACGAGAAGTTGTCTCATGTTCCACATTCAGCTGGACATGAAAGTGAATTATCTGGTCAGAAGTTGATTGAGATGTTCAAGAAAATGCACGATACTTCTGAATGTTTGGAAGAAAAGTTGGGAGATTGTCCTGTGTTTCACAAAGATCAAGGATGTCCATTCAAAAGTGTCCGCAGTCGGGAAGGGAAACGATTGGCTGAACCGGTTGAGTCTGTCGGACATGACGAGGTAGGTGACAAACATTGTCTTCATTTAGGATAGTTTCAAGTGCAGTGTTCACCTGTATTGAGCGTTCTAGATTAAGGTAATGTTTTATCGTTATTACGCTTCTTGTTATTGTTGGTGTTGTTGTCGTCGTCGTCCTGGTAGTTCTTGCAATTGGTGTTACTGAATGATATAACTTTACCGTTGGCATTACTATTGCTACAGCGATAGGGTGTTTTTGTCGTTTGTGTTCACATAATGTTGAATGAAGACGTTGTTGTTGTTGCCGTTGTTGTTGGTGGCGGTGATAATAGTGGTGTGTTGTTGGTGTTGGTTACTATTGTTGTTGTTGTTATTGTTGTGGTTGTTGGTGTTGTTGTCTTTGCTCTTGAACTTACTATTGCTTCCATTGGGTTTTAATTTGTTGTTGTTCATATAATATTGAAGTTAGCTGCTGTTGATTCTGTTGTTGTTGTTGTTGTTGTTGTTGTTGTTGTTGTTGCTGTTGTCGTCGCCATTATTGTTGGTGGCGATATTGCTTTGCTATTGTTAATGTTTTCATTGCTTTGCTGTTGTTATTTTTGTTATTGTTGCTGTTGTTGTTATTGTCGCTGTTGTTCTCATTGTTGCTCTAGCCCCTGCTGCTGTTGTGGTTATTTTAATTTGTTGTTGCTGTTGTTGTTGTTGTTGTTGTTCAGCTGCACCTGCTTTAGTTGATGTTGTTGTTGGGGCTTCCAACATCATATCTATATCAACTAAAACTCAATTTCAAATCTTTAAGCGAGTAGCAAAAAAGTTGAAGACAGTAGACGTCGGTCACCTGAAGGAACAATGTCCTGCATTTAAAGAAGGTTGTCCATTTGCTAAAGTGGAAGAAAAGCAACTGGTCGAAGCGATTGAAAAATGTCCTGAGTTCAAAAACGGCTGTCCATTTAAAGATGTGAAAAGTCTTGCAGAAGTTTACGAGAAGTTGTCTCATGTTCCACATTCAGCTGGACATGAAAGTGAATTATCTGGTCAGAAGTTGATTGAAATGTTCAAGAAAATGCACGATACTTCTGAATGTCTGGAAGAAAAGTTGGGAGATTGTCCTGTGTTTCACAAAGATCAAGGATGTCCATTCAAGAGTGTCCGCAGTGATGAGGGCAAGCACTTGGTAGAACCAGTTGAGTCTGTTGCTCATGATCAGGTAAACAGTAATATTATTAGAAAATTAGAGATCTATGATACGAGCTTAACATTCCAGGTTAAATTATCAGTAAATATTTTATCTTAATAACAATGACAATTTGTCTGAAAAGAAATGCTTCATTCTATATTCGATTCTTTGCACCCAATAGACATTTGCTCTCCTTGGATCCAGTGAACCGAAGGAATGCCTATTAAGGCCTGTCCATATGAGTTAATCTAACCGGGAAACTCATCTGAATGAGATCCCCATGTATGTCCTTATAAATGGATAAATATAAATCATTGTGTGTTCATATGAGAGACGAGCCAGCCCGGTTAGGTGAGATCTCACTTCGCGCTAGGTGGGATCTCAAACAATTGGGATAAAATTTTCCACATGAACGCTTTATTCCACCTGACCGGGATGGACATTTCCCGCCGATTTTGACTTAATATTGAGCTGCGTAGTTGGAAAATATAAAAGAATAATAAATATTAATAGACCTAAGCAAACACCATTAATAAAAGTCGTGATACAACTCACAGTTTGTTTAATCACAATGAAAACTTAAGATATTTCGAAGGCGCTATATTTTTGTAATTTCGGCCCACCGAGGCGGATATTTCATATTACATTGCTTTATAAGATATATATTTTCATTGGAAAAACTATTGATGTATAATTGTCGCAGTATCGTTCATTGAACAAGCAACATTGGACACTCAGGCCGTCCATCTAGTAGACGATTTGCTGATGCATTTTATCTCCGTTGCAACCCAATTCACACTTTCGAATAACTCACATGCCCAGTTACTACTGTTTTGATAACGTAAGCATGGAATGGAACAAAGTTCCAAAAAGAGTGTTGAAATGCAAACAAAAAACTGAACTTGACTTTTTTATTATTGTTGATTCCGTAGCATGTTATTCGCGACTTGAAATCAGTAGACACCGCTAACATTCAAGACCACTGTCCTGCGTTCAAAGATGGTTGCCCGTTCGCAAAGGCAGACGAGAAAGTTTTAACCGAAGCAATTGAAAAATGTCCCGAATTCAAAAACGGCTGTCCTTTCAAAGATGCCAAAAGTCTTGCTGAAGTTTACGAGAAGTTGTCTCATGTTCCACATGCAGGCCATGTGAAAGAGGTGTCTGGCCAGAAATTGGTTGAAATGTTAAAGAAAATGCACGGTACTTCGGAATGTCTGGAGAACAAATTAGGAGATTGTCCTGTGTTTCATAAAGATGATGGTTGCCCGTTTAAAAGTGTCCGTAGTGAAGGCAAACATTTAGTGGATCCAGTCGATTCCGTTGCTCACAACTAGGTATGTTGTTCCATAAGGCCATATGCCGTTTATATGTTCCATCTACCCCTGCTAAGCTAGCCTTGTTTCTGTCCTTCCATTATATTGTATCGTAAGTTATAAGTGAAATTCAGAAGTGAAGTGTCAGGAACTAGCCTGAATGCCATCGGAAGCAAATTGTGATTGAGATCGTCAGCTGTGACGTCAGTTAAGAAACGAGATTTATGCAACAAAAAACACTGCTATCATGCTGGATAGGTGCGCCGTACATGGTTGCACAAAAGTCCAGTATAAGTCATATAAATCAATATAGTTTGACTTCGACACTTTTCTTAAATGACGTCACAAGGTGGCTCGTTTTAGGCCCCAAAATTTGTGGGCCTATGTTTGAAGGCCGATATCTTCCAAACGAAAAGTGCAAGTGAAAAACTGTAAAATAACTTATAAGCTACTTTCTCATGCTCTATTGAAATATCAAAAAAAAGTTAGGCTGTATAAGCACTTTAATTAATTGAACTTTTGCTGTTTTCTTTCTCAAAGGTTTGAATGATAGTAACTACAATGTTGGAGTGATTCTGTGATTGCAGTGAAGTCACAACAGACGGAAAACACGAACATTTAAAAGTTTGCTGTTAGTTTCTTAACAATTTAACTTTTTAACATACATTTGTCGACAGTAAAGTCATGAATCATTCATTTAAATATGTGAAACTGTGTGGATGTAAACTTGTAAAACTGGACTGAATAAAGTTTCAGTATACACACCATAATGACCGACTATATATATATATAATAAGATATTTCTCTGTACTGACTTTAGTTCAATTACTTGTAGGAAAATGACCGTTTCTACACTGATAATATACATAAAAATATTACTCGACTGTGATTGGTTGATTTCAGTGCAGTTAATCCCAAACAGCAGTGCAAAAATCTGTAAGAACAGTGCAAAAATCTGTAACAACAGTGCAAAATCTGTAACAACAGTGCAAAAATCTGTAACAGCAGTGCAAAATTCTGTAACAACAGTGCAAAAATCTGTAACAAACTCATCTGATTGGTCGGAAAAACAAAAACGCCTAAAATCAACCAATCAGCGTAAGCAAATGACGACCACAGATTGCTCCAAAACAAAAAAAATATGGCGGCCGAGCTACATAAGTGAAAGTTGAGTTCTGGCCAAAAATATGGCTTCCATTTTTATTCGAAATTAGGCAAGACTTTAACTTTTACAACTTAAACTTGCTTGGATAAGTGAAACTTTCAAGTCGTTGCTGATTCATAAAATAAAATACGAAGCGGTGAAAATTTTATCGGTGGACGGCTCGACGAAACTTGTAAGTTGAAAGTATAGTTGTCTCGAACATTTTAATGTATACGTTAATAGCAATAGCATGGTTTCTCGTGAAATTTGGATATAACATGCACTCGTGAGTTTTTCAAAGACCTCAAATAGCACTCGTAGTATGGAAATTGCCTGACTAACAACTCGCATTTTATAGACAACTTCTACTGTGGATTCAACCTCGTTCCCAGGCTCTTTCCTCTTGACGAGCTGGAGACGAGGTCGCTGTGGATTTTCTTTGACATTCACAATCAATGATGTCATTTCAAATACATTTAATAACAAAATATGTTCATAGAAGGCCAACCATTTGACTTTTTGAGTAGAGATGTATGCGTTTTGGAATAGGTATACAGCATCTTCTTTAAATACATGTTACGACCAGAGAATTCTTGAGGGTATACGTATGCGAATATGTTTCCTAATGACAATCCCTGAGCAAATCATGTGCATATTTT
Source organism: Trachythela sp. YZ-2020 (assembly GCA_016169945.1). Taxonomy (NCBI): domain Eukaryota; kingdom Metazoa; phylum Cnidaria; class Anthozoa; order Malacalcyonacea; family Clavulariidae; genus Trachythela; species Trachythela sp. YZ-2020. Next base: position 1,036,040 of record JADLSH010000341.1, on the reverse strand, counting down.
TGCCTGCCTGTTTTGTGTCAGATATTTTTGTCTAAGAGCCTAGGTTTGTGATATTTTTTCTAAACTCGCCCACTCTTCCTCAAACGTAAAATGGTTGACCCCTAAGTATAATAATTAATAAATGGTCCTATTTATTCGTAGAAATAATTTCTAAAGAAAATAGAATTCATAAAAATAATTCCTTTTTGCCTTTTGGGGAATAAAATTGGCTTTATCAGACCTCGTTCTATATACATACTGTTTGCAAACAATTTCTACACCAAAACAAAATAATGTGAGGGGCCATTATATAATATATCGATGATAACTATACCTCTATTCAATAATTTGAACTATATACAGCTATTTCAATTAAGGTTGTCATAGACAATAGTCAAATGTACAATATGAGCGCTAAATGAATGATGGAAATAATCATAGTTTAAATAAATTTAACACATCAGTAGCCTCGTGGGAATACAAATATAGTATCTCAGTAGCCTCGTGCATGGGAATACAAATATAGTATCTCCGTAGTCATTTGTAATCCAACGAGGCTACTGATGTGTTATTTAAAACTATGATTATTGCCATCATTCATTTAGCTATCACATTGTACATTTGACTATTGTCTGTGACAACCTTAATTGAAATAGCTGTATAAAACAAAGTTCAAACTTGATAAAAACTCAAAACTCAGGAAAATTCCTGAGCTCCTAATTCCGCCCACTCAACTAAGCAAATTTTTCTTGAATTTTCTCAACTTAAAATTTACTCGAAAAAATAACAACTGCTAGTTACACTAACTACACACAAAAACCAACTATAAAATGAAAAACCTTTTGGAAAGTATCGAAAGCTTATTGTCAAATTTCGAAAGCTTATCTCGCCATTCAGTGTTCATGCAAATTCTTAGTAAAAACCGTTAGTTTGTCCATCCATTTCTCTAAGCCAGCGTCTTTGGTACTTTGCCGTAAATCCAACAATATTTCGCAGAGATTTCTCTCCTCTATGTTCTTTTCGTCTGACGTCTGAAATTAAAGACTAAGAATCAGAAATTTATTTCACACTATAGTTTATGATTTAAAGTGCCACTAATCCCAAATAGGATTTTTGGTATGTGTAATATTTGCATCATTCTGAGAAGAAAAGTATTATATCTTTATGGTAAAAATCCTCATCTTCATAAACGTTTTCACTGTCAAAGTTGCCGGATATGATGTGATTAGATGAATTATTGTAAATTAGTTTTCCTTTGTTTTTTTTATGCTAAAATTCACCCAATGACATCATATCCGGCAACTTTGACAGTGAAAAAGTTGATCAAGATGAAGTTCTTTACTGTAAGATATATTACATTTCCTCTTAGAATGACCCAAATATTGCACATACCAAAAAATATATTCGGGGTTAGTGGCACTTTAAGAAATTTGGTTTATAAATGGGAAATAATAGTTGAAAGTCTGCTGTACATTTTTTGAAAAGCATACGTAATGACGTAGTTGACGTTAAGCTAACATAATTTTACTGGATAGCTCTTCAGTTCTAAGGTGTTCTTCCCGCAGGTTAGGTAAGGGATCCCTTTATGGTACACACATAAAAATCTCACATCTTGTCAACAAGATGTGTTCGTAACAGACTTGTAGCAAGCTTGTCAACAAAATGCAAGTTGTAACAATGTTGCCATTTTATCAAGTTCTAATATAATAATGGAAACTAATATAATAATGGATCAATGTTTACATACTACAGTGATAAACCTCTCTTTACAGGTAGTTTACCAGTGTCTACTTGAATATGTGTTACGTTTACAGAATATATAATATGAGGACCTGACACAAGTGTCATCAAATTTCAGATCTTTCAACATTTCAACAAAGTCCAGCGATGATTGACTGAAAACTCCCAATGAACTGATAGATAAATTTACAAATTTTACTGTTTCATATAATAATAATAATAATAATAATAATAATAATAATAATACAATTTATATAGCACTATTTCCAAAAGCTCAATAGTGCTTTACAAGTTTAAAAAAGTTACAAATTTACAATCATGTATCATATATCATATCACTAGAATTTACTGATATTTTACATAGAACTACTATATTATAATAATAGTGTTTTTACTAATTTCAGCTTTTGCTACAAGGTTGTCACTCACTACTTAATATTGACAAGTTGTTGAATTGCAGCATGATAACAAATTGTTGCAACAAGTCTGTTGAGTGAACAACCTTGTAGCAAGTTGTCAACAAGTCGATGACAACTTGTCAACAAGCAGTGCGGACGCATCCTGATAACAGGTTGTTTAAACGGCATTGGTACAAGTCTGCTGCAAGTTTGTTACAACTTGTGCGTTTTTAAGTGTGTAACTAGAGTATCCAGCAAAGCAAATGGCGGCGTTTGGTAAAGTCGAACTGAAAACGCTCTTCGGACATTCGATCGAGGCTAAATATAATCAGAAAAAGACATTCATCCCCTGGTCGAAGGTGTAAAAGGCTCATGCACTAACCACTTTGGCACCAGTACCACCAAAATAACTATACAGTAAAACCCCGCTAACTCGAACTCGCTTAACTCGAACTCCCCGCTAACTCGAACTAAATCCAATTTCCCCTGGATTTGAACCAATTTTTACAGTAATTTACTCCGGTTAACTCGAACTCGCTTAACTCGAACTCCTCGCTAACTCGATCAAATTTCATTTTCCCTTGGTCAAATTTACCCGGTTAACTCGAACTCTATTTTCGAGACGTGGATCGGCAAACCTCAAAATGTCAGAACATAGCACATTGACAAGTCGGAAGCTTGGATTTCTATTCAGACAACAACAATTTAATCGGTATATAATATATACAAACATAATTCAAGTGCATAAAGAGAGAAAAGGTTCAACAAGTTGCATCGATCATTACTGATCTTCTACTTAGTTTCATTGTTTATCTTCTTTTTTAACTATTAGCGAAGTAAACTTCGCGCAAACACTGTGATATAGGTACTGTTTAACTTAGGTAACAGTAGTACAAACTTTGTAAGTTCTTAGCAAAGTTACTGTAATGGCTCACAATTGTGATGAACAATAAAACGACTATATCTTATTAATTATTAACATAATAAACGAAATCCAACACCGACCCCGTTAACTCGAACCCCCGCTAACTCGAACAATTTTTCGCTTCCCTTGGGAGTTCGAGTTAGCGGGGTTCTACTGTATAGACGTTCGAGCTGGCCATTATATACAGTAGATTCCAAAAACAGATAGACTTCATACCTCATCTTCAATAAAGAAATCATCTGGTAGCTGTGGTAGGTTTAGAACATCCTTTGTTTGCTGAATTAATGGATGAGCCTGAAAAATATATCAAGTAAGTTATTGCATAGACTTGCTTCAATTTTCTCTTTCATTGTCTTTTCTGTATTGATCCACTAAAGTGTAACTCATGTAATTCATACTGTATACTAGATAGTATAAATGTCTGGGTTATAACTAACTATAATTTACTCACCTTTTCTCTCTCCAAAATTTCCAGCTCATCTTCATATTTTTCAAGTTTCTTTGTGAAATCGACCACCTGCGCCGCCTGTGTATCCAAAAGTCTAGAAGAAACAAGAAATGGAATCATAGTCAATCGAGATATGGTGTGGAGACTCGGCAAATATCAAAGCGTCTATAACGAGCTAAGATTTTATGTTGAGACGACTTCACCGCGTGCACAAATCTTTTGAAATTTTGCTTATACATGGTGTCTCAAAAAAAGTAATCCAACTTCAGCACGCTATTGTGCGTAAATGACTTGGTAAACGAGCGTAATTTTTCGATATTTAGAAAGATCAGGCTTTTAGTATAGGTAATAGTATGGTTTCGAGTGGAATTTGGATATAACATGCACGAGTGAGTTTTTCAAAGACCTCAAAATAGCACGAGTCCGAAGGACGAGTGCTATTTGAGGTCTTTGAAAAACTCACGAGTGCATGTTATATCCAAATTTCACGAGAAACCATGCTATTACTTATTAATAATATGCATAAAAATGTTCGAGACAATTATACTTTCAACTTACTAGCTTCGGGCCTTCGGCGAACCGTCCACTGATATAAAGTTTTCGCTCCATTTATTATTATCTGTATGAATTGCCAAGCATTTGAAAGTGAACTGAACCATGTGGATTTCTTATAAATTTCATTTAAACTAAATTTCCCAACTTTTAAATAACTTTAAATCGTCATTTTCGTCCCGAAAATTCAAATTAAGTTTAGGCGAGCGGGCGCCATGTTGTTTTGTTTTGAGCAATTTGCAGAGACCTAGCTCAAATTTGATTGGTTCTTATAGTGATTACAGATTTTTGCACTGTATTACAGAAAATTGCACTGTTGTTACAGATTTTTGCACTGCTGTTTGGGATTAATTGCACTGAAATCAACCAATCACAGTCGAGTAATATTTTTATGTATATTATTAGCTGTTGAATGACACGTTTTTCATCCAATATGGAGAAAAATGAGCAAATACGAGTCCGATAAAAATTGTTTTAATTAAAGCAGTGCATAACTTTATTTTGCCTAATTAAAGCAGTGCATAACAAAAGGAAAAGCAATTAAGCACGAATGTGTATTTTAACAATGAGTTTAGAGCTGGTTTTAATAATTATGCATACGCAGGTATTTTATTGAAGTGAAATTTATCAACTTAAGTCCTAAAGGGAGTTAATTTTCAATAGTTTTAGACCCAATTCTCAACGGTGAAAATATGCAATTTCGACAAACAATTTTTATCGGGCTCGTATTTGCTCATTTTCCCTCCTTATTGGATGAAAAACGTGTCATCCAACAGCTAAAAGACTGATCTTTATGATTATGAAAAATTACGTTCATGCACCGAGTAATTAACGCACAATGGCATGCTAAAGTTGGATTACCTTTTTTTTGAGACACCCTGTAAAAATATATTTCAATAGTACGTTCAAGTGATTCGACGAGATAATGCCATTGGATGATTGCTTCATTCTACTAAAAATTCATCGTCTCCACCGTGCACAGGTTTGCATGAACATGAACATGAACATGAACATGAACAAAAGATAGAATCAAGACTTTGGCCGAGTTTCCAGACCATATCTTCATCGACTATGATTGAATAAATGGTCTAGTTTCATGCTAGTGTTATAATAGTTGTGAACAATGGAAGAATTGAAATTAAATTTGCCACACTCCACATTCTTCATGCAAGGGGATGACGAATTCATGGTGTCGACTGCCCATCAAAATGACGCGTTCTTCGTCCGGATAAAATTGCAGTTGAATCGTAACATGTACAGTACCTGAGAATGGAAGAATTAAAATATGCATCTATAAAAGTTGCAACTGTTCAGCCATCATTCGAATATGCAAAAGTTGCTCCTCACCTTATTTTGCTATACACAGGGGACAAAATATGCTGGTACAAAAATTATTTAATGTAAGTTCAATTGTGGTTATATATGTAAAACGCAAATGATGATTGAACAGTTGAATACCTTGATAAAGGGTTCGTGCAAGTTCCCAATAAGAAGATTTAAGGACTTTTCAAGGACTATTCAAGCACTACTAAAATGAAATTTTTCAAATCCAAATGGCAAATACAAAAAAATATATAGTGGACTCTGTAAAAGAATGGAAGACAAGCGACTTTCTTCAGTATTTACTAGATAAAATTATGAAAATGTCCTCATTAGACAATTATGTTCTATTTTGAATGAACATCAAGGAGTTTAAGGACCTGCACGAACCCTGTTGATAAGCGTATAACAATTCTTCCAGTCTCAGCTACATACAGGCCCGGCGCTACGGGCCGCTAATTTTATTCACCCCCCACTAATTTTATTCGAAGCTTCAGTCGGCAGAACCGCTATATAACCTGTTATATAAGAAACGTAATGTTGTGTGACCGACCGGGTAATAAGTCATAAGTTGTGTTTTGCGCTTTAAAATCCAAGGTTGATATTAGATGCTTTGTTCATATATGCTATCAGCGAGAACCACTTAAATTTAATAAAATAGCATTATATCTGCTATGTCATCGTGTTTGTATTCTGTAATGAGAGTGCGATATTAGCGAGCGTCATCGGAAGACCTCCAAGGGAACCTCGATAGGATATAGACGGTACAAGTTTGTTTGTCAGTCGGTTGAAATGCCCTTACACCCCCCCTGTAAAAATTCCTAAGGACGGCCCTGGCTACATGTTAAGATTCAACTGGAATTTTACCCCGACGCAGAACGCGTCATTTGGATGTGCAGTCGAGTTGGATGCCCACTATGAATTCGTGGACTACCTGTCTTCTGATTGGCTACAAATTTGCAATTAATCATTATGATCAATATATATGATCAATATATATGATATAGCAATCACACACTGCTATACAGACAACCGAGCTATCACCTACCAGAGGCAGAAAGTTCAGTTATCTTAACGATGCAATGACAAGTGCTACATGTAGCTTCACATAAAAGACAAAACAATATGGCTGACCATTCTTTTTGTAAAAATTTTAGATCCAAAGATACCTTTGTTCCTCTTCAATTTTCTTATCTAGAGCGTTCAACTCTCTTGACTTTTCAAGATAGACATCTTCAGATAATTTCTGTAAAAAGGTAAATTTCATGTCTGTCTCACAGATTCAAAATCATATATATAAAACACATAGACTTAATCATTCAAAAATTCGTGTTTTGCATATATAAGCATCATCCAAGGCATAATCCCTTACATTCTCCGATTCCATTTTTCTATAATCTCCTTTCGTGCATGGTGCTTTCAAATTTGGCAGTCTTTCCATAACCCTAGAAAGATTTCATGCACTCCAATCAGAAACTTCACACGTTGGTGATAAGATGGTGGTGGTTATAATGATATTATAGATCAGGGCGACAAAACAATTTTCTGAGACCGCAATAGCCAACGAGGGAATTTCTTCAAGCGACTGAAGGTGCAAGAAACTAAACTCCCTTGCTGTGCAAGATATCGTACGCCTGGAGGTCATTTCTTACAAAAATCATTTTGCAAGGTATTGTAGGCTCAGCATGGATTTGAGCTGGATGAAACTCGGGTCCCAGAGCGAGTATGCTGTGTAAACAGGTTGAGGATGATTAGAATACCGGTGATCTAGGGTGAGAGATATTCTGTGTAGACATATATAGTGACATACTTGCTCTTCAGCGTAGTAAGACACCTTCCTGCCTCTTCATCATTTGACAAAGTTGCTTCAGCGCTAACATTTCTATACAAAACATAGTAATATCATCGTTAATCAATTTCCCCTTTCCCATTTAAGAAATAGAAAACTTTTTCAGTGTTTCTATACAGGGAAATTGATTTACACAGAAATATAGCGTACTGTACGCTGTATTATATTTTGGGTGGTTAATTATGAAGTCACCCATACCGAATATTTTCACCCTTGGTAACATGCTCGTCTAGAGAGTCCCCCTAGTTATGAATTTAGTTCTACACCACTGTGTAAGCGCCTACACATATATATTACATGATGTAGCACCATATATAACATTTATAGCCAAAACCCATCCATACTCATATCTTAATAGAATATCTTACAGAATCACTGATTTCAAGATGCCCTCCACAAATGTTATTGTTCCTTTGGACATAGGTTTCCATTTTTCAAACGATTTCTTCGTCACTTTCAGATCTCTTATTCGATCCAGAGCCGCAGGAATTCCTGACGTCCTCCTGGAATTAGATCTTCCTCTGGTGCCTAGTTTTGAAAGCATGATACAATTCAAAGTAAAAAGAGTGAACTTAAAGCAATTTGTTTTTAACTAAAACGATAACAGGCGGGGTGAAAACTGCAGGGGGTGCTAATATCATCATTTCTTGCGCCTCTTGTTCCCTCCATACGGTCACGGAGCACAGCATTGATGATGGAGTGGATAGTTCTTGGTGTGGGAAGAAAATCGGACCGGAGAAAAACCTTTGAAGCACAGGCGAGAACTAACCAACTTGCACGACTTTTAAGGAGTGTTGCTGTTTCAGGAGTGTTGCTGAGAAAATAGTTACTTTACACTAAGTTTTCAAAATACGTATTTTTCATATCTATTTTTTCTTTTCTAATTTTCCCCATAGGCAACCAGTATTTCAGCATGCAAAATCAGCAAAAATGATGTTTTTTAAATCGCCTCAAAACTGAAGTTGACACATAGTATGCACCGCGCAGTAAATAGGGAGTTCGGTGAGTTAATGGCACCAGCAGAGACAATTTAGCTTACATTCTTCTCGGTTTGTGGCATGTTTGATGGCAGGAACAGTATATTTCAAATCCTCGGGAAAAAAAAAACAAAAGCTTTTTCCCTGAGGATTTACTGTAAAATAGATTGTTCCTGCCATCCAACATGGCCTCCTTGCAAAACCTCTATTGGAGCAAAAGCAATAAATTACTTATTAAGAGTTAATTTGCCTCCTAATAGTTTTTATCAATCTTTTAAAAACAAGTCTTAAGTCGCACTAGTCAGTGGTGTGAATTCATGTAGAGCATGCACCCCTCCCCCCAAACAATTATAGAATTCCCGTAGATTTTGACCGCTAACACCTAATATTAATCGATTGTAAACATTATTTAACAGTTTCCTCAGAATATACCATTTATAATTGCATGCCTCGTCATTCAAAACCACTTGTCAAATATGATCAAAAATAACATATTCTTGCGATTTCATTTTTAATCTTTAAATTTTACTGTTGCTTTGAAATGATCACCGGTTGATGATTTTTTCCTGGGTGACAGAAACGGTCGCACAGTACGGACCGCAGAGAGGACAGCTAAGGCTTCACTTTTCACCAGATATATTAAACACGTATTCACGGTATAAGTGAGATAACATACTTACTTGACGTTACTGAGGTGAAAGGTGTATTTGCGGGGGACTTTTTCTACAAGAAATAATGAATATTTTATTGAGAAAATGTTTTTGAGCCATACATTTTGTTAGCTTTCGGGTAAGCACGTGTAGAACACGGACGTAAGCTTTTTGTCAATGTTCAGTAAGACAATCTCAGTTCATACAAATGTAGTATACATGGGCAAGTAGTCTGATGTTCTATCTCCAGCTCGAAGTTGCGTTGGCTGTTAGGGATCCGATATCCAATTATCCAGCGCAATACACAAAATCGTGCACGGAAATAGGACTACACACGTAAAAACGCGCAAGTTGTAACAAACCTGCAGCAGACTTGTACCAATGCTGTTTCAACAACTTGTTATCAGGATGTGTTCGCACTGCTTGTTCTAAGCTTGTTGACAAGTTTTCAACGGTTTGTTGACAACTTGCTACAAGGTTGTTGACTCAACAGACTTGTTACAAGTTTTTGTTTATGTTTATTGTGTTTACCACTCCGAGGTGGACGGAAATCCTTAACAGGTTTTGCAACCCAATTGACAAAGGTTCCGAGGGTTAGTTAGTTAGTCAAGGTTAGTACTCGGAGAAAAACCCTCGAAGCACAGGAGAGAACCAACCAATCTCAACTTACATGAGTTTATCAAGGACACTGGCGTTACCCAACCTGAGTAAATCCCTGTCCTCGACCTGCTGTATAGCCAGCTTAACTCAGAGGTAAGGGGCAGCGCGCTAACCGCATCTGCCACCCGTGCTTCCCAAACTTGTTATCGTCCTGCAATTCAACAACTTGTTAACAAGTTGTGAGTGACAACCTTGTAGCAACTTGATAAAACGACAGCATTGTTTATACAACTTGTTGACAAGTTTGGTACAAGCCTGTTGCGAACAGATTTGTTGACAAGATGTGAGATTTTCACGTGTGTAGAAGGCACGCAGAGGCTGCATACTGTACCGCCGTCAGCTCCCTACTAGGGAGCTTTAGCAATGACTACGAGTACGACTACGAGTACGAGATTCGTCATGTTTGCATACGCCATCTCGCAAAAGTCGTAGTCGTCGGGCTTTAGAGTACGAGAAAAATCTCGTAGTCAAAAGTCCAACGACTACGACTATTGCGAGATGGCGTATACAAACAACACTGCGTTTGGCGCGAAAATGACGAATCTCGTACTCGTAGTCATTGCTAAAGCTCCCTATTATGTCAAGTATTCATGCACAAATTATACATGCACAAATTACGCATTCAACTCTCTTTCAGGCCTGGAAAGTAAGACAAACGTTTGTAAATTTCTCATCCATCCAGTTTTCATACAAATTGAACCAATAGTATCTAGTTAATCATTCGATTTTTCCTTGGCGTGTGGCCATTAGCTCCACCGTATTAAAATGTATTACAGTTTTTCAGTTATCCTGGTTAAGGACACACACACACTTATTATGTGAAAACATACTGTGCTAACCTCCTGGGAAGGTAAAGGACTAAAGATTCTTAATTCGACATATTTATGCACCTTCTTATACCTGCATGCTCTTATATAATCGGCCGCATGTTAACGATTTCTATATTTTTTTCGACGCGCACGGGCCTATAAACATATGGCAAACCATCCTCTTCTCCTAATACTGTACAACCAACAAACAATAACACATGGCAGTCTCATACATGATGCACTCAGATTTTCAAATTTCAACACTGAAAGGGGCTTATCCATACATCTGCACATGAGCTTTTATCCGGGATGTGCTTATAACCAGGGTACCCGAGTATTCTTAGTTTGCACATGAAGTCATTCGGCGGCAAAAGGTCGCCATCTTGGTTGATTCAAAAAGTTCACTTGAGGTGAAATGATACCCAAACCTCATTTGCATATTGAAATATTTCATTTTCCCCTCTGATGTCTATCAGAGCTGGGTTTGTTCAGGTTTTAGGTTACATGCTCCCTAGTGTTCATAAGCGAATGACACAAGGAAAGAGAGACATTGTGTGTAAATTTAATCAGATATAATGTAATTTACATACATATACTGCACCAACATCGCTCTCTCCTTACCCCAGTATAACTCGACTATGATATTTTTGTAGTGCTCATGTTGTTTAGATATATGCCAGTGGTATGAGCCTAAATCCTTAACAAAATTACGTTTAATTCTTATTTTAAAGTGCTACTCACTCCAAATATGATATTTGGTATGTGTAATATTTGGACAATTCAATATATCTTTTTAGTAAAAATCCTCATCTTGATCAACTTTTTCACTGTCTGTCAAAGTTGCCGCATATGATGTTATTAGGTGAATTGCAAATTAGTTTTCCTTTGTTCTTTGATGTTAAAATTCACCTAATAACATCATATCCGGCAACTTTGGCAGTGAATAAGATGAGGTTTTTTACTATAAAGATATATTACATTTCTAATTTCTTTCTTAGAATGACCCTAATATTTCACTTTAAATATTGCCTCAATGTGCTAATGAGCGTAGGGTACCATTCCACCTTAAGGTTTTAAGTGAAGTGGTTTTGTCTATTCTATGTTCCGTTTTTTAAACTGCTTTCAGTGCTACTGATAGCTTTATATCTCTGACTCGATAAGATCAGGAATGAAGCGTACATAGTTCATGGTTGCCATGTGCGTTTAAAAATCAACGAAGATGGCGTCCATTGCAAATGATAAATACAGTACTCAGAAGATATTTCCCAAGATAGCTTCATAACTTAATTTCAGGCCTTTTTTCGCGCGGTTTTGGTGAGAACATTTTCCAAATTGTGTTGAAATATTTAAAAAGGCTGTCAGAATATCAACAGCGACGTATTGGTAAAACTTCTACTTCTTATATACGTATGTTGTTAGTATAGGTAATAGTATGGTTTCGAGTGCAATTTGGAACATGCACGAGTGAGTTTCAAAAACTCACGAGTGTTTGTTTTTCCAAATTTCACGAGAAACCATGCTATTACTTATTAATAATATACATGAAAAAACTACACGCTTTGATAACACTTGTGCACTCACCTACGCCGTTTAAGCATTGTTTTCGTTGCTTGTTAGCAAACTTTTTCAGTCTATGTGCTCCTTGAACTTAAATTGTTGTATTCACGTACGATTTTTCATTGAAAGTGTAGAAAAAGTCGTCAAAAAGTGAAAATTTACATTGCTAATTCCGGTTCTAAGTCCATGTTACGCACACAATAGGGTTAGGGTTAGGGATTGGGTCGGGATTAGGGTCAAGATCAAAGAGAAATATTCGTGACTCGTAACATGGCGTTATAACCCTAATATCCGCCGCCATGTTCATTTTCTTGCCTCGTTTCCAGGCTCTGATCTTGTTTTGTTAATTTGCACTGCTGTAATTGCACAGTGTGCAATTTCAAAAATAATTGTACTGCTCTTAGCCAATCAGAATTGAGTAATTTTTTCATCTATATTATTAACCACAGTAGTCATTATAGGGTTATTAGATGTATTTTGTAGTTTGTTCTGCTGTATTTTCCGAAATATGTGCTCGGACGTTGTTTTGTTTAGACATCGACAACAATTTAGATATTTTTGTAGAAAATATATTTAGAATTACAAAAAATATATTGATTAATGTACATGATTGAAAAGAAAGCTATAATATACAAAGGTTGAAAGGAGTCAAATAACAGTTCGAAAAATGAGTTCGAAAAACGTACTTACCAAAACCGCGCTAAACTGGCCTGAGAAGCTGAGACGAGTGAAGCTATCTTAAATCTTAATGGGGAAACGTCTACTATACTATATACTTTTACACTGATTTGATCAATTTCAGGAGTCTTCAGTTTTGGCCAATTTCAATTTTTTACTCTTGGTTTATAAATGTGGGTGTATATACCTTTGATGTCTTCCGCTTCTTCACTTGACGACCAGGCGTTGCTTGTTGTACCTTGTCACCTGATAACTTTCGTTTTTGACTGGTTTTTGGCCGTAGTGGCGAACTTATCGAATCGTGCATTGGATGACTTGATTGACTGTCTAGCGTCGGACTATCTACTTGGCCAGGGGTATCAGACAATTTGCTGATACTCGATGTAGAACTGTTAAACGTCCTTGCATTAGTGTCAATATTAGTCCCTCTTTTAAGGGTATGCCCAGTCATCGACTGATGGCGAATATTTGGTCTTCTGTCTTTGGGGGCAATAAAGTTGATTGACTGTCGTTTTCTTTTCTTACTTTGTGTGGGTATTTTGGTTCCTTTATTCTGTTGCACCTAAAAGTTCAAATGTATGAATGAATTAGTGTGGTTTCATTGTCTTTTGAAATAGAAAAATATATGGCCGACAGACGTTTTCGTTTTGGCATGTCAAACAAATTATTGTCCGAAATTTCTATTGTTCAACTGCCCTCTCATTTACCATGAATTAATGCTACCATGAAAGAAATGAATGAATGTTAATTTAATTTTCATATCTACATGCACTCATGCAATTTTCGATCATGCATTTTTGTAATTGCCCTACTATAAGCTGGTCTATTTCACTATTAAGGCCAGTTTACGACACTACACTCGATTATTGGCACGGCACGGATAAAAATGGTACCCGTACCAATATTACCCATGCGAGGACTACCTAAATACCTGTAGGTAGTCCTAGCACGGATAAAAGTGGCACGGGTAACATTTTTATCTGTGCCATGCCAAATATTGAGCGTAGTGTAAACGGGCCTTTAATTCTACCTGAAAGCGAAGTGAAAACCTGGCCAAGCCGTCCGTAGTTTGAACAAAACCCCAAAGGCTTATTAAAGAATACTACCTACATTGGACTCCCATTCTTGAGATAAATGTATGAATTTAGGGTTTTTACAGGACTTTTGTAGGGCTGTGAAACGCCCCCTCCCCCCCAAAACTCAATCTTGAATTAAGTTTTGAAACTCAATCTTCTCATCAAAAGCTTCTGATAAAAAATAGTAGATTTGTTGAAGTTAAATTTGTGACGTGGAAAAAATTTCCTGTTGGAAACCCAGCAGGGGAACATTAACATTTTATTAACTCCAAAAAAAAGCAATTTTCAAGTTTCTAAAGGTAGCTATAAGGTAAAAATTGTTGAGCACCTGGGAGCTTCACTCTCCTCGTCCATCGTCAGGTTCACTGGCTGATATGCTGGATGTACAGCTTACCCCTGCCGTTTAGTTCTGTGCAAAAACGGACCTAGCAAAAAATCCTGAGGAATCTGTTTGAGGAAACTCATGCACCAATGGGTTTATGTGTTAATAAAATAAAAATAACTTAACTTTTTTTTTTTTTTCACCAGCCAGGGTAGCCCATTCAGCACGTGGCTGGTATCCATAGGGGCCCTGCATTTATAAGCTATATTACAGATTTAAAATACAATATGCTAAAATCATATATATCCCTAATTAAACTATCATAAAAAATTCTACTATGGGTAAAATTATTGAACATGTCCACAATTTATAAAAACTAGCAACCTAAGAAATGGGCTCGTACAAGTCTTCTAAAAGAAGAAAGTGTCTCTGCACCTTTGATGTGAGCGGGTAGCGTGTTGAATAACACTGAGCCCGAATATCTGAACGTACGTTTGCCGAGAGTAAGTTTTGGCTTCGGCAGGTGTAGATCAGAACGTCTCGTGAGACTTCAATTTTGAGTGCAGAATCTAGTTACAGTATCACCTAGTAGCCTGTGCAGACTCTATATGCTTGGTATACAGTCTGTGAAACCTCACTCAAAAGCTTGTTGAACCCTCACAACACTAATAAGGTCTGAGTAGCTGATTCTGATTGGTCGTCTTTGAACAGTGTAGATGCTGATTGGCTTGGCTCAAAGGTCACCAAAGTTCGACCTTGAATTTCGTTTTGAGCGAATGCTGACAAAGCAGAAAATCTCATACAATTGCTGTTAACGTCAGTGTTCAATCCGCTATCATATGAACATTTTTGTATTGAAAGTATAATGGTTGAAGCCTAGAATGGTGAAATCTTTAAAATGAATCGCAGGTGTCAAGAAAATATATTTGCATTTTTTGAACATCAAGGTCCAAAATTTGTTGATAGTTTAGCGTAACCAATCATAATCTACTTTGAAGTTCAAAAATGATTAATCAGAATCCACTACTCAGATATGGGTAGTGTCACAGGGGTTCGACAAGCTTTTGTGTGACTTTACAAGTACATACAGTCTGTGCACAGGCTAGCTATTAACCACCTAGACTGGTTCATAGGTACCATAGAATCGCAAATCTAACTCTCCTGAAATGTAATGCCATGTTCAAAATGTTTTGACAATTTGTAACAAGAGCTAACAGCAGCATCTCTTCGTCCTTTTATCCCAGCAAATGGGCCAGCCTGATTAGTGAGTGTTATGCGGGAATCCCGGATGCCACAATCTTGAAAGGTCTAAGTGAGATCTTGGCAACCGGGATAGCCCAGTTGTTCATATAAGTTCACAAAGTAAATTCTACTATAAAAGTAACTATACAGTGAAATCTCTCTTAGTGGTCTCATCCATAGATATCTTAAATACACTAGATAGTGCATCTAATTATTTCGCAAGTCAAAAATTGAAGCTGTGACTGCAGTCTCAGGTCGTTCCCATGAAATGACAAGATTCGTATATTTTTTATTTCTTAAACAGCGAACTTAAACATTCGGTTAAACCTATCCCAAATACAGTTTTAAACTATTCAAATCATGAAAGTTATTGGTGTCCTTTAAGTGTTTATTAGCGAGTGGGAACGAGCAATATGGCCGCCATCCATTCAAATGGGGAAAACCGCTGAAATATTCCTGGCTTCAATTTTACTAAAAGAGATGCGCTATCTAGTGTATATAAGATATCTATGGTCTCATCCCTGCTCACCTTCAGGGTTATTTATATGGAAGCCAGTCTGGCCCAATCGTGGAGATTTCACATGGAATAGCCACAATATTTTGGCAGTCGGAAAAACAATTTCCACATATAAACACTCAAACGTGTGGTATAGGTAGAGCAGCATCTATACAATAAGCTACCTGAAAAATTCAACAAGAACTTCAACGTTTCAAGTGAAGCCCTTCGTCTGGAAGTTAATTAGTAGGCGAATGTCCAGACAAAGGGGCTTTGCTCGAAACATATAAACACTTACTAACCAAACCAGGCTTGCTTGGTTACACGCCTTTGCTCACGACACACCTCTAGGGTGGCCCAGGGGCAATTTTGAAATCTGAAGTATCTGAAATGCCATTTCCTGCATTTTGAGGGAAGATTTAAGCCTTTATAGAAATTTCTAAAGATTATAACAATAAAATGTCATATCAATTATAAAACACATTGATCACTGTTCTACACAAAACTGTGTTTACAACAAAATGCCTTTACACAAACTCTAGGATTCTCCAGGCGGTAAACAGTAGTTGTGAAAACGGTAAATTTTACCGGTTATTGCCTGATAAGGAGAACCCTAGGGATGGAGCCTGCTGATATATAGTTCTGGGGTCTTAAAGCGTTAGGGGTGTAGGTATGTTTTGCCCGACGTAAAGGGGTCGGCGAAAACCAAAATGGGCTGTGAGACCCCACGCTGCTAGCAGGAATGCGCAGGTATGTGAAGGCTCTAGGGGGTAGAGGCATGCTCCTCAGAACATTTTTGAAATCTAGGGTCTCTCAAATGCCATTTCATGCACTTTGGGGGACTAAGACTTTACAGAATTCTGATGATGAGAACATGTCGCATAAATAAAAGTGGGGGGGGGGGAAATAATTACAAATTGATCCTCCTCTGCCCAGAAAGTGGGGGGGGGGGGAGGAATTCGTCCCCCCCATCCCCTCCAGGATTGACGCCCTTGAATGTAAACAAGGCCAGCCCGGTTCCATTTAAACAGTCACTTTGATTACCTCATTACGGGCAGCAAGAGTTTTCCCTGGACTTTTAAATCTATCACCCTTGTTCTGTGTTGTGTTTACAGTCTTTCCCCTGGTTCTGTTGTTTTTCTCAACTGATGGAATTTCTAAACTATTTTCCTTTGATGATGATGGTGACGACTCCTCACTACTTTTATCTCGCTGTACTGCTCGCGATGATTTAGGTGTAGAAACTGTCCTTTTACTTTTGTCCATTTTTACACTAGCTGGTGCCAAGGGCAAGGACTGCAAGGAGCCTTCGTCAGTATGTTTTGAAGAAGTCAATAGGCCTGCAGAACTTTTTAATTTTAACTGGGTTTTTTCTCTTGGAGTCCTAAATTTTAGGGATTGGCGCTTCTTGCGAGGCTTTTTGGTACTTGAATTGCCGCTTTTAGCCATTTTACGAATATTGACAAGAATTTCCACTGTTTAGTAAGCCGCCATTTTGAAAATAGAAGGCGGGAAAATTGAGATAACTTTTCCAGGTGGGGGGGAAAGACTGGGTATCAGTGCTGCTCTGGTGCTGCTGGGTATCAGGTAGCCTCCTCCGCAGTCATCGCCTTAAAATTGGCGGGCAGAAATTATTTGCTGACTTTCTACCTGACGCAACCTACCCCGGGGATCCAAGACATGCCTGCGGAGGAGGCTAAGTGCTGCCGAAGTCTAGCATCAACACCATGCCACATTTTAAACGGCGGCTTCTTTGCCTGACACCGGGTCTTGGCAAACTCACGCATAAAATTCACTTCAGAAACAATTTGCGCAAAGAGCAGTTATGTTGATTCGACTATGCTGTATTCATGAAAAAATATGCGTAAAATATATTATACTATACTATACGATTGCCAAGCTAGAAATTGGAATATTTTGTACAGATTTTTACGCTCTTTTAGGTGTAGCTACAGTGTGCGTCTTGTAAATTAATATCAACGAATATTCAATCATATATGCTACATAAACACAGCGCTTAATCGTCTTTCTACGTAAATTTCCAAACAAACCGAATCGCTAGTAATCGGACTGCCATCGTAAACTCCTGGGTAGACTTGCGATCCCTCGGACTCTAGAGAGACGGGCTTGACAAGTCTAACTCCTGGGGTATCATATGATGTAAACACGTCATAATTTGACGTCACAAATGTTGCAGACACAAAATCGACTTGCGGTTCAGTATATATAAATACTAGGGTACCTGCAAGGTAGGGAATGCTGCGGGACTGTTATTATTCTTTAGCTTCTTGAAACAAACATGCAAACAAATATGCAACACAAATTATATTCAGTAGACGTTAATTATTGGCATTGACCCAGTGGCTTGCGGCCTTGCGCGCTGTCAGTAGATGCATACCCTACAGGGTTTCCACTTTCAAGAAAATTTCCTTTTTCAAGGAAATTCTGACCCCAAAAAGGAATTTTCAAGGATGGAAAAAATTTAAGGAAATCTAAGGAAATTCAAGGAAATCTAAGGAAATATTGTCAAAAGTCTGTAAACAGAGTTGTAAACAGTAAAAATATATTTTTTGGCATATTTGGCAGCAATTTTTTATCTATAGACAATTTAAGAACATTATTACATGAAGTATTATAGTGTTTCCTTGGCTCATACCAGTATCACACGGTCTGGGGCCCGGTACCTTAGCAAAATGCCAACATATCTGAAATCAAACATGTTGCATGGTCTAGCAATATGAATAAGTCATGATAAGTCAGTCTAAAGATAAGTTAGTAGGGCTTTTGTAGGGCTGTAAGCAGTAAAATAACTAAATGTCTTCCCAAGGAAATTTCAAGGAAATTTTATTCCATGGTCAAGGAAATCTAAGGAAATTTTGGACACGAAAGTAAGGAATTTCAAAACTAAATAGTGGAAGCACTGATACCCTAGCATAGTTTGCAGGATGAGACCAGTGAGCTCTATATATATATATCTGGAGTGAGAACTTATGTCCAAAAAGTGAAGCCAAAGATGGCGGAAATTGACGTCCAGTGCCAATCCCTTTCTATTGTTTTCGACCGCGCGGTTTGCACAAGCCGGCAAGGAGTGTGCCGAAATTTCGTGTTTTTACTCCGATGTAAACAATAACATCATGATTTTATGAACTAATAACTTGATTAGCGATGCGATCTGTTAGTATAAACTGGAATTAGCTAGAAAAATGGTATGAAAACTGTTTATGACCTTCATGAGTTTGGACGTCAATTGCCGCCATCTTTGGCTTCACTTGGCCTATTGGCCGAACATTAGAAGTTCTTACTCCAGATATATATGGAGCTCACTGGATGAGACAAGCTAAATATATCACGAAACATGAAAGACATCAAATTTTGTAACATCTATTTCAAAATATCAATATTTTCCATGTATTGTTCTTCCACATGGAATTCCCACATGAAACCCATGTGTAATGCGATGAGTAATTTGACACTGCCACGCAAGGAAATTTGCATATTTTTGTAGTGTATAAAAGCGTTAAAAATATATACATGTGCGCAAAATAATTTTGCATTTGGAAAGCTATAAACGAAAGCGTTGTTCCATCATTCTGTTCTTACTCTGCTGGATATGCGAGTCACCTACATGTAAAGCTCATTGCCATTCGAATATTTGTCTTAGTGCGCGCAGAACTGAGACCCTGTCTCTTCTGACAAAAATATGTGAACGCGACTAGACAAAAATATTAAGTCCATTGTAAAATATATAGGAATAAAAACATATTTATATGCCTACAGTAGCCTATTTAATAGGTCAAACCTTGCACAAATCAGAATGATTCAGTCAGGCAATTTAGGCGATCAATTGCATATCCGTGACTTTTTGTCAAGTTCACAAGAGTCACAAGCGTCAAGCGGCATACATGAAACATCACTTGATGCAAAATATGGAAATCAGCAAGAGAAAGCAAACGCGAATGGATACAAAAACCTTTTAAAGACATCTCTATGTAAGACTTCCATGCTTTACAGCACTAACAGCTCAAGCAAATTGGATAGCACATTAGCAGAATATATAGTTTTTATATAAACAGAGACTGAATCTAGCTGCGATCGATTGTGTGCTTTCAGCGTTTCATAGATATATAAATTGAGATTGCCAACTTTCCATAAAGGAGTAAACAAATGTAAACGTAACATATAAACAAAAGACAAAATATCCTACCTTGAATGGTCAAAATAGACTTGAAAAAGCTTTAGAAATTCGATAAAAGACTCCGTCCGTCAAAATCGAAAAGCACATGGAACTGAGCGGGTTTAAAATTTGTGTTCTCTGTGTTTTGCGCATAGCAAGCGCACACGACCACAATTCCATGCGCTAAATAAAATTTACTTCAAAACTCCCTCTCTGCACATATTAGGCTGCTGCTACGCTCGCTCGCTTCAGGCTCGCTCGCTCCGCAGCAACTAGGAGTTAGTGAGTTACTATCGAGACAAACCTAAACCTGGCTGCTCTCTATGGCGCGCCGTCTCGGCCAAAAGCATTCGAGAATCAAAATTCATGTCGAGAATCGGACAAAAGTGTCCGATAAGTTACAACTATTCAAGATTTTACAACTATTCGAGATTTTACAACCATTCGAGATTTTACAACTATGCAATAATAAATATCAATTCTGCCCCCAGACAAGTGTACACGATTTTCAATCAGGTATTCTCTAGTGATCAGAGTGGTCTCAACATGCACGAAATAGCGTTTCAGAACCCTCAGATTTTAAAAATTTTCTAGGGGAGCATACCCCCAGACCCCCTACAATCAAGTGCAAAAATTATCGAGACATTTTGGTTATTGTCCCCCCCCCCTCACACAATGTTGTAAATATGATACAAAGGCAAATGATCAGCAAAAAATTCTCGACATTGTCTATGGTGGGAGGGGGGCAGAACTTAAAAAATTAAAGAAAATGTGGAAAGTCTCATTGTTTTTACACTTGATTGTATAGCTAGAGATTCTCGGCCTTTGGTCTCGAATTGATTAGAAACACCAATGTTAACATCGTGGCTTCCGCCCTGGACTGCGAAAATAAGACCTAATTATAAAAAATCTTCTCGCGCCTTCGGCCAAAACCGTGACGGCCCCCCAGTGAAAATTCCTTAAAAAGGGCACTGTGCCCAAGGCCGCAAGTGTTTAAAGGCGATATGCTGAAACCACTTCCCCTTATCTGGCGCGCTAGTGCTTAAAGTAATTAAATTATTGTCTGAGCATTGGACTCGTGATTGATTATAAACCAAACTACCAAAGATTGCAAATGAGTGGAATCCGAAAGAGGGCAGGAGAAAGAGAGGATGACAAGCAACAACATGGAGGAGGACGGTAGAGAAAGACTTGATAGAGTCGCAGTATACCTGGAACTGGGCCAGACTGCCAGTGGCCTGCTACTGTTGTCTGTTTCAAGCTAATTATTTACTAACATTAGTCTTATATCTGATGCGCTACAGTTTAGATGATTAATGACTGAATATTTTAATTCCCTTTATGTGCTGCGCAAGTGTATAAAGATGATTATTATTATGATTATTGTTCCTCATTATTGCTTACTTGTATTTCAATTACCATCCTAATTTGTACGCTAGCGTACCTGTAGAAACCAACGTCCAGTTAATAATCATTGTTAAGTAATTGTGCATCCGATAAAGAAACGAATCTCCAAGTTAATAATAATCCATATCCTTAAACATTAGCAGGCAAGGGGGACCCCCCCCCCCCTCCAACTAGAAAAGTTGAAAGATCGACAAGTTGGGCAAATTCTCAACGCAAGTCGGCCAAAGAATATGGAGGGAAGTATATCGAAAAGCAATCTGGCTGGTCTCCGTGTATTGTGAGTAAGGTTGAATTAAAAGTCGGCCATTAATGCCCTCGCCCCCTAAAAATTTGGACCCGTATGCCTACGTCCTTAAACATCAGCGCACCAGATATTAGACCAATATTCAGTTATAATTATCAGCTTCAAGAACTGGCGTACCAGACACGAGACCAATGTTCGGTAAATAATTATCCTTAATTAGGCACTAGCACAGCAGATATGAGACTAATGTTCAGCGAATAATTAGCTTTAAACACCAGCACAACATATACGAGACTAATGCTAGGTCAGATAATAATTAACCGTTAATAATAATTAACCGATAATAATTAACCGATAATAATTAGCGCACCAGATAAGGGGAAGTTGTTTAAGTTTATATTGTCTTTAAAAACACTTGTGCACCAATGTGGCAGCACTTCAAAAATATTGGGGGTTGCGAATTTAGGTTGTCCACATACAGTTATCCGACCCCTATTGGATTGGTAAAATATGCAACCATGCATTCATGGTTGAGAAAAATAATATTGCGCAGTAGAGGCGTTGCCCCCCCCCCCCCCCCATTCAACACCATCTGGCGAAGTTAACTCCAAATTATGTTCTATGAGAAATTTCGCGATAATTTCTAAAATAGAATCTCCTGTTGGGCATTGGAAAGTATGCAAAGGAAATTATTTGGACTGGAATGCCGAGGGCTCGTTTCTTCCCGCGAAATTTCTAAACATCATGGCGTTTTGTTAATATGGCCAGAAATGTGTATTGGACAAGTCCCGCAAGAAAAAAACAACATCCGGAAATGGATTGAGGAGGTTTAGAAGAACATTTCTATCATCAAGAGAAATTGCCTCTCGTTTGGTGAATATTTTTATTACAACTTTTATTATTATTATTATTATTATTATTATTATTATTATTACAACTTTATTTTGATACGGGACTATTTCACTGTATAAATCTAACAATATACAAAGAGAAAACAAAATGAGTGATCTTCCAATAGGCAGTTTATATAAAAACTATTAAAATAAGGGAAATTAAGATCACAAGGTAAACTATTCCATCCCTGTAACGAATGATTTTTTCTTGAAAGTGTAGTGTTTGGTTTAGGTGGAAGATAATTATATTGCACTGCCTCGTTTGGTAATTGTGTACAGCATCGGTTCTTTGAAATAAGTTTGATATGGACCACTGAATTTCTGACCTTAAACATTAGTGTAGCAAGTTTCTGCCTTTCTGGTTCCTTCGAGTCTCCAGGTTATTAAGGTTTAGATGTTGTAGAATAACATGAGAACGGACATCATATCCACACTTAGTAATACGCGTAGCTCTGGTATTGCATTCACCTCTTCATTCCAACTTAACCTCTCCTCTAGCATTAGACCCAATGACTTAATCGTTTTAACGCGTTTAATATTTTCTGTACCAAGATAGATTGGAGGATCTGTTTCTATTAAATTTAGTCTTTGATAAGATCCTATAATCATATATTCCGTTTTCTTAGTGTGTAGAAAATTTATAAGTATATTCCATTTGCAGTTAACCAGTCAGATACATTTTTTAAGTCATCATAGTGCATTGGTGACAGTATTTATGTCATTATCAATTTGGGTATCATCAGCAAACATGTTACATTTAGCATTATTTAGGCAATTGGGAAGGTCATTTATATACAGTAGGAATAACAAGGGACCAAGGATTGACCCCTGTGGTATTCCACTGATCATGTTTGACGCTTGAGAGATATTTCCATTTACTTGGCAATACTGTGAAAGATTGGATAAGAATGATGAAAACCATTTGTGTGCAGTCCCCGTTATACCGTAACAGCTAAGTTTACTTAATAGTATTTGGTGATTAACTGTGTTGAATGCTTTCTTAAGATGAAGAAAGTCGACTCAGTTTAACTCCTCAATATCAATTTTAATGTTATGATATAGCCTATCTGTGATTTCTAGTAATGCAGTTACAGTGGGATGTCCAGGTGTAAAACAATGTTGGGAGGTAGATAATAGGTTCTCATCTTGCAAATATAAGTAGAGTTGGTTATGGGCAACCTTCTCCATTACTTTAGCAATAATCACAGATATTGGTCTAGAATTATTCATATCATGTTTTGGTCCATTTTTGTCAATTGGCGTAACTTTGGAAAGTTTCCAGTCGTATGAAAATGTACCTTCTGATAACGATTTGTTAAATATAATAGTTAGATGGTTTGCGATAATTGATGCTGCTATGTTTACAAGTTTAGCAGAAATTTTATGTGGACCTGTTGACTTGTTTATGGAAATGTTCGATAAAAGGTGAAGTATTTGTTGCTGGGATGGGATGGGATGGAATTGAGCATTTGTAACGTTTATGTAAGACTCGGGCTGTTTTCTGGTTACAGGAATTTCCCGAGACAGCCGCTGTCCAACTTCGATGAAATGCTTGTTAAAGGCATTTGGGATATCCTTATCCTTTATTTCTTCATTATGCTTTTGCACGGGTTTTTTATATTGCCTTTGTTGTTCTTAATTTCATCTATATAGTAAGTCTTGATTGTATTTTTTATCAGTCGATAAATTATACTGATTTTTAGCAATTTTATAACACTCCCAATCATTGGGGTTGCTTGTTTTACCAGCTTTCCTTTTTAAGTTGTTCTTTTGCCATTTATTATTCAAGTTGCTCTTGTTTGGCCTAGTCTAATGGTGCATGTTTGTAATGATTTTTATGAATTTACTTTTCCATATAAGCCATGTTTTATTAACATTATTACAATATTCAAGATTAAGTGAAGCAAGGGAGTTAGGGTCTTTCCCAAAAGCTTCAGCATTGAAATGTTTAAAATCACGATATTCTATGACGTTACTATTTCCTTTTAGGCTTGGAAATTTACGAACACAATATATTAGATAATGGTCACTAATTGTTATTTTTGAGACTTCAACTGAAGTTATAAAATCAAGTTTATTCGAATAAAAATTATCAATTAAAGACTGTGTATCCTTGGTAAGTCTAGTAGGTTCTTTGATTTTCTGGTTATATTGAAATAAGTCCATAAGAAATTTCAACTATGCTACGTTGGCGTGAATTGAGTCCTTAGCGAGGTCAATATTAATATCTCCCTTTATGATACTTTCTTTGTCCTCGCGATCAATATATATGTTTCAGTAATTTTTCAAATTCCTTAAGTTTGTCAGTTGACGAGTTTGGTGGTCTATACCAGGTAGTTATGAGAAATGGTTTCATTTTAGATTTTAGAATTTCAATAGTAAGAGCTTCAATATCATTGTTGTTTAAATCAAGTCTTTCATGAAAATTGATAATATTTCTAATATAGAATCCTCCTGATCTTGAGTGATCTATTTCTATTTTTGGTAATCCATGTATAACCATCGATAGAGATGAGATCTGTTGGGAAGTCACAGACAAGTCTTGTTTCATTTAAACCTAAAACATCAAGTTTTTGTTCATACATGTATATTCTTAACTCATCAATTTAACTAGGCTGGTAATATTAAGATTTGCTATTTTGAAGCCTCGAATCTTTGGAATTAAGCATGTTTGTTTGTTTGTACTCAAAGTAACATCAGATTGGTTCTGGAATGTAGGTTTTGTTTTGCATTGATTTGTTGCAATATTTTTTCCAGTATTAAATATGGGGTCAACATGGTGTATTACTAGTATTCTAGTCTACATTTAGTCAATTAGTCATGCATGCAATTAAATTCTTAGATAAAGGCGAGATGTGCCTCTGGCACTTAAATGCAGGCCAGATGCATTTAAATCAGTTTCATTAATATTATTAATTATGTTGAATAAAACACCATTTTCGGGTTCTACACAGTTTTTGTAGTATGTAATTGGCAGCTACTATTTTACTGTTTCGGCGATCGTCACTTCGAATAATTATACTAGAAATAATTACTTTAGCATTAGAAGTGCGTTCAATATATTCACCTAATTTAATAGTCTTACTCGCAAGATCCTTAGGTTCGTCTCTTGGGATGTTGTTTGTTCCTGCATGGATTATGATTTCTTTCGCGTTCTTGCTTAATGTGGGTTTGACATAGTGATCCATATCTTCGATGCTTGCCCTCGATAAAGTACGTGTGTGTACTCGTTTCTTGTTTCCTACATATTGACGTATCCATCGTATGTCTAGTCGTTTTACCATGGAATCTCCGAGTATTATTACCGAATCTCAATTACCGAGAGTTTTTACCTCTATCTGTCTGGCTATCTACAATATTTGACAATATACTTTGGGACAATCTACTTGTAACATGCATTCACATATATTATAGGATATTTTGTTCTCTTAATCCCCCCTCCCCCCCTCCCCAGTTGTTTGAATGCAACAGATCGACGTCCCTTTTTCGAGACGGTTATTTTATCGTGGGAGCATATGAAATTGTACGAAATTACAGTATATGTCCTATCGTTTTTCGCAAAGATTGTATCTTGTAAGTGGATTTATTACTGTCTTCTCTTCGTGGGCTAATCAATACATACTTTAATCGAGAGAAGATCGTTAATCACTGGAAGGTATAATTCCCGTTCAAACAGAAAAGAGAACGGTGTCCTGGAAGGAAGAAGAGTATATAAGGGCTTTTCTACTCTTATAGAAATATTGTTATTGTGCACTTTCTACTTGTATACAATAGATATTCAACGATGCTTCCTGTTACAAGTTACAATGTTCTTTGTTCCTGCCGTTTTGGCAAACTTGCACTATTTCTTTTGTTCCAGTTACAAATTATTTTATCCCGCTTTCAGTTTGTCTGTATATATTACATGAGTATGAACTATGAAACAAAATATCAATCCCCAGCATAAAGCTTACTCGCTCAATAGTTATCCCCATTTTTAACCCAGCAGGTCTCTACTAATGTGTGCCTCTAAATTGTTGATATATGTATCTAAATTGTTAATTACGTCATTTCCAACTTTCAAATTGAAGAATACGATGTCAACTATTGTGATTATACGAGTCACTGCTTATCAGCACGGAATGGTGAATTTGTGGGCAACAGAAGTGACCTGATGGTACTTTATCTGCACCATCTTCATGTATGGTAAAACCCAGACACCCTGCAACCAATTCTGCAGCTGTATCCTCGAGACCAGATGGACGAGCGATGGTATGTGGTACAGTAACCAGCCCACTGGTAAACTGGTAGAGTTGCTTTGGTCCCCTCGAGATTTCCATGAATTGTGCTATCCAGCCAGTGTAACCACTTGGTCGGCACCTAACACCACTTTCTTCGTATGTAACAATTTGAGACCACCAATCATAGTCTGGCGAACCTTGGTAAGTCGCCAGCAGTTTTTCAAACACCTTTTGGACAACTGACCACCATTCATTGCTCAGTCCAATGTCTTCTTTGATTGGGCCGAGAAGCTTTTCCAAAGCTTCCAATTTTGACAACAGTTTCTGCCAGTCCTCCTCAGTACCAAGCATTTCCACGTCTGGGATTCCACAAATTAACCTCATCCTATATGGCAATGGATGATGTTTTATGCTTAGCGTTAGCCGGTGTACTAGCTGGCTCTAGTTGGAGCAGGCACGGGGAAGGGAAGGGAAGGAAAGGGAAGGGGAGGGGAGAGGAAATGTTTTTGGAAATTTGATTGGAAAATTGAAACTATTGTACTTGTATTGTATTGAATGGTCCTAATGACGCGATCGGCGTCCATTAGCAACCCAGTGTAGAGCACGCATGTCGGTAAGTGTTTTATACACTGTACAATTCATCATCGATAATAATAATAATAATAATAATAATCGCTCCATCATAATTCTTAAAATATCAATAAGGTCGAACGAAAGGTTTGTGCACGTTCTGCAGGTCCGTTTCAACATCACTACCAGTATGAGTTCCACTTGTAACTGCTTTAAAGTTTGCCGGGAATGCGTATTCTTTTGCTATGAATGGAATCACCGAAGGACAAAACAGTCGCAGGCAGGACATTGTAATTCTCATTAGAAACATAGATGCTCGTAACTATGACAAACGAAACATATCAAATGCTCTTGGCGACCCGATGAAAGTCTCATGTGAGGACCTGTGAGCATAGATGCTTTCATATGCGATTGTTCATTTTTTTATGCAAACGACCGTAGCTAAATAGAAATTTGAAATACAGCTGAAATACAACCCCACAACCTTGGGTTGCACACCTTCTGCTTACCCGTAACTAAAAAAATTCTGTACGGATGACATCAATGTTATTTGCGACACAATCTTCTGGACGGTTGTTGTCGATGAAAAATCAGCCGAAATGACGTCAACATAGCTGGGGACTTTAACGTTCTTTGAGATTTCTTTTGACATTTCAGCAAAGAACCAAGTATAGGCGACATCGTATATGTCCTTCACCGGCATTTTTACTTGCAGTGTCTTCTTGCCTTCCTCTGGCGTCGTTCTAAGCTTCCAGTGTTTGTTATAGGCTGTCAAAACCGAAGCGAACAAACCACAGTCAGCATTGTTCGAGTAGATATACTCCTCAGAACCTATTGTGACTGTCAGGTCGCCTACAGTTGAATTCGAACTCCCTCTTCTGCCTCCCAATTTCTTAGCATCTCGTTCGAAGAAATGTTTTGCAGAGCCTTTGCTCAAGTCTTTCGTTTCGATTAAAAGGTCTGGCTTTAAATTTTTAGCCAAGGATACGGACTTCATGATTGCAGAGGCCACGAATACAGTCTTAGAACTTCCCGTTTGTACACGCAATTTGCTTAATTACCAATTTCCGCATTTCAGTAACAGCAGGCCATCTTAGGCTCCGTCATACCCAGTGCTGTGAGTAACTTCGTTACAAGTAACTAGTTACTTGTAATCGTTACTTTTTTAAGTAACTGTAACTGTAACTAGTTACTTTTTCAGTAAAGTAACTGTAACTGTAACTAGTTACAAAAATTGGAGATAAAAAGTAACTGTAACGAGTTACAAATGCCGTTGAGAGCGCCGTTACTTTTTCAATTTTCTCAAACATTCCGATCATTTTAACTCCGAAATTCGTTGAAAAGCTGAAACCTCAATTTCTTCTGTTGAGGAAGATAAGGGCGATTTTTTCTTTACTCGAAAGTCGACAAGTGCATCTGCAGATGAGCTGCAGTTGTTCCTCGGAAGCCCCAGTGATGAAGTTTCTGCATATACAAGGTGGCCGAAACTTCGTCAGTTGTTCATTGAACTGAACACACCTGTGTCCTGCAAGTGCAGCATGTGAAAGGCTGTTCAGCTGTGCAGGATTAATTTTCAGACCACATCGTTCCTCGATGACTGACAATAACTTTGAAAACTCTATTCTTGTTAAATTAAACAACGGTTTTACCTAACTTACTTGCTATATAGTTGTTATGGGAACTTTATATGACATGTATATATATATATTACTTTATAACCATATTTTGTTGAGTCTCTCGCAAGCATGTTACGGTAGGATAAAACATTGAAGTTTCGAGCAAAGGCCTTTGCGAGAGACTCGACAACATTTGGGTATTTTATACTGCTGCATACGCTGACACTCCAGTTCATTCTATGACGAAATAAAAGTAACTTTGTACTAAAAGTAACTAGTTACAAATTTTGAAAAGTAACTTTGTAACTGTAACTAGTTACTTTTTAATTATTGTAACTTGTAACTGTAACTAGTTACATTTCTGGAAGAGTAACTGTAACTGTAACTAGTTACAAAAAAAAGTAACTTCTACAACACAGGTCATACCATGCAGAACGGCTTGGAAAATGGTCGTTAAGATGTACTCGTGATGTCTGTAATTCAAGAAGTACCGACTTATTTTGTATATTCACCAACTACTAACTTGTAAACTGAGGGAAAGAACTAAAGATAGTAAGGTAGGCCATATTTCTAAAGAAGGCCTACCGAAATGAGGTCACGTCATCGTTGCCGAGTGTCCAGTCAAGCAATATCGATGATCATTTTGAAATGTTTATGTAGAGACTGCAGAGTAACCTGACCAGCATATGGCATATGAAATTGTAGAAAATTACGGTATATGTCCTATAGTTTTGGCAAAGATTGTATCTTGTTTTGTTTTGTTAGTCTCGTTAGTAAAATTTCCTTTCAAAAGAAAATTTTCTTAAAAGTGGCAGAACGGCAATACCGTGCTCGGTACGTCGGTGATATTTCCGGTACGATCCAGTGCCTGTACACGCGCGCTTTGTCCGCAATCTTCCTCAATCGTGTGATTCTCTGACATATGTAGTTGTAAATTTTTAACTAGTTGTAAATTCTCGAATAGTTGTAAAATCTCGGATAGCTGTAAAATCTCGAATAGCTGTAAAATCTCGAATAGTTGTAAAATCTCGAATAGTTGTAAAATCTCGAATAGTTGTAAAATGTCGAATAGTTGTAAATTCTCGATAGCTGAAAAATCTCGAATAGTTGTAAAATCTCGAATAGCTGTAAAATCTAGTCGAATAGCTGTATAATCTCGAATAGTTGTAAAATCTCGCGCGAATAGCCGTAAAATCTTTGCTTATGAGTTCGTGACCCCATTGACTGACCTTTTTAACTTATCACCGGTTTCTGGTTTTGTCCCAAGTCTTTGGAAGATTGCGGATATAACCCCCATACCAAATGAAACGCCCCCAAAAGAAGAAAGTGACCTCCGGCCAATCTCCCTTACATCCTGTGTTTCTAAAGTCTTGGAGGGCTTTGTCGCCGAATGGATTTTGGAAGATATTGGGAACAAGTTTGACGAAAAACAATTTGGTTGTCTTCGAGGGTCGTCAACAACCACTTGCTTGCTGGATATGTTTCATTTCTGGCTATCAAGTCTCGACGATCGCGGAAACTCAATAAGAGTTATGTAAAATTGAGCTGTATCGATCAAGAGTAAAACTAAAACGTTTTTTATAATTTGAAATATCAAAAAAATGCTTTAGATGATTCTTGAAAGTGTTTAATAAGTCTGAGTCCCTTATAACGTTGTCAAGAGCATTCCATAACCTAGTAGAATCAGGAAAAAACGATCTTTTAAACCTTTCGGTTCTACAGGGATAAAGTGTCAAGTTATCAGCAGATCTTAGCAATAATCCAGATCTTTGCTGTGAAGTTGCAGGAAGTAAATCAGTTAAATAACTAGGTACCAAGTTATTTACTATTTTAAAAAGCAATACAAGTTTATGCAAGGACCGCCTTGTTTTTAATTCCTCCCATGCAAGCTCATCCAATAATTTCCTTTGACTTGTGCCTTTCATAGCACCATGAGTGACCAATTTAGCAGCTTCATACTGAATTGATTCTAATAAGTCATTAAGACCGTCAGAACAACCATCCCAAACAACATCGGCATATTCCATTTTAGGTCGAATTAGACATTACCAATGTATCCCTATTAATTTTAAATTATAGTCCTTTCAATAAATTTAGTATTTTTGAAGCTTTTCCATGAATTGTCATAACATGTTCTCCCCAAGACAAATTAGAAGAAAGAGTAACACCAAGGTGTTGATGATTTGGGACAAGTTTAATTATTATCACTTTATTATCAAAAAATATGTCGGGATGCTGTGGCTTATTACGTTTAGTCGAAAAAATCATCGATTCTGTCTTACTTGGATTGATAGTGACAAACCAATTCTTTGTCCATTTTCCTATTTTATCTAAATCACTATTAAGTTTGACAGACGAAGAGTTAATATTGTCAACCACATCAATCAAGGAAGTATCATCGGCATAAACAATAAAGGCCCCAACACTGAACCTTGAGGTACTCCGGCCTCTATATCTGTCCACTCTGATGCTTGGCCATCAATAACAACGCGCTGTTTTCTATCAGTTAAATAACTTTTTATCCAAGCTAACAGAGGGTCTGTGATTCCTAAGGATTTAAGCTTAAACAAGAGACCTTTGTGCCAAACCTTATCAAAAGCTTTAGTCATTTCGAAAAAAACAGCTTGCACTTCTTTGCCTTGTTCGAAAGCTTCATGGATCTTATGAACAATAAGAACAAGTTGGTTGACCGTTGAGCCAAAAACCAGATTGAAAGGGAGTGAAAAAATTTATTTCCAACAAAAAATTATATAGTTTTCAAGAATTTTGGATAAACATATCAAAAGAGAAACTGGGCGATAATTAGTTTTTGATTGTCGATCATTCTTTTTGAAAATTGGTATGACATTAGCAAATTTCCACGCGGATGGAAAATGCCCTGCATTGAGTGAAATATTCAAAAATCTGGATAACGACGGTGCTACGGCATTTGCGCATATTTTTAATAGGGAATTTCCAATACCATCCACCCCGCATGCCTTTGCAATATTCAAGTTTTTCAGTAAGTTAGTGACTTCAGTTTGACATGTGGTAATCATGCCCAGTGATTTTGAGCTTTGGAATACTCTAGTATTTGGTATGGGGGCATCTAAATCTGGTATTTTACATTGACTGGTTAAATATTCATTCAATAAAGTAGCTTTTTCTTTTTCATCGGTAATTATACAATTACTCTCAAACAATGCAGGCACGCTCTTTTTACAAACTTAGCCATTAGGCAGGTTAACACTACAGAGCTTATTGCTCCATTTACAGGGTTCCTACGGAAAAATAGCATTAAACGAATGACTTACGGTAATGCTCATCTACTCATAAGATCTTCCTACTCACTACGTGTACAATGGTGTGGTTACACCTCTACGTAGCGGGACGTATGAGCAGATGAGCGTATGCTCATAGTGCTCATAAGCACATGCTCATAAAAGTGCGAGTGCTTAGAGCAAGTGCTCATAAAACGTTTGGTGCTCAGAGGCGTCAGAGCAAATGCTCATACAGTGCTAACACTATTAAATACATTGCTGTCATACATTGCTGAGGGAATGAGGTGTAAATATTGTGAGAAATCTTTCAGCCGAGGTTTTAACCTTCGCCGACATGAAACTGAATATTGTCCAGTGTCACATGATCAACGTTCTGATATAACCCATACAGAGTCAGACATAGAGCAGAACTTTCCTGAGGATGAAATATCTGACGAGCATGCGTCAGATAATGGATCACTAAGGTCGGATGTAACAGAAAATGAATCAGAATCTGAATCTGAAATGGTGGATGATCCTTGGATACCGCTAATAGAAGAAGCAAAGCAAAGAAATTCTGAAGCATACGAGGAACTAAAACAAAACCTTATTGACAGTGGTTTTGATGATGAATATGCTCGAGATAAAGCCTATTCGCTTATCCAGCCAAAACTCCAAAAGGAACTCGAAAGTGTCTATTTGGAACGTCTGTGTTGGATGAGAGAATTAAAAAGAGATCCGGTGCATCGCAAAATTATGAAAACAAGAGATGATTTTGTTGAAGATGACGGTTTTGATCCAGAGGAAGCATTAGAAGCTGCCGTTGACAAGAGGAAATTCCTTCTAAAGCGGGTTTTAAAAGATGGTAAACTTTCTGAAGATGATGATGAAAGTATCGACAATGAAGAAAGCTAGAACCCATATGTTAAACATTGCTAAAGTTCACTTGTGTGATTATACACCTTTATAGCAAACTTTCTGAGGTTGACGAAACTAGAATCTTTATGTTAAACAATATCCTGTAAAGCCTTCAAATAATAAATTGTTAAAGAAAACTTTGTGCATTTTAAATTCACTCAATTTCGCTCGGGGTTCTCTTGGTTATATTCTCATAGTTTGTTCATGTCCAACCATCTCATATAGGGGCCTTATGAGCAGATACGTGGATAGGGGCCTTATGAGCAGATGAGCATATGCTCATAGTACTCATAGGCACATGTTCATAAAAGTGCGAGTGTTCAGAGCACATGATAAACCATTGCTAAGTAAGCCACAGCACGACCGAAATTGTTCACATTCGATCACGTCTTTAAAATTATAGTTAGATCGTCGGGATTGACACGCGTTGTCACTTGGTCATATACATGTTTTATGATGCTCAAATAAATAATTGATATGATGTAATAACGTTTTCATTAGGCATTATTAGGATTTAGGATAAGCGAAATATCAAATGATAAAAAAACACCACTGCGCATGCGTATAATTGTGTATGATTTGTGTAATCGATGCACCACATGCGTTAGGAGAATTTTAGTTGCATATAATCTGACAATTTTAGTAAATTTCAAAAGTTATTACCACTGCGCATGCGTATACATGTGTACGATTTGCGTTATCCATGCACCACATGCTGTCAGTGCATTTTAGTTACATATAAACTGAAAATTTTATCAAAATTGGAAAGGTTTACAGTAATTACGTTGTGCATTATAACAAGCTTGGTTGAGGTGAATGTCATCAGTGATTCTGTGATTGACAGATGCAGTTCATGGTAATATTTTTGAACAGAGAGTAAATTTGGAGTTCTTTTTAGTTTTCCACAAATACGGGGGTTATCGACTCATACATAGATCAAGGGCGCCATAGTCGTTTCGCCACCCATGTTTTCAGCCCTGCGCCCGTTGAGAGTAACTGTGTACGGCCTGGCCATAGTATAAAGACGACCAGTAGGGGGGCCACTCGGCGATGCAACATGTAGCCGGCTTTTTATGCAAAAATATGCAGTTTACTGGCCAGGAAAGTTAGTCCAGCTTGCTTATTGGCCAGAAAAAGCAATTGACTGGCTGCCAATGCGTAATGAGCGGCCACACAAAATTTCAAATGAGTGGCCCTACTGGTCGTCTCTATACTGTGGCAGTAGTGCGAAAATCCAGTTTTTGACATTGATACAAATTAAAACATTTGCACATTTTCAGACATTGAATTTTTACTCCAGTTATGTATAAAGATCACCAAATAACAATTAGTAGATGTTTAAAAAGTTGTCAGTCAATTTGTTATTTGAAATAGTGACCAAAGTATAATTTTGGGTTAACGTGCCTCCCTCCATACTGTGTGAAAACTCTTTAAGTTATACTGCACAGTACTAGTCTGACTGTTTAAAGGGATATGGCAATAAAAATTAAGTTTATCTCATTTGAAATAACTTTTAAAACTATATATAAATCTCCCTTACCGATTCTGCGTATTTTGCTTAGTTCTTGAAATATTTTGACTTAAAACAATGAGCTGTCCGCCATCTTGGATTAATTTTTATCTCATTAGCGGTCATTGAACTAATGGAATACCAGTGTATATCAAGTGAAAATACGATCAGTAAATAATATAATACACTTTTGCCCAACTACAGTAAGATTTTACTCAACAGTTTATATACATTCTTAAAAGTAGTTTTAAACAACAATATTAATATAAACTTAGTGTTATTAATTAACAAAAAAATGTAACATCAAAAAACGAAAACAGTTTTCTAGGTAGAAACATGATCCCCAAATATGATACACTTCAGAAAATATTCCACTTAACAGTTTATATACATTCACAAAATAGTTTTAAGCAACAATATCCATATAAACTTCAAAAACGAAAACAGTTTAGATATTATTATTTAGTCATGAGTAACCATGTGATTTTCAAGTTTGCTTGGAACATCAAACTCAATGTCACAGACACCACGAATATATCCAATAACAGTTGGTTTTGTTGATTCCAATTCTTGGCATAAACCACATTGATAGTTTGTAATATTGCCATGTTGCCTTGCTATATGTTGAACTAATTTCTTGACGTTACCAAACTTTTCACTGCATTTTTTGCAAACATGCTTAGGGGTGCACCGGATAGTACTTTTTACTATCCGGCCGGATACCGGATAGTTTAAAAATATCCGACCCGGATATCCGGCCGGATACCGGATATTTTGATTATTTTCTTATTCAAGACTCGGGCCTCCTTTTCAGGTTGAATAAGGGTGTGCATCAATGCAGGCAATGATGCCCGAATGATGAACAATGCACTACTTCATGTTAGGACTATATAGAGGTTCATATATAATATGCTGTTTGTCATGAAGTATTGAAGTATCAATATAGTGACCGCTGGCCAACATTTTTGGCTTTGCTATAATAGAAATACTGGAACAGTAAACCAATTCATATAATATTGTTCTTTTGTTTGTTGTATTGATGTCCAACTGTTTTCTTTTCATAGCATATTTATTGATATTTTTTCCGTTTTTAAGTTGAAACAAAATTAATACGCCTTCAAAAAAAATATCCGGTATCCGGGCCAGATATTAAAAATATCCGGCCGGATACCGGATAGTCGGATTATCTCATTATATGATATCCGGTGCACCCCTAAACATGTTTTCCTGTGACTTCATCCTTGAAAAAATGTTCTTGTAAATTGTGCACTTGAGTGATTTCTCTACGATAAGTGCTACACAACAAATGCAATTTTTCATGTCTTACCAAATCATTTGACTGAGAAAATTTCTTCTTGCAAACATCACATTCATAAGGTCTGTGTCCTGTGTGTGTTCTTTTTTTTATGTCTTGCTAAATTGCTTGAATGCGAAAATTTCTTCTTACAAACATCACATTCATAGGGTTTGGCCCCAGTGTGTGTTCTTTTATGTGTTACCAAATCATATGACAGAGAAAATCTCTTCTTACAAACATCGCATTCATAAGGTTTGTCTCCAGTGTGTGTTCTTTTATGTGTTGCTAAATGGCCAGTTTGAAAAAACCTCTTCTCGCAAACATCACATTCATAAGGTTTGTTTCCAGTGTGTGTTCGTTTATGTGTTGCTAAATAGCTTGATTGAGAATATCTCTTCTTACAAACATCACATTCATAAGGTTTCTCTCCAGTGTGTGTTCTTTTATGTTCTACCAAATCAGAAGACCTTGAAAATCTCTTCTTACAAACATCACATTCATAAGGTTTGTCTCCAGTGTGTGTTCTTTTATGTTGTGCTAAATTGTTTGATTGAGAAAATCTCTTCTCACAAACATCACATTCATAAGGTTTGTCTCCAGTGTGTGTTCTTTTATGTTGCGCTAAATTGCTTGATTGAGAAAATCTCTTCTTGCAAACATCACATTCATAAGGTTTGTCCCCAGTGTGTGTTCTTTGATGTCTTACCAAATCATAAGACCTTGGAAATTTCTTCTTACAAACATCACATTCATAAGGTTTCTCTCCAGTGTGTGTTCTTCTATGTGTTGCTAAATGGCTTGATTCAGAAAATCTCTTCTTACAAACATCACATTCATAAGGTTTGTCTCCATTGTGTGTTCTTTTATGTCTTGCTAAACTGCTTGATTCAGAAAATCTCTTCTTACAAACATCACATTCATAAGGTTTCTCTCCAGTGTGTGTTCTTCTATGTGATGCTAAATGGCTTGATTCAGAAAATTTCTTCTTGCAAACATCACATTCATAAGGTTTCTCTCCAGTGTGTGTTCTTTTATGTCTTACTAAAATGCTTGATTCAGAAAATCTCTTCTTACAAACATCGCATTCATAAGGTTTGTCTCCAGTGTGTGTTCTTTGATGTTTTACCAAATCATAAGACTTTGAAAATTTCTTCTTACAAACATCACATTCATAAGGTTCATGTGTTCTTTCTTCTCTTGCTAAGTCCAAGCTGCTCGATGTTGAAAACATCTCCTCGCAATCATCAGACATAAATTATTGGATAGCAGGACAGCAGGTAGTATATTTATAAAAGCCACAAATCCTAAACAAATGAGTTTGAACGTTCACCACTCTGCACTCACCAGCGAACAGTAAATTATATAAACCATAAACACTAAGAAATTGTGGTCATCACTTCATAAAACTTCAATCAGCGAGAAAATAAAATAAAGTTTGGCTGTTTCACTGTTTCAAATTCAAAATGGCTGCTTTGTGTTAATTTTGCGCGCTAGAGCATAATCCAAATGATTATGAAATCCGCTGAGATTTTGAACACGGGCGGCTATAAACGTCATTCCACTCTAATTTATAATATAACCTTTATAGTACGCGCGTGCTGATTGGTCGAGAAGCGTGTTTCTATTTCTTAAATAGAAAGTTTTTGCACCGATTTCCAGTGTTTCCACATGCAAGGATTTATCCATGCAAAAGGAATTATCGCTCTTTGCAAGGAAAAATGCAAGGAATTAAATTTCACGAGGAATTTACAAGGATTTTTATCATATATTTTAAATAGTGTAAATTAAAATATTCCCAATATCGCATAAACATAAAATGCCGTGAAGTCGCTTCCATATACATGAAATTGTATAATATAGCGGGTGTGTGAAGAAAAACACACTAATATAATAATATTTGAGTAATTTGACCACGTACACGAGAAAGTACGGGAATTATCAATTATGGCGACAAATTAGGCGAATAAAGCGATACGTATTTACCGATTTCGCATACGTGTTGTTGAGCATAGTATTTATAATAGACTCTTTCGATAATTACGTCATTTGGCCTGGGAGCCTCACTCCCACGAAGAGTGGGCCAATCACGTTTCGTCTTGATGCACGAAAGCGAGGATCCCAGGCCAAATAGGCGGATGTGACGTAATTATCGAAAGAGTGTATTATCTGAATCATCTTATAAATATGTATGAGTCATATGCCGTCGTCGGCCCGTCATCAAAAGACATTAGCAAGTTATAGAAAGGCCTACATTACATACTACAGTACTTTAGTAGCTGTGTGGCATGGTTCTTGTTACGCTAAAAAGCTGTTTAGAACTTAAAAAATCATTAATTTTGACAGACGTCTGCAAGGAAAAATAGAAGGAAATTTAGAGATTTTTGCAAGGAATTTTGCATGAAAATATGGAATTCTCAAGTTATAAAGAAGGATCAGCCTCGTACCCAGGCGCTTTTAAGGAAAAGAAAATTTACGCATTCAGCTAATTTATAGAGATCAGTGGCTAAGCTGAGCGAGCGCGCGGGAGTGCTTGGGGAGGTCGCGAAACGCGCGGGTGCTTGGGGAGGTCGCGATGAAGCAAAGTAGCCAAGCACCCCCGCGCGCTCGCTCAGCTTAGCCACTTTTCTTTTTCTAACAGCAACGGCACATCAAATTGCTCCATCGCTCGCAATTCTTTTCAATAAATCACTCAGAACCGGTGTATTGCGTCACGACTGGAAATTAGCAAATGTGGTCCCAGTTCATAAGAAAGAGAACAAAGAGCACGTGGAAAACTATCGCCGTATTTCGCTCCTTTCTCTCATCTCAAAAGCTTTGGAAAGATGTGTTTTCGACAAGATCGAAGATCGAGTTTTTGATCAACCCTGGTTTTGTTCCTCGAAAGTCATGTACCACACAGCTTATTGAAGTTTTTGAATATATTGGTCGACAACTCGATCACGGCAAACAAGTGGACGTAATCTGTCTCGATATATCTAAGGCATTCGATAGGGTCAGTCATCGGCAACTAATTAATCGACTTCGCGATTTTGGATTTGGAGGTAATCTTTTAAACTGGTTCAGATCTTACCTTGAAGACCGTCGCCAGCAGACAACAGTACTTGGTGACTTCTGGAGTACCACAAGGCTCCATCCTTGGTCCACTGTTATACTTGCTGTACCAAAACAATCTTTCCGACGCTGTTAGTGAATCAAATATCGCGACTTTTGCTGACGACACGAAGCTATATAAAGTGATTGATTCGAATTCAGATGCCTCTGCTATGGACAATGACCTTCAAAACTTCCAAATGTATTCCACCAACGCTAACCTTCTCCTCAACCCAGACAAGTGCAAGGTACTACGATACACCAGAAAATATAACCGAGTCGAGCATCCATACAAACGTCAAAATAACATCCTGGAAAGCACGGAGAGTGAACGTGATCTCGGCGTTTGGACCTCTTCCAACCTTACCTGGTCCAAACAAGTCCTCTCCCAATGCGCCAAAGCTAGTAAATCGCTCGGATTTATACGACGATGTACAATAAAGATCAAGAATCCCTCTATTCGCCGTACCCTATACCTGTCTCTAGTCCGTTCCCAGTTCGCGTACTCCTCGCAAGTCTGGGCCCCACAGTCAGTCGAACTTATCAAACGCACAGAACGTGTCCAAAGACGCGCGTCCAAATATATAATGGATCTCCCATTCTCGTGCGATATCACCTATAAACATCGGGTCCTCTCACTTAACCTTCTACCATTGTGTTACTGGCACGAATTTCTAGACCTAATGTTATTCTTCAAATCAAACCATGACATAGTAAACCTAAATAGTGACATTCTACCAATACCTCAACGTTCAAATCGACCAACCAGACCAGCAACTCCAAACTCCCTGAACTTCATTGTTCCAAAATGTAAAACCTCCACCTACCAGAAGTCGTTTCTTCTACGGACAACCAGAGTTTGGAACGCGTTGCCACAACATTTAAGATGTAAGGACATTGAAATGAACGAATTTAGGAGGATTCTATACGCCCATTATATAAAATGGCGCTTGAACACGTTTTCAACGTGCACGATCCCCTGACGATCGATCCGAGAACATGGAAATATGTGTGTGTTAAATGTAATGTAGCTCAAGATCTTACTAAACCTATATCGTGTTGTTTTTAGTTCATTGTTGTGTCAGTATGTAGATTTGTGTTCCTATTGTAACTTAGGATCTGCAGTAATTGGCGTTAAGCTGTTGCAGATATCCTGCCAGATGTTTATGTCAACGTATGTTGCAGATAAAGGAAAACCCCGCATGGCTATTTCCTGTGCGTGATTGACCAAATTGCCGTATTTCCCGCAAACTGCGTCACGGAGCAGACGTTTTATAGATGTCTATATGCATGTGTTTTTGTATTGTATATGTATAGTGTTGATAATATGGCAAAATTAATAAGATTAAAAATTAAAATTAAAAGCGCCTGGGTACGAGGCTGAAGAAGGATTTTATTATTTTGGATGTGGAAACACTGCCGATTTCGGTCGAAAGCATCCGTGGTTGAAAGATGCAGTTCATTGTAATATTTCTTAAGAACAGGGAGTAAATTTTGAGTTCTTTTTTAGTTTTGTAATTGTTTTGAGTTATTTTTCAAATCTCTACAAATACGGGAGGTTCTCGAATCATACATAGATCAAGGCCGCCATAGTCGTTTCGTCACCCATGTTTTCAGCCCTGCGCTCGGTGAGAGTGACTGTATACGGCTTGGCTGCGAAAATTCAGTTTTTGACATTGAAACAAATCAAAACAAAGAAAAACGGTTGCACATTTTCAAACATTGAACATTGAATTTTTACTCCAGTTACGTATAAAGATCATCGCTGTCACCAAATAATAATTAGTAGATGTTTAAAAAGTTGTCAGTCAATTTGTTATTTGAAATAGTGACCAAAGTCTAATTTTGGGCTTATAATGACCATTATTATTTATTGAAAATAATTCAAGAGCTGTCGGTGAAATCGTCATATCCGCTCGGTAGCTGCCCAAATTTGGAGTTATGACATCACCGTGGAATATTGAAAACAAATATACCACGTTTGACGTAATTTCGTGGTATATTGAAAAACGATGTAACACGCTATGATGTCACGCTAATTTATTCGGCTTATGCCAAAAGCTGGAAAATCAAATGGCGTCCTCAAAGGAAAGGGTTATAATTCCATGACACGCAATCACGAATATTTCTCTTTGATCTTGACCCCAATCCCGACCCAATCCCTAACCCTAACCCTATTTCGTGCGTGTCATGGAATTGTAACCAAGGAGAGGTTCGCCGACCTTGGGGAAGGTGAAATTAAAAAATTTCATGATCAATTGTATTTTTATATAAATATTCTGTATATTTGAAGTGTGAATGGGGTTAACCTGTAAATCTGTAATAATTTAAAGCTTGTGTAGGAATCTCGTAGCGTAATTTCAAACGCTTATTTATGTGAATTAAAATAACTGCGACCTTGTAATCTGACAACAGTTTTAAGAAATATTCTTTCCTAGTCTGATTGGCTTATTCATGCTTCCGAACACTATATTATTGTTGTTCCATTTTCAGCAGCTTGTCAGCGGCGTCTTCTTGTCTACAATGCAAGCGTTTAAACTGAGTCCGAAATATTTACAAATAAAT
This sequence comes from Trachythela sp. YZ-2020, assembly GCA_016169945.1. Lineage (NCBI taxonomy): Eukaryota > Metazoa > Cnidaria > Anthozoa > Malacalcyonacea > Clavulariidae > Trachythela > Trachythela sp. YZ-2020. The sequence goes on along the minus strand of JADLSH010000341.1, from coordinate 994,619 downwards.
AATAAAACAATTATTGAATTCGGTTCTCGCAGGATATGAGGAATTATTAAGGCCTCTGTTTGTGTTATCTGCCTCAGCCTTCGGCGTCGGAAAAATAACACAAGCCTCGGCCTTAATAATTCCTCATATCCTACTCCACCTCATTCAATAATTGTTTATTGGTTTTCTAGATAAAATACTTGCGTGACCCTGCTTGTGACGTAACATGCATATCCACAAAAATCCAAGATGGCGGACAGCTCGCTGATTTATGATTATTTCTGTCAAAATATCTCAAGAACTAAGAAAGATATGAAAAATCGGTAAGGCAGATTTATATATAATTTTAAAAGTTCTTTCAAATGAGACAAACTAAATTTTTATTGCCGTATCCGACGCCCTGTTGTAAGTTGCAATAGAAATTATCATACAGTAATTAACAAATACTTCATATACATTAAATCGTTAGGACCTCGACTTCTTGGTTTTTTGGTTGCTCAATTTCCCAAACAGATCTTGAACCTATCTCAGTCAGATCATTTTTTCATCAGAAATCTCTCCCAAAAGATTCTGATCTATCATCTGCCATCTTACTGCAAGGTACGTAAACAGAAGGTTCACCTGGGTTTGTTTGTGTTTCGCGTGTATGCCTGTTAGCTGCAGGGTAGCTCAAAAACTATTAGACATTTTAACACTAAAATATATGGAGCAAGCGGGCATAGGCCAACGACAAATCGATTAAACTTTAGTTCAATTTGGATGAATGCTGGATGAGAAATTTACAAAAGTTAGTCTTGCTTTCGCGGCGGAACAGAACTGAATACGTAATTAGTGCATGAATAATTTACGCATGAATACTGGACTTAATTTGCTGACGGAGGTATGCAGTCTCTTAGCGCCTTCAACTGTATATATATATTAACTCATTAACTGGCAGTACCCTACCACAGACAAGTAAAATCGTCTGGCGTTAGACAGAGTGAAATACTAATTTTAAAGTAGGGCGCATCTGGGTGCATTGCCAGCAAATGGGTTAACAAGAGACACTGGCAGATAGTTTTGTTAACCCATTAACTGCCAGTACCCTACCACTGACGAGTTAAAATCGTCTGGCGTTAGACAGAATAAAATGCTAAAGTAGGGTGCATTGCAAGTCAATGCGTTAACAAGAGACACTGGCAGATAGTTTTGTTAACCAATTAACTGGCAGTACCCTACCACTGACGAGTTAAATCGTCTGGCGTTAGACAGAGTAAGGTACTAAAGTAGGGCGCATTGGAAGTTAATGAGTTAATGTTTCGCTCCGACAACTAAACTTGGCATATTTTGTTCTGAAGGTTTTAATGTTGCTGCGCATCTTGATGAAGTTCCTGATAGCATTTTGACAACCCTTGCCAGAGACTCGTTGCTAGATGGAGAATGCTTCGCCATCAATTCTGAGCCGTGTCAAAAGAGTGAAAAAGAACTGAGCGATGCATTTCGTCAACTGCTGGCGTCTCTGCCAACCTCAGGGCAATGTGCAACGTGGTTTACCGAGTCCGCTTTTCATGGCGGGAAATCTGCTCATAATCTATACAAGGTAATTTAGTACCAAATTGAATATCTAAGATTTCGCTGTCTGAAACTGGGACAATGCCAGAATTTCGCATAAATCGTCTGTCTTAAACTACAGTGACATATAACGAACTTCCGGGGCTCGAACTTATCGTCAATGAAATATTATTTCAATATATTTTTGCCCACTGCACTGTAAAAACGGATTCATTTGGTTAAAATAACCAATTTCATTGTTGATGCATATTCTTTTTGACCAATATTATGGTCAAAACAACCGAAATATTGATTAAAATAACCAAATTTTTGGTTGTTTTAACCAATATAGGTGCATGTGTTTCAGTAAGCACCATCGTGCAGAAAATGGTGGTCAACTTGCAGTTATCAAAGTGAGAAAATAATAAGAATTATTTTCATTATACATAGTAGTCTTGTATTTGAAGGCAAATAGATATAATTGAGTGATGTAGTTTAATTTTCTTGCTCATGTAAGGCGCGTTTCAGACGCCGCTCCACTCTTGCGCCGAATTTAATTGTATTAGGTGCGACGCTGAAGCGACACAAGAGCGACAGTGATTCAAACGGCGTATAAAACATAACTGATGTTGTTGACGAGAGAGGAGGGTAATTCGCGCGGGAATTCCAAATACAATTCAAAAATATGTAAACATTGCAAAGTGGCTAATCTAATCCTAATAAATTACAGTAAATTTTTATTTAGGTTCGGCAAATGAGTGGAGCGGCGTATTAATCAATGTCGCTGTAACGTCGCATAATGCGACAAGCTCTGTCGAACTTCTGCCGAACTTATGTCGCTTCAAATTCTGCCGTACCTAATTGATTCATACGTCGCTCTTCTGTCACACATAATTCGTCATTTAAGTTCGGCTCATGAGTGGAGCGGCCTCTGAAACGGGCCTAAGTGTTAACATTTCTGAAGTTGACAACCATCTGCCGTCCTGTGACACGTGGTGAAACCCACCAATAAAGTATTGGTCAAATAAGTGCATCTGAGGCAACCAATTTAGATTGGTTATTTTAACCAAATGAATCCGTTTTTGCAGTGTGGTGAGGATCCGGGCTCATACGGATCGAAAGCATTGCTAAATTCATGTAAATATATACTCGTGATGATTTCCAGAAAATTATTCAAATATTCTCTTTTTATAAGACGATATTTTGGCATCCAGAAGATGAGGATCATCTTGAAACACTTTCTTCAGACGAGGAAATTCTCTTGTTTCTGAAAGCACTGCGCAAACATTCTGAAGTAAGTTTTAATATTTCCAGATTTTGGTCAGATTTACCACAAGAGTAGGGCCATGAATAGTAATTGGGGATGAGATCCAGGGAATTATGAAACTGAATTCTGAAATCTCTTATTTATTTTATCTTATTTATTTATCTCTTATTATCTTGCGTTTTAGATGATGTTTTAGAACTGTTAGTATAAAATATTCCTCCTAAAACGCAGGAAATGCCACGACATTCGTCGCGCCTGCTGCGTTTTGCATTCTAAACTGAAATTTCTATTTGTCAAAGCGGATGTTTTCTTCTTTACAAGAATTATCTTGCCTTCGCAAAGCCCTGGTCAAACGATAACTGAGAGTTGACGAGAGTCGAGAGTTCCAACGCTCGCGTTTGACTACCAATTACTCTCATCAACTCTCATCAACCTTTGAGCTTGTTTCAAATTTGGATGAGAGTTGATGAGAATTTTTGCTCGTTTAACCGGTACGCGTGGTAATATCCAGTCAACTTGCATGCAACTCTTGTTCTCGTTTGACTGGGGTTGAGAAAACTCTAATGCAAACTATCGCTTGCCAACTCACATAAACTCCCATCCTCATTTGACCAGGGCTTAAAGCAGATGCTTTTCGTTTCGGGAAAGCGTAACCATACCACCCTTTGCGCTCCAGAGTCTAGGGCACAGGCTAATCAAGGCTAACTTCACAGTATGGTGCAGAGTTTTCGGAGGGCTTCGCCCATCTCCCTTCACACCCTGCAGTCCTGTCACAAGTGCCATAAATAATAATGCTGACGACATGGAGTGCGCACTCTCTGCATTTACATAAAATCTAGCTAAAGAATACGTGAAAACACTATTGTCTGATTTGCGAAGACAGTGTACGAAAAACATTTGTGGGACGTCAGCACACACGTCATTTTACATCCAGCCAAGATCGCTGTATTTTTAGCCTGCAGTTAAGCTAGTGTTTTGTGTGCGCTCGAGCTAATTCGGGAAGTGTATAGACCAGGACTGCATCGGATTTTCGTTTAGGCATTGTTAAGATAAAGCTTTGTTTTTTAAGGTTAAAGGACACAGATCTCTGATCCTGGAGAATGACGGTTTAGATTTGCTACGTTTAGTGAGTCTGAACTACACGGACATCAGAATTACAAGATTTGTCTCGCATGTTCTTGGAAATTTAGCAATAGATGAAACTTCGCACAAAGAAATTATTCAAAAAGGTGGGCTTGCCGTGAGTGCTGTGGTATGTAGACTATAGCAAGGGATTCTCGAACGTGTGTGCCAGTGTAGGCAGCGTCTATACAATAAGCTTCGGGTCCTCAGGATCATTCTACCTGAAAAATACAACAAGATCTTCGACGTTTCGAGCGAAGGTCCTTGTTTTTTGTTGTTGTATTTTTCAGGTAGATTGATCCTAGAAGCACATAGTAAGGGATTTGATATTTTTTGTACTCGTTACTTGCGCTAATGGCCATAGCCCTGCAAGGACATGTACATATCGGACATCAGGATGCTGATATCAAATCCTTTTTACACTGATATAGTAACCATTTATTATGCATGGCATACTAGATAGATAGATAAATAGTTTAATATACTACATGGGTAATGCTATGGTCCATTTTCATGCGCATTAAGATCCAACTTTCCAACGTGTTTTTAAATAGGATGGTTAAGAGAGCTACAAAACTGGATAAAATCGAAGGTATTTGGAGCGCTGAGATTTAGTGATATAGAGACTTGAATCGTAATGACGTATATTATACCTGCCTAACGCTGTGTTAAGCTGCTATTATTTAATATTTTCTCTATATAGGACATCATTGTCAAAAGTCACTCACTACGAGCTTTGGCTAATCTGGACAGGGACGGTGAGAGAGGTCATACATACGAAGATGGGATTTTCGTTGCTTATCCAGATAAACAAATTAAATGGTACGTCTAGTTACTCTATAAATTTAATGTTTTCCCAAATGAAATCGCTTTGTATATGGAAATTGAACCGACTAAACAATCACGTGCTATCACTGACTATATCAGGTCTTTTGTTTAATATCGGAATTTTTAAATAGCTGCAGGCCAGAAGTTGATCTCGTGTTTGTTCATGGTTTGCGTGGAAGTCCATTTAGAACATGCAGAAGTAGAACAGATAAAATTGTTGAAGGAAAACGAACAGATTGTTGGCCTAGGGTATGATTAAATATTTTCTTTCATTTATAGCATCTCTATAGGCACCTCTCTTATACGGATACCTCTCTAATAGGAACACCTCTCTAATAAGGCACCTCTCTAATACGGACACCTCTCTAATATGGACACCTCTCTAATACGGACACCTCTCTAATACAGACACCTCTCTAATACGGACACCTCTCTAATACGGACACCTTTCTAATATACGGACACCTCTCTAATACAGACACCTCTCTAATACGGACACCTCTCTAATAGGGACACCTCTCTAATAGGGACACCTCTCTAATACGGACACGTCTCTAATAGGGACACCTCTCTAATAGGGACACCTCTCTAATAGGGACACCTCTCTAATACGGACACACCTCTCTAATACGGACACCTCTGTAATATACGGACAACTCTCTAATACGGACACCTCTCTAATATACGGACACCTCTCTAATACAGACACCTCTCTAATACGGACACCTCTCTAATACGGATATCTCTCTAATACAGACACCTCTCTAATACGGTCACCTCTCTAATAGGGACACCTCTCTAATATACGGTCACCTCTCTAATATGGACACCTCTCTAATATACGGACACCTCTCTAATACGGACACCTCTCTAATACAGACACCTCTCTAATAGGGAAACACCTCTCTAATACGGACACCTCTCTAATATATGGACACCTCTCTAATACGGACACCTCTCTAATACGGACACCTCTCTAATACGGACACACCTCTCTAATAGGGACACACCTCTCTAATACGGACACCTCTCTAATACGGGCAGTTTCCAATGTCCCGGTATAATATATTTTCCTTTAAAAGACCTCCAAAAAACGGACAGCTCTCTAATACAGATAGTCTGCTGTGTCCCTTGTGTGTCCGTATTAGAGAGGTCCAACTGTGCCTAAAGAACAGTCAATACACTCCAACGCTTCGAACGAAGACTCTTCGTCAGTTTTAGGTAGTGTAGCGATGACGTTACGTAACTTAATTTTTTTCTAGGATTGGTTGCCGGTTGATGTTCCGAGATGTCGCATTATTTTGGTTGAATATGATACAGAGTTGAGTGGCTGGACCTCCAAATGTCCAATGCAACCTGAAGTGTAAGTCATAGCAAGGCCGTGAATTTAACAGAATTAATTTGACAAGATTTTTTGACTACCCAAAACATAGACGTCCGCGCGCGCTTTTATCCGGATAGGTTTTTAAATAAATGTCGAGTTTCCGCATACAAGCGTACGTGCTTTAAAGCTGGGTATTAAGGTAATTATTATGCTAACGTTGTCTATTTACAGTTCTACCATTGAATATCGAAGTTCGGAACTTTTGAACAAATTGAAGAATGCTGGTGTGGGAAGACGTCCTGTTGTATGGCTTGCTCATTCTATGGGCGGTAGGTAATTATGGTTGTATTTCAAATGTGGGCTCCTGTGACCAGTTTATGTAGTATTCTACAATAAGAGCTCTGCCGCTTGATACTTGTCTGAACTATCTGAAAAAGATATCTCAAACATGGAGGTCCAGTGTAGGTGGTATTTTACAATAAGCTGCCGTATGGTTTGTGTCTTAACTACCTGAAAAAAGATACCTCACACATTGGGGTACAGTGTAGGTAGTGTAGTATTCCACAATAAGCTGCCCCGGTGGGGGTATATCTGAACATCCTGAAAAAACTAATAAATAATAATAGAGTGAGCCCATCGTAGCCATGCACTACTAACCTCCTAAAAGATTTCTTGTTCTCGAATGTCGAAATGTTTTTTTGTCTTTTTCATGAAGGTTCGGACACAAACCACGGTAGCTTATTATAGAATAATACAAACCAAGGCAGATATGATTGTATTATATAGAATGTAGACGGGTTAATCGTGAGCTGTGGGATATTAACGGTGTCCACATCTGAAGTGCATTTTTTCAATTGCATTACTTCTATTTAGGTATGATGGTAAAACAGATGCTGGTGGACGCAATGAGATCACCAGAATTTTGGTATGTTGGGCTATACACCGGGTGGCGCAAAATAAAGTACGACTGTTTGATTTAGTATAACTAAATATTAAGGAGACAAACTACATCTTCGTTCATAAAACACAATTTGCCAGACATATTTTCTGACATTCTGGCAATTTTTTGACGTCTCCGACCAGTTACTAAGTTATAGTGCATGTAGTGTGAAAGAGCACACCTTAATCTACCAAACAACACTAAATTTACTATTTGCATAGTAAGGAGACAAGTTACACCTTCGTTCAAAAAACGCAATTTGCAAGTCATATTTTCTGACATTCTGGTAAATTATTGAGGTCATCATTTCAGGTCAAAATGTTTTTATGTCTCCGACAAGTTACTAAGTTACGGTGTATGTAGTGTGAAAGAGCGCACCTTAATCATAAAAAAACACTAAATTTACTATTTGCATATTAATATTAAAAAGTATATTTACTTCATGAATGTTTAATATAAATGAAGACGTTTATGTTTTATAGTTCATTGCACGCCAACACGAAAGGTGTCATATTCTACGCCGTACCTCACAAAGGATCCGATATTGCTTCAATGGTTTCTGGAAAAGCACGATATGTTTTTTTACCATCCTTTGAAGTCAAGGCATTACAAAAAGGTATTAAATAGATTCATAACGCGTTGTGCCATTGTAGGTAGCGTCTATACAGGATAAGCTTCGAGTCTTTAGGATTAAACTAGCAATGTTGTGTTTGAAAATTATCTCTATTTTCCCCATTCCCGACTGTTATACACTCCCGAAAAGCGGATATTCGAATTTATTTCGAGAACGATTACTGGACTGCACACGTAAAAACGCACAAGTTGTAACAAACCTGCATGCAGCAGATTTGTACCAATGCTGTTTCAACAATTTGTTGTCAGGATGTGTTCGCATTGCTCAGTGATGTAGATAAGAAATGGGGTAGCCGGGCTAATCTGACATCTAGGGGGGGCGATAACATCAATTCGTGGAGCTGGGAATCCGGGGCATACTAGTGGTTACATAAGAGCTTACTGTGGTATACTTCAGTCCCCAGGGAAATTTTGAAATGTCTGCCATTTCTTGGATAACAGTAGGTCAGCTTCAAGTATTATAAAGTGTTCCTGCTCTTCTATGTCATCCACTAAATTAGGAATAACTGTTCGCTAAAGCTATAATGTCATATCGTGACCTAAATCAATAACTTCTGATGGCAGTTGAGAAGTATGTGGTGTTGGACACTTGGACGTCGTTATTCATTCTTTGACTTTACTTTCAGCAACTGGTCTAATCCGAATTCTTATGGAGACAATTATTCCGATTTCCACACAAACATTTATACACTAACACACCTGAATATTCTAGATTTTAGCACAATTTAAAAGCCGGTCCAAGAAGTCAGTAACATAACCGGGCCAGTGACCCGTTGCCCGGCTATTAAATACATCACTGATTGCTTGTTCCCAGTTTGTTGACGAGGTGTCAACGGCTTGTTGACAACTTGCCACAAAGCTGTTCCGTTGTTGACTCAACAGACTTGTTACAACATGTTCAAGTTAAGCCCTTTTCGTGTTAAGCTCCCGACACGCCATTTTTCTTGGTGGCTTAACTCGAATCGCGAAACGAGCCTGTGATGTTCATCGAGTTCTGCCCCCAGCGAAAAAAGGCGTGTCGGGACGGGGGCCTAACTCGAAAATTACCTACCCCTATTAAAATATCCTTTTATATAGGGTCGGAATATCTCGAAGACCTCCAGAAAAACTTTGTAGATTTTGTACAGGAGAACAAAATAGATGTTCTAAGTTTTGCCGAGACTCAACCTGCAAGAATTGTACGAGACACACTCGTAGTTTCTCCCGACTCCGCAGGTATTATAACCTAATTGTTTTAGTACCGAATTATCCTAAACGCATGTTCACGCGATCCGATTTGTCGGATTCAATGCTCCTCTTGACGTATGTGATTTACTGGATTTGCTGACAAGAGCGAGGCTATTGGCTCATATCCAGTGAACTCTAAGTAGACTGGAACGATAACTCGGCCGCCATCTTTGAAGCCAAATTGAAGGCCGCCATTGAAGGTCCGAAGCCGAAAATATTCCGCCTAAAAATCGTCGATTTTCTTACACAAAACATCCTCATTGGAGCAAGATTAAAGGCTTAAAACAAACAACAATACTTGAACTTTAGTAAAAACAAGTTTCAAGACCGTAGAAATAAAGTTGAAGAGTGAAGTTTTCATGTCCAATATTTCGAATACAAAGCTGACACCCCTGAAGTTTTCGCAGTTGGTGAATGTAGGCTACTTAGAACTATCCAGAAAACCAGGTTTGAATCTTTGAAATTGAAAAAATCGGATGAAAAAGCTATTTTTCTTTCTCATTTTCTCTAAAAAAGGAACTTTTGACTGAATCGAATTTCCCACTCCTCAAAACTCGCCTTAGTCTTTTTGAAAGTGCATTTTAGTCGCGCGGTTCCCGCATTTTGCTTCAAATTATGCATCAATTTGGCTTCACCCAATCATAGGGCTTAATCATAGGAGTTAGCGTTCCAGTCTATTTAGAATTCACTGTGCTCATACCAGGGCCTTTTTTAAGAAATCGTTAGTGGGGGGGCAATAATCGAAAAGGGGACCTAACAAGTGGATGGCCGTCAACGTTTGTCAATAAATATTATTGGTTTTGTCGTCGGCGGGGGGGGAGACTAAAAAATTTTTTCCCGGACTATACAACATATTCCTATTTTTTATCTAAAATATGTAAACCGATCCCTGTTTTGGTTGTGATAATACCGTAATTTTCCTCAAAATTATAAAGTTTGCTTTTTGCACACAAGGGACCTTCACTGGGGGGGCAAACAGTTGACTGGGGGGGCACTGGGGGGGCAAAAGTTGACTGGGGGGGCAAACATGGGGGCTGGGGGGGCATTTGCCCCCCCAGTGCATTAGTTAAAAAAGGCCCTGGCTCATACCTGGCGAAAAGTGTACTTGTTGCCGTATTGTGTGAAATCACATACATCAGGCAGTGTAAGGAGCAACCAAATATTCCTTGTCTCCAACTTATATAAAGAGGTTTTTTGTATGATTATGTAATAGATTTGAAATGTAATAGATTTGAAACATTTATTTACATGTTCTTCAAGACAAGCCATAAGTCGTCACGATAAAATTTCGTGCACATAAATTTGATGAAACTCTCTCCCAGACCCTATTGGTTCGATTGAGCGGCCGTCTACACACGTAAAAACGCACAAGTCGTAACAAACCTGCAGCAGACTTGTACCAATGCTGTTTCAACAACTTGTTATCAGGATGTGTTCGCACTGCTTGTTCCCAGCTTGTTGACGAGTTGTCAACGGCTTGTTGACAACTTGCTACAAGGTTGTCGACTCAACAGACTTGTTACAAGTTGTTCAAACAACTTGTTATCGCCTTTCAATTCAACAACTTGTTGACAAGTTGTGAGTGACAACCTTGTAGCAACTTGATAAAATGACAACATTATTACAACTTGTTGACAAGCTTGCTACAAGCCTGTTACGACACATCTTTTTGACAAGTTGTGAAGATGCTAGTTCGAAAAATGGGGCAACGAACTTTTTGTTCTTATTTGCAGTGTCACAATTATTGATATGAGAATATTTGTACCGTTTTTAACTTTTCTAATTTATAGCAAATCTCCAAATATATATAGACGCGATAATTTCCATAGCGGGTTTAAATTCTCGGACTGACTTCTCGCCTTAAAGCACACCTCGTTTGAAAATGGTCTTGAATATATGCAAGTTTTACTGCGAGGTCTAGCAGATCAAGCTACATCTCAGGGATGCAGAAATAGTTCATGTAATCCGACAACGTCATAATGTCAGGAACCAAATCTCCCGGTGGCCAAAGTAAATGCTTAGAGCGAGTATTTAGTAAACCTGCATCTTTTCTTCCTCAATAGATTTTGGGGTTGGTGAATTCATCCCACTTTCTGCCAATCATTATAATGTGTGCAAACCATATAGTCGATGCGACCCTGCTTATATGAGGGCCGTTGACTTTGTCAAACAACACTTGGACATGGTAGACGTTGAAGACTACATGCCTGCACTCTTGTTTTGAAATTGTCGTCGACAGAATCAATCAGTATATATATAAGGTAGGATGTTGTATTTTTTCTCTCTTCATCTGTGAGGGAGCTTTCATTTAATTCAAGTATTTCGAGTCAATTTCCATATGTTAGCAACCAAATTTTTACACATTGCTTTCTTACCCTTAAAATATTCCTAATCTAGCTATACAATCCAATCCTAAACTCAACGAATCGTAACACTAATCCTAGCTAATCCTATTCCTAACCCTCATGATCCAAATTCTAACCCCTGAAATGCTAACCTAATACTAACGTAAAGCAGTGTACCAAGGATATTGTGACAACATCATCGTGACCTTCATGTAGAAAGTCCGTCAATACCTCACTAACTCTTCAATATATTTTTACCGAGGCAGTCGCACCATAACAATAATATTGATGATGATTTATCAGTTCTCTCCGCAAACTACCTACAGCAGCAGTCAAAATGCTCTACACAAAATGTCCGGCTAGGAAAATATTTCGGACGTCGAACTCGAAAGAATGCGCATATTATATATAATTCTCAAAAGTGAATGTGTTAACTTTTCAAGTTTCGGAGTATAATTTGAACAACTCATGTAGCGCAATGTGCATTCACCAATAAGCGCATATTTAGACGATTTGCGATAAAGTAACCGATATGTGCACAATGTGTAACTTTAGTTTTGTAAAAGTAGGATATATTTGTTGACAGACGTCTTTGCGAACGACGATCGCGTCTTTGGATAGATCCATCAGTGACGTCTTCATCCTCTTGTTAGTGTTGGTGTTGACTGGTGGGGATTTTGAAATCTATCAAACCTCTCTTTACTCTAGAATATATCCTTGGATCGTCTGGGACGTCCAACATGCCTTAGGGCTCCGTAACATTTGGCTGGAACGGGGAGTCGGTGTCCCCACACAGGTCAAGTGACCTGCCCAGTGACGACGGATGAATTTAATCCTTGATGACAGTTACTGCATGAGATTTGGTTATCTTGAACAGTTGTTCGTTTTGTTGTAGTTTATCCTTCCAGGCGATTGCAAGAATGGTACAGAGACATTTCTTGTCTTCTTCAGCACCATAAAACAGTACACTAAGCACGCAAACATCATAGATGTAAACTTTAGTTTGGGTAGATATAGGTGTTCATTGTTCCATGCTCGCTTAGAGTGGAGCCCGATTGTAGAAGCATTTTTTCCAAGCCGAAAAAATGGTCACCAATAATGTTTCATTCGCATGTTTCTTTGCGTTGTTGATATATTATGTACTGTTTAATAAACGAACAGGAGTGATTTATTATAGGTTTAAAACCACGTACTGCGAGTTTATTGAACGGCTTCAAAAACGTCTTGTTAGTATTCTTTATATAAAGACAACTAATTAGGATGAGCTTTTTATGTAAAGAATACTAATGAAGATGAGTTTTATCAGGTATAAAGCTACTTCACGTGACATATTATTGTCGACATGCATGATTGCCAATACATGATATAGATTTGTTTCTACAAAATATTTAAGAATCAGAGTTTCTCATTTTTTAAATAAAGTGAAGATGATTGTTTTGACTAAAGCAGTATGGATCACTAGGAAATGAGAACTAAATAATTTTGGACCTTGGTACCGAAATAATATATTCTGATATTTATTCTGTAAGGCATATATGATATTAAAAGGCATGCACATATTGTAATATATAAGCGCATTTTACTAAAGGTTAACAAATATTTGGTTGTTTTAACCAATAAAATATTGGTCAAATATGTGCATCTTGAGGCAACCAATTTAAATGGGTTATTTTAACCGATCTGTTTTTACAGTGCAGCTATATTTGTTTATTTATACTGGATAGCTCTATCAGTTCTCAACTGTTCTCTCTATATTGAGGTCCTTCCCTATTGGACCAATGTTATTAAATCAATATTCTATATATGTTTATTTCTATATCAAGGTCCCAACAATGTGTCTGTTTTGTCGTCAACGTGTTTCCAGAAGTATCTCGAAACCTCCTGTTGTTCTGATTTCAAATCTTTCTCATGCAAGCATAATATCCATTACCCAACTTTCTCATTGTTATAATTGCTCTTGCTGTGCACTTTCATTCATTCTATATTGACTATGTAGGATTGCCATTCTTTTTTCATCAATTCTGTCTTACATTCTCGCGACTTAGTGGTGCCATGTCTTGGAGTCCCCCACTGGGATAGGGCTATCTTGCACAACATAAGACAACCCCTTAATGTACCCATGCTGTTTGTGACCCGTTGGATATTTACTGCCTTTCTGCTTTGCATGGCGGGGGACGTTTGCACTCCTGGGAACAGTTCTTTTAGACACGAGGCAAAGACTGGACTCGTGCGTTTATGGACTCGAGTACTTCAAAGTATACTGCAATCCAGCTCAAATTTATTGAGAGTTTAGCTCAAATTTATTGTGTTTATTTATTGCAATACTCAATGACAATGACAACCGTATTTTCTGGTTACTTTAATGCCCCGTACAGACGAGCAAGTTTTCCTTGACAAGTTTTATTTGCCCGTGTGTACGGCAAAAAATAGACAAGTTTTCCTTGACAAGGAGCCTTGTTCAAAAGCTAGTCATGCCAGCTTTTGAACAAGGGAAATTGTTCGTGTGTACGGCCGACAAGGAAAACTTGACAAGGAAATGCGCAATACGCCACTGCACACTTATTTTCGATCTAGTTGAGCGGCCATTGCCACTATAATGATGAAGTATTCACTCGTGTCGTTAATACACGGGCTCGTAAAACTTGTCAAGGAAAAATTGATGGGAAAAAACTTGTTTGCCGTACACATGCACGAACAAGTAAACTCGACAAGGAACTTGTCAAGGAAAACTTGCTCGTCTGTAGGGGGTTTAAGACAGTCTGTAGTGTATTTTAAGAGAGAAAAATCTGTACACCCATCAAGCGTTTCTTTATCACATCCTGTTAACCTCTTATCACCGTTGTACTACCAAAATCGGTCCTCTAAGTAAGATGCATGGCATATTAAACTTTATGTTTTGCCTCATTTAGACAATGAAAATGTCCCATTATTAGATCAGGCAGTCGAGAAGAGCAGTACGCAAGAGGATAATGATTTTATACACTCCTGCTCAGGTAAACTCAGGCCAAATACTCCGTTCTTGTAATTTTGTACAATGGTAGATGTAAGCCAGGGTTCTGCCCACGATGAGCGGCGCAGGGCGGCAGCGCCCAGCACTCAGCAGTGCCGCCCGGCACTCACGCCACAGACTCTTCCGCCCGGCACTTGAAAGGTTTCAAATGTGCAGTACGAAAACCCCAATGTTGTACTGTGTAATAGATATTTTATACAAGTAATTTTGTGTTTTTTATCTTTGGCGAATTTTGTTATTTAAATAAAAGTATTAGATGAAATTCAGTACTACAATGCGCACAATATTAGTTACTGGTGATTCGGAGAAATACGCTATATCCCCAAAGCCAGAAAGACGTCTGGCGAACGGCTCTAATCACTTTGCTAATCGATGTCGCGCTTCAAGCTACTCTGAGACCAGTCGATCAAGTTTTAAAAGTTGTCCGCAGGGTGAGAGGGGATCATGCCATCAGGACTGCAGGTACCCGGCACTCACATGGTCCTGGGCAGAACCCTGTGTAAGCAGAAGCACAAACACAAGCTGACATGCAAGCTTAGATCTGGTTTACCAGTTAAGACATAAAGCACATGTTTAAAGATGGTTTAAGTCGCAGTTTAACAACGAAATTTCGTGGTTAAAGCATTTTATGAAAGAGGTGGAAAATGCGTTTTCGACCGGCAAATTCAAATTACATCGTATTTGGCCATTTTTGTCCGCAATGATACAAGCAAGGTATCATTTGACAGCTAAAGACTTGATTTTCATTGATACGAATAAGATAACTCATTCCAAAGTTAGATTCCAAAGTTGGATTACCTTAGTATTTTTATATACAGCCTGTAGTTTTGTGACTAAATTAGTTCTGATTAAATTAGAATACTCACTTCAAATGCCTATTGATGGTCTTGCCTGGCTCCTTTAACAGTCTCACATTTGTCCTTTCTGGGCATATTTCTAGTCGACCTAAATTGGAAATTTTGTTATATCAATTCCAGATTTAGACACGACGGTTAAAGAAATATCGGCTAACGATGAATCATGTTTAGAGAATACATTATCTGAAGACAAAAGCTTAGAAGGTATTGAAAATGGAAGTTGGAAAATTTGCTTTCTGGAGAGAGTTTGAAGATTTTGCCTTGATTGTCAACCAGGGGTCGGTTGTATCAACGCCGGATAGCACTATCCACCGGATAGCGAATCTCCCAACCTTCCTAAAATTGTCCGTTGATTTGTATAATCTAGATTAAACCTTATCATTTATAAGTTAAAATTTCTCTTTATTAATTGTGGGGTCTACATTCGTAGTTTTATAGCTTTTGGAGCACTTTTACAACAGTCGAAAAATTCGCTATCCGGTGTGCTATCCGGCCTTGATACAACCGCCCCCTGGGCTACACACGTATAAAAACGCACAAATTGTAACAAACCTGCAGCAGACTTGTAGCAATGCTGTTTCAACAACTTGTTATCAGGATGTGTTCGCACTGCTTGTTCCCAGCTTGTTGACAAGTTGTCAACGGCTTGTTGACAACTTGCTACAAGGTTGTTGACTCAACAGACTTGTTACAAGTTGTTCCAACAACTTGTTGTGGTCCTGCAATTCAACAACTTGTCAACAAGTTGTGAGTGACAACCTTGTAGCAACTTGATAAATTGACAACATTGTTACAACTTGCTACATACGGCACAATGAGAACTTCGACGTTTCGAGCGAAGGGCCTTCGCTCGAAACGTCGAAGTTCTCATTGTATTTTTCAGGTAGTTTTACACCACAGTCAACCGCCCTCTTGGGTCATGTTTCACTCAATACTGTTTACAACAATTTTAGATTTAGATGAAACAATTAAGGAGGTAACACCAGACGAGCAGGCAAGTTCCGCAAACACAATGCCAGACAACAAAGAATTAGGTTGGTATATGATCTACACGTTTGACACTATTATATAATTGCATAAATACTATTTCAGACGATTTCACTTGTAAAGATTTTGACGTTCAAGGCTTTTCGAAGTTTCCTTGCTATTTTGGGGACGTTCTTGCTATCAAACTTTGGTTGAAAATGAGAAATTCACAAAAGTTTGTCTTGATTTCCCGGGCTGAACAGAACATAAATGCGTATAATTTATCGTCGGTGTATAATTTATGCATGAATATACTTGACTTAATTTGCTGGTGGGGGTATGCAATGTCTGAATGTCCTCTAGTTGTACATAGTACCATCATATACTTTCTTTTAGATCCAGAATTAGGAGATGATATAGATTTTCAGTTCGATGAAAGCTCTTTCAAACCAGCTACAGGTATTGTGGCCTTGTCTAAGCTGCTTATTTTGGCTAATGACAATTTATGCATCAGGTTTTTAACGCTCAGCGTTACGTCATATGGAAATAACCTACAATGACATAATTTGACTACACACGTCTTGTAGCAAGCTTGTCAACAAGTTGTAACAATGTTGTCATTTTATCAAGTTGCTACAAGGTTGTCACTCACAACTTGTTATTGTTAACAAGTTGTTGAATTGCGGGACGATAACGAGTTGTTGGAATAACATTTAACAAGTCTGTTGAGTCAACAACCTTGTAGCAAGTTCTCAACAAGCCGTTGACAACTTGTCAACAAGCTGGGAACAAGCAGTGCGAACACATCCTGATAACAAGTTGTTGAAACAGCATTGGTACAAGTCTGCTGCAGGTTTGTTACAACTTGTGCGTTTTTACGTGTGTAGCTTTCGTTTATAATCCTCAAGACCCATGGGTTATGACTTATTAACTGTCACCCTTACCCTAATTCTAACACCAACCCTAAGCCTGAACTATATGCTCAAACAAAACAATTTAAAAGCTATGGTATGAGTATTGAAGGTTTGTTAATAGGTGGGACTTTTCAGCGAAAATTATATACATAGCAATATGCCCAAAATTTCGAATATAGTATATGAATGCCAAGTTCCCTTAAAACAAAGATTTTCGATTTTGCTTTCTTCGTCAGATTATCCACTTTGAGACTAAACATGGTTCGTATGATATACAGCAATACTTTCGCTGCCGGGCATATTATATAATATTTCTACTTCTGCTTCTATAGTGTTTGGCCTGGAATTGGACTTTCTTGAGACGTGTGGCAATACTACCAACACGGATTACGAAGTTAGTACGATTGAAACCATACACTGAGATCAAAACCAGTGAACTCTAAGTAAACTGGAACGCTAACTCCTGTGATCAAGTCCTATGATTCGTTGAAGCCAAGCTAGTTTTTCTGAGTTCTATTTGATATAAAAACTTTGTAAAATACGGCAAATTTTCCCTCAAAGTTTTAAGTATTTCCCTTTTACCTAAAGTCTTGAAGTTTTTATATCAAATAGAACTTTTTAATAGCTTCAATTTCATATACAGCCCAATGTTCGGCGTTAAGTATTTCAACTCAAAACTCAGAAAAACTGAATTAAGCTGGCTTTATTCCCCCCCTGCGTTAGCGTTCCAGTCTATTATAGTTCAATTATCAAAACACATGCTGACTCTCCCCGCCCCCCTTTATGCAAACCCCCCCTTTCTGAATTTTGATTTAGGTTCGGCACATGAGTGGAGCGGCGTGTGAATCAATGTCGCTCTAACGTCGCATAATGAGACAGGCTCTGTCGAACTTCTGCCGAACTTATGTCCCTCCAAATTCTGCCATACCTAATTGATTCATACGTCGCTCTTCTGTCGCACCTAATTCGTCATTTAAGTTCAGCGCACCTTGCGTATTATTACAGAATATGCAACTCGTAATTTCGAATGTTTTTTGTTTGTTATCAGAGCTAGCGACGATCTGTTGGGTATGGACACTCCACCAGAGAATCCAGTGGTATCCCGTCGTGCCTTGCTCGCTCAGACACAGAACGCGGAGACTGAGGATAGCGCGGCCACTTCAACCGTCACGCCTGTTGACTTGTTTGAATTGTCACCGAACCAAGATGTAAGTGATCTACTGATCTGAAAACAAGGACTGGATAGTGCATCTGCTATGCATAAATGAAGCCAATGGCGGCCATATTGGTGTGACCACCACAAATCTACTGTGACGTTGGCGACATGTTTAAAGAGCTTCTATAACTTTCTAGTTATTGGTGGGAAAGAACAAATATTGTCTAGATAAGAATTTATCATCAGTGGCCTCTCTTTCTTCCTAAATTTGCCGGTGAATAACTAATGAGGTCACACAAATATGGCCGTGGTGTTTAAAACGTTCTAAAACTCATTAGAAGAGATGTTGGAAGCTATATTTCTCAAGTTACATAGAAAAGATGATTTGACTAGTCAAGAATTTGACAGATTTATAAATCCGATCTCATTAAAAATATTCTGCCTTCAAAATTGACTCATTGAATTCAATAGGATGCTCTATCCAGTTCTAGTGTTCAGATCAGTGGGCGTATCAAGGAACATTTGATAGAGCCGGCAAGGGGTGCATATTTCTGTACTGGTTGATGGAGACATCATCTGGCGGATGTGGACCTCTATGCATCTTCAGAAAATCGACCTATGTCCAGAAGTGTAGAAATGGATTTAGAGTGGATGCGGACAGTCAGTCCTCTGGTGTAAACGCAATTGCCAATTGGACTGTATTATACCACGATATATCAGACGAAGGGCCTTCGCTCGAAACGTCGAAGTTCTAGACACGCAGCGTATATTGTTTGTATGTTATATATATTTTGGT
Source organism: Trachythela sp. YZ-2020 (assembly GCA_016169945.1). Classification (NCBI taxonomy): domain Eukaryota; kingdom Metazoa; phylum Cnidaria; class Anthozoa; order Malacalcyonacea; family Clavulariidae; genus Trachythela; species Trachythela sp. YZ-2020. Next base: position 975,725 of record JADLSH010000341.1, on the reverse strand, counting down.
TTTATTCTTAGATTACTACTACGGAGAAAGCTGAGGAGATTGAGACCTCGAAATCTGAGAGTAGCATTGCTGTGACAGAAGAGGAATCTTCTCTTGTTCAGGTAAACAAAAATCCCCCGTTGGAATAGCATCCCTGGGTGTAGGAATCCCCTTTAACCTGAATATTAGGGCTGTATTTTCCCCCGCCTTACGCTAAAAGGGAAAATCAGGCGGAGGAGAGGCGCGCGGGCGATAAGGCTAAAAATATTGCCCCCCCCTTAGAATCCCCTAAAATAGCGAATCCACTAATTGCACTTAGGCCAGTTGTGCGATTTATAGTCGCAACGCAATTTCTGCACAGAGCCATGTTATGTAGAAATGTACGCACAGAAAAACAGTGAACATGGCCCGCGTTTCACTCCACTGATATTATCATTCTCATTCATTTCTTTGATGCCTTCTGGGCATGTTTAGCAAGAAAAATATCGGCAAAGTAAAACGAGATTCATGCTCAATGAGCAATGGCTGACTTGATACGGGTATTATAAACATATGAATAAAAATCTTTCACATTTGACTGTATAAATGATGGACTGTGTGGCTCGTTAAGTTGACAATGCTCGAATTTCTGTCCTGGTTCTTTTGTTTAAATACGACAAAAAAGAAACGTGAAATGGGGAAGGATATAAAACAACCCGTTGTAGTGAGTTGATCTTTATTGTGCAGGCAGGCTAGAGGGATTGGATATATTGTCATTGATCGTTGTTTAGTAACTGTTTAAGCCCAGGTCGAACGAAAGTGATGAGAGTTGGCAAGCGAGAGTTTGCACGAGAGTCTCGTCAACTCTGATGTCCCGGTCAAACGAGAACAAGAGTTGCATGAGAGTTGACTGGATATTACCACGCGTATCGGTCAAACGAGGGGAAACTCTCATCAAAATTTGAACCAGCTCAAAGTTGATGAGAGTTGGTGAGAGTGCATGAGAATTGACGAGAGTGCATGAGAGTTGACGAGAGTGCATGAGAGTTGACGAGAGTTGATGACAGTTGATGAGAGTGCATGAGAGTTGATGACAGTTGATGAGAGTGCATGAGAGTTGATGAGAGTTGATGAGAGTTGGCGGTCTAACGCGAGCGAGAGTATCAACTCTCGTTGACTCACATCCACTCTCATTCTCGTTTGACCGGGACTTAAACTTGGTTAATGGTCGTACGTATTTTCATTGTCAAAATTCACATGTCAGTCAAGCTTTTTGTAACTTCGTTTCGGACTTTCGGTGGGAAATTTTCATGCATATATTATAGTGTTTCTGTTCTTCATGAATATCTCTTTTCCTTCATTTTTTAGCCATTACAGTTTTCGAAAAAGGACCTGGATAAAGCCGTGGATGACGAAAAGGAAAAGTTATTAAGTCAGGTACGTCTGCATATAACTGCTATGAATATATGACTATTAATGCCCTGCTCAAACGAGAACGAGAGTTGATGAGAGTCAATGAGAGTTACAACTCTCGCTGGCGTTTGATCACCAACTCGCATCAACTTTAAGTCTAATGCACTCTCGCTCGTTTGACCGGTACGCGCGTTAAGCTCCGATCAAACGAGGATGAAAGTCGATAAGAGTTAGCAAGCGAGAGTTTGTCTGAGAGTTTGTTCAACTCTGATGCCCCGGTCAAACGAGAACAAGAGTTGCATGAGAGTCGCGACAGAAACAATTTAGCGCGCGAAACAGAGCCCTGAGAATAATTCTAAAATTTTGGTAAACAAAGTGTTTAAATTTCCTTCTTAGCTTTTCTTGTTATAGACACCGTCATAACGTGTTATTTTGTTAGACAAATTCTTCTAGAAAGTGTAGAACACTATAGTCTGACTATAGTTGTTTAAAAAATATATCCAACTCTCGTGACCGGTCAAACGAGGGAAACTCTCATCAACTCTCAGCAACATTTGAACCAGCTCAAAGTTGACGAGAGTCGATGAGAATTGGCGGTCAAACGCGAGCGAGAGTTGCAACTCTCATTCACTCTCATCTCGTTGACCGGGCCTTTAATATCCTGTCAACTCTCATACAACTCCTGTTCTCGTTTGACCGGGCCATGAGAGTTGATGAAACTCTCATGCAAACTCTCGCTTGCCAACTTTCATCGTTTGAACAGAGCCTAACGCTGAACTTTGGCTTCATATGGATGGAAAGTGGTCACGTCTTTTAATTCCCAAGCATTTTTGTTTTCATTCAAGTAAATGAAATGTTCTCTCACTTGTAGTGGAATTTACAGAATAGCCTACACGAAGCAGAGATGGAGAAACTGCTTGATGAAAGAAATAAAATTCTTGAAGAAAGGAACAAAATAATGGATGAAAATAAAGTTGTCAAGTAAGTGTTTAAGTGTCCCCTTGATCTGTACCGCCCCTCGCGCAGCACCCCTCTCTCCCCATCACCCTGGAAGTCCCTCGCTCGATCTTAAAACCATTAGCCCATCAAAAATATGATGTGTTCAACAAGATGTGTTCGCACCAGGCTTGCAGCAAGCTTGTCAACAAGTTGTAACAATGTTGTCATTTTATCAAGTTGCTACAAGGTTGACACTCGCAACTTGTTAACAAGTTGTTGAATTACAGGACGATAACAAGTTGTTGGAACAACTTGTAACAAGTCTGTTTAGTCAACAACCTTGTAGCAAGTTGTCAACAAGCCGTTGACAACTTGTCAACAAGCTGGGAACAAGCAGTGCGAACACATCCTGATAACAAGTTGTTGAAACAGCATTGGTACAAGTCTGCTGCAGGTTTGTTACAACTTGTGCGTTTTTACGTGTGTACCTGGCGTTAGGACAACATTAACGTGATTTTCTTTATCTTTATCTAGAACACTGATGATGGAATATGAGCAGACAATGGCTCAAATGATCAGTAAGTCGAAAAAATACAACAATATTAAAATCACTGCATCTTCTATAAAGTACAATTTAACTGCTTTGAATATGTTGCCAAACAACTTTGTTTGCAGTAATCCAGAATAAAACGACGTGTTAATTGATAAACTGGCTGGCAAATTCGTTTAACACGGCTAAGCCCCCCGTGATGTCCCCCCCAAAAAGGTCAACTTAATATGAAGGTGTCAGATTTTTCGCTGTCTGAAAGGCAAAATGAACAAAACGACTAAGTATCCGCTTGTCAAATCTTCTCCAGAACGCAGGAAATGCTATTTCAGAAATTTACCGGAGGAACATGCCCCATAAGTACCCTAGAGTTTGGTTTCATGGATGTAATCTGAAATGTCTGTGAATATTCATAATAATATTCTCATTTTCCATTTCCGTTTCATAACATTTGTTTTCATTCACCTTGTAGAAGATCGAGAAAATGAGAAAAGCCAACAGGAAAAGTCCAATTCAGAAATTGTCCAGGAACGAGATCATGTAATTTGATATTCCTGCAAATCTTCTGTTAAGCCACCTCTCTCAAATAGCCCTCCCTCCCCTAAGAAGCCCTCACCCCTTTCTAGAGAAATCAATTAATGTAACGACCCCTCTCTATTAAGCCCCCTGCTTCCCCAGCACGACAAAAGAAACCTGTGCAATGTGTTCTGATTAGATCTATTACTTGGTTTGGAATTTCACGTAATATATCATACACGAGAAGGAGTTTATTATAGTGATTTGAAACACCGAAAAGTGTGTTGAAACAAGGCGCTAGCCGAGTTTTTTAACTTACTTTGAGGTGTTTTTAAATCACTATAATAAACGACTTCGAGTGTATGATATAGCTTCTCAAACAAACCAGTATTTAAAGAGAAATTCAACGCGAAAGTTGAGTTAATTTATGGGTGTTTATTACCGTGGTATCAAGACAACGATACGGTGGTGATTTCCTTTGTGTTTTGCTTATGAATTATTAATGAGTTTGAGAAATTAATTTACTAAATGAGCCCTTTCTCTATTATGTCCCTCTCTCCAGTAACCCCCCTTGAAACGTGCCTGAAATATATAAGCTCCCGGGGGGATTAATAGGTAATAGAAGGATTTTTTAATTTTTGATATCGGTACTGCATCCAGAATGAACTGTTTGAAGATGTTATAAATGCGGCCTTTTTCTGCAGTCTAAATTCATTTTTATAATTTCTTTTATAGCTTCAACGCGACTTGAACAACACGGAAAAATCATTCGCCCATCTTCATGAAAAGTTTGGTAAACTAAAAACTGCTGTAGAATCTTATCGAAAGGTATGATATTTTTTGGCATATCCGAAATGAAAATGATTCTTTCATTGAGGCCATGTTATGCGAGGCAATTTCAACGCAATTTCCCGACACAGAGCGATGTTAGGTAAAAATTATATTCGCAGAGAAATTGTGAGCATGAATCTCGTTTGACTTTGCCGATATTTTTCTTCCTAAACATGCCCAGAAGGCAACAAAGAAATGAATGAGAATGATAATATCGGTGGAGTGAAACGCGGGCCATGTTCACTGTTTTTCTGTGCGTATATTTCTAGACATAACATGGCTCTGTGGAGAAATTGCGTGGCAAGTTGCAGCCGAAATTGCCCCGTGTAGTAATAGACAATTTGCATTATAGACTAATTTTTGACCTAGGCAAAAAAAAGGCTATATTTTCCGCATTTTACAACATTTCGCAACCAAACATTGCAATTTTACTAATCTTATTATGTTCTTTGTAGCTGTTGTGATTGATTCCCTTCTCCTTGCCTAGAACAAAATTTAGTCTCTAATGCAAATTGTCTATTATCGCCTATGTGATTTCTTCTCATTTAGAATGAAGAAGTTTTAAAGAAAGTGGTCAAAGATCTACAGGAGGATGTTAAGAACTCGGAAGCAAAATATCAAGTTTTGAAAGGTCACGCAGAACAAAAGCTTCAAGAGTGAGTATATATGAGTTTGAAATACGATATAGTGGTTTGGCTTCGATCTAACGAGGAGTAATATATGTTATTTCTCGTTATTGTAGAGCAAATGTTGAAATAAATCGAGTGCAAACAGCGTATAAAGCAGAGCTGGCTGGTCTCCAGGCTGCTTTTAAACGAGAAAAAACGAAGGTTTCTTCATTACAACAAAGTCTAGATCAAAAAGTAAGTGGTAGGATTTAGGGTTTTCCCAATCTTCCTCAAAATAGCTGGAAATTTTCCAACATGCTGGCTTTTGCCTGGGTAGGTTTGCCCGTTGACCATTGTATAGTACTGCTAGTCTGACTGAGTGCTGACTGTTGCTACTAATACTAGCCTGACTAGTCTAGTACTTACTGCTTTGCAATGTTTTATTCAGTGTTTCATTTTCAACTTTCCTCACTGCCAGCAAACCTTCCTCGCGGGTGGTGTCCGCATACCCTCAGCTTTTTGCAACTCTAACCTTGAGGGGAGGGCACTACCTATATCAGAACCCGAAACAATTTTTCAGCAGAAAACAAGTGCCATAATATTAGGTTCACGACCATGCATAGAATGAACAAATTCGCTGTTGTTGAAGGTTTTTTGTAGACGGAGATTTCGAGCGAAAAATATATCTTAGACCTAGCCAGGAGCAGTTGCGAATACTATAGGCCCTACGATTTATTTATTAAGCTTCGCCAGAAAAAAATACAACAACAACAACAATACAATTAAGACTGGCAAGGAAACCACAACAGCATAGCCAATTACTGTGGCCCCTTAGAAATCACAAAAAAATATAAAAGTACATGAAATCATTAAGTAATTTAAGAGAAACTAGAAACAACATGTTATAGGCGAGGTTAGACTTCTTGCCCGATTGCACGAAGGGCAGATCGAACGCCACGTGCGAGGGTTTTCCACATCATAATGATGTAGAGCTTCTATAGATAATAATTTTTAAGCACACGTTTGAAGTCTCAGTGATAATGTCTTAAGCCTGAGTTCTGATGAAGGAGGGTTGGAACGTAGCAGTTTTACATTTCCTAGACTTAAAAAGCAGAGCTTGAATATTAGCAGTGGATCTTGTAAGACGAGTTGGTACAATGGGTTGAGGAAGAATAGTATAGACGAGTCCGGTGTAGCGCTCTGCCAACTGCGCTACAGAGTCCAGTTGCCAAGTGCTGAACACAAGTTCATGTATATATACCGGAGTGATGCCAGTGGCCCTACCAATTTTCAACACATTACTATATTTTTGTCTTTAGGTAAACGAAAACAAAGAACTCACTGCAATCTGTGACGAACTTATCAGTAAAGTAGGGCCGATGCCTTAGTACAGTGCCTTAGTATAGACAAATAGTATATAGATATTTAAATTTGTTAAATGTATATTTGAAAAATATAGAGAAAGTGCAGTTATAAGCACTTTCGTGTTTTCTATCAATGATCAAGAACATAGATGAAAAAAATCGCCTAAACTTATGCAGGGAAATGAAAAGCGTATGACCTCAAAATACTTGGAGCACCAAGTCGAAAGTTAAGCCCATGGACAACAAACTATGAATCAGTGTTTCTTGTTTCCTTGTCCATTTTCCCGATGGCTGGCAAACCTGGAATCGTTGCTTTAGGGACCGGTCATTATTTATAGAAGGGGGGGAGGAGAATTTTCTATTTTGTAATTTTTTACAATTGAGAGACCCCCCCTAAAAAAACCGAAATTAAATTGTGGCCCCCCTCCTTCATATTAGAAAATTTCTTGCCCTCTTTTTCATAGATAATTTCTCTTATTCATAAATACTTGCCGATGGAGATATATTCCCAGACACTAAATATACATGGGATTAATCGATAAGATATCAAAGTGAACCAACTCAAATATAACAGCAAAATGACATTGCATTGATATGTATATTAAATCAAGGACGCCAAATGCCATCATTGGGACTGGGACGATAACGATGTAAACACAGAATATAAACAAAGTTGGCCCGCCCCAAAACAACTGTAATCCACCTTTAAATTGTTCCTTTAAAAGAAAAGAGTAACGCAAAATTCAGATTTCCATTTGTTCTTGACAGTTGTTATAACCATGTCGAATTAGTGGATTAAATCCACTATACAGGCCATTTTAATTCACTGACCATAACTTAGTTGCAATATTTACCACAATAAATGCTAATATGGAAACCAGCTTTAGTGTAATCAAATTACTTCAATTTTTTTAATTTAATCGCATCCCAAATTTTGACCCCCCCCTTTTCAATTACCCTTAAAAAATCAATAGCCCCCCCCCCTTTAGCTATTTATTTATACCTATGGCCCCCCTATTTTTGCCCAGCCCCCCCCCATCCATAAATAATGACCGGTCCCTTACCTCAACAAAGGTCGCATTTTATAGGAAATATATTATGCTTTTGAATTTGTTGAGAAACTTTAGGGAGTTTAAGAAGTATTGCTAAAAGTCGACATTATAGCAGACACATATTGTTTCAGCCAAACGTAATTGTTTGTAGGCTTAGTTAAACAAATTTCCAACTTTAAAGTAACGAAATTCCATTTTCGGTAGCCTAAATTGACATGGCGTTGTTGTCGTAGATCTCTCTCAGTGATCTCTCTCCATTTTTTTCGCGGGAAGCAAATTTGTCCATACGGGTGAATGTCCATAGGGACAATTTATGATACAAAGTAAACATTTCTTGAGCAAAGAATTCGTTGAGAAAATTTAAAATAGTTTCCAAAGTAAAAGAATAAATTCGAACATGGCGGTTTCCCATTTAAACCTCAGTTATTTAAACTTTAAAGTCCTACTCAAGAGTACTTCATCTTATATAGAAGAAGTAAACATCCATCCAGTCAATTTAATGCAGATCAGTATAAAGACGACCAGTAGGGGGGTCACTCGGCGATGCAACATGTAGCCGGCTTTTTATGCAAAACTATGCAGTTTACTGGTCAGGAAAGTTAGTCCAGCTTGCTTATTGGCCAGAAAAAGCAATTGACTGACTGCCAATGCGTAATAAGTGGCCCTACACAAAATTTCAAATGAGTGGCCCTACTGGTCGTCTCTATACTGTGGCCGAGTGGCCCTACGACCAGTCTCTATACTGTGATTCAACTTCCTGTGTTTTTGCTTTTAAAGTCTGGTTATTCTTTTTTCAGGATATTGACAATGAGTGGTGTGAGGCATGAAAGTTATTGGTAATTGAATTTACTATTATATTTTGCACAACTGAATTGAACTGTTTACTGTCGTTCCAATTGAAGTGTTCCTAAAATATTGCATCAATTCATTACCTAAGTTGACATCAATACATTTGCTCAAAAATTGCTCAACTTCCTGTTTACTAGCATACTTGTTCCCAATTGGTCAATCAGTCACTGAAATGAGGCACCATTGGTCGATTCACACACACACAGGAAGTTGATCAATTTTTCAACGAATGAATTGATGAACTCTAGGTAATGAATTGATCCAATATTTTAGGAACACTTCAATTGGAACGACAGTAACCTGACGAAAAACTTGGTTAAGATTTTAAGTATATATAATTAACGTTATTCACACTAATGTGCCCGAGTTTGGGATTTTACTCTGTTGAATGACAGATAATTTTACATGTCGAAACAAGGATGAGATTTGACAGGCAAGAGTTTACATGAGAGTTTTATCAACTCTCATGCCCCATTAAAATGAGAACAAGAGTTGCACGAGAGTTGACTGGATATTACCACGCATACCGGTCAAACGAGCAAAGATTTACATCAATTCTCATCAAAATTTGAGCCAGCTCAAAGATGATGAGAGTTCATGACTAGAGTTGGTGGGCAAATGCGAGGTTTTTCAGTCATAGGGGGGCCAAAAAAATCTAGGAGGGGCCGAAGTTCAACTGTAGTTTCGCTATCCAAGGCACCCATTCCCACACCCAAGATCTCCAGGGCATCCATTGCAATATATAGTACAGTTAATCTGTAGGGGGTTCTGGGGGCATGCTTCCCGGGAAAATGTTTGAAATCTAGAGTCTCTAAAGTGGCATTTTCTGCATTTTGGGGGACCATTTGATATAATTTTCATGATTTTAAAACATCATTTGACACTTACAGTCAAACCGGATGTTCTCTTGCGAGGAACATTGCAATATTGTCACACAATATTGTCATGCAATATTGTCACACAATATTGCAATTTTGATTTGGAGATTGCTCTGAGCAATTTTGCTCCGGCCCCTCCGGCCCCCACTCTGGCTACACCTCTGGAGTCGCAACTTTCATCGACTTTCATCGACTCTCATCAACCCTCGTCCTTGTTTGACCCGGGCCTTTATGTGTTAATGGTATACTGTACGGTAATGTAATTGTTGAATTTATTTTTCATTATGTTAAGGTAAAGTAAGCATAAGTTTGGCAACTGTTATAAGGTGAGCAGATTATGAGCAGATATCATTATGGTATTTATCCAGTGATGATTGGGTAATATATTAAAAGTTAAATTTGTTCATTCTAGTGGTTCATGTATTTCATGTCTGGCCTACCATCGAACTGACTGGTTCAACTCGGCTATCAATAAATATATAAATGTTCAGGTTCCAACCAGACAACAATTTCAGGCCATTATACCAACAGGTTTGTTCCTTATATTTTGAATGTTGCATTGGTCAGTTGGTCGGTCGATTGCTCTGTTAGTTGGTCAGAGTCAGTCCAGGCCTGGCCGTAAGTATTTGAGCAGGCGCGCGGCATATCGAGCGCCATATTAACGTCAGGTGCGCGATTAAAAAAACGGTAAAAATTATGCTTATTGGACATTCACAAAACTGAGTAAAAATGTATGTAGAACAAAACAATTTTAACATTGGAGTTTAGACGAAATTAGTATAGGTACTATATAAAATGTTTAATTGTACCAGTGAGTACGCCTCAAACGCACGCGCCTCAAACGGCCAGGCCTGTCAGTCAGTTGTTTGCTCTGTCAGTCAGTCTGTTCACTCTGTTGTGCTGTCAGATGGTTGGTTAGTCAGTCAGTGGGTTAGTCAATTGGTCAGTCAGTTGAGCAAGCAGTGGCTCAGGTTGCTTGGTTTGGCAAGTAATTCAGATAAGTCATTCAGTCAGTTAATTTAGGTCAAGCCAGCTCTTACTTTTGTAGGTCGGTTAGTCTGCCTGTGTCTGGTTAGTTGGGTAGTTGATTGCACTGTTGGTCGGATAGTCATGTTGGGCATTCAGTGTCTACCTGGTTAACCTACCTGCCTCCACACTGTGTGAAAACTCTTTAAGTTATACTGCACAGTACTAGTCTGACTGTCTAAAGGGATATGGCAATAAAAATTAAGTTTATCTCATTTGAAATAACTTTTAAAATTATATATAAATCTCCCTTACCGATTTTGTGTATTTCGCTAGTTCTTGAAACATTTTGACTTAAAACAATGAGCTGTCCGCCATCTTGGATTATTTTTTTATCTCATTAGCGGTCATTGAACTAATGGAATACCAGTATATGTCAAGTAAAAATATGATCCGTAAATAATATCGTACACTTGTCTTTTTCCCAACTACAGTAAGATTTTACTCAACAGTTTATATACATTCTTAAAGTAGTTTTAAACAACAATATTAATATAAACTTAGTGTTATTAATTAACAAAAAAATGTAACATCAAAAAACGAAAACAGTTTTCCAGGTAGAAGCATGATCCCCAAATATGATACACTTCAGAAAATATTCCACTTAACAGTTTATATACATTCTCAAAATAGTTTTAAGCAACAATATCCATATAAACTCAGTGTAAATATAACTTCAAAAACGAAAACAGTTTAGATAGTATTATTTACTCACGAGTAACCATGTGATTTTCAAGTTTTCTTGGAACATCAAACTCCATGTCACAGACACCACAAATATATCCAATACCAGTTGGTTTTGTTGATTCCAATTCTTGGCATAAACCACATTGATAGTTTGTAATATTGCCATGTTGCCTTGCTATATGTCGAACTAATTTCTTAACCTTGCCAATTTTTTCACTGCATTTTTTGCAAACATGTTTTCCAGTGACTTCATCCTTGAAAAAATGTTCTTGTAAATCTTGTGGTTGCGTGATTTCTCTACGACAAGTGCTACACAACAAATGCAATTTTTCATGTCTTACCAAATCATTTGACTGAAAAAATCTCTTCTTACAAACATGACATTCATAAGGTTTGTCTCCAGTGTGTGTTCTTCTATGTGTTGCTAAATTGCTTGATTGAGAATATCTCTTCTCACAAACATCACATGCATAAGGTTTCTCTCCAGTGTGTGTTCTTTTATGTCTTGCTAAATTGCTTGATTGAGAATATCTCTTCTCACAAACATCACATGCATAAGGTTTCTCTCCAGTGTGTGTTCTTCTATGTGTTGCTAAACTGCTTGATTCAGAAAATCTCTTCGCACAAACATCACATTCATAAGGTTTCTCTCCAGTGTGTGTTCTTCTATGTGTTGCTAAATGGCTTGATCTTGAAAATTTCTTCTTGCAAACATCACATTCATAAGGTTTATCTCCAGTGTGTGTTCTTCTATGTTTTGCTAAACTGCTTGATTCAGAAAATCTCTTCTTACAAACATCACATTCATAAGGTTTGTCTCCAGTGTGTGTTCTTCTATGTGTTGCTAAATTGCTTGATATTGAAAATTTCTTCTCACAAACATCACATTCGTAAGGTTTCTCTCCAGTGTGTGTTCTTCTATGTTTTGCTAAATGGCCTGATTGAGAAAATTTCTTCTCACAAACATCACATTCATAAGGCTTGTCTCCAGTGTGTGTTCTTCTATGTGTTGCTAAATTGCTTGATCTTGAAAATTTCTTCTTACAAACATCACATTCATAAGGTTTGTGTGTTCTTTCTTCTCTTGCTAAGTCCAAGCTGCTCGATGTTGAAAACATCTCCTCACAATGATCAGACATTGGATAGCAGGTAGTATATTTATAAAAGCCACAAATCCTAAACAAATGAGTTTGAAGTTTGAACGTTCACCACTCAGCACTCACCAGCGAACAGTAAATTCTATAAACCGTAAACACTAAGAAATTGTGGTCATCACGTCGTATTAAAACTTCAATCAGCGAGAAAACAAAATAAAGTTTGGCTGTTTCAAATTTCAAAATGGCTGCTTTTTGTTAATTTTGCGCGCTAGAGCATAATCCAAATGATTATGAAATCCGCTGAGATTTTGAACACGGGCGGCTAAAAGGTCATTCACACTGATCTATATATTAGAATTAAGAAATAGAAAACATTTTCCGTGTTTCTAACTTTCTATACAGTTATAGAAACACGCGTGGGAGTTTGGGAGAACGAGAAATAATCAGTGGGAAAACGAGCCCGTAGGGCCATAGGCAGCCCAAATACTGTTGTAGATTCTTTTATTTATCAATTAAACATAGTAGAATAAAAACTCGTCTCATTCCCCTATATTACTCGCGCGCGCTGCACGTCATCTGTTGTGTTCATTTGTATATATATATTCCCAAGGTAGGCAAGAATATTTTAAATTTTACATCAAATACCTCATCAAATACCTCAATATACCAAAAAACTACGAGGAGAACAGCCAAAAAAACATAAACACTTTGAAGACTGATAAATTTCCTACTTAATCACAAATTAATATATTTAAAAACGGTTTAGACATGCAAGAAACGAGGCAAAGTCTGCGAAGTTTTTTTCAATTTTAGCCGGCATTTTTTTTGTCCTGATGCGGGATACCTCAAACGGCTATGACGAAATATAAAACGCAATCCTATTGGCTATCAAAAGTAAACAAACATTGTAAAAAAAACAGCAACAGGGGGGGATAATGCATACTTTATAGTCAGAAAGTCAAAGACAAAGGCCGAAAAAAATAAAAAATACGCTCGTAAAATTATTTTTTTGTTGACTAAAAATTTGAAAACATAAAATGTGAGCAAGAAAAGCAGAAGAGAGATTTGCCCGGTAAGTAAATATATCTTTTCTATTTTTTTGGCTAATTTAAAGCCGCGTTTTATTGAATTTCATTGCCTAAACTAAAAAAAATTAAAAATGTTTTTCTGACTTATCAAATATTCAATTACTTTAAGAGCAAGTTGCTGCAGTTTTTCATGTTCTGGAAATGCAGAAACCCATTGGTTTTCATCGTACAAGCAAGCTTTTTGTTTGGTAAGCACTCAAAATTTTATTTCTGAATAGTTTTGTATTTTTTGTATGGCCAAAATGGCTATTTAATGTACTATGAATATAATTATATTGTATTTTTCATTTTCCCCTTGGTTTTTGAAGTTGAAATATCAGTTGTTTTTATATAAAAATAATAAACGTATATATAAATATATATAACTAAATAAAAGAGTTGGTCGAAAACAAAGAAAAGCATGCCGAGTTTGACCTAATTGATTGAGCATTTAATCAAAATTTATACTACACTGCACTCGCACAGGCATGCATGGTAAATAAAAGTTTTCCACACTCTTAATGGATGGTCTAATACTTTAATAACCATTTTAAACCAAAACGATACGGTGAAAACGAGCAATAAATCTGTAAAAAGGGGCAGGCGCGGCAACACAGAACATGCCAGTTCTTTATAACACGAGCGGAATGATGAGATAGAAATGCGAATTACAAATTTTATACGCGTTAATTTCAAAACTTTACTTACCTAGTTGGCGGTACAACCTGGATATATGTTATACGTCAAAACTGCTAAATTCCCATGATCGTAGAAAAGGTCTGGTTCAGAAGAATATAAATATCCAGTAGCTAGGAGCCTTTAAAAACCAGTCAGCAAAAGATACTAAATTGGCGTTCAAAACAGCATCTCTATATACCCCATTATAAATAATACCGATGTACAAATATCCATACATATTGTTTGCAGGGTGAAACACGAAGTTTTCTTGCAGTCCAGAACAACAAAAAACACAAGCTTTTCCAGCCTTTTCGAACGTCGCTCGCGTGTCCATATATTTGCTGCATGCTAGTGTCGAAAACCATAGATTCATCCCAGACGATAATCGGCCGATTTAAAACCAAATTTCAACTCCATTTTAAAAGTAAAATGTCCATACATTCTATTCAGTGAAACACAGAGCTTTTTTGCAGTCAAAAACAACAAAAAACACCAGCTTTTCAGCCTTTTCGGACGTCGCTCGTGTCCATATTTGCTGCTACAGTAAACCATAAAAAATCATTCATTCCAGACGACAATCGGCCGATTTAAAACCAAATTTCAACTCCATTTTAGAAGCATAATGTCCATGCATTGTTTTAAATGAATTGCAATGCTTTCTTGCAGTCAAAAACAACAAAAACCACAAGCTTTTTAACTTTTTCGAACGTCGCTCATACGTGTCCATATTTTCTGCTATAGAGTAAGCCATCAAAAACCATTCATTCCAGACGACAATCGGCCGAATTAAAACCAATCTCAACTCCATTTTAAAAGTAAAATGTCCATACGTTGTTTTCAATGAATTACAAAGCTTCTTTGCAGTCAAAACAACAAAAAAGGACAAGCTTTTCAGCCTTTTCGAACATTTGGCTTCTCGTTGCAAGCACATCGCTTGAAAAAATGAAAAATGTTTCAAAAAACCTGTTTGACAAGTTTCATGATCATGGGCCAATAAGGAACGCGCATGCTCGCGTCGAATCTAATTTATTCAAATTTTGAAAATTGAGCACAAATCTCTCAAGTTTTTAGGGAAAAAATTATTACAATTTGTAAACTTTCTCCTGTTGTGCATGACCTTTTATCACCGAAGAAAACTCAATAAATTTGCATTTACACTTTTCAAAATCAAATGAATTTGCTGTAAAAAAGCTAAAATGGCCAACATTTCTGAAAATAACATTAGCGCTCATTTAATTTATGTAGTGGAAAGTGAATATGAATATCAAGTTGACAAAGGAACAGGATGATGTTGTTAATTTCGCGTCAACTGGGCATAACATGTGCATTTTCGGAAAGGCCGGCGTTGGCAAAACAACGGTCGTGGAGAGCATCATAAAATCTCTGACGGCGAAAGGATTGAAATGTCAAATTGTGTGTTCGAGTGGGATTTCGTGCGACCCATATCATGGTATGGCGAAGACTGTACATTCTCATTACGGATTACAGACAGCCGAACTTCCTGCTAATTCGCTAATCGGCCGTTCTCTAGGACGGAAAAACATCTTGTTGCAGATTGCGGACACGAAAGTACTAATATGGGACGAAGTATCCATGTCGAGTCATCGCATTTTTCATATTGTTAATGCAATTCATCATCTGGTTTGCAACAATGATCTTCCGTTCGGTGGAATACAGGTTATCCTTGTCGGCGACTTCTGGCAACTGAGACCAGTTCCAAGTCCACTCGATCCTGGGAACTCTATCATTTCCTCACAACTTTTGGACAAAGTATTCCCGCATCGATTCGAGTTACAGAGAGTATTGCGGCAAGGAAATAATGAAACTAAGTTAAAAGATGCTTTAGATCGGGTACGAAAAGGTCAATGCAATGACGAAGTAGAGCTATATCTTCAAAGCTTAGCTAGAGATTTGGATTCGACCGAGAAGATCGACATCTATTTTAAGAAATTACCAGTTGAGATCCACAACCTAGATGCCTTGGCGAAACTTCCTGGAGAGCTTTCAATCTTCGAGAGCAAGGACACTGGTAACGCCCGATATTTGGAGAGAACAATTAGCCAAGTTCTCACCGTGAAACCTGGATGCAAAGTAATACTTCTTTACAACATTAACGACCATTTGAAAAATGGATACAGGGGCGAGTATGTTGGCATCGATGAAGAAGATGAAGAACGCCTTATTGTCAACTTCCCTAAAGTCGGCCATGTCGCCGTTACTCGTAGAACTTGGTACAAGTTCGATACCAATGGTAGGATACAAGGCAGTCGTACTCAGTTTCCACTCGCACCTTGCTACGCAATCACAGTACACAAGTCGCAAAGTACGACATTAGAAAATGTAGTTGTGCATTGTTCACAAGAGTTTGTCCCTGGCCAAACTTACGTTGCGCTGTCAAGAGTCACCCGAGAAGTATCTCTTCAAGTTCTTGGCTTCAGAAGGAGTTTCCTCTTACCATCTACCCCAGAGCTATCGGATTTTGAGTTGAATACGATGGGGAACCTCGACGAGCACTTTGGCTGCTGCAATGGTATGCACCTGAACGAGAATTTGTTTGAATGCGATAAAGAGTGCGAGACAGAATTGGAAGAGATGGACAACCTGGTTCAGGATGATTTTCCTTCCGCTGCTTCAGCTTATTTCGAATCGAACAGTGGTGTGGTCATCAATCTGGAAGATATCCTGCTATGTATGTCCGACTTCAGCAATGAACTGTCAAAACCTCCTTCATCCTTCAGCGTTAATAAAGCCTTCTTGGACAAAATCATCAACGACGCCAACGAAGATTCCTACAGCCAATCCGTTAAATCTGCAGCAAGGTATGGGGCTGATAATTTAGATGCTTTTGAATTATTAGCTTTACTATTTTGGTGCAGAATTTACGAATTGTTTGAAAATTACCTGACGGAGAATCTGGAAGAGCTACAGATGACAAACAAAGACTTCACCTGTGCCACATCGAAACTCCAACTTCTTTTCTTGTCCCAAGAATATCGAAGCGACCTGATAAGCGCGTACAACGTCAAGAAGTGGATCGAAATCGACGACGGGCAAAGAAGCGTAGGTGCTCTGCTTCTCTTCCACCTGTTTCAACTGTTTGGAACAGAAGTTGGAAAGCGTGTCCGAAAAGAAGAAGAGCATACCCCAATACGTTTCAACGTTCAAGAAATGGGACCGGACGGGCGTGGTAAAGTGCGATATGTAGGAGGATGGGACATCAGAAAATGTCTAAACAGAGCGCGAAGCTACGTAGTAGACAACAAATTGTCACAGTCAACGAATGTTCGCCTCAAAATTCACAAAGAGATGAAGAAAATCAACCTTTTGGAAAACTACATCACACTCCCACACGCAGCAATCCAAGTTTCAACTACAAATCCTGAAACCCTTCGCGTGATAGAGTAGCGACAGTACAGAGGACGCGGTCTGATCCACATCAACGATGATGCATTCGGGTTCTTTCTGGCACTGGAACAAGAACGAGTTGATAAAATCAATATTCAAAGGTTGTCATCTTTACAAAACGACATGGTTGACGACTCCATCGCTGAAGCTATCAGCAATTCGACTCTGGAACCGCGTTCTTGAAATTGTTCGAGCCAGATGCTGATGCAAACAAGGTATTTAATAATACAGTAACGGTTTACATGGACATAACAATTTCAGGATCACGTTTTCCACTTCCATCTTATGGTATCAAAAACTAAGCGCTATACAGTATGTAAACATTTTTTGTTTCGTGAACACTGGAACAAAAGACTTTGAATCAATTCACGCTACGGTACGTTGCGATACGATACGAATCGGAAGTGGAGAGCGGTCTGTAAGCATTAGAACTAGCCCAGTACGTGAGGTAATACGAAACTTACTAAACCAAAGTATATACGCAGTACAACATACTATTTTTTCTTTATGAACAGAACGTCATTATTGAAATTTATAAAGAGATCATCGAAAGATATTTCAAGATGGGTGCAGGGCAGTTTTTACGCGATTTTCGGAGGGATTTTCACATAAAGAAATCTCTGGCACATCGAGAGGCTGTTTTGCAGAAAAAGAAGAAAGCCGAGGAAAAGCGACTGAAAGTTCAAATTCCAGTAATCGAACAGGATCGAAGTAAGGGCAAGAAAGTCTCCCACGTGCGCCTACTGGACCTTGTACACAAATTAGGAAGTGGAGGTATTGTACGTCTTTACAACAAAAAGGAGTTGCAGCATCTATGTGCTGCATACAACATCCGATTCGTTTCCAGGTGGAATAAAATGAAATTGGCATCGGAACTTGCCCATGCAATCCCCCAATTCGATGCTGTTCCATGTCATGAAATCACATCGACCTATACCGTTGATGTTGTTGATGAGCGTTCTAACCGGATTCCTGTATTAAGAATTCGCAGACTGTAAAGACAAATGTGACTGTTATATTAAAACATACTGTTATAACGCATATAAAGGCGCATTCGCCTTTGACTGTTTAAAATCTGCGAGTTTAATTGACATGTACAAAATACTTTTCCTAATCATACAGCATACATAGGTTGTCCTCCAAAAAAGTTTAACTTTTTTATACCTTAAGCACGCAAGGGATGAAGAGTTATTGCTTATTCAAGCTCTTACACTCGGAACAATGCCTAAGAGATAGTTACGATGAAGACTTACGTTGGTTACAAGGCACTTCTAAGGCTGAATTTCAGTTATACTCGTTTTAATAGGTACGAGTACGCACGTCTAAATTCTTCTGTATTCTATACAGTATATGTTAACAAAACACGTTAACAAACAGATACTCAATCATTAAAAGTATGAAATATTGTACATTTATTCATGTGGTTGTTCAACGACTAACATTTAAATCGGTTTAGATTATAAGTACGTATATAAAAACGTGTAAGTGTAATGCAGCCTTAAGAAAATCAATAACACGTCAGCTCTTGCGCGCGTTTATAACAGCTCTTCATAGCTGTTTATTATTTAATTGGATAATCGTGGAAGATTAGTTAAAAATGAAATAATTTATTTGAAAATTTGAAAGTGTTATGGTTTCAAGTCACTGCTCTATGAGCAACCCCATCGCAGGTTTAGATTTCTGCAGACGACTCTTTTTGCCAAACAGATTTTCCTTTGGGAGCCCAGCAAAAGAATGACTTTTTGCGGTGCCCGTATTACCCTTCCTGCTGACGGTTGTCTGTCCAAATATAATGGAGTTCTGCGTTCCTTGCGTTGCTTGGTATGTTGGGTTGTCATTCTGCCCATTTGCCCCTCTAAGCTGAGAAAAATGATTCTCTACACAGTCCTGGTTTATAATGGCTGGTTTGACAATTGATCCAGGGAACCGTCTCAACTTTGTCTGCACCAAGGAAATGAATCCGTGAATCATTGACTGGATGTCAAACCACAACTTCTGGGATATGAATTCATCTCCTTTAGTTGTTCCTTCTTTCCAAGTCGAAAAGAACATAAGTGTGGCCTGCAGTGCTTGCAATCGGCTATCATCAACATCATAAATGACGTGTTTATCAGAAAATAATTCTATCATTAGGCTTGTATGCTTTAACAAGGCAATCGTCTCGTCAAGCTTGCTTGGATCTTCATTTGGAAGAGTGGCAAGGTGATCTTTAAAAGCCTAAATAAAAAAGTGATCCGCGTCATACATATTATTATATACTATGTTTATTAATCTTTGGAAGGATATACAGCCAATTCAATTATAAGATTGTCCTTCCAAAAACTTAAACCTTAAAGTCTGAACAAGCAGTACCCCATCATCCCCTGCGCGCTCAAAGTTTAAGGTTTAAGTTTTTCGAAGGACAACCTTGGCTTAGCTGTATATATCTTATCATAAACTATATGCAATACTTTCATAAGATAAAGCATCTTCTTGTTCAGCACATCCTCTGCCAAGCCGTTTCTCATTCGGGAACTTGGGGTTAGCTGGAAATGATCCTCCCTAAGGTTCTCGTGAATGTGGCAGGAATTGTTCTTCTGATCCCAGAGATACGCATCCTTCCAATGTGCCCAAAAGATGTTTTTACCACCTTTTGTCAAGCACCTTGTGCTTCCAGCATGTGAAGAACTTTTTTCAATATTGTTCCTCACTTTCTTGAAATTATGCTGTATACAAAGAAAATATTAAATGAATTATAATTGTTCTAGTTCGCGTAATTTGCTACTTCAATCTATTGAGTTTTGATTTTAAGGCGAAGAATTCACCTTGCAATCCATTATAAACATCATCGGATCCTCTGTAAACATGTTGTACCCCACGAAGTGCAAGTCACTTGGATCACAATTTGGAAAATGGATTTTAATAAACTGCCTGTTTGAATCTCCACCATCGCATAGGGAGTAATAAATTCTACAAATATGTAATATAAAAAATAGAACATAAACTAAGGTTATGGATATACATATAAGATTATGGATATACAGAAATAAGATTATGGATATACAGAAAAAACGTACGTAAACCAGCTCTCTTCATCCGCATCACACCCTCCCAAAATTGAAGGTATAAAACGGAAGCAGGACATTGAGTGGTTGGGAAATGGGCTAGCGGAAACCTGAATCCACTATCACTGACAAATATGAATTGCAGCAGATGCGTTGCGACTTGTATAGATGACTCGCCTATACATAAAAAATTAAATACATAATTATAAGGTTTACAATTAATTCAACAGTTTAACATGTTATAGCATATATTAAATGACCCTAAATATATTCATTATTATTTTAAAGCCTTTACCAGTTTCGATCTTTCTCATGTCATTGTAAAATTTTCCAAGAGAAACCATTCCCGTCAGTTGATGACGACCACCCTTGACAGTCATTTGCAAGTCCTCCTGATTGTATGCGAAAGGTAAAAAGAGTCAATACTTTCTTGTTACGTTCTTGAAGTTAGCGTCTGTCTTGACCATTGATATATAAATGCCAATGGTCTTGACGCCTCGTTAATATGCTGCATGACCTTTGTAACAAGATTCTAGAGACTATATTCATAAACGTACTTGTATCTTCATCTCGTCGACAATAAGGCCGCCCCAGTACTCGTCTTTTTTAAAGTTCTGACGCTCTGCTTCCCTTTTACACCAATCAATAGTCTCGTCATTCCAGCCTGGTTGTTGATCGACAGAATTCTTATAATATCTGCAAATTTGCAAAACAAGGCAATACCATTGTAGGATATAAGTCTGCATTATATTAATCAACAATATAATATACTATCACCTGATAAGACGATTACTTGGGAGAATGACAAATTCGCGCATAGAATCCAATGCTTTGGGATTTTTACAATAGAGATCCAGTGCAAATCTCACAACTCTGCGGGAAAATTTTTTATGAAATTACAGTAATATGTAAATAGAAAATAAATAAATTATTACTGAGGCCACATTAATTATTGTTACATATTTCTTAACTATGCTGGACCAATCTTCAATTCAATAGCGTCCATCGCTCGATAATAATTGATTCAAGCTCATTGATTTAATTGGTAAAAGTATATTATTGGTCCGACACAATTAGGAAATATTGAAGTTGTCACGTAATGTTACGTGAGTCATAAGTATTGAGATATGCAAACCTTGGATTCCATCGGAAACCCTTAGACGATTTTGCGGATAGTTGTTTCATCTGTTGCTCCCAAAGAAGCTTCATGCCAGGAGGGATTAGAGCTCTGTCAGTACTCTCAAGGATTTGTTGAAGGTCCACGTGATCTTCTTCAACGAACTCTATCATTTCATCCACCTTTGCCCGAGCGTCTCGTTTCACGTCGTTTTCAAGAATTTTCCTTTGAGTCGTTATTTTCTCCTCTAAACCAATTCGATCCAAATATCGAAGATTACACCTTTTATTTGGAGCTTCTGAAACGTTCGCCTTACGCTTAATCTCTCGATTTTGGTAGAGCTTTAATGAATATGCGCAATTTTGGCATGAACTAGAACTACGACAGCTAAGGAGCAGACAGGAAGATGAGATTAGCCTCTCATGGTTTTCAAGCTCACTGGAACAAACACTGATATTTTTCGAGTGGGAAACTGGTACTTTAAGAAACTTGGTGTCTGCATCTCTCTCTGAAATAGCATGGCCTAAGCATGGCAATGTGGATTCCACAAGACGCATCGCATTGTCGATTGTACGAAGAGACAACTGAGTCCCACCAGATCCCACAATATCTTCAATGGGAATAGCATGCCCGTAAGTGCTTAGTGTCAGCTTAGGACTTGGAGACAGAACGATGATGAGTTCGAATGCCAAACGTCGACCACATACAGTTGTGTGCTCTTCACCTTCTTCCGGTGAGAAGAACTTCAAAAGAGTTAAGGACTTCTGGTTTGAACGACCCTGAGAGTTAAAAAACCATCCTTTGTGAAGGGCACAGAGAGCGTGGATATTCTTTAAAACTTCGTCATCAAGTTCAGTTATGACTGCGCAGCTCATCAATGCACGCCTTCTCAGGTTTCTATAAGTGTAGGCGCAGCTGCTCACTGAATACTGTCGAGAGACACTTCCTTCCCAAATTTCTTTAATACTTTTGCCCAAAGAGCGCGCAGAGACGTTCTCATTGTCTTTGGAGGCAGCTTCCAAAACTGACAATTCATAATTTGCCAACACCCTGTTAAACATTAATTATTATTAGACATCTTTACATCAACACAAAACCTTCAATATATTAACATTTATAAGTATGTAAACATTGTAAAATATATATTGTGTTGCCAATTCATTTGATTTTGAAAAGTGTAAATGCAAATTTATTGAGTTTTCTTCGGTGATAAAAGGTCATGCACAACAGGAGAAAGTTTACAAATTGTAATAATTTTTTCCCTAAAAACTTGAGAGATTTGTGCTCAATTTTCAAAATTTGAATAAATTAGATTCGACGCGAGCATGCGCGTTCCTTATTGGCCCATGATCATGAAACTTGTCAAACAGGTTTTTTGAAACATTTTTCATTTTTTCAAGCGATGTGCTTGCAACGAGAAGCCAAATGTTCGAAAAGGCTGAAAAGCTTGTCCTTTTTTGTTGTTTTTGACTGCAAAGAAGCTTTGTAATTCATTGAAAACAACGTATGGACATTTTACTTTTAAAATGGAGTTGAGATTGGTTTTAATTCGGCCGATTGTCGTCTGGAATGAATGGTTTTTGATGGCTTACTCTATAGCAGAAAATATGGACACGTACGAGCGACGTTCGAAAAAGTTAAAAAGCTTGTGGTTTTTGTTGTTTTTGACTGCAAGAAAGCATTGCAATTCATTTAAAACAATGCATGGACATTATGCTTCTAAAATGGAGTTGAAATTTGGTTTTAAATCGGCCGATTGTCGTCTGGAATGAATGATTTTTGATGGTTTACTGTAGCAGCAAATATGGACACGAGCGACGTCCGAAAAGGCTGAAAAGCTGGTGTTTTTTGTTGTTTTTGACTGCAAAAAAGCTCTGTGTTTCACTGAATAGAATGTATGGACATTTTACTTTTAAAATGGAGTTGAGATTTGGTTTTAAATCGACACTAGCATGCAGCAAATATATGGACACGCGAGCGACGTTCGAAAAGGCTGGAAAAGCTTGTGTTTTTTGTTGTTCTGGACTGCAAGAAAACTTCGTGTTTCACCCTGCAAACAATATGTATGGATATTTGTACATCGGTATTATTTATAATGGGGTATATAGAGATGCTGTTTTGAACGCCAATTTAGTATCGCATTTGCTGACTGGTTTTTAAAGGCTCCTAGCTACTGGATATTTATATTCTTCTGAACCAGACCTTTTCTACGATCATGGGAATTTAGCAGTTTTGACGTATAACATATATCCAGGTTGTACCGCCAACTAGGTAAGTAAAGTTTTGAAATTAACGCGTATAAAATTTGTAATTCGCATTTCTATCTCATCATTCCGCTCGTGTTATAAAGAACTTGCATGTTCTGTGTTGCCGCGCCTGCCCCTTTTTACAGATTTATTGCTCGTTTTCACCGTATCGTTTTGGTTTAAAATGGTTATTAAAGTATTAGACCATCCATTAAGAGTGTGGAAAACTTTTATTTACCATGCATGCCTGTGCGAGTGCAGTGTAGTATAAATTTTGATTAAATGCTCAATCAATTAGGTCAAACTCGGCATGCTTTACTTTGTTTTCGACCAACTCTTTTATTTAGTTATATATATTTATATATACGTTTATTATTTTTATATAAAAACAACTGATATTTCAACTTCAAAAACCAAGGGGAAAATGAAAAATACAATATAATTATATTCATAGTACATTAAATAGCCATTTTGGCCATACAAAAAATACAAAACTATTCAGAAATAAAATTTTGAGTGCTTACCAAACAAAAAGCTTGCTTGTACGATGAAAACCAATGGGTTTCTGCATTTCCAGAACATGAAAAACTGCAGCAACTTGCTCTTAAAGTAATTGAATATTTGATAAGTCAGAAAAACATTTTTAATTTTTTTTAGTTTAGGCAATGAAATTCAATAAAACGCGGCTTTAAATTAGCCAAAAAAATAGAAAAGATATATTTACTTACCGGGCAAATCTCTCTTCTGCTTTTCTTGCTCACATTTTATGTTTTCAAATTTTTAGTCAACAAAAAAATAATTTTACGAGCGTATTTTTTATTTTTTTCGGCCTTTGTCTTTGACTTTCTGACTATAAAGTATGCATTATCCCCCCCTGTTGCTGTTTTTTTTACAATGTTTGTTTACTTTTGATAGCCAATAGGATTGCGTTTTATATTTCGTCATAGCCGTTTGAGGTATCCCGCATCAGGACAAAAAAAATGCCGGCTAAAATTGAAAAAAACTTCGCAGACTTTGCCTCGTTTCTTGCATGTCTAAACCGTTTTTAAATATATTAATTTGTGATTAAGTAGGAAATTTATCAGTCTTCAAAGTGTTTATGTTTTTTTGGCTGTTCTCCTCGTAGTTTTTTGGTATATTGAGGTATTTGATGAGGTATTTGATGTAAAATTTAAAATATTCTTGCCTACCTTGGGAATATATATATACAAATGAACACAACAGATGACGTGCAGCGCGCGCGAGTAATATAGGGGAATGAGACGAGTTTTTATTCTACTATGTTTAATTGATAAATAAAAGAATCTACAACAGTATTTGGGCTGCCTATGGTAGGGCGAGTCTTTCCACGTTATTTCGAGATAAATAGAGAAAGTTGTGCTCCGATTTTGGTCGAAAGCCTGGGCTTCCACTTGCAAGGAAATGTCCCTGCAAAAGGAAATTTTGGCCTTTGCAAGGAAGAATGCAAGGAAATAAGATTTACAAGGAAATGGCAAGGAAATTTAGCCTCAAGCAAGGAAATTGAAAGGAAATTTTAATATGTCAGATTCTTTGCTGCCTGAAATGCAAAATAAACAAA
Source organism: Trachythela sp. YZ-2020 (assembly GCA_016169945.1). NCBI lineage: Eukaryota > Metazoa > Cnidaria > Anthozoa > Malacalcyonacea > Clavulariidae > Trachythela > Trachythela sp. YZ-2020. The sequence continues at coordinate 950,824 of JADLSH010000341.1, read as the reverse complement.
ATAATCTGGTTTCTGCATGTCAAATCTTCCCCAGAACGCAGGGCTTTGTGCTTGTGCCACAAGCGCAGAAACCCTGGGTACGAGGTTGTGATGGGCTTCATAGTCTCTGAGAAGTCTCCGAGTATAAGAAATTTGATAATTTTAATAAGAACTGCAAGGAAAATTGAAGGGAAATTTCGTGATTTTTGCAAGGAAATTTAACGGGGAAAAAGGAAATTTAACGCTCGAAGAAGGAAATCTCACTTACGACTTGTGGAAGCACTGGGTGAATCTTGTGTGGCAGAGGCTTGGGTGGATTATTATCAGCAAAATTTCTCGAGGTAAGTTAGTTATTCAAATCCTTTAGACAAGAATAAACATCTTGTAAAATGGATGGTTCGAGTCTTAACCAACTGCAAACGGGAACTTATCTTCACGGGTTGGAAAGGTTTACATTTTTAATATTCTTTTAGGGCAAACTTCAGTGAATATATATACCGAGCGCTACAACACTCCTGTTCTTAATAAACTAAAAACTGTAGATAAACGGCAGCAAAGTAGCCAGAAATAAATTTCAAACTGTAGATAAACAAACGGCAGCGGTTCAAAAATGTTGAGAAAAGTCATTAGCACTGTAGTGAGCTAAAATAAATTAACGCGAGTGTGAATAAATTAAAATACTTAAGAAATGAGGACGTCATGGGTGGAGCTTAATGCTCCACCCGCTCCACCCGCGCCAGAACCCCCACTTTTACCCTACTTCGGTTGCAAATACAACATCCCAAAGGGCATTTAATATAGCATTTAGAGGTTTGTTTTCATCCACACGTGAAAGTTCCCAAATATGGCATTTATAACATTTGGTTTTATCAAGACTTATACTCATTTTGCCAAAAATGAGCGAGTGGTCGCAATTACTAGGAGGATTAATTGTTCCAGAATCAACAAAATAGCCTGGTGAATTTGTAATTATTAGATCCAATAAACTTGCTCCACTTGCCGTAACCCTTGTGGGTTCTTGGATAATTTGAACAAGACTATTACACTCCATCCACCATATAATTCTAATCCAAATGCACTTCCATGCACGGGATTTTCAATCTTGAAATGGGCATTGAAATCCCCAAGGAGTAAAATATTACTATATATACGGTTTTAAATTTTTGATATTATCCAAACAAAGTTGTAAGTGGTCTAATAAAATCATATCGTCGACACTAATAGAACCTGGAGGTCTATAACATACACCGCAAATAAAAGAGTGACTTTTGAGTTCAATTTCAACCCACAATAACCCAAAATTGCCTCGTGTAACATGGCCTTTACTTATGCAAAATATTTTTCCATTAAATAAGCCGATTGCTGCTCTGTAGATTTCTAAACTGACTCCCATATCAGTAAATATCCTCTAAAAGTAAAGATTAATAAACTTAGCTAATATAAATAAGTGTGCAAATAAAAAGCACACACACATGCACACAACAAAAATAAATAAATTTAGAGTTATAACGAGTGAATAAATGCTATATAACGTTAGCTAGGGACAATGAAGTACTGCCAGGCAAACATTCGCCAGCAGAAAAACATAATTCACAAATTACGTTATAGCATATTGATTGATGTCGCCTTCAGATTTTATTTGGCTGACGACGCGTCCATTCTGGAGTTTTACCAAAATTTTCCCGCGTCGCTTGTCCATACTGGAAGCGGCCTTAATTCACGGCAGGCAACATCAAAAATCCGCTTGTTTACAGCAGTCTTCATTTTCATCTACAAACAATGGTTTTCCTTTGGGAATTGTTTTTGATTTCATCACCTTAACCTTTGATTGATAAGAGCAAAGTTTGACTATTATTGCTCGCGGCTTATCACCAGCTTGACGCCTACCCACACGATGTGTTCTATCGATTTCTGATTCATTCACCTCACAACGGAGATCTTGTCTAAAGAAATCTAAGACAACTTCATAGCAGTGGCGTAGCCAGCCCGCCGATTTGGTCCCGCTATGCAAATTTCAAATCATTATCATTATTCATTTATTTAGAAATTGATTGTTTTCACCGTCAATGAACACGAACAAACTTGCATGGCGGGACTAAATCGGCGGGCTGGCTACGCTACTGCTTCATAGCAAGTTTCGCTTTCCTTTTCAGGGATGCCATGTATTCGGACATCAGTTACATCGCCGTGAATATTGCTCGTTTTCATTAACATGCCTCTTTGTATTTGCCAACTCATCCGATAAATAGTCAATTTGCTTCTTTAGAGGTTCAACTATGACAAAGATTTCTTTATCGATTATATTTTGTACCGTACCTAGCTTGCACCACGTCCGATACAACAGCCTTCGTCGTTGTCACTAGCATGTTTTTAAACTCAGATGAAGCAATAAATTTCTCGAACTGTACGGTTAAAGTCTTGTTTATTATAGATTCAAATTCTTGTATTGGCTTTTGTAAAGCCTTTGATCGGATAAACTTAAACATCCTGATTATCAAACTTATCGATTTAGGAGTTCGTGCTTTATTGATCCCATGGATTTGTAGTTTTCTCTCTGATCGGAAGCAAAGAGTCAAAATTGGTAAATCGGTTTCAAGTTGGCTAAATGTCAAAGCAGGCGCTCCTCAAGGGACGAAACTTGGCCCGATTTTCTTCTTAGTTATGGTCAACGATTTGAAAACTTCAAATAATAAAAAAACACATTGGAAATACGTCGATGACATGACTCTTTCTGAAGTGATTTTTACTAACACCCATTCTGCTATTCAATAGCGTTAAAGTTACTGATGTACAAAGAGTTAATTCCGCAAAATGGTGGAGAGAAATTAAAAAACTCTCTGGGCAAAGTTCAAAACTGGAATGGCACCATCAGTTTCTAGAAAATAGCTCTGACACTAAGTTACTAGCTAATAGGATTAACAACTTCTTTACTGGCCTTACTGATAATTTTGAGCCTTTAACTCCACGCATTGTATCTCACGAAGTTCCACCGGATTTCTTTGTAACTGAAAATGAGGTCTACAGAGCATTATCAGCGCTCCAAGTAAATAAATCAGTCGGTCCTGATTACATCCCGAATAGAGTCCTCAAGGAATTCGCGCATGAGTTGGCACCTATCATCAAAGATATCTATAACCAATCAATGAAAGAGGGATATATTCCTGAACTCCTCAAATCATCAATTGTTATTCCAGTACCGAAGATCAACCCCCCTAAACCATAGAAAATGACCTCCGACCTATCTCGTTGACATGTACCATAGCAAAGGTCATGGAAGGTTTTACATGCACAAGACTCCTACCTCAGTTAGAAGATAAGCTGGATCCGCGCCAATATGCTCGTAAAAATCATTCAACAACAGATGCTCTACTATATACATTGCAAGCAATCTACGAAGCAGTGGATACTGGTGAGGCCGGAGCACGCTTATTCTTTGCTGATTTTTCTAAAGGGTTCGACCTCATTGATCATACCATCCTCCTACACGAACTAGAGAACCTACAAGTTCATCCTGCACTTTTGAATTGGATTGCAGCCTTTCTAACCAACCGTATGCAGGCTGTTAAAATAGATGGGGTTCTATCAGACTGGAAATCAGTGAAGGGTGGGGTTCCGCAAGGAACTAAACTAGGCGTAATTCTCTTTATTGTCATGACAAACAAATTGCTCTGGGAATGGAATCTCCGGACTAAATTTGTCGATGACACATCCGTACTGGAGATTATCCCAAGAAATTCCATTAGCGTCCTAAACAATGCTGCTGCTGATATACATAATTTTGCCATAGAGCATAATATGAAGCTAAATCCTACCAAATGCAAAGAAATGCTTATTAACTTCCTACGCAATCCAAACTTTCTGATTAAACCTATACAAATAGGTAACTATGTTATAGAACAAGTGGAGACTTAGGATAAGATCCTAGGTGTGATCATGAGTAGTAATCTAAAGTGGAACTGTCATGTCGACCACATTATCAAGAAAGCCAGTAAGAAACTATATTCGCTAAGGGTACTGCGTAGAGCTGGAGTCGAAAATGATAATATCTTAAAAGTTTATTTAACTATAGTTCGACCAGTGCTGGAATACACCGTACCGGTATGGCAAGCCATCCCGGACTATTTGTCTGAGGCAATCGAAGTCTATCCTGAGTGTGATTCGTACACAGACGCATTATATCTAGCCGACATCCCTACACTCAAGAGTAGAAGAGATCTATTGTGTGAGAAATATATGGACAAAATGAAATCTAAAGACCATCCCCTACATAATCTACTTCCAAAACCGGTCATCTTTGAGAATCAGCGTAATCTGAGAAGGAAATCAGAACAATTTTACCTATTTAAAAATAATACGGTCTGTAAAACGAACAGAGCACAATCCTTTTTTACCTTTAAATTTTCCATTAATACTGCTTAATTAAATATTTAGAAATATGCTGTAAATATTAGGAATAAATAATAATAGTCTAAATTTGAACATTTTAATATGAACATTACCTTAGAAATATTATGTAAATTTTATTAGTAAGCTCGTTAATTCAGTTGTATAACTGCAAGAGAGTTTTAATAAACATCAATAATAATAATAATAATCCTTTTATATATTTATCCTTGTCGTAGTTTTAGTTTAAGAGTAGTACAAACATAAATAATATGTAGGATTAGTGTCAAGTTTTATATTTATATCATGTAACTTTTTAAATTCTTACCTTAGCTGTAAAAATGGAGTAATTCACCTTTTGGTGCGATTCCATTATTTTAATAATAATAATAATAATAATAATAATAATAATAATAATAATAAAAAGTAATTTAAAGGAACATGAAAAAAAATAAATCTCGAAAGTTCTAAAATTTCGAATAGCTGTAAGTCTCGAATAGTTGTAAAATGTCGAATAGTTGTAAAATATCGAATAGCTGTAAAATCCCGAATAGTTGTAAATTATCGGACACTTTTGTCCGATTCTCGACATGAATTTTGATTTTCGAACACTTTTGTCCGAATAAAATGATTAAGCACACAGAGGCAACCTATTATATGAATGCATTTAACTACTGTGAATCAAACCCGAAAGAAATGTGGAATAAATGAGTGAGTAATTAACAAACAAAAATCTAAAACCAGTAGCTAATATTACCGAGATAGTAGAGTAATGACTAATGTTAACTAAACAGAAGTTGCAAATTCCTTTAATAAATTTTTTAGTGCAATTAGCCCTAATTTAGCGGGCAAATTACCGAACCCTGATAATGCACCAGAATCGTACGTAAATTCTATAAACGCCAATTTCCATTTTCAAACAGTAACCGAATCAGAGGTTTTTACATCGTTGTCACCCGCAACGGACATGACAGAATCTCGGCTAAACTGTTGAAGGACTCTGCGGATGTAATTACAAAAACTTTGACTACTCCGTGACTTTTACCTTAATTTTTAATAAATCAATACTTTTAGGAAAGATTCCAGATGATATGAAAGTAGCAAATATTAATCCACCAGTATCGGTGCTCTCCGTAGTTGCGAAAATTATTTCGAAAATTATTTCAAAGCAGCTTTTTACTTATTTGTAAAAAATGGAGTAATATTGAACCAGCAATTTGGTTTTACAAAGAAAAACTCTACACAAACAGCGCTCTTAAATGTTACAAATAAACTATATTTAAATATGGAAAAATATTATTTGAACGAGGTTATTTTCCTTGACTTAAAGAAAGCATCTGAAAAAATTACAACTCCATGGTATAAATGGGTTGGCGCATAGCTGAGGTAAATCGTACTAACAAATCAAACTCAAATGTGTGAGATTGGGCAAACTATGTCGCAACAACATACTATCCGTTGTGGAGTATCCCAAGGATCTAACTTGGGGCCACTACTGTTTCTATTACACATAAACGATGTACAAAATTGTTTATCGCATACATCTGCGAATATATTTTCGGATGATACTAATATAACAACTGAAGGTTTTAACGTAGAAGACGTATAAATGCTTACACAATGATTTGGAACATATCCATATGCTTGCTAATAAATTGACTATATTCCAAATGCATTTAACGAACATTTTGTCAATCCGGGAACCAAGCTGTCCTCAACAATACCTGAATCAAACATTCTACATGAATATTATGTACATGATATTATAACGCTGCAGCTAATTCATCCCTCTTTGACTTTGTGAAAATCAATCAAGCCGAAGTGCTTGAACTTTTAGTTACGCTTTCTCCGTCTAAAGTAATGGGAATTGATGATATATCCGCAAAGGTTTTGAAGATTGCTGCTCCAGAGATAGTATCATCTTTGACATATATTTTCAATCAATCTATTTCTACTGGGATATTCCCAAATGATTGGAAAACTACGAGAGTTATTCCAATCTATAAAAATGGGACAAAAAGTGACATGAATAACTATAGGCCGATATCTATAACAACAATCGTAGCAAAACTGATGGAGAAACTTATCCATAACCAGATCTACAACTATCTACAGTCACCAAGCTTGTTTCTGAGTATCAACATGGTTTTAGACAACTTCATTCGACAGTAACCTGAGTAACGGCATTGCTAGATATAACTAATCGATGGTATAAAAGTATGGATATAGGCGAATTAAATGGAGTGGTATTTTTGGATTTAAGAAAGCATTTGACACAGTAGATCACAATAGTTTGTTAAATAAACTTTATGTGTATGGCATAAGGGGAAATGCCCATAAATGGGCAAGATCTTACCTATCTGATCGTGTACAATTTTTCCAAGTGATTGGTCGGAGGTCGAGATTATTAAAAATGCTACCTGGCATACCACAAGGTCAGTCTTGGGTCCTTTGCTATTTCTAATTTATATAAAGGACCTACCTACAATCTTTGCCAGAAACTATGGGACAAATATAGAAATTCCATCACACATCTTATGTCCAGTTACCCCCGCCCCCCCTGTTCAATGTTGGTATCACAAAAAAGTAATACACCGCAAACGAGACATCTTCTAACATCAGCGCAACATTGAAACGGGTGGGGGGAGGGCGGGGGGAGTAATTACGTCAAAAAATGTAATAATAACTACATTTCTTCACGGAAGCTAGATTGTCCCAAAGTATTATGGCAAAGATTGTCTGTAAACGCATCGCCATAATCCATAAAAGTAATTTAACGGTCACAGACCAGTCATGTACGCAGTAACTATACGTGATTTATTCATTAACTGACCTCAATCCGGTCAAAAATGTTTTCCACATAGTTAAGAGCAATTTACAGATGCAGGTTCGACACACAGGGAATCAATCATGAAACATGGACAGAGTTCAATGATAAAGTTTCCAAAACATTGCTAGATACTTCTGTAGATTGTCAATAATTTACTATTAAGTATTCCTAGACGCGTCGGCGCAGTGATTGCTGGAAAGGGCTACAGAACAAACTGACTGGTTTGTTGATTAAACACGTGACATTGACATTGAGCTCACTACGAGACGGTTCTCACCACGAATCTCACCTAAATATTTAAGCCTTATATGTGCTGTAAATTACTTCTTAGCAACTTATATTTAACAGGGTCGCTATGGAGGACTGACATCATGCATATCAGACATGCCTGCACGATTTTATAACTTTTGATGACGACATAAGCATGCGAGAGATGATTTTTGAGCAACGATTCTCGCTTCCGTTATAAAGTAAGAATTCAGATATCAAGTTCCTTTACTGTTTTGTGGTGAGAACCGTTCAAAAGAGACCATTATTTCCTATGTATTTCAACTATACTAAAATATTTTTACTATAACATTATCTTTGTACACATTGTGTTCTAGAAATTAGCAAATATTACATGTATCTGCTTAAAAACCTAAGAAAAAGCTCTATTTGATACTGAGATACGTGTGTGAGCCGAGTGAGCACCGTTCAGTAAATTGTTCGTTGACAGACAAGTATATGATAATCGCTAATTATCTTATCCTGTCAGCATATTATTGTTTGCTAATGTTCGGCATTTTTAAAAATAAGCTTCGCAAAGCAAGGACCACAAGGTTCGATTTGTTTTTGCTCATCTTTTGGTATTTGACGATGTAATTTGAACATACGCCATCGGACATCCATCATTTCAGTGTTGACCCGATCCACACTTGCCCCATTCACTAAGGCGTCAATAGTCGCGAAAAACGGCGTATCCTTCTCTAGCACAATAACATTTTTCATGAAGTTCCACATTTTGCGCAAACAATTGTAATCCATGTCTTATAAACGTGTCCGAAATGTGATTAAGTTCACCGTTTACAGCGCAGTTTTACTCACAAGGAAAAATACTATAAGAAATATACACCCTCCCGAAAAATGACCTACATATAGACCACACAAGCTCCTCTGAAAGGGAAAAATACCTGTTCTTAGTTTCTAAACTAATAAATATACTTTTTAAGTGAAATAAACTGACTAAGAAAATTATTTGACATCACTATGTATATACGTGTCCAAACCTCAGACAATCTTTGCCAGAAACTATGGGACAAATATAGAAATTCCATCACACATCTTATGTCCAGTTACCCCCGCCCCCCCTGTTCAATGTTGGTATCACAAAAAAGTAATACACCGCAAACGAGACATCTTCTAACATCAGCGCAACATTGAAACGGGTGGGGGGAGGGCGGGGGGAGTAATTACGTCAAAAAATGTAATAATAACTACATTTCTTCACGGAAGCTAGATTGTCCCAAAGTATTATGGCAAAGATTGTATATGTTTAAAAACGACGCGACCAAACATGTTTGCTGATGACACACAGATCACGATATCGAGTAAAGATATTAATACTATAATTGAAAACGTAAATGAAGACCTAAAAATATTTCTACGTGGATGAAAGCAAACAAATTAACATTGAATAAAAGCAAAACAGAATATATGATCATAGCCTCAAACAAAAACCTGAATGACATTAACCAAGAACTTTCATTGAAAATAGGCGAAATGTCAATACAACGAACAAATTCTATTAAATCACTTGCCTTAATAATAGATGAGAGGCTCACCTGGAGCGCGCAAGTAGATCTTATCACTACAAAAGTAACTTGAGTCCTAACCATTCTCAGAAGACTGAGAGATATTGTTGATCAAAATACACTAATAATAGTGCACAAATCTTTAATTCAACCTTACTTTGACTATTTCTCCCAGGTTTGGGGATGTTTGGGCTCAAATTTATCAAGTAAATTATACGTACAGCGTCTCCAAAACAGACATGTTCGCATAATTACTCGTAAAAACTATAGTGTACGTTCTAAAGAAATACTAGACTCTTTGGATAATATTTTGATTCATCCATTTGGATGGTTTAGCGTTATGTAAGCAGACTTCAACGCAGATCTCAACGCAGACCTCAAAGCATACATTAACGAAGACCTCAACGCAGACCACAACGCATACCTCAACGCATATCTCAACGCATACCTCAACGCATACTTCAACGCAGACCTCAACGCAGACCTCAACTCAGACCTCAACGCAGACCTCAACGCATAGCTGAACGCATACCTGAACGCACACCTCAACGCAGACCTCGACGCAGACCTCAACGCATACCTTAACGCATACCTCAAACCAGACCTCAACGCATACCTCAACGCATACTTAAACGCATACCTCAACCCAGACCTCAACTCATACCTCAACGCACACCTCAACACATACCTCAACGCATACTTAAACGCATACCTCAACCCAGATCTCAACGCATACATTGACGTATACCACAACGCATACCTGAACGCATACCTCAACGCACACCTAAACGCATACCTCAACGCATAACTCAACGCATATCTAAACGCATACCTCAACTCAGACCTCAACGCAGACCTCAACGCAGACCTCAACGCAGACCTCAACGCAGACCTCAACGCAGACTTCAACGCAGATCTCAACGCCGTTGCCATAGACCGTTGAGACAGAGAGGACACGAGTTCGAGTTGCCTATAGTAAGAACTGAGCGTTTTAAATGCTCTTTCTTAAATAGATGTCTTTTCAAGTTTATTTGACATTCTTTCGTAATCTTTAATATCTAATTACAATTTATAATAGTCTTCCATATTTTAGCTAATAAGTAGCTTTCAATTTGTAAATAGCGGATAATTAATAGCGGACTTGGGGACTATCTTATCACCTACATACAAACAGGTCAAATCCCTACTAAATCCTCATGGAAATCAATAGTAAAAACAGAAATTCATCAGTTTCAAATCCAGTGTTGGAGGCAAGGCTTGTATATCAAACCTGAGCATGAATATTTTCGGGATGTTCATACCGAACTGCAGCCCTTAGAATTGTGGAATGCAGCGAAGCGGAACCCAATGTACCTCAAACCTATAGCAACCCTGGTAAATCTTCTATGTGGAAATATTCCATCAAAACTTAATGATGTTGTGGAAGATCATGGTGATCAGAATAACTGTAGGATATGTCACGGACAAGTATCAGGAACCCTTAAACATTTTATCATGGACTGTTACAGCGTATCGATTGAAAGAGAGTTATTGTGGGACAATTTGCAGGACAAATTGAGTTTAAATGTCTGTGCAAGTCTTTTTAACCAAGATGATAATGGCATACTTGCTAGTTTTTTAAGTGGGTCACTGCCATGTAGTGTCTCAAACTCTGAAAGGGACCAATTTATCATAATTTGTTCCAATGGAATCGTGGCGATTTTCTTAAGAATAGAACAACTTTTAAACAGTATAATATAGTCGTAAACCAAATTATTTGTAAATAAGTTATATTGAAACTTTTCCAACAAGAAACACCTGGAGGAAACAAGTTTATATTGAAATCAAGAGATACGAGGAGCTAAAGTGGAGAAACGGCATGTTAAACAAAGAAGAACTCGTTTTCTTTAAAGAAGTTCATACGAAACTGGAACCCCTACACCTCTGGAAGTTGGCAAGAAGAAATTCTCACTTGGAATTTTCAATATTGAAAGTAGCAAAGATTGTTTGTGGAAATACTCCGAGACTTTTCAATTTGTGGACGAAATGTGATGAGACGACCCGCTGTATTTTTTGCAAAGTTCAAGTTTGGAACGTTAACTTCCATTTTATTATGAGATGTTCACACACAAGTAGCTGGCGGAACAAAATGTGGGACGATATATCAGATAGTCTTCCGACAAATATTTTGGCTATTCTTCACTCAATGGATGATGTCGAACTATACATATGCTTACTCAGCAGACGTATTTACCATGGATGCGGAAACGAAGGCCTGATGGACGAACTTTCTTTAATTGTTGTCAGACATATTAACATGCTGTTAACTATAACAGAACAAACTAGCTTTAATTAGAACTGACCATTCATGAAATTAATCATTTTTTAATTTTTTGTTTGTTGACATTTTATATATTTAAACATTTTATAGTTTTCTTTTAAATATTGTACTTAGATATCTTCAATATTGGAGGAATTAAAGTTTGTCTATCTACCTACCTACCTACCTACCTACCTACCTACCTACCTACCTACCTACCTACCTACCTACCTACCTACCTACCTATGGGTTACCTGTTCAAGATGGCGGATGCCAAGTTTTAGCTCTGCCAAATTTTTTTACTCTTTTGGAAATTTTGACGTTCATAAAACACTAAAACAAATATTTTTAATCTCATTTGAACTCGAGATTGATTTTGGAAAGCAAATATCTATTATTTGGCCGTATTGGCCCGACAACTTCTGTTATATTTTGCTAAACGTTTGACGAAGTTCAAATCCAAGATGGCGGCTCCTATTATGATGAATCTGTCACGTTTATTAAATGAATGTCAGTGCTTGCCAAGAGATGTGCTGGTGGAAAAACTAATTGAAGATAAGGACGTTGAACAACTAACCAATTTAAAACTTCAACTCTATGAAAAGTGCAAGAATATCAAGGGTTTTCCCCAAGGAGAATTTTACCAAAAGGCCTGCTCTGGGACCTCAACTCGCCTTAACTCGCCTTAAATCGCATCGGTTAAAAGTCCCAATTTTCCTTAAATCGCCTTAAATCGCCTTAACTCGCAATATCGCCTTAAGTCGCCTTAAATCGCCTTAAATCGCCTTAAATCGCCTTAACTCGCATTGCTTAAAGTCGCAATTTTTCCTTAAATCGCCTTAAATCGCCTTAAATCGCCTTAACTCGCCTTAACTCGCATTATCTCGCGGCGAGTTAAGGCGAGTTACCGTCCCAGAGCAGGCCTACCAAAGACGAAAACCGAAAGGCACAAGCCATTACTCTAACCTGGAAGAGAGGCTTGCTGACGATGCGTATGAACTGATGACTTGTTTAGATACTGAAGTTATCACTCCAGAAATTAAAGCTATGATTAAGCAAAATTATTCATTAGTTGGGGACAATGGCAATGAATCACAATCTGCCCTCATGCCAAACAATGAGTCTCATAACAGTCCAGTTATAATAAACCGTTCAAGTGGCTGGTCAGGGGTTAAGAGCAAGGTTGCTTCCTTGGAAGCTGGACAGGTTATATTTCGTGAAAGACTTAACCAGGAAATAGACGAACTGTCAGGCAAAATAAGCAATCTGGTAAAAGTTGTCGAAGTACAGCGTGAGGAGATAAACCTGATAAAAGTTGAAAACGAATTACAGCGTGAGGAGATAAAAGCAATAAAAGTTGAAAACGAAGAACTGCGCCTTCTCCGCACTAACAAGAATCCTGTATTCAACGCAGAAGGAGAAAATAAAACTCATCAAAAGCACTGTGGTGACAAATCACCTACTCCTCGTAGCGACCAGGTGAATGTAGATTTACTTGAAATTGAAAGCAACCAGACACTCAGTAAGAACTCGCTAAATAATATTGTACATGAGCAGACGAACAGGTCTGCAATGTCAAAGAACCATGCTAGTCAAAGCAATGAAGTGGAGATGATCCATGTTGAGGAACAATCATTTTTCTCAAATGTCCTGACGGGGAAAGAAGATCAACCAATGTCAGATGAGGCAGCTGAGAAACCCAGCACGTCCAAGTTTGTACAAAGGAATAATAAAATTAATGCCCCTCAAAGTGCCAAACAACAGAAGTTAACGTATGCGGAGGTAGTGGAACAGCATCCAGCTTCAAGTACAATGGCAAAAAATAGTGAAAAAGAGACATTACGTCAAAAGCAAGGAACAATAAAGCAATTTCAAGAATGTAATAATGAACTAGCTGATGACTCAAATAAAGAATTCACTGGAGTTGAACGTAAGCGGAATAAAATTAAATCTTTCTTTCTTTCCGGGATTGCAGAAAATGTCACTGAAGGTCAAGTATTGTCATATCTGAAAGAAAGAAATGTAATACCCACTCAGATCCGTATATTCCACAGTCGACGCAAGGGGACTCTCTCTGCAAAAGTCAACATTTCTTCTAAGAATTGTTCAGCAGTGTCTGAGGAAAGCTTTTGGCCAAAGTTCGTTAAGTGCAAGCCGTGGAAGCCAGCAAGTATTGTAGGGAAGAAACTACAAGGAGCTAGGAACCACTCAACGCTTGTATAATGGCGGAGATGAACAATTCGAATCAGCGAAAGACATCGCTTAAGCTTATCACCTGGAATATTGGTGGGATAAAATATAACTTAAAACACCTGCGTGAAAGCCTTGATAAATGCGATATTATCTTTATACAGGAGCATTGGCTTTACTCAGATTCCCTCTCGCTGTTATACACTGTGAACTGCTCATTCTCATCTTGGGGCAGATGCTCGTCTGAACTGAATGATGATTCGATTTCTCGACGAGGAAAAGGCGGAATTTCCTTTCTGTGGCGAAAAGAAATGAATATATGTATTGATCCTATGAATGAACTTGGTAACGATAGGATAATGGTACTGAGAGTCAAACTGCTGGATGACACCTATGTTTACATTATTGGGGTTTATCTGTCTACGATATCCGAACCAGCCGACACATTTAATTATCATCTGAAACTCCTGGCAGACGTGTCGTTAGAACTTTGTAATAATGGATCCATTATCATACTTGGTGATTTGAATACTCATATCGGACAGCTAGCTGGAGAGAGAAGCTTTACAAAAATCAATCCCAGAGGTCGTTGTGTTCATAGAATACTAGATAACTTGGATTTGATTTCTGTTAACTCGCAGAACATGTGCAAAGTACCCGTTGAAACATTCTATGGGAACCAGGGACTTATTAAAACAACAATAGATCACATATTTGTTCCAAGAGAATTTAGTATCTTTATCGCTGAATGCGCTGTTATTGAAGATTGTTCTACAAATCTTTCTTACCACCTTCCAATTTATTGTGATCTACGGGTGATAATGAAGACGAAACAGCCAAAATGTTATAAAAAATTGTTGATGTGGGACAAACTGAAGGATAACATCTATGTGAAGAGGTATCAGGACGAGGTTGAACGAGGCCTTCCAGGCTGTTCATGGACAGACCAATCCCTCGACTCATTCGCAAAGATTGAGAATTACGTTGAGAAGATAACATACAATCTGAAATCGGCCGCGCTCTCGTCAGTGCCAATCAAGAAGTCTAAACCATTTTTGATACGTTATTGGAATACAAACCTGTCAGCTTTGAACAAAAAGGTCAAATTATGCAGAAGAACCTGGCTAAGAAATGGTAAACCTAGAGGACGTAATTATCAGTCCTTTATTGAATACAAAAATGCTAAACGTGATTTTCGTAAGGCACAGCAGAGAGCAATTTATGATGAAGAAATAAAGGATCTAGAACATTTAGAAGAAGAACATGACATTGACAGAAGTGATTTCTTCAGGAAAATTTCCCGCATGACTAAGCAACCACAAAACACAAATGATGCCTTACTTGTGAATGGTAAACGCATAGATGATGAACACGAATTACTTAGTATATGGCGAGAGCACTATGAAGACCTGTATACTCCAAAACACGACCCTGATTTCGATAAAAACTTCAAAATGCATGTCGAAGAAAGTCTTCACAATATGGAAGAAGAAAGTTATGGAAATGAAGATCATTAGATATTCCATTCAAAGTGGAAGAGATCCAGAGTGCATGCGATAAATTGCCAAATGGTAAAGCGGGTGGTCTAGATGAACTTGTCTACGAACATTTTAAGTATGGAGGGTCGTTCACGCACCAAGCTTTGACAAGGATTTTCAATGCAGTTCGTCAAATAGAATATGTTGCAGAATCTTGGACTTTAGGTAATATCTTCTCAATCCTTAAAAAAGGGAAGTTATCGAGGTATAACGTTGTTGAATGTGATGGGAAAAATCTTTGAACGTATTGTTTTAAACCGCTGGATTCCAAAGTTTAAGACTATGGGTATCCCTAACGACTTTCAGTTTGCCTATCAGAAAAACAAAAGCTGTGTATTATCCAGTTTCTTTCTACAAGAGATCATTAATCATAACGTAGAAAAAGGAAGCAAAGTGTATTGCTGCTTTTTGGACTCTTCGAAAGCCTTTCACTCCGTATGGCTAGATGGCCTCTTCTATAAATTATACCATCTCGGCTTTAATGGGAAATCCTGGAGAATTCTGAGGAACTGGTATGGTAAAATGCGTTGTTGTGTTTCTGTAAACAGTCTGCAATCTAACATGTTTCCTGTCAAGCAGGATGTAAGACAAGGAGGAGTGCTATCGCCATGGTTATTCCTCTGCTTTAACAATGACATTCCTGAAATATTAAAACCAATTGACAGTGGGCTCAAGGTTGACAATATCCACTTCAATTCGGTGTTGGTTGCGGATGACATCACCTTAATGTCACTCAGGGTAAAGGGACTGCAAGGCTTACTAAGTGCAATTGAATCCTACAGCAAGAAATGGAGATTTTATTTTAATTCCAGCAAAACTGTCGAAGTGACCTTTGGAGAGAGAACTACAACAAATTCCGTTTGCAAACTGACCAGGGAATGGTATTTAAACGGTGTAAAAATCATAGAAAAAAGCTCGTGGGAGCATGTCGGAATCTCGTTGAGTGGCAATTTCCCCAGCACGGAACGAACAAAGGCTGCAGCAAATAAAGGAAAGGCCTACGTTGGCGCTTTAATGCAAGCTAAAGTACGACCTGCTGGACTAAATCCAACTATTGGGGCGAACGTTTGGAGATCATATGGCCTTCCAGCCATGTTATACGGAAGCGAAGTTTGGTGGAACCTAACACAAACTGAAGAGGAAATACTAAATCGTGCTAATGCTTTTGCTGCAAAACGAATCCAAGGTCTCTGTATAACCACCAGCTCTCATGGAGCCCTTGGTGCTATTGGGATGTGGCAAACAACTGCATATATTGACAAACAAAAACTTTTATTTCTTGGTTCCCTTCGTCGCTCTCCGCCTGACACCTTGCATAAACATCTATTTCTATATAGAGTATTCTCACATCTTCATCAGGAGAGTTCTCGAAGTATCGGTTTCGCAGCGGATATCTATAAAATACTTGAAACATACAACCTAACGGACTATGTCACAAACTACCCAGCAACCGGTGAGTTTCCCAACAAAACCAAGTGGAAGAAAATGGTTAAAGAACAAATACATCAAAAACAGACGGAAGTATGGAAAGAAGCAATTAGTGCAAAACCGAACTTAAAACACTTGCAAAAAAGTCACACAAGTTTAAAGCCGCTTCAACACTGGAGTGTAACAAGGCGCAATCCAGGCGTGCGAGAGATAATAGCTAACCTGGTAAATTTGTTATGTGGAAATGTTCCAGCCATGGTGTTATCAGCTGTAATAGAAAACGATACTGAATATGTATGTCGGGTATGCAGTGAAAGTCTGCTTGATGTTGGAGAACACTTTGTAATGAACTGTTCAGCAACGAATCCAGAGCGTAACACAATGTGGGATAAATTAATGGATAGCCTTCCTATACAAAGCATATGCTACTTCCACAACCTAGAAGAAGAAGATATTTATACAACCCTATTAAGTGGAAACTGTCCCTCTTTTACAACAGAGGAACTTGATAGATTTCTGACAACAACAGCAGGCGGAATATTTAACATATTCCTCAAAGTGCATGATCTCATTTCGATACAAGTTAACGAATAGTGCAGACTAATTTACTGCAAATACTGACACTTTCATAATTCATAATTCTTAACTTAGTTTTAAAATTTTAATATTGACTTTTAACTATTTTAATAAATTTTAGCTATTTATATAATTATTTATTCACAATTGTAAAAGTCTGCTTTTTTCAGATTCTCTTCAGAATTGGAGGTTATATATAATAAATAAACTATCTATCTACCTACCTACCTACCTACCTACCTACCTACCTACCTACCTACCTACCTACCTACCTGCCTGCCTGCCTGCCTGCCTGCCTGCCTGCCTGCCTGCCTGCCTGCCTGCCTGCCTGCCTGCCTGCCTGCCTGCCTGCCTGCCTGCCCACCTGCACCTATCTATCTATCTATCTATCTATACCTCAACCCAGACCTCAACGCATACCTCAACGCATACCTCAACGCATACCTCAACGCATACCTCAACGCATACCTCAACGCATGCCTGAACGCATACCTGAACGCATACCTGAACGCAGACCTCAATGCAAACCTCAACGCGGACCTCAACGCATACCCCAACGCAGACCTCAACGCATACCTCAAATCAGACCTCAACGCATACTTCAACGCATACCTCAACGCAGACCTCAACGCAAACCTAAAGGCGCATATCTCAACTCAAACCTCAACGCAGACCTCAACGCAGACCTCTAGCATGCGCAAAAACGGCCGCGCTGGCCGTACGTGCAAGTGCTCTGTGACTCGAAAATGATCGCTAATCTTGACCGTCGCGGCTAACTTTTTGTACGTATGACAGTAGAACTGCATGTATTCTACTTTCTGTGCGGCCGTCAAGTTTTTAACCAATCAAATTTCACGAAAGTATAAACACATACGTGCGTGCAATTGTGCGTACGTACGTGCAAGTGGAGGCCGGCCTTAAGTATGACAAGGGCTTCTCGCTTTTTTATTATATTTGTGGAAACCTTTCTTGCTGTGCAGATCGATCATGAAATACAATCTAAAATTACTCGATGGGATTTAGACACAGTAACCACTATGAATTGTTTTTGAGGTCCGAATTCATATTTTATGATTTCCTGCAATCTGATTGACTACGCGAGTGGTCCGTATGAGGCCTTACTGACCGCTCGAGATTTAAATCCATAGAGTCAATGTTTTTGTTTTTAACATTATTTAAAAAAAATAAAAATATTATTTTCCGGCTTGGTCGGTCCGTATAGGGAAATATTTCCATATACGGACCTCTAAGCCGGTAAATAACATATATATATATTTTCCTGACAGGAGAAATTACCATTTATAGACAGCAAAAACTCAAAATATAACAGTGCTTGAACTATTCAATTTTCGTGAAGTGTCTTTAAACCGTGTAACCAAACCTGCATAACAATGGAAGATTAAATGTTCGACCGAACGTCTCTTAAAGCAGGGACGTAGCGAGCGGGGAAGGGGAGGGGCGTGTGGGGGATGTAACACCCCCAAACCGTAAAAGGTATACTGAAGAGAACCTGCAGGTAAAATTCGAGGTAAAATTTTGTAAAATTCGAGTATTATTTTGTAAAGTGACAACTAAAATTGAATGTTAAATTACTTGAAAGAACCTGATCTCTTTGAAAACCTCAACATAACTAAAATTTTGTGCAAAATACAGTCAATTTGGACGCAATTAGTTTGCAAAATCGCTTCAGAAAACGCCAGAATGCAGTCATGGAGCCTCAAAAATATATAAATCTTCTGGGGGAGGACCTGCGGACCCCCCTCTCTTTTCGACAACTCTGCAGTATTATACCAATGATAATCAATCAGAAAAAGGTCTATTATAATCATTATACTTCAGGTAAATTTAAACACTGCCAACTTAACACCCCTTAACTCCAGATGCTTCGCTACGTCCCTGCTTAAAAGATTAAAATCCTTAATCTGATACAATATTTAGTGTGTTAAATGCGTTGCAAGAGCTCTTGTGTAGCTTTAGTGCGGCAATTAAAGATAGGTTTATTACCTCGCCATTATTTAAATAGATTAAAGGGTGCAGATTATAATTGTCGTGTGTCGAGGGTAAAACGCGAATTAAGCGCAAGTAAAAACCCGTTTTTTAAGTATTTTTAACGTATCTTATATACATGAGTGAAATATTTTTACGACAATTTGTTCGTGTAATAATTCTTAATAATGACATTTTGACTTAATTCGTCGGCGGACTTGAGTTGACTGTATTCTGTAATGAGAACACGACAGTGTGATATCTTCATACCCAATTTTAGTGTGCATGTACCGAATTACCTTTAGAACAGGGTTTAAGTGCAAGGTTGTGATGTGATGTGATGTACATTTATATTAATTAAATTTAGCACTTGGCCTAGGTTTTGATTTATTTAAATTACAGTAATATCGAGAACATAGTATAATAATTTTTTAACTGACGTTGCATTGAAAGTGAATGTCCCAAAAGGCTATAGTGAATAGCAGAATTTACGTGCGATTATACCATGCAGTGTCCTTTAAAGAAGTGTCTTGTACAGGGTGTCCCAAGAAAGGTGGCGACACCAATTTTGCAACCCGTCCAAAATATGAAATTAGGGTAAAAGTTTTCGATACTTAAAGAAGGGTTTTTAATATATATACTTATCATCTTCAAACTGAACTAATTATTTGTGGTCCCTATTATGAAGAATTCGTTTCATGTAAAAATTAGTAAAAGGGAGGAAAAAGCCCTAGCCAGGTGTACAAGGTCTTTCGAGCTTCTGCCTCATTTTCCGGAATTTTCACAATAAACGAATGCTCAACGTTAGCAACAACAAATCATGAGTTTAGAGAAGATAGCTAGCATTTGCTTTAAAAATCCTTTCTAGAACTTTCGAAATAGATTTAACCTAATTTCAATAATTTGGACAAGTCGCAATATTGGTGTCGCCACCTTAAGTGATTCTAGAAGGCAAATAATGGTTAGTTATATTGATCAGGCAAATACCAATGGATGGTCATGATACGTTTATTATTCAATCCAGTACAAAAGTTTGTATATTCCATCAAAGCTGACGAAGTACTACCACAAAATGTGATGAGGGGTATTTTTTGGGGACACTCTGTATATTATCCCAATTATACTCGTCGTTTGCCACCGAACAATGAAGGGAAGCTGTCAGGTTTTTACCTCGACTGGACGGTGGTCCGCGATTCAAAAGGCGAGGAAAAACTTCGATTTCTTGCTGGTTTCGTCATGCTCTTCGGGAGGGCTTGGTCCAATTTTTTCTTCAACGTATTTATCCTCGCTTTGCTTTGGCTTTCCTGTTTTCTAAATATGTATAAAAAGCCACAGAAATAAGAAATAAGTGCACAAAATAGAAGTTATAGGCAACAGTTGTGGTTATACAGAAATCAAGTACATACAGGGTGTATAAAAAAATAAGCAATCCAATTTTATCATGTTGTCGTGCATTTATTATTTAGGTTATATATTTGCTTTTTTCATTCAAATAAAGATCAATCTTTTAGCTGTCAAATGGTACCCTTTTTGTATCATTGCGATCAAAAATGATCAACCACGATACGATAGTAAAATCGCGATTTTAATTACAACGAAATTTGGTGATTAGAACATTTTACGAAACAGAAGATTTGCAGACTGAACTGGCATTGCTGAACGTTTCACAAATAGTTGACCATCGTATCATTTGGGCAAATGGTCGAAAATTCGATTGAAGCTACATTCAATTGTTACTGGCTCCACCACTGAATCCCGCTCAAACACATGTATGTATACTGGGTGCGCCCCCCTAAAAGAGTTAACCTATTTGATTCATGTAACGTTAAATCCAGCTTTACATAGCAGATAGAGACAATGGTTTGTCGCAAACCATCATTAGACGCCAATGTAACGTTAACACTGGTTGATAATTCCAAAGGTGGAAAAATGTGATTTCGAACACTCTTTTTTCGTCGGATCGTATTGGGCCATTATTGATCGCAGTGATTCAAAAAAGGGGTCAATTGAGAGCTAAAAGCCTGATCTTTGTTTGTGTGGAATAGGTAAGTCTACGAGCGATAACATGCCAAAGTAGGATTACCTTAAGTTTTTTTTATACACCCTGTATGGCATGCATTTAATGACATTGTATTTTGTGTGAAGGCCTTTCATTAACTCATGCTGCATGTTTTGTTAACTATTCATGATGGTAAATTGATAATAATTAATACTATAATAGACCATTTGCAGAATTACTGGAGCGTACAAATTACTCCCAAATAGCCTCCAGTTACGTCCTATAATGTACAAATTGAAAACTTAGCCGACTAATGACCAAAGAGGAAATGAGGCTCGATCTTATTTTCATTAAGAATAAATTGTCATGCTGTGGTCAGAACATAGTTTTAAATGTTCCCTTGCCAGTTTCTGGATAACTATCTATAAGACCCCGTTTACACTAGAGCAAAAGATTCCCCGGTTCGCTATAGTTATCGGATTCCAGTATTGGGGTACGTAAACCGGTTACACTAAAACAGCATGGAGATAGGTTTTCGGATACGACCGTTTACACTGCATTTATAACAAACAAAAATTTCTATAAATTCGATTGTCGGATTAGTATCAAGTGAATATTCTCTGTTAATACATTTAACAAACGCTCAAAAAAGCTAAAGTAGGTATAAAGAAGGGAAGAAAGAACTTACGGCCGCCATGAAAGTTTGCGGAGATGATTTCTATCGGATTTGTCTTGCGTGTGTAAACGACAACATGAATCCGGTACTGAAACGTTTCCTAAATGTACTTAGACATGCATGTACAGGCTCAAAAGTTCCGGATTTCTCAGCCGGCGGTATTTGAGCTAGACTCATAATGCAGGAACTAATTGCCTAATAATGCAGAAACTAGCATCACTGCAACTGTTGTTAAAACAACAAGTGTTCTTTTCAATAAGGTGCCCCCCTTAAAATTTGTCATTTTTGGGTAGGCTCCATAAATTGTAGGTTCGCAGGACGTATTTGAGCTAAACTAAATGCTGTTTAAATTTCCACTGCACCCATGTCGTAGCGAAACGTAGCGTATCTCACCTCAGTGTTTCCTGAGCACTCGGGTAGAACTAATGGCTTCCACACAAAAAAAGTTAAGCGCTGCGTTCTTGTGAATAAATGCGCATTCCAAACTGTCTTACCATTCCAAACTGTCTTACTAAATCTAGTTATTTCCAACTAAAATTTGCAAGTGTTCATTCATTTGAGTATGATAATGACTTTGTAAAATAAAATACTGTTTTCAGTAAGATAGAAATACCGGACTGAAGAAGTGACGTCATACGTTGAACACCCACATGTTGGCAATGGCAACTTCTTGTTTACGACCTATACTTTGACTTGTACTCAACTTTACCGTGCCCCCTTCGAACAACACGGGTATGGGTGTTTTTCCCATGTCCCCTCTGCAACACCCCCATCCCGCCCTCTCGGCGGCCTTGCATATCTGTAGGAACTCAAAGTACAACCTTTGGTTGCGCCATAGTTAATAGTGTCTCTATTAACTATGGTTGCACGCAACCATCATTAAATCTTTTCATAGCCTGTCATTACTCAAAAACCAGCGACAATTTAACTCCTTAATTTTTTTAACGTTACGGAACATTAATGTTGAGATTACACCGAATATGACTTAACTCTATATTTTGCTAACAACTTTACACTTAATTATAGTAATATCGAGCTTATAGGAAAGAAAGCGCGGAATTAATGTCCCATAACTAATACAGGGGAAATACGTACGTACGACTGGGGATATAGAAATTATAAAAGATCGGTTGTTGAAGCGCATTTCCAACAGAATTTGTTTGATTGTTGCACAGTGTACTTCTTTTGCTTTTCAGACCTAAAAATTTACGGACTAGAAGTAAGTGCAGTATAAAATATAATTTCGTTCTTAATGTTTTCCTGTAATGTTTGTGATTGGGGTGTAAACTGGGTATATCACCAGCTAATGGTTTGGTGGAAATGCACCTAACACTTGCACGGATTTGGCCAACTTTATTGGTTCCGCATTGATCAATATTTTCGGTCATATAACCTTTCTCAGTGCTCTTTAACTTTCATTGTATAGACATGAAGCTGCTGTTGGTTTGTGTCTGTGCAATGTTCGCATTGGTAAGTAATATATAGATAGTTGGACATAGATGTTAATACTAGTCTTGCTATAGCGGCTCTGTCTCGGAGATCGATCTAAGCAGAGACTAGCTCCCGGTCGATATATCGGGGCTTTAAGTCACTCACTTACTATATGTAACAACTAGACAAATTGATAATTAACAAACTTTTAAACTACAATCTTGGGCATAACGGTTGCATGAGACCATTCTTCGACAGCATATTGCAAAGTTAATGTACAATGACAAGTCAGATTTCATGACCCGCTCTTCCCCAGTTCAATATTGCGGACAATTCCCAAACAACGTTTGGCAATTTACCATGACACAAACTCAGCAGTGCGTTGTTGGAGTGGGGACTTAAAAAGCGGGAAAGGCGGGATGGCGCCATGACGGTCTCAACCAGTTATGTCCAAGACTGTTGTAAGTCATGGTTTGAAGCGAAATGCATAGATATATAAAGGAGTTAAAATTCTAAGCCTACAGAGAATGTTAAATAATACAGTATACAACTATAGGTCAGTGTTTTTAGTTTTGCCGCAGTTTCATTTTAACGGCAAATTTGCGGTCTTCCATTTCTGATTTAGGCATTTGGAAATATCGTGGATCTCGAATTTAAAAGGACTTCTCAGGTATGTCTAAAAATAACAGTCGCTTTGTTGAAAAGCGGCTTGAATCCGTATTCATTCGCAAAGGAAACCGAAACGTCAAACAAAATATTATTTGCAAAATATTTAAGTGTGCATGGATGAAAAATACAAATGAATTAAATAAGTCGTTGTTTCTTCGCGGTAACCCCTTGTGAAATGGTTTACAGTATTCTAGATTTCAGCTCACTATTTAACACTAAGTTGCAGAAAATATATTTCGCTAGTACAAAGGATTGAGGGACAATGAAATGCTTGAGTATTTGGTCTACATCCAAGCAGGGGGATAACTTGGCTCTAAACATTAGGGGGGGGTGCCCGACGAAAGGGCGTTGTCAAGACACAACGTAAGGCGGCCGACCAAAACAAAAAAAGATTTATGGGGCGGCATGCTGCTAGTGTGGGAATATGGGGGTATGGGGGCATGGTCTTCCAGAACATTTTGAAATGTAGAGTCTCTGAAACGTCATTTCATGCACTCCGGGTGAAGATTTTATACAGAATTCTGTATATTGGTCAGAAAATGTTGTATATTGGATTAGCCTGAGCTCATATCCTAAGAAAAATTTAGAACTGCATCACCATTTTGGCGGCAGAACAGGCAATGGGCCCTCGAATTCCCTCGCGTGTGAGGGGGCTAGCCTAGCTTCACTGGGTTGCCCCAAGCCCCTACATGCAAGCTTCGGTTAAGGCCTGCATGTTTGACAATATCTGTGTGCTTGCATGGGAAGCTAGAAAAACAAGTATTGATATAACAATGATTTGTTTGGTAAATTTCCAATACGGTGAAGTTACGAGAGCAAGTATACTCGGAGGACGATTGGGATTACTTTCTAGTGTCATAAAGATCTATCACATGGAGCTCGCACATTCATAGTGTGTGTTTATTAATTTTTTCAAATATAGCCATATTTATTCAAATATTCTAACCATAAATGTGAAATAAAATGTAAAATAGAATTAAGGTTGTTATTGAAATAAATTGTATAGCTTCGGTTGTGAGGGCGATGGCGTAAAGGGGAATTGAAGACAAGGGCGGAGACTCGCTACTTGAACACTGTTTACTCGGACACCGTTTTCTCATCGGCGTTTCATCGCAGCGATACACATATGGTTTTGCTTAGCAACCAACCAGCGATGACCACGCTTAGGAAGCCTCACAGCTTTTGGCAGTAACGGATGTTGAGCGGGAATTTTGTCAATACCCAAATTGAGATTTCTAATAATTCCTCGTTTTTGTAGTATTGCTGGCAAAAGAAATAGTTCTATATTTTGAATAAATCTGAAATAACACAGATGGATGTGCGGGCTCCCTGTGGCCCCATTCAGTGCATGGCCATGAATTTGAGCCCCCGGCCAATGGATGAGCGGCTGACACACGAAATATGTTTTTATTAAATGAGTTAAGCGTGTTCACGGTAGCTGCAATCGAATGTATGTTCATTTCTTTTGCGTTCAAATTGTATAGACTGGAAGCAGTGGAAACATCAACCGTTTTGAGACGGTCGAATTAACAAAAAATGATAACACTCTGATGAAACGTGGAGTTGTTTGTGGCGATAAATGTAAGCTACTATGACATATTGACATATTTTAAACTGCTCTTGCTGGTGATTTTATGAAACTTTTGCCACAAATTTTTTGAAGTTTGTTTGGACAATTTTGAATTTCGTTCCAAAGATCCCAAATTGGTTGTCGTTCTATTTGCAGTTTCAAAAGTGACTATGAATTTCACAATCCGGTTTTGGAAGCAAAAATTATGATTGGCCACTACTGTAGCCAGTAGCGAAGCCAGCCTGACAATTTGGTCATGCTATGCAAATATTTCCGTGTTCATAGACTGTGAAAACAATCAATTTCTAAAGAAATGAATAATAATAATGATTTAAAATTTGCATAGCATGACCAAATTGTCAGGCTGGCTTCGCCACTGACTGTAGCAACCTTACAGCAACCTGGTAGTCAATCATATGGTTTGTTTACAAACCTGTATGTATATTTCATATATTTGAACTGGGCTCAACAAACGTTCCAACTTTGCAACGAAATTCGAAATTTATCAAACAAACTTCAGAAAATTTGTGATCAAAGTTTCTTTTAATCAACTGCAATTGCCCAGAAAGACCGACATACCCTCTTACTAGGTCTTATCCTATGCCTACGAGTCTAAACAAAATCGGCAGGCAACTATTCTGAATGTCGTTTATTGAGCCGTTAGCTGATGAAATTTACTATGAGGGTTCTAAAAAACTGAAATACTGGGCAACTGAAATGACACAAGTTAGTGCTAATATACCTGGAGACCCAAATGTTTTACATATAAATGTCGATCGTACATGGGTTTTACGGGAGTGCAAGAGCGGAACAAAAACGATATATTAAGATATTTGTCTTCGGATCATTTTATCCTATCCCGCATTAACAGTCCCGTTAAACCCCTAGGATATTGTGCCACACGAATTACGCATTAGGTCTATAACAAAGAGAAGACTTTTACATGTATTTTTTATACATGTACATAAATGCATCGACTTGTCTAATAATAAAATAATGATTAGTAAAATTACATAGGTGATTATTGAAATTCTCAATGCTGATTGGTTGCGCGCTACCTCGATAATATACGAATCATCACAAAGCGTTTTTAAGCCGCTTTTATCGTAAATATTCAATTAAAATATTTTTGAAATGTGCATTTTTAATTTTTTTCCAAATAATCACCTATGTAATTTTACTAAAACAGTTATTCATCTCAGGCTCGGTGAATATCGGTGAATAAAAACCTCGACTTCGTCTCGGTTTTTATTCACCGATATTCACCACGCCTTCGGCGAATAATTGTTAATATTTCTAGTTATATGAATTGTATATGTTTTAGGCAAAAGTGGAACGGTAAAATCAAAGTATTGCACCAATCAGGCAGAACGTTGTTTTAAAGATGGACAGAAAAAACGGATCACGTTTAAAGCCCCCTTTCATACAGTACCAAAAGTAATGATCGGCTTGACCCTGATTGACGCAAACGAAGATCAAAATGTTCGCGTTCGTACCTCAGTAACGTCAGTAGACAAAGCTGGATTCTGGCTTAAATTCAATCCTTGGGACAAGTCTATTACCTATCAGATTGGTGTCAACTGGATGGCTTGCCCATGAACATGAAGATTACATGAACGATGATTCAAACTTACTTAGCACTATACTTTAATAGCACGTTTTTCTATTAATAGCACGTACTTTCCTAGCACGCATTTTTGTAGTTTGAAACTTTGATCATGAACTCGTTCACAAAATTCGAACTTTTAGTAGAATAGTTCGTAATACTAAAAAAGTGAAATAAACAAATTTAGCAATACCATATCATCTTGTTTTTATTGAGGAACAGATCCGGGCCACAAGAGACAACAGTAAACATGAGGTGACAACCAGCCCTATATTTAGTAGGGCTAACCCCTCATGTAGGGCTACAGGTAGGGTCAGGGCTAAATCGGGCCATTCATGGCATTACCAACAAGATTAGTCAGGCACCGTAAATGTATGCAGGCAAAGCATACATAGATTCCAAACGCGAACGCCAATGGCGCGAGAATGCTAGGGTAGACCGGCATCTGATAATCCGGGGGGATTCTGAGACGAGCTCTGACTCGAAAACCAAGAAAATTGCCATTTTTATCGTTCCAGACATTGCACCATTGCAATTTAAGTACGTATTAAAGCCAATTGAATGTTTGTTAATGGTGCATTTAATGCCAATTAATGCTATGTAATGCTAAGAATAGTCGAGGATGAAAAGTCAAGCCTCATTTTTTCCCATGTATTTTACACGTAAAAGTTACGACAATTTGTTGGTGTAATAATACATTTATTGTAAATAATGACATTTTGATTGTTACGGCCATGTTGTCTCGTTTCACTTTATCTCATTAGCACATGCAAGCTTATTGTTTTTCGCAAAGCCGTATACAGCTTAAATGTTTGTAGGTTTTAAAACTGCCGAATTCAAAAGTAATCACATCTTAGGTTTAGCTATGCGCAGAGGCCTTTTTGTTGTAAACGTGTAGCTATGTTATATTAATTCACTGGCATTTGCCTAATCGATATATGAAAAGTATGAACAATTAACGCCATAACAGTCACAAATGATATCATAAAAGCTCGTTTGTCTTGGTTGTATAGACAGTCTAATATTAAAAGTGAATTCTGGATTATATATAATCCAGAAACCAGACCAGAAAGCAATCGAGCTTCAAGCAATTACACAATCTATGGTGATCTTTTAGAAATTTGTATTCGAATTAGTATAATAAAAATGTCGTTTGTATACAAAAAATCAATATATTATTCCAGACGCTATATGACCCTATGCGACATCTTCATTCTTAGTTTGATAGGCGGATAACCAATTAACCAAAACACTGCCCCGAGGGAACCCCGTACCCAGGGTATTTTCTCTCTCACCCTCCGGAGCAATCTGACCTACTGAGATAGGGCAGGTGGGATTGCTGCGAGGTTAGCCCCGAGGTTTCTGTGGCTGTTGTTCCGATTTTTCTTCACTAAAACTGCTCTTCAGCGTAAAATTAAATCTATTAATTTAAGGCCGATTACTATAAGTATAAGGTTGCAGGAAAGATATTGGAAAGACATAAAACTTCTCATAGGGCAGAACACTAAACAGGAGGAGTGGTATCACCAATTCCTTGAAGACAATCAAGATATAAAAGTACTGGCTAACAAAATAAATGATTTTTTTCTGAGTATTACTGAAAAATTTTCACCAATTCCACCACATGGTGAAACAAATCAGGTACCACAGGAATTTCTTGTTACTGAACCAGAGGTTCAACTGTCTTTATGGTGTCTAAATCAATTGGACTCAATATCTTGACCCTGTCTTAACAAATTGGTTCGCTGCTTTTCTTTCCAACAGAAAACAGGCTGTCAGAAGAGCTGTAACCCTGTCTAGTTGGAAATGTTCAAATGGCGGAATACCACAAGGAACAAAACTTGGTGTTGTCCTGTCCTCAGTAATGACAAACAATCTTTTACTAGATTGGAAACTGAGAACAAAATATGCAAATGACACTTCTGCTCTAGAAATAATTGCTAGAGATTCGATCAGCCTTTTAAACACAGCGGTGGATAGTATACACGAATTTATCGCAAATCATCATATGAAACTGAATCCACCGAAATGCAAGGAGATGGCAATCAGTTTTATGCATAGGCGGATTTTCTGGGGGGGGGTGCGGGGGGGTGCGCAAAATCTGAAAATCCGCCTATGGTTTTATGCAACATGACAATTTTATAATGAGACCAATCGTAATAGGTAACAACTTGGTAGAAAAGGTTACCAAATATAAATTACTGGGAGTAGTATTTACAATTTGAAATGGAATAACCATCTTGATAACATATATAAAAAGTCATGTAAAAATTACATTCCTTGGTGTTCTACGTAGAGATGGCGTCGAAAAGGATAATATTTTGAAAGTTTATTTGACAACTGTAAGACCGGTATTAAACTATGCAGTACCAATTTGGTCAGCAACCCTGACTACCTATCACATAAGATCGAGTCGGTTCAAAAGAGGGCGTTAAAGATTATTTTTCCAGGGGCTTATACTTATGATGAAGCACTGAAATGTGTTGGAATATTGAAATTAGAGAGTAGACGTGAGAACTTATGTAGACAATATATGGAAAAAATAAAAAGGAATGATCATCCTCTAAATACACTACTACGGCGTCCTATTGATAAAGAACATGATTTTAACCTACGTCACGAACACATTAACGCTCCCCTTTTTAGAAACAAACTCTATTGTAGAACGAAGATATGTAACGAATTCTTTACTTTTAAATAGCCTACTATACTATTAGATTCTTAAAATTAATTTTTTTTAAATGAAATATTTGTAAAATGGCTTATATATAAACTTTCTAACCTTAAATAACTTAATATTTTATCTTAAGATTATAACTCGTTAATTCAGTGTATATACTGCAAGAGAGTTGAATTAAATATTATTATATTATATTATAAATGACGTAATTGCGCGGCTATGTCATTCACATTTTTATAGCAAATAAAGAGAATAAATTACAGAACACCCGTCTACTATACAGTAGTTGTCTTCCACTGCGTAGCCATATATTTTTAGTGGCTGTGCAGTCACACGCAAAGTCAAGCGCGATATGTACTGTATAACACCCGTTCAGATTTTAAAACTAGCACTTTGTAATTGCGTATACAGTACTTCAATCCAGCGTGTTTCAGGACATAACTAAAAGCAAAAGTACAAGCTATATCCATGATTTCAAGGCATGCTGCAGCAACCAACAAGCAAACTTGAAATACCGTATTTACTCGTTTAAGCGCCACCCTCGAATAAGCGTCACCCTCCAACAAGCGCCGCAGTTATTCACAACGACGCTGCGCTTAATCGAAGCACCGTTAGACGGAACTGGAAACTGGAACTCGAGCTGAAAACAACTAAAGTGCATCTCAATCTTTAATCGGCCTCGGACATTTATTCTCCTGTACTACGTTGCTTTTAAGTTCGAAGTGAGTATATTTCAATGCTCTGTTGTTTTACTCTCTCTCTCTCTCCAGAACTTTGGAATTGCACAATTCATTTGTGAAGGCATTTCATGCCACTTCATTTTGAGGATGATTTATCTTATTCCATTCCCTTTGGTTGTAAATCTAAACCATAGGTTCGCGTTTAATAAATACAATTTTTGAATATTAAGTATTGATTGGCTACGAAATTACGTGACCATGCAATATCTTTGTCGCAGATCCGCAGGGTGTAAAATACCAATTCATAAAGCGTGCATGCAGGTTAACGTCAATAAAGTAAATTGTGTTTTTTGCATAAACCTAAACATAAAGCAATGACTGAATACGTTTCACGACAACATATTATAAATGATATACAGTACTGTTTATACTGCATTATGTATACAGTACAAACCAGAAGACAAGAAATACAGTATATATAAATATACATACTTATACATAGGCCTACTTATGGAAACGTTTTGAGATATATATCAAAGTTTAAGAACATTCTACATGATGTATACAATAATTTTCTAGCACATCTAGATCACAACAGCTGAAACCCACACTCTGTCTTTCTTCGTGTCAGGAAGTTGCTCCCATGAGTAGCGTTCAAAACCTCTCTCTCATCCCACCCTCCTAGTACTACAATTGTATTCTCAATAACAACTGCGATATATTCTCGCCTCTTGCGTAACATGGCAGGCAACATACAACTCTTTCCAGTCTTCATGTTCTAAATCATAACATTGTTTAATGCTTTATCATCCTTGTCAGCCCCACCAATGATCACGACATTCTCAGCCAACCCGACTGTCGCCATTTGACACACTGGATAGGGAAGTGTTGGTAACTGTTGACATTCATTCTTCTTGATGTCATAGCTTAAGACACTGCTAAGGTTTTCTTCGCGGCTCCCAGATTTTATTCGCCTCAAAATCAAAATACTATCATCACATAGTACTGTGCTGTGAAAAGCTCTTGGTTCAGGCATCTTGGATACCAGTTTAACAGTGTAAAGTTGTTCAAGTTGTACTTCGTGAATACAGTCAGAGAAGACACTTTGACCTTCCATATAACCTCCAGTAACAAACAAGCTACCCTTGTACACTACACTACTGTGTGCAAACATCCTAGCTGGAAGTTTGGGGGGAAATCACTCCAGTCAATTGAGAGATCAGGGTTGGCTGAATGTTCATCGGATCATGTTATCTACAAAACCACCACTTAAGCATCTGGCTACAGTCACATGATTATTGTAAACAAATGAAGTTGCGCTGTGACGATTTCCTGGCATGGGCTTTTAATAAAGACCAAAATTTCTGAGGGTAGTTAAATATTTTCACCGACTTTCTTGAGAAACCACCAGCAACAAATATATGCTGTATTTTTCTCCCGCTACTCGCTGGTAATATTGTGAAACAGATTCTTTATTGTTAACAAAGAGGATGCTGCGAATACATGTATTTTGCTTAACTTTTAATTTTGCTAAACTTGTATGATAAGTATTTCCCCAACTCATAGATCCATAGTTTAAATATGGATAAATAAGATTATAATACAGTTAATTGTTTTAACATGTGAACCCCATTTACCGCGCGGGAATCTGGGATCCACCTATATTTTACCCTTGATATTTATGAATGTATAAAAAAAAACAGTTTTAAAATAAAATGTTCTGATTTGCAAAACAATTTCACAGTTACAAAACACATATAATTACTGCTACGTATCAATGTATAACTTCTGTATCAAAATGGATTTTAGAATACCGATCACTGCAAATCTGTGATCGCAAAACTAACTACACTTGCGCAATATGTAAGGATTATAAAGAAGAAACTCGCATGCTTCTTGAATAATTATGTACATGAGAATTTTTCTTCAAGTTAGATACTTTTCTTTTAATAGCTGTATATGATTTTTAGACAAATTTTATTAATCGATGTTGGAAATAGCGATAATATATTTTTGTGACTTATAAGTCCCGACGAGCTTTATCGACCATCGCATTCCAGTGTTTGTTTTTGAAGATTCAATCAATCAATCAATCAATCAATCAATCAATCAATCAGAAGCTTTATTAAAATTAAAATACATAATTGACATGGTATCCTTTCACAGGAGTGCTCTTCCAAGGAGCAATGTTAAAAAAAGAATGAAACAATAACTTAACATATATATATATAAACCTATAAGATGTACAACCATATTTCAGTCTTAGTGTTAAATTTGAAAGTTAAAAAGTGAATTTTTAAAGGACTGTATTGAAGCCAGACTTCGCATTTCATCTGGAAGATCGTTCCATATAATAGCTCCACGGTAGCTGAAGCTTTTTTTACCGGCCTCCGCACTGGGTCTGGGAGTGAAAATATTGTGGGTACTACCTCTAAGATTATGAGAGTGAAATTGCGAGGTAGGTGCAAAAATAGTATTGAGCTCACTGGGATATAAGTTATTCACTGCTTTATAAACACTAGTTGCGAGCTGTTTGGCACGGCGTTGGTCAAGAGTATCCCAACCAAGGACACGTAGGATATCAGCAGACCTTACGTCATAATCGGAAAAGGTTATTATCCTACTTGCTCTGTTTTGAAGTTTTTGGAGTTTGTCAGAAAGAGTTTTACCTAGGCAACCCCAAACCTCACTACAATAGTCTAGGTAAGGCAGCACTAAGACCTTATACATCAGGATCAATATGTCTTGGGGCACAAAGTTGCGAATCCGCTTTAAGGCCCCAAGACTTGCACTTATTTTTTTACAAATGGTTTCAACATGTACCTGCCAATTTAAATATTCGTCAATTTCGAGTCCCAAATATCTATAAGAATGCATTCTATCAATAGATTGACCATCAATTTGGATGTTAAAGTGATGATTCAGGTTATTTAATCTCACTTGGCTTCCCAGGATTAAGAATTTTGTCTTTTTTACATTCAAAGTAAGTTTATTAGCTCGTAGCCACGTTTGCACTTTACTAAGTTCGATATTTAGTTTAAGCTCTAATTCAATTGGATCTTTAGAACTGACAGTTAAACATGTATCATCAGCATACATCATAAGGGACGACGAAGATAGGCAGGCTTGAAGATCATTGATATAAGTTAGAAAGAGTAATGGCCCAAGCACTGACCCTTGAGGGACCCCAGTAGATGTATGGACCCCTGTAGAGGTCTAAATCCATGTTGGGAGTTAGCCAGTAGATTATTATCAATTAAGTATCCGTAAAACTGGGAGAAGACGATCTTTTCAATTATTTTACTGACAATCGGTAAAACAGATATTGGCCTATAATTATCGGGATTAGATTTGGTATCTTCTTTATAAATTGGCATTACCCTAGCTACTTTCCAATCAATGGGAAAAATCCCACTTCTAATGGATAAATTAATAATATGAGTTAAGGAAGAAGAAACAATTGGCGAAGCTTCCTTTAATAGCCTACAAGATATCCCATCCAAACCCGTAGATTTATTTACAGGAATCGATTGAATCCAGTTATATACAATTGTATTATTAGTCTCTGTAATAGAGAAATGATTATCAGTAGGTGTAATGAATTCCTCAAAATGAGAGCCAGAGGCGGGAACATCGTTAACTAATTTGTGTCCAATTTGAGTAAAATGATTATTAAGGGCATTGCTAATCTCACTTGGAGAAGTGTAATTGCAGTTACCAACTTTAATGCTACTTATTACATTGGGGTTAGAATTTTTACCCATGATTTCATTCACACCCTTCCAAGTGTTTTTAATGTCACCAAAATGGTCTCTAAAGTAGTTGTGATAATATGAAACTTTGGCATCTTGTATACATCTATTAACCTTATTACGTGCACTTCTATACTTGGACCAGTTATCTTCGGTCAATAACCTTCGGTCAATAACAAGCCAAATATAGTCTTGGTTACCATGGTTACATAGCTAGAGTTTTGACCAAATATCAGGTAAGATTTAGCTTGTAAGCTACATCAGATCATTCTACACTCAATTTAAAACAATATAATCACTATACAAAAGCACAAACATGTTCAAGTAAGGAACCAGAAGATTCCTTACTTGAACATGTTTGTGCTTTTGTATAGTGATTATATTGTTTTAAATTGAGTGTAGAATGATCTGATGTAGCTTACAAACTAAATCTTAGCTGATTTTTGGTCAAAACTCTAGCTATATAACCATGGTAACCAAGACTATATTTGGCTGGTTATTGACTTGGTATTTAGATTTCAGAGTTAGATAGTGTTATATTTCATATTATATTAGCTAGAGGAATTTTTCTAAATTTTTCATGTGTAACTATAAACTAATCCAAAATACGCCACTTGAGCGATATGATATGAGTGACATATTCAACGTAAATGATGTAATTTAGGTCTAAGTCACAATCTTACAAATAGTGATTAAATATACAGTAAAATATTTTGTTATTACACTGGATTATTGATGCTACATCATTTATGGACATTGCACATAGATGGGTCAAAAATGCTTGCCCCAGGTGCTCGGTAGCTTTTAAAAAGCTTGCGAGTGACGTCAGTGATTACATGTTAGGAGAATATCAATATTGATCTTTGAACAAAATTGTTTACTTTGCTTATCTTAGTTATCTACCACTTATAATATAAAAGAATTAAAAAACTCGTCTTGTGCCGTTATGGTATAATAATGCACTCGGGGGAATGTTGGGAGAATACGAGAGAAGCTCTCGTATTCTCCCAACATGCCCCCCTCGTGCATTATTACACCATAACGGCACGCGACTCGTTTTTTAATTCTTAAACTTATTATACAGTAATGTTATTCAATACAAATACAATTACGTTTTATTTTGCATTTTAAATGCAGTAAAGAATGTTGGAAAATTGTAAAATTAATGGCTTAATCCAGTGTTATCCTTTTACTCAAATATTTCCCCAAATAACACTCCAAAATGGCTGAAAATGCCATTTTAGAGGGTCTAGATTTCAAAATTTTGAGCATGCCACCAGACCCCCTAGTTGGATGGTGCGGTTTTCGACGCGATCTCGGGGGCGCGAAAGCTATTGAATCCAAGGGCAGGGGCGCAAAACCTGCCCCATGGCCCAGGGGCGGACTCAAGGGCGGCCAGGGGCGCAAAAATGTACCCATTTTAGAAGACATCCAGGGGCGCAAAAAGTTGTCCCACGAAAAAAAGTCTGGCCTTCGGCACGACATCGACCCTTTTTGCTTTGGTCGACCCCACCAAAATTTAAGAGCTTCCTGCAAATTGTCAAATTAGCGTGCCCCCTCTCATTAGTGCTCTTGACGAAAGAACATGTGCGTTGCAATTTGAAAGTGGTTATCAACACAACCTGATAGTTTCAACAATTAACCAAGCCCAAGCTAAGCTGCAATTGTGTATTGTCCCACCCGGGCCATTCGCTTCAAACCGGTCGTTGCAATCCAATGCACTTTTCGCCATAATTTTCAGAAAATTCTCCAACTGTATAATGCAAATGAACACACAAGAGAGTCTACAGCGGACATTTGAAGCATGCTGTGTTGTTTAATTAAGTAACTGTATAGGTAACTGTACCATAATCGTGAAATTGACCCATATGTTTACGCTCGGATTTGGGTCACCTGTAGAATCATGTTTGTGACATCGGAGTGATCGGACGGAAAATAAAAAAATCTAGATCCGAGCCAATTTTAAGACACTGTTCGCCTTCGACGGCCAGTGTAATGACCTTTACCCTGGTTCCAGAGGCTCTTAAAGAACGGCGAGGCAAAATAAATACGACACGAAAGAGCCGGCCACTGGTCAAATCGATTGCGAATCTCATTTCCATACTTAATTAGGTTCAGAATCTGAACCTCGCATGTGATTGGCTGTTTGTAAAAACATGTCAAACCTGTTTGGAAAATAAACAAACATTGAACTAATTTTAGCCTTTGTGTGTTTAAATTAGTACAATGTTTGTTTATTTTCCAAACCGGTTTGACATGTTTTTACAAACAGCCAATCACATGCGAGGTTCAGATTCTGAACCTAATCAAGTATGGAAGTGAGATTCGCAATCGATTTGACCAGATGTTCTTTCGCCTCGTATTCATTTCGCCTCGCCGTTATTTTGCCTCGCCGTTCTTTAAGAGCCTCTGGAACCAGTGTAATGACCTTATCATATAAACAGCTTGTGCAGTCACGCGAGAATATTACGTCATACTATATAACTGGCAATTTTGGGGGACAAATCATGGATTGACGAAGTGCCGTTTTCGTTTATATCTTGTGAAATACTGAGAGTTATAAGATAATTTATACCTCTCTACAATCCTTGACCAACGATGATTATCTTAGTGTATAATTTGTTGCTTTACCATGTCTCGAACTCGAGTTATTCAGGAATGTTGGCGTACGTATTGATGTAAAAAAATGTCAGCCATCTTGAATTTGATTTTAATTAGTTTGCATTTATCCAATGAAAATGGTGGAATTTGCCCCCCAAAAAACGGGAAGCCGCTTGCACAAGCCGAATATACAGTTTTTCTTCTCATAGACATGCGACGGCAAGAATATTGAAGAGCGCCGCCCTCGAATAAGCGCCGCACTTATTCACAACAACGCGGCGCTTAATCGAAGCCAGCTGAAAACAACTACAGTACATCTCAATATTTTAAATCAGACTCCGATATCTATTATCCTACAATACATTGTTTTTAAGTTCAAAGTGTGCATATTTCAATGCTCTGTCGTTTAACTCTTTCCCTCTAGAACTTTGGAAATGCGCAATTCCGTTGTCACGGCAGATACGAACAGGGACGCCGGACCTCGGAGGAGGGGGGTGGGGGTGGAGAGGGGAAGCTGCCCTCTTGCCATTTACCAGGAGTGGCAAGGGGGGGCAAGGGTGCCCTTTTGATTTAAGGGATTGCCTGGGTGGGATTGCGGTTTTATAGGGAGAAAACAGTATACGTTGCCGGGATATTTTTTCAGAAAAAGCCGGATTTATGCGTGTTCAGAAAGCAAATTCATCACGCCAAGCCCGGATAGAATGTGTGTATGGAAATTTCTCGTCCTGGCTAGGGATATCCCGGCACGAGCTCATCCTAGCCTCCTCCGCAGGCAACTTGGTGGAAAACGGCAGAATTACGCAATAATTTCATAGGCATGAGGGAGTAACAGTGGATAGTGAGGGATAATTGGAGTCACCGAAGTTTTGACTCCCAAGCTATTGCGCAATTTTTCTATTGCGCAATTTTTGCCAAGTATTGCACAATTCTGCCGTTTACGAAGAGTTGCCTGCGGAGGAGGCTATCCCTGCCCCTGGATACAAAATTAATAGAATATTTTTGAAAGAGCGCTGCAAATAAGCACAGCATCAAAACACTAAAATCTTAAAGAGCGCACAAACGAGTAAGTACGGTAAATCGGTAACCAATTTAATCAGTTCGAGACACGAAATCGAAGGGTAATAATACTGATTCAGTCAATAATAAAGCTAAAAATCGTAACTGTTTGGAGCGCGATTGCATATAATATGCTGTAAATTGCTGCCTATGTCTAAGATGGGATATCGTAAATGCATGTGCTTTGAATGAGATAAAGTAGGAAAACGAGACAATTTGGGCGTAAAAAGTTACGATTTGCCTTCAAAATGTAATTATCTACAATTATTACACCAACATTAAAATTGTCGTAAAAACATTTCACTCGTGTAAAAAAACGAAAACCGGGTTTTTCAAGACCCCAGACATTTTACCCCCCGACCTTGAGTTTTACCCTCGTGTGCTCGACACTCGACAAGTACCTACACTAATCCACAAAACATTATTACCCAATTGAGTTGTTGGCGGTGAACCGTCAAAATGTCGAGACTTCCAGGGCACGAACTTAGTCAACCAATGAGATACTTGAAAGAGTATTTCTGACACTTATGCGATAATCCACTATTCAGGTTGCAGATTAATCTTGTAATATTTTGCGTTCCTTGAGCTGCTTCACCAACTCGTCAATTGCTGCATTAATCGCCTCATCAGCGGTTTCAAAATGTTTCTTCTTCACAAATACACCAGTTTCAAAATCTTTCGCTGTTCCATCATACACCCAAGGTTCTCTCAGTGAATGAACTCTTCCTGAAACTGAGTACTCGATCGTGCGACCATTATACACTCTCTAAATATATATAACAATAGAACACACGGTAAGGCTATTTGACACGAGCTACGCAATCGTTACTGCAATAGCGTGCAACGCAATATCTGACAGACAGTCATGTTAATTTGTAAAGCCTATTGACTTAAAATTGACAACTTTCATGTGATAATATCTTGAGTGCGCCGTGCCAGTGTATGTAGCGTCTATTCACGATAAGCTACGGGTCCAGTTTGGGATCAAACTACCTGAAGTTCTTGTTGAATTTTTCAGGTAGTTTAATTCTAAAGACCCGCAGCAAATTGAGAACTTGCCCCGCATTTTACTCCGTCGACCTTTTCCTCACGTAACATACCATAAAGCATGAAAGAAATGAATGAGAATGAAAAATATCAGAAACGTGAGAAGTAGTCCATGATCACTGATTTACTGTCAATACTTTTTAACATAACATCGCTCTATGTCCAAAATTGCGTTGCAAATTATGGCAAAAATTGCCGCGTGCACATGGCATTTACGTTCATAAAAAAACAAAGTAAAGAAAGAATGAGAAAAGGAAGTTGTTAGGAAGTAAGTAGACTTGTCACAAGTCGACTCGCATTTTTAGATGCGAGGTTTAGGGTTATCGTCATATATTTTGAAAAATTCTATTTAAGTCGACTTTTAGGAAGTCTAGGAGGTAAAGAGGAAAGGCGGAGAACAGGAAATGAAAAGAGATAGTGACATACTCATTTGCATGTAAATGGCATTTGGGCTTTTGAAAGATATGGTGATAAATGTTTGTTCAGGTAGAGAAGTAAGGAAAAATGAGTGAAAGAAGTAAGTAACGAAGGGAGGACGAAGGATTGAAGATACATAGGTAACGAGAGTAGGAAGAGAAGAAAAAATAAATAAATAAAAGAAGGAAAGAAGGTAGGAAGAAATGAAGAAAGAAAAGTGGTAAAGAAAGAAAAAAGAATGGAAGGAAGAGTATAAAGAAGGAAAAACGAGAAAAAAAGTTAAATTGGGAGATGGAAAGAAGGATGGCAGAAAGACTCGTATTTATATATACATACTCTGCCTTCTTTTGTACCAGCAATACTCTTAAGGAATTGTTCAATAGGAGTAGATGGAGTTGGTGCAGGCGTGACTATATATAAAGAAATATCGATTAATGACAATTATAAATTGCAAATACAAAGGACATCTGCCAACATACATAATACAAATACACACAACAGGGTTACAAAACACGCCTTTTTTAAATACACGGCAAAATGTGTGTAACTGATTTGGCAACAAGAGAATTACACACCTTAAGGCTGATAGGGCATGTACTGATTACATACCATTTCCTTGCTACATACATTGCAAATACACGTGCTTCGGATGGGTAAAATCGTGGTAAAAGTTGTGTGATGAGGATAAAAAAGGCGTGTATAATTTACACACCTTTTCAGACTGTAGAAACGAGCTTCTTAAGCGAGATGTTCATGCACTAGTATCAACAGTCCACACGTACCCCTTTCAGATATATCTGGCAGTGGCGTTGGAAAGGAAATATACCACACAAGTAAACCAATTACCAACGCAAGCAAACAACCACAAAGCGTACGTAATGATAGCGATGTTGGAACGACGGCTAAATATCAGAAGAATAAAAATACACGCCGTCAATAATAATAACGATAATGATAATAATAATAATAATACAGAAATTCCAGAACACGAAATAAGCGATCGTGTGAAGGGGATGGTTGGAAGTGCAGAAAGCTATATATAATAGAATCCGCAATTCCTCTTGCAAGTAAAAGAAAAACCTACAATTTCGTTTGTGTATTTTATGCCACGTATTGCGTCGTTCAGAATTCAGGAAATAGCATTTCAGGGACGGACGCCCTAGACGGCTCCAGACTAGTCCCTGTGGAAGCGTTCTATTTTTCCGTGCCTGCTTATTAATGAGAACGCGTATAAGAGGCCTAGGGACTAGGCTGCTTCGGCTCTTGCTTGCTAATCCCACTGGGTTTCAGCCTTTCAGGACAATTTCAAATGGCGTGTTTAGCCATGTTACCATGGTGAGTGGTACAGACTTTTGAAAAATAACTGACAAATGACTATGAGTCAATGGCCAGTTGAGAACTATATTACGAATTGATGCCAAATACTAGAGCAAATTAAATTGTATAATTTATTTTACGATAAGATGCCAAGTCGAGCGAGAATTTGTGTTTATCTAATGTACCTATTGGTATTAAAACAAGTACTATTAATACTAAAAGTTTAACGTCCTAA
The DNA here is from genome assembly GCA_016169945.1 of Trachythela sp. YZ-2020. Taxonomy (NCBI): domain Eukaryota; kingdom Metazoa; phylum Cnidaria; class Anthozoa; order Malacalcyonacea; family Clavulariidae; genus Trachythela; species Trachythela sp. YZ-2020. Next base: position 910,086 of record JADLSH010000341.1, on the reverse strand, counting down.
GGCTAAGCCGCGGACACTCAGGGGGTGACCCAGAAGGAATTGGTGACTCGGATACATTCTCCTCCGGAAAATTTAGAAATCTAGGATTTCGAAAATGCGACTGGCTGCGTTTTGACCAAATTTGTATTCAAATTTATACTTCGAAATGGAAAAACCTGCCGACTTTTCATAAAAAATACATTAAAAATTCGGATTTATATCGTGCGTAAAATCAACATCTTTATGTGACTTCTATTTATGTGACTCTTAAAATGTAATTTTCTAGAAATTATATGCAACTCCACTCCCTCCCCTAAATAACACAAAAATTCTTGCCTCCCCCTTCAAACGTTCATAAGAGAATGAATTATGCATGACCATCCAACATTTCCAACTAGCCCCCCTCCCTCCCCCTCTGTGTTAATAATGAACGGTCCCTAAGAGCGCTAAGACTATGAATTTCCAAGTATATTTGGTCCCTAAGTAATGACTAATGGCTTCTTTTTCTGAAGCATTAATTGAGCAATGGATTGCGCTATTCAGCCTTATTTTGAGATCAGTGGGGTCATTTCGGGAGTACATACCTTCAGGTTTTTTATAGTGAGGCCAGTGTTTTAGAACATCAGGATATTTGAACATGTTGTAAACAACAGATGCCGCCATTGTGCTGGCAAATGGCTGCCAATCCTCTGTCGCTTTTTTACTTCCACCTGCACAATCTGACACTCCTTTAATAACAGCCCATTCTATACCAAGATCATAAGCAGCAGCATATAAACCTAAAATTAAGGAATAAATGAGAAAATATGGAATGAGTGTTTGTCTATTTTTATTCTATTTTATAAGATTCTCCAAACACAATTGCATACAGCACAGGCAAGGACTGACCACAGTCACATAAATGATATTCAATAACAGCCTGTTAATGACGCATTCTGTGTCGGGATAAAATTGCAGTTGTATTATAAGTTTGTAGTTGAGAATGGGATATTTAAAATATGCACATATGAAAGTATACAACTGCTCAATCATGCATCCCATACAATGTGATTTGAATATGCAAATTTTGCTCGAAGAACAATGAGACTGGCTCGCTTCAAATATAATAACAGAAAATAAAGTGCAGCTTTCTTTATTTCGATTGATGTAAACAGAAAATATGCTAGTTTCTTGTGTCCACTCAAATGATTACTTGCGTGACCCGAGGTCGCTCGTTTGGCGCAAGACAGCCTTAATTTAACATACCTTCACCCTCCATTTCAAGACCAACAGCGTCTCGAAAATAATCCAGCAACTTTTGTCGTCTTTCAGCATTATCAATCAACTCTGGACCGCTTAACATCACAGCTTTCCGATGAATATCAACATCGAGAGCGCTTGGATCTTTTAAAGGTGGCTCCGAACCATCCTTTGCAGACAGAATAAGGGTTGCCATATTCCTACTGATGTTCGCTTTGACGCCGCGATACTCCTCTGTGCCATCTGCAGTGACTTTCTTGTTCGCATAAGTCGCCAATTTTGCGGAAATCACGACGTCGCCGAGTTTTGCCTTGGTCGGGTTCACGGATGCACAGATGCCGACAAATAGTACGACTTTGGGTTTTAAAATTTCGGTGGCATTTTTCACAACTACAAGTGCCGAAAGCGGGCCCATTTCGCATCTCATCAATGCAACTGTCGCATTCGGATGTCTCTGATCATCATCACCAAATTCACCAAAATCAACAAATCCTAGTCCCAGATTCGGGCACCAACTTCGTCGGATTTGTTTCAATTTCATATATGAATAGCAACTGTTGAATTCATCATCTGTTGCTGTAACTAACAGAATATCTATCGGAAGTTGTGACTGAATCTCATTACTAAACCATTCGAAACGCTCCGACCCAATTTCCTTCTTAGTTGGAAGAGTCCAATCGAGTTCTGGCGGTGGCGATACACAATCACTGCTTTCGCAAGACATTGCGGTATAAAATCTTTCTATAAAGTTTGAATAACCATGCAACGGCGATTCTATTACTTGCAAATTCCAAGTATACGTGTCCTTTTAGTTGGGGAAACCCCTAATGAATAAATAATTTTGGGAATTCCCTGCTTACCTCCCGTGGCGAGCCTTCGGGTCATGCTGGTCATGCTCAACATGACAAGAAATGTTCTAATACTAAGAATTTCCACATGTGTAACAAGTTTCATAGTCAATAGATTAAATAAAATTTAACATTTCCTCACAAGGCAAATGAGCATCGGATTCACCTAATAATGGAAAGACAAATTGAAACGACAATTGTATCTTTGTAATACAATTTTATTGATAGCTCACCAATATATAAAATGAACATGATAACAATTAACTTTTCTTAAACGTTTTAAATTGTTTGATTTATATCCTCCATGATCTTTCTTAACGATCTTTTTTTAACGAACTTCCTGAGTATTTTAGTAGACATTACGTATCTAAAAAGGAAGTAAATTATATTAATAACGGAAGCGCATGTTGTTGTATTTAACTTTATGCATATTTTACTACTGAAATTATACCAAAACAATTATTAACCTCAGTCTCGGTGATTATAGGTGAATATTCACCTCGACTTCGTCTCGGTAAATATTCACCGATAATCACCTCGACTTCGGTAAATAATTGTTGAATATCGAATTATTTCAAATCGATCAAATTATGGTTGAATTTGTAGGAAGAGAGACATTCTATTTCCATTTGACTGAGGGAACAAAATTTATATGTTTTTGTGGGTTTTGAGTATCATATTACAGAGTGCTTTGTTAAGTGCTTATAATAATAATCCAGAGGTGACTGTAAATATAGGTGCTCTATTTTCACACCAAGTGTCAAAGAGAATTGTAAGTGCGTTGTTAAGTGCTTATAATAATAATCCAGAGATGACTGTAAATATAGGTGCTCTATTTTCATACCAAGTGTCAAAGAGAAATAAGATGGGAATTTGTGAACTTCCAAAATTTAGAATTTCAAAAAAAAAGCAGTTCAGAAGTTCAAAGTCGGTCGGAAGGTCGCAATATAAGTCGCATGTTATGTGATTCAGTTACGATCTTATTGTTGCCGGTCCAGAATATAATAGAAATACATGCAATTAACCCCTCAACTTATTCTATTTAGACTAAATATATTTTGTATGATTTTATGCAAAGAAGAGGCAATCCTCATCAGTAAACAGTACACAAACTCACGGTCGTATAAAAAGTTATGGATCTATTCAAATACAAAGTAGTACAAAATAATCTGTCCTATATACTGTGAGAAATATTATATATTTTTGGAAAAGTGCAGCCATTCACGGCTATTTACGCTCATGCCGAGGCAATGCAATTAGGTATTAGCAACATCAAAATCAAGCATTAGCTAGCGGGATACCAGTTCTCCCTCGGTTTCTCATACCGTTGATTGCATACATTTTGTTACATTTAGATGACTTTGAATTTCGCTATATGCTCGGGAATTTTGCTCGGTTGTAAATAGCCGGACGGAATTAGTACGCTCGCCCCGGGCTTACGCCTGGAACAGCGCTGACGCGCTGTTGGCTCGGGAATTATTGCCTAGCCAACGTAGCTGGCGGTTTTATGGGCTTGGCTTCATTCTCGCCCGCATTTTCGCCTTTTCCGCGCCTGACCTCCCTAATTTTTTCCTGTCCGCATTCAACCCCCAAGCCCTTAAAACCACCAGCAGGCTAATATTAATGATTGCCCGCTCTGAGTTGTTGGCGGTAACCAGTCAAACTGTGAGGTGACGAATTTAGTCAACCAATCAAATACTAGATCACTTTGACACTTGTTATGTAAAATCATTATCCACTATTTATGTTGATTGATCTTGTAAAATTTTGCTTCATTAATCGCTTCATCAGCGGTCTCAAAATCACAGACACAAATACACCAGTTTAAATCAACATCTTTCGCTGATCATCAAATGAAACTGAGTACTCGATCGTGCGACCATTATACATTTTCTAAAAGTATATATAAAACAATAGTTCACACGTTAAAGCAATCAGTTAAACGTGGCAAATTTTACCACAACTTGCAACGCAATTTTTGACACAGAGTCACGTTATGTAAAACCTATTCAACCTATCCGCATGTAAAACCTATCCGCGTGTAACATGGCCTATACGTTAATAAGAAACAAAGGGAGAGGTTGTCAGTCAGTAAGTAGACTTGCTACAGGTGGGCTCACACTTTTAGATGATATTTTCTAATTGTGGGGTTATGTTTAGGGTTAGATTTATCCTCACATCCACTCTTAGCAAGTCTAGGAAGTAAAGAGGAAAGGCGGAGCGGAATAGGAGATGAAGAGGGGTAGTAAAAAGGAAGAAAGAATAAAACGAAAAAAAATGGAATGATACTCATTTGAATATATATGGGCTATTGAATGATATTTTGTAGCCTAGTTTATGGCCTTCCAGACCCGAGCGTGAAATGTACGGACGAACTGATGCGCGCTAGAAGGCCTAGCACATTTTGCAAATCCTTGACGCCTGATTTCAGGCTATTCCAACATGACATTCGAAAAATTGAATATTAATGAAAGCAGATTCATCTATATTGTATAGTAAGATATAATTTAAGTGTATTTGATCTGTTTATGTCTTATTCATAGAAGGACAGGAATGTTTTCTAGAAGGGAAAATTTGCGAATTGTGCTAGGCCTTCTCGCTTCTAGCCATAAATTTTGGAGAGATAGGGAAGTAAGGCAACATATAATTTACAACATTACGTTCGTTATTGCTGCGGAGCGAGCGAGTCTGAAGCGAGCGAGCGTAGCAGCAGCCTAATATATGCAGAGAGGGAGTTTTGAAGTAAATTTTATTTAGCGCATGGAATTGTGGTCGTGCGCGCTTGCTATGCGCAGAACACAAATTTTAAACTCGCTCAGTTCCATGTGCTTTTCGATTTTGACGGACGGAGTCAATTTCTAAAGCTTTTTCAAGTCTATTTTGACCATTCAAGGTAGGATATTTTGTCTTTTGTTTATATGTTACGTTTACATTTGTTTACTCCTTTTTGGAAAGTTGGCAATCTCAATTTATATATCTATGAAAACTGAAAGTACACAATCGATCGCAGCTAGATTCAGTGTCTATTTATATATAAACTATATATTCTGCTAATGTGCTATCGACTTTGCTTGAGCTGTTAGTGCTGTAAAGCATGGAAGTCTTACGTAGAGATGTCTTTAAAAGGTTTTTCAATCCATTCGCGTTTGCTTTCTCTTGCTGATTTCCATATTTTGCATCAAGTGATTTTTCGTGTATGCCGCTTGACGATTGTGACTCCGTGTGAACTTGACACAAAGTCACAATATGCAATTGATCGTCTAAATCGCCAGACTGAATCATTCTGATTTGTGCAAGGTTTGACCTATTAAATAGGCTACTGCATGTAGGCATATAAATATGTTTTTATTCCTATTTTACAATGGACTTAATGTTTTTGTCTAGTCGCGAGACAGGGTCTCAGTTCTGCGCGCACAGCACTAAGATAAATATTCGAGTGGCAAAGAGTTGAAATGAGTCACTCACACGCTTTACATGTAGGTCACTCGCATATCCAGCAAAGTAAGAACAGAATGATGGAACAACGCTTTCGTTTATAGCTTTCCAAATGCAAAATTATTTTGCGCACATGTATATATTTTTAACGCTTTTATACACTACAAAAATATGCAAATTTCCTTGCGTGGCAGTTGTTATATATTATTAAACTGCTCTATTTATAGACTCAACTCATTCCGTTAGTAATTTTATAAGATTTTATTAGTACTCCTTTTTTCGGTATTAAATATCAATTCGACGATTCCACAACTCAACTCAACTCAAAACCTGTTATTGACAATATCGTAGACTTTAATTCAGCGTCGGCCACGGACATATAGAACAAATTGAGGGTTGCTTCGCCTGTGCCTAAAAGATAATAAACAAAATCTCGACGTTTCGAGCTAAAGCCCTTCGTCAGGAGAAATTACTCCTGACGAAGGGCTTTAGCTCGAAACGTCGAGATTTTGTTTATTATCTTTTAGGCACACGCGAAGCAACCCTCAATTTGTTCTGTTATTGACAAGACCTGTTTATAATAGTCCACGCCCTTCTCACGTCAATCATACGTTAATATAAATATGAAGATGCAATTAAATTAGACAATATCTCACAGCAGTGTCAAATTACTCATCGCAGTAAACATGGGTTTCATGTGGGAATTCCATGTGGAAGAACAATACATGGAAAATATTGATATTTTGAAATAGATGTTACAAAATTTGATGTCTTTCATGTTTCGTGATATATTTAGCTTGTCTCATCCTGCAAACTATGCTAGGGAATGCATCTACTGACAGCGCGCAAGGCCGCAAGCCACTGGGTCAATGCCAATAATTACCGTCTACTGAATATAATTTGTGTTGCATATTTGTTTGCATGTTTGTTTCAAGAAGCTAAAGAATAATAACAGTCCCGCAGCATTCCCTACCTTGCAGGTACCCTAGTTAGTAGAATTAATTTCGCAACCGCGCTCAATTATGTGCGTTACCACAGGAGGCCCAGGCTCTATTTGCCCGCGCCCGCCTGTGACTTCCTTATAACGAGGGAAGGAAGGAAACATTGAGACCAAAATAGCCCAGACTTGGAATATGTTACACGAAACTATCCTCGACTTTGCGCCTTTAAATGCATTTCTTTCGAGATTAATCGATATCCCCTGCAATAATGATACCGTACAACTCTCAAAACAACGATGTTTTAATCAAAGAGCTTAAATTTGCTCTAAAATCCGTGAGGGAATGACAAAATTTGGCAAAAATATATCCGCGTGCCAGCTTTGCTATTAAAAAACCAGAAGTCGTTGAACAACTCAAAATACACTCAAACCTGATTGGACAACGAATATCAACAAAAATTTCAAATTTCAAAGTTGTCCAATCAGGAAAGAAATTCATTTAAAGGCGAAAAATCGAGGATAGTTTCGTGTAACATATGCCAAGTCTGGGCTATTTTGGTCTCAATGTTTCCTTCCTTCTCTCGTTATAAGGAAGTCACAGGCGGGCGCGGGCAAATAGAGCCTGGGCCTCCTGTGGCGTTACCAGTGGCCAGTGCCTTTGATGTCACGGTTCTCGCGTGAATAAAGATTAAATTATTTTTCAAACATGTCAAAATGTGACACTTGCGAAAGAAGCAGAACACACTATGCATAAATTCTAATTATAGTTTAAGACCTAGTCACCTTTAGTTAACCTTGGATTCATGATTCTCTTACTAAACTACGAGTCTACGTGCACGGGAAACGTTTAAAACTAGTTTAAACAGACACGAGTTATATAGATACAGATATTCCAGAACATGAACTAAGAGCGTTACAATACATAAATTACATAACTGTCCTATTCCTTAATATAGACCTGGAGCGCTTTAATAAAACAATACGACTGTCGTAAACTCTTCATTAAATAATCCCCCGTCTCCTATAATCCCCAACCCCTCTAAACCCCCCACCTTAAAAACATTTCTCGAGTGTTAAATTGTTAAATTGCCCGGTTTGCCAGGCCGAACATCTAGCTTTCCAAAGTCAAGCTTCCACCTAGTCGTCTGATCAGTGATTCCTGATTTAAAAACGTGCTGCTACAAGGAGCTGTCAGAGATGAAAGTCTGGCGAACATGCCGGAGTCAGTTTATTAAACCAAAGGCTCTAAAAGAGTTAAATCCCCGGCATTTTATCCTGGCCTTTGTGTCAGTTTTAAAACGTACCCCGGGTAGCATGATGGCAACGTAAACGTTTGTTAAAATTCTGTATTTCCTCCGGAAAGTCCTGTTAAAACCCCGCATATGCCCGGGAGGGAGGGGTTCAATTGACTAGTGCATTAGTTTACCTACCTGTCATTGGCTCAGGAAAATAATTAATCTGATGATAAAAAGGAAACTTAAAAAACATCACAGCTTGTCGATGAACTTTAACTTCGAAAATACTATGCTCTTTTAGAGGTGGCTGCCAACCATCAACTGCAGTCAGAATAAGACGTAACATATTCCTACTCATGTTTTCTACGTAATCTTTCTTAAAGTTTACTAGTGGCAGCAAGTCTGCATGGCAGCAAGTCTGCATGAATTAATCGCAACCATGTCATGACAATCATGTTTTTAAGGGAGGGTGTTAATTCTTCGTCAGTTGAAACATTTTCACCGTGATGTTGGATATTGCCGCTAGCCTTGATTAAATTGTCGTCGATAAAGCTCAAAAGTCGCTGATACAAGTCCTCGGGGCGTTCGTCAGGTTCCAAACGAATGTTATTGAAATCGAGAAAGTGAGCCTCCGTTGATTGAAAGCCGTAATGTGCACAATTTGCCTGCCAAATTGCTTTTATAGACGTACGTGGAATTCTTTACGAATTAATTTCGTGCGATGACGGGACAATAATGGCCTATTTGGCCAAGCATCAACTCTAATTGAGTCAATTTTTGGACGGTGGTACGTCGGTTGGCTTGGGGAATGTCTTCCCTATCGTTTTCGAGACCACGCAATGGGGATACGGACCTCTTTCGCAGCCATGTTGTGTCGTCGAGTAAAAATGTGGCGAAATTTAGGTCTAAGGAAAGGGTGTATTGAAGGTTTTGGCGCCAGGCTTCGAATGAAGTGATAGTTTCCTGCTTTGTCAGGGCCCATTGTTTTAGGGCATGTATATGCTAGGCATGTTTTGTTGATAAAACTTCGTATGTTAGCAGCTCGAGATGCAAACTAGCTCGTCTTCGACCTGTCTGGTTTGAAAATTTTTCTAATGGCTAAAAGCTTGTAAACTATAGATTTAATTAACTTGGGTAAATGGTAAACAGCTAGCAAATAAGAATAAACTTCAAGACGAGAAACGAAAGCTTTATTAATAATACAGAAAACGCCAAGACAAGCGCGAGCCTGAATTATAATGTAAACAAGAACGACTAACTGTCATTGCCTGCGGTTAAATCAAGTGGTAAAGAAACCCACAAGAGCTACAGCAATCGTTTACTTGATATTGACTAATGCTAACTCATTTTACGAGGAACCAACGTGCTTGCCCCGCTTGGAAGGTCTGACCACTGCGTAATTGATTGGAGGCCGAAATATCAATTATTAAATGGGAAGAAAGCAAAGTTGATGCCTTCTTAAAAGCTACTGCAGAGATGATCGAAATTTGCTTTCCGTTGAAAACCTTCAAAGTCCATGAAAATGATAAACTTTTATATCTGGAAGAATTAAACAAATGATTTTTATCAAATTGTATCAGCAAAGGAGAATGGATCATTTCAAATCAATACGCAACAAAATTGTTTCTGAAATTTGGAAAGAAAAGGAAAAGCTATACAATGAAAAAATGAAACCTGCCGAGTTCACGAGCCGAAGACAAGGTGGAAAAATATAAAAAAGAGTATCGGAAAGAAACAACAAGGCTTTGTTCTCATCGATCCCACAACTGACACTCCGTTAAACCCGAAAGAGACAGCTGATCATCAGTGGCGTAGACAAAGGGGGACAAGGGGGGCTCAGCCCTTACCAATAGGCTGAAGGACTGCCCTTGTGAAAAGATGAAATCCGGGTAGAAATTAGGGGGGGGACGATGACTACCCATGTGACTACCAATCTCATAATGTAAACAAGAACGACTAACTGTCATTCAAGTAACCTATTAACTACTAGTATTAACTAGCAACTATTATCTAATTACAAATGAACAATGTCAATTGTGGCGCAGGAATAAAAGAAGGAAATCCATTTTGAAAGGAAATTGGAGGGAAATTCTAATATTTCAACCTTTGAGGCTTATTAATGTTCATCCCAGAAACACGAGAAATCGCCATTGAGGGACTCTATATTTCAAACTTTTCCCGGGAGACAATGCCCCGGGACCCCCCTAGAAAGGCTCACGCCTTCGGCGTTCGATATATGCCCCCCCCCAAACTTCAAGTCTGGCTACGCCATTGTTGATCATATGAATGAATTTTTCAATAACCTCACAAATTATTATCCAGAAGTAAGAAGCGAATGTTCTTATTATGGAGTCGATGACTCCTTACCGCACATTACGTTTGACAGTGTAGTGAAAAAGATCAACAGTCTGAATGTAAACAAAGCAGTAGGTCATTTTGATCTAAATATGAAGATAATTAAACACTTTGCGAACTATTTTGCTTTTCCGCTAACACATATTTTTAACGAATCATTTACCTGCAGATTATTTTCAGATACATGGAAAATTTCCAAGGTGTGCGGAATACTAACTAGCAAACCATGCTGTTCAGTAAATCTCCTGAGACCAATCGCTCTAACAAGTACCTTGACCAAAGTCCAAGAATCATATGCTACTGAGTGGATGTATGAGGACGTTCTGGATAAAATTAGTGCATGCCAGTTTGGTGGCCTACCTGGATCATTTGCGGTTCAAGCTTTGATATACCTGATGCATAAATGGCATTTGGCAATGAACAATCCAGGAAAGGATATTCGAGTTATCTTCCTTGATTTTCATAAGGCATTTGATGTAATCGATCACAACAAACTTCTCGACACTTTCACTAAAATCGGTGTACGGCCAGCCTTGGTGTGTTGGTTTGCGTCCTATTTTCACGGCAGATAGCAATTAACCTCATTTCAAGGTGAACATTCTGAGTTAAGAAAGATCAAAGGCGAGCACCGCAAGGAAGAAAGTTAATTCCAATAGCATTTAATTTTAAAATAAACCAACTTCCGCTGGTTACTATACCTAATGACCAGGAACTCTTATGTGACGCAGCTGATGACCAAGACAGTGTAATGTTTATGGATGACACTACATTGTCTAAAGTCATTGTGTATCTAACCAATAATCTGGTAGTCCAATTGGTAACACGCAAAGAAATGTAAATAGCGTAGTACAATTTGCAACAGATGAGAAAATGGAACTGAATGGGGAAAATGTCCAGAAATGATAATCGCCTTTGAAGAATTAGGTCAGAAATACCACATGTACGTTATAACATTGGGGACAATGTCCGACATTGGGGACAAGCCCACATAGGTTTGTGCGGAATGGGGGCATTGCAATTAAATGAAAATGACATATGTTGGCATGGTCCACAATGGCTGTGCGGAGGCGAGCATGCATGGCCATCCTCTGAAAGAGCTGCGATATACACGCTAGAAAGTAAGGAAGAGGAAAAGTTTTGAAATCTTGTATAACTTGGAAACGATGGCAAGATGTAGCTTATAGTAGTCCAAAAATAGCAGCAATGCCAGAATTTAGAGCCAGAGCAGCAGCACCATTTGCTAAGGTCGGAGTTGACCACTTTTTGTTAAAGATCCAAATTCACAAGATATGTGTAAGAAATACATTGCCATATTTTCATGTTGCGTCACTAGAGCAATACACGTAGAATTACTTAATGATTTGTCAGCAGGAACGTTTCGCAGAGCATCAAGACGATTTGCAGCGCGAAGAGGAACCCGAAGTTTAATTGTTTCTGATAACGCGAAGACATTCAAAGCGGCTGCAAAAGCAATTAATAAATTACAAAATCACCTACAATATACAGTAGAAGCGATTTAGATAGGATGCACATAAAATGGAAATTCAATTTAGAAAGAGCTCCTTGGTGGGGCGGGTTTCAGTTTCGAAAATAGGAAATTCTAGATTAACAAGTGACGAACTATTGACGATTTTAGTTGAGATAGAAGGAACGTTAAATTCTCGACCACTTACATAGGAGTATAATGAATCTGATACGGAAACATTAACACCGTCACATTTAATTTTGGTAGACTGAGAATTAAGTGACTGCCTGACATACCAGTTGGACATGAGGTAAAGAATGAGACTAGTTGTACCAAACGATATAGACCTTTAAGTATTAGATTAGCGCATTTTTGGAGGCGGTTGGAAAAATGAGTATCTCTCAGGGCTAAGCGAATATCATAAAAGTAAGTCAGCTGAGAACGAAAAAACCGTTCGCATCGGAGATGTTGTAACAGTGTTTGAAGACAATGGTAAGAGAGGTACGGTTGCTGGAAAACAGCAGTTGCGTTACTTAAGGATAAGGTTGTTAGGGGCGCTAAAGTTCGGGTAATAACTAAAGGTAAACCAATTCGCATGAGTAGACCGGTCCAAAAAGTTTATCCGCTTGAGATCCGATGTGAAGCCGAGCAAACCCGGAAATCAGGGGTAGAAATATTAAAGAGCATAAGTCGAAAAACACGGTTGAAGAGACTTCGAGGAGAAACGTTCCTCGAAGAGCAGCAGCGATTTCTTCTGAACAGAGAACAAGAGAGATGGTTGACTTGACTTGTAACCAAGTCAAGGGGGGAGAGTGTTATAAATTAGTAGCTTAGATTTAGTATAGAATAGAACAATATAGTATCAATAATTATGTATGCATGTTAATAATGTTATAATCACATATATCTGGAACATCTACAAAACTGGTAAATAACAGGAAAAGGGACTATAAAAACAATGAGGAACTTGAGTGTTATCTAATAAACAAGATGGAACGTTAACGTAGGGGAAGTTGTGTAGGTTGGTTGTGGTCAACCAAGCAAGGAAGTGATAGTGAATGTTATATCGAATAATAGAGGAGAACGACCGATAGCAGTGGTTAGTCCAGGGCCTTTTTTAACTAATGTACTGAAGGGGCCAAAGCCCCCCCAGCCCCCATGTTGGCCCCCCAGTAAGCTATTTTGGCCCCCCCCAGTGAACGTCCCATTTGTCCAAAATATAAGCCAAAAAGGAGGGAAAAACTGAGTTTAGAGGAAAGTTATGGTATTCTCACAACAAAACCTGGCTCTGTTTAGATGGGATATATCAAAAATTGTCTCTGAAAATGCAGGAAATCAAGCCACAGAGACTCAAGAGTACAAAATATTCTGGGAGGGCCTCCAGACCCCCTTCAGCTTCCCACACCTGTAATACACCACCTACTTGTTACGTCCCCATTCGATGATGCCCCCCCTCACTAACGATTTCTTAAAAAAGGCCCTGGGTTAGTCATACTATGTACGAATGTTAAAAGAGAAATAAATATTTGAAACGAAAGTATACAGTCCCAATTGAGAATCTGCGAAGGAATAAAATCTCACGAGATAATTTTATAACACTTTCTTACTGTAGTTGAATTAGTACATGCTGGACTGCTATTGTAATTGTTGCTTAACAAGTAATATAGTTACAGACACATCAGCAGATAATTAAATCCTCCCTGCTCCTGGCTAGACGATTTAGTGGTATTGTATCTGCCTCGTACCCAGCTGCTATATTAGCGGATACATGAAGTATCGCAGTATCGCAATGGATGAGCCCTCCATGGGGTTGGGCCCTCCCCATCAGCCCCTTCGCGCCTGTCTCATTATCGCAATACTTCATGTAAATCATGTAAATCCATCATACATCCGCTCTTTTCTGTGCTCAGGAGGGACGCCTGGGTACGAGACAGGTATTGTATAATGTTTGGTGTAAAATAGCCTATTCAGACATAACAGCGGAGCTATGGCTAAACATTGTCAAAGATTCAATTTTCATCTCTATTTGGAAACGTTTTAAAACCGTGATTTAAATTATACTCATGGTTAACTTGTTGCTTACAAATATGTAGCCTGCGTGGCAGGCGTTCTATTGTGGGGGAGGGAGTTTTGTTCAGAGCGCGCGATTTTTTTTACTCTCCCTTCGCTTTTTCTCCTCCCCCCTAACTTCTCACCTAGCGCGCGCTCTAAAAAAAAGCGCGCGCTCTAAACAAAATTCCCTCCCACACAATAGAACGCCTGCCACGCAGGCTAACAAATATGAGATTCCTATAAAATACGCCCACCTATATGAGAAAAGCGGGGAGGGGTATGTCAAGAGTGAAAATTGGGAAAAGGCAAAGCATTGTTAACCAAAACACTTTCAATAAAACAGGCGGTGTGCCACACGAAACATGTGACCGTAATATTGAACGTCATGCTGCTGTCTCGTGCAAACGCTGATACCACTGTCGGAATAGGTCCAGGAGTTTTGGACATTTTTCCTTGTCTATTTGCATTCGTCCACTTTTGATCTTCAGAAAAGCTTATTTATTCTTCTAAAACTAGTAGTTACTATCGCAAGGAAAATGCTGCCTTGACCAAATAGTAATATTGAACGTATTTATATTGCTAATGGCACACTGTATGTATAGATTTATTTTCTTGTCCAAACGATGAGATTACAACAGTGCGATTACAACACTGTGATTATTGTAAATAATAATATATAAGAAGTACACATGCTAAACAAACATGTCACAACAGTCTTTGTTCCCAATCTGTAGATGATATGATATGATATGATATGATACTTTAATGATATGCTCCCAAGTGGGCTCTTCAGCATAAAATTACAACAATTTAAATATTAATATAACAGCTAATTTAAAATGTTATGTTAAGATAATTTAAACTATATATCTATAAGACTTTCTAGTAAATTGTCAATTTATGATAAAAGGATAAAAATTATGGATTCGAATAAAACGTATCTAGAATATGTGATTTAAGTTTCTTCTTAAAACTTCTTACTGTAGGAATGTTTTTAAAATTGTCTTCTAAATCGTTCCAGATTTTCGTTCCTCTGTAGTGAAACGTTCTCTGTCCTGCTGCCGTTCTGTAAAATGGAATGTGGAGCAGATCTTGATAGCGCATTGGATGATCGTGTAACTCAGCACGTTTACTAAACTTGTCGCATAAATAATTGGGGGCTAGGTTGTTAACGCACTTATAGGCCATTACTGTATCTCTAAACAATAACAGTTGTTCGATAGGTAGCCATCCAAGTTCTTGTAAAACTGGTGTAATATGGTCAAACTTTCTGGTATTTGTGATGACTCTACACGCAAAGTTCTGTACTGCCTGGAGTTTTTTCAAATTCACAGAGGAAGTATTAGACCAGACGGAGGAGCAGTATAAAAGCCTGCTAATAACAAGAGCTTCAATAACTAACAAGAGCGTATCTCTGTCGAAGCTGTCCTTGACTCGGTAGATTTGAACTAATTTGGACATACATGATGAAACCAGTTTAGTAATGTGACAGTCATATGATAGGTGTGAGTCAAGAAGTACCCTAGATCTTCGACGGATGGGACTGGCGTAATGGTTTTTCCCAAGAGGTTTAACGATATATCAGGGGATGGTTCCATCAGTTGACTTGTTCCAACAAGGAGGAATTTAGTTTTCTGGGTTAATAAGCAATTGGTTCGCAGAACACCACTTTACGACCCTGTTGAGATCTGATTCCAAATTATGAGTCGCTTGTTCTATGTCTTTGATGGAGAACGACAGAAAAACTTTAGAATCATCTACGTACGAATCAAGGTTACACGATTGAGTGGTTGATGGTAGGTCATTTGTGTAGATACAGAACAATAGAGGTGATAGGATTGCACCTTGTGGTACGCCATGAGTAATGGGGAGTGAAGAAGACATTTGTGATCCAATACGTACAGATTGAGATCTACCAGAGAGATAACTGTCGAACCATTTCAATGCCTCAGGAGAAGCACCAACGCAACTTAGTTTATGCAACAAGATTGAGTGGCTGACGCTGTCAAATGCTTTGGATAAATCTAACAAGATCAAAGCGGTCACCATCTTCTTGTCCATAGCTTCCAGAATACAGTCGCTTACCATAATGTTGATGGTTTCAGTGGAATGGTATTTTCTATTTCCACTCTGATGAGAGGATAAACGATTATTGTTAGATAAGTAAGCACCAAATTGATTAAGGACAACTTTTTCACAGATTTTTGAAGCAACGACAAGAAGTGAAAGAGGTCGATTATTCGATGCCAACTCGTGATCGCCTTCCTTCAGCAATGGTATTACTTCGGCTAATTTCCAAACATCAGGAAACGTCGATGAAGCGAGTGAACAGTTTATTATGTCCGTGAGGGGGGCTAATATCACAGGAAGGCTGTCTTTAATAACACGAAGGCTTATCTTATCTAGTCCAGGGACTTGTTAGTGGGCATAGCGAGGATAATACGTTGCACCTCGGTGCAGGTAACTGATTCGAAGTAAAATAGCTCACTTGTTGGGTAAGAAATTACAGTAGATAATGGACTAATTAATTCAATGTTATTGTCTTCAGCTACACGTCTTGCTGCTTCAGCGGTGTTCTTTCCCAGCGAGGTGAAGTACTGGTTGAAATCATCAGCCACTACTTTTTTATCTTTGGCATATACTTGCGATTCCTTTTCTTTGGTTGGAATATATCGATTTATTGTCTTCCAAAGAGAGCTGGGGTTGTTCTTATGTTTCTGAACTTCATTAAATGCGTGGATTTTGGCAGCACTTTTTAGTGTAGATTTGACTTTGTTACGATAATCTTTGTAATGATTCCAATCATTATTGTCGCGGGTCTGTAGGTAACGGCGGTGAAGTCGATCTCTACCTCTCATAAGGTTTTTAATTTCGTGCGTGACGTACGGGCATGGTCGGCTACGAACTTTCACGGTCTTTATTGGTGCATGTACACCAAGGACAGAGTGAAGTATGTCGAATTCACGTCGCATTCCGAGAAAATAGATAGGAGACGGTTTGAGTTCGAAGCGAGATCAGAGGAGAATGACAAGGGGTTATAGTGCTTGTAGCTCCGTACAGTAATAAAGCATGGTGCTTTCTTAGGTGGTCTCAACTTCAGTATGGCGTAAACAGGTAGATGGTCGCTGATTGGGGTATTTAACACGCCGCTTTCGCGCACAAGTTTCGAGGACGAGGTGAGAATAACGTCAATTAATGAGTGGCAAGTATGTGTTATTCTAGTTGGACTATTGATCATTTGTGTGAGGTTTAGTTCAGCAGATACGTCAGCTAGAACTTTCTGGTCACGGCTAGTCTTTAACAAATTGCAGTTCAGATCACCGAGAATGAAAATCGGTTTTCCATATAGAAGAGCTTGCATGTAATTAGGTTTGAAGAAGTTCTCAAAACAGGCCACAGGACAGTCTGGTGGACGGTACGAAACACATATTAAAAGAGATTTGGATTTATTGCATTGAAGTTTTATCCAGAGTTGGTGGAAATTAGTTTCGGATATTTGTGAAAGTTCTTTTAATACGGAGGCTTTTATTTCTTTTCGAATGTAGGCGCAAACGCCGCCACCCCTTTATGAAGGCGATCGAGCCTGAACAACTTATAGCCCTCGACGCCGACTTCAGAGTTGGTAACCGTTGTGTTCAACCATGTTTCGGAGATTGTAAGGACATCGATATTTGATGATATGGCTAGATCCTAAGTTGAACAAGATGGGCTATGTTCCTCAATGAGCGAATATTTAAGTGAACAATCTTTAGGCCTGAAAGAGTAATAGGAGTTGTTGTTGCAAGTTCGTCAATGGAGGTTATTTTAACAGCAATATTATTGCTATTGACCACATTGCCGTTTTTTCTAGCAGTGTTATATGGCCGGGTATGATTTGTTATAAGTACAGGGATCGTGTGTTGAGGAAAATGAAGGTTAGCATCTACATGGTTCGGCCCGTGATGTATTGTTGTATTTCTCCTTTGAACTAGGTCGAGGGTGTTACTGAAATTCCGGTTTGAAATCGAACGCTCTTGATTACGTGGGGTTATTCTAACGGGTATTCGAAAGAGAACTCCATCAGCGGTCTCAGCGAACATGGGTGAGGGAATTGGGGGGATCGTGGTTTGGGGTATGTCGTGAGTGGATATGTTGTTTTGTGCCGAACATGTGACAGGTAATTCTGCCAGTCTGGGGGTCGTCTCCTCTCGGGAACAGGATGAAAATTTTGCATGCGATTAAATCTATTTTTGCTGCTGTTTTTCCTCCTTCTATGAAAACTATGCCGATGCATATTCCTATGGACATGAGCTTCGGTCGAATTGGCCTTTGCCTTACTCGTTTTTGATTTCATGTTACGAGGGGTATCATGGGATTCGTTGAGACTGATTAGGGGTAAAAATTGAACATCTTTAAGAACATTAAAGGTTGACGAACTAACGTTCCTCAAACTGTAGTTGTGACCATCGATAATGGGATATGTGTCAACCTTGTTGTCGAATTCATTCATAGTAACTGACACTCCAGGTACTTGAAGTGGGGATTTGCGTTCGATAATATTTAGCAATTTCCTTGCATTCAAATTAACTTTCACATGTTGACCGTCAGGGGAATTGATGCCATTGATCAGATTATTATTATGGCTTTGTAATAGGTTGGCTGAGCTATTATCGGTATTTAAAAATAATTGATTATCCTTAACTGATGAGTTAATTTCTTTACGGTCATTGTCAACGCGTCCATTGTTGGAAACGACTAGATTGGAAGTCAGGCGCGATTTCTGTGCAAGGTCGGTCGGGGAGTTTTTCTCACCCAAACCTCGATTAAAGTCACGATTGCTTTGTTCTACATGGTTCGGCCCGCATTGTTTATCGTTTTTTATGGCAGCGTTGCTAGGGAAAGTTTCATTCTGCTTTGAATTGGAGATTTTGGTCTTAATTAATTCTCTCAAGGAGTCATTAATCGCCTCAGTGGCTTTAAGTTTAAATTCAAGAGAGGCAATAATATCGTTCAATTCATTAACCTCACACGTTCTTCCTTTGATTAAAATAGACAGATCAGCTTCCAGGCGCATGCATTTCTCCCTCTCACTAGAAAGCTCCTTTTTAAGCTGGTTTACTTCATCTTTCCGGGGTTTAATGGCGTTAGCTTTAATATCATTTTGCATAATCGCCATCTCAAGCTTTACCCCTTCTAAATCAGCAGCTAATAATGCACACCGACAGTTACAATAAGATCCTTGCGTTGATTTGCAACGTGGGGTGTCACTTCTTACCTCAATGTGATCGCCGACCAGCGTATCGTTCCTAGCCAAGGATTTTGGACTTTCGGTACATGCTTCGACCACTGAATTCGTATCGGTTGTGCTTACACAATCGGACATAGACAAATATTTCATTTCATATTTATTTAGCATTTAGCTTCCATCAGTGTTCATCTGTACTGTCCAGTGAATTGTCAAAATACATGATTATACAGCAAACCAACATAATAGTAATAAGTATATCTCTCCAAAACAACTGTGAGCAGGGATCCACATGACATATGTTGGAAATATTTAATTCTTTATATCGCAGATTCCATCCCATTACAGATGATGTAATATATCCATATTATTTTGTAAGTTTGTAACAACCATTTTTTTCAAGTAAATATAACATAATTTATCAACCAAATTTGGTTTTCATTTTCTGCCTCAACAGGCAGTCAATGTTACTTTGTGCCACAACTGGCTCTGCCACAATGGGCAGATCAATAATATTTTGTGCCTCAACATCCTCAACAGGTTCTATCACAATGAGCTATTCCATTTAAAATCCGTAATCCCCCTCTATCGAGGACAGGGATTTTTCTATAATCCGGAAGAATTCCTGACTTTCAACAGCCCACCTGAGGAATTTTGTATTTACAACACCTACCCCTGAAGAATTCCTGTCTTACAGCTATTACCCCTGAAGAATTTGACTGCAACCCCCTGAAGAATGCAATTTTTTTACTCAACCCCTGAAGAATTCCAAGCCTAAATAGTCACACCCCTGAATAATTCCAAGGCAAAATGGCCCATTACCCCTGCAGAATTCCAGGGTCCTCCATAGGGGGGTACGGTATTAAATGGAATAGCCCAATGGGTAGATCAATGTTTCTTTCTGCCACAATGGGCAGATCAATATTTAGTGCCTCAATGGGCTCTACCACAACAGGTAGATTGATATTTTGTGCTACGATCACAGGTACAGGCTCTATGACTACAGCTAGATCACTATTTGTCACCGTCATAGATGGGGCACAGGCGATATATTAACTGTGTCGATCACAGACCGACATATGACATATCTTGTAAGAAAGCATGTTTGAGCCCGTTGAGGCACAAAATATTATTGATCTGCCCATTGTGGCAGGGCCAGTTGTGGACAAAGTAACATTCATCCGCCTGTTGAGGCAGAAAATGAAAACCAAATTTGGTTGATAAATTATGGTATATTTACTTGTTATGGTTGTGACAAACTTACAAAAAATATGGATATATTACATCATCTTAAGGGCCTAATGAGATGGAATTATCATCGTACATGAATTAATTAACCTCCACGGGTAGATATTTAATATTATTTGTCATCATACATGAATTATAAAAACTAACTATGGTTGGTAAGTTATCTATAGACAAATATTCTACACCAGGATCTAGGACTAATAAGCCATTACTCAGAGCTTTTAAATACATTTTGTCTCCTTGTATTAAGACATTAGTAAATGTTGTTTTAGACCACGCGGACAATGGAATATTTCGTGCTGAAAGAAGCGCCGATAAACTAATAAAAGCACATTGCTTTCCTCTAGAATGAACACTAAACAGTTCATCGCCTTGATGAATATCGGCAGAAAGAAATAAAGCCATACTTACCTGTGTTTCTTCGGGAAATGTTTGTATATTTTGCAGCTAGTCAGATCCAGAAATCCAGATTTTACAAAATCTTGTAAAATCTTGAGAGTTCTGAACTTGCAGATCACATGGAACAAAACATGCGCGTGCAATACAATATTTTCACTCACTCTCCCCCCATTTTAAAAATTCTCCTTGAGCTCGACTTTCTGCCCGGAATTCCGACAACTGACAGAGGCAAGATCGAGATCTCGCCTATACATAGGTCGGCGTAAAAGACTGGGGCGGGTGAACTCTGGAGAAACCTTGCCATGTCAAGAATAGTGTGCTGCCTTCGGCAGCAAATATGGGAAGTTCTTATTCGATGTGATTTAGATTGAACACGATCTTTTTTTGTTATTGTTCGACATGCTGTTCGCAATAAGATATGTTCAATGTCTCAATGACGCAAAAAATGTTCTTCAAATATGTCGTAACCTTGTCGTAACCGCTCATCGTAGAAACCTTCCCAATGACTTGTTTAACGCAAGAAAACAGCTGCATCAGATAATTTGGGATATTTCTATCGACCTCTTCTCGTTAAGCTGATATTTTCGATAATATTTCTGTTAAAATGTTTGCGCTTGCATCGTTGTCTGGTTTAATGCTGGATAACATTTATGACAGTCATAAATGACTATTCTATTTTAATAATATGGTATACAGACTAACTGGACTACACTTGTATTATCGCAGAATATAGTTATTTTACTGACGCAAATATTATCTGTGATGAGTGCAAGGAAACAGTCTTCGCTCGAAACGCAGAAGTTATTCTATTCTTCAGGTAGATTGATCCAAAAGACCCGCTGTGTTTCATATAGACGTTACCTACAGTACACTGGAAGTCTGGAACCACACGTTATGAGTGCAAGAACACTGTTAGGTTGTGCAAGATGTTTGGTTTGTATAAGATTCCGAAAGATGTAATTTATACAAGTCAAATGAACAAAAATTTATCATAGTTCAATATAGAGAATGCCTTTCACTGCTGTGGACAACTTCCGGATTTTTGAAGCCCTTGTAACAGACGAACACATAAACAACGCCATTATTGATATTCAATATACCCTGCGGTTAACATGTCAACCCTTGCATGTGTGGGGCGATATTTGTATCACAATCTTTTCGTAATTTGTGTTTAAACGCGCAAAAAATTCTAGTGTCTAAATGTAAACCACAATCCCTAACCCAAGAACATTAAGATTCACCTGTCAACCCAAAATATAGCTACGACTCTATTACGAAGCCAAAACGAAGGCCAAACGTTCTTGTGAGCCTAATGTTCTATTTTACCCATTAGACTTTGCGATTCCGTGTCGGACTCTTCGATTCGCGTCTATAAACTTATTTTGCAGATATTCAAACGTATTTTGCAGGTTTCACAATATATTCGAAATAAGCCTGACACAAAACAATAGACAATCCGTAAATTGTCAACATTATGATTCTCAACATTTCGACTATGTATTTACAGTCATCTCCAGGAGAAAATTATTGTGTTTTATGGAACATTCTTGTGACGATACATGCTGTTGGCTGATTATATGGAATTTTCTGCAGGGCGAGTTTAAACCAGACCATCGAGAGTATTGTCCTATATAGACACCTCCCGAATTTGTTGCGGGAAATGAAAACAATAGATAAGTTTGATTCAAGTGAGACGAAGGTATGCGGCTGTTTTTATTTTAAAATATGTACTAAAATATTTACATTCGTCTGAGCTTTCGTCGGTCAACGACATCATCAGAGACAGATAAGTATGGAAACATACATGCTATTTATACAACGTTACGGAGATATTTGCATGATTATAATGTAAAGTAATCTTAAGGAGCTAATTGCCCTTGACGGCGGTGGTTCACAAGGAGCAATGGTAGAAAGATTACTTATTAAAACAAAAGGTCACTTAGTTCCGTGCATTCTTCGCTAGAGTTGATGGTTGGTTGCATCTGTCTAATTAAGGATGCTTCTTTTAATCGCAAATTGACCTCATCATTGTCTCTGGCAATTACATGCAGATAGAAATGTTTGTCTGTGTTACGGTAGGCTAGGAAATGTTTGTATACAGACGATGCATCTGTCCTAATGTGTTCTTTAACCCTATCATGCAGATTTCTAATAGTGCTGCCTATGTATATCTCTTTACACTTGCTGCAAACGATCTTGTAGACGACTCTTTTTTGAAAACAGAGGCATGTGGCGAAACCGGACAGCTCTCTCTCTCTTGCATGTAGCAGTTTGGTTTTTAGGTTTTAATGCTTGCCTTAGTGTGAATGTTCTGCGGGCTATTCTGATGTCAATGCCTTCTTCACGGAAAAGCCGCTTTATTCTATTGTCCACGGAATCTGATATGTATGGGATTTTGAGATATAAATAATCTGTATCATTCGCGGCGACTGCGCTGTTGCCGTTGTTGTTGTTGTTGTTGTTGTTGTTGTTGTTGTTGTTGTTGTTGTTGTTGTTGTTGTTGTTGCCATTGCTGCTTTGTATCTGTTTCAGCTCTGAGGTCTTTATCATATGCTCAGGGTATCCGTTTAGGGCTAGTACGTTGCTAAACTCATAATTTTACATGCTTATGGAAAGAAAATTGCTGCAAGCGGTTTGTGTATGTTGGGAAGCCAATGTAATTGTAATCACATTAGTAAATGAAGAAACCCTGGAAAATTTAGTGATATTGTATAATGTTTGGTTCAAAATAGCCTATTGAGTATTGAGAAGAGCTTAATTGTCATGGTTTTTAGTTTTGTCTCATATTGAAACATTGCAAACTGATTTAGAGTATATGCTTGTAAGTATGAGATTCATATGAGATATCCCCACTTAGGAGAAAATTGGGATGGATATCTTTTATGAGGAGTGAAAATTTGGAGCGATTCGCCAATAGGCCTATTTTGCAGATATTATAGAACACCACTTTCGCAGAACACCACTTTACGACCCTGTTGAGATCTGATTCCAAATTATGAGTCGCTTGTTCTATGTCTTTGATGGAGAACGACAGAAAAACTTTAGAATCATCTACGTACGAATCAAGGTTACACGATTGAGTGGTTGATGGTAGGTCATTTGTGTAGATACAGAACAATAGAGGTGATAGGATTGCACCTTGTGGTACGCCATGAGTAATGGGGAGTGAAGAAGACATTTGTGATCCAATACGTACAGATTGAGATCTACCAGAGAGATAACTGTCGAACCATTTCAATGCCTCAGGAGAAGCACCAACGCAACTTAGTTTATGCAACAAGATTGAGTGGCTGACGCTGTCAAATGCTTTGGATAAATCTAACAAGATCAAAGCGGTCACCATCTTCTTGTCCATAGCTTCCAGAATACAGTCGCTACCATAATGTTGATGGTTTCAGTGGAATGGTATTTTCTATTTCACTCTGATGAGAGGATAAACGATTATTGTTAGATAAGTAAGCACCAAATTGATTAAGGACAACTTTTCACAGATTTTGAAGCAACGACAAGAAGTGAAAGAGGTCGATTATTCGATGCCAACTCGTGATCGCCTTCCTTCAGCAATGGTATTACTTTTAATTTCCAAACATCAGGAAACGTCGATGAAGCGAGTGAACAGTTTATTATGTCCGTGAGGGGGCTAATATCACAGGAAGGCTGTCTTTAATAACACGAAGGCTTATCTTATCTAGTCCAGGGACTTGTTAGTGGGCATAGCGAGGATAATACGTTGCACCTCGGCAGGTAACTGATTCGAAGTAAAATAGCTCACTTGTTGGGTAAGAAATTACAGTAGATAATGGACTAATTAATTCAATGTTATTGTCTTCAGCTACACGTCTTGCTGCTTCAGCGGTGTTCTTTCCCAGCGAGGTGAAGTACTGGTTGAAATCATCAGCCACTACTTTTTTATCTTTGGCATATACTTGCGATTCCTTTTCTTTGGTTGGAATATATCGATTTATTGTCTTCCAAAGAGAGCTGGGTTGTTCTTATGTTTCTGAACTTCATTAAATGCGTGGATTTTGGCAGCACTTTTAGTGTAGATTTGACTTTGTTACGATAATCTTTGTAATGATTCCAATCATTATTGTCGCGGGTCTGTAGGTAACGGCGGTGAAGTCGATCTCTACCTCTCATAAGGTTTTTAATTTCGTGCGTGACGTACGGGCATGGTCGGCTACGAACTTTCACGGTCTTTATTGGTGCATGTACACCAAGGACAGAGTGAAGTATGTCGTTGAAAATTCACGTCGCATTCCGAGAAAATAGATAGGAGACGGTTTGAGTTCGAAGCGAGATCAGAGGAGAAATGACAAGGGGTTATAGTGCTTGTAGCTCCGTACAGTAATAAAGCATGGTGCTTTCTTAGGTGGTCTCAACTTCAGTATGGCGTAAACAGGTAGATGGTCGCTGATTGGGGTATTTAACACGCCGCTTTCGCGCACAAGTTTCTGAGGACGAGGTGAGAATAACGTCAATTAATGAGTGGCAAGTATGTGTTATTCTAGTTGGACTATTGATCATTTGTGTGAGGTTTAGTTCAGCAGATACGTCAGCTAGAACTTTCTGGTCACGGCTAGTCTTTAACAAATTGCAGTTCAGATCACCGAGAATGAAAATCGGTTTTCCATATAGAAGAGCTTGCATGTAATTAGGTTTGAAGAAGTTCTCAAAACAGGCCACAGGACAGTCTGGTGGACGGTACGAAACACATATTAAAAGAGATTTGGATTTATTGCATTGAAGTTTTATCCAGAGTTGGTGGAAATTAGTTTCGGATATTTGTGAAAGTTCTTTTAATACGGAGGCTTTTATTTCTTTTCGAATGTAGGCGCAAACGCCGCCACCCCAATTTAATTAAGGCGATCGAGCCTGAACAACTTATAGCCCTAGAAGCCGACTTCAGAGTTGGTAACCGTTGTGTTCAACCATGTTTCGGAGATTGTAAGGACATCGATATTTGATGATATGGCTAGATCCCTGTTGAACAAGATGGGCTATGTTCCTCAATGAGCGAATATTTAAGTGAACAATCTTTAGGCCTGAAAGAGTAATAGGAGTTGTTGTTGCAAGTTCGTCAATGGAGGTTATTTTAACAGCAATATTATTGCTATTGACCACATTGCCGTTTTTTCTAGCAGTGTTATATGGCCGGGTATGATTTGTTATAAGTACAGGATCGGGTGTTGAGGAAAATGAAGGTTAGCATCTACATGGTTCGGCCCGTGATGTATTGTTGTATTTCTCCTTTGAACTAGGTCGAGGGTGTTACTGAAATTCCGGTTTGAAATCGAACGCTCTTGATTACGTGGGGTTATTCTAACGGGTATTCGAAAGAGAACTCCATCAGCGGTCTCAGCGAACATGGGTGAGGGAATTGGGGGGATCGTGGTTTGGGGTATGTCGAGTGGATATGTTGTTTTGTGCCGAACATGTGACAGGTAATTCTGCCAGTCTGGGGTCGTCTCTCTCGGGAACAGGATGAAAATTTTGCATGCGATTAAATCTATTTTTGCTGCTGTTTTTCCTCCTTCTATGAAAACTATGCCGATGCATATTCCTATGGACATGAGCTTCGGTCGAATTGGCCTTTGCCTTACTCGTTTTGATTTCATGTTACGAGGGGTATCATGGGATTCGTTGAGACTGATTAGGGGTAAAAATTGAACATCTTTAAGAACATTAAAGGTTGACGAACTAACGTTCCTCAAACTGTAGTTGTGACCATCGATAATGGGATATGTGTCAACCTTGTTGTCGAATTCATTCATAGTAACTGACACTCCAGGTACTTGAAGTGGGATTTGCGTTCGATAATATTTAGCAATTTCCTTGCATTCAAATTAACTTTCACATGTTGACCGTCAGGGGAATTGATGCCATTGATCAGATTATTATTATGGCTTTGTAATAGGTTGGCTGAGCTATTATCGGTATTTAAAAATAATTGATTATCCTTAACTGATGAGTTAATTTCTTTACGGTCATTGTCAACGCGTCCATTGTTGGAAACGACTAGATTGGAAGTCAGGCGCGATTTCTGTGCAAGGTCGGTCGGGAGTTTTCTCACCCAAACCTCGATTAAAGTCACGATTGCTTTGTTCTACATGGTTCGGCCCGCATTGTTTATCGTTTTTATGGCAGCGTTGCTAGGAAAGTTTCATTCTGCTTTGAATTGAGATTTTGGTCTTAATTAATTCTCTCAAGGAGTCATTAATCGCCTCAGTGGCTTTAAGTTTAAATTCAAGAGAGGCAATAATATCGTTCAATTCATTAACCTCACACGTTCTTCCTTTGATTAAAATAGACAGATCAGCTTCCAGGCGCATGCATTTCTCCCTCTCACTAGAAAGCTCCTTTTTAAGCTGGTTTACTTCATCTTTCCGGGGTTTAATGGCGTTAGCTTTAATATCATTTTGCATAATCGCCATCTCAAGCTTTACCCCTTCTAAATCAGCAGCTAATAATGCACACCGACAGTTACAATAAGATCCTTGCGTTGATTTGCAACGTGGGGTGTCACTTCTTACCTCAATGTGATCGCCGACCAGCGTATCGTTCCTAGCCAAGGATTTTGGACTTTCGGTACATGCTTCGACCACTGAATTCGTATCGGTTGTGCTTACACAATCGGACATAGACAAATATTTCATTTCATATTTATTTAGCATTTAGCTTCCATCAGTGTTCATCTGTACTGTCCAGTGAATTGTCAAAATACATGATTATACAGCAAACCAACATAATAGTAATAAGTATATCTCTCCAAAACAACTGTGAGCAGGGATCCACATGACATATGTTGGAAATATTTAATTCTTTATATCGCAGATTCCATCCCATTACAGATGATGTAATATATCCATATTATTTTGTAAGTTTGTAACAACCATTTTTTTCAAGTAAATATAACATAATTTATCAACCAAATTTGGTTTTCATTTTCTGCCTCAACAGGCAGTCAATGTTACTTTGTGCCACAACTGGCTCTGCCACAATGGGCAGATCAATAATATTTTGTGCCTCAACATCCTCAACAGGTTCTATCACAATGAGCTATTCCATTTAAAATCCGTAATCCCCCTCTATCGAGGACAGGGATTTTTCTATAATCCGGAAGAATTCCTGACTTTCAACAGCCCACCTGAGGAATTTTGTATTTACAACACCTACCCCTGAAGAATTCCTGTCTTACAGCTATTACCCCTGAAGAATTTGACTGCAACCCCCTGAAGAATGCAATTTTTTTACTCAACCCCTGAAGAATTCCAAGCCTAAATAGTCACACCCCTGAATAATTCCAAGGCAAAATGGCCCATTACCCTGCAGAATTCCAGGGTCCTCCATAGGGGGGTACGGTATTAAATGGAATAGCCCAATGGGTAGATCAATGTTTCTTTCTGCCACAATGGGCAGATCAATATTTAGTGCCTCAATGGGCTCTACCACAACAGGTAGATTGATATTTTGTGCTACGATCACAGGTACAGGCTCTATGACTACAGCTAGATCACTATTTGTCACCGTCATAGATGGGGCACAGGCGATATATTAACTGTGTCGATCACAGACCGACATATGACATATCTTGTAAGAAAGCATGTTTGAGCCCGTTGAGGCACAAAATATTATTGATCTGCCCATTGTGGCAGGGCCAGTTGTGGACAAAGTAACATTCATCCGCCTGTTGAGGCAGAAAATGAAAACCAAATTTGGTTGATAAATTATGGTATATTTACTTGTTATGGTTGTGACAAACTTACAAAAAATATGGATATATTACATCATCTTAAGGGCCTAATGAGATGGAATTATCATCGTACATGAATTAATTAACCTCCACGGGTAGATATTTAATATTATTTGTCATCGTACATGAATTATAAAACTAACTATGGTTGGTAAGTTATCTATAGACAAATATTCTACACCAGGATCTAGGACTAATAAGCCATTACTCAGAGCTTTTAAATACATTTTGTCTCCTTGTATTAAGACATTAGTAAATGTTGTTTTAGACCACGCGGACAATGGAATATTTCGTGCTGAAAGAAGCGCCGATAAACTAATAAAAGCACATTGCTTTCCTCTAGAATGAACACTAAACAGTTCATCGCCTTGATGAATATCGGCAGAAAGAAATAAAGCCATACTTACCTGTGTTTCTTCGGGAAATGTTTGTATATTTTGCAGCTAGTCAGATCCAGAAATCCAGATTTTACAAAATCTTGTAAAATCTTGAGAGTTCTGAACTTGCAGATCACATGGAACAAAACATGCGCGTGCAATACAATATTTTCCCTCCCTCTCCCCCCATTTTAAAAATTCTCCTTGAGCTCGACTTTCTGCCCGGAATTCCGACAACTGACAGAGGCAAGATCGAGATCTCGCCTATACATAGGTCGGCGTAAAAGACTGGGGCGGGTGAACTCTGGAGAAACCTTGCCATGTCAAGAATAGTGTGCTGCCTTCGGCAGCAAATATGTGGGGAAGTTCTCATTCGATGTGATTTAGATTGAACACGATTTTCTTGGGTTATAGTTTGACATGCTGTTTGCGATAAGATATGTTCAATGACGCAAAAAATGTTCTTCAAATATGTCGTAACCTTGTCGTAACCGCTCATCGTAGAAACCTTCCCATTGACTTGTTTAACGCAAGAAAAAACAGCTGCATCAGATAATTTGGGATATTTCTATCGACCTCTTCTCGTTAAGCTGATATTTTCGATAATATTTCTGTTAAAATGTTTGCGCTTGCATCGTTGTCTGGTTTAATGCTGGATAACATTTATGACAGTCATAAATGACTATTCTATTTTAATAATATGGTATACAGACTAACTGGACTACACTTGTATTATCGCAGAATATAATTATTTTGCTGACGCAAATATTATCTGTGATGAAGTGCAAGGAAACAGTCTTCGCTCGAAACGCCGAAGTTCTTATTCTATTCTTCAGGTAGATTGATCCAAAAGACCCGCCGTGTTTCATATAGACGTTACCTACAGTACACTGGAAGTCTGGAACCACACGTTATGAGTGCAAGAACACTGTTAGGTTGTGCAAGATGTTTGGTTTGTATAAGATTCCGAAAGATGTAATTTATACAAGTCAAATGAACAAAAATTTATCATAGTTCAATATAGAGAATGCCTTTCCACTGCTGTGGACAACTTCCGGATTTTTTGAAGCCCTTGTAACAGACGAACACATAAACAACGCCATTATTGATATTCAATATACCCTGCGGTTAACATGTCAACCCTTGCATGTGTGGGGCGATATTTGTATCACAATCTTTTTCGTAATTTCGTGTTTAAACGCGCAAAAAATTCTAGTGTCTAAATGTAAACCACAATCCCTAACCCAAGAACATTAAGATTCACCTGTCAACCCAAAATATAGCTACGACTCTATTACGAAGCCAAAACGAAGGCCAAACGTTCTTGTGAGCCTAATGTTCTATTTTACCCATTAGACTTTGCGATTCCGTGTCGGACTCTTCGATTCGCGTCTATAAACTTATTTTGCAGATATTCAAACGTATTTTGCAGGTTTTCACAATATATTCGAAATAAGCCTGACACAAAACAATAGACAATCCGTAAATTGTCAACATTATGATTCTCAACATTTCGACTATGTATTTACAGTCATCTCCAGGAGAAAATTATTGTGTTTTATGGAACATTCTTGTGACGATACATGCTGTTGGCTGATTATATGGGAAATTTTCTGCCAGGGCCGAGTTTAAACCAGACCATCGAGAGTATTGTCCTATATAGACACCTCCCGAATTTGTTAGCGGGAAATGAAAACAATAGATAAGTTTGATTCAAGTGAGACGAAGGTATGCGGCTGTTTTTATTTTAAAAATATGTACTAAAATATTTACATTCGTCTGAGCTTTCGTCGGTCAACGACATCATCAGAGACAGATAAGTATGGAAACATACATGCTATTTATACAACGTTGTTACGGAGATATTTGCATGATTATAATGTAAAGTAATCTTAAGGAGCTAATTGCCCTTGACGGCGGTGGTTCACAAGGAGCAATGGTAGAAAGATTACTTATTAAAACAAAAGGTCACTTAGTTCCGTGCATTCTTCGCTAGAGTTGATGGTTGGTTGCATCTGTCTAATTAAGGATGCTTCTTTTAATCGCAAATTGACCTCATCATTGTCTCTGGCAATTACATGCAGATAGAAATGTTTGTCTGTGTTACGGTAGGCTAGGAAATGTTTGTATACAGACGATGCATCTGTCCTAATGTGTTCTTTAACCCTATCATGCAGATTTCTAATAGTGCTGCCTATGTATATCTCTTTACACTTGCTGCAAACGATCTTGTAGACGACTCTTTTTTGAAAACAGAGGCATGTGGCGAAACCGGACAGCTCTCTCTCTCTTGCATGTAGCAGTTTGGTTTTTAGGTTTTAATGCTTGCCTTAGTGTGAATGTTCTGCGGGCTATTCTGATGTCAATGCCTTCTTCACGGAAAAGCCGCTTTATTCTATTGTCCACGGAATCTGATATGTATGGGATTTTGAGATATAAATAATCTGTATCATTCGCGGCGACTGCGCTGTTGCCGTTGTTGTTGTTGTTGTTGTTGTTGTTGTTGTTGTTGTTGTTGTTGTTGTTGTTGTTGTTGTTGTTGCCATTGCTGCTTTGTATCTGTTTCAGCTCTGAGGTCTTTATCATATGCTCAGGGTATCCGTTTAGGGCTAGTACGTTGCTAAACTCATAATTTTACATTCTTATGGAAAGAAAATTGCTGCAAGTGGATTGCGTATGCTGGACAGCCAATGTAATTGTAATCACATTAGTAAATGAAGAAACCCTAGAAAATGTAGTGATATTGTATAATGTTTGGTTCAAAATAGCCTATTGAGAATTGAGAAGAGCTTAATTGTCATGGTTTTTAGTTTTGTCTCATATTGAAACATTGCAAACTGATTTAGAGTATATGCTTGTAAGTATGAGATTCATATGAGATATCCCCACTTAGGAGAAAATGGGGATGGATATCTTTTATGAGGAGTGAGAATTTGGAGCGATTCGCCAATAGGCCTATTTTGCAGATATTATAGAAATGCATGTGTTTCGCATTTTTCACAATTTATACGAAATATTCTTCTTGAATACTAAGCTGCATGTGATCTTTGTCCGGATGTCTCAATTTCGGCATATGGTAAAACGCGGACTGGACTGGACTGAGTGGTAAAACGTGGACTGGACTCATTAGTACAACGCGGACTGGACTCAAATAGGGTAGATTAGTGAAACACGGACTGGACTCAGTTAGCAAAACGCGGACTGGACTCAATTAGTAAAACGCGGACTACACTCAATTAGTAAAATGCGGACTGGAGCCGATTAGTAGAACGCAAACAGGATTCGACTAGTAAAACGCGGACAGGACTCAATTAGTAAAGCGCGGACTGAACTCAAATTTCCCCAAATAACTATTTCTAAAACCCGGAATGTAAATGGTGATCACGGAACTGGAAATAGAAAAACTCGGAATATTAAAAACCGGAATATAGGGCTTTCAAAGTCAACAATTTGTGTCAACCATGTATAAACTTGTCCAATCCGTGTTTTACTAATTGAGTCCAGTCCGCGTTTTACTAAATGAATCCAATCCGCGTTTCACTAATTGACTCCAGTCCGCGTTTTACTAATCGAATCCAATCCGCATTTTGCCAATTGAGTCCAGTCCGTGTTTTACTAATCGACCCTATTTGAGTCCAGTCCGCGTTTTACTAATGTGTCCAGTCCGCGCTTTACCACTCAGTCCAGTCCAAGTCCAGTCCAAGACCAAGTTTAAATAAATATTAGCACTGCAATGTTTACAATTTACATCTGGAAGTTAAAGCTCGTCCTGTGGCTTGCACGTCAGTAAAAATTGTAACTATACGCTGTCGTGGTTTTTGTGTTTAAACCATTTGAAAACAAAATCTTGACAATAATGTTGAAGGGAATTCAGATTAGTGATGAATGATGTGTCAATTTTGGTTCAATATTAAAGTTGGAAATAAGTACAAACTAAGAATCCCCTCTTGTAGCTTCATCTGAATAGATCTGAGATTTTGAACAAAACCAAATGACTCTACTTGGGGTAGACGCGGTGCGTTGAATCAATCGAACTCAACGGTAGAATTATTTTCACAACGAGGTTATAACAATTTCATAAACAGATAACAGGACATATACAGGTGTGAAATACTGACAATATGTACAATACAATGATATCACGATACGACGACTGGTATGAAATAAGGTGTCGAAATGTGAAATCGATGTTGTAGGTTTTTAGTTGATTTTTCACGCATTCGAGATGTTGAATGTCTATATATTGCTGGTTGGATTGTCGTTTATGTGGTATATTGTAGTTTATATATTAGACGATAGTGTCGATAGCTAGTGTCGAGATTTGGTCGAGACTGAGTCTGTTCGAACTAGAATACAACAAGTAAAACAAAATTAACTATAGTAAACCAACTACTATATAAACATAGCGTGGAAACTAATACTAATACTAATCCACTTGATAGTGGACATGCAACAAAATGTAATTACTAACAATTAGCATGCGCTATATATATAACAACCGATTTTAGCGACGCTTTGAAATTGAAAGGATAGATTAACTTAGCGCTGATTTTGAGGTACAAGAATGCATACGCGTGCGCAACTGAGCAAACGAAATGGTACTTTACAGATCTCAAACAGAACTTTGATCATGCATGAAATAACGAAACTATCCTAAACGGTCTTTTTATGTGAAACATTTCGCGCAAACTATGACTATCGCAAAACAAACAAATTATTATCTATGTACTTATACTTTGGTTTGCAAACGCACCAAGCTTTACTCTAATAGCGTAGAGATACAGCTTCTTCTTTCAAGCCAAAATTGAATTACAATACATAGACTTCTAACGTGGATAGATAACTTGTCCAATACACAGCCCAAAACAACTAATGCTTATTCATAAGCGTCCACATTAAATACTTAGTGCAGAATGAAGTTTACTGCTTTAGTTGGCTGTTTTTGTGAAAAGAAACCCGGAATTTAAACCTAATCTAGAAACCTATGTTTTTACGCAACGGACATAGCGCGTCTAGGCTAGGCAACCGCATTGCGTATTTGCTGACCAAACTTACGCATTTTGATGGGAACTTTTGCCAACAACGGAAAATAACAAACTTGTTTTTTTCCCATCGAACATTTTCGAAAACATTGTGTTTTGACCTTCCGTTTCGAAACAAACACCTCTTTCACTATAACTTAATCAGCCAATCAGCGCAAAAGCCAGGTCTATGCTTATATACAGTGTAAACACTGTTTTAGGCAGCTACTAGGCTAACGTCTGTTTATGCCAATAGCACTCAATTCACACTTTCGGATAGCTCACATGTGTAGTTTCTAAAACAATTGTTGAGAAAAATGTCGAAAAATGAGATTGTTTGTTGTATTTTGAACTTTGGATAGTTGTTCAATTTTATTTGAATATTCAAGTCCAAAAATCCTTAACCCAAAATAAATTTCTCAAAATATTAATATTTCCTTCCAAAGTATTACATTTACAGTATTATGCATGATTAAAATTTCCATTGCACATTTGAGATAAACGGAAACACTTAGTATTTACGGCAAGTAGTGCATTCATATGGGGGTAGCCTTTGAGTGCGTCGTGAAGAGGGGGATGAGGGTTTAAATTCCTTTTTCCAGGCCAAAATTTTGTCTGAAACACAGATACCCGACTCGGTCGCTGATTTCCCGAACTCCATTTATAGCTGCAAAAATGCTGGTGCAACTGCCATTTTTCCAGTCAAAGTCGCAGCTCTCGTAGTTTCGTTTTACCCCTTCGGCTTCACGACTTTATTCTGACAAAGTTTGTTCTGGTTTCGAGAAAGTCATCCGGCTTTGCACAGCAGATTTTGCGACGAAAAAGATTAGTAATGTTTGGGAACTGTCGTTGTTTAGCTGTGGCGAAGGGTTGCTGCATGCATGTATTTCTAGTAAAATAGATGTATGATGCTCCTTGGATTTGAAAATACGTTCGAATTTTCCTTGAAATTAGAATAACGACACAAAGTGAGTTAAAAATCTTATTGTTTGTTTGATATACACAATTTACTTTGCTCATGTGTTTACGTTACTAACCCTAACCCTAACATTACGAATTTCGACATCCCCAAGCATGAATTGTGTTTACGCACCCTTGGGATCACTTAGTACTGAATTATGCAATTTTCATAAATATCTGATTTCAAAGGGTTTGCAGTTTTTTTGAGACACCCTGTATAAAACCACTGACACGGTAGTGATTTCCTTTGTCTTTTCCTCATGAATTATTCATGCGTTTTTTAAGTGCAATTAATGAATAAATGAATGTAGCATGGCGCTTTTACATATTGTTTTATAGATTTGTACGGTCAAATTATTTTGACATCACAGAAATGCGTTTGACCTTGCCATATATTGATTAATAGCGAGCTCAATGAGGTATACACCGACACCTACGCCTACTTCCTTGGTATTATATTTTTTCTTGATTCATCTTGTAAAAGACATTGCTACCTGTATATATTATATACATGCATTTTTATAAATATATTGTTTTTGTGAAATGTTCTATAGATCGTGCATGCATGCATGTTTTAAACAATTTCAGGACATGTCAGAACACGAACAAATTCCTGGTCAACAAATATTTAACAACAGAAGTGTGACTCCTGATACTCAAAATAACATGTTTGTTCTGCACGTAAGCTTAAGCAAATACTACTTAGTGAGCGCAAGTCCGATGTTTGCAAACTTCAAAATCGCACAAACATGTTTTGCCAGACAAGAGATCATAAAAGACATTGTTTGTCTCGCTTCTTGCCATTCTCTTCTGATCTCTCCTCAGAACATTTATCAAGACTCAAGAGGAAAATATCATGAATTTCTTGTGGACATGTCTCGCGACTGTTGTTCTTATATTGTCCTGTAAGGCGGTAAGTGTCTATAAATATATTCATGCACCTGCAGAAATTTGTTATTAAATACAAATGGCATTAGATCACCGCAGAAATAGCCCAAAACAATGACAATGTGTAACAGCGATCGGGTTGGATTTTTGTTTTTGTTTTCCTAAAATGGTTTGCTTGTTTCGTATAAAATGTTGCTCATATATATATATATCAGTTTCTTTTCCAGGAAAAGAGAAAAGCAAGGGTGATATCACAAATTTACTTTAGGTTACATTTACACTATGAACAAGCTACACCAATCAGCGTCAAGCAACACCGACTCATTACCTGTTTGGGCTCTTTTTTCTGAACAATTTTTTTGTGCTGTCCTATCAGTTATATACAGTTTGAGGTCCAGTAATGGCCATTTTTGAGACTTACATTAATATAAAAGGAAACTGGAATACCCATGTTCAACTGAAAATAACTGGTGAACTGATTATCAGACTACTCATGCATAATGTAAGCGTCGAACACAGGTTTCATCTACAGTTAAGGCAAATGTTCTGACTTCAGGTAGTTGAACCTTGTTTCGAGATTTTATTCCCTTATACAAAGCTAAGAAATGTATATTAATCGCCCTACCCTACTATCTTATATATAGGGTCTGGTTATCATAAATGACAGTGATCCTGGGCAATGTGACCAAAGCAACCACGGTACGCAAGCGTTGGTTAAAGATCGAGAAAATAAGGAACAGGTTTTGACTTGTACCGAGGATAATGGCGTGTATCAATGGAAAATCGCAGGAGGTTTGTACGATAATATAGTACAACGCAATAACACACCCACACCCACATCACAAAGACAAAACTGCAGGTTACCCTCAAATCAAAGGCAATATCCTAAAAGGAACCTTCGATAGTGTTTCCCAAAATATCAAAGGCCATATAAAGTTAGACTTACAGTACATGATTGCACACACAAATGTAATAACGTCTGTCGAGTCAATTCCCATAAGCTTATACATGGGGAAGATTAATGTGTTCTTCTATAATACTGCTTCTATACTGTAGGCTATATTAAGGAAAGGTTACCGATTTTCTGCCTGGATTTTCTTTTTATTCTTGACTAAGGAATCATATTGTCCAATTTAAATTGACAATCCTTTTCCCCCTTGGCAATTTACAAATAAAGATGCATTTTTATACCAATGTAATCTTTATAAGGTTTTGCAAGCTTTATGTATTATTTGAGAAAGGATTTCTGAGAGGGTTGCTGCTGCGCCCCCGAGAACTTGGCTGGAATTGTTTTTCTGCATTAGTAAAGTTTCTTCAATCATTATAAAATAGATTATGAAACACGGTATGACGCTAATCCGCGCGGACACCCGTATTTCCCAAAATTTAAGGGCGTCTGCGGTGCAGGAAAAATATAACAAAGAGTTGAAAAGTATCCGTGAATCCAGCGACTCATGACTATAGCCAGGTGGTTCCTCCCCTATAATATAAAACATACTATAAACATATAAGACTATGATCATAATACTTAAGCCCACGCACGCCATATTGACACACCATAGTTCCATGCAAAATAAAGTCATAACACAATAACATGGTTTTACCTGAATTATAGGAGGCGACCCAACTGGTGAACGATTTAGTCCTGGGTTTGACTGTTCAAAAATATTGAACAGTAATCTTGAGGCAAAGGATGGAATGTATTGGATAGACCTTGGTGGTTATTATCCTAAACAAGTAAGACGTCATATTTTAGAATCTTAGGGCTGTTTGCCAGCGTTTTTCTGATTACTGCAACCAAGCACAAAATAACATAACTAAATATGTATAAAAAGAAATCTCATATGATGCCAGCGATATATGACAGACTGAATACATATACTTCAAACAAATTAAGCTTCTATATTCCGCATTGTTTTTACGACGCATGCGCATTATGATATTTTTCGTACTTCCTTAAGCTGAAATTCTATGATGCTGCAACTTATCGCAATGTGGAAGAAAAGTTCATCTTGTTCTATTTTTCATGTATAGTTTTCATAAACTATATATGTAATATATACAAACCGCACAAGAGGTCTTTATCAGATTTAAAACATCGAGGCGCAGCCGAGTGTTTTAGATCTGATAAAGGCCGAACTGTAAGGTTTGTATATGACTTCTAAAATGACTCGTTTTGTACGCTCACTGGCGTTGGAATTTTGAAGATTGATGTTCTCTACGCTGTAAAAATTGAAGGAGAAAATCTGAGCAAGTCTATATCAAATATATAGATCCGCTACGGGTCATGAGTTTCCTTTGTATTTTGCTTATGAATAATTAATGAATTTTAGAAGTATATATCAAAAAGTATCTAGACGAAGAATTTAACTAATATAGATTCAAAGCAAATACATTTTTGGTTTGAACGAAAAAGTCAATGTCGATAACCATTTGAAAGTCTGAAATAGTATGGTTGTTTTGCCTGACTAGTAATAATGATGGTATCTTCTATGGTGAAATCATAATAACAATATCACCGTGTATGGCGTACGCCAATTTGCTTTATAACTTGGTCAATATTTGATCCGCACAGCTGGGGAAAACCCTACAAAACAGTCCGCATTGGGTTAGCATTTAAGAATGTATTGATTAATTCATAGTCTATACATTATAATAATCAGGAATATTTTTCAGGTGTATTGTGATATGACCACTGATGGTGGTGGTTATATCTTAGTTGGAAGGAAAAATAGCTCTGTAACATGGACAGTACCATCAAATGACATACCTGTTGAGCCATATGGTGACCCACACTGGGCTAGTAACCTCGGAGAGGCTCCTATTCTTGACTTCAGAGTACAGATGGCCAAGGATGAGGATTTGACAAAAACAATAGCACATTGGTGAGTTTATTGACGAAAGCTGTTCAATTTGTAAAATATAACAGAGAAACTGTTATAATTCCCCATTGCATCCTCGAATTTTTTATCTATAATATTGAATTTAGATGAGATCGATATTTATCGACTATAGCAACTGAACAAATGAATATTTCTCCTGTTAAGGTCATTTAGACTACAATCTGAGCGTCCCTTAAAGAATCTCATGATTATGGACAATGGATGTGCTAAAACCTCCCCAGGAATCGGAAACATTGCATATGTGAAGGATTTGCAAACTGAAAGCATTGTCACTACAAAGTTTCGTTGCTCGGCCTTTGGGGGTTATCACCACCCTTCAACAGGATTTGGATGGGTATGTTTCGAACATAGTAAATATGTATATATAAGTGATCATCATGATATATTCAAGTGTTAAAATGACTTGAGCTAAAAATCAGCAATAGTCAAACGTCGTTTATCACCATAGATACGGCAAATTAGGTCATTTCGGGTGAAAATTGTAAACAATTATATAAGATACTTATGTCATGAATACACCTAGAATTTGAGATTTTGATTGGATTTTTCATTAAAGATTCCAATGAATATGGGAATTAATTATTGAAAATGAGTTCCTGTAAGCTAAAAGACAGTTTCTTATTATATTAAATATCCTTAGTTATTTTTACAAAATCTATACTTAGGCCTACCGTTATGCTCTATTGCTCTAAATTTTGTTATGACATTTCAAACATTAGAGTAAAGGTAAAACTTGTCTATTATTTTACAGAATATGATGAATTCATGCTTAAACAAGCCTTGCCGTCGCGGATTTGCATTTTATGATCATGATGCGATCAACTTGCAAACAGATCATTCTGGATCTTTCAGGTATTTTATCACCTTAGATCATTCACTTGGGAAAGCTTGGATAAATGAATATATAGGTAATTGTATTAACAATCTTGTTGATGGTCAAACATTATATTTTCGATATAGCTATAGTGTTTCTGGATCAACTTCTGGATATTTCCATAATGCCACAGCATTTGTTGGTTGCGACAAAATGAAGGTAATTTTGCAATCGCAATCTAATGTTTGAAGAATATACATCTGCAAAGGCTATTGTTTGAAATCTCTACTGAATTGTTTCCTACTAAGGCTTGGCTATTAGAAATACTCTGTAATTCGAGAAATTTCCAAGTAGGAACTTGATGAGATTTAAGCAATATTTAAACAGAAAATGTACGTATACATTAATCATACATCGATAATATATAACAAATAGCGAATATACTTATTACTAGTGCTGTGGCTGCTTTGGTTCAGTGGGGGGTACAGATGATTACTGTGGTACAGACTGTACGAAAGCAAATGGTGGCACTATTATGAAGAATGTTTATACGTGGTTTTGGGTGAGAACTTCCATTCCAAAGAAAGTCTGGTATAAATGCATGGACTATAAAGTGACAACAGAAAATGGTGACACCGTTTGGTATAAGCTGTTAAATGGTAATACCACGCCAGAAAAGGTAAAGTGTAGTTATCTCGCGAAATGAGAAAGTCAATTTACTCTATTAAGTAAGAAAGAAAAATCATGCACTAAATGCAGCGGACACCCTTTGGTGTGAAACAGGGATTATTCTTAGGTGCAGTGATAACCAATTTGTGTATAGTGATAAATCAAATATACGAAATGTTTAGTTCGTTTCTTCCCAATTCACGATTATCTCCTGGTTAGACCACTTAACGTAGGTTCCTTGATTTCCTGCCATGTATTAGGTTAATTTAGGTCAAGAATTGGCAAGAAGCCAAATTTTAGGTAGTTCAATACCGCACTGAAAACTGATAAGCTATAGAGCTACCTACCCAGTCTCCAACGCTGTTTAACATGCTTTTCTCTTTTCCCTATTTTTCTCTTTTGTGCAGTGATAAAATTTCCTTGGAATAATACCTACGGGGGTCTGGGGGCATGCTTCTCCATTAACTTCTTACAACCTTGAGATAATATCTGCTCCGTATACAATTACAAGCGTCAGTGAATTAGTTTCGTTACTTTTCATATATACACAATTTGAAAGTAACGAAAAATTTGTAGTTGACTCGGCAAGAAATTGATAGAGTATGAAAAGAAGTACAATCCTGGATGAGAAAATTGTTGCCGGCGGTCCTGTGGTTGTTCGAAATTTTCAAATTTACCGGCCAAGTTACTTTCAAATTCTACGTTTTAGCTGACAAAGGTCAATCTACCGTTTACAGTTTTATATTGGGTGTGTAACACTCCGTACACCCCCTCCCGCTCGGTATGCTACTGTCTAAAAGTTTTGGAAGTTAGGCTAGAAACCTATTAAATTTATTTTCCAAGAGTATACTGAAGTGTTTCTGTTCAATAATTGTAAGTAAAACGGTTAACTGAAATCAATTTCAAATTCATTCCACAAATTCCCCCTTATTACCCCTCCCCTCCTCCCCCCCTAATGCTCAAATATATTTATGCCGAGACAAACCTGCAAATATCTGATAAAGTTTGCTAAAAAATTTCAGTTACTACTAGTCAGGTTTGTGGCAGGTTTTCGGAACCTTTCAGTGAAAATGCCCAAGAATTTGAAATAATAATAACACTCTTTAATCAATAATTACATTCATTTAAATTTTTCAACAATTCAGGAATATTCAAGAATATGTAACACTTAAAATTTGATTCATAAATATATTCATATATGGTAGCAGCGGGTTATATACATATACAATATTTCAAATCTGTTACTGCTATTTTAGGGTCGTTGTGGACAGAGCAACGCCCTGCTGAATGACGGCGTAAGTATAAACAATGATAATATAAAGCTGAATGGGAAAGTTGAGGATAAGTGTCAGATTCAAGAGGTTGCGGCCTTGATGTGTTATTATATATATAAGCATCTTACGTGACATGATATCCTACCTGAATGCATGTATTTATTTATGTACATGCTATATATATAATGCTTCCATCGCGTGACATCTTTATCATGTTCATGCAACGATCAAGGAGTAGGAGTGGTAGTGGGATATTTCTTATTCAATCATTCGTTTTTCATTAAGTATTTCCAAGTTTGTCGGTTTTTTTTTACTTATTCATTCATATTTCGATTCCATCACAAATTCCATCACGTGATTCGTTATTCCGGTTGTGGTATATATATATAAGTATCGAGTGCCTGAACAGCAATAAATAACAACAATAATACTTTGTTTGGTACACCTTAGATGTAAACTAGAAATACATGCATGCAGCAACCCCTTGCCACAGTTAAACAACGACAGTTCCCACACGTATATTACAAAGCTTTTTCGTGGCAAAATCTCTTATGCAACGGATTTATTGCTCGAAACCAGAACAAACTTCGTCAGAATAGGGTCGTGATGGAGTAAAAGAGACTACGAGATTTGGGATTTGGAAAGGTATTCCATATCGATCTAGGAATCCCATAAAATAGCTGTCGACATGAATTTGGGCCCGCAATGCCCCGGTAAGCACTTATCCTTTCAACCTTTGTTTCCATTGGGTTGTTATTAGTCTTTATTGATCGCAAAGATATATCAACACTTAATTATATCCGTCATATTGACATGTTCGCGATCGTGACGACTAAATGGAAACCAGGCTTAAGAGACTCACTTTCATATTTCTATTTCGTTCTCCTAAAACCGCATTCAACTTATTTTTATACAACACAATTTCTTTAGATCGTCGTAGTTCCAGATGCTGAAACAGGAAAGAAAGTACCAGCAGTTCCTGGATTGATAGAATATCGTAAAGATAGCAAAGAACTTTACGTACGAGCAAACGAAACTTGGAATGTTGTTCCCCAAGAGAAAGAGGTATAAAAAATACATATTAAGAGTTAGAGTAGTTTTTTAAACTGATGTACTTTCGTACGACTGACCGAATCTGGCAAACTAAAGCAACCAAGTAGTAAGTTGGTTTTTGATCTGCTAACTGCATCTTCGGCATCCACATCTAACTTTGTAACTACTAATATCTCGTGAAGAAATCACATGCTCCTTCAGCTCGTTCTCGTATATCTTAACAACATAGCCGCTCATGCGAAATATATAAATATATATACATTGTACATCTTTTTCTGGTGTTTGTTTTCAATTGAAAGTGCAATATGCGTGGCTATACAAAGTTGTAGGGAATTGATACTCCTAAAATTATGTGAAAATAGCGGCTCTGACTCGTATCATTCGATGGTCCCGTTATTTGTGCATGTAGATAAAACGAATTGATCTGTATGTTGCAAAGTAATCGTTATACTAACAGGACAGTTTAATTTCTAAGGTTCTTAAAAAATGTGCGGAAATGGTGGAACCAAGATTAAAACAATTTGAGGAAAAGCTTCAGCAGGTAAGTTGTGTTTCAAGTTCTTATTTCACCAAATGATTCGCAAGATATTTCGCCAAGCTTTCTAAGCTTGGTTTCGTCTTGTAGTTAACTTTATAGTATATTTCACACATATTCCATATTTCGACAAATTTACATTGATTATTACAAAGTTATGAGAGTTTTTTTTTTTTGAGAATTCATTATGCAATGACAACAATGTGATAATTATAGAGATTCAGTACGCGGTGTTGTCATTTGCATATCAAACATTGTCAAATATCTACAGAGCAGTGCAAGTTAAGGAAGGTTGCAAAATGTCATTTTGACTTTTCTTTACAACAAATGAGAAGTGCATGATTTTGGTTGTTGGAACATCAAACCCGTCTTTGCATTTTGCAGACCTATAGAGCTATTTTGTTTTAATTCTACTACAGCGGTCAGTAAAAGCTGGTGAAAAAGCCAGCATTAAGTTAAAGCCTAACATCGACTTCTGCAGTGTTGGAAATAACATAAGTCAGCGCACATTGATAATTTATGCTTACAAAACTTAATCGATTTAATTTATATTCAAAGGTAATAGACCTGCTGAACACCGATATTGTAGAACTTAAAACTGGATTAATGAGCAATATCACCGAAGTGCAGAAGGATATTGGAAAAATAAATTTTACCTTGAATAATTTAATGAATAGCTTTACAGGTTAGTGTATCTTTAAATTGTGTGTGAATCCTTTTCTCTGACAAGAAAATCTTCGATCCTGAATATTTATTGGAAAAATGTTTAGATTTTCATGAGGCGTTTGTTTTTACAGACAAATGTGGCTAACGCTTGTTTATACCCAACTTTGGATAGCTCATATGCCTAATTACTATTGTTCTAGGTCGCAAAGGTATAGAGTAAAACAAAGGTAACTAAGTATTAGAATGATCTACATGAGTGAATAGCTCTTATACATAATTCTAATGCTTAGTCACCTTCGTTCTATTCTATGATTTTGCTAACTAGAACAATGATTACAAGGCATGCGAGTTATCCAAACTTGTGAATTGGGTAGCGACGACGTAAACAACGTTAGCCAAATTTGTCTATTATTTGGCCAACTGCATTGCCATGTAATATGTATTCGAGGAAAGTATTAATTTTGTATGCTACAAATGCAACGTTGAATCGATTTATGCATACCAAAACACACTGAATGAAAGCAATGACAATGAAAAATGTACTGGCGCAACTACAAATTTGTAACGGAACGTGATCAAAGTGCTGATGAGCCCTAGGTATTATATTACCGAAGAAACCAGCGTTACATATGAATTACAGTTATGATTATATAGAAAGTTTCAATAAGACAGTAGGAAACAATTTCTTCGTCGCTTGGTGTTTGCTAATAATTCTTGCGTAAGAACATATTTTTATTAAAAGTGCTCACCATTTGAATTTAGCGCGTGCTATAATTAAGACCAATTATACTTAGAATATTCCGTGCAAAGCGCAAGTATGGTGGAGTACCGCTGATCATACATTTCGTACGCGATACTGCCCGTAGTATTCCAATTGGCGCTCCAATAGAAGCTTCTCCTTGAACTTGTTTCAATACAAGTAAGATTTTTCTGGGTTAAAAATGAGCTCTACAAAAAGAAATGAAGCCAATTAAGGAGAACTTTAAACTTTACTTAAGCAATCAGTTAATTAATTTCGTCTTTTATACGAATAGGCTCGTTTAACGATTCTGCTATTTTGTCTGGAGAACCGGAATCTTTTCAAAATTATATCAAGGAATGGTTGCCGAAAGGACTGATCAAGGCAACCTTATGTTGGCGGGCAAGTCGTGATGGATGGGCCAGCAGCAAATTTCATTACAATTGTGATTATCAGGCACCGACATTGACAATCATCAAAGTGGGGAGTTATATATTCGGTGGTTACACTGAGGCTTCCTGGTCAGGTTAGTGGTATATTCGATAATTCTATACGCAAAACGG
Organism: Trachythela sp. YZ-2020; assembly: GCA_016169945.1. Lineage (NCBI taxonomy): Eukaryota > Metazoa > Cnidaria > Anthozoa > Malacalcyonacea > Clavulariidae > Trachythela > Trachythela sp. YZ-2020. Next base: position 865,452 of record JADLSH010000341.1, on the reverse strand, counting down.
AGAACATGGTGATAATATTAGAGGACGCTAATCCGATTGGTTCTACACTTGTCTTCGGTTTGCTAGTCCAACGCTCCATCAACACTCCAGGTCATGTGAAGAGCCACTCTGCTTAGCGTCATCTAATTTATTCCAAAGTTCTAATCCCACAATCATTACATATGGTAATAGATTAGGTTGAAGATAACAATTGTGCACTTTTGATAATAGGCCAGGCCTAAACTCACACGCTATAAGAGACAAAGTTAGTATCGAAAACGTATAAACTTGATTCACAAAAACTCACAAACTCACAGACTTTGTAATAATATTTCTTCGATAATGTACACTCAACTCTCTCAAAAACACATGCGATCACTACAAAACACGTGATGAATACTCTTATATAAAAATTACATGATGTTTTCAACACACTCCCCCATATGTTTACGATTCATATGCATCTCTGGGCGCCGTCAGGATATTGAATCACTTAACCTATACACTATTTCGACGGGGCGCATATAAAGGAATAGGACGAGGAGGGAAGCTTTTTAGCACCCATAGTGATGGATTCGTTCTGGATGGATTTGTTCACAATGTTCTTAATTTATCGAAATTAGAAACATTTAAGCAGTTTTGCGAACATGTGGGTTGACGGTAACTGAAAAAGATGTATTTCAGATTAAAAAATTTGCATACCTATAGATAGGCTATCAGAAATCACACACTTATCAGAAAAAAAACGATCCCACCAAACACAGTCTACAGTATATTTTTTGCACAAAATTTAGCTTGTGACTGAATGCTATTTTCAACATATTAAACCTATAGAGCAAAAACCAGAAAACTTTCCAGACCAAAATGTATAATTTATGCTTCAACTTGACACGGCAACAGTTAAATACCATATCGTGTGGCCTACCTCTACAGCTTATATACTAGAGTATGCCTCCGTCCACACTTTGGACTCGACAAGAACAAAAATACTGAAAAGACGTAAATATATAATCAAAAGGTGGTTGTCATGAAAACAATAAATTCGTACCATAAAAATGCCTCAAGAATAAATTTGAACCGATGCTAAACTATATAAATATTCCTTTGAATTTCATTTTTCTCATATTTTGGCAGGTAATGATAATTACAAACGTTCCCCAGGATCCTTCATTTTCTCATTACGAAACAACGAAAATATCCCACCGTTCAAAGCTCCACTGCACAATCAAAATGACGGCCATGCAATTTACACCACCTCTGGTTATGGACCAACGTTTGGATCCGGTCATGATATTCACATATCGGATGTCGCAAATTCGAATACCAACTCATACACAGGTTTTACTAGCAGCTACCAACCTCCATCTGGCGTCAGCAGCACCAGCACCATCTTGGCAGGAAGCTACAGCTTCTCTCCATCTGAAGTTGAAGTGTTCTATCTTGTGTAGAACTGAACTCAATATTCTCACTAAACTTTTTATTGTCATTTCGCAAATCGAAGCTAAATATAATCTAAACCACTACTATTAGATCTTGCCATTGCTGAAATAGAGAATATTCGTTACAATGCATTTTCTTTACGCTTTTTGATAATTTTGTTAAAGAGATTTTGATGATTTTTATTTTTTCTGATTGTTCCACAACGAATGACGGTTTAAATTCGTGATATCACTAGGCGATCGAATATCTAAACATACTGAATATTGAGACATGAACGATTGTCATTGCTTAGCTATATATACTAATGTTTATAGCAATAATTTACTAAACGATTTTCACATATTAATTGAATAATATTTCTTTGAAACTGAACTCAATAAATTACTGTATTAACCAGCGTTTACTTCGCTGATGTAAAATTTTGTCTTGGTTTAAATATAGTAATCTATTCCAACTGCACTCCTGCTCCCATTGGCTTACAGGCAGAGAGTTTTGGGAAATGCGAGCCCGTGAGCCGAGGAGCGAGGCAGTGAACGCTCTATTATGGGAGGGGAGGTGGGGAAAAACGACGAATATAGTCAACCGAACCTGTCATACACAAAATTATTGCTATATCTTATTCCTCATCAACTGCGTAGATAAGTGTACTATTTAGGCTTTCGGCCCAAATATATACAATCACACAGGGATATAAGTTATTTCATATACCAGCCCCAATGGCCAATTGCCTAGGCTTTCCCACCTACACTCCCGGGCGCCTCGTTTAACAAACTGATCCCGACTTAATGAGATATCATTGTTTTATAGCCAATGTTACGCATGACTGCATTTGGAATAGTAATCTATTCCAACTGCACTCCTGCTCCCATTGGCATACAGGCAGAGAGTTTTGGGAAATGCGAGCCCTATCGCCGGCAACACCTCCTTCATATCTAACTAGGTAATCTCCGTGTAATAGGGCACCGCCTATACCCTAACCCAATATTACCCTAACCCAACATTACCCGTAACTCAATCCCTATCCCAACATTACCCGCAACTCAAACCCAATCCCAAACTCTTCTCTTATCCCGAAACTTACTCCCCTTCCCAAAACTATACATCTCAACTAGGTGATCCAGAAAGGGGAAAATCAATCCAATGCTGGAATTTTCCACAGTACGGGCTATTCGGGTATTGTCATGCAGGGGGGGGAAGGTTGAATAATAGTCCTGTCACGCAACTGAGCTTTTAAAGGCCTAAAGGAACCACGTTTCGTTTCCTGACAATGGTTATCGACTTCCGCGGAGAAAAATAATTAATGGACGCAGGCGATTGCATCCCGTTACCCTGGCCGCTTGACACCATACACTGAGACGGCCTAGAGCCGACAAAAGTAGTGGGCGAGCTAGTCCTGTTAATCACACCATTGATCACTCTGTTTGGGTGCTTTAATATCAAAAGGGATAAGATGGGAATGAAAATTATACATTAGTGAAATAATCATCATAGTGAAATAATCGATCGCCCACTCCATTGTCGGTTCTAGGCAGCCCCAAAGGGCATAAAAGGCATTAGACGCCCGCACCTAGTTCCAACAATGGTTGGGCAGAGCATTCTTATTTACAAACCGGTTTGGGTAGAAAACAAACGGTATGAGTCTGACGGCACAAATTTCTGTGACTGTATAGGCTGTGTGTAGCCTCTACACACTATGTGACAACGGCCTGAACTTTGGATGTTTGAGTATTAACGTTTAGGCTCCTATCGCCCGATTTGTAAAGAATAACTGCAGAGGAAACTCAGTAACTTAGCTATAATATATCTAACCGGCGGAACGTATAAAAGCCATAACAATAGACGAAACGTAATTAACCTGAGAGAGTTGTTTGGCAAATTTCCAAGTGTAAAGCATAGCTATATACTCCCGAAGCTAGAATTTATGCTCAACTGTTCGAGTAAATACAATTAAACGGTCTCGATCCAAATAAAAAACCAACCATACTTAACCGAAACTGATGCGAAGCAATAATCAAACCCTTGTGAGTAAACAGTTCAAACTGAACGACTAGTAAATTGGTCACAACGAATGCATTACAACGATGACTCGAATAGCCAAACACAAGTGGCCCCGGCCCCAATCAATCACTGATTAAATCGGTGTTAATTAACTATTGAATACAATTGAGAAGTGGCCCGAACCAATACACTATATTCTATAAACTATTCCAACGATAACATCAATAAAATTAAACGGTGTGAGTTAATTAACATTTAAACACAATTGTAAATTGGCTCCAGCCAATACATAATTAATAGCCGTGAATCGACTATTCAAACAACGTGTAAATGAAAGTTGGTCTAAACCAATACGTCGAAAGTCTGTGCAATTGCATCGACATGCTTAGCACGGTTGGTAATGGTCCCGACCCGTACATTAATTGGTTGTGAGAGAAACATGCCAACACAATGAGAATGGCAACGACAGCTCGACCAATACGACTGCATAAATAGAATATTCCATGTTCTAAATTGACTTCTCAGCACCTTATAGTAATAGGCCAAACTCAAAAGTAATTCAGTGTGACAGGAAAACGATGCCACAGTTAAATTCAACGCCGTTTATCAAAGCATTCTCTTTGAGTATATAGACAAGTGTTAACCTCGATGGAAAACAGTTCAAAACGGTGGGAAATTTCCTTCTGTATTCCTAATAAACATTGGCCTCAACCAAGCCATCAATTAGCGTTGGAATAAAACAATTGAAAATCGGCGTTGTTCTGGCCCCGACCAAATTCAGTGAATACAGTAATAGACGATTCTATCTCTCTGGCCCCAACCAGGTTTTGAAACCGCCATGTGAATGTACACCTCCCCACGTACAAAATAAAAGGCCTAATTCATGAAAGCTGAACCGATGCAAAGCCTAAATTTAAGCGTCTATGACTATGAGTTGCACCAGGCTAGACGTTACGCTTGGCTACCGCAAGTATGTGCCCGATGTGGCCTGTGCCGTGGGAAATGATGCAACACGTCCGATGAGTCTTATTTACCACAGCTTGCTACACTCGCCTAGTCCTACAGAATGCTTTACATGCCTTAGGCTTCGCTAACCATTTCCTGAAAGGGCCGCTACCCACTTCATCTTTACACTCAGCACGATAATTCATAAAATCTCACAAAGCTGGTGCGAAAACAACCCACTCGTTCGGCCCCAACCGAGGAGCAAAGAGATTACGATTTTTGCATAAAACAAAATACAGACCTCAATACGCAGTGTCAATGCCAATGTTCTTCAGCTGGCGCTTGGACTTGGTTTGTGCCACTTGTTCGATGATTTTACTTCCAATTTCGGTTGGGCCGGCTGGAAAGACTTGGACATCATTTGGTACTTGAGCTTCTTCTGTCTTGACTGAACTACCTTCCGGGCAGAGCGTTTAACAAACTGATCCCGACTTAATGAGATATCATTGTTTTATAGCCAATGTTACTGACTGTTAATGACTGCATTTGGAATAGTTGAGCCGTTCCACCTGTTGTATTATTGTGTCATTTCTACATTTGCATGGTGAAAATAGATATAATTGCAAATAAATGCTCTGTTTGGTTTTGTGGAACACCATATTTATCTATTTGGCAAAGATGTCGATCCTTATGCCCAGACATGCAGTAGCCTGCGTGACCGGCCTTCGTTGGAGGGGGAAAGAAGAACGGGAAGAGAGGGCCTGTAAGAAACCCCGGCTTTCGTGACTAAACGCCGTTCAATTTTTAAACGTGGTCAACACCAAGAATTAATTAACATGTCTACGCACACTGGAATATATTACTACATTTCTTCGTCTTGATTGACATGTTTATGCACAAGCGAATACAGTTCCTCGGTTAGGGATTTTCCCTATAGTCCAGTTGCATTTTTATTGGTCAATTCTGGTTATAACGCCATGTTACGAGTCACGAATATTTCTCTTTGATCTTGACCCTAATCCCGACCCAAACCCTAACCCTAACCCTATTGTGTGCGTAACATGGACTTAGAACCTCAATTTTGATGAGCCTTTGTTAGGGCGTTTATATTAGTCACGAAAGCCGGGTTTTCTTGCAGGCCCTCACTCCCTGTTCTCCGTTTCCCCTAAGGCTATCCTGACTAATATAGCTGCATGATATGTTTGCTAAGGGACGGACCATTAGAAAAGTGATAGAGGGGGGGGGGGAGGTGTGTTGAAGCAAAAAAATTGCAAAAGTTAGTGCGATAAAAACCTGCCCAAGGAAGATGGGTGCAGGTAAAAATAATACAGACCAACTGTGAAGTGAATAACACAAGTTCAGACTGGAAATAAAAACTCGACTCGAGAGTTAGTATGGGCCAGGACTAACTTGATTTATAGGCACTACACGTAAAATGAAGAATTCCACATTATATTATTGACCAATCTTAACTATCCAATTAACAAACAATTTGCTTAGCAAGCAAGGGCATAACCCAGGGGAGGGTTCCAGGGCTACCAACCAACCATGCAACCAAACAACTCGATCTTAAATAACTTTTCGGAACAAAGATTGGTGAATTGTGTATTAATAAATATTCACAAACCTCTTTATAAGTTGTGAAATTAAACAACCCATGGACTACCCCAACCTACAAAAATCCTCGGTTAAATTCACTTTTGTTATTCATAATTTTATATTGTAAATACAAACTTCTCTAGGCCTATTCAAATATAATTTGTATAAACATTGCAGTCCAAATATTTGCCCAAACATTTGTTTAAACTTGGTGATGTGTGTCAATTACCGTTCTACTTTTATTCAAGTTAACAAATCTTAGGGACGGATTATTAGAAAAGTGAGGAGGGGGGAAGACACAATATTTTATGTTATTAGGTACCCGCCAGCAGCTTGCTAAAGTACACATTGAGAAGTTGTTGGTTGGTGATGTCACCGTGACCCCAGTTTCTATTTCTCGGAATTTGGGAGTATGGTTTGATTCCCATATGAGTTATGCGACACACATAAATAGAACATGTAAAGCCGCGTTTTTCCACCTTCACAACATCAGAAGAATCAGAAAGTTTCTCTCGAATGAGGATACTCAGACATTAGTTCATGCATATGTAATGGGAAAACTTGACTATTGTAACAGTCTATTTTATGGGTTACCAGATAAACAGATAAAGAAGCTGCAGCGTGTGCAGAATGCGGCTGCCAGGTTGATTTCCTATACTCCACGGTTTTGTCATATAACTCCAGTATTGCGTACACTACATTGGCTTCCAATTAAATTTAGGATCGAATTCAAGATGTTAGTTATAATATTCAAATCTATACATGGTTTATCACCTGTATACATAAGTAACCTTGTGAATATGAAACCACAGAGCAAATACTGTCTGCGATCAAATAATGAATTGTTACTTGCGCCGATTGTAACTAAGACGAAGAAGACTCTTGGAGATAGAGCTTACATTGCAGCTGCACCAAAACTTTTTAATGGACTTCCTCGAGAATTACGTAGTGTAACCAACCTCGATCTTTTTAAAACACTCATTAAGATATTTTTATTTAGGAAAGCATATGATATTACCTAGCTAATAAACTTTTATGAGCTAGTAATTTAGTAGATTAGTATCCATTCTTATATATTCATATTGTAATCTCAACTGTTGTTAGGCGCATTTGATCATATATATATGTAAATTTGCGCGGTATAAGTAATAAATTATTATTATTATTATTTTTTGTACACTACTTTCTCATAATCTCATTCGATGGCTGGAAATATACTTTTTAAAGTTCGTCCTTGCCCTTGGCCTGTCGCATGCATGTCCGTAAAAATTGTAACTATAGCAGCCGTAGTTTTGTGTTCAAACAATTTAAACACAACATCTTGACAAAAATGTTGAAAAATGTTTTGACTGATGGGTCAATTTTGTTTGAATTTTGACGCTGGTGAGTGGTAATTAGCATAAGCTAAGAAACCCAAATACACTAACTGAATCAATATAGGACTGCAATAGCCTGGTCTTAGTTTACAGTCTAAAGGTACGTTTACACGCTGCGATTTGTCGGCCCGATTTCAGATGCACGTTAATGATATTTGAAAAATACGTGGCAAACGTCATCTGACATCACCACCAACTGAAAATATTCGTCATTAACATTCAGAGAAACCTAAAATCGGGCCGACAAATCGCAGCGTGTAAACGTACCTTAACACGGCTTTAATCAGTTAATGTCGGTTTATGCCCAATAGCACCCATCCACATTTTTGAATAGTTCACATGTCTAGTTACAACTGTTGCGATAATTAAAAAATAGAAAATGAGTCGCGTGCATTTATTGTGTTACAATGCACGATGGATATGTTGGGAAAACACGAGGGAAGCGTGTGAAACACGAGACGTAGATTACAAACTTGAATTCGAGCGGGCGAAGGAGCTAGCGAAAAACGCACAACTCAACAATAAATTTGGATAAAAATCAAAAACACTGTTCAAAAATGGTCCACAATGATATGATGGTTTTATTAAAAAGGACTGATTTTGTAACCAATTGGATTAATACATCAGCAACTTACAATATTGATTAGGTATATATAGTTAAAAAGTCATTAGAATATCATTAAATTACATTGGTAAAAAGATAAAATAAGTAGGATATTATATATTAAAGTTGCTTACAATTTTCTTTTGAAATAATTTGAAGGAAAAATAACTGTTTTCTTAAAACGTTCAAGTTCATATCTGCATCTTGGCCTCATATCATAATCGGTTGATGGTTTAGGCATTAATAGCTCGCTTATATTAACTTATCATTGAACTCGTTCTTTGGAAAAAAATGTTCACATAACATTTCCCGCCGCTCTTTAAGTAAGGGTATACCAGTAATGTTCCGGGCATCTTTGTAGCTTATAAAGAGTTCTTATGAATTAAAACACGCGAGCGTTTATAATTCGAGACGCTGGTAGATAGAGATCCTATCCCAATAGGTATACCTCATGATATAAATAGGGACTTTAATTTAATTTATATGCCTAATCTACGACTCGGACGTGACGAAAAGAAAAAACAGTCGCTATATATATATAGCGTTTGGAAACCAGTTTTGATTTGCTTTTCTCGCGTCTCTGACTTTCGGTTTACAACCGGAGTACATAGATTTTACCCGTGTAGCTGAAACTGTGAGAATGGCGACTGTTTTTCGTCACGTCCGCGTCGTAGATTTAGCATATCTTAAAGTCGCTATTATAACAAAAATACAGGCCTTATTACGGACTTACCATTCTTACATTCCAGTACAGATTTTTTCCAATACAAGTTTTGACGTTTTGTTGCGATATATTTGGTAGACAGTTTTACGTCCTTGGACTTTGTAGGGCCAAGTTGCCATCAAAAAATTCTTCTATATAGTTATATTCTATTTCAGTTTTTCTATACGGTTACTCTATATTTGAGCTTCTCCTCTTTAATTAGGAATTATATTTACTTTTTGTATAAAATACAGTTATAATGTATTATAAAATAGCATATTTAATAATATGTAATTGAGTGTATATAATTTGTTTATTTTAAAATAGGTTAATAATAGAAACCAGTATTTTTTATTGTATAAAATAAACAGATATATAGTGTTTAATACATGTATACAATATTATTATATGGCAGGAGCTAGTTCGTGTAGTTTACGCGATATGATTGGCTAATCAGCGGTCCGGAAAATTACGTAATGCCACGTGGGGCATTACGAAATTTTTAATGCCCTACAATAAAAACAAACCATATAATAAACTACTTATTTTACTACTTATAGTTGTGGCATATAATAAACTACTTATTAATAACCTCAAACGTTCGGTCTTTACGGTAAAATTATTCGTAGAGCTAGTATTGAACTGGTCTTTGATGTGTCACGTGAGAATACAAAATGTTTTTCGTCTATGTACATAGTGAATTCACAACCTGAATTAAACCATGCATGTCAAACATGTCAAAGTCATTTTATATGATCAGATAGCATCTATGGGATGGACCATTAAGTATTTGAGGGGGTTGGAATTTTTTAGGCACGATTTTTTTTTACCTAAAGACTTGGTAAGAATTATTTTTTCTCCAGCATGCATATCCCTGCTCGAATTTTTTTTTCACACACACATATATATATATATATTGCGGAGATTTTAAATCCCAAAACTAAGCTTTTCAGAGTAATGTACCCCTCGTGATATAACATGCAAGGATTTTACCAATGAAATGAACTTTTAATTTATATGCATATTACCGCTCAATATTCACAATGCATACCCTTGTCCTTCAAGTTGGACAACTGAGGGTAACTGTGAAACGTCAGTAATTATACCCCTGGAGGAAAAGTGATCCAAAACCAAAGAAATAAAAGGGGGGATTCCTGCATCAAATTTTCGTCTTTGGTAAATTCTTTGTCCTCCACAGTATGCCATGACTTGTTGCCCAGTATAGATACAGAAATAAAACGTTCCTTTAATATTTCAAGAAGGCGAAGCACAGGTTTATCTATATTGAGAAACGTTGAAGTTTTTATATTAAATGCAACTGTCGACACTATAAACATCCTTTTTAATATATTTGTTTGTCTAACTTACACAGTTTGCCCAGTAGTTGGGCACTGAGCAAGAACTGTCCCAAACAAGTGCTGGCTACCAGGAACAGGAGAACTCACAAGAGTAGCACCACATGGTGTCCTTAAGTTTTCTGTTGACATCCAGTCTGCCAAACGTGCTTGCAAAAATGTTGGAGAGAGTATTCCTACATCACTGGAAATTGTAAACCGAGAAAGGCAATATTTAATACTTCGGGTACATTGGGAAAAAATTGAAATCCATACTATATGGAAATAATATGGAAATGCTATTTTCACAGTATTTCCATATTTAATATATACACAGTATATCCATAGTGTTTGCATAGTATGAAAATGGCAATTTTTTGGTATGGAATTAGTATAGTGTAGTTTCCATACAAATTGCCATTTTTATATTATTTCCAACCAGGATCCATACTATTTCTATAGTAAGGATTTTTCTAAATATTTCTAGTGCGTAAATGAATCTGCCTTATGCAAATATTGTTATACAATATAACCATATTTAAAGGTGCAGTATAAAAAGAAAATTACCTTAGAGAAATGTTATGGGAAACATACTCCACTTCTTGGGCTGGACATGCCGCTGAAGAACACGTTCCAATATATTTTGTTCTTACAGAAGGTTGCAATCGGGAGAAAATCATGCATAAGGACATAAAATATAGTCAACTAGTTATTGATAGGACAAGTGTTCTATCGAGGTAATACTATCTAGGTACATACTATCTAGGTACATACTAGTAACGGTCTGAAAACTACAACCCCAAGGAGGAACTTGAATGTATCTACCACATGTAGAATTTGGTACACAACTGGGTTCCAAGGAAATTACAGTTTGTCCAGATGAACTTAAACTCTTCAGCTTGGTTGAATTGCTCTTTTTGGAATAAAAATGTGCTTTGATGTCTTCGATTTTCTTCTCTTTGGTATAGCGTTTTCTGTCATATTGGGACCTTGATATACGCAACTCCTCCATCAAATACAAATTCAGCTGCGAGACATACAGCTTATCTAAATAATTGTCAGTAACATGTTTTTCTTAGTTTATATCTGTGTACGCCTTTGCCTTTTCTACAGCTTTAGCACTTGCATTGCTGCTTTCACTTTCTGGTCGTATCTTCTTTTTTCTCATTCTCTACAGACTTCCGTAGGTCATCACCCACAAATTTTTCAATGTAACTATTTAGCTGTTCCATGGCAGTTTGCAGGGTATTGTTGCTGTCTGTGCAGCAGATAGAAAATGAACCGTCGCCATGAGCTACTTCCTTGACCTGAATATGTGCATCACCACAAGATTGAAGCAGCTTTTCTAGCTGTTTTCGAGGGCAAAAGTAATTTCTCTCTCTTTTCGTGGCGTCCTTAACTATGTCCGCCTCGATTCCAAACTTCTCAGTGACATCTCCATCGTACAACTGTTCCAGGGTACAGTAATGGAATTCAGCGTTGTCAGAATAATCTGGTACTGGAGCCAGTACTCGCTTTACAGATTTGCCTCTCCAACCATTTGAAAGAAGTACCTTATTTTCAATGGTTCTGTGAAATTCACACATCTTTCCCTCCTGCTCAGTGCAGCCATTCCTTATTCCTTCGCATCCATTGTCGTATACATAAAAGTGATTGGCGAAGAATGTTTGGACAAATTTGAAATATCCTACTCCAGCACACTTTGCCAGGTTGGTGGTAGATGATTCATTCATGCAGCAATTTAGCATGTATTCTTCATCAAAGAAGAAATTTAAATGCTGCTTGAATTATGGAACTCTTGAATGGATTGACGTTCCCATGCACAGCTTCCCATTAAATCGAAGGTTACCTGGTCTGCACATTCAACAGCAGCATTTGCAGCCCTCTCTTGTTGAGCTCGGGCTAGTTCATCTCTGGTTCCTTCTTTTAGGCTTTCTAGAATCGACGAGTCTGTATCGTAATGTACTGGAATTGCTCGTCCATCCCTAAGACTTTCGTTGAGCGAACGCATCACTTTCTCGGCAATATGACAAGCAGAATTACCTATTTTAAAACAAAAATAGAATGTGAGAATGTTGTACGATGTAAGGGATGATGTAAAGGGGGTACGATGTCTTATTTAAGGAACTTGAATGTGTAGAAAAACTCGTTTTGTATATATGTCAAATTCCACTCGCTTTTGACTCAATTTTTTATATAACCTATTGCGATATGAGGACTAGTGGCCGAGATAATAGTGTACCTGGTGCATAATGAAACCGAGCTTGGAGATCCAGCCCATTGAGCATAAAACACTCAGCAAGACGAAGCTGAGTCATTTTCACATTCGTAGCCGCACCCGGACCAGCTTCAGATGTCTGAATGTCAATAGGCCTGTGAAAAATAAATTTAATATAACATTGAACAATTGCTTCATTAAAGTCATGAATACATGTAGACATTCGCATAAATAGGAAATTTTATTCAGCAATGCAAGGCATCAATGAAAATGCACATGCGCTTGCCTGTGCAGCGGAAGACCCCTAGTCTCAAAATATTCTCTTAGTTCTTTACACTTCTTGGTAACTGCATTGTAGGTTGATTTCTTTGGTATAAAGTGACTCAGGATTTGCAAGCATCTTGTCTATAAAAGTACACAATGCGATATAAAAGCAGTTTATACACCATTTTTCTCACACATCCTCTTTCAGAGTTGGTCACATGGGCAAAGACTGAAATATTTATATCATACATAATTACTGTATGAAATAAATATTTCAGTTTTTTCATATATAAAATATATGTAGTATATTGTACTTTTACCAATTTTGATGAATTGATCCTTTAACTTCAAAATCTCGAAATACACAGGCTGCAGGGCATCTACTGAGCCTGCGTAATTTTTCTCTAGCTAAATTATGACCCCCTTCAGAAACTTTTACGTAGTCCTCTTCAATGCTCATCAGCTCATAATGCAAGAGAGTGTCTCGCAGCATAACTAACACATCTAGCACTTCTTCTGGAAGGATGTCATTTGGTTCTTGCTGCAATTCATGCTCTTTGAGGAACAGATACCGGACAGAAAACGTGTCATTTGCCCAATTTGTTGCTGAGCTTGAGTACACATGTTTTGGCTTGCATGTAACAGTGACTGTCACATCAGTTGGAGTAAACTTGTCTTTGCTTTGGTGTTCAACCTCATCCACTTCATTCACAAGGAGTATAACGCCAGGGGAAACATACCCAACAGTGTCAGGATAGTCAGGCGATGGTAGATGAACAGGTGATTCCGATAACTGGGAAGGAGAATGAAGTGGTCGTGAAAACCCCTGTGGTGCCACACCTCGCATAGGCCTTATCATCTATAGTTCGTCGTACAACATATGGTGTCAAACCTAACGACTTTCCAAAGGCAAAACGAGTATAATGTTTCACATGAGCACGGTTATAGTGCACATTGATATGATTTTGCCCATACTTCTTCTGAGACTTGACATGAGCCCATAAGTTGCGCACACGATGTTGTTTAGCCTGGCGGCTAGATTTACTCCGAGGTCTTCCCCATGATCTGACCGTCTCTGTGCTCTTAACAAGAGGAAGGCCATGTTCAGAGAGATACTTATTTGCAATCCTTCTCATATCCCTTTTGTGAAGCCTTCTTTCATCAGATTCAATGTACCCAGTACCTTCATCTCCCAAAAGTCTTCGATGTGCTTTCAGATGCTCTGCTAATACTGCATATATAACAAGTTCAGCGCCTCTATCTACAGTGTACTTGTTTCTTAGCAATTTGTTTCTTAAAATGTCTACCACGATATTGCATGGAATTCAAACGTCTCTTTTTCTTATCTATGTCAAATTCCTTATCATTTACTTCCTCCTCACCAAGATTCCTTCTTTTTCTTTTCAGAAGACTTTCACTTCTTTGAATGGAATATGCTCGTTTTGTAGATAACTCCTCCTCTGCCAGATCCACGTATGCATCAGCATTAATATGTGACTGGCTGATAAATTCTTGCACTTCTCTATTCATCCTATTTGCAGTTTGGGAAGAGTACTCAAACATAAACCTCCACTGAGTGTTCGAGTAAATGACACCCAACACAAACAGGAGGATTGTTCTATCCTTGGCGGAGGACATGAGGTTTGTAGTTGTTTTCCAATTTGCTGATAATGCCAAAGGAATTTCATCACTTTCTTGCTCAGTATCCAACATCTTATCAATGTTTTGCCAGAGAGGTAAGATGTCCAAAGGCTTCTTATTAAATCTTATTAAACATAAAAATAATAACAATTTCTGTTTAATATATGATATATATTATGAAAGTGTATATATCTTCTGAAAATTATATATATTGTCTACAAATTATCCTACAGAAAAAACTAGTCAAGGTACTATTTACAAACATATCTTGATACTTTTGCTCTATTTTTTTGTAAATGCAATACAATACATTGTATTTACGTTTGCAAATGATTTTATATCTCTATAAAAAGAAATGTATTGTAATTAAAATACTAAATATTAAACTGACCTTTTGGCTTTGTAAGTACGGGCGATGATTACCGGTAGTCCGCTTTTTGAAAGAAGAGTATCACGAAATTGAACTCTGGCATTTTTTTGATTGGGTGAAAGAGCTATTGTCGGCACCTTGGCTGCATACTCGTGATAAGCGGATTCAAATGAAAGCAAGGAATTCATGCTAAGTTCGTCAAGAAAACTGGCCTACGAATCTAATCTTAATCTGGAGGCTTCTGATATTGTTGTTCTTGCTTTATCTAACAACCGTTCCCGTGTTTGGGAGACAGTAAAGTTGCATAACGATATCATTCTGTATATTCTTGAGACCAAATGAATTTGAATTGCAAATTCGCCTAACATCTCTCCTTCTTCTATTGGACGCCATTGTTTACCTCGTCCCAGACTCTTCGGCATTATATTTCACGTTCGGAGGTCGTCACTTGTTTCCAACCATCAAACTGACATTGCAGAAAATTAATTCCTTTAAATATTTACTAAAACATAACAAACCTAACTCAAACATAAACTCCGACCCTAACCTGAACCCTAACTTTAGCCGTAAAAAAACGTTAAACCTAAATATTAAACTGGAAAATAATTTTGAAAAAATGACGTAATGTCAGTTTGGTGGATGGAAACAAGTACTGCCGCGTTTCGGAGCCCTTTGATGGTTACAATTCCATGACACGCACGAAATAGGGCTAGGGATTGGGGTCAAGATCAAAGAGAAATATTCGTGATTGCGTGTCATGGAATTATAACCCCTTTGATCTGATTGGAAAGCATCCAAAAAAGTGGGTCAAGTGTAAAGAGTTCCGCAACAACGGCATCTGTATCGTACAACACAAGTGAAAAAGGTGAGGATCAAAACATTTTGCATTTTACTGTACATATCTGAATGATAGATCCAGAAATTTTATTTACTCAGTCATGAGTAAAATTGTCTGACGTCAGACTTTTATGCTTTTTATCCCATTTCAATAGGCCTGCTTGAACCCCACGAGTTTTACACAAAACTGAAACGAAGACTTGTGACACTCGAAGAGGAAATTTGTGCACATGTGGAAAAAACAAATCAACTGGTGGAATCTTCCGTAGAGAGATTTGGAGCCCCAGCTGCCCACACCGCACTCCAGAGAAAAAGGAAAAATATGCTTCTAAGGGGGAGAAGCTAAAGAAAAAGAAACGAGAAGATTCAGTAGTTGTAAATGCAATGGAAGAAACAGAAGAAGTATTAGTTGACCTTGATTGAATCTGAAGGATATAGTATATTATATAGTTGATATATTAAAGTTGTTGAGCTATTGACATTGTTTCAAGAAACATTGGATACTCTGACAATGGTTAACATTTTTATTCTACTTTTCAACTAACTTGCAGTCACCATCAGGAGATAATCCTGCTGAAATGTAAAGTGACTATATGCTATAAAATAAAGACTATAAGTTCTTTGGTGGCTTTTATAGTTCTTGCAATATGTATAGAGGGCGTTTTAATAAAGTATAATGACCAATGTTTGGATTTGTCTAATATTTTATTGCTAATGTATAGACCCATTGCACTGACGTCACAAATCCTCAAAGTGTCCTCCAGATGCCCCTTAAATAAAAAAATAATAATACTAAAAAGTATTATTGTATTAAATAAAAAAAACAAACTAAAAAGTAATAAAGTTTTACCAAATTTGCTCTGTTTACAAAATTTATATTTAATATGCATAGATAATTGCTAATTTGTGCTCCAGTTGCATACGTCACTGGCGATGTGACGTCATGTGCAATGGGTCTAATGCAGGATAGTTGAAACATTGAATAAAAATGTTAACCCTTTTCGGAGTGCGCATTGTTTTGTATTTATTAACATTTATACTCATTGGAAACCGTGACTTTTGATATTGTTTTTATGTATTAAAAGCCTGAGCGGGACAATGCCCATCCCCAGGGCCACTTAAATTTCAACTTGCCATGCCCGATTTTTTTTTCAGTGAGTTCGCTGTGCACGATATTTTTTCCCTGTATTTTATCTGTGCGCGAATTTTGGTATTTACCCAACCCCCCCTCAAATATTTAATGGTCCGTCCCTAACCATGCATGAATTAATATGAATAATGAATTTCGGGTAATTATACATTTCATTGAGTAATAGATATATTTAATCACGGTATAAAATGTTGGCTTTCAAAAAATTGCACACTAAAGATTTTTATTAAACTTTCACAATAGTTGCGGAATATCATGCTCTATTGATGAAATAAAAAAATAGGTACGCGTGTGTACATGTTGCATGCCGGTGGCTTTAGGAAAGCGTGCCGTACAGGTGATACTTGTTTAAAAGGATTCTTTTCCAGTACTTTAAAGCAATTGACATCTTAATTTTAAGGTTTTTAGCCTGCTAGGATTTTCGCCTATGTTTAGAGCCAAACCGGATGTTGTCTTGCGAGCAACATTGCAATATTGCTACGCAATATTGCAAATTTGATTGGCAGATTGCTCGAGCAATTTGCAAACGGTTATCGCAGATTGCCGCGTGCGTTTGCTCATTTGCTACACGATGTTCCAAGTCATTGTACAGTATTTTGGGGACTGGTTTGTAAGTTTTTTCGTCGAAAACCCAATTGAAGTCTAATAAAGACCTACTCGAACAAGTTAGAAAAGTTATTCCTGTTATGAGAGAGATAAAGGACGAAGAAATTAAAATATCGTACAAAGGTGAAAACCTACATCTGATAGAAGCCTTTAGAAATTCTACAACATAAAACATCGAAAATAGTATAGTGTAAGTAATATATACAAATTGTTGTTATTCAATAAATCGGGCGTTACATTAATTGCTTTGTTATTATATAACGTTTTCTTTGTTTTATAACTTTTAAAATTGTGACTTGTCTGACCGCTGTTATTGTTTTCGCGATAAACAAACATGATACTTTTGCTACTAAATATAATTTCTTCGTCCCTCATAACAGGAATAACTTTTCTAACTTGTTCGAGTAGGTCTTTATAGACTTCAATTGGGTTTTCCACGAAAAAGCTTGCAAACCAGTCCTCAAAATACTGTAAAATGACTTGGAATATCGTGTAGCAAATGAGCAAACGCACGCGGCAATCTGCGATAACCGTTTGCAAATTGCTCGAGCAATATACCAATCAAATTTGCAATATTGCGTAGCAATATTGCAATGTTGCTCGCAAGACAACATCCGGTTTGGCTATAACTCTCGTCCATTTTTTCTCGCCCATATTTAAAAACGCCTCAAAAAGCGACCGCTTCGCAGGCTTTATGTTGTACAGAATAGTTGACTGAGGTCTGAGCTACATTATGAAGAGAAACCTACTATAGCAACAAGTTGAAGTATGAGAACAAAATTATGTGCGAAGTATTTTAGGCTTATTTTATGGGGCGGTGCAGATACAGTATGATGACATTTAGAGAGACATCGCTATAATTAACACAAATTTATATGCCAAGTATTTTAGACTTATTTGATACAGTATGTTGACATTATAGAGGCATGGCTATAATTAACACACATTTATATGGGGAGAGGCATCGCCATGATTAACACAAATTATATGCAGATATGATATTAGAGAGGCATCGCTCTGATTATAAATACAAACTTATGTACGAAGTATTTTATGCCTATTTTTTGGGGCGCATGCAGATACGATATTATTTTTATATTATTAAAGATACATGGCTATAATTAACACAACCTTATTTTTAGATACGATGTCATCAGAAAGACATCGCTATGATTAACAAAAAGTTATGTGCCAAGTATTTTTGGCTTATTTTGTTCACAAATGGCAATGGGTCTGATTGTCAATAATCCCAGCACAATGGCAATGTGTCTAATTTTTATACCCGCACAACGGCAAGGTTCGACTTGAGTGTGGCCTTCAACGCGTATTACGCCTGGTTTTTAACCAGTGCGAGCAACAATGGCTCCTTCTCCAAAAGTATCAAAGCAAGCACAATTATCAAGCTATTCGACAAGCGTACAAAACACATAAAAAGTCACAACAAAGAATAAAATTAGTTGAAGACAACCGCGCTTTACTTACCTTTAGCTTTTATATATTATTAAAATGTCTCTTTATATATAAATATACATAGTCTAGGACCTGTAAAGGAGTTTGTATGCATTTCATTTAGGACAGATTATCTCAACTGTTTTAGGGTAAAATGACCATGGCGGTCAACATGGCATATGTGCCAAAACCCGAATCCGGGGCGAAAGTCCTGAAAATGACCACGCCCAGAAACGGCACTGTCGGCATAGCTCTAAATCCTGAACCGCCAAAGCTACAGCTTTTTTGAATTGCTTATAGTGTTTAGAATGGTTGCTTTTATGGGTAGTCACTGGAGGGTGAAATTTGTCTAGGTATCATATTTTACAAGAAAATGACTATGCACCATCCCAGGTCAACTGCTAATTATGCATCAAATTACTCATTCACCTGGCAAAGTCTATTTTTTCTTATTTCCCAAACATTTTTGTCATAGGATGAAAAAATATGCTTATTTTAATATAATTATTATAAATTTCATAAGGAATGATATTGTTTTGTTGAGATATAACACATTTCATTTCACTTACCCCCCGCCAGAACACGATTTCAGCCATATTTTGCCGATTTGTTTGCTTTTTATCGCCGAGCCTCGCAAGTATCATCCAAATGTTCTACTTTAACACAATGCTAGTTGACTAAAGAATAATTCAACCAAGTTTCGTCGGGTTTTGGAGTAGTGCCATGTATTTTATATTCGATTTTGTGTCCTTCGACATTTCCTCAATTATGTAGCCATTGCAATGTCTCGCAGCTTCTCTGCCCGATAAATGCCCTATCTTCGTACACATCTGTATTTATATTACAGTATCCAAAAATAATTGATTGTAGAATAGTCCCAATCGAAAATTACTCCCATTACTCCCATTTGGGAGTGAAAAACCTTCCCTCGTTCATCAAGAACGAGAATCTAAAACAAAAGGTTCAAAATAATTTGAAAGTCTCGCGCAATCTTCACGAAAACTCCTCGTGGGCAACATTACAGGGGGGGGGAACATTTTCACGAATACGTTTGGTGGTGCAAAAAGATTGCGTAAATCTCTGGTTTCTTTTTTATAGCTAAAGGAAACCAGAAAAATACAAAATTACGCGAATATTTGTTTATTTTGTCATAAAACATATAAACAGTTAAACACACGAACTTTACTTTGGGAGTTTGGGTTGCTGTGATCGCGAACAAACGTATTCGTGAAAATGTTGCCCCCCCCCTGTAATGTTGCCCACGAGCGGTTTTCGTGAAGATTGCGCGAGACTTTCAAATTATTTTGAACCTTTTGTTTTAGATTCTCGTTCTTGATGAACGAGGGAAGGTTTTTCACTCCCAAATGGGAGTAATGGGAGTAATTTTCGATTGGGACTATTCTACAATCAATTATTTTTGGATACTGTAATATAAATACAGATGTGTATGAAGAAGTGGCATTTATCGGGCAGAGAAGCTGCGAGACATTGCAATGGCTACATAATTGAGGAAATGTCGAAGGACACAAAATCGAATATAAAATACATGGCACTACTCCAAAACCCGACGAAACTTGGTTGAATTATTCTTTAGTCAACTATCATTGTGTTAAAGTAGAACATTTGAATGATACTTGCGAGGCTCGGCGATAAAAAGCAAACAAATCGGCAAAATATGGCTGAAATCGTGTTCTGGCGGGGGGTAAGTGAAATGAAATGTGTTATATCTCAACAAAACAATATCATTCCTTATGAAATTTATAATAATTATATTAAAATAAGCATATTTTTTCATCCAATGACAAAAATGTTTGGGAAATAAGTAAACATAGACTTTGCCAGGTGAATGAGTAATTTGATGCATAATTAGCAGTTGACCTGGGATGGTGCATAGTCATTTTCTTGTAAAATATGATACCTAGACAAATTTCACCCTCCAGTGACTACCCATAAAAGCAACCATTCTAAACACTATAAGCAATTCAAAAAGGCTGTAGCTTTGGCGGTTCAGGATTTAGAGCTATGCCGACAGTGCCGTTTCTGGGCGTGGTCATTTTCAGGACTTTCGCCCCGGATTTGGGTTTTGGCACATATGCCATGTTGACCGCCATGGTCATTTTACCCTAAAACAGTTGAGATAATCTGTCCTAAATGAAATGCATACAAACTCCTTTACAGGTCCTAGACTAACAGTAAATATGTCCCTTTGCACAAGCTGCTGTCGAAGTAGTCGAACACGAAGTCGAAACGTACTATAAACATAGAATTCCGTCGCTATCGTCGTTTCACGATCGTGGACAAACAAACCTCATGGAATTTTATGAAAGTTGCAACATTAGGCATGCAGCAAAAAAAGATAGGTCCACGATTTCGTCATGTTGCCATGGCAACACTGACATTGTCAAAACCGAGTTCATGTTAATAAGCCCAATTGTTGGGAGCCACCTTAATTGAAACAGACAAATCGAAACGACAATTGTAACTTTGTAATGCACTATATTATTTAAAACAATAGCCTACCAACAGTTTAAACCTATTTAAACCCTTTACAGTCTAAAGCTTAGTTAGCTAATAAGTCTCCTACATTCTACAAGGCTATGTGTATTTGTTTATGTAACTATTCAACTCAAAAGACTTTGGAATGCTACCTCATAGAAACTGCCCAAATACAAGGAATACTTGAAGCCGACTTTTCAATGAACTAGTTTCTTCAATACATATTCAAATGTTTTCAATGCAAGTTTATCTATTGACATTAATCAAAGCTTTTTTGCATGGCACTTATGTTTCTATCGCAATGCAGCAGTGAACATAGAAACATGGTACTGCATGCTTGAAAAGTAAGGGGTCATTCATAATTATCAACATTTTTAAAAGCGTACAGATCGACATTTTTAAAAAGCGTACATTGGTCATACGGTTGTGAAAATGTTGATAATTATGGAAGTCCCCAAACTTTTTTTCAAAGAAATGTGGATATACCTCTACATGCATGACGTCAGCTTGTCCCATGGTTTCGCTAGGAGGTAATATTCTCACCTGCTTTGGTTTGTTTGTCTGCAATAATTGTAAATCGAAAAGCAGCAAGCAGCTTATTAATAAAACTAAAGGTTGCCTGGCTGAAGGGTAGGGATAAATCGATCAAATTATTGTTAAGTTTGCATTAAAATAGGAGGAGAAATTTGTAGAACTCTAAACCGCCATCATTTCTTGTACTTGTGAACAATCTTCCACTATCTAGCTTTACCTTGAGATGCGAATTTTCATTTGGAGGTAGTATTCCAGGTTCTATCGAGTTCAACGATTACCCACTTATATATTAATCCCTAATATAATCAATAAATCAAAAAGCACGCATTTCATTTCTGAATCAATAACCTAAGAAAATACCGTTTTTGCAAGTTCGGTAGAAAAGTCTACGCCAGCAAGTAGGAATACAAGATAGCAAACAACGCCACAGCTAGCCCCAAAACAACGAAGAGCATACCACTTGAATGGCTGTCTTCGCTTGGCTTCGCAAGCGGACGTGGAGGAGCTTCGGAGGGTTTGCTTGTGCTAGGCTCTTGCACGGGAGGTACGTTCTCTACTTCGGTTTGAGGGTCAGACTCGATACCACACAATCCCGCCAACTCTGCGAACAACTCCATATGAAAGTCGAATGATTTCAAAGACTCGTTCACCACACGATCGGCGTCTTCTCTGTCCAACTGCAGCGAATCAAGCCGGCTACGATACAGATTTTTGAATTCACCAATCTTAGGAATGTTCTCGAATTCGTAGTGATGGACGCCACGGGAACCAGAGAGGTGGTAAGTTTTAACGAAGATCTTCTTCAAAATCTGGCCACCAGCGAGGTCGCCCAGATATCGTGTATACTGATGACCAATCATCACCATAGGATCTTCCTCACTCAGTTGTCGAAGTCGTGCCATATACCGCTTCGTCAGTTCCAGTGGTTTAATTTCATCTTTCCAGTCGTTTCCATAGTGATATTCCAAATCTTTGATAATCTCTGGTGTTCTTCTTAGCTCGACAGGGAAGTACACAGGCTTGAGTTTCGGGTGGGATTGGTGCTTGTCCCCCTCTTCTTCCATAGTCCTGGAAAAGTTACGGAAACAAAATTAACTTCAGTAGCGGCCACTTAACATGCGCAACATTGGGGGTGCAAATTTAGGTTGTCAACATACTGCAGCTATCTTGTTGCTGCAAATCCCAGCCCTTTTTGTAGACCAATAATGCAAATTAGCCCAAGGCTTTCCTGGTTGTACAGTTACTGTTACATCTTTTTCATACAGTCAATAAGCTATCATTCAAATGCTTCTGCCGCCTCCCCCTCCCCCTCCCTAGTGTCCGCCACTGATAAGTTTTGCGTTTATACGGACAGGTCATTATTTATCGCCGGGGGCAATTTTGTTTAACAAAATTTTGTATCGGAAAAAGGTTGGTAAAGGATGAGTATACTCTAGGGGTGGGTAGAATGTATTGAATAGAAATAGCAGTCTTTAATATTTGTGCGTACACTTAGCATATAGCATAAGATATTATATATCAAGAATCTGCACTGTTAAATGCAATACCATTAGAACCTCAAATAGGAAAATAGGTACGGACAAATGTAATTGTTACAGTAAGTTGCTTAAGAAGTATACTCATGTATGAATAGTGCATTTTATACTCATGTATGAAAGGGAGAACAGGTCAGGCAGCTACTGTATACAGCATTAAAAGTGACATGTACTAAAGTTTAGTTTAGTGAATGATATAAAACAAATATACAATTCGCCTACTTGTAAATGAAGTAAAGGTTTGATAAATACAATTTATAACCCGCAGGACTGATTTTGCCTTCAACCATACGTCTGGCGAAGGGCGATGAGTTAGTCTCCTTGTGCTTCTTTTTCGTTTTTTCTTTCAACTCTTGATAGAGAGCAATGCCAGACGAAGACAACAGTTCATCTTCCATCGCTTGTTTCGCCTCATGAGCACCTTCGCTGATCACTCTGCTGGTTATATTTTCTTCAATTTTCGCAACCATGAGCTTGCCATCGCTACAGACCGTCTTGAACGGACAGCCCATCTCGGTCTTAAAGACAGGACATTCACCGATCTGTTTCTCCATCTTGGCACACATATCATGAAGCATCTTCAGACTTCCCAGCACCTCGCCGTGACTTCCTTGCTCTTCTTCAAGATTGGGAATTTCCGTCAGCTTTACATAGATATCACTTACGCTTTTACAGTCCTTAAAAGCACAACCGTCCTTGAACTTCGGGCATTTCATAACACTTTTAAATGCCCCTGAATTGCTGGCGACGTTAGCGAAAGGACAAGACGGTTGAAATGCTGGACAGGTTTCTTGCACGTTGCCTACACCTGTTGTCATGATTTTCGTCTTCGAGGGGCTGGGAGGCACGGACTCGCGGACAGGAGAAACGACCGACGTTGCTGGTTCTACCAAGTGCTTGCCAACATCACTGCGGACACTCTTGAATGGACATCCTTGATCTTTGTGAAACACAGGACAATCTCCCAACTTTTCTTCCAGACATTCAGAAGTATCGTGCATTTTCTTGAACATTTCAATCAACTTCTGACCAGATAATTCACTTTCATGTCCAGCTGAATGTGGAACATGAGACAACTTCTCGTAAACTTCTGCAAGACTTTTGGCATCTTTGAATGGACAGCCGTTTTGGAACTCAGGACATTTTTCAATCGCTTCTTTCATATCTTTGTCTTCCAGTTTGGTGAATGGACAGCCA
This sequence comes from Trachythela sp. YZ-2020, assembly GCA_016169945.1. Lineage (NCBI taxonomy): Eukaryota > Metazoa > Cnidaria > Anthozoa > Malacalcyonacea > Clavulariidae > Trachythela > Trachythela sp. YZ-2020. Next base: position 841,177 of record JADLSH010000341.1, on the reverse strand, counting down.
TCTTTAAATGCGGGACAATGCTGTTGTAAATGAGTGGCGTCGACCGTCTGTAGTTCCTCCATGACGTGCTAACAATGAGAGGAATGAAGAAAAAGATATATTCAGGCAGAAGATATATGAATTTGAATCAATATAGCTTAATTTGTGTTTTAACTACGACGGCGATTTTTCTTGTACACACAGTATACTATAACCTACAGGTTTTTACAGACCAGCAGTTTCGCCCTTGGTAAACTTGGAGACACAGTTGTAGAAACTTTGGAAAATTCCGATGTTTCATTGAATATCTCAGTTTGCCCAAAAACAAAAAAAGAATTTCTCAACAAATTCAGAATAATATTTTGTTCCTAAGTTTGATTTCTTTGCGGAACAACTTTTCCTGGTTTACCACATTTGTGAATATATTAGACATGGCTAGAAAATAATGTTTCCCAGTTTACCATGGGGTTAAGACTTCCCCACTGATCTCGAATTCAAACTGGATTCAATTACTCCAGTGTAAAAAGTATACCTGAAAGTCAGCCATTACTAAGGGATAAACTGAAAACAAGACATTTCCCCGTAAGTTTTGTCTCTTAGTCAAGGAAGATTTCTATTGTTTAACAAACATTTATCTCCTTGGTTTCAACACTCAAAATTTAAACACTCGATCTGATCGTAAGCCTACAACAGTACGTACCTGATCATGAGCAACAGACTCAACTGGTTCCACCAAATGCTTGCCATCCTCACTGCGGACACTCTTGAATGGACATCCTTGATCTTTGTGAAACACAGGACAATCTCCCAACTTTTCTTCCAGACATTCAGAAGTATCGTGCATTTTCTTGAACATTTCAATCAACTTCTGACCAGATAATTCACTTTCATGTCCAGCCGAATGTGGAACATGAGACAACTTCTCGTAAACTTCAGCAAGACTTTTGGTATCTTTGAATGGACAGCCGTTTTGGAACTCAGGACATTTTTCAATCGCTTCTTTCATATCTTTGTCTTCCAGCTTGGTGAATGGACAACCTTCTTGAAATGCAGGACATTTCTGTTTAAGGTCAGAGGTTTGTACAATTTCAAGGTCTTGGTCTTCCATAGCTAAAATGAATGACAACAATTAATGCATTCAATTATTAATATGTATTAATACTAATAATACAGTTTGTGTTATCCAGCGTTAGGCTCTTCTAGGGGAGTGAGGCGAGGGAAAAAGAGAGAAGAGCCTGCCCGGAAGCCGGGTAAAATTGATCACCGCCTACTTGGTTAATACTTAACTATACTTTTCCTGAATAAATTATTCTCCGTAATATCTCTGTACACTATTGATCCGTTTTAATCCGTTCCGAAACAGAACAGTATTCGTAAACGATTCCCCTTCGAAACGAATCTGTAGAACGAATTAGAATGTAAATTACGGTGCAGATATTAAGGAGAGCCGGCATATGTGCATACTAGTTTAAAGAGTGCTTCTTCAAGTATTCTGGGCTTCCAGTATTTGACATTTTGTGCATTTCTTCGAGCGAGCTACAAACTCTTTTGATCGACACAGCCTGTGCTTACCAACAACCGTTTAATACACATGACAGACCTTCAAATAGAACGACATAAACATGAAAACAAGCGACCGAGCGGGTAAATCTCAAACAATATTTGTAACAAATGCCGACAAAATTAATGTTATTCCATGTCAGAACATAAAACAAAGTGGTCTTTAAATCACTGCGCAGAAACTAGGCTTTCGACAGCTTTATAATCTCCCTTTTTATAATCTATAGATTTACTGTAAGTAAGAGTCAATTTACTGTCGAACATTGCTATATTTTCAATAAAAATATCAAACAAAATGCAGTTGACACTATTTTGTACTATTTTTAAATCTTGAATATTAAATTAGCTATACATGCCAATCAACCTAAATTCAGCCCATCACAATTCTCGGCCGCTGACGGCCGAGGGTGATCAAAATTACCCAGGCAGGCTCTTCTCTCTTTTTCTCTCGTCTCACTCCCCTAGCAGACCACACTGGCTATGTCTGTGTACACTGGGGATTTTGGCAGCCTTTCTTTCTGCTCTTTTATCCCTGCTACTGGGGTTCGATTCTTGCAATACATACACAGTTTTATAACGTGTCGTGAGGGTTGAATTCGTTTTACTTGGGTCACATCAGTGAACTCTAAGTAAACTGGAACGCTAACTCCTATGATCAATTCCTATGATTCGTTGAAGCCAAGCTAGTTTTTCTGAGGTTTGAGTTGAAATACTTAACGCCGAACATTGGGCTGTATATGAAATTGAAGATATTAAAAAGTTCTATTTGATATAAAAACTTCAAGACTTTAGGTAAAATGGAAATACTTAAAAAATACAAAAACAACCGCAATTTTGTAAAATACGGCAAATTTTCCCTCAAAGTTTTAAGTATTTCCCTTTTACCTAAAGTCTTGAAGTTTTTATATCAAATAGAACTTTTAATAGCTTCAATTTCATATACAGCCCAATGTTCGGCGTTAAGTATTTCAACTCAAACCTCAGAAAAACTGAATTAAGCTGGCTTCAATTTCCCCCCCTGCGTTAGCGTTCCAGTTTACTTATAGTTCAATGGGTCACACCCTCGGTATCAAATCACCATTTTTGTCAGATGTGATATAGAAGCGATTTTCATTGTTGCCCATGGCATTAAGGCCATTAATATACATGGCCAAAGATATTTTGATATCAGCCCAAAATTATTTTTCTTGGCAACTATTATGATAGTTCATCAAACATAATCGCTATTTCAAAATTCTGTATAATTTTTGAATTATGCCTAATATCTGGTTGAATGTAGACGAATCTTATTTAGGAGGGCGAGAGTTTTTGCAGGGTTATTACGGGCTTATAGAACTAAACAAGATCATATAGTGATATTCAAATTACAGTATATACTTAGGAGATATTTTATGTATGCAGAAGACATTGAGAATGATTTGTCAATGGCAAACAAGTTCGCCGACGGTGTTTAGTAGGACCAGGGCAAAGTGTTTTAATGCGCCCTGGTGGGACCCATAAATAGTGATCCCACAAGAAAAGCTTTACACGGAATTGAACAGTTGCAAAAACGAACAGCACAAATAATGGCAATTTCCTCTACAAAATTATACGATTTGAAAACCCAATTTTCCTTTACTTGTGACAACATGGACTCATTAACAGCAATATGCACAGCACCTACTCTTAATAATCTGTATTTGTCTGACACTAGATGATCATACTCGTCAAGGCCAAGGAGAAGTATTGGACATTAACAGGTTAACCTGCACATGTTTCTTGCAATAACATTAAGCTACAATGCACCCAAGTTTGCTATATACATACAGTATACAGGGTGTCCCCAAAAAATGCCCCCCACTTAATTTTGTAGAATCACTACGCTAGCTTTAATGGAAGTTTCAGATTTTTATATTGGACGGAATAACTATCATATCATGCCAATACATTGATATATGACTGATCAAAATAACCAACCGTTTGCCTTCTAGAATCACTTAAGGTGGCGACACCAATTTTGCATTTGGTTAAAAGTACTGCAATATTTTTAGAAGGATTTTTGAAGATACTATCTATCAATCATCTCTAATACTAAATATTTGTGGTCCCTATCATCAAGATTTTGTTTCATGTAAAAATTACTAAAAAGGAGGCAAAAGCCCTGGCAAGGTGGAAAAAATGCCCAGAATTTGCTGTTTTCCATCCAATTTGTCCCAAAACAGCAAATTTTGTGCATTTTCCTCCCCTATTCGGGCTTATGCCTCATTCTTCATTAATTTTTAGAGTAAATGAATTATCGATGTTGGTACAACAAATCATGAGTTGTAGAGTGGATATATGTAGCCATTTGCTTTAAAAATCCCAACCTCGTCCCCAGGGTCTTCATGGTGACGGCGCGGTGAACGGACAAGACCCTGGAAAACTTGGCAAAAGATCGGCCATCTCATTGGTCAATCTTCTAGAGCACGGTGATTGGTTGCAATCTTGTAATGCGCTGCAGACTTCCGGCAATGAAATTTTTCGTCGACCGGATAATTATAATTGTTGAAGTTTTAACTCGTATTTTCTGATTTTCTCATGGAAAGTCGCGTATTTTCACAGGTATGTATCGATAATTCTGCAACATGTGCATCGAATTTGATTGTTTAGGTTATGTGGCTTCTAATTTGCTGTTTAGTTATCGTAATTTACGTATATATTGACCGGATTTTTGAGTCAAGGCTTGAGAAAAATCAATAAAAATATCGACAACATTTTGCAATGAAAGCAAACATTCACAATTAAAATAATTTATATTTGCCTATAGTCAATCCGGCAAACCTATAAGTGATTTTGAAAGACCAACTTAGAAAAGTTATCGCTCATTGCCCATCCCCCCCGGGCCACCCCCAACCATTTGCACTTATTTTTTCTCTAAGGGTACAATTCCCTGGGGCTGGGCAGAAAAAGGGCAACAATGCCCCACCTCTGGGCAAAGAATTGATTACAAATGCCCGGCGCCAGGGCACACTAACACATAGATTTCGTCTGAATATCATGAGATAAAGTTTTACATTCTTAATTAAATGACGTTTGAAGCCTTGTAAAGACGAGCAATGCAAGTTTTGCTTCACATGTTCGTTGCAGTTGCTGCAGAAACCACAATAATTTCTGGATAAAGAACAAATGGCCCCGGGGATATTTTGCAAGTACTAATGCCCGGCCCCTGGGCAAAGAAAGTTTGCAAATGCCCGGGATCGGCAATGCTAGAATTGACTGATGCATAATAGCGGAGATAATATCTCGTATAATAATCAAGTATAAAATCAACATCTTGATGTTAGGAAATGTACATCTTTATCTTGTTTACATGTACAATCTGTTGATTGTATATAATATAAATAGTATATAAATAGTATATACTCTATAAATAGTATATACTCTTGTATGTTATATTTACAATCTGTTTTTTTAGTTTTAATATGTTTACCACTCTGAGGTGGACGGAAAGCCTTAACAGGTTTTGCAACCCAATTGACAAAGGTTCCGAGGGTTAGTTAGTGGTTAGTTGTTAGTGCCTACGGGTTAGTTGTTAGTGCCTAAGGGTTAGTTTTTAGCGAAGGAGGAAAACCGGAGTACCCGGAGAAAAACCCTCGAAGCACAGGAGAACCAACCAATCTCAACTTACATGAGTTTATCAAGCGCACTGACGTTACCCAACCTGAGTAAATCCTTGCCCTCGACCTTCTGTATAGCCAGCTTAAGGTGGTCCAATACAAAAAAAAAAATTTTCTATCTTTTATTACTATTGAATCTCTACTGCTAATATGTTGTTAGGCTCAACACTCTGACAAAAAAAATATGTTGCTGCAAAACATTGTTGCCATGGTTACCGAGTTAAAGCACCCCCTGTGGTGAAATTCGTGCAATTTTATAAACACAATAACTAAATAAGCATTAATGATAAAATTCTAGAATAACTTTTATTTACTAACAAATAACATTGTCTAGGGATTGAACTAAAACAATCAACATTGAAGCATTATCACCAGTTTTACAGGTCAAAAACTGGAAAGGCACTTGACAACTCGCATGGAAACTGTCGCCACTTCAAAACTATTTTACATAACTCAATTATTTTAGTTCATGACCTAGAGCTTCATATGATGAGTCTATGCTGAAAATTTCATCAAGATAGCTTCAATGCCTCTTCAGATATCCTGCGCGCAATAATGGAAATCGCTAATTTATGCTTATTCGAGAAAAATGCATTTAAAGTTCAATGTTCGGTTTATCAACATGACGGTCACATTAAGGTGGTCTTATACATTGAATACTATTTTTCCTAATTTAATACTTTTCTTCATTTTTACTCTAATATTATAGAATATGGGTGGCTGACATCAAATCACTCACTGTTACAATTTGTGGATTAGTGTTACAATTTTTAGTGATAGATAGTTCAATATAGTTTATATATTCGGTATATAAATGTGCCGTATATAAATCTTTCGGTGTATAAATGTTGTATATGCCAGTTTAAACAAACAACATATTTGCAAGTGTATGCGCCTTGTATTGGGAAACCTTTTATTTACTTATATTATACGCACAAATGAAAAATTCGACATGGAGCTCCCCTATATTTTCATGTGGCACAAGCGAAAAATTCGACATGGAGCTCCCCTATATTTTCATATGGCACAAATGAAAAATTGGGCATGGAGCTCCCCTATATTTTCATGTGGCACAAGCGAAAAATTCGACATGGAGCTCCCCTATATTTTCATATGTTTACAAATTATACTAAGACTAATTCGGGGTCGAAATCACATAGCCAAACACATCCTAAACGGGAGAGGTAGGCATATATATCATGAAAATGCCATGCTAGATTTTTTCAAAAATGTTTAACACGCACTATTTCAACACCTAAGTTTGGTTCCCAGCTGTGACCTCCGCCGTTGCCGTCTTTATAAAGACACCAATGTTTAACCCTTCGGTTCTTTGAAAGGTTATGGCAGATCGACTTTCGTCGGACTTTACATGATGTCCTCAATCAGTCATAGCCTTGAAGTGGAACCGTAATTATACAAAATATATAGCATGAACACAATTTGCTTTCACGCCATTATAACGCCTCTCCCGCCTAAATATAAGCGACTTGTACTTGGTGTAATTTGAAATAAAATCGTTTAAAATCACTATATAGCTAGGGAGGGGTAGGTGGGTACTCATTTGGAGAAAAAAACTTTTTCGTAAATGCTACAATGCTCGCGATTTTCCAATAACATGTCGTTGCTATGGTGGTTGCTACGGGACAAAATTTCCAACAAGCTGCTATTTTCCCCTATTTATCCATTTTACGCCAAACAAATACAAAAATTAACACCAGAAAACGAAAAAGGGATCATTAATGATGCATAATATGGATAATTTCAAAATAGGATTTTCTTTTAAAATTTGGTATAGGACCACCTTAACTCAGAGGTATGAGACAGCGCGCTAACCGCATCTGCCACCCGTGCAGTTTGTAAACAAGGTCTGAAGGTCAAAATGTAACAAATTATAGGTTTTTAATAGCATGTTTTCCTTTGTTATTGTTCTGTTCAAGCACTACTCATCTAATAATATTGTTTGTGGCATATCTATTTCAGATGTTGTTAATATGGGCCTGAGAAAAAGCAAGCTTGAACACAGTGACCGACATGAACATTAAAATTTAGTCTTTTACAACATAGTTTATATTTGAACTGAGTATCTATTTTCATGTAATGTGCAAGCTAATGTTTAGTGTGAATATCTAGCTTTTTTGCCATGGTAGGTCCTACCATCAGTACCATGTGGGCCTCCGACCTAGATATATTCTACAAGTAAACCAAACAAAACTTCACTAACCAACCATTAATCGTTCTTGTCCAACAATTTCCCCCTGACAAGAGAAATTACCTGGGTTCAGACCGAGCGAAACAACAAAGTAGGGAACATTGAGACTAATGGATCACCAGGAACCTGAGCAGATACTCTGGTCAACCCAATTATTTATGGCTAATACTGGTTAGCTAACTAGTATTAAAAGTCAAGACAGATAAATCACAGCATAATTTTGCTTTTCTTATAATCTTGGAAAATGTTGGGAGATTTTGATCTCTGCATTCAGTTAGCTAACCAGCCAAGTGCCCAACTGTGCATGCCTCTCTTTCATTATGGATGTTTTGAGTTTCATTTATTTGTTTCTTCAATAAAATATTTACAATTTATGGTCAAAATTATAGTTTAAGATTCATATTACGATAATATAGTTTTGTATTCCCATCACATATCCCATCATTGTCATGTTAAAATGAGTATTATTATGTATATTGTAAGTCTTGTAATTGTTCTAAATAGATATATAATATAGTTACATACTATTTTCAATTGTTGATGGCTCTTGGAACATATAATGTGGTTACTAGTATTCAAATACCCCAAATGTGCAGTCAGGAAGAAAGAACACAGCTTAGCCTATCCTTATGGGCACCTCTCCAATATGGACAGTTTTCAATATCCAGAAGTAAAATATATTAAATTTTTAAAAACCCTCTATAAAAAGGACACCTAATGCAAACACTTTGCTGTGTTCCTATATTGTCCATATTAGAGGGGTTGGACTGTATACGAATGAGCTAGTAATGGCAAATCTATGATAAGACTAAATCACATAGGTCGTTAGCACAATGTTGGCATGAAAATAGCAATTGTGCTGCATATGGAAAACAGAATAAAATTTTGCTAAGAAAATATAGAACACACCACTGATCGAGTCTTGCCCTATATTATAATATCTATGAAGGACTGAAACATTCTGAGACAGCTAGAGCAATTTAGAGTAGCATGTGAAAATGGAACTGAACTGAAGTCATCTTACTTTTATAAAATAAATACCGGCTTTGGAGTTTGGAATGCATTATTACTGGGCTCCATTAGAATTCCGTAGCTGTTTCCAATCATATAATTGCAACACTTGAATACAGAATACTGTCAGTGTTGTTTGAAGCCCAAATAAATATCGCACATCGTTCATCGTCTTAACATGTGAACAAATACTATCAATAAAGTTTAGAAACTCCAAAGCATTTCTGCCCAAAATCAAAATTGTTCCGTCAAAATTGGTCGCCTTCATGTGCTGCAGTGTACAACTTGTGGACAATTATGAGCGCCATACTTCGACAGATTGATAATATATGATGGTGCATGGTGAAGAATCGAAGGTGGACATGTATATTCAACCGACTTATTAAATATGTTTTCGTAAAATTTGTTCAAACTTTGAGAAATAGATAAATAATATAACAAAACATTAAAAGAACAATACCAAGAAAATCGTAAGTGCCCGCGCTGATTCCAGTTGCAACATATGTGTTGCCGCTATTGCGCATGCGATAAATGTCCACGAATCTTGGACATTTTTGCCAAGTTTTCCAGGGTCTTGTCCGTTCACCGCGCCATCATCATGAAGACCCTGGGGACGAGGTTGTAAAAATCCTTTCATAAAGTTCCGAAATATGTTTAACCTAATTTGCATAATTCGGACAAGTCGCAATGTTGGTGTCGCCACCTTAAGTGATTCTAGAAGGCAAATGGTTAGACATTTTGGGTAGATGATTAGCGTATTCAACCCAGTGCAAAAATTTGAATCTTTGATTAAAGGTAACGAAGTAATACCACAAACCCTGCACTAGTAAGGTTTAGCATTTACAGATGGAAAGGATTAGAAAGTATTTGTTTTTACAACCTTTCAAAAAAAGGAAAAATCAAACAGAAGCAAACTCAGGCACAAACAGCAGATACTCGCGGGCATAAATATGTCTTTGCCTAAATCAACTGTATTACTATTATAATTTACAGGGCACTTACAGTATAAGAAAATCAAAAATATACGTACGGTTTACTGTATATAAAATGAACGGCGCCGTGTTAACTAAGTTTAAGAACTATTTAAATATTAAGCAGAAAAAAGTTTTAACCGTTTTTGATTGTGAACTGACATACTGTACTTTGGCACAATTGTTTTAATAAGACTACGTTTACACTATTTCGCGGAGCGGGCTGAAGACGGCGCAGAAAGTAACAAACAGCCGTTAATTGCGTTTACACAGTACCGGAGCGAAATTGTTTGAAACCGTCACTTTTGCCGTAACAACTTGAGCACGCTTTCCACACGGAGGGACATAAAAACGGAGCGCTTGGCGGCATCGTGCAAAGACTGGCGCCGTCATTATTTCGCTCCACTTTGGTTCTAAATTCCCATACGTTCCGCTCTTAATTAAAAAAATAGAAAAAGAAAAAGAAAATTTTTCAAAATTGAAATTCAAACCGTATCGAAATTCAAACGGACTCGTGTAAACGTATACGGACATTCTGCCGTTACTATTTCGGAGTAGTGTAAATTAGTCTAAAGCTAGTTTCATTCCACGATGAAAATAATCTTACATGTGTATAATTATATTTAAAAGCTTCTGCTGCTACAGACGTTGTTTTCTCGTGTTTTTAGAATGGATTCTTGCTCATTTAATAGCTTCGAAGATCGATAACTTTTTCTTCGTTCGGTTTTATAGCAATGCATTTTGTCATCATTAAAAATGTAAAAAAAGACACTTTCCGGCAGCCGGCGAAAAACGACTGACCGGCAGACGTAAACAATGATTTTCTGTCACTCATTCAAATTCAGCGTGTTTTATTCATTTTAGCCCGCAAAATACTCCACATGCAATATAACAAGGGAAATTTTAAAGATTCATCAAAAACCTTTTTGGACGGTGCTTTTTGCTATTTAGCTTGATACTGCATGGATAATAATGTTGGATAGAGATTCAGACTCTGTAAGATTCAGACTCTTTTCAACAAGCATTTAGCCATGGTTTCCATCCCAATAAAAATAATGAAAATAAATAATTTTAGACGATCGCGCTATCAGGGTTTTGCCCAGGACCAAGTGAGTGCCAGGTACCTGGATGGTCATTCTTTTTACCAAGTTACTGGTGGCAAATATTGCATGACTTCTGTTGTTAAATTACACCAAATAATCATCAATAGCATAAATAAAATCAACTATAGAGGTTTCCTTATAACATACTAGATATTTCTTGAGTGCCGGGGTGAGAGTTCACATTTGTGTGAGTGCTGGGCGGCACTGATGAGTGCTGGACACTGCCATCCGGTGCCGCCCACCGTGGGTGGAACCCTGGCGCTTTAATAGATGGTAATGACTAATGGACACTGAACCTTGAAAAAATATACTGGAAAAACTGGAAGCCCAGCTACTTCCCAGCTGCTGAGCAGCAAAATTAGCATTGTAACACCATCTCCAGCCTTAGTGTTTGACCGATCATGCTACAATTGAGAATTTTACTGATTCCGATTGTCTACCGGTAACGCAATAACCTGCTTGATGCCGATTATCGGTCAATCACTACTCAGCCTGGCTTGCTGAGCTCGCTTGCTTATAGTTATAGGCTTTATATGAGCCTGCCAATGCCGGGATCTCATCTTGCTCTAGCAGGATCCAGGCCAGCCTGTTTCCCATATGAATGCAATCTTGAAAATATATAATAACAATATACGAGGCAGGATCTGGCAAACTAGCCTGGTTTGCCAGAACAGCCTGGCTCATATGAACAGCCCATTTGTAAGACTTGAGTCACTTGACTTGCAATGTTTACTCACCGAATGGCTTCCTATAAGCTCTTACCACACAATTTGTACCAAACAGCCATAGTTGCAGTCTTTATGATATTGCAAGTTGCATCAAGTCTATTGCTCAATGTAATACCTCTTCCATTGCCATGCCTAAACTACTTTTCCCAAAATTGCAATGCAAGTTTCATAAAATATTGCACCGCGTAACAGTGCCTTAACAGTGAAATGTCGGGTAAGTATGCATCAGCAAATCGATATGATAAAAATGATGTAATAACTAATGATCTCAGATTTCACGGTCATGACAATGCGCATATTGCTTTCAAAGCAAGTTTTGAAAGAATGCACTAAGTTAAAATAGAATTAAATGTTCATTTTATTATAGAAACGAGAAATGTAGTAAATACATAGTGCTCAAATACATAGCGAGTGCCTCCAGCCAGAGCAATTATATTCAAAATATTATAAAAGTAAAAACACAATGAAATCTTTCACAGCGGGCCAACCCAAGCAGAAAACATTCTCGCAATCTCGCACGCATGAACAAGCATGCCTGAGCTTTAAACTAATATACGTGAATACATTTGGAAATCTTAACCAACCTGAAAACACGTTGACTTGAGGACGATGTCTTTCAAACAGAATTACAGAAACCTATAAGGTTGATCAAATGTCAAACTGAAGGAAGTTGCTCAACTGTTGCAGTCAAAACAAAACAACAAATATTTGACCGCAGTGCTTCCACTTTCCAAAATCAATATTTCCTTTTTTTGTCCTGAACTTCATCGAAATTTCCTTAAAAAAGTATTGAAATTTCCTTCAAATTTCCTTAAAAATGTTTGGTGAAATATATTAAGTTGAATATTTCTCAAAATAATAACAAAATAGCCTATTGCGAGCAAAATATTTTGGGGCCCGTTGTTCAAAAGGGGTTGATTACATCACGGGCGTTCGTTGTGCATGGTTCTTAACCTAATCCTAACCCCAATCCTAACCCCAATCCTAACCCTAAGCTTAAGTGTATTGACGTCACCAACAACGAATGCCCGTCACTTAGTCAAAAATGGTGTTCAAAAAGCGATTAACGCTAACCCAGGATTAAAATTTCCTAACCCAGGGTTAACTTTTAACCGAGGATTAGTTTGCGTTGCACAAAGCTCGATTAGTCTTAAGCCAGCTAGGTTAAACCGTGGGTTAAATATAACCCACCTCGCTAGGTGGGTTAACTTGCTAATCGCGGCCGATTAACTCGTCAAAATGGACGTCGAAAGGAGTGGAAAACACGTAAACACGTAAAATTCTCGGTGAAACAAAGAGTGTACAAAGATTTTATGGATGAAAACCAACCTCAAACAGTAAATTCTAAGTCTATGCATATTATTGAGATTCTTATTCGTCCTGTATATGAGCCCATTGAATATGCTGGCTACAAATTATACGAACAACTTTCTATCCGAACATTTCTTTTGGATTGCCATGGTCTAAACATGAACATCATAGTTACTGTGAAACTCGTTCAGCCAATTTTACAAAATAAATATATATAGTACGTCTATACTATAGCTATATTAAAATGGTTTTCAAAATATAGTTTGATATAAAGCCGTAAACAAGATTTTGTACAGTAAAATGAAGTAAGATTTTGTACAGTAAATTTTTAATTATTGGTACACGACAACAACTTTCAAAAATTCAAATCGACTCTGTTAAAGTCGGAGGCGTTGATATCAAACCTGTGGAAAAGGTCCGAAATCTAGGTTCATGGTTCGATAACCACATGTCTATGAATATTCATGTTGGGAAAGTCTGCAGTAAAGCATTCAGAGGACTATACAACATACGTCAAATAAGAAAGTTCCTATCGATGGACTCGACGAAAACCCTCATACATGCTTTTGTGACGTCTCACTTAGACTATTGTAATTCCCTTTTAGTTGGAATCCCTCAGTACCAACTTCAAAGACTCCAGAGAGTTTTAAATGCTGCTGCTAGGCTCATATATTAGCATTATTTCTCACGCTCACACGCGTAGTAAACTCTCTGCTCATGCGTGAGATAAATCATACTAAAAAGCTAAAATGTAGAGATAATTGTAAAATGTATGAACGGGTTAAATGCTTTAAGCGATTTTGCTATCAACACCTTATATCACGCCGTAAGCTGAGCCTATTTGCTAATTGCTATTGCATCACGCTATCCGATTACGGCTTAGAATTTGACGTAAGGTGTGGCTATTACTCAGCATCGCCAAAATAACCGACGTAATGTTACCAAACTTTGTGTTCTCAGAACGCTGGAAATGCCATTTCAGGGACCCAAATTTTAAACATTTTCCGGGGTTGCATGCCCCCGGGTCCCCCATAGAAATGCTAATGCGTGGATCAGTCTCACGCATGACAAAGTCTCTACCTTGACGTCTATGCACTAACTGTATCTGTAACTGTATAGAGTTCAGTGACTCAACCCTCAAACTCATTCTAAAATCATTAATCAACAACATATTAATAATTAATTATTAAATTACTTTTTGTTTGGGAAATATGCCACAGTTGGTAATTTTGTAACATTTTCTATGGGTGATCTAATCATCTAAAGCACCCAACAATTGGCTGTTTTTTTCGTCTTTCAAGTCGTCCACCAATTTTGCTTGTGTGCGTGCCGGGTAAGCTTGTGCAGTTGACAATTGTGCTTTAACATGGCATAATACTTTAATACCACTATGTTAAAGCACTTTATTATAGAAAGCACTTTATTATAGTACGAGATTGTGTTTTTATCTGTAGCTGTTCGTCCTTAGTTCCTAACAACGTACATTTGCGCATTTGATCATATACTATATATAGCTTGTTAATTTGCGCAATATAAATACAAAATATTAAATATTATTATTATTATTACACACTCTGGTACCACACGATGACACGAGTTCGTTAAACTGAGCCTGCTAAGTACTAATCTGAAGATCGGCGGCTTCAACGTACAAAATACTTCATGTAGCATTCTAACAAGCTCACATTAACCGTGCACGTGTGATCGTCACAGCGTGCGTGAGAAAAATATAATCAGGATATAAGTATAGGTTATCATATGAGGGATGAGGTGATATCAGTTTTATCGCTCGAGGACGATATCATTATTGTCATGAGTGAGCGCAGCGAACGAGGGACAATTATGATATCGTACCGAGAGGGATAAACTGATATCACCGAGTCATGAGTGTGATAACCTTTTTATCACATGAAGTGCCTTTATCAGGGTGATAAGAAGCGGGAAATAAAAACTATATCGTCCCTTTTATGTCACCCTGTTATCGCGCTGATAAAGGCACAAGTATGTGATAATGAAGTCTATGGAACAGATTGCGTGCTGTGTTATACACAGGGGGTATAAAAAAACGCAATCCTCGATTCAAATGTAGATTTTGAAAAGATTAGAATAGTAAACCTTATACGTTTACATTCATTTGAAAGCTTCGCCATTCAGCTTTCCAACGATGGGTTACTTTTTAAATTTTAACGATTGGTTCGCGAAAAATAATACTTTAAGCAACTGAGATTGGAAAGATGAAAATTCGAGATGCAATAATAAAGTGGCCCTGAAATAGACGAACTCATTTCGTAAAGATACCCAAATATCAACTATTTTTGCTTATAGCAGATCAAAATCAAGTAGCCACGGCTTTCTATGCACCATTTTAACTTATTACTAACTTTCCATACACAACTGTACTAAACAGTTTAAGGCCACCAGCTTGCCAATTTCTGTTACGTTACAATTATGCAATTTTATTTAATGTTATTTAATAGTCGCATTTGGAATTCTTAATCTTCTTGCTTAAACTTTAATACTGTTGTTTTCATGCGAAACAAAGTACTAAGAAGTCTTTAAAAGACCTTTTAAAAGATGTGGAGCTGTGTAATTTACTTTATACTCATAAATCGATCCCTGGAAGTAATAAAAACAATCGCCGTGTATTGCCCGTCGGACAGCGCCGTATGTTAATTGAACGAACGTAAACAGAAATTAGCAAGTTGGTGGCCGCAAGCTTAAACTGTTTAATTAAACCAGCGCCGTTGTGTATGGAAATAGTATATACTCTCTGAGTATATTGCAGGGATTTTTAAATCCCCAAATCCTCGTGCGCTTTTTTCAGAGTAACACACCCGTCGACAAGAACTTCGACGTTTCGAGCGAATGCCCTTCGTCTGCAAGTTAGTAAAATATTATCGATCGACGATGATAATCACGATATATGGGAGTACCCCACCCCCATCACCCCTATATATGCCTCAGTTTCAACGCCACTGCCTACAATAACAACAACACCAAAAAGAGCAACAACAACAACAATAACAGCAACAGCAACAACAACAACAACAACAACAACAACAACAACAACAACAACAACAACAACAACAACAACAACAACAACAACAACAACAACAACAACAACAACAACAACAACAACAACAACAACAACAACAACAACAACAACAACAACAACAACAACAACAACAACAACAACAACAGCAACAATGTCTCATCTGCTCAGTGTACCTTCTCTTGCGGTGTTCCTCAAGGACCTGTTCTTGGTTCTGTTTTTGGTATATATAAAAAATGTTCACTTGTGTTCCAATTCCAAGCTTTCTCTTATTATTGATAGATATACAATCCGTTTCCAGCAGACAATTTAATTTCAAAAATTATCAGATAAAACAAATTCCGAAGAATTGCATCTCGAAAAACCCAAGATATCAATCAAAATCAATATAGGTCTCAAGAAGGCTTTGAAATACAGTCGAAATATAACCATGATAGGTCTAGTTACGTAATATTCCATCGAGAATTACGGATTATATTACACTAACAATTTCCATGACACTATTTTAAAACGTCGTACTTCCATCAAGTATTTGGGTACCAATCTTAAGATTCAAGGACTCAATCTTATATAAGATTCAAGGATCCATTCTTATGGTTCAAGGATTCAATTTTTGGATTTAATCTTAGGATTTAATCTTAGGATTCAAGTATTCAATCTTAGGATTCAACGAGTCAATCTTAGGATTCAATTATTAAATTTTAAGAGTCAGGATTCAACCTTAAGATTCAAGGATTCAACCCTAGGATTCAATGATTCAATCTTAAGATTCAATGATTCAATCTTAGGATTCAATTATTCAATCTTAGGATTCAAGTGTTCAATCTTAAGATTCAAGCATTCAATCTTCAGATTCAAGGATTCAATCTTAAGGTTCAAGGACTCAATCTTAGGATTCAAGCATTCAATCTTGAGATTCAAGGATTCAAATATAAAAAGAGACATAATGACGTATTTTAGATAGGATACAAAACTTCTTACTTATGTGTACAGTTGTACTCCACATGATTTTTCCAGGTTAGGTGTCCTTGAACCTAAGATAATTGGGATTTGTATACACTCACAAGAGCAATCGCACACGATAATTTCTAAGAGAACAGTATGGGAAGTCTGTTATTAATACACTACAAAAAAAAATGTACTAAAATCCTCTACCATAAAAGTGTAAAATTTTAGCCCTCTTTGGATTATTTTCCTAATTATGAACGCAACTGTGAAATTAATCAAGCATATTTTGAGCTCGTTTTCCTCAATAGTGGCACCAACTGCTAATACACCGTCAATTGTTTTTTAAAGTATTAACAAGTTCCCATGATACTATGAAAATATATCTTTGAGGAATTAGGTGGAAAATGCGGTAATCGTGGCCAAAATGATATATTCTTTATAATTACCGGAAATGACAATCGGTGCTGTTTTACGTATTTATACTGAATGTATTCTCGATTATAACCACATGCTACGTTTTAAGATGCAATTATTCAAAACATTGTTTTAAGCGTTCCCGGAACGTATGCGTTATCAAATGATCAAATTTCATGCTTTTGTCAGGGTTTTTACAAAACTTGAAAGTCGTTGAAGAGCTGCTTAAAATTCCTTTCATTCTTCTTGCTCTAGTTCCTGGATATTGTATTTTTTGCAATTGGTCAGTATGTGACACTATTGTACAGTTCAACAACATTTTTTACCGACTTATATAACGCATTCTTTTCAGTCCTAAATAGTCCTTGGAAATTATTTATAAAGTCCTTGAATTCTATTTTTCCTGACTTCAGTACCAACCCTGTTTTGTAGGAGGTATAATATCTATATTGAAGCGAGCAGTTTGCCTTTCGTACGGATAGCCTGGGCAGCCGACCCTCGTTGGAGCGCAAAAGACAACCCGACTTTCGTGACTAAATCCCTAATAAAGGCACATTAAAATTGACCAAAGAAATGTATTCGCTTGTACAATACCTACATGTCGTCAATCAATTTTTGTCTATTCTGCATGTAATATCCCAGAACGAATAAGTATATTATCAACTTCTTATCTAGATAGTTGTATTAATGATCTCATTTCTGTGGGTGTGCAAATTAAATGGTAATTTTACCACGTACGTTTTTAAAGTGTCATATAATTATATGAATGTGTTAAATCTCCATTTATTAATAAGCACTCAAAGTACTAAAAATAAATCGAGCCAGAAACCTACACATAGTTCACCTAGAGCGTTTAGTGATGAAGTTATCCTTGAGAAGTACTTTTTTGTTCCTATTGAATTAGAAGATGGAAGAATACTTTTCCCGGAAAGTAAATTTTGGAATTAGCACTCCCCCCCCCGATGGAAACGTTCCCGGTACCTTGTTGCTAAAATCGCATTTTAATCGCTGGAACTGATTATGGCGCAAATTTGGGCTTGGATTCGGTTACCGCGTGGCAAAATTTGACATTCTTACATTAATTTCATATCTTTTTGTTGTATTTAGTTGTTCTCAAAAACGTAACGATGTAAAATTCTTATATGCAATATTAAAAATTTCGTCATGAAATTGGTTGTAGTGTAGTATTGTCAAATTTTGTCTTGAATATTCGTCTGTTCAACAGTATATGGGACAAATCGTGAATTTTGAAACCCGGGCCAGTGTGAACGCCTTTGTTATTGTTGAGTTTTAAGTTAAGCCCGCTCTCCACTAGGCGAATATAAATCCGGCAACGTGGAATATAGATCCGTACTTTTTCGCGGCTAATTTTTTCGCTAGCCAATCGTACGTTGCCAAAATTTGTTTCTCGCTTCGCTTTGCACGAACAAATTCGCCTAGTGGAGAACGGGCTTTAGTCTCACTGCCTTTCTGAGAACTAAACATTGTTTTATACGCCATATTTTTAAACCATTGTTTGTCGAAGGAGTTTAATGAAAATGCAATGTATAATCTTAGGATTCAATGATTCAATCTTAGGATTCAAGTATTCAATCTTAAGATTCAAGCATTCAATCTTCAGATTCAAGGATTCAATCTTAAGGTTCAAGGACTCAATCATAGTCTTAGGATTCAAGCATTCAATCTTGAGATTCAAGGATTCAAATATAAAAAGAGACATAATGACGTATTTTAGATAGGATACAAAACTTCTTACTTATATGTACAGTTGTACTCCACATGATTGTTCCATGTTAGGTGTGGATCTTTGGATCCTAGGATTGAATCCTTGAACCTAAGATAATTGGGATTTGTATACACTCACAAGAGGAAATCGCAAATGATAATTTCTAAGAGAACAGTATGGGAAGTCTGTTATAAATACACTAAAAAAAAAGGTACTAAAATCCTCTACCATAAAAGTGTAAAATTTTAGCCCTCTTTGGATTATTTTCCTAATTATAAACGCAACTGTGAAAAGAAGCATATTTTGAGCTCGTTTTCCTCAAAAGTGGCACCAACTACTAATACAACGTCAATTGTTTTTAAAGTACTAACAAGTTCCCATGATACTATGAAAATATATATTTGAGGAATTAGGTGGAAAATGTGGTAAACGTGGCCAAAATTATATATTCTTTATAATTACCGGAAATGACAATCGGTGCTGTTTTACGTATTTCTACTGAATGTATTCTCGATTATAACCACATGCTACGTTTTAAGATGCAATTATTCAAAACATTGTTTTAGCGTTCCTGGAACGTATGCGTTATAAAATGATCAAATTTCATGCTTTTGTCAGGGTTTTACAAAACTTGAAAGTCGTTGAAGAGCTGCTTAAAATTCCTTTCATTCTTCTTGCTCTAGTTCCTGGATATTGTATTTTTTGCAATTTGTCAGTATGTGACACTATTGTACAGTTCAACAACATTTTTTATCGACTTATATAACGCATTCTTTTCAGTCCTAAATAGTCCTTGGAAATTCTTTATAAAGTCCTTGAATTCTATTTTCCCGGACTTCAGTACCAACCCTGTTTTGTAGGAGGTATAATATCTATATTGAAGCGAGCAGTTTGCCTTTCGTACGGATAGCCTGGGCAGCCGGCCCTCGTTCGAGCGCGAAAGACAACCCGGCTTTCGTGACTAAATCCCTAATAAAGGCACATTAAAATTGACCAAAGAAATGTATTCGCTTGTACAATACGTACAAGTCGTCAATCAATTTTTGTCTATTCTGCATGTAATATCCCAGAACGAATGGAAGTATATTACCAACTTCTTATCTAGATAGTTGTATTAATGATCTCATTTCTGTGGGTGTGCAAATTAAATGGTAATTTTACCACGTACGTTTTAAAGGGTCATATAATTATATGAATGTGTTAAATCCCCATTTATTAATAAGCACTCGGAGTACTAAAAATAAATCGAGCCAGAAACCAACACATAGTTCATCTAGAGCGTTTAGTGATGAAGTTATCCTTGACAAGTACATTTTTGTTCCTATTGAATTAGAAGATGGAAGAATACTTTTCCCGGAAAGTAAATTTTGGAATTAGCACTCCCCCCCCACCCCGATGGAAACGTTCCCGGTACCTTGTTGCTAAAATCGCATTTTAATCACTGGAACTGATTATGGCGCAATTTCGGGCTTGGATTCGGTTACCGCGTGACAAAATTTGACATTCTTACATTAATTTCATATATTTTTGTTGTATTTAGTTGTTCTCAAAACGTAACGATGTAAAATTCTTATATGCAATATTAAAAATTTCGTCACGAAATTGGTTGTAGTGTAGTATTGTCAAATTTTGTCTTGAATATTCGTCTGTTCAACAGTATATAGGACAAATCGTGAATTTTGAAACCGGGCCAGTGTGAACGCCTTTGTTATTGTCGAGTTTTAAGTTAAGCCCGCTCTCCACTAGGCGAATATAAATCCGGCAACGTGGAATATAGATCCGTACTTTATCGCGGCGAATTTTTTCGCTAGCCAATCACGCACGTTGCCAAAATTTGTTTCTCGCTTCGCTTCGCACGAACAAATTCGCCTAGTGGAGAACGGGCTTTAGTCTCACTGCCTTTCTGAGAACTAAACATTGTTTTATACGCCATATTTTTAAACCATTGTTTGTCGAAGGAGTTTAATGAAAATGCAATGTATAATCTTAGGATTCAATGATTCAATCTTAGGATTCAAGTATTCAATCTTAAGATTCAAGCATTCAATCTTCAGATTCAAGGATTCAATCTTAAGGTTCAAGGACTCAATCATAGTCTTAGGATTCAAGCATTCAATCTTGAGATTCAAGGATTCAAATATAAAAGAGACATAATGACGTATTTTAGATAGGATACAAAACTTCTTACTTATATGTACAGTTGTACTCCACATGATTGTTCCATGTTAGGTGTGGATCTTTGGATCCTAGGATTGAATCCTTGAACCTAAGATAATTGGGATTTGTATACACTCACAAGAGGAAATCGCAAATGATAATTTCTAAGAGAACAGTATGGGAAGTCTGTTATAAATACACTACAAAAAAAGGTACTAAAATCCTCTACCATAAAGTGTAAAATTTTAGCCCTCTTTGGATTATTTTCCTAATTATAAACGCAACTGTGAAAAGAAGCATATTTTGAGCTCGTTTTCTCAAAAGTGGCACCAACTACTAATACAACGTCAATTGTTTTTAAAGTACTAACAAGTTCCCATGATACTATGAAAATATATATTTGAGGAATTAGGTGGAAAATGTGGTAAACGTGGCCAAAATTATATATTCTTTATAATTACCGGAAATGACAATCGGTGCTGTTTTACGTATTTCTACTGAATGTATTCTCGATTATAACCACATGCTACGTTTTAAGATGCAATTATTCAAAACATTGTTTTAGCGTTCCTGGAACGTATGCGTTATAAAATGATCAAATTTCATGCTTTTGTCAGGGTTTTTACAAAACTTGAAAGTCGTTGAAGAGCTGCTTAAAATTCCTTTCATTCTTCTTGCTCTAGTTCCTGGATATTGTATTTTTTGCAATTTGTCAGTATGTGACACTATTGTACAGTTCAACAACATTTTTTATCGACTTATATAACGCATTCTTTTCAGTCCTAAATAGTCCTTGGAAATTCTTTATAAAGTCCTTGAATTCTATTTTCCCGGACTTCAGTACCAACCCTGTTTTGTAGGAGGTATAATATCTATATTGAAGCGAGCAGTTTGCCTTTCGTACGGATAGCCTGGGCAGCCGACCCTCGTTGGAGCGCAAAAGACAACCCGACTTTCGTGACTAAATCCCTAATAAAGGCACATTAAAATTGACCAAAGAAATGTATTCGCTTGTACAATACGTACAAGTCGTCAATCAATTTTTGTCTATTCTGCATGTAATATCCCAGAACGAATGGAAGTATATTACCAACTTCTTATCTAGATAGTTGTATTAATGATCTCATTTCTGTGGGTGTGCAAATTAAATGGTAATTTTACCACGTACGTTTTTAAAGTGTCATATAATTATATGAATGTGTTAAATCCCCATTTATTAATAAGCACTCGAGTACTAAAAATAAATCGAGCCAGAAACCAACACATAGTTCATCTAGAGCGTTTAGTGATGAAGTTATCCTTGACAAGTACATTTTGTTCCTATTGAATTAGAAGATGGAAGAATACTTTTCCCGGAAAGTAAATTTTGGAATTAGCACTCCCCCCCCACCCCGATGGAAACGTTCCCGGTACCTTGTTGCTAAAATCGCATTTTAATCACTGGAACTGATTATGGCGCAATTTCGGGCTTGGATTCGGTTACCGCGTGACAAAATTTGACATTCTTACATTAATTTCATATATTTTTGTTGTATTTAGTTGTTCTCAAAAACGTAACGATGTAAAATTCTTATATGCAATATTAAAAATTTCGTCATGAAATTGGTTGTAGTGTAGTATTGTCAAATTTTGTCTTGAATATTCGTCTGTTCAACAGTATATAGGACAAATCGTGAATTTTGAAACCGGGCCAGTGTGAACGCCTTTGTTATTGTCGAGTTTTAAGTTAAGCCCGCTCTCCACTAGGCGAATATAAATCCGGCAACGTGGAATATAGATCCGTACTTTATCGCGGCGAATTTTTTCGCTAGCCAATCACGCACGTTGCCAAAATTTGTTTCTCGCTTCGCTTCGCACGAACAAATTCGCCTAGTGGAGAACGGGCTTTAGTCTCACTGCCTTTCTGAGAACTAAACATTGTTTTATACGCCATATTTTTAAACCATTGTTTGTCGAAGGAGTTTAATGAAAATGCAATGTATAATCTTAGGATTCAATGATTCAATCTTAGGATTCAAGTATTCAATCTTAAGATTCAAGCATTCAATCTTCAGATTCAAGGATTCAATCTTAAGGTTCAAGGACTCAATCATAGTCTTAGGATTCAAGCATTCAATCTTGAGATTCAAGGATTCAAATATAAAAAGAGACATAATGACGTATTTTAGATAGGATACAAAACTTCTTACTTATATGTACAGTTGTACTCCACATGATTGTTCCATGTTAGGTGTGGATCTTTGGATCCTAGGATTGAATCCTTGAACCTAAGATAATTGGGATTTGTATACACTCACAAGAGGAAATCGCAAATGATAATTTCTAAGAGAACAGTATGGGAAGTCTGTTATAAATACACTACAAAAAAAAAGGTACTAAAATCCTCTACCATAAAAGTGTAAAATTTTAGCCCTCTTTGGATTATTTTCCTAATTATAAACGCAACTGTGAAAAGAAGCATATTTTGAGCTCGTTTTCCTCAAAAGTGGCACCAACTACTAATACAACGTCAATTGTTTTTTAAAGTACTAACAAGTTCCCATGATACTATGAAAATATATATTTGAGGAATTAGGTGGAAAATGTGGTAAACGTGGCCAAAATTATATATTCTTTATAATTACCGGAAATGACAATCGGTGCTGTTTTACGTATTTCTACTGAATGTATTCTCGATTATAACCACATGCTACGTTTTAAGATGCAATTATTCAAAACATTGTTTTAGCGTTCCTGGAACGTATGCGTTATAAAATGATCAAATTTCATGCTTTTGTCAGGGTTTTTACAAAACTTGAAAGTCGTTGAAGAGCTGCTTAAAATTCCTTTCATTCTTCTTGCTCTAGTTCCTGGATATTGTATTTTTTGCAATTTGTCAGTATGTGACACTATTGTACAGTTCAACAACATTTTTTATCGACTTATATAACGCATTCTTTTCAGTCCTAAATAGTCCTTGGAAATTCTTTATAAAGTCCTTGAATTCTATTTTCCCGGACTTCAGTACCAACCCTGTTTTGTAGGAGGTATAATATCTATATTGAAGCGAGCAGTTTGCCTTTCGTACGGATAGCCTGGGCAGCCGACCTCGTTGGAGCGCAAAAGACAACCCGACTTTCGTGACTAAATCCCTAATAAAGGCACATTAAAATTGACCAAAGAAATGTATTCGCTTGTACAATACGTACAAGTCGTCAATCAATTTTTGTCTATTCTGCATGTAATATCCCAGAACGAATGGAAGTATATTACCAACTTCTTATCTAGATAGTTGTATTAATGATCTCATTTCTGTGGGTGTGCAAATTAAATGGTAATTTTACCACGTACGTTTTTAAAGTGTCATATAATTATATGAATGTGTTAAATCCCCATTTATTAATAAGCACTCGGAGTACTAAAAATAAATCGAGCCAGAAACCAACACATAGTTCATCTAGAGCGTTTAGTGATGAAGTTATCCTTGACAAGTACATTTTTGTTCCTATTGAATTAGAAGATGGAAGAATACTTTTCCCGGAAAGTAAATTTTGGAATTAGCACTCCCCACCGATGGAAACGTTCCCGGTACCTTGTTGCTAAAATCGCATTTTAATCACTGGAACTGATTATGGCGCACTTTCGGGCTTGGTGTCGGCTACCGCGTGACAAAATTTGACATTCTTACATTAATTTCATATATTTTTGTTGTATTTAGTTGTTCTCAAAAACGTAACGATGTAAAATTCTTATATGCAATATTAAAAATTTCGTCATGAAATTGGTTGTAGTGTAGTATTGTCAAATTTTGTCTTGAATATTCGTCTGTTCAACAGTATATAGGACAAATCGTGAATTTTGAAACCGGGCCAGTGTGAACGCCTTTGTTATTGTCGAGTTTTAAGTTAAGCCCGCTCTCCACTAGGCGAATATAAATCCGGCAACGTGGAATATAGATCCGTACTTTATCGCGGCGAATTTTTTCGCTAGCCAATCACGCACGTTGCCAAAATTTGTTTCTCGCTTCGCTTCGCACGAACAAATTCGCCTAGTGGAGAACGGGCTTTAGTCTCACTGCCTTTCTGAGAACTAAACATTGTTTTATACGCCATATTTTTAAACCATTGTTTGTCGAAGGAGTTTAATGAAAATGCAATGTATAATCTTAGGATTCAATGATTCAATCTTAGGATTCAAGTATTCAATCTTAAGATTCAAGCATTCAATCTTCAGATTCAAGGATTCAATCTTAAGGTTCAAGGACTCAATCATAGTCTTAGGATTCAAGCATTCAATCTTGAGATTCAAGGATTCAAATATAAAAAGAGACATAATGACGTATTTTAGATAGGATACAAAACTTCTTACTTATATGTACAGTTGTACTCCACATGATTGTTCCATGTTAGGTGTGGATCTTTGGATCCTAGGATTGAATCCTTGAACCTAAGATAATTGGGATTTGTATACACTCACAAGAGGAAATCGCAAATGATAATTTCTAAGAGAACAGTATGGGAAGTCTGTTATAAATACACTACAAAAAAAAAGGTACTAAAATCCTCTACCATAAAAGTGTAAAATTTTAGCCCTCTTTGGATTATTTTCCTAATTATAAACGCAACTGTGAAAAGAAGCATATTTTGAGCTCGTTTTCCTCAAAAGTGGCACCAACTACTAATACAACGTCAATTGTTTTTTAAAGTACTAACAAGTTCCCATGATACTATGAAAATATATATTTGAGGAATTAGGTGGAAAATGTGGTAAACGTGGCCAAAATTATATATTCTTTATAATTACCGGAAATGACAATCGGTGCTGTTTTACGTATTTCTACTGAATGTATTCTCGATTATAACCACATGCTACGTTTTAAGATGCAATTATTCAAAACATTGTTTTAGCGTTCCTGGAACGTATGCGTTATAAAATGATCAAATTTCATGCTTTTGTCAGGGTTTTTACAAAACTTGAAAGTCGTTGAAGAGCTGCTTAAAATTCCTTTCATTCTTCTTGCTCTAGTTCCTGGATATTGTATTTTTTGCAATTTGTCAGTATGTGACACTATTGTACAGTTCAACAACATTTTTTATCGACTTATATAACGCATTCTTTTCAGTCCTAAATAGTCCTTGGAAATTCTTTATAAAGTCCTTGAATTCTATTTTCCCGGACTTCAGTACCAACCCTGTTTTGTAGGAGGTATAATATCTATATTGAAGCGAGCAGTTTGCCTTTCGTACGGATAGCCTGGGCAGCCGACCCTCGTTGGAGCGCAAAAGACAACCCGACTTTCGTGACTAAATCCCTAATAAAGGCACATTAAAATTGACCAAAGAAATGTATTCGCTTGTACAATACGTACAAGTCGTCAATCAATTTTTGTCTATTCTGCATGTAATATCCCAGAACGAATGGAAGTATATTACCAACTTCTTATCTAGATAGTTGTATTAATGATCTCATTTCTGTGGGTGTGCAAATTAAATGGTAATTTTACCACGTACGTTTTTAAAGTGTCATATAATTATATGAATGTGTTAAATCCCCATTTATTAATAAGCACTCGGAGTACTAAAAATAAATCGAGCCAGAAACCAACACATAGTTCATCTAGAGCGTTTAGTGATGAAGTTATCCTTGACAAGTACATTTTTGTTCCTATTGAATTAGAAGATGGAAGAATACTTTTCCGGAAAGTAAATTTTGGAATTAGCACTCCCCCCCCACCCCGATGGAAACGTTCCCGGTACCTTGTTGCTAAAATCGCATTTTAATCACTGGAACTGATTATGGCGCAATTTCGGGCTTGGATTCGGTTACCGCGTGACAAAATTTGACATTCTTACATTAATTTCATATATTTTGTTGTATTTAGTTGTTCTCAAAAACGTAACGATGTAAAATTCTTATATGCAATATTAAAAATTTCGTCATGAAATTGGTTGTAGTGTAGTATTGTCAAATTTTGTCTTGAATATTCGTCTGTTCAACAGTATATAGGACAAATCGTGAATTTTGAAACCGGGCCAGTGTGAACGCCTTTGTTATTGTCGAGTTTTAAGTTAAGCCCGCTCTCCACTAGGCGAATATAAATCCGGCAACGTGGAATATAGATCCGTACTTTATCGCGGCGAATTTTTCGCTAGCCAATCACGCACGTTGCCAAAATTTGTTTCTCGCTTCGCTTCGCACGAACAAATTCGCCTAGTGGAGAACGGGCTTTAGTCTCACTGCCTTTCTGAGAACTAAACATTGTTTTATACGCCATATTTTTAAACCATTGTTTGTCGAAGGAGTTTAATGAAAATGCAATGTATAATCTTAGGATTCAATGATTCAATCTTAGGATTCAAGTATTCAATCTTAAGATTCAAGCATTCAATCTTCAGATTCAAGGATTCAATCTTAAGGTTCAAGGACTCAATCATAGTCTTAGGATTCAAGCATTCAATCTTGAGATTCAAGGATTCAAATATAAAAGAGACATAATGACGTATTTTAGATAGGATACAAAACTTCTTACTTATATGTACAGTTGTACTCCACATGATTGTTCCATGTTAGGTGTGGATCTTTGGATCCTAGGATTGAATCCTTGAACCTAAGATAATTGGGATTTGTATACACTCACAAGAGGAAATCGCAAATGATAATTTCTAAGAGAACAGTATGGGAAGTCTGTTATTAATAAACTACAAAAAAATGTACTAAAATCCTCTACCATAAAAGTGTAAAATTTTAGCCCTCTTTGGATTATTTTCCTAATTATAAACGCAACTGTGAAAAGAAGCATATTTTGAGCTCGTTTTCCTCAAAAGTGGCACCAACTACTAATACAACGTCAATTGTTTTTAAAAGTACTAACAAGTTCCCATGATACTATGAAAATATATATTTGAGGAATTAGGTGGAAAATGTGGTAAACGTGGCCAAATTATATATTCTTTATAATTACCGGAAATGACAATCGGTGCTGTTTTACGTATTTCTACTGAATGTATTCTCGATTATAACCACATGCTACGTTTTAAGATGCAATTATTCAAAACATTGTTTTAGCGTTCCTGGAACGTATGCGTTATAAAATGATCAAATTTCATGCTTTTGTCAGGGTTTTTACAAAACTTGAAAGTCGTTGAAGAGCTGCTTAAAATTCCTTTCATTCTTCTTGCTCTAGTTCCTGGATATTGTATTTTTTGCAATTTGTCAGTATGTGACACTATTGTACAGTTCAACAACATTTTTTATCGACTTATATAACGCATTCTTTTCAGTCCTAAATAGTCCTTGGAAATTCTTTATAAAGTCCTTGAATTCTATTTTCCCGGACTTCAGTACCAACCCTGTTTTGTAGGAGGTATAATATCTATATTGAAGCGAGCAGTTTGCCTTTCGTACGGATAGCCTGGGCAGCCGACCCTCGTTGGAGCGCAAAAGACAACCCGACTTTCGTGACTAAATCCCTAATAAAGGCACATTAAAATTGACCAAAGAAATGTATTCGCTTGTACAATACGTACAAGTCGTCAATCAATTTTTGTCTATTCTGCATGTAATATCCCAGAACGAATGGAAGTATATTACCAACTTCTTATCTAGATAGTTGTATTAATGATCTCATTTCTGTGGGTGTGCAAATTAAATGGTAATTTTACCACGTACGTTTTTAAAGTGTCATATAATTATATGAATGTGTTAAATCCCCATTTATTAATAAGCACTCGGAGTACTAAAAATAAATCGAGCCAGAAACCAACACATAGTTCATCTAGAGCGTTTAGTGATGAAGTTATCCT
This sequence comes from Trachythela sp. YZ-2020, assembly GCA_016169945.1. Lineage (NCBI taxonomy): Eukaryota > Metazoa > Cnidaria > Anthozoa > Malacalcyonacea > Clavulariidae > Trachythela > Trachythela sp. YZ-2020. Next base: position 812,592 of record JADLSH010000341.1, on the reverse strand, counting down.
TGACAAGTACAATTTTGTTCCTATTGAATTAGAAGATGGAAGAATACTTTTCCCGGAAAGTAAATTTTGGAATTAGCACTCCCCCCCCACCCCGATGGAAACGTTCCCGGTACCTTGTTGCTAAAATCGCATTTTAATCACTGGAACTGATTATGGCGCAATTTCGGGCTTGGATTCGGTTACCGCGTGACAAAATTTGACATTCTTACATTAATTTCATATATTTTTGTTGTATTTAGTTGTTCTCAAAAACGTAACGATGTAAAATTCTTATATGCAATATTAAAAATTTCGTCATGAAATTGGTTGTGTAGTATTGTCAAATTTTGTCTTGAATATTCGTCTGTTCAACAGTATATAGGACAAATCGTGAATTTTGAAACCGGGCCAGTGTGAACGCCTTTGTTATTGTCGAGTTTTAAGTTAAGCCCGCTCTCCACTAGGCGAATATAAATCCGGCAACGTGGAATATAGATCCGTACTTTATCGCGGCGAATTTTTTCGCTAGCCAATCACGCACGTTGCCAAAATTTGTTTCTCGCTTCGCTTCGCACGAACAAATTCGCCTAGTGGAGAACGGGCTTTAGTCTCACTGCCTTTCTGAGAACTAAACATTGTTTTATACGCCATATTTTTAAACCATTGTTTGTCGAAGGAGTTTAATGAAAATGCAATGTATAATCTTAGGATTCAATGATTCAATCTTAGGATTCAAGTATTCAATCTTAAGATTCAAGCATTCAATCTTCAGATTCAAGGATTCAATCTTAAGGTTCAAGGACTCAATCATAGTCTTAGGATTCAAGCATTCAATCTTGAGATTCAAGGATTCAAATATAAAAGAGACATAATGACGTATTTTAGATAGGATACAAAACTTCTTACTTATATGTACAGTTGTACTCCACATGATTGTTCCATGTTAGGTGTGGATCTTTGGATCCTAGGATTGAATCCTTGAACCTAAGATAATTGGGATTTGTATACACTCACAAGAGGAAATCGCAAATGATAATTTCTAAGAGAACAGTATGGGAAGTCTGTTATAAATACACTACAAAAAAAAGGTACTAAAATCCTCTACCATAAAAGTGTAAAATTTTAGCCCTCTTTGGATTATTTTCCTAATTATAAACGCAACTGTGAAAAGAAGCATATTTTGAGCTCGTTTTCCTCAAAAGTGGCACCAACTACTAATACAACGTCAATTGTTTTTAAAGTACTAACAAGTTCCCATGATACTATGAAAATATATATTTGAGGAATTAGGTGGAAAATGTGGTAAACGTGGCCAAAATTATATATTCTTTATAATTACCGGAAATGACAATCGGTGCTGTTTTACGTATTTCTACTGAATGTATTCTCGATTATAACCACATGCTACGTTTTAAGATGCAATTATTCAAAACATTGTTTTAGCGTTCCTGGAACGTATGCGTTATAAAATGATCAAATTTCATGCTTTTGTCAGGGTTTTACAAAACTTGAAAGTCGTTGAAGAGCTGCTTAAAATTCCTTTCATTCTTCTTGCTCTAGTTCCTGGATATTGTATTTTTTGCAATTTGTCAGTATGTGACACTATTGTACAGTTCAACAACATTTTTTATCGACTTATATAACGCATTCTTTTCAGTCCTAAATAGTCCTTGGAAATTCTTTATAAAGTCCTTGAATTCTATTTTCCCGGACTTCAGTACCAACCCTGTTTTGTAGGAGGTATAATATCTATATTGAAGCGAGCAGTTTGCCTTTCGTACGGATAGCCTGGGCAGCCGACCCTCGTTGGAGCGCAAAAGACAACCCGACTTTCGTGACTAAATCCCTAATAAAGGCACATTAAAATTGACCAAAGAAATGTATTCGCTTGTACAATACGTACAAGTCGTCAATCAATTTTTGTCTATTCTGCATGTAATATCCCAGAACGAATGGAAGTATATTACCAACTTCTTATCTAGATAGTTGTATTAATGATCTCATTTCTGTGGGTGTGCAAATTAAATGGTAATTTTACCACGTACGTTTTAAAGTGTCATATAATTATATGAATGTGTTAAATCCCCATTTATTAATAAGCACTCGGAGTACTAAAAATAAATCGAGCCAGAAACCAACACATAGTTCATCTAGAGCGTTTAGTGATGAAGTTATCCTTGACAAGTACATTTTTGTTCCTATTGAATTAGAAGATGGAAGAATACTTTTCCCGGAAAGTAAATTTTGGAATTAGCACTCCCCCCCCACCCCGATGGAAACGTTCCCGGTACCTTGTTGCTAAAATCGCATTTTAATCACTGGAACTGATTATGGCGCAATTTCGGGCTTGGATTCGGTTACCGCGTGACAAAATTTGACATTCTTACATTAATTTCATATATTTTTGTTGTATTTAGTTGTTCTCAAAAACGTAACGATGTAAAATTCTTATATGCAATATTAAAAATTTCGTCATGAAATTGGTTGTAGTGTAGTATTGTCAAATTTTGTCTTGAATATTCGTCTGTTCAACAGTATATAGGACAAATCGTGAATTTTGAAACCGGGCCAGTGTGAACGCCTTTGTTATTGTCGAGTTTTAAGTTAAGCCCGCTCTCCACTAGGCGAATATAAATCCGGCAACGTGGAATATAGATCCGTACTTTATCGCGGCGAATTTTTTCGCTAGCCAATCACGCACGTTGCCAAAATTTGTTTCTCGCTTCGCTTCGCACGAACAAATTCGCCTAGTGGAGAACGGGCTTTAGTCTCACTGCCTTTCTGAGAACTAAACATTGTTTTATACGCCATATTTTTAAACCATTGTTTGTCGAAGGAGTTTAATGAAAATGCAATGTATAATCTTAGGATTCAATGATTCAATCTTAGGATTCAAGTATTCAATCTTAAGATTCAAGCATTCAATCTTCAGATTCAAGGATTCAATCTTAAGGTTCAAGGACTCAATCATAGTCTTAGGATTCAAGCATTCAATCTTGAGATTCAAGGATTCAAATATAAAAGAGACATAATGACGTATTTTAGATAGGATACAAAACTTCTTACTTATATGTACAGTTGTACTCCACATGATTGTTCCATGTTAGGTGTGGATCTTTGGATCCTAAGTTGAATCCTTGAACCTAAGATAATTGGGATTTGTATACACTCACAAGAGGAAATCGCAAATGATAATTTCTAAGAGAACAGTATGGGAAGTCTGTTATTAATAAACTACAAAAAAATGTACTAAAATCATCTACCATAAAAGTGTAAAATTTTAGTCCTCTTTGGATTATTTTCCTAATTATAAACGCAACTGTGAAAAGAAGCATATTTTGAGCTCGTTTTCCTCAAAAGTGGCACCAACTACTAATACAACGTCAATTGTTTTTTAAAGTACTAACAAGTTCCCATGATACTATGAAAATATATATTTGAGGAATTAGGTGGAAAATGTGGTAAACGTGGCCAAAATTATATATTCTTTATAATTACCGGAAATGACAATCGGTGCTGTTTTACGTATTTCTACTGAATGTATTCTCGATTATAACCACATGCTACGTTTTAAGATGCAATTATTCAAAACATTGTTTTAGCGTTCCTGGAACGTATGCGTTATAAAATGATCAAATTTCATGCTTTTGTCAGGGTTTTTACAAAACTTGAAAGTCGTTGAAGAGCTGCTTAAAATTCCTTTCATTCTTCTTGCTCTAGTTCCTGGATATTGTATTTTTTGCAATTTGTCAGTATGTGACACTATTGTACAGTTCAACAACATTTTTTATCGACTTATATAACGCATTCTTTTCAGTCCTAAATAGTCCTTGGAAATTCTTTATAAAGTCCTTGAATTCTATTTTCCCGGACTTCAGTACCAACCCTGTTTTGTAGGAGGTATAATATCTATATTGAAGCGAGCAGTTTGCCTTTCGTACGGATAGCCTGGGCAGCCGACCCTCGTTGGAGCGCAAAAGACAACCCGACTTTCGTGACTAAATCCCTAATAAAGGCACATTAAAATTGACCAAAGAAATGTATTCGCTTGTACAATACGTACAAGTCGTCAATCAATTTTTGTCTATTCTGCATGTAATATCCCAGAACGAATGGAAGTATATTACCAACTTCTTATCTAGATAGTTGTATTAATGATCTCATTTCTGTGGGTGTGCAAATTAAATGGTAATTTTACCACGTACGTTTTTAAAGTGTCATATAATTATATGAATGTGTTAAATCCCCATTTATTAATAAGCACTCGGAGTACTAAAAATAAATCGAGCCAGAAACCAACACATAGTTCATCTAGAGCGTTTAGTGATGAAGTTATCCTTGACAAGTACATTTTTGTTCCTATTGAATTAGAAGATGGAAGAATACTTTTCCCGGAAAGTAAATTTTGGAATTAGCACTCCCCCCCCACCCCGATGGAAACGTTCCCGGTACCTTGTTGCTAAAATCGCATTTTAATCACTGGAACTGATTATGGCGCAATTTCGGGCTTGGATTCGGTTACCGCGTGACAAAATTTGACATTCTTACATTAATTTCATATATTTTTGTTGTATTTAGTTGTTCTCAAAACGTAACGATGTAAAATTCTTATATGCAATATTAAAAATTTCGTCATGAAATTGGTTGTAGTGTAGTATTGTCAAATTTTGTCTTGAATATTCGTCTGTTCAACAGTATATAGGACAAATCGTGAATTTTGAAACCGGGCCAGTGTGAACGCCTTTGTTATTGTCGAGTTTTAAGTTAAGCCCGCTCTCCACTAGGCGAATATAAATCCGGCAACGTGGAATATAGATCCGTACTTTATCGCGGCGAATTTTTCGCTAGCCAATCACGCACGTTGCCAAAATTTGTTTCTCGCTTCGCTTCGCACGAACAAATTCGCCTAGTGGAGAACGGGCTTTAGTCTCACTGCCTTTCTGAGAACTAAACATTGTTTTATACGCCATATTTTTAAACCATTGTTTGTCGAAGGAGTTTAATGAAAATGCAATGTATAATCTTAGGATTCAATGATTCAATCTTAGGATTCAAGTATTCAATCTTAAGATTCAAGCATTCAATCTTCAGATTCAAGGATTCAATCTTAAGGTTCAAGGACTCAATCATAGTCTTAGGATTCAAGCATTCAATCTTGAGATTCAAGGATTCAAATATAAAAAGAGACATAATGACGTATTTTAGATAGGATACAAAACTTCTTACTTATATGTACAGTTGTACTCCACATGATTTTTCCAGGTTAGGTGTGGATCCTTCGATCCTAGGATTGAATCCTTGAACCTAAGATAATTGGAATTTGTATACACTCACAAGATTTTTAAGAGAACAGTATGGGAAGTCTGTTATTAATAAACTACAAAAAAATGTACTAAAATCATCTACCATAAAAGTGTAAAATTTTAGTCCTCTTTGGATTATTTTCCTAATTATGAACGCAACTGTGAAAACAAGCATATTTTGAGCTCGTTTTCCTCAAAAGTGGCACCAACTATTAATACACCGTCAATTGTTTTTAAAAGTACTAACAAGTTCCCATGATACTATGAAATTAAAATATATCTTTGAGGAATTAGGTGGGAATCGCGGCCAAAATGATCTATTCTTTATAATTACCGGAAATGACAATCGGTGCTGTTTTACGTATTTCTACTGAATGTATTCTCGATTATAAATATATGCTATGTTTTAAGATGCAATTATTCAAAACATTGTTTTAGCGTTCCTGGAACGTATGCGTTATAAAATGATCAAATTTCATGCTTTTGTCAAGGTTTTTACAAAACTTGAAAGTCGTTGAAGAGCTGCTTAAAATTCCTTTCATTCTTCTTGCTCTAGTTCCTGGATATTGTATTTTTTGCAATTTGTCAGTATGTGACACTATTGTACAGTTCAACAACATTTTTTATCGACTTATATAACGCATTCTTTTCAGTCCTAAATAGTCCTTGAAATTCTTTATAAAGTCCTTGAATTCTATTTTCCCGGACTTCAGTACCAACCCTGTTTTGTAGGAGGTATAATATCTATATTGAAGCGAGCAGTTTGCCTTTCGTACGGATAGCCTGGGCAGCCGACCCTCGTTGGAGCGCAAAAGACAACCCGACTTTCGTGACTAAATCCCTAATAAAGGCACATTAAAATTGACCAAAGAAATGTATTCGCTTGTACAATACGTACAAGTCGTCAATCAATTTTTGTCTATTCTGCATGTAATATCCCAGAACGAATGGAAGTATATTACCAACTTCTTATCTAGATAGTTGTATTAATGATCTCATTTCTGTGGGTGTGCAAATTAAATGGTAATTTTACCACGTACGTTTTTAAAGTGTCATATAATTATATGAATGTGTTAAATCCCCATTTATTAATAAGCACTCGGAGTACTAAAATAAATCGAGCCAGAAACCAACACATAGTTCATCTAGAGCGTTTAGTGATGAAGTTATCCTTGACAAGTACATTTTTGTTCCTATTGAATTAGAAGATGGAAGAATACTTTTCCCGGAAAGTAAATTTTGGAATTAGCACTCCCCCCCCACCCCGATGGAAACGTTCCCGGTACCTTGTTGCTAAAATCGCATTTTAATCACTGGAACTGATTATGGCGCAATTTCGGGCTTGGATTCGGTTACCGCGTGACAAAATTTGACATTCTTACATTAATTTCATATATTTTGTTGTATTTAGTTGTTCTCAAAACGTAACGATGTAAAATTCTTATATGCAATATTAAAAATTTCGTCATGAAATTGGTTGTAGTGTAGTATTGTCAAATTTTGTCTTGAATATTCGTCTGTTCAACAGTATATAGGACAAATCGTGAATTTTGAAACCGGGCCAGTGTGAACGCCTTTGTTATTGTCGAGTTTTAAGTTAAGCCCGCTCTCCACTAGGCGAATATAAATCCGGCAACGTGGAATATAGATCCGTACTTTATCGCGGCGAATTTTTCGCTAGCCAATCACGCACGTTGCCAAAATTTGTTTCTCGCTTCGCTTCGCACGAACAAATTCGCCTAGTGGAGAACGGGCTTTAGTCTCACTGCCTTTCTGAGAACTAAACATTGTTTTATACGCCATATTTTTAAACCATTGTTTGTCGAAGGAGTTTAATGAAAATGCAATGTATAATCTTAGGATTCAATGATTCAATCTTAGGATTCAAGTATTCAATCTTAAGATTCAAGCATTCAATCTTCAGATTCAAGGATTCAATCTTAAGGTTCAAGGACTCAATCATAGTCTTAGGATTCAAGCATTCAATCTTGAGATTCAAGGATTCAAATATAAAAAGAGACATAATGACGTATTTTAGATAGGATACAAAACTTCTTACTTATATGTACAGTTGTACTCCACATGATTGTTCCATGTTAGGTGTGGATCTTTGGATCCTAGGATTGAATCCTTGAACCTAAGATAATTGGGATTTGTATACACTCACAAGAGGAAATCGCAAATGATAATTTCTAAGAGAACAGTATGGGAAGTCTGTTATAAATACACTACAAAAAAAAGGTACTAAAATCCTCTACCATAAAAGTGTAAAATTTTAGCCCTCTTTGGATTATTTTCCTAATTATAAACGCAACTGTGAAAAGAAGCATATTTTGAGCTCGTTTTCCTCAAAAGTGGCACCAACTACTAATACAACGTCAATTGTTTTTAAAGTACTAACAAGTTCCCATGATACTATGAAAATATATATTTGAGGAATTAGGTGGAAAATGTGGTAAACGTGGCCAAAATTATATATTCTTTATAATTACCGGAAATGACAATCGGTGCTGTTTTACGTATTTCTACTGAATGTATTCTCGATTATAACCACATGCTACGTTTTAAGATGCAATTATTCAAAACATTGTTTTAGCGTTCCTGGAACGTATGCGTTATAAAATGATCAAATTTCATGCTTTTGTCAGGGTTTTTACAAAACTTGAAAGTCGTTGAAGAGCTGCTTAAAATTCCTTTCATTCTTCTTGCTCTAGTTCCTGGATATTGTATTTTTTGCAATTTGTCAGTATGTGACACTATTGTACAGTTCAACAACATTTTTTATCGACTTATATAACGCATTCTTTTCAGTCCTAAATAGTCCTTGGAAATTCTTTATAAAGTCCTTGAATTCTATTTTCCCGGACTTCAGTACCAACCCTGTTTTGTAGGAGGTATAATATCTATATTGAAGCGAGCAGTTTGCCTTTCGTACGGATAGCCTGGGCAGCCGACCCTCGTTGGAGCGCAAAAGACAACCCGACTTTCGTGACTAAATCCCTAATAAAGGCACATTAAAATTGACCAAAGAAATGTATTCGCTTGTACAATACGTACAAGTCGTCAATCAATTTTTGTCTATTCTGCATGTAATATCCCAGAACGAATGGAAGTATATTACCAACTTCTTATCTAGATAGTTGTATTAATGATCTCATTTCTGTGGGTGTGCAAATTAAATGGTAATTTTACCACGTACGTTTTTAAAGTGTCATATAATTATATGAATGTGTTAAATCCCCATTTATTAATAAGCACTCGGAGTACTAAAAATAAATCGAGCCAGAAACCAACACATAGTTCATCTAGAGCGTTTAGTGATGAAGTTATCCTTGACAAGTACATTTTTGTTCCTATTGAATTAGAAGATGGAAGAATACTTTTCCCGGAAAGTAAATTTTGGAATTAGCACTCCCCCCCCACCCCGATGGAAACGTTCCCGGTACCTTGTTGCTAAAATCGCATTTTAATCACTGGAACTGATTATGGCGCAATTTCGGGCTTGGATTCGGTTACCGCGTGACAAAATTTGACATTCTTACATTAATTTCATATATTTTGTTGTATTTAGTTGTTCTCAAAAACGTAACGATGTAAAATTCTTATATGCAATATTAAAAATTTCGTCATGAAATTGGTTGTAGTGTAGTATTGTCAAATTTTGTCTTGAATATTCGTCTGTTCAACAGTATATAGGACAAATCGTGAATTTTGAAACCGGGCCAGTGTGAACGCCTTTGTTATTGTCGAGTTTTAAGTTAAGCCCGCTCTCCACTAGGCGAATATAAATCCGGCAACGTGGAATATAGATCCGTACTTTATCGCGGCGAATTTTTTCGCTAGCCAATCACGCACGTTGCCAAAATTTGTTTCTCGCTTCGCTTCGCACGAACAAATTCGCCTAGTGGAGAACGGGCTTTAGTCTCACTGCCTTTCTGAGAACTAAACATTGTTTTATACGCCATATTTTTAAACCATTGTTTGTCGAAGGAGTTTAATGAAAATGCAATGTATAATCTTAGGATTCAATGATTCAATCTTAGGATTCAAGTATTCAATCTTAAGATTCAAGCATTCAATCTTCAGATTCAAGGATTCAATCTTAAGGTTCAAGGACTCAATCATAGTCTTAGGATTCAAGCATTCAATCTTGAGATTCAAGGATTCAAATATAAAAGAGACATAATGACGTATTTTAGATAGGATACAAAACTTCTTACTTATATGTACAGTTGTACTCACATGATTGTTCCATGTTAGGTGTGGATCTTTGGATCCTAGGATTGAATCCTTGAACCTAAGATAATTGGGATTTGTATACACTCACAAGAGGAAATCGCAAATGATAATTTCTAAGAGAACAGTATGGGAAGTCTGTTATAAATAAACTACAAAAAAATGTACTAAAATCATCTACCATAAAAGTGTAAAATTTTAGTCCTCTTTGGATTATTTTCCTAATTATGAACGCAACTGTGAAAACAAGCATATTTTGAGCTCGTTTTCCTCAAAAGTGGCACCAACTACTAATACAACGTCAATTGTTTTTAAAGTACTAACAAGTTCCCATGATACTATGAAAATATATATTTGAGGAATTAGGTGGAAAATGTGGTAAACGTGGCCAAAATTATATATTCTTTATAATTACCGGAAATGACAATCGGTGCTGTTTTACGTATTTCTACTGAATGTATTCTCGATTATAACCACATGCTACGTTTTAAGATGCAATTATTCAAAACATTGTTTTAGCGTTCCTGGAACGTATGCGTTATAAAATGATCAAATTTCATGCTTTTGTCAGGGTTTTTACAAAACTTGAAAGTCGTTGAAGAGCTGCTTAAAATTCCTTTCATTCTTCTTGCTCTAGTTCCTGGATATTGTATTTTTTGCAATTTGTCAGTATGTGACACTATTGTACAGTTCAACAACATTTTTTATCGACTTATATAACGCATTCTTTTCAGTCCTAAATAGTCCTTGGAAATTCTTTATAAAGTCCTTGAATTCTATTTTCCCGGACTTCAGTACCAACCCTGTTTTGTAGGAGGTATAATATCTATATTGAAGCGAGCAGTTTGCCTTTCGTACGGATAGCCTGGGCAGCCGACCTCGTTGGAGCGCAAAAGACAACCTGACTTTCGTGACTAAATCCCTAATAAAGGCACATTAAAATTGACCAAAGAAATGTATTCGCTTGTACAATACGTACAAGTCGTCAATCAATTTTTGTCTATTCTGCATGTAATATCCCAGAACGAATGGAAGTATATTACCAACTTCTTATCTAGATAGTTGTATTAATGATCTCATTTCTGTGGGTGTGCAAATTAAATGGTAATTTTACCACGTACGTTTTTAAAGTGTCATATAATTATATGAATGTGTTAAATCCCCATTTATTAATAAGCACTCGGAGTACTAAAAATAAATCGAGCCAGAAACCAACACATAGTTCATCTAGAGCGTTTAGTGATGAAGTTATCCTTGACAAGTACATTTTTGTTCCTATTGAATTAGAAGATGGAAGAATACTTTTACCGGAAAGTAAATTTTGGAATTAGCACTCCCCACCCCGATGGAAACGTTCCCGGTACCTTGTTGCTAAAATCGCATTTTAATCACTGGAACTGATTATGGCGCAATTTCGGGCTTGATTCGGTTACCGCGTGACAAAATTTGACATTCTTACATTAATTTCATATATTTTTGTTGTATTTAGTTGTTCTCAAAAACGTAACGATGTAAAATTCTTATATGCAATATTAAAAATTTCGTCATGAAATTGGTTGTAGTGTAGTATTGTCAAATTTTGTCTTGAATATTCGTCTGTTCAACAGTATATAGGACAAATCGTGAATTTTGAAACCGGGCCAGTGTGAACGCCTTTGTTATTGTCGAGTTTTAAGTTAAGCCCGCTCTCCACTAGGCGAATATAAATCCGGCAACGTGGAATATAGATCCGTACTTTATCGCGGCGAATTTTTCGCTAGCCAATCACGCACGTTGCCAAAATTTGTTTCTCGCTTCGCTTCGCACGAACAAATTCGCCTAGTGGAGAACGGGCTTTAGTCTCACTGCCTTTCTGAGAACTAAACATTGTTTTATACGCCATATTTTTAAACCATTGTTTGTCGAAGGAGTTTAATGAAAATGCAATGTATAATCTTAGGATTCAATGATTCAATCTTAGGATTCAAGTATTCAATCTTAAGATTCAAGCATTCAATCTTCAGATTCAAGGATTCAATCTTAAGGTTCAAGGACTCAATCATAGTCTTAGGATTCAAGCATTCAATCTTGAGATTCAAGGATTCAAATATAAAAAGAGACATAATGACGTATTTTAGATAGGATACAAAACTTCTTACTTATATGTACAGTTGTACTCCACATGATTGTTCCATGTTAGGTGTGGATCTTTGGATCCTAGGATTGAATCCTTGAACCTAAGATAATTGGGATTTGTATACACTCACAAGAGGAAATCGCAAATGATAATTTCTAAGAGAACAGTATGGGAAGTCTGTTATTAATAAACTACAAAAAAATGTACTAAAATCATCTACCATAAAAGTGTAAAATTTTAGTCCTCTTTGGATTATTTTCCTAATTATGAACGCAACTGTGAAAACAAGCATATTTTGAGCTCGTTTTCCTCAAAAGTGGCACCAACTATTAATACACCGTCAATTGTTTTTAAAGTACTAACAAGTTCCCATGATACTATGAAAATATATATTTGAGGAATTAGGTGGAAAATGTGGTAAACGTGGCCAAAATTATATATTCTTTATAATTACCGGAAATGACAATCGGTGCTGTTTTACGTATTTCTACTGAATGTATTCTCGATTATAACCACATGCTACGTTTTAAGATGCAATTATTCAAAACATTGTTTTAGCGTTCCTGGAACGTATGCGTTATAAAATGATCAAATTTCATGCTTTTGTCAGGGTTTTTACAAAACTTGAAAGTCGTTGAAGAGCTGCTTAAAATTCCTTTCATTCTTCTTGCTCTAGTTCCTGGATATTGTATTTTTTGCAATTTGTCAGTATGTGACACTATTGTACAGTTCAACAACATTTTTTATCGACTTATATAACGCATTCTTTTCAGTCCTAAATAGTCCTTGGAAATTCTTTATAAAGTCCTTGAATTCTATTTTCCCGGACTTCAGTACCAACCCTGTTTTGTAGGAGGTATAATATCTATATTGAAGCGAGCAGTTTGCCTTTCGTACGGATAGCCTGGGCAGCCGACCCTCGTTGGAGCGCAAAAGACAACCCGACTTTCGTGACTAAATCCCTAATAAAGGCACATTAAAATTGACCAAAGAAATGTATTCGCTTGTACAATACGTACAAGTCGTCAATCAATTTTTGTCTATTCTGCATGTAATATCCCAGAACGAATGGAAGTATATTACCAACTTCTTATCTAGATAGTTGTATTAATGATCTCATTTCTGTGGGTGTGCAAATTAAATGGTAATTTTACCACGTACGTTTTTAAAGTGTCATATAATTATATGAATGTGTTAAATCCCCATTTATTAATAAGCACTCGGAGTACTAAAAATAAATCGAGCCAGAAACCAACACATAGTTCATCTAGAGCGTTTAGTGATGAAGTTATCCTTGACAAGTACATTTTGTTCCTATTGAATTAGAAGATGGAAGAATACTTTTCCCGGAAAGTAAATTTTGGAATTAGCACTCCCCCCCCACCCCGATGGAAACGTTCCCGGTACCTTGTTGCTAAAATCGCATTTTAATCACTGGAACTGATTATGGCGCAATTTCGGGCTTGGATTCGGTTACCGCGTGACAAAATTTGACATTCTTACATTAATTTCATATATTTTTGTTGTATTTAGTTGTTCTCAAAAACGTAACGATGTAAAATTCTTATATGCAATATTAAAAATTTCGTCATGAAATTGGTTGTAGTGTAGTATTGTCAAATTTTGTCTTGAATATTCGTCTGTTCAACAGTATATAGGACAAATCGTGAATTTTGAAACCGGGCCAGTGTGAACGCCTTTGTTATTGTCGAGTTTTAAGTTAAGCCCGCTCTCCACTAGGCGAATATAAATCCGGCAACGTGGAATATAGATCCGTACTTTATCGCGGCGAATTTTTTCGCTAGCCAATCACGCACGTTGCCAAAATTTGTTTCTCGCTTCGCTTCGCACGAACAAATTCGCCTAGTGGAGAACGGGCTTTAGTCTCACTGCCTTTCTGAGAACTAAACATTGTTTTATACGCCATATTTTTAAACCATTGTTTGTCGAAGGAGTTTAATGAAAATGCAATGTATAATCTTAGGATTCAATGATTCAATCTTAGGATTCAAGTATTCAATCTTAAGATTCAAGCATTCAATCTTCAGATTCAAGGATTCAATCTTAAGGTTCAAGGACTCAATCATAGTCTTAGGATTCAAGCATTCAATCTTGAGATTCAAGGATTCAAATATAAAAGAGACATAATGACGTATTTTAGATAGGATACAAAACTTCTTACTTATATGTACAGTTGTACTCACATGATTGTTCCATGTTAGGTGTGGATCTTTGGATCCTAGGATTGAATCCTTGAACCTAAGATAATTGGGATTTGTATACACTCACAAGAGGAAATCGCAAATGATAATTTCTAAGAGAACAGTATGGGAAGTCTGTTATAAATACACTACAAAAAAAAGGTACTAAAATCCTCTACCATAAAAGTGTAAAATTTTAGCCCTCTTTGGATTATTTTCCTAATTATAAACGCAACTGTGAAAAGAAGCATATTTTGAGCTCGTTTTCCTCAAAAGTGGCACCAACTACTAATACAACGTCAATTGTTTTTTAAAGTACTAACAAGTTCCCATGATACTATGAAAATATATATTTGAGGAATTAGGTGGAAAATGTGGTAAACGTGGCCAAAATTATATATTCTTTATAATTACCGGAAATGACAATCGGTGCTGTTTTACGTATTTCTACTGAATGTATTCTCGATTATAACCACATGCTACGTTTTAAGATGCAATTATTCAAAACATTGTTTTAGCGTTCCTGGAACGTATGCGTTTTAAAATGATCAAATTTCAAGCTTTTGTCAGGTTTTACAAAACTTGAAAGTCGTTGAAGAGCTGCTTAAAATTCCTTTCATTCTTCTTGCTCTAGTTCCTGGATATTGTATTTTTTGCAATTTGTCAGTATGTGACACTATTGTACAGTTCAACAACATTTTTTATCGACTTATATAACGCATTCTTTTCAGTCCTAAATAGTCCTTGGAAATTCTTTATAAAGTCCTTGAATTCTATTTTCCCGGACTTCAGTACCAACCCTGTTTTGTAGGAGGTATAATATCTATATTGAAGCGAGCAGTTTGCCTTTCGTACGGATAGCCTGGGCAGCCGACCCTCGTTGGAGCGCAAAAGACAACCCGACTTTCGTGACTAAATCCCTAATAAAGGCACATTAAAATTGACCAAAGAAATGTATTCGCTTGTACAATACGTACAAGTCGTCAATCAATTTTTGTCTATTCTGCATGTAATATCCCAGAACGAATGGAAGTATATTACCAACTTCTTATCTAGATAGTTGTATTAATGATCTCATTTCTGTGGGTGTGCAAATTAAATGGTAATTTTACCACGTACGTTTTAAAGTGTCATATAATTATATGAATGTGTTAAATCCCCATTTATTAATAAGCACTCGGAGTACTAAAAATAAATCGAGCCAGAAACCAACACATAGTTCATCTAGAGCGTTTAGTGATGAAGTTATCCTTGACAAGTACATTTTTGTTCCTATTGAATTAGAAGATGGAAGAATACTTTTCCCGGAAAGTAAATTTTGGAATTAGCACTCCCCCCCCACCCCGATGGAAACGTTCCCGGTACCTTGTTGCTAAAATCGCATTTTAATCACTGGAACTGATTATGGCGCAATTTCGGGCTTGGATTCGGTTACCGCGTGACAAAATTTGACATTCTTACATTAATTTCATATATTTTTGTTGTATTTAGTTGTTCTCAAAAACGTAACGATGTAAAATTCTTATATGCAATATTAAAAATTTCGTCATGAAATTGGTTGTAGTGTAGTATTGTCAAATTTTGTCTTGAATATTCGTCTGTTCAACAGTATATAGGACAAATCGTGAATTTTGAAACCGGGCCAGTGTGAACGCCTTTGTTATTGTCGAGTTTTAAGTTAAGCCCGCTCTCCACTAGGCGAATATAAATCCGGCAACGTGGAATATAGATCCGTACTTTATCGCGGCGAATTTTTTCGCTAGCCAATCACGCACGTTGCCAAAATTTGTTTCTCGCTTCGCTTCGCACGAACAAATTCGCCTAGTGGAGAACGGGCTTTAGTCTCACTGCCTTTCTGAGAACTAAACATTGTTTTATACGCCATATTTTTAAACCATTGTTTGTCGAAGGAGTTTAATGAAAATGCAATGTATAATAATAACACTTACCTACAATTTGATAATTCCGGATATCACAAAAACCTCATCTAATAACTGTTTAAATTATAGACATATTAAAGTTATTGAATTCGGTTTACATGTTAAACAGTTATTGGATTCGGTTTTTGTGATATCCGGAGTAATCAAGGTAGAGGTGAGTGTTATCAGTCGAACCGAAGGCGAAGCGAAGGCAAGAATGATAACACTCTTATTACTCTTATCGAGACTTTGATAATTTCCGGATATCACAAAAACCGAAAGCAATATAAACTGTTCTATGTATACATTGCATTTCCATTAAACTCCTTCGGTAAACAATTCAATTACACTCGCTCAACAAACAGCTGACTAACATTGATTCAAATTGTGTTGCACAAAATAACGTTAAATTCTCAGAAAGGCAGTGAAACGAATGTACTAAGAGGCTGTGTCTGAAGAACCGAGCAATAACATTCCGTTTAAGAATTAACCCTTCCTTATACTTTTGTAATTTGTTTATACAAAGCATAAGTAATCGCACACAGAATTGTTCAACTACTATTTTTTTCTCGAGATGTTTGGCTCTTTGTTTTGTGGCGGTATAACGTTAATTTTGACGCTTTCTTCACTAGTACGTGGAAATGGCACTTTTGTATTGGTCTATCACACAGTTGCATGGAAAGTGATTTTTAAAATTTTATATGGCTGTTAAAGTTCGCCTTCTTAATGTTATGGATTTCACATAAACCAGCACCAAACATATTTTTGTTGCGGCATGTGCGCCTCTTTGAGCTATCTATTTTCCTTCTGACAGATCCATCCGTGATAAGAAGCATAATTTTACATCGTGTTTCTTAATAGTGGCACCAAAATCTCAATTGTTTTCTTAAGTACTAACAAATCCCTATGATCTCATATAAAAATATGTTTGGGGAATTTAATAACTGATGCATAGGGGGCTTCGGTGGCGCAATCGTCTGAGCACGCGCCTTTCACCTCTGATATCGTGGGTTCAAGTCCCGTTGGGGACGACTTATGATAGCCATGTGAAAAGAGTTAGTCAACGCTCTGCCGAAAGTCGTGGGTTTTCTCCGGGTACTCCGGTTTCCTCCCACAGGGAATGTTGACAGGGTGGGTTGGGTTTAACCCCTAACTGGCCCTTCCATCGTAGCTGTGCTCCGTGATGGCGAGCAAAAGGTGGCTGCCATATGCGCCCTAGAAAGCCTTCGACTTGGTCACGTTGAGCTGTGTCCTTCGCAATTCAGCTTAGCTCTCAGCTGCAAGTAAGGATAATAAGCACTCCTGCTTACTTACTTACTTACTAAATCATTGCATGTACAAAGGAACAAATTCTTAGATAGAAGAGCACACTCTCCATGTCTGTATTGCAAAGGCATAGTGCTGCGTTGTGCATGCATTGCAAAGTCCATATTCTCCATTTGTAACTTACGATATGGACGATATGGAGATGAAGAACAACAGAGCTAAGCTTCAATGGATCATGCCTCATTTCCAAAATTAATTAAAACATTACAAATCGATTTAGTTGATCAGAATGAAGCATGCTTTTCTAAACCGCGATAAGCTGTGGAGCTTCAATGATCTATTGCAACCGTTGCTCGGTGTTATACATTGCGTTTACAAGGGGTGGTTGATGACAGGACCGTTTCAGCACATGAGCCTCGCCTGGCAGTACATTTATTTTAAGTCGTTGTTGATCATCCATTTCTCTCTCTCCAACCCTGCCCCTATCCCTAACCCTAACCTTCTCTCTAACCGTACCCCTCTCTAACTGTCATATTCTCTCTAACTATACCCATCGCCCTCTAACACTAACCCTGTCTCTAACCAACCCGAAACCTCTCTCTAACCCTAACCACCGCTCCAACTCTAACAATCTCTCTAACTCTATCTCTAATTCAAACCTTCTTTCTAACCTTGCCCCTCTCTCTAATACTAACTCTCACGCTAACTCAAACTTTCTCTGTAACTCTAAGCCTACCCTCTCTCTAACTCTAACCCTCGCCCTAACTCTAGATATAACCATCGCTCAAACCGTAACTCTAAGGTAAGTCTAGCTCTAGTTAATGGTCACAGCCCTCAGCTTAACGTTATTGTTAGAGCCAGACTTAGATTAGAGTTAGAGTTAGAGCGAGGGTTAGAGTTAGAGAGAGGGTTAGAGTTGGAGAAAGGTGTAGAGTTAGAGTTAGAGAAAGGGATAGGGTAATAGAAAGAGTTAGGATTAGAGTTAAAGAGATAGAGAGAGTTGTAGTGAGGATTGGAGTTAGAGAGAAGGGTAGGGTAGTTGCCACCACCACAGGTAGTAATCACCCACCTTTTTGTCATTTTTGCCAAAATTGGGGAGAGGAGTAGCTGCGTCCAGCCCTGGCCGCCTCTGACTGATATGAGGAAATAAAGAACAAAAAATTTAAGCTCCGATTGATCATGTCTCATCTCCGAATTTAAAACATCACAAATAGAACACAAAGATAATTACACAATACTTTTTGCTAGTTACATGCAGTTTGCAGCTTAACAGTATCGTGTTATCGGCTCCCCTTGACGGGAAAACCTGGCTACGCATTGTGATATTATTTTGGAAATAAATAGATATCATTGTTATATACCAAGGGTCAAAGTCTGTTTTTCGTCGAGTTTCATTTGCGGTCCGGAAATCGCAATATTCCGTGTAACCAATAGCAACGAGCAACAATACATCTATTTTCCCTAGGGAAAAATAGAATAATGGGCACGCACTGTGTACATGTGGCTAGCCTATTAGCGGTTTTCAGTGGTTAGGGGTTTAGGCGCGGGCACCCAAACCTTAAAACCGCCAGCTACGCATGCGCAGGCTAAAATATTAAAAAGGAACAACAGGAGTTCCCTGGTTATGTTCAACCATCATAAGAGATAAGATATGATAGAATGTTTCAGCAAAATAAAACTAGCAAGCTGATGCACTATTTTCCTAGATAACAATTTCTAGATTTCAGACCAACGTTTGATTATTAATGGTACACAAGATGACTAGCATCGTTGGCTATTTATTAACAAGTTTTCTCTTAATATTGATAGATTTAAAATCCATTTCTAACCGACAATTCCAAAATTATAAGATAAAACAAATTCCGAAGAATTGCATCTTGAAAAACCCAAGATATAGATCACAATCAATATAGGTCTGAATCAATATAGACCTGAAGAAGGCTTTGAAATAAAGTCGAAATACAACCATGATAAATCTAGTTACGTAAATGCCATCGAAAATTACGGATAGTATTAAACTAACAATTTCCATGAACCTATCTTAAAATGTCGTACTTCCATCAAGTATTTGGATATCTACATTGATTTACACCTAACCTGGAAAAATCATGTGTAAAAGTAAAAAGTAAAAAAATTAAAAGAAGTCTTGGTATCCTATCTAAAATACGCCATTATGTTTCTATTGATATTTTAATGCTTGAATTGAATCCTAAGATTGAATAATTGAATCTTAAGATTGAATTCTTGAATCCTAAGATTGAATGATTGAATCTTAAGATTGAATCCTTGAATCCTAAGATTGAATCCTTGAATTCTAAGATTGCATATTTGAATCCTAAGATTGAATCATTGAATTTTAAGATTGAATCCTTGAATCCTAAGATTGAATCATTGAATCCTAATATTGAATCCTTGAATCTTAAGATTGAATACTTGAATCTTAGGATTCAATCGTTGAATCCTAAGATTGAATCATTGAATCCTAAGATTGAATCCTTGAGTTTTAAGATTGAATACTTGAATCCTAAGATTGAATCATTGAATCCTAAGATTGAATCCTTGGATCCCAAGATTGACTCATTGAATCCTAGGATCGAATCCTAACTCCTAAAATTGAATCCTTGATTCCTAAGATTGAATCCTTGGATCCTAAGATTGAATCATTGAATCCTAAGTCTGAATAATTGAACCTTTAGATGGAATCTTTGAATCCTAAGTTTGAATGCTTGTATCCTAAGTTTGAATCACTGAATCCCAGGATTGAATACTTGAATTCTAAGATTTAATCGTTGAATCCCAGGATTGAATCCTTGAATACTAAGATTGAGTCCTTGAACCCTAAGATAATTGGGATTTGTGTGCTTACAAGAGGCAATCGCAAACGATAAATATTTAAATGGGACGTCAGTCATAAATAGACTACGAAAAGAATGTATTAAAATCATCACCTATAAAAGTGTAAAATTTTTGCCCGATTTGGACTATTTTCCTAATTATGTACCCAACCTTGAATACACCCCCAATTGTTTTTTGAAGTACTAACAAGTCCCTATGATCCTATGAAAATATATCTTTGGGGAATTAGGTGGAAAATGCGGGAATGTTGGCGAAAAATTATATATTCTTTATCATTATCGGGAATGACAATCGGTGCTTTTTTGTTCAAAACATTGTTTGAGCGTTCCTGGAACGTATGTGTTTTAAAATGATCAAATTTCATGCTTCTGTAAGGGATTTTACAAAACTTGAAAGTCCTTGAATTTATAAAGAGTTGCTTGAAAGCCCTTAAATTCTTCTTGCTCTAGTTCCTGGATATTGTATTGTCTGAAATTTGTCAGTATGTGACACTATTTTACAGTTTAACAACACTTTTTATCGACTTCTATAACGCCTTCTTTTCAACCCCAAATAGTCCTTGGAAAGTTTTTAAAACGTCCTTGAATTCTATTCTTCCTGACCTCAGTACCAGCCCTGTTTTGTAGGAGGTCTAATATCTATATTGAAGTGAGCAGATTGCCATTCGAACGGATAGCCTGCGCAGCCGGCCCTCGTAGGAGCGGAAAGGACAACCCGGCTTTCGTGATTAAATCCGTAATAAAGACACATTAAAGAAACGTATTCGCTTGTACAATACGTACATTGTATTCTGCATGTAATATCCCAGAAAGAATGGAAGTATATTACCAACTTGTTATCTAGATAGTTGTATTAATGATCTCATTTCTGTGGGTGTACAGATTAAATGTTAATTTTACCACGTATATTTTTAAAGTGTACGTATATATAAGAATGTGTTAAATCCCCATTTTTTAATAAGCACTCGGAGTACTAAAAATAAATCGAGCCAGAAATCTACACATAGTTCATCTAGAGCGTTTAGCGATGAAGTTATCCTTGACAAGTACTTTTTTGTTCCTTGTTCTTATCGAAGTTACAAGGTCGCTTCTTATAGAATTAGAAGACGGAAGAATACTTTTCCCGGAAAGCAAAGAGGCGACAAGATGGAGTAGAAAAAAGGATTTTCTTCCCGATTCGTCAATTCCAAAAGGAAAATCAAAGGCGAAAGTGGGAAATGGTAAAAAAATAAAGCCAACGAAGAAAGCGACGTCGAAATCGTCAGGAAATTCCGGAATGTGGGGAAAATGAAAGAATCTAACGAATTAGGAATATACAGGACAATGGCAAGGACGCGTTCCCAAGGATTACCAAATATTATAAATTAGTAAAAAATTAATAAAAATATAAGCAACTACCTATAAGTTTTCTTATAGCTAATATTCTTTATATCCATTACATAAAGACTTTAGCTCTTATATATTTATAGTTTATTAGTCTAAATAGCATAACAGCTAGCCTTTAAATAATAATTTCGTTCACTTGAATGTAAACCAAATATCTTATAAGAATGTAATATATAGTTACAAGAATATAATATTATGCAAGTAGAACAAATTACCTTACTGTGTGTAAAAACATATACGTAACATTTTTGTGGTATGAAACGAAATGGTATTACACAATTACTTTATGGTTTCCGTGTTTTGATGGCCTGATCCGTTTACGCGGGAATGTTGCGAGAGTTAAGAAAAGCGCGCGAAATCTCGAGCCGAAGGCGAGTGAAAATTTTGCACTTTTGAAAATTTTGCAGGAAAATTTTGCACTTTTGAAGCTTCAGAACTGCATTCTCCGCTGAGAGGATTTTTAATAAAAAGTTGTGAAGTTTTCACAGCTAAGAATTCAAGATGCTCGGTACGCCCCGCAGTTGAAGCAGGGCAAAATTTGGAAGCTGGGCGATTTTAGTTTTAAAGCGTCAGCTATCGCACAGCGTTATTTGTTCCTCTCGGCAGCGAATTGTTATTGCAGGGCGGGACATATGAGGTCTGGGACATGCTCCCCAGGAAAATTGTGCATTTTTTAAGCCGTAGAAGTGCATTTTCCGTGTTTCCTGAGAGGATTTTTAATCAGATTTTATTAACTTTTTACACCTAAGAATTCAAGTTTTTTAACGCACTCAGTTTTGACGTTTTGGAACCTCGTTCCCAAGTTTCGGAAATAATATTTGTTCTGTATTCTTGGCTCTGCAAGAAATAGATAGAGTATAATCCTGGACGGAGCAAATTACTCCCGATGGCCATGTGGTTGTTAGACATTCAAAAATTTACCGACCAAGTTAATATCAAATTCTACGTTTTAACCGACGAAGAAGGTATACGGTGCCTGTGAACATAGTCCCTATAATACAGTGTCTGGAAACGCGGTAAATTTGAAAGTTTATAGCCATGTATATACGTAGGTTAATGTTGAAGGTATACTGAGAGTGCACGTTTTCTTAACGTTGTTTTACAAATGTTAATATTCAGTTGCATGGATTTTATTGGCTGGTTCCTTCATTATGCTGAGAGAACAATGTGTTTACAGAGCGTGAAGGTGCACAAACATGAACAAAAACATAGAACAAAAGCTTTAGATGCGTTTCCAGACACTATGTTATAGGGACTATGCTGTGAAGTACAAGCTTGCGACACCAAAAAGAATAATACGACGAAGAAAACAGACACGGGCATTTTACGCCACTGGCCCTTCCGACCAGGTATATAATATTATAAAATAACATGTATATAACACGTACTCTGATTGATCGAAGCCCGTGTTTGGATCAGGCCATCCAAACACGGAAGACTATCGTGTTGTTGTTTATTCCTGCGGGAGCATACACCCAGACTCCGGTAGGTTACGCTCCCCAATAACAATTTGCTGCCGAGGTCACTGAACCAAGATGCGTGACGAACCTGCAACGATGTGCGCTTGCTGAGACTTAGCAACTAACATCGCTTTTTTGTCCTGCGTGGTCTGTAAATTTTGGGATGAGGACCCCCAAGTGGAAACGTTATCGGTACGCCACTGTTCGTCGGTAAATTTTTGAATTAGCACTCCCCCCCCCCCCCATCCCCCCCGATGGAAGCGTGCCCGATATGCCACCGCATGTTATTGTTTCTAAAATCGCTGGAACTGATTATTACGAAAATTCGGCCTTTGATTCGGTTACCGCCAGTTTGAACTTTGTCTTCGATCGAAGTAAATAACAAGACTAACAACTATGAGAAGATTTGTATTTAGTTGTTCTCAAAAACGTGACGATGTAAAATTCTTGTATGCAATATTAAAAATTTCATCATGAAATTGGTTGAAGTAGATCAACTTTTGTGTTGAATATTCGTCTGTTCAAGACTATATAGGACAGGTCGTGAATTTTGAAACCCGGGCCAGTGTGAACGCCTTTGTCATTGTTATGTTTTAAGTTGGTCTCACTGCCTTTCTGAGAGCTAAACATTGTCTTGTACGTCATATTTTTAAACCATTGTTTGAAAATGCAATGTATAATAATAACCCCTACCTCCACTTTGATAATTCCGGATGTCACAAAAACCTCATCTAATAACTGTTTAATATATTATAAACGTATTAAAATGTTAGAGGTGAGTGTTATCAGTCGAACCGAACGCGAAACGAAGGCAAGATCTAGAATGATAACACTCTTATTACTCTTATCGTGACTTGATAATTTCCGGATATGACAAAAACCGAATTTAATATAAACTGTTCTATGTATACATTGCATTTCCATTATTGCATTAAACTCCTTCGGTAAACAATTCAATTAAACTCGCTCAACAAACAGCTGACTAACATTGATTAAAATAGTGTCGCACAAAATAACGTTAAATTCTCAGAAAGGCAGTATAACCCTTCCTTATACTTTCGTTATTTGTTTACACAAAACATATGAAATCGTACGCACAGAATTGTTCAACTACTCTTTTTTTCTCGAGATGTTTGGTTGGCTCTTTGTTTTATGGCGGTATGACGCTTCCTTCACTAGTACGTGAAAATGGCACTTTTGTATTGATATTTTCTCGACATCTCGTTCGATAGGACTAACAGTAGAAGGTGTTTGTAGATGGAATACTCGAAGGAAAATTTATATACATTTTTTAGACCTAGCCAGGAGCAGTTGGATAAATGCAACTTAGGCCCACTGGCAGGATTTGAACCTGCCGGTCTGCACCGGAATTATACTCGTTTTTAGCACGCCATCTAACCATTTAATCTTCAAAACGTATTTATTAGTATTAATATTCTACTGAAAAATGGATAAATAACGGCGAGAAATCGTATATCTACCTATGATAGATAAACTAAAACCTGAGTTATTTTACTATCAAAATACAAATACCTTCGGATGTAGGCCCTTCCCGATTATGCTAGTAAAACTGTCATTTTATGCTCCTATCAATGCTCGTTTTCCCCCAAAATTATGCTCAAATTATGCTCATTTTTCAAAATTATACTCCTTTGGTTAAAAAACGTTTGGCTTGATTTAGCGGAAACACAAACAAAGCAAGGCATAACGTGTGCTTTTCGTTAACTAAAGGTTCATGGAAATATAATGTTTATACTAAAACTTTTGTGATGCCATCTTGTGTTTCTGAATTAGCCAGTGCTTCCACTTCCCAGATTTGTAATTCTGTATTATATGATAGTGGAAACGGACTTCATGAGGAAGTATAGTGTTCCAAAAGGTCATTAAAACTGCATGAACACTATATGAACACCAAAAACATGCAAAGTTTGCTTGTTAACAACCAAAATGCAGACGAAATTAGCGAAAAATGCTAAATTATGCTAGCCATTCTTTTTTTTAGAAAAATGCTGAAAAATTATGCTGAAAATGATGCTAGCATAATCGGGAAGGGCCCATTCGGATGGCCGCAAAGAAATGACCCGAAGTTTGAAACGAGGTTTGGGAAGACAAATTGAGGGTTGCTTCGCGTGTGCCTAAAAGATATAAACAAAATCTCGACGTTTCGAGCTAAAGCCCTTCGTCAGGAGAAATTAGTAGACAGATAAACACATTACATCAGCTTTTATAGCAACGCTATAAAAGCTGTCACGTGAACAAAATATTAACCAATGAAAATAAAGTAGTCATAACAATCATAACAAAATAGAATTAATATGTAAAGATATAGCCTGCGTGCAGGCTTCGGCCCGATTATAGGGTCGAAGGCCTGCGCACAGGCGTTACACTTACCAAAGCGCTATAAATGTCGTACAAGGGAAGGGAAGAGGGGATATAGAGGAAAGTATATAAGAAGTAATTAAGAGAAAAGAATGAGCTAGATGAAGGAGAGGCGCTCATTGATACCATCAGGCTGAATGGTGCCAAGACAGGAGTTTTAATTGCCTAATAAGTAATATATTTGTATTCTGCTATTTCGAACTTGGTATTCAAAGAAGGCTGAAATGGTTATGTAGCATGCTGAACTGAAACGAGTATTATTAACTGTCCTGCAGTCTGTTCTTGCATGCTACACACGTAAAAATCTCAAATCTTGTCAACAAAACGCGTTCGCAACAGACTTGTAGCAAGCTTGTCAACAAGTTGTAACAATGTTGTTATTTTATTAAGTTGCTACAAGGTTGTCACTCACAACTTGCTAACAGGTTGTTGAGTTGCAGGATGATAACAAGTTGTTGGAAGAACTTGTAACAAGTCTGTTGAGTCAACATCTTTGTAAGAAGTAGTCAACAAGCCGTTGACAACTTGACAACAAGCTGGGAACAAACAGTGTTTGTTGGCGTGTATGGAGATCCCTTTACCTACAAGTTCTTGACCGGTATGCACCCCTTAGGTGTATGAGAGTTCGGGGGAACTCCCTTCCTTGGATTTCCTCAAACATTAAGGGCCTGATGAGGCTAAGAGTCTTCCATAAGAAAAGGGCTGTTAAATATAATTCTCAATATGATTGGGTGAAATACAAAGAATTGCGAAACAAGGTTAACACAGAATTGAATAAAGCCAAAAGAAATTATTTCTGCAATAAAATAGAGGCATGTGCTCAATCTAAAGATATGAGACAGAGTTGGAATCTAATTATTAATCTTTTGGGCAAAAACTTGAAATCAAATAATATTTCCCAACTTAAAATTGACAATGTTGTTATTTCAGATGGTAATCTAAAAGCTGAAGCATTTAATGATTACTTTGTTAATATCGGGGTAAGGCTGGCAGCTGAAATTGAGAACAACTCCTTGAATATGAGCTTATCTGATAGTGAAGATTCTCGTTCAGGTGTTCTTTCAAATACAGCCTTCAGTTTTTCAAATATTAATGAGGATGATGTAATCTGTCAGCTACGCAATCTTAAGATTTCAAAATCGACGGGTATTGATCATATCCCAGCTAAAGCTCTTAAAATATCTGCGGACATTATTGGTCCATCATTAACGTGGATATTCAATCTTTCGATCAAAAAGGGACTGTATGTGGACGAATGGAAAAAGGCCTGGGTATTACCAATTTTTAAATCTGATGATAGGGAAAAATGCGGAAATTACCGTCCAATCTCAATACTACCGATTGTGAGTAAAATATTAGAGAGATCTGTTTTTAACCAGATCTATAAATTTCTCAATGATAATTCGCTCTTGTCTAAACACCAACATGGTTTTCGTCCAAAACACTCTACTCTTACAGCTCTTAGTGAGATGTGCGATACATTTTATGAAAATATGGATAATGGTCAGTTGAATGGTGCTGTTTTTCTTGACATTCGGAAAGCCTTTGACTCAATTAATCACAAAATCCTTTTGCACAAGTTGAAATACCAATTCGGAATAACTAATGTTGAGTTGGGTTGGTTTGAATCTTATCTAACAAATAGAGAGCAAGTTTGTATTGTTAATGGAAAAATGTCATCCTCAAAAATGATTGCTTGCGGTGTTCCGCAGGGATCGATTCTTGGTCCTTTATTGTTTTTACTTTACATTAATGATCTTCCGGATTGCCTCAACAAAACTACGCCTTGTCTCTATGCTGACGATACTCAAATTTCTTCAACCGGTAATAACCTAATGGAACTTACCGAAAATCTTAATTACGATTTGAAAAAAATCGGCGAATGGCTTTGTAGAAACAAGCTGCAACACCATTCAACTTGTACATAGAGTCAAAGCATAAAATTAATGCTATGAATTGTGATATTCCTGTAATGCTAAATGATCAACCCATACCCCGAGTTAGTTCATTCACATGTCTTGGCGTTGCCCTAGACGAAAATCTTACCTGGAATGAACATATTGAAACAATTTGTAAGAAAGTTGGGGCTGGCATAGGAATTATGAAACGCATGAAACCTTATCTTCCTACAAACACCCTGCAAGCAATTTATCGTGCGTTGATACAACCCTACTTTGATTACTGTTCTCCATCATATGGAGTTTGCGACAAACAATTAAATTGGAAAAATTATATAACGCGTGCTCTGAGCTCTGATTCTGATGAAACCCGATCGTGTTTGATCCACCAATCCAAACAGACTATCGTGTTGTTGTTATTTTAAAACAAAACTTTAGTTAGCTTGTTGTATGGATGGGCCTGAACAAAAAAGCTGAATATTGCTCGAGTTAAGAAAAGCTTCAAATCACTCGCGGCTCGCTCGAGTTTCGCTTTTCTCAACTTCATTCCCGCACTCGCGTGTTTGGATCAGGCCATCCAAACACGGAAACCATAAAGTAATTGTATATTGAAAGACAAACTCCAAAAGTTTCAAAATCGTGCAGCGAGAATTATAGCTGGCACGAGCTACGAGACCAGATCTGCTGATGTTCTTCGATCTCTTGCTTGGGTATGTACAACTAAATCTATACTGTTGTACAAAGTCTTGAATAATTATACTGGAGCTAATTTGAAAGAGACATTGATCAGAAGAAATCTGATCCAAACCATTTATGACCTCAGAAATGGTCACACTGATTTAGCCCTTGCTAAGCCAAAAAGAGAGTTTCTTAAAATAAGTTTCAAATATAGCGGGGCTAAACTTTGCAATAGTCTTCCCCTCGTTACAAAACTAGCCGAATCAATTTACTCTTTTAAGAATTTATTGAAACAGAGTATTAACCGGGCACCTGTACTGTAATACTTTGCAATCCATGGGTCACACCAAAATATTACTTATGTACTATTGTATATATATTTATGTAAATATCTTGTAAAGAGCTTTCTATTATTTTTTTCTTGTAATTTTTAATTGTTTGACGCCCCTCGTGGAAATCAACTAACCGTTGACGAGGCCAGCGTCATTAAATAAAGTTTTACTACTACTTCTTACTACTACTACTACTACTTACTACTACTACTTACTACTACTACAATGTAATTAAATTTAAGTAAAACGCATATTATATGCCAGTACAGTTGAATTGATATAAGTAAACAAAGACGAAAAATGTCACTATTTAAAATAGGGGTTCGCAAAGGCATATTTTGTGTAGCTAGTATCAACAATTTTACAACCTCTATCATATGGTTAATATTTTAAGTCGCACTGCATGCGACGAGCAGGCAAGCTGCCAAGAAAAACCGACCGCAATGCACGTTGGGACCCGACCACAATTCACACTAAAGGGGTTAGCCTCGAAAAAATGTAAGGGGTTAGCGTTTACGATTTGGCCTTTTTGGCCACTTTTTCAGTTTGTGGAAAAGTGGCCAAAATCTGGCCAAAAAGTAAAGCATTAGGGAAAGTTTTTGAGTTTTATGAAAATGTATATTATGGCGAAAAATCGCCAAAAAGTAAAGAAAGAGGTAAGCCATCATTTTTTGTCGACGAAACCTTTTTGGTCAAAAATCCACAAAATGTTAAGAGGCAGCCGTTTACTTTTTGGGCAATTTTGGCTACTTTTTCAAAATCTTCAGAAATGGCCAAAATCTGCACCAAATTCAAGGTGTTGATAAATTAGTATATGATTAAGGAAACGGTATTGAAGTAAACTTGATTTATTATCTCAATATCTAATTCTAACCCAAAAGCCCCATACAGACAAGCAAGTTTTCCTTGACAAGTTTTAATTGCCCGTGTGTACGGAAAAATATTGACAAGTTTTTCGTGACAAGGAGACTTGTTCAAAAGCTCGACATACCAGCTTTTGAACAAAGAAAATTGTTCGTGTGAACGGCCGACAAGGAAAACTTGGCAAGGAAATGCGCAGTACGCCACTTCACACTCATCTTTCGGCACTATGCTATTGGTACACATGAAGTTTTCATTTGTGTCGTTAATATGCGGGATCGTAAAACTAGTCAAGGAAAAATGATCGAAAAAAACTTGTCTGCGGTACACCAGTGGCGTATACAAGGGGGGTGGGGGGGGCTGAAGGACTAAAGGCTGAAGGACTGCCCATGTGAAAATATGAAATCCGGGTAGAAATTAGGAGGGGGGGACGATGACTACCCATGTGACATATTTTATGTTATTGATAAAATTATTACTATTCAGGATACTGAAATTACTTCAGTAATGCCGGTTTTTTGTGGTTGTTGCTTCCGTTGAAAGTCGTCTTAATTAAAGTACGTGAAATGTTCTTATTGAGAAATCTTGAAATTCAAAATGTTTTCTGTTTTTACCTTCTCCAAACATTTTTAGGAGTAGCTATGTTTGAGAAATCTTTAAAAATCAGGTCTTTCCTGCAGTAAATAATCTTCAGAATTATGCAAAATCTCACCCCAGGAACACGGGAAATCGCCATTTAGGGACTCCATATTTAAGTTTAAGTTTTAAGTTTAATATATTTGCCAAATATTACATACGAGACATATTACAGACAATAATTACAGTTTGTGGCTGGTAATGAAAACAGGACAAAAGTCCCAATTGACATTCAATCCCTTTCAAACTTTCCCAGGGGAGCATGCCCCCGGACCCCCCTAGAAAGGCTCACGCCTTCAGCGCGTTCGATATATTCCCCCCAAAACTTCAAGTCTGGCTACGCCACTGCGGTACACATGAACAAATCAACTCGTCATGGAATTTGTCAAGGAAATTAATCCTTATGATGCCAATTCGGGATATTTGTTTATGAAAATTCACCTAGGTTTTCAAAAATCATAAAAAAATATATCTGAATATTGACAAAAGCTAAAGGGTTAGAAAGGCCAAATTGTTTTTAGTTGTAAAGATAGGTAAATGTGTAGATAAACTCATATTCTGAGGTCGTTTATAAATATATTTTATTTAAACCGAGAGTTATACAGCTTTGACTCCTACAAAGAGATTGAATTTTATCAACAACACCTATTGACTATTCATGCGTTATATATATCATGCAATATGAACAAATTATAATAAACTATTGTCCTAAATTGAATAAACACTGTTAATTAATGTACAGAACACTATTAATAACAAAATGTAGTTCAATTTTCATGCACCTATAATATGCACTTATTACATCGTCCAAATTGACATTGTAGCTACGACGAAGTGGAAATCATGTTTCATATATATCGGAATATTACATGAAGTATTTAGCTCACAATACAACAGCCACTCCAGTTTTTCTGGGATCAGATTTGCCATACAATTTCCCCGATTTATCCCTGTAAACTCCCTGTATTGCGCAATATCTAGTCGAACGAACCACTGTGTGTCCAAGTGCCCTGAGACCATCGATAACAGTCTGAGAAACTTTGTAAGGGGATTTTTTCTCGTAGTAGACTTTATTTGGATACAGATGATGATGCAAACGTGGTCGATCAATTGAATCTGTCAGACTTAAACCAAACCACAGTTTGTTCATTATTACCTGAAATAAGACATTGGCGTGTGTCAGTAGACGAATTCGCAGTTTCGGCTGCGCATCCATGTTGCTGCTGTTGCTGCTGTTGGAGCTGTTAGTGCTGGTGCTGCTGGTGCTGCTGCTGCTGTTGTTGTTGTTGTCGTTGTCGTTGTCGTTGTCGTTGTCGTTGTCGTTGTCGTTGTCGCTGTCGCTGTCGCTGTCGCTGTCGCTGTTGCTGTTGCTGTTGCTGTCGCTGCCGCTGCCGCTGCCGCTGTCGCTGCCGCTGCCGCTGCCGCTGCCGCTGCCGCTGCCGCTGCCGCTGCCGCTGCCGCTGCCGCTGCCGTTGTCGTTGTCGTTGTCGTTGTCGTTGTCGTTGTCGTTGTCGTTGTCGTTGTCGTTGTCGTTGTCGTTGTTGTTGCTGTGCGAAAATTATATACATATCGAAATTCTGTCGAGATGCCCAAATAGATTTAGAATATTACCGTTATACCACTCACTGGCATCACCCAAGTATATTGACATGAACTTGTGGTTAGCTCTTAAGAACTGGATTCTGTATAGCTCAGTGATTTATAGAGCGCTGCACCGGAATCGCAGGAGCACAGGTTCGGTTCCCGCCAGAAGGCCTATAGTCGCACTTTTCGCAACTGTCCTGGTAGGCCTAAAAATTTATGTATATCATTTTCGCTCGAAATTTCCATGTACAAAAACCTTCAATATTCAGTTCTAACTTATTAAGTTCCCTATTCCTTACCGTGGGCACTCCAGAAGTGATCCTTAAACCACCTGATCCACCCACAACCATCCTCACTGTTCCCTTCTTATCCACCACTATAGTAGGACATGCCGTAGACACAGAACGTTTGCCTGGCTCGATGTAGTTCGCTTTTGAAGGTTTGGGTTGATAGGACTTGATTGTGTTGGGTAGAGAGAATGTACTCATGTGATTGTTGTACACAATGCCTGTTTTGTACGAGCGAAGTTTCGCGCCAAAACTGTTAAAAAAGCAAAATATACAGATTAGTAAAGTCGCAGCTGCAAACAGAATGGCATGAAAACAATATAAAATGTTGATGGAAACCGGTCAAAATATCAGGTATGTTTCTGGTTTAACTAAATGAATGCATGCAATCCCAGAACAAATTACATTCAGCATCCAACGTTTCCACACTCCAGTGTAGTGTTTTCATTAGGGGTGGTGAATAAGAGACAATGTGGTTCGTTTTATCGATATCATAGCTGTTGGTGGCACATTGCATGCACACTACCGCAATCCGTATTCGATTCCTGCGATATGCAAATGTACAGATATGCACACTCCCCCCGCGGTCCCTACGCCATTGTATGGAGAACAGTTTACAACAGATGATTCAGTAAAGGTAGCTAGTTTAGGTTTCTTCCTGTAGTATATGAATAGAGTTAGTTTATCAACGTCACAACTCGTAAATGTTTAGCTTCCGCCACTTTGGTGGTGACAAATTTCACCATATTCATTGGACAAATTCAACATAGCTGACATTAATCGTACGCCAACTTTCCTCAATAACTCGAATTCTATACATGCTAAAACAACAAACTAGACATAAAAATACTCCTCGTTGTTCTGGGATAAAACCTATGATTTACAAAAACTAAACACTTTTATGTGGTTGAGCCGTACGGAAAAAGTTTACATATGCATGTACATTTTAACAGCGAACTCTGCCTTTGGAAGAAAAATAGTGAATTCGTTCCTTTAAAAATGTCAATTGAACATATCCTTCTTGAATTTAGCGGCACTTTTTTTCATTTAAAACATTGAATCAGGCTCAAAAAATCCGATTGTTGTTTAAAATTCAGCAACTCGCGAAGAAGCCATTTTGAAAAAATTTGATATAGCCACTGGGCAGCCAGTGGCTATCACTTTTTCGACGCTCAATTTCGACCAATCAGAATGCGGGAAAAGCAATGGCCACCTCACAATTTCTACTAATTAACAATTAGACAACGAGGCCTCGTTGTCTAATTGTATTTGTATAAACCTACTAATATATTTCAAGCTGAAGGAATAAAATAGGAAAGTTTTCAGCGAAATTGAAGAGCATTCATGAGCATTTTTTATCTGTAAACTATATGGCGGGAAATCTCGAAGTACATAAAATATAACATTAATACGGAGAAAAATCTTGAAATTTTATAGCTAAATGGATGAAAACATTCTTAAATCAAGAAAATGCTTTAAAGGCCAAGAAAATATAGCTAAATAACTTCAAGCGATTGTGTTTTCAATGATTTTGCTCGAAATATAAACAAAAATCGTCCATGTTCATAAATTCGCCAGTCAAATTTCAAGTTCAAAACTGTAAAAATACGAGTAAAACGTCAAAATTATACCTTTTTTGTACGCAATTTCCAAGATTGTTTTTGCAGTCTTTATTCCGGAATAAAAAGTAGGACATATTTTGAATTTTTTTTCTTAAAAAAGCAAAGATTCACAATTTTTTCTCTCGCTTTTCGCTACTAGTAGGCTAATGCCTGGTGGCCCTCTAGTAGAGTAGCCAATCAGAACGCTGGATTTGTAATAGCCTACTAGTAGGATTATACTAATACGAAATGGTCCTTACTGGACCTCTAGGGAGAACAGTTTAGAACTAATAGAACTATCCAGTGTAAATAAAGCATGTTCAGTCCAATAGATCTTACTAGTATCCAATAGTGCTTGTGACAGAGACAGCGTCTCCAGTAGGGCCAATTACAGACAAATGTGTCGTGCCGAAGTCCGGTATATTATCGTAAAATCCACCATAGTACGAGCTTTCGTGTGTGGTGGTGTCCCATATCTTTTGACGTAATTCTTCAGCATATGTAGCATTGATCTGAAGATCTATACTCTAGAAAAGACAACAACATTTTAATCAATTCAGTGAAACTCAATGGACTCTCGTCCTGTACTTGACCTTACAACTTAAAACTCTGGTCATGAAACAGGGCAGGGCCCGACCGTCGATCACAACTGAGGCAAATGTCAAGGGACTGAGCTTGCCAGAAAATGTTTGAAAAATATGTTGCCTACACACATCTTGTCAACAAGATGTGTTCGGAACAGACTTGTGGCAAGCTTGTCAACAAGTTGTAACAATGTTGTCATTTTATCAAGTTGCTACAAGGTTGTGGCTTACAACTTGTTAACAATTTGTTGAATTGCAGGAAGATAACAAGTTGTTGGAACAACTGAACTTATAACAAGTTTATTGAGTCAACAACCTTGTAGCAAGTTGTCAACAAGCCGTTGACAACTTGTCAACAATGTGGGAACAAGCACATTATAATAACAGGTTGTTTGAAACAGCATCAGATTTTGAAAATCTGAGGATTTTGAAAGGATATTTCATGCATTTTGAGGCTAGGGGGTGGTTATATAGTTGGCCAAGGATAGGACCCTCCCAATAGATACATCACTGGTTCAGATCACCTCTTCAACTTCCGGGTGAAAATCAGGATCGCCAAGGTATGGTCGATATGCGTAGCCAAACTTGAGTGCTTCTATTATACGATGCCAGGTTTGTACGACATTGCTGGTGGATATAGAATCTGGAGTGAACTTGAATCCTAGATATGAAAAATATTATATTACTATAAGTTTCATTTCTTTACGTGGCGTATCACACATAGGTATTTAAATGAATTGAGGGCCATTAAGGGCCATCTCTTTTTGGTTCAGTTTTACTACGAGAGGAAACCTAAACTAAACCTTTTTACACTGGATATCTCTATCAGTAATTAAATGTTCTGCTTAGAATGTCAGTAAGGATCATCTCCTATATTTTCAGTGTTATTACAGGAGGAAACCTAAGAACTAAACAAACTTAATACTGCAAGAGAGCTCTATCAGTTCTGAACTGTTCTTTATAGAGGTCATACCATATCGGTCCAGTATTTCTACAGGATCGGAGGAATCTAAGCTAAACTAACTTTATTTATACTAGATAGCTCTATAATTCCCGAATTATTTGTCCCTAGAGATTCAGTAAGGGCCATCCCATTTTGGCAAGGTCCATTGTTACTTACGGACGATTTGAAATAGTCGGGAAAACCTTTATAGTGTTGGTAGGGTATAACTCATGCGAATTGTAATAGTTTTAGGAGAAAACCTCTACCTTTTAAAATATTTAATATCATAATCATGGTAGGACCGCTTGATGGAGCTGATGTTGTATACAAAATATCATCATTCACAAAGCTTGTCAACACACGTCTGTTTGTCGCTGTAAAATTCTTCAAATCTTCCAATGTTAGTATCCCACCCCGATCCTGAATATCCTTGACCATCTCTTTGGCGATCGAACCGTTATAGAAGCTAAATGGATCTTCGGAGAGCTCTGTCAAGGTTTTTGCAAAGATCGGGTCTGTTATGGTCTCGCCTTCTTTCCGTGGTGTTCCATCATCGTGAAAGTAGACTTCCCTGTGTAGATTGAAAAATTGTCAGACAACACGAAATACTTAAGCTTTAAGAAGCGCACTGTTATGATAGATTATGTGGTTTCATTATGCACTAGCTATCATGCTGTAGATGCATTATCAGAATGAGATAATTTAGAACTATATGTCGGTTTTACTAAGGACATCAACATTGTTGGATACAACATTGTTAGCTTCGTTTGAACTCCATTACGATTGGGCCCCGTACGAGTGCGTAATTGTGCAGACATTGACATTCATATCATTAATATATAAGCATTTTTTGCGATAGCGTAGTGGTACCTTCGAATTCATACATCGTAGGTTCGAATCCCGGGAAGCTTTTTCTTTCATATCTTCTTGAAAAATCTTCAACATTTTTCCCCAACTAATTTTGACTTTCTTTGGTTACGGACTTACGGTTTGGATTGATTTGTTGCTTAAATATCTAAAAATCTAGTTTTCATTCGTATTACAAATCCTGCCCGACATCATTTTGTATTTTCAAAACATTGACCGGCTGACGGACATATCAGTCACTTTGAATTCAATATTCACAACAACATCACCCAACAAGCCGAATTTGTCACAGATGGCAAAGGGTTACGGGACAGTTACCCCTTGTCCGTGGGACTTACATCCCAGAATGCAACGGTAACCGGGGGAATTCGTAAGGTGACTGATGTTGGATCGGGTTTGACTTTGTTTAAAATTTTCATCCAACATTGTGCAACATTGTCCAACATGGTTCAACAACAATGTTGGACGATGTTGGCTTCGTTTGTAGGGAACTTTAGAACTATAGAGCTTCTTACCAGAAATGTAAGAACTGTTAGAACTATGTCTGCTTCGTTCTTACAAGAGCTGTAAGAACTAGATGAATTCGAGCCCTGCCCATATTTGCACGATTTCGCCTTTTGATTTCACACGGGACGCATGAAACCAGACGAATTCAAGCGCAGCTAACCGTACAAATTTCCACGTGAACAAATGGAACCTGGTATGAACGCAGCCTAAAACGGATTTAAAGCAAACGTACTTGAAACCCTTTTCTTTAATAATGTATTTCCTGGTACGTTTGATAACAATCGCCAATGGTTTGTCAATTTTGAATCCATTATTAGCCAGATCAATGGTTGGTTGAAAGAGGCGTTTCCATGGTAACCGACCTTGTTTTTTCCATGCACCATACATAGCAAGTATTTCTCCTGGCACAGCAACTGATAGTTTACCTAGGAAGAATTAGAGAATGATATAAGCCTGGTCTTCCTTTGGTTGTAATGGTTGTTTAAGCAATAAAATCTCCTTTGACACATAACCACCGATTCAATATTGCTAGAAAGATCCTCCTGCCCACAGCGCTTGTATTACTATAAATAAATGCAAGCCAGAGTTACTTCAGGGGGGTGGATGATGCCCTTACCCCTAGACAGGATTCCTACAGGTCAGGAAAAATATAATTCAAGGACTATTTAAGGTTGAAAAGGAGGCGTTAGAAGTCGGTAAAAAAGTGATGTACAGTTCATTGTTCAAGTGCAGACATGAGCAATATTTTATGCGACACTGATGTCCTACACTGATGTTCCAGTGACCAATGACGTGCTATATACGGACAAATTTCAGAAAATACAGCATCAAAAGCTTAAGCAATCGAAGAGACTTTCAAGATCGTTCAAGTTTTGTACGAACCCTGCCTAAAACCGTACGGTTATTACTCTCTTCGTATTCCTTACGGCCTATTGGATTTAGCTCAAGGGTGGGGTCCTCCTTTCACCAAGATCACCAACCTTTTTTACTCTCCGCAGTTCTATTCACAAACATATCAGGTGTAGATTCCCCGGGGGCAGTTTCTCGGAAATCCAAATATGATGCAGTCCTGGTAGAGCGTTTATACAGCAACATGAATCCCCCGCCACCAATCCCGGAGGAATGAGGATGAATAAGACCAAGACAGATAAGCGTTGCTATGGCTGCATCAATGGCCGTCCCGTTGTCACGCATGACGTCAGCACCGATGTTTGAGCACACTTCGGAATCGGACGCGACGGCGCCTGAACGTTTCTGGTTTGACGTTTTAGACGAGCTTAACGAGCGTGTACAACCCATCGCTACTGGTACGACAAGCACCACTACTATGGCCAAAGATACAACTTTTAGTCTTTTTGAGCCCATGGTTTGTTCTTGGCATTCAATGTTAGTTCGGAAGTTGGAACTAGTAAAACAAGATATCAGATAAGTTTAAGAAAGTTCAGGGCATTTTTTCAGCCACGTGTTTTATGCAAAGTTTTGAGTCCATTTAAAAGAAAACCAAGCGAGCTTTTGCAAAAAGGGAAACTTGTACTGGTGCTTTGTACATTTGTGTCGTACACATATGAGCAAATAGAACGCCTGAAGGAAAAGTTCTACGAGATGACGCTATATTCCTGCAACCTTTGGTTTGCTAGTCCAATGTAATACCAACTGAACTACGAGGTCCAGTCGGCTTGAGTAGTTGATATTTAATTTCAAAGCTGAGTCTGCAATCTTGGTCAAAAACCGTAAAAAGATGAGTCGTTTACCATGCATTATTAATTATTATTATTATTATTATTATTATTTACATTTCTTTTCAAGGAG
This sequence comes from Trachythela sp. YZ-2020, assembly GCA_016169945.1. Classification (NCBI taxonomy): domain Eukaryota; kingdom Metazoa; phylum Cnidaria; class Anthozoa; order Malacalcyonacea; family Clavulariidae; genus Trachythela; species Trachythela sp. YZ-2020. The sequence goes on along the minus strand of JADLSH010000341.1, from coordinate 774,905 downwards.
CCGTTCAATTCCTACAATATTTACAACGATATCGATTAGTCAGAAATAATATAATACAACAAACTAAATACTATAATATACTGAATCTATCAAACCTATTTTACAATATATATAGAGAAACATAACTGATTGCTGCAGATCATGCAAATTTTTTAAACCACACAGGCCCACGCAAGTGCCATGCAGCTACTCAAACAAGTGTCATGATTTATTGAAATAGTTAATTTATTAGTTTTTTAAATCCTGCAATAGAGAGACACTAACTATATCACAAGGCAAGTTGTTCCATGCAGACACAGCCCTATACGAGAAGGACTTTTTCATGAAATCAGTATTAGGTTTGTTTAAGTAAAGTTTACGGTCGTTGCTTCTAAAGTGATAAGTATCGCTGTTCCTAATACTAAGCATTTCAGATATATATTCTGGTAATTGGCCTAGCCTTGTCATGCTTTAAAGGTCACGATTATTTCCCGTTTCCTTAAAATTTTTGCAATTGCCTCCCCCCTTCCCCCATTCAATGTCGATGTTACGTCAATTTTAACGACTTGGCGTCTGGGACAAACACACAGCTAAGTACAGTAGAAATGCGAGAAAGCAACATTGAATGGTGGGCGGGGGGAGATACAATTTGTTTTTAAAACACGATGATAGGAAAAATCGCGTATTCAGTCAGCCGTTCCACGAACGTTTGGCCAAGATTGTCTGAATGTAAGATTTCTTCAGAATTTTATGTTAATTAAAGGCAATTTAAAACATTATAGTTGAACCATTGTACAAACTGCATATATAAGGTTATAAAAGGTTATTTAGCAAAGATAGCATGTTAATTTGATATCCGCGATAGCAATTTTTATCCGCGATTTAAGGCGAGTTAATATCCCAGAGTAGGCCTGTATAATATATAACGTAATGACTGGATGATGGCGATGTTCGGGTTTTTTTGCGAAGTTTATTGAAATTTGTATTTCTAAAATAAAATTAATTTTGCTTGCATGCTATTTCACTTACTCGCGGAGTTTGAGACTGAGTAGGATGAACAACTTTCCGTCACGGACAGGATCATGACTAAAATTAAAGTGTTCTTTTTCCATAATTATTTATTTACTCTTGCTCTCAATAGACGGCCAGCCAGCTTCGAAAAAAGTGACTGTCGATGGCATTTTTTGTTAGAAGCAGGAAACCACACTAAATGTCATCGGAGTATGTTCACTTTGACGGTGAAAGTGGTTGCCTTCCGTAATTTTTCGATTTATGTACCGAAATTGGAAGGTTTTTATAACGACATTTCGATAGATGGGAATCCATTTAAAAGCAATTTTCGATATCATGAATTTATTGTAATTGGTTCACTACCTAATTAGCATGTGCAAATTCCTCCTTTTCTTAATTGTCATAACTCAAAGTGACATGCTAATGAGAAAATGGTATTACTATTACACTTGTTAAAATACCTGTATGGAGGCGAGTTTCAAAATAAGGATGGATTTATTAGGACGAGTGGTTACCCAAAGGCTTAAATTCGTAAATTATTGCGTTTAATTTCGAATATATACCGATTTTGAAGGTCTATGTGTTGTAGTAAAACTACGTGTTTGCGCCAACATGCTGTTTTTCAACCATTTACATGCCAAAACTCGACTGGATCAACAGAAATATATTGTGTTACACGGGTGGCAACCGGGCGTGTAATACTGATTCGTATGTAATCTAAACATATGTGATTGTTGCCTGTCTGTAACACAACAAAAACATATTGTTGTGGTTTCTTTTTGAGAGGTCGTGTTTTGATGTATTTGCGCCATGTTTCTTATTAGCATATCATTTTGAATTATACGAAAGAAGATTACCCGAGCTTTACAAATGTTAATTAGATAGTCAGCCAATTAAAATAAAACACTAATATAAAATACAGCATTCGACAAAAATCCCATCCTTGGAAATGTTTTAGAAAAAACCTTCAAATTTTAGCACATAAATAAAAAATTGCGGTTGGCAACCACTCTCAGTCTCAAAGTAAACACTATCCATCGACAGTGTTTTCTAGACACTTTTTTTCAAGATTGGCCGGCCGTCTACAAATAGATTTTCTTACTTTTTCTTTGTTTCGTTTAACTTCTATCAGAGTTTGGAATATACCTTTCTATTAAAGTATCATACTTAAAATTTGCTATATTGACAAATTTGTGTGCGCCCTGATTTAAGTCAATTTATATTTTGAACCTTTCCGGAATGTTGAACTTTGGTAAATTTCTCGCATAATAATGCCTATCTGAAATTTCACGCAGGTACAAATATAATGGTGATGAAGACTTTTTGTTCACATGAATCAGGAGATAATAATGTACTTGTGAATATTGACTTCATTTATGCGACATTACTGAGTCACTGCTAAGACTAAACGTTTTTACAATATTAGGCGAACGTTCAGACAGCGTTCCCACAATGTAATTGTGCTAGCTGGGTAGTTATGTTCATGTTTGGTCTAGGTAAAGCAAATATCAATGATATATGCTTTTACTACATACATTTTAGATAACATCTATTACAATCTATTTATATATGAAATGTCTGAGTGTATATCTATTTCAAGCTAGTAGGATGGCGAAAGCAGGAAGGTTCTAGAAATTTGTCTGTAATAATTATTTTGACACTGCATGGTTGTTCTAACTTTGCCTTGTCGTTGGCTTTGCTGCTTCCCACCGTTTGATTTAGTCGTTTTGTATCGGTCTATAGACTATAATCACTATAAATGTTTTTGTACTTAAATGATAATGCTATATAGTGAATAAATCTATCAGAATTAATTGATAGAGCTACCTAAATATTAATGTACAAACGCTTAAACACAAAGGAAAAGTCGAACCTTAAAACACTCACCTTTACTTCACTCGACGTTTTGTGTTGCCGTTCGTTCCAATTTTGCGAATGTTCACCACTAAAATTACTAAACACTTTGTGACTGGTTGAATAAGTATAGCCTGTTTCTAAAACACGGAAAACAGAAGTGTTTACCCGACTTCAAACGCGATTACAAAACATTGATGTTTTCTAAATAAATAGTTATTAATAAGCATGAGGAAGGCTTTTGTTCTTGGAAATAACACATCCTTAAAATTTAAATCTCAAACGTGGGTGCACGAAACTTTTAGAAATTGTTATCATCTAGGAATCACAATTTCATAAGAGGGTCCGCCACTCTGTCTGGTTTCCCGCGGGGCAATTTGGCTTTCCGGCGTTGGGTATAGATAAAGTCTTTTTGTCCACATGAATCAGGAGATAATAATGTACTTGTGAATATTGACTTCTATTATGCGATCTTACTGAGTGCTAAGACGAATGTGTGAATTACTATTTCAACAACGAGTTCAAGTGGTTCACCACGGTATCAAAACACGAGAAAGCAAATGAATCTCGAGGGGCGAAGCCCCGAGAGATTTATTGCTTTCGAGTGTTTTGATAGGGTGGTCAAACACGCAGAAGGAGTTTTTGAAATGGCTTCTCAAATGAAAGACAATACTGTTGAAAAATTAATGAAGTGTAATAAAATATGCACAAGCGTGGTGGATTTTGCTTAATTAACATAAATGAAACACTAGTGTTTGATGCAGTGTTTTACAGGTGTATCAAAGCCCATTCACATGACGGATGGAACTTTCTGATTGAGCTCTATCGAGTTTGAGAAAAATCTATAAACAATGTCTGGTTGTGTTTTTGGTTTTATCGAAATTTACTGATTGCTATTTTGCGGTTTTGGATGATTTTTGTACGGGTTTTCGGTTTCCTATATAGGCCCCGACAGCCCTTCCTTTTAACTGACTATTCATTTAACTAAGACTAATAGGTTTTTAACTGAAAGCCCTTTCAACTAGAAATACTTTTAATAAGAGTAATTTTAACCTAAGTGTCCTTTAATTCTGATGAGTGATCAGTGATCCTTTCACCAATCACCGTTAAATCTAATTAATTGAAGAAAATTACTGCAAAAAATTGCCGGTTTACGACTATACAAATCTGGTTTATCACTGCACAAATTGGTTACAACTGCATCTTAAAGTAATCCGATTTATGAAATATATGTATTAAAAGCACAAATGTTGTAGCAAAGTTGTATAGCAATATCATATCAAAATGTCAGTATTCATAAACGTTGTGACGACATTAATATAATTTATTGGAGTCGACAAATTCACGTTACCAGGACGTTTATGGCAAACGTTTTTACAATATTAGGTGAACGTTCAGACAACGTTCCCACAATGTAATTGTGCTAGCTGGATAGTCATCAGTCATCAGTCATGTTCATGTTTGGTCTAGGTTAAGCAAGTCTCAATGATATACTTTTACTCCATACATTTTAGATAACATTTATTACAATCTATTTATATAAAATAATGTCTGAATCAGTATATCTATTTCAAGCTAGTAGGATGGCGAAAGGAAGAAGGTTCTAGAAATTTGACTGTAATATTTTGACAGAGCATGGTTGTTCTTACTTCGCATTGTCGTTTGTTCTGCTGCTTTTCGCCGGTTGATTTGGTCGTTTTAAGTCGGCCTATATGCACAATAAATGTTTTTTGTACTTAAATGATAAAGCTATAGTGAATAAATCTATCAGAATTAATTGATCGAGCTACCTAAATATTAATGTACAAACGCTTAAACACAAGAAGCCTGAGTGCCTTCTAGTATATTTATCTATTTAATTGACGAACTCCACAGTAACAGTATAATAAAAGTAATCTACCTCGCGTGCCACTGAGAGTATACACGCCAATTATATACACGCTACGCAAATATGTTAGTAAAATGCATATATAAAGTATCAAAACATAAATTCAAAGCAACACCAAGTGTGTTTCAAAAATGTGTGCAATTTGAAAATTCAAGGCGTAAACAAGCGTATTCGGATATCTCCGAAAAGTTAATGCTCGTCTCCATCGCCATCTCGGCTCAAATTGACCCCGAGTCCACTGCATCTCATGTTCCAGTAGACGCCAAAAAAATTGATACGTTTAGGAGACGACATGCATGGACGAGATAGCTATTTTTTCTAAGTTATGTATCCTCCTAGCCAGTCAATTGGTAAACGTTAATTTTGAGTTCACAAATGCAAAGCATATCTAAAAATTCAGTATCTTGATTTGTAAAATACAACTAAAAGTGTATCATTGTTGTAATATGTTATTATCCAAATTCAGGCATTTTGGGTCAATTTCAAAATTATGGCAAATTTTTGTTTGATGCGAAATTTAAAATAGACATTTGGCACAGATGTGAGGACTAGTTCTTCGGTTGTTCTCTTCAACTTCATCGATTTAAGTTCAATAGCGGTAATGTCTCAATATCTATACTGATGAAATTAAGTGAATATATTGCTGCTTTGTATATTCACAATTTTAATCAGTTACTAGCTGTTATGAGCCTTTCAAATGTATTTGTGATGAGCTTTGCCGTGATATTGATGATACCATGTTTAACAACCTGTACTGAACTATTTTCAACTACCTCTACGTAAATGATGCTCTGCTTTTGAAGATGAATGACAGCTTGCAATGTCTTCTTCCCAAGATATTTTTAACTAACACAATTAAATCTCTATGTATATATAATTATCGAAAGGAGAGAAAATATTTTCTGCCAATTATTAGCAAATTATATATTAGCCTCACCTAAAGTGCGAAATATTTGAAAGTGCTTCTCTTCATGCAGCAGCTCCACAATAGCTACATCCCGGTAAAGCTAAATCGTGGTTAAAGCATCGCCTGTAAGTGAACATTTGTGTACTGATTATAGTAGTAGGAGATATATGCATAAAGCTTTTAGAAATTCTTATAATCTAGGAATCACAATTTCATAAGAGGGTCCGCCACTCTGTCTTGTATCCCGGGGTGCAATTTGGCTTTCCGGCATTGGATATGAAACCGGTGTCATGTATAAGATCTAAAGTTGGGTTTCAGTAGGCCCTAACAGTGACAGTGCAATATATCCATTTGTGAAATAGATTATAACTGCATTAACTTTTATTATACACATCATTATCTAGTATATGCAATGACAGTTTGTTTGGGAGCCAATATACGACAGATAGATTTAGCATAATATGTTTTCCTTTTTACTTGGAACAATGCATCCTTGAAAACAGATTTCGATAACGCAGCCCCGCTCGGTAATGAAGCCTCGAGTGAAAAAAAGAACATATAACGCGTAATCGTGCCTTGCAAAAAGCTTGACAAACTCCTTAAATATTGCGTGCTGGTATATGAGATTAAATACTAACTATTTCTTTCGCCAAATGCAGAATGGATATAAATTCGTATTATAAAATATACACAGCATCCCACGATATAATATATAACGTAATGACTGATGGCGATGTTCGGTTCTTTTTGCGAAGTTTATTGAAATTTGTATTTTTTAAATAAAATTCATTCTGCTTGCATGCTATTTCACTTACTCTCGGAGTCTGAGACTGAGCAGGATTAACAACTTTCCGTTATGGACACGATCATGACTAAAATTGAACTGTTCTTTTTGCATAATTATTTATTTACTCTTGCTCTCAAATTGATACATGACTTGTATCAGAGTTTTTAATTTTCCTTTCTATTAAAGTATTATACTTAAACTTTCTTATATTGACAAATTTGTGTGCGCTCTGATTTAACTCAATCTATATTTTAAACCTTTCTGAAATTTTGAACTTTGGCAAATGTCTTGCATAATAATGTCTATCTGAAATTTCACGCACGTACAAATATAATGGAGATAAAGACTTTTTGTCCACATGAATCAGGAGATAATAATGTACTTGAGAATATTGACTTCAATTATGCGACCTTACTGAGTGCTAAAACGAATGTGTGACAAATCTATAAACAATGTCTGGTTGTGTTTTCGGTTTTATCGAAATTTATTGATATTTTGCGGTTTTGGATGGTTTTGTGCGGGTTTGCGGTTTCCTATAGGCCCCGACAGCCCCTCCTTTTAACTGCATGATTGTCCATTTAACTAAGACTAAGAGGTTTTTTAACTGAAAGTCTTTTTAACTAGACGTCATTTTAATAAGGGTCATTTTAACCTAAGTGTCCTTTAATTCTGATGGGTGATCAGTGATCCTTTCACCAATCACCATTTAACCTAACTAAGAGAAAAATAAATTATTACTGCACAAAATTGCCGGTTTACGACCATACAAATCTGGTTTATTACTGCACAAATTGGTTATAACTGGATCTTCAAATAATCATATTATGAAATATATGTATTAAAAGCACAAATCGGTTGTAGCAAAGTTGTAGCAATATCTTATCCCAACGTTATTTATAAACGTTGTGACGACGTTACTATAATTTTATTGGAGTCGACAAATTCACGTTACCAGAACGTTCATGGCAAAGGTTTTTAGAATATTAGCTTCCCACCGTTTGATTTAGTCGTTTTGTATCGGCCTATAGACTATATGCACTATAAATGTTTTTGTACTTAAATGATAAGGCTATAATTATGGTGAATAAATCTATCAGTATTATTTGGTCGAGCTACCTAAATATTAATGGACAAACGCTTAAACACAAAGGAAAAGGCGAATCTTAAAACACTCACCTTCACTTCACTCGACGTTTTGTGTTGCCGTTCGCTCCAAAATTGGGAGTGTTCACCACTATAATCACTAATCACTTTGTGACTGGTTGAATAAGTTTATAGCCTGTTTCTAAAACACGGAAAACAGAAATGTTTACTCGACTTCAAAGACGATCCGCTTTTGTTCTCGAAAATAATACGTCTTTAAAATTTCAATTAGAAACGTGGGTGGCCAGTGTAGGTAGTATTTATTATACAATGAGTTCACTGACAGCAGCTGACGTAGTGCCAGTGTGGGTAGAGTGTAGCAAATATTCGGCGGTTGACTGTTGTGTAAAACTATCTGAAAAATACAATAAGAACTTCGACGTTTCGAGTGAAGGCCCTTTGTCTGGAAGTTCGTAGAATGGGTCGGGGGAAAACATGTGCTTTTATAGTGAATACAAAAGCGATCACGTGATAAAAAATAAACCAATCAGATGGATTTAATCAAAACTTAAGTTTGCCAATTCTTCCGCAATTACTGCACTGGATACCTTGAAATGGGACTCTCTTTCCTCAAGAAGAAAATTCCACCGTGCGCTGTTTATTATAAATGCATTAACGGTTTAACAATGTTTGATCTAAATTTGAGATCAAACCAGACTGTTCATCGTTATAATATCCGGAGAAGAAATGACATGCGTCTTCCCGCTGTTAGAAAAAATTGGGGAAAGCAGAAGTTCTCCTATCAGGAAATTAAGGAATGGAACGCTTTAGACCTACTAATCGGACACGCTTTCTAATTTTATAAATAGCTTAAAATAATTTTGAAAATATATGATAATTAGTATAATTGATCGTAGTAATGGACATAGTTTGTATCTAGTATCTTAGTATAGTATATAATATGCTAGCTTTTATTCTTGTACTGATACTTAAATTGTATGTTTTATCATACAGGGCCTCATTGAAAAACACCTTACGGTGAATGAGCATACCCTGTGTAAATATTAAATTCATTCATTCAAAACAAACTATAAACAAAATATGGAAATCACATCGCAAAATATATTAGCATATAAGGAGCAGCGAACAAAGCAAGAAAGACAGAAATAAGGAACTATATATTAGAGGAGGTGAGATGTAGAGTATCTACTGATGGCAGGCATAAACAGATAGGAGTTAAATGTAAGAGAGGCGCTCATTAATGCCGAGAAGATGAATTGTGCCAAGTTGGGAAATGAGACGCATTTCTCGCCTTTTGCGGCTATCATTACTACCAGAAATGGAACACAGAGCTCGAATTTTCATATCTGAAACACTGTGATTGCCAGTGTTGAAATGTCTTGCAAAAGGTTGTTTGGCATCATTGTTTACGACAGCACAACGATGCTCACCAAACCTTATCCTTAAATATCTACCAGTTTCACCAATATAGAGCATACATGTACCACATTTACTGCATGAAATACAGTAGACAGGGACGCCGGAGCGATAGTAGGGCAGGGGGGGGGGCAATGCGAACGTACGGGCAGTCGAAAATTGTTTTCGCTGCCACGCCCTTTAATTCGATGGGATTTTGATGATTTTCAAATTTCAACTCATTTAATTGTTATTTCTATGTACAAATATAGATCTAAAGAAGTATGGAACGAAAACAATAGCTTTCCATTATGCACTGATCGTCTAATTTACAGCTGTATTCTCTCTTCTTTGCCAGTATTATTATTGTTTCATTTATATTATAAAGGCACTTTTGCCCCCCTTGCCCCCCTTAGGAAAGGGCAGGAGGGGCGCTTGCCCCCCCCGCGCCCCCCTCTCCGGCGTCCCTGACAGTAGATGATATGAGAGGAGGTGCATGTGAAATGGTGCTTAATAGTGTACTTAGATTTTTTTGCCGAAATTGTAGTGGATCGGAAGAATCTATATACTTACAGGTTTTACAGCTTCACGAAACATGCCATTAGGTGACGACGAGTCCTGTGGTAGAGAGCTGTGGACTAGTGTTTCGCGGATATTTTTACTATGTCGAAACGAGACTAAGGGATTATCGGTGAAAATGTAACATGTTTCGGCGTCGTTTTTTAAGATATGAAAATTCTTCCTAATGACATCCCTTACTTTGAAATCGAAGGGATGGTAACTGAGAACTAGGGGTATTTTGTTGTTGGGAACATTAGACACAGGCTCTCTAAGGGTTTCGGATCGGGGAGTATTGGAGGCCTTCGAAAAGGCAGTATATGGGAGTCTATATATATAAAGATAGCTATGGGAGTCAGTCGGCTTGTAGAACACAGAAGTAACAAGTCTATTGCCATTGATAGATAGTATTTCTAAGAACGATACACTGGTCTCACTGATCTCCCACGTAAACTGGAGTGCTGGGTGGAAGTGATTAACAAAATTAATAAACCTTTCCAGCTCTCCGCGGGAAAATTTTGCCCAGTAATATGACACTGCCAGTCTGTCACGTAAGCAACTGTCCATATTTCACAACTTCTGTAGCGTGATCTTCGAAATATATACACTTGCGCGAAATAGAAAGGATAACTAGGGTACCTCCAAGGTGAGGAATGCTACGGGGACTGTTATTATTATTTAGCTTCTTGAAACCATGCACACAAATATGCAACTCAAATTATATTCAGTAGACGGTAAGTATTGGCATTGACCTAGACTTGCTCCATGTCTGTCTCTTAAAGGGGTTTTTATTGGGAGTTATAAAGGATTGGGGAGTTATAAAAGGCGCACGAAGTTATAAAGAACGCATGAAAATGCGGGCGGGGGGAAATTAAGCCGCCCGCCCGCTGCCTGCTTTAATTTCTTCCCACCCGCATTTTCGTGCGCCCTTTATAACTCCCCAATCCTTTACAACTCCCCAATAAAAACCCCTTTAAGAGACAGACTTGGAGCAAGTCTAGCATTAACCAGTATTGAGTGGCTTGCGCTGTCAGTAGATGCCCTAGCATAGCTTGCAGGATGAGACAAGCTAAATATATCACGAAACATGAAAGACATGAAATTTTGTAACATCTATTTCAAAATATCAATATTTTCCATGTATTGTTCTTCCACATGGAATTCCCACATGAAACCCTTGTTTACTGCGATGAGTAATTTGACACTGCCACGTAAGGAAATTTGCATATTTTTGTAGTGTATAAAAGCGTTAAAAATATATACATGTGCGCAAAATAATTTTGCATTTGGAAAGCTATAAAACGAAAGCGTTGTTCCATCATTCTTTCTTACTTTGCTGGATATGTGAGTCACCTACATGTAAAGCACAACTCATTTCAAAGTTGTCTTAGTGCACGCAGAACTGAGACCCTGATGGAACAACGCTTTCGTTTTATAGCTTTCCAAATGCAAAATTATTTGCGCACATGTATATATTTTTAACGCTTTTATACACTACAAAAATATGCAAATTTCCTTGCGTGACAGTGTCAAATTACTCATCGCAGTAAACATGGGTTTCATGTGGGAATTCCATGTGGAAGAACAATACATGGAAAATATTGATATTTTGCAATATATGTTACAAAATTTGATGTCTTTCATGTTTCGTGATATATTTAGCTTGTCTCATCCCTCAAACTATGCTAGGGTATGCATCTACTGACAGCGCTCAAGCCACTGGGTCAATGCCAATAATTACCGTCTACTGAATATAATTTGTGTTGCATATTTGTTTGCATGTTTGTTTCAAGAAGCTAAAGAATAATAACAGTCCCCAGCATTCCTACCTTGCTTCACAATAATGCTTCACTAGTTAACTATTGCCTGAAGATTGCCTTTACGGCATGAAACTCCGAGTAGCAAAACAAACATTTTAAGTATATATATATATATATATATATATATACGTGTAGGTTTAGGTCTACGAAACGCAAAGAGTGCTCGACAACATATAGTTAGAGCAAATTATAGATTTTCGCTTACCTCAAAACTTGTCTGCAACAGGCTGTTTCATCTGTAAAAGAATCATCAGGGAGTGACATGTATCGAAAGAAATGACCGCTTATATGCTTCCTGCCGGAGCGTGGGGGTGTATGTGGGAGACAATGTGTGCATTCATGGCTTTGTTTGCGTTGTTTACGCGAAATGTGTTACGATGACGATACCGTGAAATTATTTCAGCTCTTTTGTTGAGTAAACAATTCCTGTTTTTTTCTTTCAAAATACAAAATTTTTCTTCTAAACATAAATTGCATCGTTTTGATCCTCCCGTGTACGAAATAGAATGTTTTAAAATTTGCCAATTAATACTGAAATCCTAATTTTTTTATTTCAATGTCCAAATATATTTCGAAAGTTCCGTGTCATTTGCATGCTTTTTATGCTGAAAAGATTTAGTGTGGTTGGCCAATCGCTCTTTGAATGTCGTTGCAGTCATGCCAATGTATTTTTTGATCGTGTTTGTGTTGGTTACTGTGACTGTTGCTTTGTTTACTATGTCCCTAGTCATGCATTATTTTAATTTGAAGCGGGCAAATGGTGTTTTCTCTACAACTGCACTAATTGGTATTGTCCCTGTCCTGTGGCTTGTTATTCCTAGATATGCGTGCATTGTGTTTAGTGATTACTGACTTGACATTGTTCATGCAGCTGTAACTTACTTTAACTGTATTTCTGTTAAAAATTTTATGGAGCTTGTGGTGCGGTGGAAAATGTTTGTCAATTAGACTAAGGAAATTACGACGTCCTATGTTTGTGCTAACACTCTTGCTAAACGGTGGGTTGAACCAAATGATGTTGCGTTGTCTATTCCTGCGTTTGATTAAGTCGTTTTGTATCGGCCTATAGACTATATGCACTATAAATGTTTTTGTACTTAAATGATAAGGCTATAATTATGGTGAATAAATCTATCAGAATTATTTAGTCGAGCTACCTAAATAGAAAACACAAAGGAAAAGGCGAATCTTAAAACACTCACCTTTACTTCACTCGACGTTTTGTGTTGCCGTTCGCTCCAAAATTGGGAGTGTTCACCACTATAATCACTAATCACTTTGTGACTGGTTGAATAAGTTTATAGCCTGTTTCTAAAACACGGAAAACAGAAATGTTTACTCGACTTCAAAGACGATTACAAAATATTGACGTTTTCTAAAGCAATGGTTAAGCATGATGGCCGCTTTTGTTCTCGAAAATAATATGTCTTTAAAATTTCAATTAGAAACGTGGGTGGCCAGTGTAGGTAGTATTTATTATACAATGAGTTCACTGACAGCAGCTGACGTAGTGCCAGTGTGGGTAGAGTGTAGCAAATATTCGGCGGTTGACTGTTGTGTAAAATTATCTGAAAAATACAATAAGAACTTCGACGTTTGGAGTGAAGGCCCTTTGTCTGGAGGTTAGTATAATGGGTCGGGGAAAAACATGTGCTTTTATAGTGAATACAAAAGCGATCACGTGATAAAAAATAAACCAATCAGATGGATTTAATCAAAACTTAAGTTTGCCAATGTACTCTTCCGCAATTACTGCACTGGATACCTTGAAATGGGACTCTCTTTCCTCAAGAAGAAAATTCCACCGTGCGCTGTTTATTATAAATGCATTAACGGTTTAACAATGTTTGATCTAAATTTGAGATCAAACCAGACTGTTCATCGTTATAATATCCGGAGAAGAAATGACATGCGTCTTCCCGCTGTTAGAACAAATTGGGGAAAGTAGACAGGGACGCCGGAGCGATAGTAGGGCAGGGGGGGGGGCAATGCGAACGTAAGGGCAGTCGAAAATTGTTTTCGCTGCCACGCCCTTTAATTCGATGGGATTTTGATGATTTTCAAATTTCAACTCATTTAATTGTTATTTCTATGTACAAATATAGATCTAAAGAAGTATGGAACGAAAACAATAGCTTTCCATTATGCACTGATCGTCTAATTTACAGCTGTATTCTCTCTTCTTTGCCAGTATTATTATTGTTTCATTTATATTATAAGGGCACTTTTGCCCTTGCCCCTTAGAAAGGGCAGAAGGGGCGCTTGCCCCCGCGCCCCCCTCTCCGGCGTCCCTGACAGTAGATGATATGAGAGGAGGTGCATGTGAAATGGTGCTTAATAGTACTTAGATTTTTTTGCCGAAATTGTAGTGGATCGGAAGAATCTATATACTTACAGGTTTTACAGCTTCACGAAACATGCCATTAGGTGACGACGAGTCCTGTGGTAGAGAGCTGTGGACTAGTGTTTCGCGGATATTTTACTATGTCGAAACGAGACTAAGGGATTATCGGTGAAAATGTAAGATGTTTCGGCGTCGTTTTTAAGATATGAAAATTCTTCCTAATGACATCCCTTACTTTGAAATCGAAGGATGGTAACTGAGAACTAGGGTATTTTGTTGTTGGGAACATTAGACACAGGCTCTCTAAGGGTTTCGGATCGGGGAGTATTGGAGGCCTTCGAAAAGGCAGTATATGGGAGTCTATATATACAAAGATAGCTATGGGAGTCAGTCGCCTTGTAGAACACAGAAGTAACAAGTCTATTGCCATTGATAGATAGTATTTCTAAGAACGATACACTGGTCTCACTGATCTCCCACGTAAACTGGAGTGCTGGGTGGAAGTGATTAACAAAATTAATAAACCTTTCCAGCTCTCCGCGGGAAAATTTTGCCCAGTAATATGACACTGCCAGTCTGTCACGTAAGCAAATGTCCATATTTCGCACAACTTCTGTAGCGTGATCTTCGAAATATATACACTTGCGCGAAATAGAAAGGATAACTAGGGTACCTCCAAGGTAGAATGCTGCAGGGGACTGTTATTATTATTTAGCTTCTTGAAACCATGCAAACAAATATGCAACTCAAATTATATTCAGTATACGGTAATTATTGGCATTGACCTAGACTTGCTCCAAGTCTGTCTCTTAAAGGGTTTTATTGGGAGTTATAAAGGATTGGGGAGTTATAAAGGCGCACGAAGTTATAAAGAACGCATGAAAATGCGGGCGGGGGGAAATTAAGCCGCCCGCCCGCTGCCGGCTTTTATTTCCTCCCACCCGCATTGTCGTGCGCCCTTTATAACTCCCCACTCCTTTACAACTCTCCAATAAAAACCCTTTAAGAGACAGACTTGGAGCAAGTCTAGCATTAACCCAGTGGCCAGTGGCTTGCGCGCTGTCAGTAGATGCCCTAGCATAGCTTGCAGGATGAGACAAGCTATATTTATATCACGAAACATGAAAGACATGAAATTTTGTAACATCTATTTCAAAATATCAATATTTTCCATGTATTGTTCTTCCACATGGAATTCCCACATGAAACCCTTGTTTACTGCGATGAGTAATTTGACACTGCCACGTAAGAAATTTGCATATTTTTGTAGTGTATAAAAGCGTTAAAAATATATACATGTGCGCAAAATAATTTTGCATTTGGAAAGCTATAAAACGAAAGCGTTGTTCCATCATTCTTTCTTACTTTGCTGGATATGTGAGTCACCTACATGTAAAGCACAACTCATTTCAAAGTTGTCTTAGTGCACGCAGAACTGAGACCCTGATGGAACAACGCTTTCGTTTTATAGCTTTCCAAATGCAAAATTATTTGCACACATGTATATATTTTTAACGCTTTTATACACTACAAAATATGCAAATTTCTTGCGTGACAGTGTCAAATTACTCATCGCAGTAAACATGGGTTTCATGTGGAATTCCATGTGGAAGAACAATACATGGAAAATATTGATATTTTGCAATATATGTTACAAAATTTGATGTCTTTCATGTTTCGTGATATATTTAGCTTGTCTCATCCCTCAAACTATGCTAGGGTATACATCTACTGACAGCGCTCAAGCCACTGGGTCAATGCCAATAATTACCGTCTACTGAATATAATTTGTGTTGCATATTTGTTTGCATGTTTGTTTCAAGAAGCTAAAGAATAATAACAGTCCCCGCAGCATTCCCTACCTTGCTTCACAATAATGCTTCACCAGTTAACTATTGCCTGAAGATTGCCTTTACGGCATGAAACTCCGAGTAGCAAAACAAACATTTTAAGTATATATATATATATATATATATACGTGTAGGTTTAGGTCTACGAAACGCAAAGAGTGCTCGACAACATATAGTTAGAGCAAATTATAGATTTTCGCTTACCTCAAAACTTGTCTGCAACAGGCTGTTTCATCTGTAAAAGAATCATCAGGGAGTGACATGTATCGAAAGAAATGACCGCTTATATGCTTCCTGCCGGAGCGTGGGGGTGTATGTGGGAGACAATGTGTGCATTCATGGCTTTGTTTGCGTTGTTTACGCGAAATGTGTTACGATGACGATACCGTGAAATTATTTCAGCTCTTTTGTTGAGTAAACAATTCCTGTTTTTTTCTTTCAAAATACAAAATTTTTCTTCTAAACATAAATTGCATCGTTTTGATCCTCCCGTGTACGAAATAGAATGTTTTAAAATTTGTCAATTAATACTGAAATCCTAATTTTTGTCCAAATATATTTCGAAAGTTCCGTGTCATTTGCATGCTTTTTATGCTGAAAAGATTTAGTGTGGTTGGCCAATCGCTCTTTGAATGTCGTTGCAGTCATGCCAATGTATTTTTTGATCGTGTTTGTGTTGCTTACTGTGACTGTTGCTTTGTTTACTATGTCCCTAGTCATGCATTATTTTTGAAGCGGGCAAATGGTGTTTTCTCTATAACTGCACTAATTGGTATTGTCCCTGTCCTGTGGCTTGTTATTCCTAGATATGCGTGCGTTGTGTTTAGTGATTACTGACTTGACATTGTTCATGCAGCTGTAACTTACTTTAACTGTATTTCTGTTAAAAATTTTATGGAGCTTGTGGTGCGGTGGAAAATGTTTGTCAATTATAGACTAAGGAAATTACGACGTCCTATGATTGTGCTAACACTCTTGCTAAACGGTGGGTTGAACCAAATGATGTTGCGTTGTCTATTCCTGCGTTTGATTTAGTCGTTTTGTATCGGCCTATAGACTATATGCACTATAAATGTTTTTGTACTTAAATGATAAGGCTATAATTATGGTGAATAAATCTATCAGAATTATTTAGTCGTGCTACCTAAATAGAAAACACAAAGGAAAAGGCGAATCTTAAAACACTCACCTTTACTTCACTCGACGTTTTGTGTTGCCGTTCGCTCCAAAATTGGGAGTGTTCACCACTATAATCACTAATCACTTTGTGACTGGTTGAATAAGTTTATAGCCTGTTTCTAAAACACGGAAAACAGAAATGTTTACTCGACTTCAAAGACGATTACAAAATATTGACGTTTTCTAAAGCAATGGTTAAGCATGATGGCCGCTTTTGTTCTCGAAAATAATATGTCTTTAAAATTTCAATTAGAAACGTGGGTGGCCAGTGTAGGTAGTATTTATTATACAATGAGTTCACTGACAGCAGCTGACGTAGTGCCAGTGTGGGTAGAGTGTAGCAAATATTCGGCGGTTGACTGTTGTGTAAAATTATCTGAAAAATACAATAAGAACTTCGACGTTTGGAGTGAAGGCCCTTTGTCTGGAGGTTAGTATAATGGGTCGGGGAAAAACATGTGCTTTTATAGTGAATACAAAAGCGATCACGTGATAAAAAATAAACCAATCAGATGGATTTAATCAAAACTTAAGTTTGCCAATGTACTCTTCCGCAATTACTGCACTGGATACCTTGAAATGGGACTCTCTTTCCTCAAGAAGAAAATTCCACCGTGCGCTGTTTATTATAAATGCATTAACGGTTTAACAATGTTTGATCTAAATTTGAGATCAAACCAGACTGTTCATCGTTATAATATCCGGAGAAGAAATGACATGCGTCTTCCCGCTGTTAGAACAAATTGGGGAAAGCAGAGGTTCTCCTATCAGGAAATTAAGGAATGGAACGCTTTAGACCTAAATATAAGGAACTCGGACACGCTTTCTAATTTTATAAATAGCTTAAAATAATTTTGAAAATATATGATAAGTATAATTGATCGTAGTAATGGACATAGTTTTTATCTAGTATCTTAGTATAGTATATAATATGCTAGCTTTTATTCTTGTACTGATACTTAAATTGTATTTTTTATCATACAGGGCCTCATTGAAAACACTTTACGGTGAATGAGCATACCCTGTGTAAATATTAAATTCATTCATTCAAAACAAACTATAAACAAAATATGGAAATCACATCGCAAAATATATTAGCATATAAGGAGCAGCGAACAAAGCAAGAAAGACAGAAATAAGGAACTATATATTGGAGGAGGTGAGATGTAGAGTATCTACTGATGGCAGGCACAAACAGATAGGAGTTAAATGTAAGAGAGGCGCTCATTAATGCCGAGAAGATGAATGGTGCCAAGTTGGGAAATGAGACGCATTTCTCGCCTTTTGCGGCTATCATTACTACCAGAAATGGAACATAGAGCTCGAATTTTCATATCTAAAACACTCTGATTGCCAGTGTTGAAATGTCTTGCAAAAGGTTGTTTAGCATCATTGTTTACGACAGCACAACGATGCTCACCAAACTTTATCCTTAAATATCTACCAGTTTCACCAATATAGAGCATACATGTACCACATTTACTGCATGAAATACAGTAGACAGGGACGCCGGAGCGATAGTAGGGCAGGGGGGGGGGCAATGCGAACGTAAGGGCAGTCGAAAATTGTTTTCGCTGCCACGCCCTTTAATTCGATGGGATTTTTATGATTTTCAAATTTCAACTCATTTAATTGTTATTTCTATGTACAAATATAGATCTAAAGAAGTATGGAACGAAAACAATAGCTTTCCATTATGCACTGATCGTCTAATTTACAGCTGTATTCTCTCTTCTTTGCCAGTATTATAATTGTTTCATTTATATTATAAGGGCACTTTTGCCCTCCTTGCCCCCCTTAGGAAAGGGCAGGAGGGGCGCTTGCCCCGCGCCCCCCTCTCCGGCGTCCCTGACAGTAGATGATATGAGAGGAGGTGCATGTGAAATGGTGCTTAATATTGTACTTAGATTTTGGTGCCGAAATTGTAGTGGATCGGAAGAATCTATATACTTACAGGTTTTACACAGCTTCACGAAACATGCCATTAGGTGACGACGAGTCCTGTGGTAGAGAGCTGTGGACTAGTGTTTCGCGGATATTTTTACTATGTCGAAACGAGACTAAGGGATTATCGGTGAAAATGTAAGATGTTTCAGCGTCGTTTTTTAAGAAATGAAAATTCTTCCTAATGACATCCCTTACGTTGAAATCGAAGGGATGGTAACTGAGAACTAGGGGTATTTTGTTGTTGGGAACATTAGACACAGGGTCTCTAAGGGTTTCGGATCGGGGAGTATTGGAGGCCTTCGAAAAGGCAGTATATGGGAGTCTATATATATAAAGATAGCTATGGGAGTCAGTCGCCTTGTAGAACACAGAAGTAACAAGTCTATTGCCATTGATAGATAGTATTTCTAAGAACGATACACTGGTCTCACTGATCTCCCACGTAAACTGGAGTGCTGGGTGGAAGTGATTAACAAAATTAATAAACCTTTCCAGCTCTCCGCGGGAAAATTTTGCCCAGTAATATGACACTGCCAGTCTGTCACGTAAGCAAATGTCCATATTTCGCACAACTTCTGTAGCGTGATCTTCGAAATATATACACTTGCGCGAAATAGAAAGGATAACTAGGGTACCTCCAAGGTAGGGAATGCTACGGGGACTGTTATTATTATTTAGCTTCTTGAAACAAACATGCAAACAAATATGCAACTAAAATTATATTCAGTAGACGGTAATTATTGGCATTGACCTAGACTTGCTCCAAGTCTGTCTCTTAAAGGGGTTTTTATTGGGGAGTTATAAAGGATTGGGGAGTTATAAAAGGCGCACGAAGTTATAAAGAACGCATGAAAATGCGGGCGGGGGGAAATTAAGCCGCCCGCCCGCTGCCTGCTTTAATTTACTCCCACCCGCATTTTCGTGCGCCCTTTATAACTCCCCAATCCTTTACAACTCCCCAATAAAAACCCCTTTAAGAGACAGACTTGGAGCAAGTCTAGCATTAACCCAGTGGCCAGTGGCTTGCGCGCTGTCAGTAGATGCCCTAGCATAGCTTGCAGGATGAGACAAGCTAAATATATCACGAAACATGAAAGACATGAAATTTTGTAACATCTATTTCAAAATATCAATATTTTCCATGTATTGTTCTTCCACATGGAATTCCCACATGAAACCCTTGTTTACTGCGATGAGTAATTTGACACTGCCACGTAAGGAAATTTGCATATTTTTGTAGTGTATAAAAGCGTTAAAAATATATACATGTGCGCAAAATAATTTTGCATTTGGAAAGCTATAAAACGAAAGCGTTGTTCCATCATTCTTTCTTACTTTGCTGGATATGTGAGTCACCTACATGTAAAGCACAACTCATTTCAAAGTTGTCCTTGTGCACGCAGAACTGAGACCCTGATGGAACAACGCTTTCGTTTTATAGCTTTCCAAATGCAAAATTATTTGCACACATGTATATATTTTTAACGCTTTTATACACTACAAAAATATGCAAATTTCCTTGCGTGACAGTGTCAAATTACTCATCGCAGTAAACATGGGTTTCATGTGGGAATTCCATGTGGAAGAACAATACAT
Organism: Trachythela sp. YZ-2020; assembly: GCA_016169945.1. NCBI lineage: Eukaryota > Metazoa > Cnidaria > Anthozoa > Malacalcyonacea > Clavulariidae > Trachythela > Trachythela sp. YZ-2020. Next base: position 754,686 of record JADLSH010000341.1, on the reverse strand, counting down.
GGAAAATATTGATATTTTGCAATATATGTTACAAAATTTGATGTCTTTCATGTTTCGTGATATATTTAGCTTGTCTCATCCTTCAAACTATGCTAGGGTATACATCTACTGACAGCGCTCAAGCCACTGGGTCAATGCCAATAATTACCGTCTACTGAATATAATTTGTGTTGCATATTTGTTTGCATGTTTGTTTCAAGAAGCTAAAGAATAATAACAGTCCCCGCAGCATTCCCTACCTTGCTTCACAATAATGCTTCACCAGTTAACTATTGCCTGAAGATTGCCTTTACGGCATGAAACTCCGAGTAGCAAAACAAACATTTTAAGTATATATATATATATATATATATATATATACGTGTAGGTTTAGGTCTACGAAACGCAAAGAGTGCTCGACAACATATAGTTAGAGCAAATTATAGATTTTCGCTTACCTCAAAACTTGTCTGCAACAGGCTGTTTCATCTGTAAAAGAATCATCAGGGAGTGACATGTATCGAAAGAAATGACCGCTTATATGCTTCCTGCCGGGCGTGGGGGTGTATGTGGAGACAATGTGTGCATTCATGGCTTTGTTTGCGTTGTTTACGCGAAATGTGTTACGATGACGATACCGTGAAATTATTTCAGCTCTTTTGTTGAGTAAACAATTCCTGTTTTTTTCTTTCAAAATACAAAATTTTTCTTCTAAACATAAATTGCATCGTTTTGATCCTCCCGTGTACGAAATAGAATGTTTTAAAATTTGTCAATTAATACTGAAATCCTAATTTTTGTCCAAATATATTTCGAAAGTTCCGTGTCATTTGCATGCTTTTTATGCTGAAAAGATTTAGTGTGGTTGGCCAATCGCTCTTTGAATGTCGTTGCAGTCATGCCAATGTATTTTTTGATCGTGTTTGTGTTGCTTACTGTGACTGTTGCTTTGTTTACTATGTCCCTAGTCATGCATTATTTTTGAAGCGGGCAAATGGTGTTTTCTCTATAACTGCACTAATTGGTATTGTCCCTGTCCTGTGGCTTGTAATTCCTAGATATGCGTGCGTTGTGTTTAGTGATTACTGACTTGACATTGTTCATGCAGCTGTAACTTACTTTAACTGTATTTCTGTTAAAAATTTTATGGAGCTTGTGGTGCGGTGGAAAATGTTTGTCAATTATAGACTAAGGAAATTACGACGTCCTATGTTTGTGCTAACACTCTTGCTAAACGGTGGGTTGAACCAAATGATGTTGCGTTGTCTATTCCTGCGTTTGATTTAGTCGTTTTGTATCGGCCTATAGACTATATGCACTATAAATGTTTTTGTACTTAAATGATAAGGCTATAATTATGGTGAATAAATCTATCAGAATTATTTAGTCGAGCTACCTAAATAGAAAACACAAAGGAAAAGGCGAATCTTAAAACACTCACCTTTACTTCACTCGACGTTTTGTGTTGCCGTTCGCTCCAAAATTGGGAGTGTTCACCACTATAATCACTAATCACTTTGTGACTGGTTGAATAAGTTTATAGCCTGTTTCTAAAACACGGAAAACAGAAATGTTTACTCGACTTCAAAGACGATTACAAAATATTGACGTTTTCTAAAGCAATGGTTAAGCATGATGGCCGCTTTTGTTCTCGAAAATAATATGTCTTTAAAATTTCAATTAGAAACGTGGGTGGCCAGTGTAGGTAGTATTTATTATACAATGAGTTCACTGACAGCAGCTGACGTAGTGCCAGTGTGGGTAGAGTGTAGCAAATATTCGGCGGTTGACTGTTGTGTAAAATTATCTGAAAAATACAATAAGAACTTCGACGTTTGGAGTGAAGGCCCTTTGTCTGGAGGTTAGTATAATGGGTCGGGGAAAAACATGTGCTTTTATAGTGAATACAAAAGCGATCACGTGATAAAAAATAAACCAATCAGATGGATTTAATCAAAACTTAAGTTTGCCAATGTACTCTTCCGCAATTACTGCACTGGATACCTTGAAATGGGACTCTCTTTCCTCAAGAAGAAAATTCCACCGTGCGCTGTTTATTATAAATGCATTAACGGTTTAACAATGTTTGATCTAAATTTGAGATCAAACCAGACTGTTCATCGTTATAATATCCGGAGAAGAAATGACATGCGTCTTCCCGCTGTTAGAACAAATTGGGGAAAGCAGAGGTTCTCCTATCAGGAAATTAAGGAATGGAACGATATAAGGAACTCGGACACGCTTTCTAATTTTATAAATAGCTTAAAATAATTTTGAAAATATATGATAAGTATAATTGATCGTAGTAATGGACATAGTTTTTATCTAGTATCTTAGTATAGTATATAATATGCTAGCTTTTATTCTTGTACTGATACTTAAATTGTATTTTTTATCATACAGGGCCTCATTGAAAACATTTTACGGTGAATGAGCATACCCTGTGTAAATATTAAATTCATTCATTCAAAACAAACTATAAACAAAATATGGAAATCACATCGCAAAATATATTAGCATATAAGGAGCAGCGAACAAAGCAAGAAAGACAGAAATAAGGAACTATATATTAGAGGAGGTGAGATGTAGAGTATCTACTGATGGCAGGCACAAACAGATAGGAGTTAAATGTAAGAGAGGCGCTCATTAATGCCGAGAAGATGACTGGTGCCAAGTTGGGAAATGAGACGCATTTCTCGCCTTTTGCGGCTATCATTATTACCGGCAGAAATGGAACACAGAGCTCGAATTTTCATATCTAAAACACTGTGATTGCCAGTGTTGAAATGTCTTGCAAAAGGTTGTTTAGCATCATTGTTTACGACAGCACAACGATGCTCACCAAACTTTATCCTTAAATATCTACCAGTTTCACCAATATAGAGCATACATGTACCACATTTACTGCATGAAATACAGTAGACATGGACGCCGGAGCGATAGTAGGGCAGGGGGGGGGGCAATGCGAACGTAAGGGCAGTCGAAAATTGTTTTCGCTGCCACGCCCTTTAATTCGATGGGATTTTTATGATTTTCAAATTTCAACTCATTTAATTGTTATTTCTATGTACAAATATAGATCTAAAGAAGTATGGAACGAAAACAATAGCTTTCCATTATGCACTGATCGTCTAATTTACAGCTGTATTCTCTCTTCTTTGCCAGTATTATTATTGTTTCATTTATATTATAAGGGCACTTTTGCCCCCCTTGCCCCCCTTAGGAAAGGGCAGGAGGGGCGCTTGCCCCCCCGCGCCCCCCTCTCCGGCGTCCCTGACAGTAGATGATATGAGAGGAGGTGCATGTGAAATGGTGCTTAATAGTGTACTTAGATTTTTTTGCCGAAATTGTAGTGGATCGGAAGAATCTATATACTTACAGGTTTTACACAGCTTCACGAAACATGCCATTAGGTGACGACGAGTCCTGTGGTAGAGAGCTGTGGACTAGTGTTTCGCGGATATTTTTACTATGTCGAAACGAGACTAAGGGATTATCGGTGAAAATGTAAGATGTTTCGGCGTCGTTTTTTAAGATATGAAAATTCTTCCTAATGACATCCCTTACTTTGAAATCGAAGGGATGGTAACTGAGAACTAGGGGTATTTTGTTGTTGGGAACATTAGACACAGGCTCTCTAAGGGTTTCGGATCGGGGAGTATTGGAGGCCTTCGAAAAGGCAGTATATGGGAGTCTATATATATAAAGATAGCTATGGGAGTCAGTCGCCTTGTAGAACACAGAAGTAACAAGTCTATTGCCATTGATAGATAGTATTTCTAAGAACGATACACTGGTCTCACTGATCTCCCACGTAAACTGGAGTGCTGGGTGGAAGTGATTAACAAAATTAATAAACCTTTCCAGCTCTCCGCGGGAAAATTTTGCCCAGTAATATGACACTGCCAGTCTGTCACGTAAGCAAATGTCCATATTTCGCACAACTTCTGTAGCGTGATCTTCGAAATATATACACTTGCGCGAAATAGAAAGGATAACTAGGGTACCTCCAAGGTAGGGAATGCTACGGGGACTGTTATTATTATTTAGCTTCTTGAAACCATGCAAACAAATATGCAACTCAAATTATATTCAGTATACGGTAATTATTGGCATTGACCTAGACTTGCTCCAAGTCTGTCTCTTAAAGGGGTTTTTATTGGGGAGTTATAAAGGATTGGGGAGTTATAAAAGGCGCACGAAGTTATAAAGAACGCATGAAAATGCGGGCGGGGGGAAATTAAGCCGCCCGCCCGCTGCCTGCTTTAATTTCCTCCCACCTGCATTTTCGTGCGCCCTTTATAACTCCCCAATCCTTTACAACTCTCCAATAAAAACCCCTTTAAGAGACAGACTTGGAGCAAGTCTAGCATTAACCCAGTGGCCAGTGGCTTGCGCGCTGTCAGTAGATGCCCTAGCATAGCTTGCAGGATGAGACAAGCTAAATATATCACGAAACATGAAAGACATGAAATTTTGTAACATCTATTTCAAAATATCAATATTTTCCATGTATTGTTCTTCCACATGGAATTCCCACATGAAACCCATGTTTACTGCGATGAGTAATTTGACACTGCCACGTAAAGAAATTTGCATATTTTTGTAGTGTATAAAAGCGTTAAAAATATATACATGTGCGCAAAATAATTTTGCATTTGGAAAGCTATAAAACGAAAGCGTTGTTCCATCATTCTTTCTTACTTTGCTGGATATGTGAGTCACCTACATGTAAAGCACAACTCATTTCAAAGTTGTCTTAGTGCACGCAGAACTGAGACCCTGATGGAACAACGCTTTCGTTTTATAGCTTTCCAAATGCAAAATTATTTGCACACATGTATATATTTTTAACGCTTTTATACACTACAAAAATATGCAAATTTCCTTGCGTGACAGTGTCAAATTACTCATCGCAGTAAACATGGGTTTCATGTGGGAATTCCATGTGGAAGAACAATACATGGAAAATATTGATATTTTGCAATATATGTTACAAAATTTGATGTCTTTCATGTTTCGTGATATATTTAGCTTGTCTCATCCCTCAAACTATGCTAGGGTATACATCTACTGACAGCGCTCAAGCCACTGGGTCAATGCCAATAATTACCGTCTACTGAATATAATTTGTGTTGCATATTTGTTTGCATGTTTGTTTCAAGAAGCTAAAGAATAATAACAGTCCCCGCAGCATTCCCTACCTTGCTTCACAATAATGCTTCACCAGTTAACTATTGCCTGAAGATTGCCTTTACGGCATGAAACTCCGAGTAGCAAAACAAACATTTTAAGTATATATATATATATATATATATATATACGTGTAGGTTTAGGTCTACGAAACGCAAAGAGTGCTCGACAACATATAGTTAGAGCAAATTATAGATTTTCGCTTACCTCAAAACTTGTCTGCAACAGGCTGTTTCATCTGTAAAAGAATCATCAGGGAGTGACATGTATCGAAAGAAATGACCGCTTATATGCTTCCTGCCGGAGCGTGGGGGTGTATGTGGGAGACAATGTGTGCATTCATGGCTTTGTTTGCGTTGTTTACGCGAAATGTGTTACGATGACGATACCGTGAAATTATTTCAGCTCTTTTGTTGAGTAAACAATTCCTGTTTTTTTCTTTCAAAATACAAAATTTTTCTTCTAAACATAAATTGCATCGTTTTGATCCTCCCGTGTACGAAATAGAATGTTTTAAAATTTGTCAATTAATACTGAAATTTGTCCAAATATATTTCGAAAGTTCCGTGTCATTTGCATGCTTTTTATGCTGAAAAGATTTAGTGTGGTTGGCCAATCGCTCTTTGAATGTCGTTGCAGTCATGCCAATGTATTTTTTGATCGTGTTTGTGTTGCTTACTGTGACTGTTGCTTTGTTTACTATGTCCCTAGTCATGCATTATTTTTGAAGCGGGCAAATGGTGTTTTCTCTATAACTGCACTAATTGGTATTGTCCCTGTCCTGTGGCTTGTTATTCCTAGATATGCGTGCATTGTGTTTAGTGATTACTGACTTGACATTGTTCATGCAGCTGTAACTTACTTTAACTGTATTTCTGCTAAAAATTTTATGGAGCTTGTGGTGCGGTGGAAAATGTTTGTCAATTAGACTAAGGAAATTACGACGTCCTATGTTTGTGCTAACACTCTTGCTAAACGGTGGGTTGAACCAAATGATGTTGCGTTGTCTATTCCTGCGTTGTTGTTGCGGTGTGTGCTGAGTGTAGCTAAGTTCATGATTAAAGTTGCTATGCCTAAGTGCGTTTTGATATGTGGGTGCGGATTCCTGAAAAGTTTGCTCATCTGATGAAAGAAGTACGATGCGCCTGTTAATTGATGCAGGTAGTTGCCTTGTGATGCTCGGTGGGTGATTAGAGTGCATATTTATGTATAGTGGATCGTCATTGGGATTCCTATAGGGCCTATGTTTTCCATTGTTAAGGTCGAAAGTTACATCTAAAAAGTTTACTATGCGTAAATTTGATTCGGCGGTAATTTTTAGGTCAAACTGCTCGAAAATTTTGTGGAGATCTTTCCTTGTTTTGTCTGCTAAACGTGCTGATTTACTTTTTATAATAGCCAAACCGTCATCTCTATATAGGCCGATGCTTTCTTTGCCAAATTTCTTACTCAGTAACAAATCATCGTAACAAATTTCGCGTAAGCAACGCAAACAAAGCCATGAATGCGCACATTGTCTCCCACATATACCCCCACGCTCCGGCAGGAAGCATATAAGCGGTCATTTCTTTCGATACTTGTCACTGCCTGATGATTCTTTTAGAGATGAGACAGCCTGTTGCAGACAAATTTTGAGGTAAGCGAAAATCTATAATTTGCTCTAACTATATGTTGTCGAGCACTCTTTGCGTTTCGTAGACCTAAACCTACACGTATATATATATATATAATAATTCAGTTTCTTGGAGCGATGTAGCAAAGAGTGCTCAATATTCAGAAATAGAGCGATTTATTAATACTTAAAATGTTTTTGTTGCTACTCTAACCGTTGCCTGATGATTGCCTTTTAGTCTAGGACCTGTAATGAGTTTGTATGCATTTCATTTAGGACAGATAATCTCAACTGTTTTAGGGTAAAATAGCCATGATGGACAACATGGCATATGTGCCAAAACCCGTATCCGGGGCGAAATGCCTGAAAATGACCACACCCAGAAACGGCACTATCGACATAGCTCTATCTCCTGAACCATGAAAGCTACAGACTTTCTGAAGTGCTTATAGTGTTTAGAGTGGTCACTTTTAGGGGTGGTCATTGGAGAGTGAAATGTGTCTAGGTATATAATATTTTACAAGAAAATGACTATATATGCACATCCCATGATCTCAACTGCTAATTACACATCACATAACTTCAAACACCTTAGAAAAGCTATAATTTCTTATTTCCTAAATATTCTTGTCATAGGATAAAAAACTATACTCATTTCAATATAATACTAAAAGATTTCATGAGGGTTGATATTGTTTTGTTGAGATATAATACAGTTAATTTCACTTACTCCCGCCAAAACTCAATTTCAGCCATACTTTGCAGTTTTATTTGCTTTTTATCACCGATCCTCGTAAATCTTATCCACAAGTTGTACTTGAACATAATGATAGTTGACTAAAGAATAATCCAACCAAGTTTCGTCAGGTTTTGAAGTAGTGCAGTGTGTTTATCTTCGATATTTGTAGAATCGATGTTTTGCTCAATTATCACTCCGATGCAATGTCTCTTCTCGATTTATCACATTTTTTCGTCTTCAAACGTATTTAGATTACATTCTCCATAAATACTTGATTGTAGAAAGTTCCAATTGAAAAATTAAACAAAAAGCTTGGCCAAACCGTTTGAGTTTAGTACCCCAAACGTTTTATAAACATGAATCAAAAACATAATGTTCAAAGTAATTTGAAAATCACAAAATCATTATTAACCAGAAAATATAATATTACGCATTTACGCCATTATTTATCTATTTTACACGAACTTTTCTTGAGTTCAGACGTGCGCAAGCTCAACCAGCACGCATGCAAGCAGAGGTTATCGTATACGTCATATTTTCAAAAAATCTCCAGTGATCCATTTGGTTAAAATATTAACAGTTCATGACGTATCTAGGAGTGAAAATTTAGCAACTGGGGCACAGAATAGATAATAGACAAGAAGTCTCACTTTACACCTTTCCCTAACATTTTCGTGTCCGCGATTTTCGCCTTGTGGATCACGAATTGCGCACTCTAGATGACGTGTGTGACACTTGCTGCGAACATCACGTCATCGTCAATACACGCGTCATCACGTCAATACACGTCAATACACCTCAATTTCGAGTGTATTGCTATGGGAACAGCTAGTGATGGCAATTGATGGCGTATTGCTCGCGTTTGATGGCGTCGTGATTACACTTGCTGGCTCGCGCCTGCGCATGAAAAATCTCGGACATAATTTTGGCTAAGTGGACCTTCTGGTCTATTATCTATTCTGTGACTGGGGGGTTGATCTAAAACAAAACAAATAATGATAATGATAATGATAATGATAATGATCGCTAGCATGCATGCATGCTTTCACGTTTTTGGCAAATGTCTAATATTCGAAGCGGGTTTTTCAAGTTAAAACGGTTAGTTTTCATCTGAAGCTTGTTGTAAACTACAAACATTACCAGGTAGAATAAATTGATTCGAGTATATTTTGTCTTTTAGTTATTTTAGGATGTTTTTAATCGTCTATGAAATCCATTTATTCGATGCATGAATTTGATATTAATTTTTGACATTTGTTTTCTCAGTTTTCGGCTGCATGTAGAGTCGTAGATTGTCACTCTTTGAAACTCATAGGCCTATATAAATGTTCTAGCACTTGTGTTTTGTAGAATTGACTAGAGTATCTTGTGTTTTGCATCTGTTTTTACAAACAACTTGGGCCGGGGTGTTAAAAGAAACACATCCGTTTCGACTCTTCAGTCGACTTTCTTCTGATACTTTTAAAACAGGCAACTACATTTGTATTTTTAGTATTCAGGATTTTAAAATAATACTGTGTATTAATAATATACTGCTGGCTATATAAAATCTACAAAAAATTACGATATTGGATTTCAATATTCAAAAACACCTTGATGTACACAAATAATGCTTGCATTATTTTTTAAAACAAACTTAAATTCGTCCCTGGTATTTTTGCAAACTCAAACTTGTTTTAAACAGGCACAAACCACCTTGTCGGCTGCCTTGTCCTTGCAAGAAGATTATAAAATATTATTAAAACATGAAAATTAAATACAATTTCAAACTCATAATTCAGTGACTATAAGATACGCACATTTTTTACCAATAAATATATGAAATGCAAAAGCAAACTGACCAATGTGAATATGAAAGGAAGCCAGTTCAAGATTTATATTGCAGCAGTGTAATTGTATTATTAATACACAGTATTATTTTAAAAACCTGAATACGAAAAATACAAATGTAGTTCCCTGTTTTAAAAGTAGCAGAACAAGTCGACTGACGGATGTGTTTCTTTTTACACCCCGGCCCAAGTTGTTTGTAAAAACAGATACGAAACACAAAATACTCTAGTCAATTCGACAAAACCCAACTGCTAGAACATTTATATATGAGTTTCAAAGAGAAAACAGCCATTTCCATCGTCGTGCGGTGCGAAAAACTGACAATCTACGACTCTACATGCAGCCGAAAACTGAGAAAACAAATGTCAAAAAATAATATCAAATTCATGCATCGAATAAATTAATTTCATATACGATTAAAAACATCTTAAAAAATATATTCGTTAAAACTAATCGTTTTAACTTGAAAAACCCACTTCGAATATTAGACATTTGCCAAAAACGTGAAAGCATGCATGCATGCTAGCGATCATTATCATTATCATTATTTGTTTTGTTTTAGATCAACCCCCCCCGGTTGCAAAATTTTCATTCCTATATACGTCATAAACTGTTAATGTTTTAACCAATTGGATCACTGGAATTATTTTGAAAATATGACGTATACGATACCCTCTGGCATCTCGCATAGAAACAAGAAATTTCTCGCCGAAACCTCGCAAATATATGCAAATTTCTCAGCTCTCCGGCACTATTGAAACTAATTTTTTTGTGAGTAGATAGTAAAATTATCAGGTTTGATATGTTATAATCTTTTATCATGTTTTATTTCTAAAAACAAAGTATTTTGCTATTTGTTTATGTCGTATGTTCGTAAGCCATGATATAGTTGCCAACCTTATGTTTTTATTACTATTCAATGCAATTCAATATGGACGGCGCATGTGGCGCGGCAATTTTCCCTTTCTTAAACCGCCAGGGTCTTCAGTTACGACCAGGGTCTTCAGTTGGACTCATAAATCGTGCGTCATATCTGGTGAATCTGAAATACGATATTAAATACGCGGAACACGCGGAATACGATTAAATTAACCCCACGCGTTTCGAGACTATGTTGTCACTCTTGTTTTCCAAGCTGAAAATGGCGCATGTTGTTCCAAATGCTGTTAATTTCGTCGAGCTTTTTAACTTGGCTCTTTCGGAAATTGACTATCACAAGTTTTGTAATGAGTTGCCAGTGTTTGAAGAAGAAGAGCTTAAACTAAAAGCAGTGCAAATGCTGCCGGAAGATTGTCAATACTCGGTTGACAAATTCAATGCGATTGATGAATCTTCTCTCAAGATATGTGCCTCGACTAAGGACTTATCCTTGGAGAAACTTGATGAATGGTTGTTAGAATTCAATGATGTTAATTTAAAAGTGAAGGTAAAAAAGAAACAGACCAAGCAATACGTGACTCAAAATTACTACCGATGCACAGTCACAATACAATAATTTCCAGCCCTCGTAATGACCCCCAACGAAGACTGGATATGAACCCAATTACTTCTAGAGTCAAGAACACGAATTGCCCCTTTCAACTGACAATCAATATAGACTCGTCTGGTGTAAGTTCAATCAACCTCGACTGGGAACATAATCATTCAACGGGTAACTTAGAAGCGTCCAACTTCAAAAAATTATCTGTTGAATCTGTTGAAAAAATAAAGAAGTTATATGAAGTTGGTCACACGCCTTCCACAACGAGACAACAATACCTGGCCGAACTAAAAGCCACTTGTGAAGATGATATCGAGTTTTACGTAAAAAAAGCTGACCGGTCAGTAACTCCTCGAAGAAGAGACTTCTCTTACATTTATCAACAATTTGGCAAAGAGAGATTTGGTGGTAAAGATACAAGCATGTTTGACAAATCAGTAGAAACACTTGAAGAATATAAGATATCAAACCCAGAAGCGAGTACAGATTACCAGCTCTATGGGGGTGACAGTGTTCCACTTCTTGTCTCCATAGTAACACCATTCATGAAGCGAGTTCACAAGTATGTAAAACAGAGTGGAGAACTTGTTTTTATTGATGCAACATCAAACACTGAGGAGCATTATTTGAAGGTATTCTTTTTGTGCACACACACGCCTATATTCTAAAAGCTCACTCACACTCAATGAGTGGACGCTCATTCTCAATGAGTGCAACTCACCACTCAATGAGTGTCCACTCACACTCACATAGTATAATGCGACACTCACACTCCAACTATTCAAAGACACCACTCACACGAGTGAGAGGTATACATCCCTTGAGCCGCACTCAAATTTACTGAATCATACCAACATGGCGGATAGGTGGCTAAATAGGTTAGAATGTGTGCATAATATTGTCCCAAACAACATAAATGGACGGAAACTACATCTCGTTGATTACGGTAAATATGACGAAGAGCAATTCCGGAACAGATACCGATTGACTAAGGTAACATTTCGCGAGTTACTGGAAATAATCAGGCCTGATAGATATAGCTGCACACAACGACAGAGGAAAACCCATACCAGCTGATATTCAACTGTTATTAACGCTACGGTTTTACGCCACGGGAACATTTCAGCTTGCATGCGGAGACCTGTGTGAAATTTTGCAACCATCAGCAAGTCGGATTATAAAACGTGTTTCCGAGGCAATCGCACGCTTAAATAATATTTACATTACGTTTCCTGATGGTGACATGTTGCAGCAACTCAAACTTGATTTCTGGAGAATTTGTGCATTTCCCAGTGTTGTGGGTGCAATTGATTGTACACACATCAAAATACAGTGCCCTGGAGGCGAGACTGCTGAACTCTTTCGAAATCGCAAAGGATATTTTTCAATAAACGTTCAAGCCGTTTGCGGACCAAATTTAAACATTGTTTCTAGGTGGCCTGGTAGCGTCCATGACGCCAGAATTTTCGATAACAGTCGACTATGTGCACAGTTCGAACGTGGTGATATCCCTGGCATGTTACTTGGTGATAGTGGTTACCCATGCCGCCAATATCTCATGACGCCAATACTTGATCCGCAGACCCGACCACAACGCAATTATAATGTGGCTCAAATACGTACACGAAATACCGTGGAGAGGATGTTTGGCACATGGAAGAGGTTGTTCCCATTCTTATCAATGACCAGTCGCACAAAGCTGCAAACGACGCTAACTATTATTATAAGACGCCGAAATGACCCTATGGATGAACCAGAACATTTTCCGGCTGCCGAGGAAGACGAAAATAATATCCACGGTGGTCAACGGCTTTTGGGAAATGCTGTTCGGCAAGCGCTGATAATGCAACATTTCACCTAAATTATGAATAAGTATTCAACTGAATATCACAATAAATATTTTATATATATGTTATTGACAGAGGTTATTAATGTGATTAGTTTTGCTTCCTAGATCGTGTGTTTGGTCTCGGGTGTTGCTCCTGTGTGTGTTTTTATGGACTTATTCATTGTTTCCCAATATTCAAGTTCCGCGTCCCGCACTTCCTTTTTCCTTTTGTGTTGTATTATTGTATTATTTTTCTTTATAACCAGGAGCTCCATTTCCGCTTGATGCTGTTGGGTTTTATAAATCTAAACATCGTGCTTGGGCATCGGATGTTTGTGATTTCCTGGTAAATGACGACGATAAGGCAGCCTCGACGACAGATGGCTGCAATTCGCGTTCGTTTGGTATATAGCTGACTGTAGTTGGCGCAAATGCCTCAGTTTCATCAGCGTCGATTTCTATACAATAACAACGTCATCAAATAATTCACATGTTATGTACTGTATATTGACCACTTGCCTTATAGCGATGCCCGCTATGCATGACGGTAGGAGTCGTGTCCTTGCATTCGAACGAAATGGCGGGCGAGGAGCGAGTGATTTTGTTTTGAAGATGAAATGGCGGATTTTTAACAACTTTTTACATCCATCAATAAATTTTATCTGCAGGGAAACAACACGGGGGCTATTAACTACAAGTAGATGTAATTTCATGACGTTCTGTGTAATAATGGTGAAGAAAATGCGTTGGAAAAGATGCGACATGTAAACACGTTTCGCAAAAAAGTTTTGCAAAAAACTAACCTCGCGAACAAAAACAGGTCAATTCGCGTTTTACAGTAATATCGGATAATCTTTTTTCCATACTACCTTTTACTGATAATTGTTTGTACTGGAGATCTAGGTTATTTAGAATCCATAAGCTTATGAATGCCATTTTAAGCTTTGTGAAATTGACAACTTTTTTGTGATGATTTTGTTCGAATTTGTCATTCAGAGACCTTTCGTCTCTTTGACCACAAGTTTTACCTTAAATTTCTCCCATCTGAATAAAATCGCTATAGCTATATCAAGATATTTAAAAGTGAGAATGTTCTCGTGATTTCGTTGCTGTATTATATTTTTTTGGATCTATAGTTTAACGCTTATTTTGATTTGTATTCCGCATTGGTAGTATAGATGTTTTTAATACATACTGAACACAATTTTGTATTTTGAAAATTGCTTCTCAAGTATATAATCGTATACAACTTTTAAGTATTTGGCTATGTTTTTAACACGTACTCTTTAACTATGAAAGATTTCTAGTACAATACATGGACTTTGATCAGATGGAAAATATTTTGAATGTATGGAGTTTTTACTCTCATAGCCATAGGGGCAAAATGCCATTTTAATAAGAACTGGCAGTCTCTTGTTGTTTACTTTCTTAGAAATAACAGCCTACTTCAAGTTACAGTGTTACACACTTTCATACCTTTGCCTAGTCTCCTACCTAATCTTAACATGAAATGTTTAAAATCGTTTACATTAGTAAATGATATAGTATTTTTGTTAGCTAGAGTTGGTACTAAAATTTAATGGAATGGGTTAGTCTGGTAAGAAGTGTATATCCTCATATATTTGCAGGAAATAGAAAATGGGTTTATTCTCCTAATTATTTACATATGTAGTCTACCAAAACCACAGACTGTACTGTAGATTTTAATAGGAAGGTTCACTTGGTCTGATACTTTGCAGTATGCAGTATGCATGCATGTGCTATGCAGCTGTGATCTGTACCAAAATTTATCAGTAGTACCAGACTGGGTTGATCGTAACATGTACTCACTCCATGCATGAATAGGTAATAAAGGTCTTGTCATGTAATAATAGTATCTCTACAAGAGCCCAATTAACAACTAATCTGCATATTAACAACTATAAAAACAAAGTGCTTGATGGAAAGTTGGGATATCTTAAGTCTGATAGTGAAAATTTGTTATTTGTAAGTCTGAAAGTTATCTATAAGTGTTTTGGGATTGTTTTTGCAAGACTAAGTGCAACTGTGCAAGCTGTCTCTTTCATAGTTCCAACAAGTTAATCTTGCTCTCCCAACAAATTAGTCTTGCTCTCAGGCTTATTAAGCAGCTATTAGCTATAACAGGGTATCTAAGTTCCTAAAACTTTGCCACTTAATGCTATGGGGTTATAAAGATAAAGGCTATCAAATAAAATATTGAATGTACAATATATATAAAAATGACAAATTGTGAAAACTATTATATTTTATTAAATGTAGCTTTGTTTTAGAGTGTTCTCACATAGTATTGATGTTAGTTCTCATCTTGCTGTGTTATCAATATGGGCAGGTGAAGGGGGGCACTATCATCAACTGCCAAAGCCTTATAACTTGGACTATACAAATCACAGAAGCAGTTGGATTATGTATGAGCCAAAGGCCTTAATTGAGGACTTAAATTTTTGTTGACAACCAATATTTGCACCCCAGACTATTTATCACCACTGGCCCCATGTGTGACCACACCAACAACATTTATGTGAGACCACACACACACACACACAGACACAGACACAGACACGGACACGGACACGGACACAGACACAGACACGGACACAGACACGGACACGGACACGGACACGGACACGGACACGGACACGGACACGGACACGGACACGGACACGGACACGGACACGGACACGGACACGGACACGGACACGGACACAGACACAGACACAGACACACTATCGAATATACTAGAAAAGTGTATCATACCAAATTTACATTAACGTAAACATTCAATAGCAGCTAAATATTGTTAGTTTAAGAATGTCTCAACCTAATTTAAGTTCTTCCGCTGGCAGGGACGTAAATGTGTGGGGGGGGTTGTGGGTGGGTGGTACACCCCCCTGAGATCATGATCCAGTCGGTCTCAAAATGTGCAGTCGGTCTCAAGATATTCATTGTTAAATTGGACGCATTATGCCACGTAATGCTATGCGAGACTGGCTAAATAGTTTCAGAGACCGACTTCAATCGTTGCATTAATAATAAAATATAAAGTTTGCCGAATATCCTGTTTCAATCGTTGTTGTAAAGTGTTCTTCTAGAATGTCATATCACTCATACTGTATGTGGCTTGCGTATGTTGAATATTTACAGAGGCACTGAAGCACTGTAAATGCTAAAACAGCTACTTTGAAATAGAACCATAATATTGCCAGTTGCCTGTTGCCACAACTGCTATAATCTACATATCAAATACTTTATGAAAGAAAATAAACTTATTCTTATCCGGAAAAACTACATTGTTTTTGCGATATAATTCGAAATGTTTTACTTATTTCCACCTACAAATTGGAATAAAATATTTGTTCAGAACGCAGGAAATCGTGTCTACGAGGTCCTAGATTTCAAAATTTCCCCGGACACCCCTGCGAATAGGTGTCCTACTGCATCAGTCGTCTCATTCTGCTGGATCTGCCACTGTGTACATGAGTTCAGTAAAAATACGAAGCGTAATTTACGCAAGTTGAATTGTGCGGCTACTCATGCGGAAGTTATTGCATTCTATTGTATTCTAAGAATAGGTAATAGATAATTAATCAAAACGCGGACGCTTGATAAATATATAACTATATTGATTAAATTTAATAATTCATTAATTCACACCAAAGAACATATGAAAGATAAACTGTCTTGATTAGCTACCACTGAAAATTTTCATTATGATACTAGCGACACTGCACTCAAGTCTGTGAATCCTGTCCCTAATAATTTTAGCATTTAAGAGTTTTAGCACTGTACGTAAGTTCTAAAAACTAAAGGCAGCATGACATGAATTCTCATGCGCAGTACTCAATATAACTGAAAGTCAGAGAACAAGTTTCTGCTCAATTTCCAATTAGTGTTATTAGATATGAAAACTTTTTTTCTTATACAAAGTGGTCATTAGTATGTGTGTACATATTTTGTTTATTGAATTGTGTTGCCATTCACTGAACTAATTGGAGCAGCACATGTAATTTTTTTCAATTGACTTTTCGATTTAGAATTGTGGTGAGGGTGAGAGGTCGGTCTGAATTTATGAGTCGGTCTCCTTTCGAAACTTCACCCCCCCGAGCCAAAATCGATATGTACGCCCCTGTCCGCTAGAGGCAACTGCATGGTGGTGCAGTGTTCGAGTAAACTACAACAAGCTACAACCTATAGCATCAGTCGTGCGCGTTCAGCAGAAAACAAATATTTTAAGGAAAGACGGATATTTTAATAGCATGACGTTGAATAGCTATAGATGTCATTGCTAAATTCCTTTTCGATTTGTCCTTAGTGGAGCAAATATTTACAGCGTGATGCTTATATATAGACCGTAAAAAACTAAATTTTATAATACAGACTTATGATAACAAATATTCAAATGAAAATTTAAAAATAATATAATATATTAATACTTTCATGTGATTTCCCTTTTATTGTAGGACTGGAGAGACCAAGGACAGAAATATAGAGAGGATTTGGACACTGGTCTAGTAAAACTGCAGAACAAATGCACAAAATGTGACAAATCTTTTTCACGCCAAAGAGACTTGAAAAATCATGAAAAAGGCTGTATTAAAGTAACATGCAATGACTATGGGAAGGAGTTTTCTCATAAAGATTACCTGAGGTCTCATGTTCGTAAGGAGCACCTACAAGAATTTATGTGTGATAAATGTGCTGCAAAATATGAAACGTGCAAAGTAATTGTTTCACGGAGGGCCAAGTATATTGCAATGCGCTTCGCTCTTCATCACAGTTGTCTGTCATTACAACTTCAGGACCATTGCATCCTCTTCCATAAAAAGCATCTCCGGGTGAACATCTCTTTAGCATTTCGAAGCCACTCTTCAAAGTGGATTATTTCTCATCCGATGTAATTAATATGCTACAAGGTAATGCTCCATCAACACTGTCGCCCGTATTCTAAAAGCTCACTCACACTCACACTCACACCTGAGTGCGACTCAAGTGAGATGCACTCAAGTAGAACTGAAGTGTGAGTTAGAGTGGAGTATGAGTGTGAGTGTCCACTTAACGAGGGAGCACTCACGCTTGAAAATATTAGGCAGATTTGTATTCAAAGAGCGCGATCGAGTGTGACTTGTTGGAGTGCGTGTATAACGTTGAATATTGAGATAGATAGTTTATTTCACATTAACATTGCAGCCATTGGCTGAATTACGTTAAGTTTACAAGTTAATAACTAATAGTTATATGTACATAACTATGTCTATATACAAAATTCAAAAATCCTGTCTTAACGGAAGGTATAGAAAATTACGCTTATTCCTTAAATTTACCGAGGAGCTGTTTACAGCTGGCAAAGTCTATTTGTTGGAAAAGTCTATCAGTAAGTTGCTGGCGGCGTATGGCGAAGGGAACCAACTCTGCAATCGCTAGTGCCTCTTGGTATGATGTTGACGGATATATTATACGCATAGCACGCTTTTGGATTCTGTCAAGATCGTTTGAGAGATACTCGGGTAGACTGCTATGAAATGCTGCACAAGCATACTCCATCAAGGATCTAATGCACGATTTAAAAAATTGGACAAGTTCTTTACTACCTACTTTGAGCGTCTTAGCTGGTTTAAAAAAATAGAGTCGCGTAGATGCTTTCTTTACGACTTCAGAAACATGTTCGTTCCACTTCAAATTACTTGATACTCTCAAACCCAGGATCTTGGCATGATCTACGATATCTAGAACTTTATCATTAATTGTGATAGGTGCTAGTTCTTTTTTAAGTTTGGAAAAACTGATCCGCATTTCTTTACACTTAGATTCGTTAAGTTGGAATTTATCTGCTTTAGACTGGTTCACTAAGTCATCCACTGATTCCTTTATGTGGCTCGCTTCATTTTTCCTGATGGTTTCACTAATAGTTGAGTCGTCAACGTACTTCCACATTTCTTTACCAGGAGTGTTAAGATCGTTAATCATGACAGCAAACAACCACGACCCAAGTTTTGCCCCTTGAGGTACACCTGATGGTATAGCACCCCATTCCGAATAACACTGTTGGCCAAGTTTGACTCTTTGATGACGGCAGGTCAAAAAATCCGTGATCCAGACAATAATTCTATAAGGAATATCATACGACAAAAGTTTCTGAACTAGAATATTGTGATCTATTAGATCAAACGCCTTTCTAAAGTCAAATAATACAACCCTGACAGTCGCCCCATTTCCATCAGTAGAACGGTACCATGAATGCAACATACTAATAAGTGCATGGTTGGTACATGAGCCAGGCACCGTTCCAAATTGCTGGGGATCTACTTTCCTTAGCACGGCTGGTTTTACAAATTCATCAACTACCTGTATGTATTCTTCCGCAACTTTAGAAAGGATTGGTGTCAACGAAATTGGCCGAAGGTGTTTGTTTACGTCTAACACTGCCCTTTGCTTGGGAATAGGAATGATGTCGGCTCTTTTCCACGACTCTGGCACACAGGCTTCGCGAAATGAACTGTTCATGATGGTCATTATTGGACGGGCAAAAATATCTGCGTTTTCCTTTAAAAGCCAACTCAGTAAATCGTCGGGACCAGATGCCTTCGTTGGAATTAGTACAGCTAATTTCATAAAAACAGATTCTTCTGTCACAATAAGTTCACTTTCGGAGTCGAAGTCTATAGCAGCATTCATAGGTGGTAAAGGGGTGAATTCTCTCATTGCAGAGAGAAATGCTTCATTGATAACGTTAGCAAGAATATTTGGATTTGGCGTTTCCTGACCACAGTCTATGTGTTAGTACGGATGTTAGATCTATGCGTTTTCCTGTGACCGCTGACATTCCGCTCAGTTTTTTAACTTCCTTCCACCAAGTCGCCGGCTTGCAATGTTGTAAATGCTTTACCTTCGAATCGTAATACTTAGCGCGACATAATTTTCTCTCACATTTTACTTGGTTTCGAAGGGATCGAAAGGTATTCATGCCTCCCCGCTCCAAAGCAATGTGTCGAGCACGAATCTTTTTCTTTAGGGATCTGTTAATCCAAGGAGGCTCGTTGACAACAATAGTTTTTGACGTCATAGGAGTAAGAATGTCCATACCGGTTTTAACAACTGTTTCTAAAATATCCACTTGTTCGTCACACGTCATATTGTTGTTATTTACCAAGGCTTGTAAATCAATTCTCTCCAAGATGCACGCATCGCCAGACGCTTTGTTGGCCGCAAATCTCTTGTTTTAATTGAAATCTTGGTCACGGAAATTTCCGGTCTATCTTTAGGTTGAGCCCGAAGGGGGGAAGCTTTATTGGGTTGTCATAATAAGCGTTTAAATTGGTGAGGATAAGATCCAAAGTATTTTGCCCTCGTGTTGGGAATTTGATTATCTGTTTAAGCTTAAAGTTATTTCTCATTCTAGACGTGTCTAACATGTTGAAGTCGCCAAGAATAATGATCCCACTGTCGGGGTACTGTGCTTCGATCAATGACATACTTTTAAGGAGGTAGTCTAATATTAAAGAGTCTAATGCACTTGGTGGATGGTAGACAGTACATATAATAATACTAGGAACGCCTCTTGGGAGCCGCGCTGGTCGAATTTGGGCCCAGATAACTTCGAAATTACTATCCGCAAGGTGGTTTAAAATCTTAAATTGGATAGAGTTCTTTATGTACATACAGACTCCTCCATGTTGCCCTTCTATTCTATCTCGCCTGATTAAGTTATATCCCGACACTTCTACAACATTATCGTGAATATAGTCTCGAAGCCACGTTTCTGTAATACAAACAAGGTCTACTTTCGCATGGTGAATGACTTCTCGTACTTCGTCAATCTTTGGCGAGAGCAACATACATAACGTTAGATAGCATTAAAGAAGGAACAAACATGTGTTGCGAGCTAGGTATATTGTTGGTTAGAGGAGAAATGTGTATACAATTAGTTGGGTTATGATTCTTAAAATTAGTTTTGATCGTTCGAGCAGAACCAGCGACTACTTGAATATTGAATGAGTTAGTCTCTTTGAACGTTTCCAGCTTAGAATTTAACAAACATGGTGGGTTTATACGATTATATAAAGATTTGTCCAATACTCTTTGTCCACCCCGCTTGCCTCTTGGTCTTCGTGTAAATCCAGCTGACTTTAAGGTGTTCCAAACATTTGAATCGAAGGGCCTCGCCGGTTGTTGTTGTCTTGTTTCAAAATGTCGGACGCTAGCTTTAATTTGTGCCGTTGTTTTGTGCCAAGAACGAAGCGATAAAAGGAAATTTCTTGAGTAAGACATCATACTGGCGTTAGTAAAGTTCCTGGTTGTATTAAACAACAGGAAAATAGTTAATTGACCACTTGCCTTATAGCGATGCCCGCTATGCATGACGGTAGGAGTCGTGTCCTTGCATTCGAACGAAATGGCGGGCGAGGAGCGAGTGATTTTGTTTTGAAGATGAAATGGCGGATTTTTAACAACTTTTTACATCCATCAATAAATTTTATCTGCAGGGAAACAACACGGGGCTATTAACTACAAGTAGATGTAATTTCATGACGTTCTGTGTAATAATGGTGAAGAAAATGCGTTGGAAAAGATGCGACATGTAAACACGTTTCGCAAAAAAGTTTTGCAAAAAACTAACCTCGCGAACAAAAACAGGTCAATTCGCGTGTTACAGTAAGATCGGATAATCTTTTCTCCATACTACCTTTTATTGATAATTGTTTGTACTGGAGATCTAGGTTATATTTAGAATCCATAAGCTTATGAATGCCATTTTAAGCTTTGTGAAATAGACAACTTTTTGTGATGATTTTTTTCGAATTTGTCATTCAGAGACCTTTCGTCTCTTTGACCACAAGTCTTAGCTTAAATTTCTCACATCTGAATAAAATCGCTATAGCTATATCAAGGATATTTAAAAGTGAGAATGTTCTCGTGATTTCGTCGCTGTATTTTATTAAAAAAAAACATATTATTTCACAAGGAAGTGGGGTCGTGGAGAACTGCTTGATCAGTTACCTCTTTTCCTCGCCCGAATTTTGTGACAAAGGAAATTCAGTTTCGTAAGACAAATCATTTGAATCTTCAGGCCTTCAAAGCTGACATCACTGATTCCAAACTGTGTAATGACCCATGCTCCAATCTAGATGATCTGGTGAAACATTATGATAATACGCTATCACATATTTTGGAGAAACATGCCCCTTTACAAAGAAAGGTAGTGGTTGTCAGACCAAGAGTGCCATGGTTCAGTGAAGAACTTAAACGTATTAAGGCCAAACGCAGAAAACTGGAGAAAGTAATGCTACGATCAAATTGCCAAAATGATAAAGACGCTTATCGCCAAGCGCGTAACAAGTATGCTGCCAGTTTGAAAAATGCTAGACACAAATACTATTCTGATCTTATCGATCAATGTTCGGGAGACTCAAGAAAACTTTTTAAGGTTGTGTCTTCACTTTGCAACACACCTCAAGAAAACTCCTTGCCTCCACATGATGATTCACGTAAACTGGCTGATGAGTTCGGAAA